>OY294025.1:2955388-4195576 GCA_958510785.1 Exephanes ischioxanthus
TACTTTGCCCCTCTATTTTTTTTTACGAACCGAGAAAGAGGGTGGAAGAGAGCAAAAGTGCCGAAATAGAGTTTCGCAGTGGTCTCTCCTGCTGCGAAGTACATATCGATCAGGCATGAATCTAATCCTCGTAATGTAGCATACTATCGCAACGACCCGCTATCTCGGAGGTAATAAATAAGTTGAAGCCTTGAAGCTTCGTTCGGGAAGCGCGGGAGCGAAGAAGTAGGAAGTGTGCTAGAAAAAAAAGGTGCTCGCTTATTCCGGCAGTTTGAGCAATAAACGGCCCTTTTCGCTGCTGCGCGCGCCGGCGCATTAATAGTACACAATATCGTTCTCCGCCTCGCATTTCTCTTCCGCTTCGACGATAAATAAAATAAATTTTAAAAATCTGTCGCGGAAACTGGAAATAGGAACTTGATAAAAAATTGATCGTATCGGCTCAATTTTTTTCGGCGTTTTGGATCGTTGCTTTTAAAAAAAATTAATTGCGGTTCGATGGCCTTTCCAGAACGATGACCTTAATGATGACACAGAGTTCTGGTCAACGGCACGAGCGGCAGCTCGTGGCCGCTATCACACTCCGAATCTATATTCCGTACGTTCGGGCAAATTCACGCACATTATAAATATATGTTGGTCGTAAGAGTGTCATGTGTGTTCGTCGTTAAGGTGAATATCCAACGAAGAAAACTTAGAGTTGAACCTCGCTTATTCGGCCTTCGATCAACCGAGCCTCCTAAGCGACCCCAAAAAATGGCAGATTTTTTAAATTCACTTTGAATTTTTATTTTTATATGGGAAAAATGTGTAGAAAATCATAAAATTCAAAGTGAATTTTTATTTGCTATTTTATTTATGATTATACAAAGTTAATGTTGACTGACTAAATTATAATTATATTAAAAAAATGACTCCATTCTTTAATAAAATTAATGCTTATTGAGTGTTGTGTTATTTAAAAAAATATCTAATAGTATTACAAGTTTGAATTGAATATGTTATTCGTGGTGTTCGAGATTTCACTTATCCGACGCACGCTCTCCCGACATTACTTCGGATAAACGGAATTCTACTGTACTCGTGTAAAAACGGCCAAGTGTGTGTCCGGCTTAGCAAAAATATGTAAGCTTTCCCGGTGCTTTTCATGGAAACCGTTTCGGACGCATCGTCAGCGATGTTGTCGACGCGGTCCTACCTTCGCACATCGACGCGAATTTTCCCTTTATTCTTATTCATCCGTGAGCGCTCCGTCACGATGAATTATGGCCACGGGATAAACTGCCGGGAATGCTGCGAACGAGCGCTCCCGACACGGCCGCACATTGCAGGATTGTAGGACGCGTATTGTACCAGCTGGGGAAACTTGGTGCAAAATTCTTGGATATTTTATTTTTCAGCTGAGATAAATTTGTATCAAGGAAGATATGTGAATTGTAAAAAAAAAATTGAGACTTATGATCGCTGTACCGTTACTCTGTTCCGACGCGTCTATCTACATCCAGAAATATAATTTATTCGACGGGCACCAGGAAATAATTGCTTATTTGGTTTACATAAATATTTTAATTTATTTAAATAAATATTATTTACATCAAATAAATAATTTATTTCGCGCCCCGCAAATAAATTATTTTTCTGGATTCACGCTGTGCAGATGATAAAGTTGAGATCTAGTTAAATACCGTGGTCAGTATTAAAAACTGCAATAAACTTTTTTTTTTTTACAGAATTCCGACTCATTCAGGACAAAAATAAATTCGTACCGGAATTTTTTAATTAACTTTTTTTTAATGGTGCCGATCGTTTCGGGACTCGTATCGGATGCGGAATTACCTTGCGCGACTGGCACGAATTTTTGTTGGTGTCCTGGAACAGTCGAGATCCGTCGCAATCTTGTGAAAAAAATTCATTGCAGTATTTTGTACCGGCCGCGGTATTTCACTTGGCTTTATCGTAACTTTAATAATTTTCTCTCCGTAATTTCACGACAACGACTTCACATCATAATCCACCACATTCGCCAGAGTTTCACATGTTCTTCACCGAAAAATGATTTCCTTTTTATTTCTACTAAATTATCTTTGCGCAATCGTGTTCGTTCATTCTGCTCTGCGCAGTTTATTGTATATCGGCTACAATTAATCCAGCAGCTTTGCATCGTGGTAACATAAATTAACGGGCTGGAGGATGGTCGAAGCGCGTGACGCGTGCAACCCGCTGCGCCTGTAATTGCTCCGCACGGCCGGAGCATTAACGAGATTCCATCGTAGAGAAATTTCGTCCGGTGCTCGAGCGGTGCTTCAGTTATTGGGAGTACAATTAAGTCATTGTAAGCTCGTAGTTTCTATTTGAAAATTCCCAACGGTGCGTCGATGTATCGTCGATTATATCTCAGCGTCTGAAGAACGGATTTGATCGTAACTTGGCGCGTTGGAAAGCTTGTGTGCGAATTACATTATATAAGTGTCGCAATTCTTGTCCGATGCTTCGTTTCCGAGAAAACCGAGAAAAAACAAACTGATAAAAAAATGCGTTCGAATCAACTAAATATTCGGGCAGGTACGTTCGACTAAACGTTTAATCAGTCGAACAAAATATTTTAATGTCCCAACATTTTTCTGGTGAAATCATCGAAACAATTGTCAAATTAACTAATCTTTTGACTGTGCCAACGTAATATTTATTTGAACGCCCCTGCCCGAATTTTTAGTTGATTGAACCGTATTTTTTTATTAGTGAAGACTCGACTTCCGGTATATTGGAGGAAATACACTTGGTAGTATTTTCTTTTAAAAAGTCCCTTTTTTAAGTACTTGGCATCGAGACGCTGACGCGTCTCTTGATGTTATTTAATTTTTGGACTTGGATTTTTTTTTATAAAGGGTAAGTAGGATGGAAGAAGAAAGAGAAAGTTTGATAAACGGCAAATTTCCATCGTAGTCCGGGGACATTGAAGTTGCGAAGCTTTTTCTACTTGACAAATTAAGCCGTTCTTGTTCGTTCTATTGTGCCGTTCAATTTCCCTTAGGAAAAGAAGCTCCCAGACGGAAGAATCCTCTATTCTCGCAGAAGGACGGAAACTGGGCGATCCGGGTTATTAGAAATGATCTCGTTGTCCCGTATCGTAGCTCGTTCAAGATTCAAGACGCGAGACGAGCGAGCTCGTCGCACTGAGGATGAATAGGGTTAATTGTAGCCCAAACACGTCTGCGCTTTGTAATCAACGAGAAACGTCGTGACGTATTAACAGTCCCAATGAGATATTTCACCCACGGCACTGATAATGACGAATGACAAACATTTTATGCATATCGTTTTTGGAGCCAATTTTACAGCTACTTTTATTGCCTATTTTATTGCATATTTAATTGTCTATTTTATTGCCAATATTATGACCAATTTTTACAAACACTTTTAGAGACAATTTTTCTAGCCCATTTGGAACATTTTTCATGTCCGTTTGAAATGTTCCAAGCAGATGCGGACGTGCATGGAGCCCAATTTTTGTTTTTTTTTCTTCTTTTGAGGGAGACAATGGCTGGCAGGTGAATTACGCAATATTGCCGACTGCGGGTGTATGTGAATTGAACCGCAACCACGTCGTCTAAATAAATTTCATCTCGGTTTAATGGTAACCCCAATTGAAGGGACTTTGAGTGCATGCAGCTTGGCTAAACCGACGCAATATTCCATTACGTAAAGCCACGTTATCGTATGCGTGCGTATTTGTCGCCGGAGCGAGAGTCCCGCCTCGCTGTTGTCACTTCGTTTTGGAGCGCTCGAGTGTCACGTAATCGAGTAACCCAGTCAGCGTGCGCTCGAAAGCTCGCTATCATTCTATGGCGAATTGACGTCGAAGCGTTTCAGCTGCATGAACGAATCGTGCACTTCCTTTGTTTTTCTGATTTTCGACGATTCGGCATTTTTTAATATTTAAAATATATTTTTTAATATTTAATTTTTAATATTTAAACAATCGATTAATCAAATTGGGTTCTATTTATTATTTTTTCAAGGGATTAATAAATATCGCAGAAAAAAATCCCCAAAACACCTAAAAATACCCGATAACACATTTCATGTAATATTTTAGCTGTATCTTTCAATCGTCTTTTTCAACTTTCAATAGGGTTAAAGGTGGTGAATGTGACCTAACTCGGTCAGGACGTAAATCAATGATATCCGAACCACGCCACATTCACCATTTTTATCCTACGGAATGAACGCTCTTGCAACGATAGTTGACCTAACTATCTTAAGGTATAGTCGAATCAAAGGCTTCGTACGAGCCAGTTTCCGGTGCTTTCGAAGGAGTAGCTGATCTTCGGTCCAGTCCAAGAGCGACCGCGTCTTACGCGGTCGGTGCGTCCATCACTATAGTTACTGACGAACCAAGTGAAACATACAGAGGACCGGCCAATCAAGCAATCCACACAAACGTTTCAGGTTAGCGTATTCAAACTCCGGCGCCTTTATGCGATCGGCAATCCAGCTCGGCGATGTCCTGTGCACACCATTGTGCGTGTGTGTGTATCGGTTGGACAATTTTGTGTGCAGTTAATTAGATGCGCTCAAAGCTCAAGGTTCAAGACAAACTCACGAACTCTGCGAACGGGCAGATTCACCGATCACACCTACAGCACCTTCGACTCCCTTGAAGCTAGGATCTGCATTTGAACTTCAGCGGAGTAGATACAGCGCTATAGGGGAGCTTCCGCGTGATTGGACAAGTTGAATCAATGGACCATTTTCGTGTCGCAGCAATACGACGAGGAATTGCGCCGCCGTCGTTGAAGATTCCTCGGAGATATCGCAATAGAGTCAAGCATAAAATTTTTATTGAATTCGCAGGCGGAAAACGGAAGAGCATCCACTTTGAGATAAGAAAAATTGTCTTGAAAATCGTTTCTCAGCAATAAGATGATGCGATGACCTGAAACGTTGACTCTGGTTGAGACATCGTAAAAATAGCCATAAACTAAATTTCACCCTAATCCGTAGACCTAGAAGGCAAAGGCATCGCAAAATCCTCAGTGGTTCATGAAACTGGGACGGTTCATTGGTTGAAGTGGTCCATTGACAACACAAACTGGCTGCACGAATGGACCTCGCCACAAATGTGTAGGAAATTTGTTAACTGAGTATTTGGAACACTTTTTCTTAAGTGGATGAACGTTCCAGCCTAAAATGTATTGGATTTCCATCTTTCAACACTCGTTATAGTGGAAACTCTGTTACTGCGCTGATTCAGTGCGGTGGAGAACCGACCAGAGATAAACAGCCCAGTTTCTGACGGGAATCCCTTCAGCATGGCCAACTTCGCCCACCGTTCGATGATGCCAATGGGTATCGGGTGTTCTTGGATATCGGAAACTGGTACCTCACTCGGTCCTCCTTGTTTATTCCCATGATGCTACACGGTCGGCTTCGCATCGAAACCAACACATTAAGGCTCTCCCTCAGGTCTCCAGAATTTGGCCAGGCTCATCTAATTGTCATTGTCCTATTCTCCCCGTCACTGCGTAGAGGCGGCACCTATGAGGATGAAGACTGAGTACGTGGGTTTCCACGTCCAATGGCGAAGCGTGGATTACTTCGTGTAAATCACGTGACCGAGTTCTCGTCGATGGTCTACGTAACATGCACTGTGGCTGTTTCCCCCAGGGTCATTACTACAGCAGTACCGCCCTGTCTGATATACAATCCAAGTACCGGATCGATCGAACTACCCTACAAATGTGTAGGAAAGTTGTTAACTGAGTATTTCGAGACCTGGTCCAATGACGGGTGTTCTAGCCTAAATTGATTGTATCTTCATCTCTCAACAACCATTACAGTGGAAACTCCTTTAGTGAGCGTTTTTCAGATCAACGCTAACTGAGTAAAAGCGGCGACGAAAGGGCCAAAGACAAACTGGCCAGTTTCTCACGGGGATCCCTTCAGGATAGATTTGATGCATAGCATAGAAATTGATTGTATCTTCATCTCTCAACAACCATTACAGTGGAAACTCCTTTAGTGAGCGTTTTTCAGATCAACGCTAACTGAGTGAAAGCGGCGACGAAAGGGCCAGAGACAAACTGGCCAGTTTCTCACGGGGATCCCTTCAGCATAGCATGACAGTTTCAGTATCGGAAACTGTCGGTCCTTCTTGTTTAGTCCCATGATGCTCCACTGTTGGCTCAGCATCGAAACCAATACAGCAAGGCTCTCCCTAAGGTGGCCTGCATTTGGCCGGTCTCATCTAATTGTCATTGTCGCATTCACTCCTTCACTGCGTAGAGGGCTGCACCTACGACGAAGAAGACCGAGCACGTGGGTTTCCATGTCCAATGGCGAAACGTGGATCACTTGGTATAAATCAAGCGACCGAGTTCTCGTCGATGGTCTACGTAACATACACTGTGGCTGTTTCCCCGGGGGTCATTACTACACCCGTACCGGCTTGTCTGATGTACGACCCGGGTAACGGATGGATCGAACTTGGCGCTGTGCTCGCCGCTGGTTACACGGACAATGAACACGTGCGCATGCACAAGTACCGACGATAGTACGAAAGCTTAAGGGCATTCGTTGAACTAGCATCCCCCTCGTTCAACTACTTTCCGCGCATACCGCCCGCCGTTGGGTTGCATGCGCTCCGTAAAAACGATAGTCAAGATAGGATCTCGCGGCATAAACTCAACGGCGTCGACGTCGGCGGTGGATAAGTAGTGACAAGGTCCCCGGGGCTTGGAATACACGAGACCCTGGTGGTTGTGATCGCCGACGACCGAGACCTCGTCTTCCGTATGGCCTTTGCTGCACTGTACTGTACCGTCGCCCGAAACGAAACTGCCGTTCTCCAGGAATTAACGCCAACGATCGTCCACACCGAGGGGATCAAGTATGGTAGGATTAGCCGGATGCGTTCGAACGCGTCATTCGGTTGGCACAACATGTATTTTTTTTTTTTTTTTTTTTTTTTTTTTTCGATGCTTTAAAGATATGTTGAGTCGACTGAAGCAAACGACTGCTGAAGTTTTACACTCAGAGAAGGATTTCGGAAAGACCAGGTCATATGCTATATATCGACCAGGCAATATGGTAGACCAGTGACATTACTAGCGATATGTGAAATTTTTATTGGGGCGATAGCAATTTTTACCCAATCCATATGGTAATTTTTTGTCCAGAAGCCGGGTTGGCAAAACTTTGCGTATCGGACTAAGAATTTCCTGGATCAAAACTAAAAATCTCATGGATTAAAACTGAAAATCTCATGGATTAAAACTGAGAATTTCGTGGATTAAAACTGAGAACTTCGTCGATCAACATTTTTCAATGTATGTATAATATATTTGTATTGATTACTATATTTTCTGGTAAGAAGCACTTATATTCTACCCAAAATTACGGGATGTTCGAGTAATATCCGCGACAGCGAGAATGACCATATTTTCTAGAGTTCTAAAGATTCCAAAGTTCTGTCGATTTTTACCAGATTTATGGTAACCCCGATCAGATTCTCCTCTGAGCAACCATCAGAAATGGATCTCGACGCATCTCACCAATCATTAATCCTCCAAATTATTTTTGTCTAATTCAATTCGACCGTCCGAAGCCGACACGATAATGGAGTAAAAAAAACGACCCGAGCCAGATATCCGACCGTCGGCCACGGTGCATCATCCTCGCGTCACATTTCTCTATCCGCCTTAGCATAGGCAGCCGAGCAGCCGTTAGAAGTCGATATCGAACGAACTCCGCCACAATGCTCGATTCCCGATTCCCTTCGCGCTAAATAGCTTTTTATCCCGATAGTCCCCGACGCCATTGCCATGACACATTCACCCGTTGAAATTTTCAAACCGTGACGGCAACCGATCCCAAATTGACGCGCGCAACATCGGGGACGTCCATTCAATTTGCCGAACCCTTTTCCTTTTCCCGATGGAAATCTATCAGCGTCACCGCACGTGCCGTGTCACTCAGGAATCGTATTGGCCGTCCAGCCTCGAATTTTCAATTTTCCCGTGCCGCCCCTTGTACATCGACGCGGACCGAGGATCATTTCGAGAGAATTTTAGTTCTCATACCTCGACACCCCGCTAAAACCGGAAATCCTCGCTACCCCCCCCCCCCCTCCCCCCACCCCCCAATACTGCGGTCCTGCCCTGTGCGGAGAGGCTCTTCCGATTAAATGGCTATAACATATTGATTGTGCCACTTGTCAATTCGCCTATATATATGAAGTTTCTGCTCTGCCCGGCACGAATTGTTCCGTCGACGAATTGGACAGGGTTTCATATAACACATCACAGAGAAACATACAGAGGGAATCCGGGGAGGGAGAAATATGGGTATACCGCTCGAAACCGATGAACCAGCAACTAACCCGATTACTCGTCACGGATATATCAACGGTGCAACGTCGGGCGCAATATTGCCACCGGTGTTTGTTGTATCACACGCGGAGAGAGTTGGCAGATAGAACGAGACGGAAACGGATGGCACACATCACGGTACGCATGGATTATTTTGCAAAAAAGCGTTGACCGTTCCCGTGCTGCGCACCACGGTCGAGATCCTCGCCGCTTCTGCGCCGTCCTATCCTCCGGGGAGAAAAAAATTAATTAAACTCGCCTCGTACACTCGAGGATGAGCCCCCAGACGCTGTTTTAAATCACCGGTGCACGGATATAAATTCAGATTTTTTTTTTCTGGCCAGTTTTTAGTAAACTGAACACTTTGTCTTTAGGTGGAAAGATAATCCAACTTCCGGTTCATGAGTGGTAAACAATGAATATAAATTGTTATTAACGATAAGAATGACGCGTTGAACATGATATAGTAATGATTGCATCGACTGACCCGCCCACTGCGGTTATGAAATTGCTCTCCCAAAAAAAAAAAAAATAATAAAAAATACGGAAGCGAACTCGTAGCTGTTTACCGTCGCATCTGGTCTTTAATTTAACTTAATTAAGGCCCATTGATTAAGCGGAAACTAAAGTTTGGAAAGTAAAGTTTCATCGAACGACCACGCAATATTTTTTCTTTCGGTAGAAAGATAATCCAACTTCCGGTTCATGAGTGGTAAACAATGAATATAAATTGTTATTAACGATAATAATGACGCGTCGAACATGATATTGTAATGATTGCATCGACTGACCCGCCCACTGCGGTTATAAAATTGCTCTCTGAAAAAAAAAAAAATAATAATAAAAAATACGGTAGCGAACTCGTAGCTGTTTACCGTCACTCGCATCTGGTCTTTAATTTAACTTAATTAAGGGCCAATGATTAAGCGGAAACTAAAGTTTGGAAAGTAAAGTTTCATCGAACGACCACGCAATATTTTTTCTTTCGGTAGAAAGATAATCCTACTTCCGGTTTATAAGTGGTAAATAATAAACTGAAATTATTAACAACGATAATAATAATGCGTCGAATATGGTATAGTAATAATAGCATCAACTGACCCGCCCACTGCGGTTATAAAATTGCTCTCCGAAAAAAAAAATAATAATAACAAAAAATACGGTAGCGAACTCGTAGCTGTTTACCGTCACTCGCATCTGGTCTTTAATTTAACTTAATTAAGGGCCAATGATTAAGCGGAAACTAAAGTTTGGAAAGTAAAGTTTCATCGAACGACCACGCAATATTTTTTCTTTCGGTAGAAAGATAATCCAACTTCCGGTTTATAAGTCGTAAATAATAAACTGAAATTGTTAACAACGATAATAATCATGCGTCGAATATGGTATAGTAATAATAGCGTCAACTGACCCGCCCACTGCGGTTATAAAATTGCTCTGCAAAACGAAATAAAAATAATTTAGAAAATGGAAGGGAACTCGCCGTTGCTTACCGTCACTCGCATCTGATCTTTAATTGAACTTAATTAAGGGCCAATGACTAAGTCGAAACTAAAGTTAACGGAAGTGAAGTTTGGAAAGTAAAGTTTCATCGAACGACCACTAGCACCGTTCCAATGTCGGAAGCTCCAATCGGAAGAGAAAGTGGTTCTCTTCGCGCAATAGTACTCGTACAGCTGTCTCGACGGATCTGCACATTTCTGTTTCGATCTCTCTTAATTGCTTTCAATTTTACGTCTCTTCTGCCATTCGCCCGCCCCGATTCTCGCATTAGATAAACAAACTGCTCAGTGGAGGAGGATAAATCCTGATACAAGTTCATCAATTCCGAGTTTCTGCAACTTTCGAAACCGTTCGTTCGCACCGTCGAGTTTCTTATCGGCTTACACAGTTTCATTCCCCAATCGCTCCGTAGGGGACGGGCTCGTCCGTACCTTGCGTGAAACTAACGTACACAGATGTCGGATTCCCGGCGCCAGGCGATTTGTAGCTTTAAAGTCGAGTTCACTAATGACTGGAAGCAATTTCTCTCTCTCTCTCGCTCTCTGCTGGCGATGCGCGATAAAAAAAAGGTTTTTACATTTAACGAACATCTCCTACCCATGAAGGTCCGTCATTTTTTTTATTGCGGTACTTACGTTCGTTCGTTAAATATTTCGTATGTGATAAAAGGACTTTTAAGAAATGGAACATTCGGTTTATGGTCCAGAACACACGTCTTATGTATCGTAAAATTCAAAAAATCATTTTGGACCGACTGCCCAATAACATTCGGAAGAGACTTCGAATAGCAGTGTAATTTGCTTTCTACTGTTACATGTAAAATGCAGTTTTCATACAGAATTTCTAATTTATTCGTCAATCCTTTCTAGTATTCACTTAGGGATTAATAAAAAGTATCAATTGAATTATATGAATAAGATACCCTTTAAAGGTCGAAAGGCACGAAATAGAATACATGTCATATATGTCCGTAAAATGCGAAAAATCATTTTTCTCCATCTGTCCGTTTGTCCTTCTAATCGTCGCTCAGTCTCGCAAAAAAAAAAAATACCATTGTGTAATTAGTAATGTAATTTTTTTCTACTTTTACATATAAAGTGCACTTTTCATGTAGAATTTCTAATTTATTCCTCAATCCTGTTTAGTATTCCCTCGAGGATTAATAAAAAGTATCAATTAAATTGTATGAATAAGATACCCTTCAAATGTCGAAAGGTACGGAATAGAATGCTTGCGACTTACGAATTACATTTTCAAAGTTGAACCGATTCGCGTTGCGGGTAATTGCAACGCGAGTTTATCGGATACGGTGTAGCCACTCTCATCGTCACAGGGTTTAATAAACGCTTGCCTATTCACTCATGCTAAATAGTAGTTTCCTAATTTGACTGTGCCAATTGCACCTCTACTATTATTACGCGACAGTGCAAGCTTGTATCCGCTCAAAAACCCGAGAACCATCGGTCTTTCATCGTTTGACAGTGAAAGTCGATTCAATCAATCGTGGAAAACGGGTTTTTTTTTTTTTTTTTTTTTTAATCGGCGTTACATCGGATGATTGGTTACTCGAGTCCTCTAACGAGAGGAGAAATCCATCAAAATCTGTCGAGGCGTATACAAACAGCCGCGACGGGTTGTATCTACGCGGTAAATAGGATCGACTATGGTCGTCGGCAAAGAAAAAATAGAGGCCGATGAAGGGCGGACAAACAAAGTGGTGCAAGAGAGGAATCGTAAAAAAAAAAACTCGTTAAAAAATGTTTCTCTGTACCGCGGCGTTCTAATTTGCACAGCGAGTTTCACTTTTGTAGCGGACGCAACTTTAACTCTGCCGCCAACGCTTCTCGGTGCTTTTGGCCATTTCGCGCGTGTCACGTAAATACAGCCCAGTTGAAAAGCGCACCGAACGACCTTCCGTGCGGTATTTATTGTCGTGACACAAGTAGAGGAAACGAAAAAAAAATAACCACGTCCCGCTGTCGGTTCGACGTGGACTTTTCGCCGATTCACTTTTTTTTTTGCGACTGAAGTGCCACTTTTTTAATTACGTAAATATCCTGCACTAATGTGAATGGCACATCGTGAATTGCAGCATCGTGCGTTACATAATGTATTACACGCGCAAAAGTAGAGAACATTTTTTGAAACACCACGTCCCGCTGTCGATCCGACTTGGACTTTTCGCCGATTTTCTCGTACCTGGAAATTCTGGCACTTTTCATTATTTTTTTTTGCCACTGAAGTGCCACTTTTTTCAATGATGTAATTACGCTGCATTAAAGTAAACATATTTCTTACCTATATGTTTTTTTTTTAGTTGTTAGCATTTCCTGACAACTTGTAATTGGGTTTTGCCCGTATAATAAATAAACAAATAAATAAATAAATAAATAAATTACATCGCGTGTTACACAATGTATCACATCGGGTATGGAAATTTTACGGGTTCTAAACGCCGATGTTTCAAACATTTTCTGCCGTCAGGATGGCTTTGGATGGAGTTTTTTTTTTTTGTCCAGATTTAGCATTTTTTTCGATATGACATAGACGATGAATTTCAGCTTTTGGTTTTTTTTGAGGGCGAACGTGTGCATGGATTGTTTATTTCGCGCGTATCATGTAAATATAGCCCAGTTGAAAAGCGCACCGGACAACCTCCCGTGCGGTATTTACTGTTGCGACAAAAGTAGAGAAAAAAAAAAAACGCCACGTTCCGGTGTCGGCGTGACGTGGAGTTTTCGTCACTCTCTCGTACTGGGAGATTCCCAGTACATTTCATTTTTTTTTTTTTTTTTTTGCGACTGAAGTGCTACTTTTTTCTAAAGATGTAAATATGCTGCACTGATGTAAATATTACATCGTCTATAACACAATGTATTAAATCGCGTATGGATATTTAAAGGGGTGTAAAGGTCGATTTTCTAAAAATGTATGTCGTTAGGACGGCTCCACTAAAAAAAAATATCAATGACTCAACTAAAATTCACTCGCGGGCTGCCAAAGAAAATCACTGTCATTTCAATTCTACTTTCAATTCTGGCAATTCCATACGAGATTGAAACGACAGCCTATCACCTTGACAATCTCGCCGTCGTTGTTACAATATCATATGGAAATGTGAGAATAGAAAGTAGAATTGAAATTTGAAAACAAAATTTGGCAGCCTTGCAAGTGATTTTTTTTCAGTGTTGAGATGAAGGTTTTTTACTCCAAAATTTAGAATTTTTTTCGATGTAACATTGACGTTGAATTCTAGATTTTGGTTTTTTCGAGGGTCAAAGTGTGTATGGATTTTGTTTTCTTTTTTTTGTCAAAGCAGTCTCACTGAACTCACCGTTGATGGCGTGAAGTTCCGTGGGTGCTTTGAACTGTGCGGTGTGAAGTGCTAGCTCACCCGTATCTGCCGCAGCCTGCAGTAGCAATTGCTGATGATGATGCTGCCTCGTTGACGACCTGTGATGATGAACGCTGTTCAGGACAATGTTGCTCGACGTTCTGCTCAAAGCTTTTCTCTGTCTAACGGCTTCTTTGTATATTTTGCAGTACATCACTATCATTACGACGCCCGGAATCCAGAAGGACACGCACGAGCTTATTACAGCGTAGGAACGATTGACCACAAATCCGCACATCTGCGAACAAAACGATCATGCAGAAATTTGAATCACATTTCCATTGCAAATGATTTCATACAAACATTTTTTTTTTCCTCCACAACTTTCAGTCAATTTTTACTCTTTCTTTTTCACCCAACTCATAGCAATGCATTTTCATAATCTGCCCAAAAGCATTTCACATTTTCATTTAATTTTCAATTTTGCCTACTTAACGCCTGAACTGTCGCTGAGAAAGATTTGCTTTTATCGACATATTCGCTGCTCTTGACAAAACGGTTATTTTTAAAGCGGACTCGACGAACGGTATAAATTTGGCAGCACTGGCCATCGACTCATGCGGGCAACTTCGAAGCCTTCTTAGAAATCACGCTTTGTCGCACTTGCGTCACAAAGTAGTATTTTTTTTCCCGACATCGCTTCCCGAAAGTAACCGCTTGGCGTGCAACGCGGGCAGAAAATCGCCTATTATTGACCAATGAACATTATTAAAATCATCAAAATTACAAAATGACATCAAACTCCAACTTTGACAAGTCTCTGTCGAAGCACTGGCTTCACTAATAAAAAAAATTGTTCACTAATAAAAGTTTATTTTCCAAATTAATTTCTTCGAACGAAGTTTGTGCGATGCAAAACACAACCGTTATAACTTGATAAAGTTTAGTCTCATGCATCTGCATAGTCATGTTACTTTAATGAAGACGGGCAACAGAATCGTATGCTCACGGAAGGGATTTTCATCTCGTCAGAATTCTGCCCTCGCTCCGCTCGGGTAGCAAACTTCATGCTCGGCAAAAATCCAGCGAACATGCCTCATATACTATTTAGTTTAAGACAGAAAGAGGTTTTGCAATCCAAGGGTCAAGTGGTTCATTTTCCGATCCGTTCCCCTCAGTTAAGCGCTTACGCCGCATTAAAATTTCGATTTTTAACAATTTTTTTTCCGATAATTTACAGCGTGAAGCATATTCTGTTGAATCGTTACGCCGACCGCTAAAAAAAATACACAATAACAATAAAATTGAACGAAAAAATTCCCAAACGTTCTTCAATACATCCTCCTTCCGCCCTAAAAAAATTAAACCGACAAAGCGTATATTTACCCAGAAAAAAAAAATCACGGAATATGCATGAGTTTCTACCCACTTACTGTGGCTCCAAGCCCTTAAATCAAAGGATGCCAGCATAAAAAAAAAGCGTCCTCTATGAGCGAAGCGAAACACTCACGTCAGGATGTTCCTCCATGTCCAACAGATGTTCGTCAGTGGTGTACCATCCCATGAATATAGGCATGAAGCTGATGAGAGCCGGGAGTGCCCACGCCGATCCGAGGAGGCACCCGACCGTGCTCTGTTTCATTATGACCGTGTACTCGAGTGGGCTGATTATTGCGTAGTATCTATCGACGCTTATGCAGCAAAGATGCAATATCGAAGCCGTGCAGAAGTAAACGTCGAGGGAGTTCCACACGTCGCACATGAATCTTCCGAAGAGCCAACGACCGGACAGTTCGACCGAGGCGTTGAACGTCATTGCGCAAGTTGCGACGAGAAGATCGGCGGCGGCGAGACTTACGACGTAACAATTCGTCACGACCCTTAATTTACGATGTTTCCTGACGCTCGCTATGACGAGTATGTTGCCGAGGACGGCGGTCGTTATGATGCTTCCCATTACGATGCCCTTGACAACGGCCACGAAGACGTTGACATTGTCCGGCACATTGGCGACCGTCGGGTTACCGGAAGGTACGGCGGTCGTCGCGTTAACGCTTATAACGCCACTGGAGTTCGAGGTTATCGTCGTCGTTGTCGTCGACGTCGAACCACCGCCGGAAACCACGACACCCGATGGATCGACGACTCTTACCGGCAAGCTCGTCGTCACCGCCGCCATTACGTTCAGCATTTTTTCGACGAGTGCCAGTGCACGGGGCGCAACCCCCGCGTTCGTCGTCGTCCTCGTCGCCGTCGTTGTTGATCCCTTCGATCATGCGAAATCTCGAAATCTCGAAAGAGTCCTCGAACCACTCGACGCCTCGTTGATGTTCGTCAGGGATCGTATTGTCTGCGGTTTCATCGATGCCATTTGACTGATCGTTGTCCTCCGCTCGAACGTTCGAGCTACCGGAAAGCAGTTCCTCGACGCAGCGGCCGATTCGTTCGGCGACGAGGCTTGGTGATCAACTTTCGCCGGGCTTCGAGCGCGATTGCGGGATCGACGGGAGTTGCTTCGAAGATCTGTGACCTGGCGGATTGTTGTACGGTGATGATCATCGTTAAAAAAAAAGGCAACTCGCTGCCGATAACGCGGCGATCGAGAGGCGAAACTTGGGTTCTGTTACCATCGAGTTATCAATTAGCTAATCCAATGAGCTGAGTGGAGTGCCCCGGTTCCGGTTAGCCGCAGGTCGACGCGGTTCCCCGGATGGCAAAGCTTACCGTCCCTTCCCTCACTCAAGGCTGGAATATTCTGAGTCCCCTCGGGGGGGGATTTGAGGTAGGATGGCCCTGATTATTCTAAGTCCCCTTGGGCTCCTGTCCAGGCTTTGACTATTTCGAGTCTTTTGGAGATTCCCGACCCGAGCGTGCGGACCGCGCGACCTATCAGAAGCCCTAGTTAATATATATATGTATATGTATATATATATCTACAGAGTTAATAATTGCTACGCGCTGATCCTTCGAAGCTTTATTCATCGCAGCTGGAGGCCGGGACGTTCAATTAGGAACAATTAACGGCGCCGTCTCTCTGGTTCAGTTGGCAGAATCCTTCTTCTATTCGACTCGGCCATTTTGTATTATCACCATTTCACGCTAACCGCCCCCCCCCCCCCCCCCCCCTCCCCACGATCCTTCCGTTCGAGCTTTCTTCGCCCATTACCGGAAGTGAATAGAGACGGCTAACTGCAACGAACGAACGCCGGCAATGAATGAAGACAGCAGGAAAAGTGCTCGAATATATAGAGCGAGGGAAGACAGGAGAAGTAAACGAAAGAGTATAATGAGAGACGGTGAAATAAGAGGATTCCTCCGAAGCCTTCGAGCGTGCCGTACCAATGACTTCCGGCCGCAACGATGTGCCCGTATCCTTCGGACCCGAAATGTTTTCCCTTTGTGGAATTAAATGAACCTCTGCGCCCTACAGGATTTCACCCTCCCGTATACGACGTGGGGCGCGTTCACCCGTGAGCGCATTTTTCGCACGTTCTCTCCCCCGGGGCACGCTTGGTTCATTTACTGTCGATTCCATGATTGACTTCCTAATTCTCAGGTTGGTTTGTTGTGGGAAACGGATTGAATCATAAAAAAAAAAATTGGCATCCGATATCGATGCGTGACCACTTTTTTTTTCAAGGATAAAAACTCTCTTAAAGTATGGATTTTGTTTTTGCGTAAATTTGAGTAACGAAAGAATGTCAAAAATATAAAAATTGTCTGGTATAAAAAATTTGGGTCGACATTTTTCGATAAGGTGTTTTCTTTGTTTACTTTTAAGACGCCTTTATATTTAGATTATGTAATAGTCGCGCGTCCAGTCAAAAGAGGGGATGGACTAATCTACGCTATATAATATAAACATGTATAGAAGGTTCGATGCGAAGATATATTTCGTTCGATATCATTGAGAGGATTTTTTTCAAGGATACAAATTGCAAGGTGATTTCGATATTTGCTCATTCCAGCGACTCACACACCGCAACCTCATTTGCAAAATGAATAAATGTTTTATGTCAATGATTTTTATTTTTTTTCGTTGATTCAGCGCGGAAAATTTAAATGCGAAAAAAAAACTACAACTGTCTGGTATAAAAAACCTCGACCGAGATTTTTCGATAAATTGTTGCTTTTCAATTGAAACGCGTTCATATTCCAATTATATAATATCTGTAAAGAGCGTAATATCAATATTTAGTAATTCCCGCGACTCTCATTCCTCGACCTCACTTGCAAAATCAACAAATATTGCGTGTCAATATCATTTTTTTTCCGTGGATTCAGCGTCAAAAATGAGAACTCTCACACAGTATGTATTTCGCTTTCGCGTAAATTTGAGTAGGAAAAAAATTAAAATGTCAAAAAAAGAAAAAAAAAACTAAAACTGTCTGGTATAAAAACCTCGATCGAGATTTTTCGCTAAATTGTTGCTTCTACTTTTGAAACGCCTTCACATTCAGATTATGTAATATCCGGGTCCCGATATCCAGCCAGAAGCGGAGATGGCCAGATCTAAGCTATATAATACAGACACGTACAGAAGATTCGATACGAAGATATATTCCGTTCGATATCATTGAAACGAGCATCAGTTGGCGTGGACACGAATTTATCGACTCTACGATATTTCCGGCTATCCTAGGAGGCACGCTAGTATCGTCACAGACACACGGTTAACAACACTTCCGATCGATTTCTCCGGCTCTCAGCCGATACGGCTGCCGGTGACACTTCAATCTGTATGAAAAATAAAAGAAAGTGAAAAAAAAAAAACAAAACAAAAAAACTGAATATATACAAAAAAAAAGGACGCCTGCTCTCTTAGTCATCCGATCTCTTCATTTCCGAAACGCCAATTACTCGTCGGGGATTGATTGAAAAAGCGTCGGGAGTGTCGCGGCCGCTCATTCGTGAACTCTGACCCCATTTCCTCACTCGTCTGAATAGACGGAGAAATGTGATAGGTGCGCTTCCGAAGAGAAAAATGATGAAGAAAAAAAAAACTGACGTGAAGTATTATAAAGTAGGAACAAGCGTTCGAGCATGTCGGCGAAAGGTGTTTGTACAGGGGACTGCAGTCCTGCCGGTGAACGGAAGGATCGGCCTGATTTTCAAAAGCAATTGACAATGGTATTACGCCGACGAGGAGCACCGAGGAACGCGGCCTCAACGAGGTCGGTTGCGTATCTACGACCGCGAGAGAATTAACGTAAAAGGAACTTCCATTGTTCTTTTACGTGGTTAAAGTACGGAAGGTTCGGTGACTTTCGGACACCGAAAGTCACCGAATCTTAACGACATGTGCTTTTCTATTTTATTTTTATGTATAACGGATCTTTACCGGGGGTTCAAAAGTATCTTCAAAAAGCGCTACGACCCCTTTGCGATTTAGAATAATCAGGGCCTGGTAACGAGACTCGTAGCAGGACTTAGATTAACGGGGGTCAGATAAGAAGGCTCCTTTAAGATGACCTGTGATGTATTTCGACGTTTCGGGGTAGCCTTGCAATTTTTTTGACAAAATTTGTCTTTCTTTTTTTAAAATGAACTGCCACGTATTTAGTTGTATTTTTTTCCCGCTGAACACGAGTCCGTTGCTTTTTGGGCCTAAAGTACAGTGAGCTATTGAAAATCTCGATTTTGTGCACGGAAAATCGTATTTTTGGGATTAAAATCTAAAATATTGGGTTTGGAGGAAAATGAACGTCATATTCGTGAGCAAGTGGCCCCCCTGGGAGTTTGAATAATTAGGGTGATTGAATAATCAGGGCCTGGTAATGAGGATCCTACGGCGATTTAGGAAAGTCCGGACCAGGTAAGGACCTTCCTAGAGAGATAAGTCCCTCTTCTTCTTACTCTGGTAGATATTTTAGAGCGCTCAATCGAGGTTTGACAAGGTTCTGAAAGATCCTTTTTAGGGCTCTGTCCCCTAAAATTTTTACCAGGATTGAATAATCCGGGAGATTCGTAAGTAATTTCGAAAAATCGGGGCATGGGGGGGGGGGGGACACCAAGCAACAGGATGCGAGGACAGACTCACGTCCGATAAGACTACTAACGATATTTTCACACACAATTTTACGGAATACACGGAGTTACACTGGCTACTCCGTCAATCCTTTTATCCAGATTGCAAATAAGAATTAAGAAGCTTCGCTATTGTTACTCGATAAAAAATTAATCTGCAAAAAAATAATAATGAAGTGTCAAACGCAAAGTTTTGTGGTGTCGTGTACGAGACGCGGTCGGACAATACTGGCTTGCGTGTTGCGGAAGCTCGATGAATATAAGCACGAAATAAAAAAAAAAAACTCGTGAGTCGGAAAGCACGAATTAGCTGCTATTTGCATGTTCCCACGTGTGGCACATACGCTTGGAGAATCAAATGTCGTAGTTCACGGGGACAGAACTTATTCTATAATTTAACTAGCCTCATCACCATCGGTGTAATAATTTTGAAAAAATATATATATATATATATATATATATATATATATATATATATATTGAGAGACTCCGTGGGTGTTTGCTCTATAAAAAGGATCGTGCGACGAGCTTTACGAATTGACGAAATTCTCTAATTTGTTGAAAATTTTCACAATTTCATTACGAAGATAATCAGCTAAATCATAAATTAGTTTTTTCTCGATGACAGAGACAAATGTCAAGGTTCGCGAGTAGACGATAAATTTTATTGGCCATCGATCGCATCGCGTGTGATACTCAATTAACTGGTGTCAAGCTCGCGGCTGTTGCCCGGCTGGAACGGCTGTACGGGCACAGTGCGTCGTGTCAAGTATGTCATGGAGCACGTCGAATATCTTGCAGATTTGATTAATCATAATATAATTTATGAAATTATGGTTTTCTGTAAGGAATTAGAAATTACGAGTTCGAAAATAGGAGTTTTCCGACCATGGGGTAAAAAGCTTCATTAAACCAACGTCTCCTGCTCACCATTTTTCCAGTAATTTTTTTCTTTGGTGCAAAAAAGTTTCTTGACAAAAAAAAATTTTCAATTAAGAAGGAAAAGATTGTGGACTTTTGTGGATGAGAATACTTGTTAAATGTACGGACATTTCTTTTCCGTGAATTGTTCACGAGTATAATTTTCAGTTCTAAATGGAAAAATGGAAAAATGGAAGAATTTGCGTTCTTACCTTTTCAGCATGCATGGAACTCATATAGGAAAAATGTCGGCACCTTTGTGTATTTTTTAAATTACCTATGTAAATTACATCGACGTTGATCTCACTTGCATCGATTTGCGATGAAATTGCTATACCGAACATGCCCTATTGAGAGGGACGGTAATTTATCAGATCTACTGTATGAAGGGAATTCGTTACAAAAGCCTGAAAGGAGCGGGAGAATAAAAGCTGATGTGTTTTGTCACGTTACAAACGCTTCTGGCCAATGAGATCGGACATTGATAGGACGTCCTCCATTAAAATGAAACCAATAATTGTTGCAACATAAATACGAATAGAATTGATGGCGATTGATGAAATTCGCGTTTCTCGATTACTACATTGTGCAAGCTTTTTTCAAAAAAAAAAATTAATTATTCGAGGTTTCAATGATAGAGTGATGAAAATTTCTCAAATTTTATAAACCTCACAGAAAAAATTGATTAAAATTGATTCCGCGATTTTCTGAAGCTCCAAATTTTCTGGCGCAACTAAGACATGAAATGGGGGGAAAAAACGAGATGATAAAAAGTTGATATATCGTGAACCCTGCGGGGTGGCGCGAGAGACTCTAGGAGGGCGACCGCGAACTTTTATCGACCGAACAATTTCCGGGTTACATATACCAGCTGTGCAGCAGCAGCACGAGCAGTGTCAGCAAGGGCGGCGGGGAATTTCGTATTTTAATCGTAACACATAATATAAAACCATATAAAAAAAGCGTTCTCGACTCGGGACTGAACTTTTCTTTGACGACGATAAAATCGAATCAAAGTGACATTTTATTATCCAGTTTTACGAAGTTTTACGAAACGCCGCTGGAATTTTGTCGCAGAAAAAAAAAATCAGTAGTCGCGGCATTGATCGGTCAGACAATACTTTGATAGACACGATCGAATTATTATTAACGTTTCGTTACAAAAAATGAGTGCACAATTACTGTTTTACTGCATATTGAAACTCTGAAAAATGATCTATTGAAAAATTTTCTTCCGCTGAGTATATTTTTAAAAACATACATGAGGTGTACGTTTTTACACGTCATGTAAAAACGTCCACGATATGCGGGACAATCTCTGTCCCAGAAAACTTTCGACAACCCTTCTCATATCCAAAACGAATAAAAAAAATACTTACAAGTTGTACCAAACATTAACAGAAATCGAACGAATTACGAAAAAGACAGAATTGACGATCAGCTCTCCAATTGACAACTCGACGCCTAACGAATCCCCATCGCCTCAGACAGGATCTTCAAACTATCGTCAAAATTTCTCAACTCGCACACCAACAAACAAACAAAAAAGCAGTAATTCACGTTAAAAAAAATCTCGTACGTCTTCTTTTTCAATATCTTCTCCGATCTTCGGGGCTTTTCAATCCGCACACCATCTCATTAATCTTCTCACGAATATGATAAAAAAAATCTATTAATATTCCACAATCTTTTATTTTGATTTATTTATTTCGGTAAAAACCACGTGACGCGTGACACCGGACACAATACCGACACACCGCACGCATGATACGCTTAACGCACGATGCTTGAAGTCTCGGCGGAGAGAAATCGCAGCACCACCTCTCACTCTTTCTCCCCCCTCTCTCTCCCCCCTCTCACTCTCTCTCTCTCTCTCTCTCTCTCTCGATACGACAGCGTGTGCCACGGACAATGTAATCTCGCGTGGCTCGGTGGGGTTTGTGCCAGTACGTTAGCCAGTGCTGCGGATCGTAGCGCACTGCCCGCTCGTCGAGCGACTTTACCGGGGTTCCGGCCAAGCTCCGTCGGTGGCGCGACGATCGCCAAAAACAACCCCCTCCCCTCCACCTGAGCGGAGAGTGCAAGGGTGGAACCCTACCGGTGCGTTGCGTCGACTGTCTCCACCGTCCATCCCGTTATTTGCACCACTTCGCGATCGTTTCTTCATCCCTCCCGTTTGGGCGAGAGGGTTACATTTCTCTTCCGTACGTATTCCCGTCCGTGTTCACCCGCTCCGCCAACCGCTCACCTCGTCACTGTATGTTCCTCGCTCTGCTCCCACCGTCTTCTACCTTCTTCCACTATTTCTCCGTTTTCATTGACAGCACCGCCGAGGCGGCCCGACACGGCTTCCCGGAAAGCCTTAACCAAACAAGAATGGAGCCCTGAGAGCTTACTCTCGCGACGGTGCTCGCGTACATTATTTACCGTCGCCGGTCTCACTTTAACCGTTGGCATTCAGACCGTTGCAAATTTTACAGAATCTCGAATGAAGCAGCCATGCTAGTATCGTCATTTATTCACGTCGCGAGACGTTTTGTAACAACAACAACGACAATAATAATAATAATAATAATAATAATAATAATAATAATAATAATAATAATAATAATAATAATAATAATAATAATAATAATAATAATAATAATAATAATAATAATAATAATAATAATAATAATAATAATAATAATAATAATAATAATAATAATAATAATAATAATAATAATAATAATAATAATAATAATGACACTGTAAAAAAGAAATTTAATGTACTGGACTGGAAGTTTTTATGCGAAAACTGGTATATTAAATTTCATGTACAATTGTGATGAAAAATGAATGTTCAGTGTAATAAAAACATTGGAAATACTTTATTTTCAATAATTTACTTTTTATATGAAAAGTATACTAATTTCTCATCGCAATTGTACATTAAACTTAATGTATCAGTTTTTTCATAAAAACTTCCATCCCGGTACATTAAATTTACATTTTTTTTTACAGTTGATGATAATAATAATTCGATTATAATTTTATTTAGATAATGCGGGAAACTGGGCCACGATAAAAATGTTAACGATTGATTGGAGGAGATCCATACCTTTTATTTCAGACTAGTCCTTTTTTTAAAAACATCTGTCGGTCAGCTACGTTTGCCGAGATTTTTTAATAGTGGCCCATTTTGCAACACGATCTATTAATAATAATTAATAATCCATTAAGAGTAATACAATGAGTAATTATAGTGCTAATTGCTTTCTTTGGTACGGAGACGTTGGAGTTTATTTCATTGTTTCATTGTACTCTATGTCACTCTGATCGCAATCATTTTAATGATCTTAGAAGGGATGCAGACCAACGTATAGTCCGGCAGTGGTTTATTACGTCTTCTTCCGAAGATTCGGGATATACGAAGTTCGTTCCTTCGGCTTTAATGCGCCCTGAGCCACGGTACAAGATCAAGATATTTTGGCTTCCATTAAAAACCGGCATTTAATTGTTATTGACAAAAAGTAATTTGTTTTTATTGCGCGACCTGTCTTGAAATGCACATAAAAGTTGCTGGGATGGAAGAAACATTTATTTGTTTGGGGGAAAAGTTTACCGGAGCGAAAGGGTGAAAGATTCGATTAGACAAAAGTACGTACGGGGCGTTCTGGTCATAACTACATGTTCGTGACTTGCGTTTTTTAAAATCTTTTTATATGTTGCCGAGCGTTATGACAAAATACTCGACAGCAATTTTCGCAAAAGTTCAGAATCAATAATTATGTTTTTTAACAACTGATTTACGGTACATTTTTTTCTCGCTGACAGAATTTTTAAAAAATTTATATTTCATGTCATTGTGAATAAACTTACTTTAAAACAAAATCTGAACATTGGTATCGAGTTTTTTTTTTTTGTACCAACCTACATTATTCTAAAAGAAAATAAAATATATGAGATTTGGCCTGGAACGACCCATACTTATCCGTCGACCTGAATATTCCGTATGAATGGGCTTCGGCTATAATTGTAACGATATATGTCTGAATAGTTTGCGTACATACCCCGGCTTCGAAATCGCTGGATACTAATATGTACAAAGAGCGCAGTTGCGGCGTCTGACCGACACAGTCATTTCTACTTGGGTGCTTCTATGATAAATCCTGGCTGGCGTTAATTCACAACTACGAGGCCATAAGTACATTGGGTTTTTCACTTCCACTTACAAAAGATGAATGAATGATACGATCTGTAAACCGAGATCGTGAGGATATTTACGAATGAATAAATCACTAAAAACAATATATGTATAATCTGCTAAAAATATATCTTCAGTATTTATTTGATTTTATCTTGTATTCCTTGTTTATAGGTGTACATAAAAGATAAAAAATAAATACAGCATTTAACATCATTCATATTTCTGATAAAAATGTATTTTTCAACGGGAACGATGCTGGGCCTTGAAGAGGTTAAAAGCGATTAATTTCTGAAAAAATTGAGCGTCGTTGCACGAAATCCGCTCTTATCGCATTCATCGCTAAACACAGGAACGAGGAAGAATATTTTGCATCTTAAAGGTGACTGTAACTACTCCGTAACTTTTCTCAGCAAATTGGATTGTCGGCAAAGTCCAAGCTAAGAACAGGGCTGCACAGTGACGATGCACCCTATTAGACTTGCCATTTCGGGGCCGGGGGAGGGGGCGTCGGTGGAAGAAGCATGCCATGTACATAAACCTATAGAGTCTGGCTCATACATAATCGATGCCACGACATCCCTCGCAAAGCTTGGCCTTGGACATACTCAACCTAGAAAACTTGGCGTCACGATAAGCATGCACGTAACCCTATAACTATACATATATACTATGTTATCGTTGGCGGCTATGTTCGGATATACGATAGTTTCTAACGCGCTCGGATTCTTGCAACTTTATATAACTATCTATAAATAGCACGTGTTATTAAAAATATGGAAAATATTAAAAAGCTGCAGAGAAAAATTGAACCTCGATTAATGTTCGTTCTTTTTTTTTTACATTTTTAACATTTAACTCCTCTGTAACAAAGTATGGTAATAAGTTAATGAATTCATCATTTTATGAGTAACGACTGATATAATAATATAACTCGTAAATATTGACTGTCACGTTGAGAAATAATCACGAATTATTTTTAAAGCGGAAGTAAGCAACGCACTCAGATTCCTGCAACTTTATATAACTATCTATAAATAGTATGTGTTATTAAAAATATGGAAACTATTAAAAAGCTGCAGAGAAAAGCGGAGCCTCGACTGATGTTCGTTTTTTTCATCCACAATGCCCTCCTCTGTGACGAAGTATGGACATTATTACAATAATTATTCATTACGTTATCTTTTGTTGAATAAAAAAATAATAAGTGAGGGACTGGAAAATTATCAACTTTTCATCTCAAAATTATAATCTTAAATTCTCAAAATTATAATCATAAATATTTTTTTAATTCTCCTCCTTCCCGAGTTTAAAGATATTGATAGACAAGTCTTAACATTTGTCCCATGGCTCGATGAACTTTATCGACGCTAAAATTTATTTCGACGACGTTATCTTATGAAGGTAAATGGTTTGGCGCTTAGCAAACAATACCTTTCAAGCGAGGGTTAGACATACAATGTCGAACCATTGGGGAGGTGCTGAACAATTTATTTGCACTGTTTTACTGACCTGAGCCCGTGTCGATCTAGAACCTACATTACATAAGACACTTTACGCTGTTCGACGCTAAGGGTAGTTTCATCGACGGATGATATTGCTTACCATGAGAGCGATCTACGTTACCGGCGGACCTGAAGATCCGTCGGTAACGCTTGCTTCCTCCATTCGAAACTAAATTTACTGAGCGATGAAAAATTGATATCGATTATTGTCGATATGAAATAGGCGGCCGAGGATACAGATGAATTCTTTTATGTCCGACCAAGGCAAAGCCGGATAAATATGATTTTCTGTGAAATTGAATGACGAAGAGGTTTACCGATCGTCGGTAAGTCAGAAATCATTACCGACCTCTCAGATTAATATATTTATAGCTCGATGTCGGCTTTTTAATTTCACGCAAGCATATCGGATCTGCATAAGAACGTGAAAATCTTCGCACAAAAAAAAAACTCCAGCAGTGGCAAAGGAAATGGTGGTCAAAAATGTTGGCGTCAACAATTTTTTTTTTAAAGTTATTGATCTTAAAACAGAAATTTTTTTTGGAAAGCTCTCAACATTACTAAAAGTAAATAGTACAAAATATTGGGTCAATGACTATTCGACTTGATCGAAATGATAAACAAACAACAACGATAGAATCCGATTAACATCTCGAAGTTCGCAGACGCGTTGCGTGAATATCGTTGTACTCGGGAGGTCAAACACGTGCGCGCAATGGCAAATTAATTGAGAATTCAATGTGCATAGAAATAGCTTTAAATTATTTTAATGCGAAACAAATTACGGTGAAAGTTACATGCCCCCTTTCGACACCGAGTTGCCTATGCGAATCAGAAATTTGCGCACCGGCGGAAGTCCCTACGGAGGGAATTAAATTTATTGTCACCGGAACGTGTCCCCTGTATATAAATGAAAAATTATTAGGAATAAAAAATTTCATACTTGAGTTATCGTTTCGCAATTCATTTAACGCATATAATTGAAACTGTTCGTACTTTTTTAATAATAATAATAATAACAATAATAAAATCCTGAATGTTGCGATCTTCGTTCGGTCAGGAATGACAATCAAGCTTTTTTTTTCTGTTGAAAAAAGTCCTAAATGACTAGTGTATATTCTTTTTTTAATTGTAAATTTTTGGCATTTCAAATGGCAAGACCTCAGTACAAATATTTGGTATGAAATCCGGGAATCCATGCTCTGTGATAGTGGACAGCAAATGTCAAATTTTGCTAGTTAATCGAGCTGCTTCGATATTTCGAAAACATTTAACAAGACACTCTGCAGTTTACAGTGGTTGCTGCATTGCCCTCGTGAAGTTGCAGCAGCATCAGTAAAGCGGTAGGTGGCTACAGTGGTTGCATCGGGAATTGCTGCAATGCGCAACGCGACCGCACCATTTTAGTATCCGTTAACGCTACACAGTTTTGGCAATCTTTCGCTCTCGTCCTAGAACCCGTGAAAAAAGTTTATTGATAATATATGAAAAAAAAAAAATGAAATATGTTTTCGAGGAAAATGTTGATATCTGCAACACGCGATAAAAAAAAATCGTATGACATTTAATGTATTGGACTGAAAGTTTTTGTATGCAAAGCTGGTATATTAAATGTCTGAAACATTTATGATGAAAAATTAATATTCAGTGTAGTAAAAATATTGGGCACACTTTATTTTGAATAATTTGCTTTAATTTCAATGAAAAAGTATATTAATTTTTCAATACAATTGTACATTGAATTTAATGTGTGGAATTAAATTTACAATTTTTTTTTTTTGCATTTCATATTTGAGGAAATATAATTTCGAATAAATAGTCGCTTAATTGCTATCGAATCCTAAATGTTTTCATGCAAGATCCACACGCCATCTCCAATCTGATGCACTTGTGTTTAGTGACCGCTTAGGGTGAGTGGGGCAAAACGGACGATTTTTACCAAGTAATAGAGGGGCAAAAAAAATCTCGTCACAAATTGACGACACGAGTCCTTTTTGCCCCGGGATTCCGGTTCGCCCTGCTTTCCCTAAATTATTTTTTACAAAGCCTCCCTCGGCTTGCGTGACTCTGTTAAGCAAGTAGCTTCTCATATCACACGTCATCACGCCTATCAGATTTATCGAGACAGCTTCAATTTTATGACATGTTCATAATGTTTTGCGTCACAAAATCTTCGAGCCTTAACCATGCAAAATCACAGTTGCTTCAAAAACGAATTAAACTTGGTAAAGTAACGTTTGTAAGTTTCTGTATAAAATTTTTATGGTTTAATTTTTTTTGACCGAGGAAATAATGTGCAGTATTTTTTGCATTCATTCGACAAGTATTTCGGGTTTTCTGATACTGCGAATTTTCTCAATACAGAAATCTCATTTCCAACATGAGTTCCGGAAACATGGAATCGTCAAACTCTCTTCCGATATTTGACAACAAATTACAACTAAAGTTCCAACAATTTCAATCCCCATATTTTAACAGTTACAACATTTATCTCAATTTTTACGAAGAGTACATATTTTTTTTTGCCACGCGATAACTTCTCCGGTTAAAAGTCGAACAATAACAAAAAGGGTCACGGTCAAGCCACACAGGCTAAGAGGGAAAACCCAGCGAGCACCAAATGGTTAACTGGATTTCAGTCTCCCATATTTTTTTCTTTCTTTTTTTTCGTCCAAACAAACGACCGGCAGCGACTATATACTGTCACGCGTTTTGTTTGAGAACAACGCGCGCGCTTTAATTTTAAAGTAGGTGGCCGCTGCCGTACGGCGTTCACATGTATATGCATGAGGATGAATTTCATCTCTATTTTTTTTTTTTTTTTTACCTACCTTGGACATGAGCTGTACGAATAATGCTCTCATTGTTAGTGGATGCGCCCTCGTTAGAATCTTGATTGCACGTTGCATTTTTTTTTCTTCCTGGAATTGTTTGCGGCTTGATGAAACGAGAGTGTGCATACCCACGTTGACGATTGTCGATTGACGCATTTGACCAATTAGTTTGCAAAAGATTAACTGTCCAAGCTCTTTGGGTAATTATTGTTCATTTTTCATCTGCAGTCGCGGGTGACGAGAAATTTATTTATAATTCGAAAAAAAGGAATGATTAATTTGTTGCCAACAAAAATTGGAACCGAATTAAGGAACATTTTCTACTGTATCTGAAATGTATTCGCGACTTTAAAAAAAATAGTATCTTCTCTCAGCAAATAAGATATTGTTGTATCGAAATAGCAATGTATTAAAGTTATTATTATTATTATTATTATTATTATTATTATTATTATTATTATTATTATTATTATTATTATTATTATTATTATTATTATTATTATTATTATTATTATTATTATTATTATTATTATTATTATTAAGCTTTTTAATTCCACTTTGTAAGTAATTATTTATCGCTCTCATCTCGAAAAACTTTCCAATACTGTTTATTCTGACGACAATACTGCAGCCGATGTTGAAATTGAATGGCTGTGATCCGCAGAAAAGTTTTTTTTTAATCTCAAT
The DNA here is from genome assembly GCA_958510785.1 of Exephanes ischioxanthus. Classification (NCBI taxonomy): domain Eukaryota; kingdom Metazoa; phylum Arthropoda; class Insecta; order Hymenoptera; family Ichneumonidae; genus Exephanes; species Exephanes ischioxanthus. The sequence goes on from OY294025.1 coordinate 2,984,755, forward strand.
TTTACAATGCGGATCTTACCACGTTCGCCGCATCTGAAAATGATTTTTTTTTTTAGGAAGAAGAGAGGGATTCGGGAGAGGTTAATTTGGTAATATGATGTATAATAAACGCTATTTGGTCGACGCTGTGATTTACTGACAAGAGACAAAGAATGGTATAATAAAAATAGAAAGGGGGCGGGGGCTTGAGAGGAGGGGGGGTGATCGTTTGACAAATAATCAACGAAAAGTTCTATTATTGTGATTGCGTTGTTCGTAAATTCTAGCGCTCTCTCGCTCTTGATGATATCTTCTGTAATTTTTTTGATTTCTTTCTTCATCTTCTTCGTCTTATTATTTTGTTTTTTTTTCTTTTTTCTTACATTGCATTGGTCTTGGTGTATGACTAGAGGAGACGCAGGAGGATTTATCATTTTCGTCCTGCTTATTGGACGATCAGAGATAGCAGCCCACTTAGTCGATCGTTCGATAAATTTTAGCCTAATAAAAGTTATTTTTTTATACACTTACATCTTTATACACATATTTCATTTTTTTCTCTCTCTCTCTCTCTCTCTCTCTCTCTCTCTCTCTCTTTTAATCTCATCGTGTTCATCGGCCGGTAGCGATAGTTTCGTGTTCGTGTTTTTGTTCTTGTCATGTTTGCTTTGTTTTTTGTTTTCTTCATTTTTTGTTTTTTTGTTCGTTTTTCTTTTTTTATCAGAAAAATACATACATACAGACATGAGGGCTAGATTAGTGATATAAATTGTGGTTCTCGTTCGCGTATTTATTTATGCGTGCCTGTGAACATCGGTATGAGGCCTAGAGCAATGCGACGATAAACTTTTTCTTTTATTATCGCAAACACGATAAATTAATTTTCGAGGATTCATTTTTTTTTTTTGTCTCGGTAATCGTTCGTCCCAGTCATCGACTCACGAAGCCAAATATTAGCAAGCGACATTAAGATGTCGCTTGCTAATATTTCCTTAAAGAGAATTTTTTTTTAAATTCCTCAACGTCGTTAAGATGATTAATTTTGAAAATAATTACAATTGCGTCTAAGAATTTGGAACTACGTTCTTTATAAAAAAAAAAAAAACAATAAAGAAATCCTTTTTTACCATAAAAATGAGGCTTTTTAAATTACATCTGCCATTTCTCAAAAACAGCGATGTTGTTTTTAGCTTCAAAGAAATGTAAAAAGAAAAACTCGATCAAGAGGATTTCATGAACGACTGGGACACATCGTTATTGAATTTTCTTATATATTCAGTAATCGTCGCTTTGCGGTTATGGTTGGATACAATTTTTATTTTTATATTTTTCTCGCGAATCGTAACATTCGCAAGCTAAATTACACGAAGTCAACACGATCGGTAATTCGGTGTGCGTTCGGATTTATCTGTACTGTCTAATCGATCGAATTTTTTCATCTAAAGAATTTTTCCATTTACGAGATATATTGTCCATACTCGATACATATATGTTGCACTTGATTGTTTATACGCAGGGGATATAATTTTTTTTTTTTTTGGGAATTTCACCGGATAAAATTTGGAAACTTGGGACAACGGTTTTGGAACGAGGATGGCGGGTATAGAAGTACTCTACTGTACATTACACGAGACGTACAAGCTAACGAACACTTGGCTTCCCTCCGAGCCGAAGGAAACTCCTTATTTTGCACCACTTTCTGTGTTCTCATTATTGCGCGATTACTAACAGATTTTTTTTTATTATTTATTTACTTTATTTTTTTCTCTTGCAATTATTATTAATATTATTAGTATTACATATTATTATGTATACTCCCGGTACACGCATTTTTTTAAATGTATTTACAGGTCATTATTTACAACGTGTTGAGCGATGGATATCTCTTAACTCGCGCGATATCCCATACGCCATCCACGGACGATCTCTCTCACGTTATCGCGATCATCCGATTTACAGCTTCGTTTATACGTTTTTTTTTGTTTACATTTTTTATGGAAGAAGCTTTGTAATTGTCGATTTTTAATTAGCGACATTGCTCGACAGTGAATCTATAAAAAAATCAAAAACTTTTTTTAAGATCATGAGCGTTCGATTTTTCAGTGCGTTTTTAGTGAAATTAAAAACGGGCTTCGAAGACTGAAAGTGAATTTTTCCGAAAAGATGAAAAGAATGTAAAATTTTCTTTCGTCCACTTTTTGGGCCCCTTTTAATAACTCTGTTTTGACAAATGTAAAATCATTGTCCTAATTAAAAAAAAAAATATGTAACGATTATATAATTAATAATAGATTATGAAACTTCGATTCTTCTCGTAATGAAAATAACTAGAGAGCCAGCGAAATAATTTCGTTGAAACGTAGTGGGCAAAATGCTGATAAACTTTCTCTTTTTTTCGAATCGACGATCACATAGCCTCATCTACAAATACAAAAAATTGTACAGCGTTACGCAACGAAACTAATTTCGAAAAAAACACGGGCATCGTTTTATACCTTCACCATCGAGCACCGGTTCTGAGTGCATTTTTTGGCACGTTCAGACATACTGTATGTAATATTTTATTCGCAGTTATTTTTTCATTTTTTTCGTATTTGTTTTCTTTTTTTTTTGGCAACGGATTTACAAATGAATCGAAGTCGAAAGAGCGGGGTGCCTACACGAGATAAGCCGGAGCAAAATAAAAAAAATAAAAATAATTTAATAAATTATTATATCGCTATTTCGTTACGTTGATGTCGAATGAATTTTCCTTTTAATTAGCTAACGACGACGACGACGACAAAAAGCCTTTTTCCATCATAAATATTACTGTTGATTTTTTGTTTTTCTTTTCGGATTTGTTCTCTGTACACGTCAGAGGGAAGAGATCCATCGTTGCATCGAATGAATGTCTACTAAATTTAATATTTACCTACACATTATTGTTATCATTTATAATATTATCATTATTGTTTATTGCATCGTTAGTCAGTTCCAGTTTCAACGCTTTTTTTTAGTTTCTCTCACTTTCATTATCATTTTAACATTTTCGTTTCATCACGGTCGTCGGGGTGAGGGAGGGGGGGGGGGGGGGGGCGGGTTGCCCACGAACAGCGTAACGACAATTACGCTGCGATATTTTTTCGGGGTGGATTTTTGGGCATTTTTTTCGGACCGTTAGAAAAACGTCAGGCCAGTCTAGTTGTCGCGTTAAGCGTTTTTCCTTACTACCGTAATGTCGATTTCGGGATTTTTTTTCGACGGTCATTGAGATTTCCTATAGGAACGAGACGCCTCGAAGGGTCTCTCAATAATAGTATATATTTACACGACGATGAGAGTGGCGTAAAAAAAAAATTGCAACACAGTAAAAAAATATGAATAAATGAAAAATATTAATAATCATATTCGACCCAACGACCGTCGTCACGACAATCCCGGCCCTCGAGCCTGCGTTCGATATTATTGCACGTAACTATACAGTTAAAAGTAATCACGACTCTGGTCAGCACTCTCAGACTTTGACGTCGAATTTTTCCAAAGAATTTTTTTGGAAACTGAAAAAAAAATAGAATAAATTTAATCAATCAACAAATTTTGTTCGTTAACAATTACATGCTAAATTTATTGCATTTAAAAGTTCCTAGGTAGGCCCTGAAGAAGAGTTAAACATTTCGAAGCCAACGAGTGGCCGCAACTATTCATCTCCTTTTTTTGTATACCGAATTTTTGTTTATCTCGATATAACATTAATCTTTGAAAAAAAATCTCACCTTTGCATTTTTTCCCAGACACACACACACATACACGCATACACACACACACATACACGCATACACACACGCACGCACGCGCGCTCGCACGCGAGCGCTGTTTGTTAACGGAGAGAGTATTTCCTTCACGAATTTACAAAGGGGAGCTGAGAGGATTTTTTTCCAGACCCAACGGACCCTTTTTTGCCATTTTCACCACCGTCGAAAATTTAACCGGGACCAAAAATAAATGAATTCTTCATAACGGTTCTCCGGAGATGCGGAGACTGAGTGAAAACGTTTCGACTTTTCTCGAGGGATGAGAGACGGAGAGTAATGCAAATGGAACATTGTAAAACAGCCGGGGCGAACGAAAGTCTCAAAAGGGGTCTCAAAAACGATATTTTCTCGTTTGATTCGCTTTCAACGCTCTCGTTGATTCCCGAGCTACAGAATATTCTGCTCATATTTCTTAATAAAAAGGATATTTCAACAATAAAACATTTACTTACATAAATAAAATATTAATTAGAAATTTAGTTCAAGGAGATCGATTATTCCACGCCAAGAAACGTGATTCAATTTTTTTTATCGGTACAAAAAAATCTTTTATATATACACATATATATGACTTTACCGAGGAAAGTGACTCGATTAAATGACTCTTCTCACCCCCCGAAAAATTCGTTAAAATATACTTTCATTCCTTCGTAACACTCTTCCGCGTAATCTCTCATCGTATATCACTCCGACAATTAATTATCTAGTAACTTTGGCAATAAGGGAGAACGGGGGCTTCTACAACAAAGTTTAAATTAATTTTTGAACTCAAGTCTTGCGTTCACTTTTTTTTTGCCTATAAAGCCTCGTCCGGAGTGTGAGATGAAAAAATCGTTAATGGCGGGCGGTGTTCATTTTCTTCTTCATATGTATATTAATGATAGTAATGACAATGATAATGGTAATGATTATTATTATTATAGTATATAGTGTTGCTACGTCGTCGACCGGACGCATCAATAGTTTTTGTGATATTCTCTTGCGTTAGATTTCTTGATTTTTGTTTTGTTTCGTGGTTGTTTTACTTTTTTTTTTGTTGAGAGCGGGCGACTTAAAATCTAAATTTGGTTTCCTCTCAGAGACTGCTACCGAACTCGCTCGATCTTCGTCGGTCGATGTGCGTTATGTAGGTCTCCGAGTACATGCTCTTCGTTCGGTCGTCAAACCTGAAAAATTTAAAAAAAATAAATAATGAAAAAAAAAGAAATACACACAAAAAGCCGCTCAATTTGCAAACAAACATTTTGAATTTTGAAGATATCGTGCAAGTTAACGCTTCAAATCCAAAACCTCTTTTCTTAAATTACTCGACACTTTTCACAATGGAATTTTTTGGAAAATGTCGCTTTTGTCATTTTTCGTTTTCATCTTTATGATTGACTTATTTCAATGAAAACGAGCCCAATTACAAGTTGATGGGAAACACCATCGAGCCATGTGAAACCGTGAGAGTGACCAAACGCCAGACAACAGAAGGCGAAAAATATAAAATGGAGAAAATAATTGATGATTAACAGAGAAAGCGTAAAATAAAGATATAAAACAAATTATGTATTATCATTCGTAAAAAATTTAGCAATACATTTTTAAAATAGCTGTTTCACCGCCGTAGCGAAAATTTTTAATTTGACCATTAAAAATTTAATGCACTGTATACAACTCCAATTGTATGTCATGCAACTACAATTATTTTTCGAATATTTCGTCCGCGCGAGATCGAAGTAATAAAACCGTGCACCGGCCGGCAAAAAAAAAATACATATAAATCGAAAAAAGTGTCGAGTAATCTCTTGAGAAATCGAAACGGTATAACACAGAAATAATAGTAAGTAAAAAAAAAAATAGGGGAGTCCACAGAGCAGCTCGGGTCGCCGAGAATCCATACATCATTGAAGACTTTCGTCGCCCACAGTTCTCGCGGGACTTGGAAAAAGCGTGAAACGGTGGAAACGCCGATAGACGAGAAAAGACGGAAAACCGATAAAGCGATAGAGAAGATACGAAGTTCCAGGTAAACGGTACACACATCGACAGGCTGTAAAGACTTGCATATTAAAAAATAATTATCAGAAAAGGTTCACTGAGAGAAGGATCTAGTATATATGACTATATAGCTTGAGAGATATTACCATAGCACATAGTAGTAGACAACTAGGGCGCCACCTATGGCAGGAAGTGCCGGATTTATAAGAATTTTTCGTAAACATTACGGTAAAAATTCTTGGAAAATCTGAGACTTTCGGCCATAAGTGGCGTCCTAGTTCCTATTACTATGTGCTATTGTAATTTTTCATAGACATTGTGATAAAAATTCTTGGAAATTCTGAGACTTTTGGCCATAAGTGGCGTCCTAGTTCCTATTACCATGTGCTACGGTATTTTTTCATAGACGATCGGTACTTTTTCCTAGATCCTTCCCTCGGTCTTAAAAAGAAAACGTACCTCAGTGACGGCCGTCGAAAGTCCAGTGCCTCGAGATCGGAGGGTTCCCTCCTGCATAGCGAGCAGAAAGCGCACTGCAGGGTGTTCTTGAAGGCCTCTCGAAAATCCCGATTGAAATAAGCGTATATGAGAGGATTAAGCGCCGAATTCGTGTAGCCGATCCAGAAGACGATGCTGACGACGACATCGGGACAGTGGCAGCTCGTTCCGCACAGGCTGGTAGTGACGTACCACAGAAAGAACGGCAACCAGCAGAGTATGAAGGTACCCATTATAATGCCAAGTGTCCGTGCGGCTTTGTGCTCCCTCTTCATCTTGATCAAATTCTTGTCTTTCGTCGGTGTGTGAAGATGATCGGTGCTTATCTCATTGAGGGTCAGCGTCTTCGATGAGCCGCCACTGTTGAGTTCGCCATTGTGATTGTTCATGTCGCGGCTCGGCCTGTGCGAGAGTAGCATGGCGTTTCCCATCCGGTTGTGCATCTGCTTCTCCTGCCTGTTCGCCTCCTTGAATATCGCCAGATATGTCAGCGTCATTATCGTGCAGGGTATCCAGAAGGATATGCTCGAGGAGAGTATCGCGTAGCCCTCGTTCACTTTGAACTCGCACAGATCGGGATGAAGATGACGGAACTTGTCGTTGTCGCTGGTCGTGTACCAACCGTTGAATATCGGCACGAATGATATAATGGCCGGTGACAACCAGCAAGCCAGAAGCATGTAGGCGACTACTCTTTTTGTCATGTTTATCGTGTACTTCAGCGGTTTCATTATAGCGTAGTACCGGTCGACCGATATGCACATCAGATGAAGTATCGAGCTCGTGCTGAAGTAAACGTCGAGGGAGTTCCAGACGTCGCACATGAAGTAACCGAACAACCATCTGCCGGTCACCTGGACGCTGAGGTTGAACGTCATCGCGAACATCGCGACGAGCATGTCGGCGAGCGCCAACGAGACGACGAAGTAGTTCGTTATTATCCGTAATTTTCTGTGACGCATTACCGATACTATGACGAGTAGATTGCCGAAGACGGCGGTTATTATGATCGATCCTAGGACGCATCCCTTGGAGACGGCGAGTGGAACGTCCGGCCACTCGGGCTCGGTGAAACTCGCGTTCGTTGCGTTCCCGTAAGCGTCTTTGGTCGCGCGGAGGAAATCGGCTATCGTCGCGGAAGCCCCGTCGAAGGACGTGACATCCGGCGCTTCCGAGGTCGTCGCCATCCTCGGCTCGACGACCGATATGACGACGACTTTTTGTTGTTGTGGTCTTTGGTTTATTCACTCTCGAGATGTGTCGAGAAAAAAATGTTTGATCGGCCTTGGCTCCCGACGACACGCTAATTAAGTCACCGAGGAGCCGATCAACCGACGCACCAGGATCGACTTGGTCATCATCGTCGTCGCCGACATCGCTACGGACGAGATAACTGTTATCCGACCGGCGGATTATTCTGGGTCGAATACCTTGTTACGTGGATGAGACGCGATCCTACGGATCCGATTCGTTCCCTCGAAGTCCGTCGATGGAGTGTCGAGCGTTCTTCATTTATGCTCGCTGATTGCGTTGCGCTCGTCGCTGCTGGGACTTCAAAACCTGGAAGCACACAATAGAGAATGTTTGTTTAGGACGTTTTTGAATTATCGGATATCTCGAAATGCGGAATACGTTGACGGATTAACCCATCAGGAGCGGAATGGACATTATCGCTAGTAAGATTTGTCCCAAGAGAGTTGGGAAAAGTAGTCAGTTCAAGTGCGCGCACTCGCTACAATGGTATGTGAAAACATTCTCAGGAATTTTAGGATTGGGTGGGAATAAAATTTTTCTTTTTTTCGAACCAGCCCAAGTTCTGATTGCACTTCCAAGTCCCGCAAGAATCCACATGCACTCGTTAATTAATTCAAGTCTGCAAATTAAAGTCTCGCCAAGAAACATTTTAGCGTTACACGAGGCCATCGTGAGAGCTCTGAAAAAGATTTCGGAGACGCCCGTCTAGGTTCCGTTTACATTCCCAAGTCCGGCAAGGATTCATATCCAAGGCCAAGAGATGTGATTTACTTTCTTATCGTCACAAAAAAACGTTTATATATCATATCGTAATGAATATAGAGATGAGGATTGACCGAGTCCGATTATAACATATTGATGGCCGGAATAGCTCAGTATGACAAGTGAAAAATGTACAGATTATCGACTGACGAGATGACTACAGTCTTAATCGGACTCTGAAAGAGAGCAGACCTTCTTAGTTCGCACTTCAAATAAATAGAGTGATTGTAATTAATAATATTCGCCCCAAAGCCAAATACATGTGTTGTTGATTTCGCTCGGTCGTAACCTAGGATCGGGTAGGAATTAAATTTTTGTTCTGCCTCCTGAAGACAGGTTCCCATTACACTTCTAAGTCCCGCGAAGATCCACGTCCAAGTCCTAATTAATCAAAGTCCCCGGAGCTAAAGCCTCGCTGAGAAGTCGTCCTAGCCCTGGTAAACATTCCAGCGTTACACGAGGACATGATGAGAGCCTTAGAAAGGCTTTTCAGGGGCTTATCACGAAGGGTTAAGCACCCGCTTGGTTTATCTATCAAGGACGACTAAAATAAAAATAAAAATAGTTTTTAAAAGTGACAGAAAAATTCGACAAAAATTGTTCCCAAGTCATGGCCTAATTTCATACCCCAGCCTAACCTCCCGGTCCTTCGGTGCACACGAACTCATCTCCGTCGCTGACGAGGAAATAAATTCACGATTACGGACCCAGAATTCGCGCTGTAAGAGACACAAGGCCATAGCTTACGTAACGCGATCTCTCGAGGCCGCTCGCGAGAATTCGCGAAACGTTTCAATGTGCACACACCATATATTTTTTTTCTAATTATTCCTCCGCGACTTGTGCATCGCGGAAAAAAAATACAGTGAATACGCGTTTTTCACGGTCGGCAAATGTGGCAAACTCGGTCCGCAGCGAGGATAAAAAATGAAGAAAAAAAAACATGAAAAAAAATGGAAAAATTGTTTGACGTCTTGTTCTTACAATGGGGCAGGACGCGGCTCGGAGCTAAACGAAATACAAAAATGGAGGGAGGACAGGAGAGTGGGACGGAGGGAACGCCAAGCGCAAAAATCCACACAGGCGTATCATATAAACATTCAACTTCCGGCTTCGCGGCTGCTTGGTATAAGGTAGCAGTTACCTACGTAGGTACTCTCGTCACGTTCGCGAGTAACCGAGAAATAGGAAGACAGAAAGGCTGGAGGGGCGGGCTTTCGGAGCGGTGGAGAAAGACAGATCGAGGGCATATAGCCGGAGGGGGTTGCAAAAAAGGAAACAAAAAAAATGCTTCCACCTCTACCGTTAAAAGCGCGGCGCCCAAGTTCGCAATCTCCCCAGGCGCTTCAACCGAAAATCTTCACAATCCACTGTCTTCCTGACTCGTATTTCATCTTCCTCGCTGTATTCGCCTTCGGTTAAATTATTACCGTTACTGCAACCCTTGGCACAAACCCCGAAAACACTGCGCTAAGACAAGAGGAATCACCCCGATTGTTAAAAGATCCAAGTTTCTCAGAAAAAAAAAAATTGAATTAAACCACATTGATAATATTAAGCGACTAGACGATAAAATAAGTTTGTAGTTTTTAGAAATTATTTTACACTTGTTGTCACTTATTATTGACTTAGTATTTTAGAACTTATGGTCCACAAATGTCGACAATTTTTTATTTGTTTATTTTCCGATCGCACCATCCGGCTCTAGTTTAATGCACAAAAGTATCAACTAACATTGCTAAGGACAGGGGAAATAAAATGCCAGGTTTGTATATTCAAACCTGAAGAAACGAGCTTGTCAGTTATTTAACAAATTTAATTTTACGAAACTTCGTATTCCGTTTTTATGAAATTATTTTACACTGTGTATGTAATATATTAGGCGCAAGCACAAATTTCCCACACACACAATTTACCAACAATTAGAATCAATTCCCACCAACCACTATACATAAAATCATTGAATAAAACCTACAAACATTTAAAGAGATACCAGATTAATTTACAATCGCTAATGTTCTGATCTTCAAATCGTGGCTGACGTTAGCACAGTTACCTGACCGACCACCACCAATCTTCTGTACCCAACGGAATGCACTCACGATTACTTACGAGCCTATCGAGTGATAGTCGTTAATGAAAAAAAAAAAAAAAAAAAATATAGTAATTAAACACTCGTCGAGTACTAATGAGAGTGTAATTGTGCACGACGAGCCGCGAAGGGTTTCCCGCGAATTCGTTCACGTTGGACGAACAACACTAAGTAGAATTCTCCACGTGCGTCTCACACAGGGCAAGCGAGTGAGGATCATAATGGTCAAGGACGCTCTTCGCCGCATTCAAGATCAATGCCAAGGCGCGGATGACCCCGATCTCGACTCTAATGAGAATTTCTCGCATTTCTGTCTGGCCCCCGCATCTTCCATCCCTCCGCTTCAGCCCTTCGCCCAACCGTCCCGTCGGCTGCGCGAATTCCCATGAATCCTCGGTCGGTCTTATGGGAAAGTCCCGCAATGCCATTCGTTTCACCACTTCTCGGAGACATCATTCCTTCTCCATTCCTCATTCTCGTAAGACAAACGCTTTTTTACATGTCGCTTCATAGCCGTTGAAAATTCTGCCCAAAGTTCGCAAATGCGACGAAAAAGTTGCCCGTGACGAATTTTTCATCAGAAATTCTAACGATTCTTCAGATTCCTTCGGCGACGACGCGAACCGAGATCCGACGAAACATCCGCAGCGACGAATCGTTCCTTTCCGGATGTGCAAAGAGACGAAAATTTTCGACCGTCCACGAGCTTCCTTTGAGCTTCAACGGCGCCCGGAGAGGGTGACACGGAATGTCACTTTTCCCCGATCCTTCGGCGAGGCAAAGGGAAGGTTCGCGCGTCAAGAGGCCCTCGACCTGGCGAGATATTGCGTCGGATTTTCTCTCCGAGCGTTCGGCGAGCAAAAGCGCAGCCTGCAAAATTTTCCGTCGCATCCCGGAATAACGATGACTATGCAAGTTCGGCAGGAATTTAGCCGAGGGCCCTGGATTATTATGCTGAGTGGCGGAAATCGGCTCGGGAAATCGAAACTCCTCGATTGTATGATTTTTGGAAATGCTCCAGTTTGGCAAGACTCGGAAAGGGTGCGTTCATGTTGGAACTCGGAACGACGACGCCGAAAACGTCACGAAAGTTCGGTGAATCCGGTACAGTGTTCGTTAATCTCTAAGTCCTGGCGATTCGGCAAATCCCATTTTTCGCCGAGATTCGAAGTCTCGTAAAAAAATAATTGAAAGTATGGCGTTTTCGGAAGGGACAGACCTAGAGATATGCGGAAGGACAGACATACGGCAATGGGGAAATGTGGCTTTCGTACATTCTAAGACATGCAAGTCATGACCCGATGAAGTACGAACCTCGCTATTTTCCGTCAAACCGACTACCCTCGAAGAATGTCCCAGTGCACATAACTTTCATGTATTTTGTTGCACGGAAAACGATTCCAACTGTTTTTTTTTACTTTCAGGTCCCTTACAAATGTCAACACTTTTTGTCGCAAATGTCCCACTTTTTGTTTACTGTCTTTCATACAAAGAATAAAAGTATTCTTTGACATGTGAACGAGAGAACAGGTCCTTTATTTTCCATTATAAAGAATATTATCTCGAATTTCTCCTCTGCGTAAATATACTTTTCGGATTACCGATTACTCAATGAGTCAAACGGGACCTTTGCAGTCGCGGACGTCCCACTTTTTGTTTACTGTCTTTCATACAAAGAGTAAAAGTATTCTTTTACATGTGAACGAGAAAACAGGTCCTTTATTTTCCACCATAAAGAATATTATCTCGAATTTCTCCTCTGCGTAAATATACTATTCCGATTACCGATTACTCAATGAGTCAAACGGGACCTTGGCAGTCGCGAACGTCCCACTTTTTGTTTACTGTCTTTCATACAAAGAATAAAAGTATTCTTTTATATGTGAACGAGAAAACAGGTCCTTTATTTTCCACCATAAAGAATATAATCTCGAATGTCTTGTATGCGTAAATATACTATTCGGATTACCGTTATCCAATACCTTCACCCCTTGGTTATCGCGAGATTGGAAAGATAAATCGAGCTTTGCATCGCAATACCATACGTAACCCGGCTTGCCAGCTCAACCTGCCCCAAGATTGGATCATATTGCTGATCTCGAAACGTTGAACGACCGGTCGTCCCGTCCGTCATCCTCAGACAGACCCTCCCTCGCACATCTGGCCAACAACCACCGGACGGACGCGTAACACACGAGTCCGTCCTTGCAGCTAATCGCGTCTCAATTATCTCGGTCAATGTGCTCTCGAAGCCTCCAGCTCCAGCCTCGAAATTTACAAAAATATCCGAACGAGAATTCCGTCTATTTTCGTCGTCCACCCGCACCCGCGATATCTGCGACGCATCGTGTGACACTGGTTCGCCCGATCGACGACGAAGTTCCACAAAAATACACACGCACGCACGTCCGATCGAGAATCCGGACCGCGTGACGACGCGACCATCCGACTCGTCGAACCTACCAGCGTTTTAGGCTTTTAGCGAAAAATTGAATCGTCCACGGCTTCCGGGATTTTTTTTTGTAAACGCGCAAATAATGCCTTGCCCTGTGTGCCAAAGGACAAACCGATACGTCATGAAGACGTCGAAATAAAAATTAGAATGATGAATTCTAATCGTACAATTTTTAATTTTACAAATAAAAAAAAATATATATTTATTTTTACAAATAAAAAAATATATATATTTATTTTTACAAATAAAAAAATATATATATTTATTTTTACAAATAAAAAATATATATATTTATTTTAAAAGCATCGGCTTTCCGCAATCAACCACCGGTCTTTTCTGAAACTTGATCTCCTGTTTTACCGTGGGGCGAGCGATCCGGACGAATTTTGCTGTAACGGAGGAGACTCTCGATGCTCCGAGAGGATGATGGAAAAGTCAACGATGCTCCGGCAAAACAGCGCGTCTGTACCGTTGGTCGCGTGACGCAAGCGGAATTTCTATTCCATCCAATTTCTCCTTCACGTCTTTAAAAAAAATGGAATCGCCCACAGCTTCCAGAATTTTTTTTGTAAACACACGAAGACCGTCACTCCATGTGCGTGAAAGGACAAAACGACTCGTCTCGGAACAATCTAAATAAAAATTGCGATGATGAATTGTACGAAGCTTCCCGCCGTCGATCCGCGGTCTCGCCCGAAGCTTGATCTCACATTCTACCTCGGAGCGAGCGATCCGCACGAGTTGTTCTGTAACGGAGGAGACTCTCGACGCCTCGAGAGAATGATGAGAAAGTCAACGATGCTCCGGCAAAACAGCGTCTCTATCTTCTAATTCTAGGAAATTCCACAAAATTCTATCCCATCCAATTCCTCCTTCACGTCTCAAAAAAAAAAGTGGAATCGCCCACAGCTTCCAGAATTTTTTTTGTAAACACACGAAGACCGTCACTCCATGTGCGTCAAAGGACAAATCGACTCGTCTCGGAACAATCTAAATAAAAATTGCGATGATGAATTGTACGAAGCTTCCCGCCGTCGATCCGCTGTCTCGCCCGAAGCTTGATCTCAAATTCTACCTCGGAGCGAGCGATCCGCACGAGTTGTTCTGTAACGGAGGAGACTCTCGACGCCTCGAGTGGATGATGAGAAAGTCAACGATGCTCCGGCAAAACAGCGTGTCTGTAAGCTCGGTTGTGTGGCGCAACCGGAAATTCTATCCCATCCAATTTCTACTTCGCGTCTTTATCTTCTTCTTCACTCGGCGGTCTCGGATGACGGGGAGAAAAATACCCTCGGCGGGCTTCCTGTTTTCCAGGAATTTTCCCGAGGCGTACTTTGTGGCGCGACATCGAATGCATCGCCGACTTCCGTCGAAGCTTCTTCGTCGAGTGCAACGGGATCGCAGCGATGGAGGACGTTAAGAAAGCAGTCGTGCGGTAACTTTCCGGACGCTGCTCCGCAATAACCCGGCTCTGCCACCTGCCTCGATGGAAACGAGTGCACTCTGGAAAGACACTACCCTCGAGTCAGAAACAACACCAAAGGCTCGTCGATTTTCACGCGCGTGCTCCAACGTTCGACTGTCCTACGATGTTTGCGCTCGGCTTATGGAGATTTATGGAAATAAATGGAATGCGCAAACAAAGGTCGACGGTTGACGAGTCGACGAGCGCGGAGAGAAATGCGGACGGAGCGAGACCGTGCACAGCTGGGCGCTGCTTGGTCCTTTCGGTTGGTCGAATTCCGTGAGGAGTTTAAAGTTGTTGGGCAAACAGTAAACGATTCGGACGAAACAATTGACAATTCCAAAGATTTTTTTTATTATTTTTAATCTTTCTTGAATGAAGCGCTAAGGGGGAGAGCGAGGTAAAACGGAACCGTGACCTTCATCAGAGATACTTTTTTTTATGTCCGGCGGCAAATTGGAAAAAATTGGTCTCGCCCTGGAAATCCATTTCCCTCACTTGGCCCTGCGCAGTCAAAAAGATTTGTACTTGTGACCATTTTTTTTTGCCCCCAAACGTTCACAATTCTTTTCTTTATTTTTAATTAATTAATTCTCAATACTAATTTTACAATAAAAATTAGTGTATAATGAACCACCGTTTTTTTTGCACAATGAACAAGAAAATATTTGTGGACGTTTGTGGACAAAATCGTCGTTATAACTTTGACTGTGTGCTACTTTGGAAGAATGGCCGAACAAAAAACGGAAATAGTCAATTTTTCAATTTCGGAAAAATTGAAAAATGGACTCTAAATAGTGCGTGATGGTAAAACGCGGCGGTCGGTAACGAAAATCTGTAATCCATTTCTGCCCCACGTTCTTGAAAATAGCGAGCAACCTCAAACTGTCGGCGTCGTCATCGATCGGTCGCACCGACCTTACAAATTTGCGTTTACCACGCTAGATTTGGCACAATCGAAAAAAATTTATTGCAGCTTTTTGCAGCTTTCGAAATTGATCGCAGCTTTTTTACCGACCGAGACCGGCTAGGACGGCCGGGACGCGCTTTCACATCGCCCTAATGGATAACCCTGAGTGCATCATCAAAAAGCCGCAGAAGTTTCCTTTCTGCGGCTTTTTACCAATTTTTGATTCCGCGCATTTTACTAGTCGCTCCGCCGAGTTTATTGCGCACTAAGTGCACTATTGTGTACCCGCGGAAAAATTCACGCTACATCGTGCGGTTTATCAATTAAAGACCCGCAACTATATATATATATATATTAAAATGGTCCGTGGAAACAGTTGCAGGAATTCCGCGCGCGCACAAACTGAATTGCGCGACTGTTTTGCATTTTGCAGAATGTCGCGTCGACCGGCGCGGATTAAATGTGATCCAGCGAGCAAACATTGTCCAGGATGGGCGTTTTGTACGGTCTGCTGACGCCGAAAACGTTTCGTTTCACTTGTAAGCGAAACACGATTCGTCCCCGGAGATTCGCACGTCAATCTGTCTTCGAGCGTCGCGATGCACGTGCGGGATGGACGCGTGTGTTTGTGTGCGCGCAAAATGATAGATGATCATTCGAACGAACAATCGACATTCGTCGATTATTTTCGAGCGAGCCACTTGGCTGACGTTACGGAATATTTCTGTCAGATAAAAAAAAAAAAAATTGGAAGTGTCTCATCCGGATTTTTTTGAAAATTGTCGATTACGAAGTGTCGACATCAAGGTCGCAGATGGGCCTTTACATAATAATAATAATAATAATAATAAAATGGCGAATCCAACATGGCCAATGAAATTTCTAATTTTTTTTTTTCGATCGGGTGTTTTTCTGATGTCGCGGAGTGCGAATCTGAAGTCGAATCCGCAAAATTCAAAATTGCAGATCCAATGAAACTGATCAATAATCGAAAAGAAAGAAATTGAATTTCAATGCATATGAGTATCTTCAGCTCTAAGACATTTCTTTGATAAATTGAAAATTTCTTTGACAATTTTCAAATGTCTTTGACGATTTAAAAATTTCTTTGACAATTTGCAAATGTCGTTGATTATTTGAATATTTCTTTGACAATTGGACGTTCGTTGAGGCAATTCTGCAAGTAAAAAAAAATGTTATCGTGGTATTATTCGCGAAGTTGCTTTAAATTTAACAATCTATTATTACAATGCACGACACTGCAGAATCGTGAGAGGATAATCGAGTTGGATGAAGACCGGAATAGAACTAACGGCGAACATCATGGACGTGGCGTCGCGTAACGCAAATGCCGGAGCGTTTACGGTTTCGCGCGTCTACTCGCGATGTCCACGAGGCTGCACGAGGATGCGCCCAATGCGCGAACTATAAATAAACAATTATTCATGCAAGCCGTAGCGCTTGACGGAGGCACGATGATGATGATGACGACGATAACGCCGGGCGCTCGCAGCATGCAGTGCCTCTGACAAGGAAACTCTCGGTACATGATCAGCAAATCGATACAATCGTTGATACCCCGGGTAATTGACACTGTACAGTGGCAATTTGCAGAAACTCATTGAATGAAGATAGTTAGAAGTCACGAGTCGTTCGTTCTTATCACGTTGTTATTAATCAGTAAGGCCTCTCAGAGGTGAGCGGGATCAAAACGGAACTCCGAGGCAAAACGGTCGATCATAAATTTTCCGCAGGATGTACAATAAATCTCGTCACGCATGGAGAACATTCGTCCGTTTTGTCTGAAAGATGCTTTAGTAAGTCTCCTAAGCCAAATTGCATTTTGCGTACATGATCAGTTAATCGATAGAATCGCTAATCGATAGAATCGCTAATCGATAGAATCGCTAATCGATAGAATCGCTAATCGATAGAATCGCTAATCGATAGAATCGCTAATCGATAGAATCGCTAATCGATAGAATCGCTAATCGATAGAATCGCTAATAGATAGAATCGCTAATCGATAGAATCGCTAATCGATAGAATCGCTAATCGATAGAATCGCTAATCGATAGAATCGCTAATCGATAGAATCGCTAATCGATAGAATCGCTAATCGATAGAATCGCTAATCGATAGAATCGCTAATCGATAGAATCGCTAATCGATAGAATCGCTAATCGATAGAATCGCTAATCGATAGAATCGCTAATCGATAGAATCGCTAATCGATAGAATCGCTAATCGATAGATTCGCTAATCGATAGAATCGCTGAGCGATAGAATCGCTAATCGATAGAACCATTTTGCGTACATGATCAGCTAATCGGTAGAATCAATAGAAACACCGTATAGTGGCAATTTGCGGAAACACATTGAATAACGATACTTAGAAGTCGCAAACGAGTTTTTCGTTCTTATCGCATCGTTATCAACCAGTAAGGCCTTTCAGAGGCGAATGGAATCAAAACGGAACTCCGACGCAAAACGGTCAACCACACATTTTTCGCAGGATGTAAAAAAAAGTCTCATCACAAATGGAGAACATTGGTCCGTTTCGCCCGAAAGTTGTTTTTCATGCTTTTTTTTTATATAGGTCTCCTAAATAAATTTGCATTCTTTGCTAATGAACATTAAATTCCCGGGGTAATTGACGTTGTACAGTGGTAATTTGCGAAACACACTGAATGAAGATAGTTGTAAGGCGCAAACGACTTGTTCGTTCTTATCACGTTGTTATCAGTAACGGCTTTCGGAGCGTAGCGGCTTTAACACGGAACTCGAGGCAAAACGGCCTATCAACAACTTTCCGCAGGATGTGGAGACCGTCTCGTCTCAAATGGAGGACACTGGTCCGTTTTGCCCCACAGTTTCGACGTTCGCCGCGCTCCACGCATACGTGGCAAAATTGGAAGCCCTCCGAATGAAATTGCATTCTCTGTTAATAGACATTAAATTCATAGCTTCGAACCCAACCGAACGACCTTCATGCATTAGCGGTCCGTTTCGACCAGCTCTACGCCCTATTCACCGATTTAATCGGGATTGGCCATATTCACCACACTGACCCGATATTTCCAATGATGACTCATAGACGGCTGAATTTCCACGCAGTATAAACACCGTCGACTGCACACTCGCTTATTCAAATACAGGATTCAAGTACTTCAGTCGCATCCGGATTCCGTTGTTCAAACTATGTTGTAATTTTAGCGATAATTATAAACCGCAGTCTAGTTGCGGTGAAGTGTCATTAAGCGATGCCGTTCGGCGAATAGCTAAAAGCTATTCGCCGAACCTGAATAGCTTTCAGGTATTCGCAAATACGCGAAATATATTTGCGTATGTGATATAAATATATAAATATACATCTATCGTCAGAAACTCTCATTTTCGTTCTCCTCTCGTTAAATTTGTCGACGACAATTCGCAGTCATCGATGTGTCTCGCACACTCGTCGACGATTCGTTTGAATATAAAATCTGTCGTTCCCGGTTGCCGGTGCGGTGAACTAACAAAGAGGGATTCGCGCTCATTAACGAGCCAGCGACGACGGTTAACGAGGATTGTACGACGTGCCGTTCATGCTTGTCGGTTACTCTAAAATCCCGTGGAGCCCCCCCAGCGAAATGTCCAGGCGCCCGGCGCTTCAAAGCTTCCAAATAGCGACCAGACCCGTGTCAAAAAAAATCTGGTCCACGGTAGAGTCCGCGGTAGATTCGTTACGTGAGTCGCCCAAAAGTCTGAGGGAACGATTGTAGAAGTGCAATGTAGACTTAGAGAATTGCTGTCAAGTCCGATACTTGTGTTGTGAATCATATGGTCCATGTTACCAAGCATGCGACAAAAGGGGGTAAGATGGACCACCGCATGATTACTGTGAAAAAAAATAATATAAAAAATGTATTCATTGGCAATCCTTTAGAAAGGATGATTTCAGTTCTTCCTTCCATCGACGTTGGGATTTACCGGCGGGCGTTGGAGATACCGGTCGAAACTTTTTAGTCGCTGATATTCGCTACTTTGACACTATGCAGAATTCAGTCTGTACAAAAGTCTGTATTCTATGCTGACTTTAGTGTATAATACAAAAATTTTTATTCTATGTAGACTTTGGTATATACAAAAGTCTGCATTCCATATAGAGTTTAGTCTATACAAAAATCTGTATCTATATAGACTTTGGTCTATACAAAAATCTGTATTCTATGTAGACTTTGGTCTATACAAAAATCTGTATTCTATGTAGACTTTGGTCTATACAAAAGTCTGTTCTATGCAGAGTTGGATCTATTCAAAAGTCGGTATTCGAGAGAGCTTTTTCGTTCTGTCGGATCTATGAAAAGGCTGTTCTTCATTCTCAATTCGATAAACCATTTTTATATATTTTCAGTCGTCAATTCGAATATTTTTCTTCGAAACGTAAGGGCGTCGGAGAATAAAATATTTTATATTTTTTATCCAGCGTTATTCAGCCGAGCTTTAGTATCGATTCAACGAGGGATAGTCCTTCCACCCGTGTGAATATCCAGCTTTTATGTAATAGCACTTATATAGAATGTGAGCTGCATACGTGGATCAAGCGAAAGCTCTGGAACACGCTGATACGATGGATTCACGAGTGAAGGGAGTCAAGAAAAAAAAAAAAAAAAAAAAAAAAAAAAAAAAAAAAAACGTAAAGGAAAAGGAAACAAAAAGAAAAATGTGATTCCAATACGAATCGAAAATGGGAGGATAAACTTTGGACTGCAGGGGAGTTTTATGGATACTTGGACCTTATTTTATTACACTCCCGAAGTACGTACCTCGTACGCAATAAAAGTGTCGTTATGCAATACGCTAAAAGAAGATTTGTAAATTTGATAGAAAAAAAATAGCGAAATAAAAAGAGAAACAAAATAATAAATAAATTTTATTTGATGATCGATAATTCAATTTTCCGGACAGATTGTGAATAGGAAATTGCTAAAAGCTACGCGTACGCGCGTTGTACCACAGGCAATTGAGAAATGCTCGCTTCTCGTGTGTAGTAAACATACCGATAGTCCGAAGCCAGAAAGGCGTACGAGCTACGCTTACGCACAGACTATGCGGCGTTGTGGCATCGAGCCGTCGATATATACGTTCGCGCAACGGGCCATAAAACAGATTATGTAATGATCCTGGTGGGTCCAGGGCACGAGACGATGAACATCAAACGAGCCACGACGAGGGGGTTTGCCTTATATTAATTTTCATCTCCACTACTTTTTCACCTCATGCCGCTCGAACTGACGTTTTAATGAGCCGTTACTCATGCACGATCGGGCTTTGGCTAGACTGGAGCTATTATATTCGAATGCTATGAGCACTCGATATTAAATCATACCTGCCATTCACGTTAACGGCTGCTTTTTTTTTTAGAGTTTTTATGAATACTATTTATCGACAGATCTATGACATAACTAACAACACGAAGTTGTTATGTGCAATTAACAATTTTGCATTGAATTCGAAGCACCACTTTCGATGACATTGTCCCGAGACTTATTATTACGTTTTTTTTTTTTTTTTTCAATCGTTTGATGAATTATATAACAAATTTTTGCTGTCAAGAGTTGGATAAATGAATATCCATCGATTTGATTTACTACCTTAAGCTACGTGTTAATAAAGGCATTGATTAGTGCGTAACATTTTTTAATTGATGTTTCTGAATATCTTACTCGACATCTTTCTGAATATTCTACTCGACATCTTTCTGAATATCTTACTCGACATTTTTCTGAATATCTTACTCGACATCTTTCTGAATATCTTACTCGACATCTTTCTGAATGTCTTACTCGACATCTTTCTGAATGTCTTACTCGACATTTTTCCAAATATCTTACTCGACATCTTTCTGAATATCTTACTCGACATTTTTCCAAATATCTTACTCGACATCTTTCTGAATATCTTACTCGACATCTTTCGATCTACCTTGCTCGTTATCTTGCTCTTATCTTGCTCTATATCTAGCTCGATATCTTACCCATGCAGACTTCGACCGTAAGCTCATCGAGGACACTTTTCATCCAGAAATTTCATCAGAGCTATTTTGTACGTAAAAACAATTTTCTGCTGGCTAGTAACTTTCCACCGGGTATCGAATATAACCGTGCGACACGTTCACCTAT
This sequence comes from Exephanes ischioxanthus, assembly GCA_958510785.1. Classification (NCBI taxonomy): domain Eukaryota; kingdom Metazoa; phylum Arthropoda; class Insecta; order Hymenoptera; family Ichneumonidae; genus Exephanes; species Exephanes ischioxanthus. Next base: position 3,006,111 of record OY294025.1, read on the forward strand.
GTCGACCTGTCGTCAAAAATCGGCTCGTCACATCGGGGGACTCGATGGATCATCGTGACGAATGGTTTTTGAAGTGTCTCTATATATATACATATATACATCCTCCATCCACACCGACAAGTACACAGATAGTTCCACCTTGCCGAACGGATTGGCTTTGTAATCGGGGTCGATAGCGCGTGCGCGCCCAAGCGAAATTTAATTGTCGTTGCATCGCATAGCGCATACAGACTGCGTATGCTACGGGCAATTCCCACAAGCCGACTGACCGAACCGGGTATGCACCCGGCCATATGGGCGCAACCTAAATTGAATGGCTCTGAAGCCGCTCGCGGCTTCGTACGCCAGGATGTTCTTTGTTAGCAACGAACGCGTCACCGTGACGACGCCAGCCGACGATCATTGCACATTCCGGGCGTTTCGCATCTTCCGCAATGTCCGCGAGGGCCCGTTTGACCATTCGACAGTCGCGGTATAGTATTTTCCCCGTTTCTGGCCTCCGAAAGCAATTTTAGCTGAATTCTTTCCTCTTTTCAATTACAAATAAAATTTCTTTTTTATTCCACTTTTTTTGCACACGATTTTTATCGTATTTCGGATAATATTGATTTTTTTTTTTCTGTGACGATGCCGGCCTACGATTACTGCACATTCCGGGCGTTTCGCATCTTCCGCAATGTCCGCGAGGGCCCGTTTGACCATTCGACAGTCGCGGTATAGTATTTTCCCCGTTTCTGGCCTCCGAAAGCAATTTTAGCTGAATTCTTTCCTCTTTTCAATTACAAATAAAATTTCTTTTTTATTCCACTTTTTTTGCACACGATTTTTATCGTATTTCGGATAATATTGATTTTTTTTTTTCTGTGACAATGCCGGCCTACGATTACTGCACATTCCGGGCGTTTCGCATCTTCCGCAATGTCCGCGAGGGCCCGTTTGACCATTCGACAGTCGCGGTATAGTATTTTCCCCGTTTCTGGCCTCCGAAAGCAATTTTAGCTGAATTCTTTCCTCTTTTCAATTACAAATAAAATTTCTTTTTTATATCACTTTTTTTGCACACGATTTTTATCGTATTTCGGATAATATATATATTTTTTTTTTTCACTGTGACGATGCTGGCCTACGATTACTGCACATTCCGGGCGTTTCGCATCTTCCGCAATGTCCGCGAGGGCACGTTTGACCATTCGACAGTCGCGCAATCGTGTTTTACTCGTTTCTGGCTTCCGAAAGCAATTTTAGATGCATTTTTTTCTTCCATTAAATTACAAGTCAAATTTTCTTTTTTATTTGACTTTTTTTTTGCACACGATTTTCTCATATTTCGCGTAATTTTGAGAACTTTTTTTTCACGAATGTTTGCACACTCAACGATTCCGCGACACGGAGACCGAGCCGGTAGGCGAGTGGCGAGCGTTCTGGGTGACCTTCGTCGAGCGCGAGGAAAACAGTGAAACACAATAGTGTAATGCGATTATAGCGAGGTCGATGCAAATCTTGATATTTAAAACCGGAAGTCAATAGTTGACACGGAACGACGACGATGACTTAGATACGTTATGTTACACTCGGACGAGTCGTAGCCTCTTTTTACAATGGGTTTTCTCTTTCACACTGTCTCTCTCTCTCTCTCTCGTTTGCATTATGTGCATAAGCAAAGGTTAAGTGTCGTTCGCGGTTCTTTCATAAGGAGGCAATGCAAACGTGTGCGCGATGCGAAATAGCGTCGGTGAGGATAACGAGTACGCGAGCGCGCACTCATATTAGTTTCCCGAGTGCGAATGAGTGAACGGTCTTTTCACGACCTTGCGCGTTTCAGGAGTAATGCAACTCGCGCGCATTGTACGCACATCCCGTACGTCCCGAGGTATTCTCGTTCTCGCACATTGTGAGAAACTGTGTCCAACAATTTTATTAAAATACGAACAGGTCCATATAATGTATCAGCCTGACAGGTGAGACAAGTATAGGAAAGAGCGGGGCAAAATGGGACAGTGGGGCAAAACGGAATTTTCTAATAATTTTCGGATGCGAGAGTGGGGCAAAACGGTCTAGATGATCAGGATGTATCGATGGGGCAAAATGGGACAGTGGGGCAAATCGGGGTGGAAAATCCGGATGTGTCGATGGGGCGAAATGGGGCATCCAAAAATTATTGGAAAACTGCGTTATGCTGGACTGTTCCATTTTGCCTCGCTCTCCTCTACTTGTGTTAAAAGTTATGATACATTATTGATAGAGAATATAATCATATAATCAAGTATAATCCATACATGATCGTGTATGATCATAAATTATGTGTGATTCGCACACAATTCACTTATGATTATAGGAGGCGAGAGGGGCAAAACGGACCTTTTGTGTCGATTGCTCAGGTGACATAAAAAAGCAGGCTCGGCTCAAATGGAGGAGACTGGTTCATTTTGCCCCGTCTTTCCGTCCTCCTCTAATGTTTGTCTTATGTATGCACAAGCTCGGAAACTCACGCAGTCCGTTTAACCCGTTTAGTTACGGCACTTAACGAGTATACTCCGACATAATATGCTTAAAGTCAGCTGCACAACGTTGACGTTAACACGATCTAGGGTGAGCGTTACGATGTTGTCGCCCTTTGGCTCGTAATGGGTACTATTTGTGGTTAACTCTCGGATTAAATTGAAACACGAGACGTGCCAATAACTGTGTTCTGCGTACGCTTAAATGGTCATTTTTTTGTGATATTTACCGTACGCTCCATTCTAACAGTTTCAGGGGGTTCGGAACTGTGTAGTTATCGCTCAATCGAGTATAGATTGTGGGGTAAAACGGAACGCCGGGGCAAAACGACCCAATATTGACTATTTTTCGTGGGACATAAAATAACAAAGTTGTTGTACGTAAAAAATTGAGAATGGTCCGTTTTGCTCCGGTGGTCTTCTACATTCGGGTGCCAGAATTCCGAGCCATCGCTTTTACTTGTGACCGAGGTATATTTCGAGCTAATCGATATTACCCGCGGGAGACAAGAATAGACATACATTCTTTTAAGGTTTTTTAACCCTTCCAAAGATAGCGCTCCTTAAGGAAGCTAAACCGGTACGAATTGTAATTTAACGAGAAAAAGGCGCAAAACGACCCATTATCGTCTATTTTTCGAGGGACATAAAATACGAAAGGTCTTGTACCTAAGAAATTAACAGTGTTTCGTTTTGCCCCGCTCTCCTCTAGATTCGTGTGCCAGCATTGCGAGACGTCGCTTTTACTTGGCATTCCGGTATATTTTGGGCAAATCGATATTAACCAGAATAAACCCACATTCAAGGTTTTTAACCCTTCCAAACATAGCGCTCCTTTAGGAAGTTAAAACGGTACGAATTTTAAGTTAAGAAGGAAAGATCGGGGCAAAACGGGTACGATGGAATTCTGCCGACACTGGACAAAATGGAGTACCAAAAAAATTCGACAAAATTCATTGGAACACCGGAGAGCCGGGGGTAAAATGGCCACTCCGGGAATGGGATTTTTTTTTAGTACTTACAGTCCCAATCTCACAGCCAAGATTCCATCTGAAAACAAAAATCATAAGATTCGTTACTTTTTGTGGCTGACATTTATGTATGGAGCAGTCACAAATTTTCAATAATTATCACTTGGCTCAAATAGTTATTAGTGGCATTACTTGTAATAAAATTTATTTTATTTACAATAACAACAATTAATTAATATCTTATAAGTAAACGCTGAAAAATTTTTCGTTATCGACCAGCGGATAGCGAAAACTGCAATGTTTGTCATGAATAATTTCAATCGATTCCATTAACTTGATGTCAAGACGCCGTCGAAATAGTTTCAGCAATATTTATGGTATTACTTCGCTGTGAGCGATTTTGGGACAATTCACGCCGGATGGTTCAATCATAAATCAAACAACTTCACGAATGTCAGAAGCTATAGCGCCGGTCGGCGAGGATTCGCGTACAGTAGTCTGTCGACCTTCGAGTTCGTCTCGTTGCGCATTGCGGCTGTGCGAAGAGCCCCGCTATTGTTCGCTCGACGAGAGACACCGTACAAGATACGTCTGGCAAGTCCATAATGTTTTGCGAATAATCCTCCATCGTGTACTAAGTGAGAAAGGATCGAGGGAAAATTTTTTTAATTTTCTCTACGTCCTCAATAATGATATTTCAATTTTTTAAATAATTAAAACCATCGATTTCAGGTCGCAATCTTGATTCTATGCAATGAGTTGTGCCAAAGAAATTTTCAGCTTCGCTAACTCCGTTAGCTTTTTTCAGAATTTGTATAGAATACTATAGTTTGAAAATTTTTATAGAGCTTGAATTATTATTTAACTACTTTCCAATTAATAAAAAAATTTAACGACAAGACAAGACTCATATCGTTCGTTCAGCGAGAGACACCGTACAAAATACGTCTGGCAAGTGCATAATGGTTTACAAACAATCCTCCATCATGTACTAAGTCAGAATGGAAAGAGGGAAAAAAATTAATTTTCTTTACGTCCTTAATAATCAAATTTCAATTTTTTTTACAATTAAAAACATCGATTTCAGTTCGCAATCTTGACTCGACGCAATGCCAACTAAATTTCCAGCTTGGCTAACTCTGATAGCTTTTTTTAGAATTTATATCCAATGCAATCATATGAAATTTTTAATAACGCTTGACTTATTATTTACTTACTTCAAATGAAAAAAAAAAATTTGAACGAGAAGACGAGACTCATATCGGCTTCACCGGCTCCCAGAGAAAAAAAAAATCCGCAGCTCGTATATACAGTCCATAGCGGATTAAGCATTGTCGACTTCTTGTGTCACACCGAGTTGTCGTTTCTGTGCGAAACAAGCTGTCGCAAAACTTATACATAAATTCATACCGCTGTAGATACCACACGTACAGAACGTACGAATACATGAATAAATGGCCACCGAGTCCGACACAAGCGATCAAGAAATTACGAAGCGGTAACGAGCCTCATTCGTGGTTCAAGGATCCCTGATGGTCTCTTTATTAATTCCGTCCCGGTAAAGTAGTCGGTTATAATCCGTGCGTTTAATGACGCGTAGAGATGAGCGGGGCAAAATTGAACCTTGGGGCGGAAAGTATTATTCTTATCAATTTTTTGCAGCTCATAAAACAACATCGCATTTTTTAATGGCGAAGATCGATTCCTTTTGCCCCGCTCGCCCCTCCACCGACTGTCTACATCTCTCGGAGGCCAACAATCGTATCGCTTACTGTGCAGCAATACTGCATGGGGTAAACATTGATATATTTATTAATTGAATATTTATTAATTGAATATTTATTAATTGAATATTTATTAATTGAATATTTATTAATTGAATATTTATTAATTGAATATTTATTAATTGAATATTTATTAATTGAATATTTATTAATTGAATATTTATTAATTGAATATTTATTAATTGAATATTTATTAATTGAATATTTATTAATTGAATATTTATTAATTGAATATTTATTAATTGAATATTTATTAATTGAATATTTATTAATTGAATATTTATTAATTGTATATTTATTAATTGAATATTTATTAATTGAATATTTATTAATTGAATATTCATTAACGGTATAGCGTTAATGAATATTCAATTACAAAGATAGCGGTACAAATAATATGTCCTCCCCCCCTTCGGAGGAAAATCGTATTACTGATCGATAAAACGATTTTCCCGATTTTTGACGGGGAATAAAACAACATCGAATCTCGAGTGGTGGAGACAGGTTCGTTTTGCTCTGCTCTCCCCTGCACCGACTATAACGTCTGTCGGAGGCCCAACAATCGTATCGCTTATCCTACTGTGCCGCAATATTGAATGGGATAAACAGATTGATTGTCCGTGCTGATCTATTGATTAATCGCGATACATCCAAAGGCTACCTCGAAAGCTTATCCTGGGCTCGGTTCTCACGCGGCGTTCGGCAGTTAATCGTCATCTCCGTCATATACGCAGCGGCAGATGCTGATGAGGAAAATCGGACGGGCGGCCCCGAGTCGATTGACCTCCATCGACAGACATTTATCTGTCTGTCGCCAGGAAGGACGGTTTTGCTCCGATTATCTTTGCACACGTCAATCGAACGATCGTTCTCATTGACGCTAATCGTCCGGCCCACAGCCACAATTCCGAAAACATCGACAGAAAGATCCTTAGGCGAGTTTCGTATATTCAAAAAAATAACGACTTTGCAAGGTGCAGAGTAAAAAATAATTTCGTAAAATCGGAATACGGAGTTTCGTACAAATAATTTTGTCAAATAAGTGACAAGCTCGTTTGTTCGGATTTGAACAAACTTGGCCATTTATTTCCCGTGCCATTGACAATTTTAGTTTGTAGTTTTGTTTTAAAACTGGAGTCGGGCGGTGCGATCGGAAAATTAACGAATATTAACAACAGATAACATGCAACAGTTTTTGATGCCTATAAAACTTAACTCTTGTCACGTATGTTGCATATTGTGAAGTCGCCGTCGACTGAAATCCTTTGGCCATGATAATATCATTTTAATAAATAATTGTTGCCAAAATCTTACAACTTACTTTTTCCCCAAAACCGCGCATCAAGAAAAATAGATGATACAATTTTAATTAATAATTTATTGTTAAAATCTTATTACTAATTATTTTTCGTGCAATCTCGGGATTTCGCTATAAAAGATCACTGGCTATGTCAACAGAAGCACGTCTGTCAATCAGCATGAAAAATTAGCGAGTCCTGTGTATTTAATCATTACCGTTCGTTGCAAGTGACACATCCTAAGTAGTTCCAAATGTTCAAAGAAACGATTTTGCAAGGTACAAGTGCAGACACGAGACAACACCGGAGCGAAAACCGCGCATCAAGAAAAATAGATAAAAAAATGTTAATGAATAATTTATTCTTAAAATCTTCCTCATAATTTTTTTCCGTGTAATCTCGAGATATCGTTATGAAAGATCACTGGCTATGTCAACAGAAGCACTTCTATCAATCAGCGTGAAAAAGTCGCGAGTCCTGTATATTTCATCATTACAGTTTCTTTTCGTCCGCCGGGATTTTTTTTTGTTTTTCCTCGCTAATCCCGACGAACGGAGTTTCTTCGCGAGTTTCGTATAAAAAGCGATTTCGCGAGGCGGCTAAGCGCGAACGAGCCTCCGGGGTTATAAGCTTCGTGTATACCGCTAAGCTATGGGAGCGTGAAAAATTTATTCGCGAATCGTGCTACACGTGCCGGCGGACGGGCCTGAAGGGATACGATGGCCTAAGGCTCGAGATAGCGGACTTGCGATCGGTGAGCGAAGAGCCGAAGGGATAATATATGAAGAGGCGGTCGAAGAGAGAACGAGCGGGTAAGCCGAGGGGTAATCGAAAATATTGAGAACCTTTCTACGTGACCGGTGGATCAGCGGAGCGGGTTGGTTCGTGCGGTGCGGATGTTGTCGGAGTCGGAGAGGCATGCGATTGTTCCTCCGGCCTCTTCGTTCGGTCTCTCGCCGTGAATTTAATAGAGATCGACTTTTACTCATCGGCGAGCTTCGTCGAGAAAGGGCGACCCTTTGAAACCCTCCACGTCAGCCCCAACAGACAAACTCCAAGACTCCCTGATTCTCCCTTATTTAAGGATCTTCGACTTCCCGGCAGAATCGAGAAAACCGGATATACATCTTCAGACTGAACGGAAGTGTCCTGGTGACTTACTGCTTCGAGAGAAATTTTGGAAAAATTCATTTTAAAAGTGGGCATCAGGGTGGTCCTTAAATTGAACATTTTTTTTTTATTTTCCGTGCCACCCAGTATTACCGTGAGGTATAAAATAAAAATGCGATGTGCGAAGGGTCCCCGAAATTAATGCATTTTTAGAGGTCGCTACCGGCTGTTTAAAAAATTAAAAACTTCGGAAAATCTAAATTTAAAAGCAAAATGAAAAATTCGAGGTTTCCTTCGAGCCACCCCGCACTGCCAAAGTATAGCGTATTAGAAAAAACTCTATGCGAAATCCCTATGAAATCGATGTATTTTTAGGGGTCGCTACCGAGGGTTAAAAAAACGATATTTTCGACAATTATTGCTAATAGTTACGAAATGTTGTAAAAGGTGAAAATCCCCCGCGGAAAAATAACCGAATATTTCATTTGAAAATATATGTTTGTTGTAATAAAAGTTAAATTAAAAAAAAATCGAAAATTTTTCGCTTCTGGTAAAGGGAGTCGACAATTTCTTCCAATGGTCAAAAAGTCTAAAATAGCCGTATCTACGAACGAAGTAAACATTTGCACATTGCTTCCTTTGACTTCGTTCGCGAAGAGCCATTTGTGACAAAATGTGTTAACAGAATTTCGCTATCCATATAGATTAAGCTATGTAAATGGCGTTTACGCAGACATGTTTATTGTGACGAATGATGCGTATGATTTAGAAATTGGAATGCAAAAAAAAAAAAAAAAAAACAAGTCTACGCAAATTTAATATGCTCCTTTAATCGGCAAAATTTCATAGCTTCGTAGCTTCCTCACTGAGGAGGCAAAATGAAGGAGAAGAAAAATACGAGAAAATTATTAGAGCGGTGGAAATCGGAAGCTCTGGCTGGGCAGTTTCCGGCCCAGTTCCGCATAAAACGAACATTCGCTATCTGAACTGCCGCGGATGGCTGACGGATCTGGACAGGATGAGTAGGTTAGTTAGCAATAGTTCAACGAGCTCTCGCAAGACCGAGCACCGGTGGAATTACTTCGGTAATGAAATTGAGCTCGAGTGTGTCGGATTGAAAACTGGTATATCGACCGCGTGTGCACAACGATGGGTCGGGCTTACATCGGGATCAACTACCTATATCCAATGATTTAGGGCCCGGTATTTGGCGGCTTTAGGGTCCGGACTCGCTCAACTGTCGTTTCGGGTTGAAATTACATAAGTTACTTGTTTGACCATTAATGGAACTATTTACGTTATGTTTCGATATCGCCAACCGCCGAAACTGTCAAATCAAATTTGAATAAAATTATATTCTCGCCACTATATTGACAAACATCGAAGTGCGCTTAAAATTCTCTTGAACGTTTGGTCTACGAGAATAAATTTTTTTACATTCAACTTCTACAAAACCAGTTGGATTTAATGCCTGAAGGTTTTGCCCGGTTGTGCGTTCTCTGTAACTAGCCATCCCTTGTGCAGCCGTTAATTAAAATCGCCGTAGCGCTATAGGCGCTTCGGTGCTAGTTGCACTCGGAGCCCGAGACCGCCAGAAATTGCGTAATTGAATCATTGGAAATTTGAAAATGGAAACAACGCGTTGTGCGTACGTGGGGCATGAATAGAAGCATCGTGAGCCCCCTCTATCAACCACCATATAGGCAAACTCGTGCCGAACAGTGGACAGAGCTAATTATCGCGAATGCCAAGCTATAGAGTTTCGATATTGGAACGTCCGGTCGGTAGCGAACACACCTGCGAAACTCAGACCCGCGGACCAATGTAACTTGACGTTTTATCATCTGCGTTGCAATACTAATGGGAGCGTGTAACGTGCAACGTAAATGGAGCGTACAACGTTCGTTAAGGGGATTGCTAATATGTCGGCACTGTTCGCTGTAGCATAGACGAAAGCCCTTTTAGCTATGCGCTTTTGTCCGATTATAAGCGGTCGCAGTTATACTCTATAGGGTAAGTCGTGGTGATATGGCTATTGATTTAAAAAAAATTATAATTTGATTTACAACGTTTGAAAAAACTTAAAATTTTGGTTGTAAGTGACTCCAGAAACATCGAACTCAAATAATTCGCTCAGAACTTTCGATATTTTCGATGCGTGATTTAATTGCAGCTCTATAAATCAATACTCGCGATCGTCCATATCACCCGAAAACTCAGAGATATTTCGTACAAATTCGGAGAATCCAAAATGCACGGAAACTAAGTAATAAGTAATGATAAGACGTGCAACACGGAATAATGAAAAGTCTCTCGAGTGACGTCTCTCAAAAGAAGAACTCCTCGGTGTAACAATAAAGAGACCTCGCTTTCGTTGTCGCATTCGAACGGCAGTTACAGTGCTGCCTTATAAATTCGATTTCCTTGTCGACCCTATCTATTTACGAACTTCGATTAGAAAAGTTGTAAAAAAAAAAAAAAAAAAAAATCTATCGAAAGTTTCTTTCTCCCCCATGTTTGAATGTAATTTCAACGTGATCGTAGATTTCGCTTACAGAATTTATTTCTCCATGGATACCCGGTGAAATATACGTCGTCATTAAAAGTGTTATCTACAGAACGAACGGGCGCATGTTTGTATACGAAAGAAAGAAAAGTGGGTCAAAGTTAAAGGGTACGAGCGTGCGGTTTTCGTATAATAAGTAGGCGTACGGCACATAGCCGGACAACCTTTAGGCCCCGAGGCCGATGCTCGTTTAGTATACCCATAGAGGTAGCTAAAAGCTGTTTTTGAATAGCTCATCGACTATGCGTGGGAAGAATACGGCGAGGCTGAGGACGAAGCTGTACGGTCCGGTATAGTTGCATGTTCTTTGAAAACCCCCTTTAAAATAGTTCTCTCGATAAATATCGCGTGTGTAATCAATGGGGGAATTATGGTTCGTATCACAATTAATAAATAGTACATTTAAGATCAAAGTGGTGAATATACGAACTACCCCGATTATAGCCCGTAAATCAACGATACATGAACCAGGCCATATTCACCCCATTCTTCACCATTTTCAATGAAACGACAGAAAAAAATGTCCTTGACCCTTTTAGCGCCGAGCTTTTGGAGTCTTCAAGTCGTAAGCAATTTCATAAATTTCTCATCTCCTAACGAATCGACTTCACTACGAAGAACCTCGGAAGTATGTATTTTTGGCAAAGCAGCTTCTCGATTAAGAATCGTGTTTTTTTCTATCGTCACGGATGCGCGTAACTCGGCGCGTTGGAAAGCTTGTGTCCGAATTATATGAGGAAAGTGTTCTCATAATTTCGAAGCGAAGCTTCGTCTTCAAATAACATCGATTCCGACATTTTTGGACTTGGTAGCGTCTCCCCTTTTTTTTAAGTTCATGGCTCCGAGACGCTGCAGCGTCTCTTTGTAGAAACTTAATATAACATAAAAAAAAGTGTTTGATCTTCCTGATTTATTCCGACCGGGGCGTGTAAATTTTGATCCTCGTTCGCAGGCTACCATGGGAATTGTGTTCTCGTTTGCTTTTGATTTTGCTCGAAGAGTTTCGGAGACTACAGAGCGTAACACCGCTAATATTGTCGTTAACTGCTTTGGCGAGGAATTATTAACGACGGGGTGGGGCAAAGGTGTTTCAGAGCCCGGAGAGAATCTTCGAGGCAGTCCTCGTCACTTCGCCTATTCCACACAACCGAGTATTGTGATTCTATGTAGTTGCTACCTCGCAATTTTCGAACTGTATATTATAGCAGCGTCGCGCGAGTTTCCAAGCCCTCTTGGGTTTGAATGGTGGTGCGGGAAGTTCGACATGGGAGGGGGGCGGTTAAGCATACGAGCAAGTTTCCGATAGGAAAGTTTGCCAGTAACTGACAAATTAATGCTCCGCGGTAAATTTGATAAACGGTACACAGTCGCTCCAGTCTGGTGCTAACTACTCGATATACAATGCTGCGGTGCTTACCAACAGACACGCTGCAGTTGGAGGAAAGTTGGATTAGAGGAAGGTTGGATGCATCCACGTCGAAATACATGACTCAAGACATTAGAGAAAAAAAAAAGTTCGGACGAGATTCCCATCACCGTTGCCGTGCTGACCATGTTTTAAGGTCAGCCTTAAGGAACTATACATTAATAAAAAATATAATGGGATTTCAATAAAAACTGCAATACATGCACACAAGCTCACACATGCACACGGACACTCCTTGACACTCTCCATAGACTCGGAGACGCTCGGATGATGTTTAGAGACGCTCAGAGACGCTCAGAGACTCTCAGAAATGCTCAGAAATGCTCAGAAATTCTCAGAAATGCTCAGAAATGCTTAGAAATTCTCAGAAATTCTCAGAAATTCTCAGAAATTCTCAGAAATTCTCAGAAATTCTCAGAAATTCTCAGAAATTCTCAGAAATTCTCAGAAATTCTCAGAAATTCTCAGAAATTCTCAGAAATTCTCAGAAATTCTCAGAAGTTCTCAGAAAATCTCAGAAAATCTCAGAAATTCTCAGGAATTCTCAGAAATGCTCAGAAATGCTCAGAGACGCTCAGGGACGCTCAGAGACGCAAAAAAAAAATAAGACGCATTGACAAATTGAAGCAGTCTTCTATCTAAAGTCGGTTTACCATTCTCCTCGGAATGATTTCCTCTAAAGAATTATCGCCTCGTATATAAGACGAGGCAGAACGCACAAGTTCGAGGCCGTTCTGCTGCCGGCACTAGTTCGATAACCGAAGCAATATGTTACAGTCGACTGACCCATACATCTCTTTCGACCGGTATAGCGCTTAAGAAGCGATACAGGAAAATATATCTCATTTTGCACACACGAATTCACTCTCCACCGTGTTAACGAGAACGTGTCCTGACTAACGCTCGAATAATAAATCAAGCTGCTTGTGCGAAAGAGTGAGTCGCGTTGACTCCAAGTGGAAAAGTCTGCTAGAGTCATACAATGGACTGCCGGTATAAAATAGAAAAAAACGAGGCCCAGAAGAGAGTGGCTCGCTGAAGTAGGATGGTCTATTACACTGGCTCGGGGCGATTCGGCGACCCATTCGCTTTCGTATGTAGGCCACTGTGTAACAAAAAAATACCGTTTTTTCTAAATTTTCGCGGCACATAAGAATTTAAAAAAGAAAAATCTCATGTCAAATTGAAGACATGGGTTCGCGCTCTCCCTTATGTAGGTGTAAATATACGTTACGTAACTATATCAAGAGTCTTGACACGAAGTAAAAGGAAGATAGCGAGATTAATTATTAATTTTACCCGTCGTTTAATATTTTATATGGAAATTTGTGAGAGGGAAACATAAAAAAAAATGACTGACTAAATTATGAAGCATGAAAAAAAAGAGGAAAATATGTAGTCACTACCGGGGCGATGTCATTCCTTTTGTAAAGTCATTAACCAAATTGACAGGCATCCATGACTAACGTAAGTCTCCTCGGTTAGTAGGAGAGGTTTGAGAGGGTTTTCAAGGCGACCGAGCTTTCATTCAATTCGAGCCATTCCGGCAAATTGGATGGGTCCCTCTCCCACCGCCTCTACGCGAAGCTTTGCTCGGCATCCGGAGGGAAGAAATCCGAGCTATCGGCCACAAAGGGTTCGAGTATGTGGAGGCTATAAGCACGACGATATAAGAGAGGCTGGGCTGGGTATCGTGTGTACCGGCTTGGTGAATTCCTCTCGCACTTGTTCGTCGCTGCCTTATTTCTCTCTATCTCTCTATCTCTCTATCTCTCTATCTCTCTATCTCTCTATCTCTCTATCTCTCTATCTCTCTATCTCTCTATCTCTCTATCTCTCTATCTCTCTATCTCTCTATCTCTCTATCTCTCTATCTCTCTATCTCTCTATCTCTCTATCTCTCTATCTCTCTATCTCTCTATCTCTCTATCTCTCTATCTCTCTATCTCTCTATCTCTCTATCTCTCTATCTCTCTATCTCTCTATCTCTCTATCTCTCTATCTCTCTATCTCTCTATCTCTCTATCTCTCTATCTCTCTATCTCTCTATCTCTCTATCTCTCTATCTCTCTATCTCTCTATCTCTCTGTCTCTCTGTCTCTCTGTCTCTCTATCTCTCTGTCTCTCTATCTCTCTGTCTCTCTGTCTCTCTGTCTCTCTGTCTCTCTGTCTCTCTGTCTCTCTGTCTCTCTATCTCTCTATCTCTCTATCTCTCTATCTCTCTATCTCTCTATCTCTCTATCTCTCTGTCTCTCTATCTCTCTATCTCTCTATCTCTCTATCTCTCTATCTCTCTGAATGTATGTAGTTACAGATTATAATTTATTTATTTACTTATTTATTTACTTATTTATTTATTTATTTATTTATTTATCTATTTAATCGCGTTAGTTACACGTGTAACTTGCCATTCATCTCAGCAAGGATCGCAATGTTACAGGAAATATGATCATTTTATGAGGCCGGTCACGATTTTCAAATGTGAAAAAGTCTTCGGCAGGACTCAAGGAAAAATTCTCCCCAAAGTGATCGAAAAAAGACGTCTTCGAGTGTCGCAGAACGAGGACAAACAGTTTGCAAAGCCGTATCACAGTCATCGACCTTTTCGGGCCCTCCCCATCGATCGATCAGAAGATCGATTACATCGATTTCGATTAGAATCCAAGACTCACGGTTTCCTTTTTTTCGTTCTCACATCTCGACAGCAAAAACCTTTACGACCCATATCATGTTTCTCTATTTTCTTTCCCCTGGCTTTCGTTTACGCTTATGTAGTCTGTGCAAGTATATATCTTGATTATACAGCGACTCGCTGTTACGACATATCCGGTCTGGAGGATACGACCTATATCCTGCCTGCAGGAGCGCTTCCCATGCCTCGTCCCCTCTCTTTCGCTACTCGTATCTCTCGCTATATCGCTCCAGAACCACCGGGAATCTCCCGGACCGTTTCCCGTTTCTTCTTCTCCTACGCCAATCTACGATCGGAGACTCCCTCTTTCGTCTGTACCTTTTCGAATTCGATTCTATTTTTCGGTTTATCGTCGTCTCCGTGGAATGACCCCTCTTATCAGTAGGGGCGCGCGGGACCGGAAGGGGTGCGGATCCCAATCTCGCTGGCCCACACTCTTTCCGCTATTGCCGTTTCTTCTTTTCTTGCGCCTTTCTCACATTCACTCTTCCCTCTTTCCGTCTTTTCCCTCTTCTTCTTATTCTTCTTTTTTCTTCTTACACTTTTGAGCACATTATCTGAGATCAAGCCGACGGCTTACGGCCACGGTCACGACCCTCCCATTATTTCGTCGAGTGGAAAAGCCCTGCGAGAACTCCCTCGGCTGGAAGTACGTACACTATGCCGGAAGAGGCTCCGCTGAAATAATGAGGGTTCATGGTAATGACCTACCGGTTTACTTCGGTCACCGCGTGTGGACGACACATCCTTATTGTATAAATTTCGCCAAGACGTCGCGCGTAATTTTGCACTTGCCCACCGGCAGGAACCCATTACAGAGAGCGATTCGGGGACGAATGGATTCACGAGGGAATTAAATGGAACGGCGGTGTTTTTATTGACCATTTCGATCCTCGCGCACAAACGAGGGAGGCGGATCTTTTATATCCTCGTGCATAGAAAATAAACACGTTTCATTTCACTCACACGACACGTGTGTAAGATGAAAAAAAAAAGTTTTTTCGTGCTCGTTTTGATTTTCAGTGAAAGGTTCAGATTTTTTGGATCTGAAAAAAAAAAAAAAATTGTCGATGTTGTGTCGAAAGATTAGCGAGAAGAAATGTAACAAACGTCTATTTTCAAATATATTTATTTTTGTTGGAAAGTCTTTCGCTCATTTTAGCTGAGTCCGCAACTTTCATTATTCACAGAGATCTCGGACTTGATAATTACTGGAGTTGGATTCGCGACTGTAGGTCTTGTATTTGGAACTATTCGAAATTCTAGCTTTCGTGCCCGGTACGGTGAAAATTGTAACGAGATCATTAAGCGAGACAATTACGGAGGCGATTAATTTCGTTCGCACGTGCACGTTCGTCTCACCTTCTATGTGGCAACGTATATCAGTCACGTTTCCGCAAAGCTCGAACGAGCTGTTTATTATTCGGAGGCAGCGAACTTTGCGAGGAATTGCCGTGAGCTACGCGGGATACACCCACTGACAAATTCGCGGCTCGGTATATGACGGAAATGTAGAGAGATTCACTCGAGGTGGAATAGCAGTAGGAGACATTTGTGAAATACTACTTCACACGTCCCCTCTCTGCCATAAATTCGCTCCATTTACACCATTATTTAGTCGACGATTTATTTCGACTGCCATTCATTTTTGCGACCAGCCAGATCATGATCATTCCAAATTCACTTCTAAGAACCGTTCCAGGCCCTGATTATTTTTAGTCCTCTAAGAGTCGTCGCGGACCCTGATTATTCCAAGTTCCTCAGAGTCGTCCCAGGTCCTGATTATTTTTAGTCCTCTAAGAGTCGTCGCGGACCCTGATTATTCCAAGTTCCTCAGAGTCGTCCCAGGCCCAGATTATTTTTAGTCCTCTAAGAGTCGTCGCGGACCCTGATTATTCTAAGTTCCTCAGAGTCGTCCCAGGCCCAGATTATTTTTAGTCCTCTAAGAGTCGTCGCGGACCCTGATTATTCCAAGTTCCTCAGAGTCGTCCCAGGTCCTGATTATTTTTAGTCCTCTAAGAGTCGTCGCGGACCCTGATTATTCCAAGTTCCTCAGAGTCGTCCCAGGCCCAAATTATTTTAAATCCCCTCAGAACTGTCCCAGGACTTGATTATTCTAAGTCCTCTAAGAGTCATCGCAGGCCTTGACTATTCCAAGTCCCCCATGACCCCGATTATTTTATGTCCTGCGCAGATCAAAGTCTCACCACTTGCGGTTTTATACATGAAATATGATTTTGTTGCTTTTTGGAGGTCTCATTCTTGTTTTTTCCTCATTAATTGTACTGAAGATGCAAGCCTGACTATTACTGACCGAAGTCCTATACCAATCAGTTATAGTCGGTCTATCCCCACCAACCAATGACAAAGCGGATTACTTTCTGTCACAATTAGGAGCACTCAAGTATCCTCGTCTATCCCTGTGCATTTGCACGGCAAGAGTGATTGGCTTATCTTACGTAGTCGGTATTCCGTCCGTTTTACTGACGTCGCTGAGATAACAAAGCCCTCCGGGCTCGAGTGTCCGGTTGCGGATGCACGGAGATCATGAAATCAATATGCGAACACGGAAACCGGGCGGAATGCAAGAGATAGGGGGAAAAAGAGAGGTTTGTTTCTCGTTTTCCTGGTCGTTTGACGGACGTAGTCGTAATTGCAGACTAGCGCGACGGGGCTGAGCGAGACGGACGATGACGAAGACAACGACGAACGCCGCGCGGTTACGTGGACAATTCGTCGCTGATACACTTGTTTCCTCCACACGGCACTGCGGCCGGATTAAAAACGGGTAAGCAAAAAAAAAAATTATAATTATTCGGAGAAAGAGGGGGAAAAAAACGATAATTAGGAGACCCGACAAATCGATCCCGTGCAGTCGCGTCCAATACCACACAACGCTGATAGCTGCAATTATATACATATATATATATATATGGTTTACTACGGGGGGCTTGACGCACATGCACTGTTTTAAACTCTACAATAATATGTCTATGTAGCATTTCGTGGGAATTGAGGTTGATTGGGGAACAAAAAAAATTCGAATAATTTAAACATTATCAGCCGGGCTGGCACAGACGGGACTTCCGTCAACCGGGAGATACGATTTGCATGAATTAACTGAAATTCTTTGAATCGAATGAAAGTTCGTCGGATTTATACGCTGGAAGGTTACCGAAATAAATCTATTGACTTTCATAGATTGTAACTTTCCTATGAACCGATGTTGTATAAATAATTTTTGTTATATTTTGTACATAATTGATTTTGAGGTAAAAAAATCATAAAAAAAACCATCTCCAAATTTTAATCAACCACCCATTTTGGGGATGTGTAGTTTTTCGATATGAATTTTTTATGAACATTCTTTATGCAATTATGTGTAAAGAACTCGATTTCTCTCTCTCTCTCTCTCTCTCCCTTTTATTTATTATTGGTGTGATTTATTTTTAGTGCGTTTGTTCATTACGTTATTATTTTGTTATTTTCTGTTTTTCATTTGACCTTTTATGCGGTTTATTTCATTATTCAGTGTATTTTCATTTTTTATGCTGTTTATGTTCAGTGCATTAGTTGGACTGTCTTATTTTTTGCTGTATTCGTTCGGTTCGTTGTTCGTTGGGTAATGTGCATAGAAAACCTCACGTCTTAATGTACAACAAATGCGTTATCTAATCTATCAATCCCACTCTTTGTAATTTCGAAACTATTGACGCTGAAGTATCAGAAAAACCATTACGCAGGTTTTTCCGTGTGAAAGAAATATTTGAAAAACGAGTTTGTACCTTGGTACAGCGCATTTTCGTTATATTTATGATCGATCGATGCGGTCGAGCTTCTGTTCTCGGCACGTAGCGTATGTCTGTGACTGTATTAATATCATATTCTTCAGCTTGAGATGTTGGGAAACAGATGGGAACGTCAGTTGTCGTTTCCATTGATGTTGAGAAAAAACATAGCTTCCTCCATGAAGAAGCCAAATGGAAAGAATGAGAGAGTGTGCTTTTCCTGTATGAAACCCAGATAGAATTTTGCCAACAACCCGCCAGCAAATAGACAGAATACGTCCGCACGGCACGGTGGCAAAATTGCATCATGTGCGTCCGCATTTGCTTATGTTTTTGCCAGCATTCAATGCCGAAAATTCTTAGGAGCGTTTTGCTAGCAAATTGTCAGCAAGGCTTGCTGGTGCTTTGCGTTTAACTGCGAAAATTTATTTGCTTGAGTCCTGGTTATTTTGAATGAAATTTAAAAAAATCGATTTCTTATCAAATTTAAGGGCCGCGTTTCGTTCTCACAATAATTCAATATCAAGGAGAGTTAGTGCTAGCCCGTTTGTGCATCAAATTTTAGACAGATATATCGACGCTTAAACGAACGTGAGCGTTGACACAATTTTCAAAAAAATTTAAATACAAAAACGCGCATTCATTTTTATGGGCTGTTTTTATGAAATGCGGGCATATTTAGGGCAAGGAATGAGGAAACATTGGAGGCAAGCAATTGCACTTGTTTGCCGGTACGATAAAATATTTCCTGCGCATTGGGCGATTTTTTACCAACGCAAAACGGACGATTTTTTACCCATTTTTTTGGGGACACAGAAAAACAATCTCAACTCTAGGACACGGGTCTGTTTTTGCCCCGCTCGTCCCTGCCTCCATAATTTGCGGAGAAACGGCAAAATAGCCCAATTTTCAATCGTGAAATTTTCGCAAACGAACTCGCACTTTCGGCTCGCGGATAATCAGACCCATCGTACGAAATTGATTCGATAATTGTGTCAAAATCAACGTCATTGACAGGCGACGAAGCGTCCGACACCGGAGACACTTCATTTACACATTAATTTTCTCCTTGCTGCGAAACAATGTGCCGAAATTTATCGAAGTAACAGAAAACACCGTTGTCCATTTTCGGCATGCATTGACGTTGGGTCAAAATTCATGAAATATTCGCAAAATATGCTTTACCGTGCATTATTATTCGTGAAAGTCTTTGCAAAATGATTAGATTTAGAAATATAAATATAAATAAAGTCGATATTTTTCGTAACTGGAAACAATGACTGAAAAGTCATTGAGTTTAAATGATCTAAAGTTTGATAATTATCAAATGATCAAAAAATTGTCAAAAGTTTATAGAGAAATTTTAGAAAATTTATATACAATTTCGTTTCACCTTCGAACACGACGTAGATTTTCCGTAGAATCAGTGTATTCAAACCTATTTACTTTTCGTTTACAAAATTAATTTTACCATGCATTATTATTAGTGAAAATCTTTGACAATTTTTAGATCTACAAAAGATAAAAATAAAATAATAAAGTCGATATTTTTCGCAAGTGGAATCGATGACTGAAAAGTCGTTCAGAGAGCAATTTCAGAAAATTTGTATACAATTTCGTTTCTGCATCGAACATGACGTAGATTTTCCATAGAATTTCCTCGTGCATGTGCTGATAGCAAATGCGTGTCCATGGTCGAACTGGCTCCGGTCCGTTCCATCAGCCCTGTCGTTTCATCAGTGTCGTTGTGCACATGTATACAAACGTGTCATATATATCTGTATGTACCAATTCGCCACGCATGGCTCGCTAATGATTTCGCAAGTGGATACGCATGAAATTTTCGTTGATGCCCCTCTCATCGAGGTTTGCTTCCTCGTTAGAGATGTTTCGCCTGCAGCCCAAAGCCCTTTATATTCGGCACGAAGGTTTCGTATAATCCTGTTTTTCCACCCTGGCCAGCTCTTATCGTCTCATTACCACCGAGAATCCAGCTGGCTCCGATCACTTACACACGCAAAGGTCACCGCACGCAATCGGTAAATCCCACGTCGTCATTGTTGTCTTCAAGCAGGGGACTGCTAGCGAGGCAAAACGGACCCTCGCCCACCTTATCAGATGGGACTATTTTTTTTGTGTCTCGCGAAAAATGTCTAACATAAGTCACGTCTCTCATGGGAGTCCGTTTTGCCCCGCTCGTTCTTATTATTGGATGACGACCAGTATAGCGGAAAATCTGAACGCATTTCTGCTCAATTCTGATTGGCGGTCTGATGAAAATGTAGCAGACGTGTCGTCATCAAGCAGACGGCTGCTAACGGGGCAAAACGGACCCTCGTCCACCATATGAGATGAGCAAATTTTATTATTTTCGCAAAAAAATGTATTACATAAATTACGTTTTTCACAGGAGTCCGTTTTGCCCCGCTCGCCTAGATGATTAGATGACGACAAATATAGTGGAATATCTGAACGCATTTCCCTTCAATTCTGATTACCGGTCTGATGGAAAGGTAGCAGACGTGTCGTCGTCATTAGTACATATATATATATATATATATATATATATATATATATATATGAATGTGTATATATAGGTACGTCCGCCGATCAAAGTAATGCTTTCATACGGCGGGGCGGGTCAGTCCCATGAGACTAATTTCCTCTACGACTCCGATCTTCCCGGCCCCTATAACATCAGTCATCGTCTAACGACCCTCACAGACGTACCTATGTTCATCCATTACAGTCGATTAATGTATACTGGATCGTGACTATATTCAAGCGATCAATCACATATTCCTATCACGAAATGATATTCATAGGATGAAAAAGATTTTTTTTTTTTTTCGTTGGAATGAATAAAGTCTGTTCACCGCACGAACGAACCGTGCCTTTGAATATCAGCTACGAGAGCTTGAAGCTGCCTGTAGGGTAAACCGGGACGAAACGGGGAGTTGGAAGTGAACCAAAAAATCTCGGTTGGCGCAATTTTGGCCCAAAACGCAATTTTTTTTCGAATCCTCAAAATAATTGTTGCGAATTTCATTTTGTTTAAATCTATTGTCAAGCTGTGTTTTCGTGAGAAAAATAAGAAATTCGGAATGTTATTTACAGCGTACAGAAAATAGGTTGAAAGGTGGAGAAGTGCGATTTTTAGCTGGCGTTTTCCGCATCGCGTGAGGGAAAAATACTGCGCAAGCGTACAAATGCAGTATGGTATTTTTTTCCACACTAGTGCGGAAAAGTGCCTTTCTACGCGCACTTCCTCAAAACGAAAAGCGTGATTTCCGTGAATAACTTAGGAAAAAGTATGTATATGGCGGGTTCGTAGAAAAGGGAGTTCTGACTCGTGTGCTGAAGGCATTTTCACACTCGTCAAGAATTCCCTTTCTACGCCCTTGGCATACAAATAACTGTTTCGGCATTTTTTTTACCCCATTTTTCCCTCGTGTCTGTAGTTTAGAGCGCCCCAATTTTCCCCGTTCTCCCCTATATATCCACGAGAAAATATACATCTGGAAAATTGAAATCATTGTAATATCAGTAACGATACAAAACTTGCCTGAAATAGTTTTACCCCTCGTCCTCTCGAGTTCTTCGGCGTATGAAACTTTCCTCGACTTTTCCGTAGCAGACGAGAAAAGCGAACGAGGAAAACGATAAAAGTGGGGTGTGGTGAGCAGAGCACGTGAGGGTCGGATCTGCGAGGCTCGCGTGAGAACTTTTTTTTTTCTTCTTTTACCTCAACCTCGAAAACTCTCACCGCATCGACCTGATTCGAGGAGAGCGAAACAGAGGGATGGAACGCACGAAGCAAGGTCTTTCCTTCCGCTCAGTGCCTTCCCCGTCGAAACATACCGAAATTTTAGCCCGGTCACGGCACAATTCGGCGAAAGGATCAATGCGTGTGCTTGTGGGTGGTATTAAGGTATATTTACGTGACGTTAAGGCTATCTCCCATTGCTCGATGACTTCCCGCGTTACGATGCTTTCCTCTCTTTTCAATCCCGGTCGAATCTTAAAAGTTTTATGTGATTAAATTCGATTGAAAGTTATCTTTACTATATTTATTTATTCATTTATTCATTTATTCATTTATTCATTTATTCATTTATTCATTTATTCATTTATTCATTTATTCATTTATTCATTTATTCATTTATTCATTTATTCATTTATTCATTTATTCATTTATTCATTTATTCATTTATTCATTTATTCATTTATTCATTTATTCATTTATTCATTTATTCATTTATTCATTTATTCATTTATTTATTTATTCATTTATTCATTTATTCATTTATTCATTTATTCATTTATTCATTTATTCATTTATTCATTTATTCATTTATTCATTTATTTATTTATTCATTTATTCATTTATTCATTTATTCATTTATTCATTTATTCATTTATTCATTTATTCATTTATTCATTTATTCATTTATTCATTCATTCATTTATCCATTTATTCATTTACTCATTTATTTTTAAGCATGCTGTTGTGAAGAAAAGTCTATCGGTTATAAGTGATAAACCTTTATGAGGTCTTCTTCGACCTTCGGTAAAAAAAAAATGATATTCTGAACTTGGTTATTGATTAGCACTTATGACGTAAATTGGGCTTTTTCTGCACTTCCATTCACGACCTACACGGCGGGGTGTCTAATTTATTTATTTGTTTGTTTATTTCGAAGCATGCTGTTGTAAAGAAAAGTCTATCTGTGACAAGTGATAAAAGTTTATGATGGTGTTTTACGACCTCTCGTAAAAGAAATGGATATCCTGAACTTGGTTATTGATTAGCGCTCATGACGTAGATTGGGCTTTTTTGCACCTCCATTCACAACCTACGCGGTGGGGTGTCGAGCAGACTATGAAAGTAAGAGGAAAGGACAGAAGACAGAACGGAGTTACCCAAAGTTGCACGAACTTGTTCCGTGAAGCCCTCGAGGGGTTGAGACCCGGAATTAACAGATTGAACGCGGGGGTGCGTGGGAGGCGATCGTTCGATCGTGCGTGAAATGTGGCGAGAGCATTCATAGTCCCTTCCGCCTGCGTACACCTGGAGTAAAAAAAAAAAAAAGAAAAAACCAACATTACCTCGTCGCTTTGGTGTGAGGATATCCGTTCACGATTTTTGTTCCCGTTACAATTTCGCCCGAAACATTTTTTTTTTCCGCATATAAGCTAGGAATACAAGAGCGAAAATATGCGAGCGGAAAATAGCCAATTCCGCAAAAAAAAAAAAAATAAAAAGTACAATTTAAAACTATTCGGATGGATGCATTTTTCATCCCTCCGCAAATCCCCGATTTATCGTAATTCCCTCGATCGCGAATAACCGCGATTGAACATCGATTCGGTGCAATGATTTTCCGAAAGTAAAAAAAAAAAAAAAAAAAAAAAAAAAAAAACACTATAGTAATCCCTCAGCGGACGCCCTCAGTGGTATCAGACACACGAGGATAGTCTTGACGATGCACTTGATCGCCAGCGTCGTCCAAGAATAGCGCGCGGTCTAAGCCGGAACCGGGCCGGGGACGTAGAAGCCGAGTCGGAGGTCTCAGTCTCGTCGCATGGAATTAAGACGGTAGCGTTACTGTGCGATTCGCCTGTTCAGTTACTGCGGGGAGTGCGAGACCATTCGTTCAAGTGAATAATAGACCTATCGAATGTTCTTCTCGGCGTTGATGGTCGTAACGGCCGGATCGAGAAGGCGAAACCCAACGCCGACGACGTCGGCGACGGCGACGATTTCGCAACAACGTATCATCGCCAGCGCCTACACTCGTTGCATTGCGTTTAAAGCTTCTCCGGTTACCAAAGCACTCGTGAGAGAAACCCCGACGTCGTGTACGTCTCGTGCCTGCGAGAGATAAACTATCGGACGGCGCTGAGAATTACTTCCGCGTGAGAGCCCGTCCGCACCGATTCTACAAGCAGTTACGAACACTTCCGATCGTTTAAAACGACCGACGGCCGCAAGACTATCTGCCTGTTATCACTGATCGTCATAGTGCGCCTCGTTAACCGAGGAATCACATGGCGTCGGCAGTTCATCTAACAACCGAGCTTTATGCTCATGCGATGCGAGTTAAAGGTACATCTCGTCGATTGGACGAGCCATAATACCGATCGATTGTGACAAATGGAAAAGTGAGATTGTGGATCGTCGGTCTTTGAAGATTCAATTCTAAGGTCTTTTCAATCGTTTTATGTATCGTTTTATGTATCGTATTGTATATCGTATTGTATATCGTATTGTATATCGTATTGTATATCGTATTGTATATCGTATTGTATATCGTATTGTATATCGTATTGTATATCGTATTGTATATCGTATTGTATATCGTATTGTATATCGTATTGTATATCGTATTGTATATCGTATTGTATATCGTATTGTATATCGTATTGTATATCGTATTGTATATCGTATTGTATATCGTATTGTATATCGTATTGTATATCGTATTGTATATCGTATTGTATATCGTATTGTATATCGTATTGTATATCGTATTGTATATCGTATTGTATATCGTATTGTATATCGTATTGTATATCGTATTGTATATCGTATTGTATATCGTATTGTATATCGTATTGTATATCGTATTGTATATCCTATTGTATAGCCTATTGTATATCCTATTGTATATCCTATTGTATATCCTATTTTACATTCTATTATATATTGTAGGGTGGTTACTGTCAGAAAAAATGTGTAAATACGTATCTTAAATTTTGCGACTGTAAGCTCGCAGCAACACGAGGCTTGACGGACCGTGCAAAAGAGGGCAGCTCTCGTGAGTTCTCACAAGAAACGCCTCCGTGACGGTATGAGTTATAGTTTGTGATGGAAAAATCGCAAAGTCAATCAACGAATTCATCACCAACATTCACGTCAGGATTCCTTACCGGAGCGCATTGGTAACCGTTATCATTCATTTAATCGCGAAGCATACACCGGCCTCACTAAGGAATTTAATGCATCCGACGATAATCCGCGCAGTGATTGGACCGCAAGGTCGCAGCAGAATTTCTTGCAGTTTTTCATCGCTGCCATCGTGTACGCTCGAGCTCTTCACTGCCACTCGAGGCTTTTTCTTATTAAATTTGTCAAGAATTTCATAAAGACTTTGAAATTTTATTAAATTTTTTTTTTCCTCAATATCGTGCGACGGCTCTGGATTACTATAACGAGTTCGATAAATAGCTCTCCCTATTTTTAGGCGTGAAGTGTCTGTATCAAAATAAATGAGACATTTATTTTTGTACGCTTTAAAATTAGGAGAAGTTTCCTTTTTTTCTCATTTTTATTTTGCACAGTTTGTACAGTTTACGATTGCATAATGGAAACTCGTTCGAAAGACGAAACTTCAATAATAAACATGAGCGAATGTCGAATATAAAGTTCCATCGTCATTACGACGGTGATGCACAATGCACCGGATTGCGTCCATCGAAGATTGAAACTAAGCACTCACCGGATAGTTCCCATATGAGTTTGTGCAAAACGCGATCGTACGAAACGAGCGCATCTCGTAACAACACTCGTGACTCGATGCTGGAGAGTTTCCTCTCTTCCGGCACTCGTGTTGCATCACCGAGGCATCTGCCGACTAACTTTCCATTAATCCCACGCGCCGATAGTCTCGTTACTCATATCGGAATAATCAATTTTCAATGTCCATCGAGTTCATTATACATTGCGTAAACGGTCCTCGTACCAATTTATCCGTCACCTCGGTGGAACTCCCGAAGATTTTACAATACTTTTTTATTACATTCGACGAATCGCGCGATTCTTATAAAAAATTAAAAAAATTGTTTTGGAAAAACTTGCATTTTTTATATTATTGCATTTTATGATTGTATATTATTGCATTTTTATGATTTATAATCTCGTATTGAATATACTGAGATGGTCCAAACTCATCTTTGATATCGAGGAATAAATACCGAAGTAAAAGTGGCGAGCCAAAAGAAGTGAAAAAAACATTCTTTTGGAAAATCATTTTGTCGTCAGAATTTCGATATTGTGTGATTCATAGACGTTTCTTTATTCTATGCAAAAATATATTGTAACGAATAGAGAGACGAGGATTGACCGAGACACACGATATTACATAGATGCCCGGCATAGCTCGCTATGACAAACGTACAGATTATAGAGAGAAGACGTTTGACAATTCGCACCCGAGATATTTCGCTATGATTGTCATTAATAATATCTAACCTAAAACGAAATGCGCGCTTTGTTTATTCGCTCGGTCATAATAATATATTTAATTAAAAATTATATATCGGAACCGGTGTCAACCCTTTAACCTTTTAAAGATATTCTGGAAGAGCGTTTCCCGCCCCTTTCGAATCCGAGCCACGAATTATTTATTATCCAGGATTAGGGGATTAAATTTTGAAAAATGATGCTTCAAAAAGCGTACATTTTACCCCAATATTTTCAGTAATAAATAAATAAAAAAAATAAGTAATCATAAATAAAAAAGGAGTGACGCGTATGAAATAAATAATTTGTGCGTAAATATCCTCCGATAAATGCTCCGACTGTAGATCGAAATAGATAAAACGGTCAAGTGCAGCTTAATTGAAGATCTCATAATATAAATACACATAACCGTGCCTCGGTGACTGACTGATCGACTAAATCGAAGTCTTTGCCATAGTATATTTTGAGGTCTGGTGGCTGAACTTGACGTTCACTCCATATATCGATGCATTGGGCGTGCACGTGTGTGTATGTGCATGTGTTTGTGTTGGCCGGCTCCTGGCTAGTGGCCACGCTTCATTTTAATGACGCGGCATCGTTCACCACCGCTGTTGCAGGCTTTTAATGCGATTTTGGCGTGAGACCCGACTGACGGCCATACCGAAACATTCACCAGAAGCGGCGAGCGCGCACTTGTCATGATTTATAATAAATTTGTAAATAGCGATCGGAAGATCCACCCCTACTTTTCGCCAAGCTCGAACGTAGAAAATCTTAAATATATTTTTTGAACGTCTGGGATGAAAAAAATGTTTGTTTGGAAATTAATGAAAGGTATTAGAAGCTTTTTTTTCATAAACTGTTTCTGAAATTTCAAAGACATGTGCGTTCCAATTTTACAGCCGGTTTTTCATTTTTATTGAACATTTTTGTAAATTTCAGGCTTGATATATAATTTAAAATATTGGTAATTTTTATATTTCGTATTTTTGTTTTATAAACAAAGTACATTAATATTCGATTAATGCAAGGAATGCAAGGAAATTTCAAGTTCCAGTACATTAAACTTACGATTAATTTTTACGGTCTATAATGACCTGTTGTCGAAAAAGACGAATAAAAAAATGTAATAATATTTTATTGACTTTACCGTTTTACCGATGCAAGTGGAAATATACCACGGTGAGATTCTTCGGATATCTGACTGCGTAATAACTCGATGAACGGAAAATGTTCGCGGAGTTATGAAAATATGTTTGCCCGATGATCGAGAGTCGAGGATCGAATAATATGTGTATACAGGAGAATATATCGAACAGTGTATTATTGTGTACCGACGGTTCGTGCAACGCGAGCGCTGCTTTGGAATACCTGAATGCGTGGAATGCTTTGCGAGGAGCGAATGAATATGGTTACGGCAGAAGGTCGAGAGAGAATAATCGCATGATACCAGGATATCGCTGCCTGCACAGCCGATTTTCCAGCAGCGGATTTTATCAACGATACATTTTTTAGTTGCTAATTTTTCCAACTGACCTTTTTAACAGTTGCATTTTTTAACCATCGATTTTTCCAACAGCTGATTTGTAATGCTCAATGGCAAAAAGTCGTCGATGAATTGGGTTTTACTCGAAAAAAAAAAAAAATTAATTTTTTCACACTTATTAAGATGCAAGATTTTTTTCAACGCTGCTGAGATTTGCCCGCCGAGAAATTTTCGAGCGTTACATCGCGCCCTGACCGGGTCCAGAGGAGGCCTGACAAGACCTTATCAGGACTTTATCACTGTCAGCATAGACGATTTTCCAGCCGCTGATTTTATCAACGATGCATTTTTTCAGTTGCTAATCATTTTTCCACCAGCTGATCTTTTTAACAGTTCAATTTTTTCAAACAGTTGATCTTTAAGCCTAAGTAAAAAAAAAAAACAAGACACAATAATTTCAATTTTTTTTTTGATTATTCTCTTTTTTATTTTGATTATTATTCTCAAGATTTAAGATTTTTGTGACATTGCTGAGATTCTTGGTCATTGTGTTCCAATCCGTTATCGAATGAAAAATCATCATATTAAATGCCAATGTTGGAGCAACTTTGGTTGCTCCTATCGAGGTGTTGGTCACCTCCCGTTGTTGTTTCGGTGTTGCCGAAGTACCGATAACTCTATGGTAATATAAGGTATAAGGGTAGGGTAGGGTAGCAGCGAAGGGTTGCCCTGGTCCGTACAAGTTAGTGGATAGCGTAAGAGGAGTATGAGTTAGCTAAAGCGAATCCCGGAGAGACTCGTGCGTGGTTTCACCGCGCTCGGTTCGATATCCGGAAGGGGCGAAGAGGCACGGGTGAACATGCTTCCGCATTGTACTAAAACAGCGTCGGCAACAGTATAACTCGACAAATATACGAGAGGGCTCAGGTGAGTCAGGTACTTTCCGAACTATGGGTTGCGAAGTGGAGAGTCTGTGTAGTTGCAACAGCAGCCAGCGCGCGGCTCACGTTGCACCAAATTTACGACAAGGCCTTCGGTATGACCCAAGCTAACCCCAGCATCTCCCTTCCTTCTTATCCGAACCATCGTTCGAGCTCCGTCGTATTCTATCCTCGAGTTGGAAAGTTACACCAATCCCGTAATTTCAGCTTTTGCCCTTCGGAAAACTCGATACCGACGAAAATTGGCGTAGGAAAAATCGGTTAGTGGAAATGAGCAAAAGTCGCGGCGGAAATTATGGAAATGAGAACCTTTATTAATATTCTTTCAATTTGTTCATTAACGAATATTATTGACGGCCGATTCTTTCAATGACATCGTTTTACAACAGCCGATCTTTCAACCGCTGATCTTTTTAACAGTTGATCTTCTCAATTGTTGATCCTTTCAACAGTTGATTTTTTCAACAGGTGATCTTTTCAACACTAGATCTTTTGATGAATTTATCTGTGATTCATGAAACTCTAGCTTATATACGCATAAGAACGCTGTAATTTCATCCGTCTACAGAAATTCATTACCAGCACCATGAAGATCGTTTAACTTGCCTCGAAAATCCACAGCTTTATACCTCATATTTTATGGACCACTCCGATACTTCCTTTTCATTCCCTCCAGACTAGCCGAGGAGCGATCCTCCTTATTTACATTAATCAAGGGATCGAGGCAACAGCCTGCTGGCGCTTTTCTCTCTCTCGAGGGGTACCCGAGCAAAAAAATGCTGACGCCTTCCCTGCTCTCCCCTCGCGGAATCGGCTATCTATGTATATGCATATAATAAGATATAAGAAGGGAAGAACACGGGCAAGGAGAGAAGCAATATAAGATGGAATACATTACGTTATCTTGCCGGAGGGATCAAACGAAATGATTCTCGGCGGAAGAATTTTATACATCGACGTCGATCCTACATTGATAAAAGCATTAAGAGATTAAAACTATTAATCGTTTATTACGAATTACCTGTATGAGTAAGTCAACAAAATATGATTTCTGTAAGAGGACATTCGTGAATACGGGCAAATTATAACGGAGCAACGTGCAAGTTTGTCCATTTTAAAAACAATGGTTTAACTGCATTCGCCCACTCGATTCTAAAACAATCATGAAAAAACTGAGGAATTTAATACAAAAGTTGCGGGCGAAAGTGAATATGCATTATATAGAATTTTGTAAATAGACGTCGATCCTACATTAATAAAAGCATTAAGAGATTAAAACTATTAATCGTTTATTACGAATTACCTGTATGAGTAAGTCAACAAAATATGATTTCTGTAAGAGGACATTCGTGAATACGGGCAAATTATAACGGAGCAACGTGCAAGTTTGTCCATTTTAAAAACAATGGTTTAACTGCATTCGACCATTCGATTCTAAAACAATCATGAAAAAACTGATGAATTTAATACAAAAGTTGCGGGCGAAAGTGAATATGCATTATATAGAATTTTGTAAATAGACGTCGATCCTACATTGATAAAAGCATTAAGAGATTAAAACTATTAATCGTTTATTACGAATTACTTGTATGAGTAAGTCAACAAAATATGATTTTTGTAAGAGGACATTCGTGAATACGGGCAAACTATAACGGAGCAACGTTCAAGTTTGTCCATTTTAAAAACAATGGTTTAACTGCATTCGACCATTCGATTCTAAAACAATCATGAAAAAACTGATGAATTTAATACAAAAGTTGCGGGCGAAAGTGAATATGCATTATATAGAATTTTGTAAATAGACGTCGATCCTACATTAATAAAAGCATTAAGAGATTAAAACTATTAATCGTTTATTACAAATTACCTGTATGAGTAAGTCAACAAAATATGATTTTTGTAAGAGGACATTCGTGAATACGGGCAAACTGTAACGGAGCAACGTGCAAGTTTGTCCATTTTAAAAACAATGGTTTAACTGCATTCGCCCACTCGATTCTAAAACAATCATGAAAAAACTGATGAATTTAATATAGAAGTTACGGACGAGAGTGGATATGCATTATAGTTTGCGAAATACCTCTCGACTCTTGGCCTTCTCGGGGGGTCTCGAACAAGCCAACTCGGATTTTCATTCTCTCGGAATTTGAAAAGTAAACCGAGATGGAAAAGAATCGAGAGATCGCCCGGCGACCTCTTCAACTTGAAGCGGAGAGTTTTATTTCTCATTGAAACACCTTCTCTTCGGCCATCCATTCATCGTCGACGCGGTGGGAAAGGGAAATACGGCGCTCGGCCGGTTGGGTAAAAACGGCACGAGAGAAGAGTCCGCGGCTCGAAGGAATTTATAAATAATAATGAGAATAAATTGACATTTCGTTATCTCGGAGCGATGGGAAAGGGGAATAAAAAAAAAAAATAAGTAAAACAAACGGAGAGTTGCGTTATAAGATTTATCTTGGATCCGTTGACTGACTCGGTTTTCCATGTAATTATTATTCGTCGAAGAAGTCCCTTCGGTTCTTCGAAGAAGTCGCTCTTAATTTTCATAAAGCTTCGATAAATCGATAATTGAGACAGTTCGTTAAATTTTTCCAACAGTCGATCTTTCCCTGGCCGACTCAGCTGCCTTATGCGATTTATCTTGGATCCGTTAAGTGCCTCGCTCTTCCATGTAATTATTAGGATTCTTCGAGGAGTTGAAAATTTTTTATCAATTGTCTCAATTATCGACTTAGCGAAGCTTTATGAAAAAGCTTCGCTAAATCAATAATTGAGGCAATCAATCAAAATTTTCCAACAGCCGATCTTTCCATGGCCGATTCGTCTGCCTTTTGTGATTTATCTTGGAT
The DNA here is from genome assembly GCA_958510785.1 of Exephanes ischioxanthus. Lineage (NCBI taxonomy): Eukaryota > Metazoa > Arthropoda > Insecta > Hymenoptera > Ichneumonidae > Exephanes > Exephanes ischioxanthus. The sequence goes on from OY294025.1 coordinate 3,037,768, forward strand.
CTGTTAATTGCCTTGATCTTCCAAGTAATTATTACGGTCCTTCGAGCAGGTCAACCTTAATTATGAAAATTAAGCTGTTAAAAAAATTTAATTAATTGTCATAATTATCGATCTAGCGAAGCTTCATGAAAAAGCTTCGTTAATCAATAATTGAGACAATTCGTTAAATTTTTTCAACAGCTAATTAATTTTTGCCCGATTTATTTGGCAAAGTATAATATATTGTTATAAACTAAACTCCGAGATCCGTTAAAGTTTGTACACAGGCGGAATATTATGTTGAACACTCGAGGCGACCGTTCGCAAGCGAGAAACAATGGAATATAGCTCGCGAGTTACTTTTATGTTCGTTGATCGGACGACCGTCGGAAGGGTAGCGATAAGAAGTTACGCGCCTCCGCTTCCGGTAACTCCGGGTGAAACGGAGTTTCCATCGACGCACGGCGCAGAGAGACTCTCGGGCGACATGGAATATTCGCCCTTATCGCACCGCGGTAGCTACATTACCTCATATATATAACCTATAAATTACTTTAAAGTTCAATTTATATACAGATTAAAATCTTTGCAAATTTAATAGTCGGGCAAATTGCGGTATGAAAAGTTTATAACGGCGAGAGACTTTTCTATTCAAATTCGCAGTCTCATTATTTACATAATTTTCTTATTATCGACTTTGCAAAATTAATTGAATAAAAATACTGCGAACTTTAATGGGCAAAAAATTGTAGTATAATGTGCCAACATTTTTTTCTCATCCTGTAATTAAATTTGAAAGAAAAATTAAAAAATTTCCTAGCACTTTATTTGTTATCTGCGCATCGGTCTTCCGCGTCCTTAAGATTCCCCAGCCCCACGATTAGCATCCCATTATTATCGATTACATACCGTCCGTTTATCATCGATTACATACCATCCTATTATTATCGATTATATATAATCGATTACTGTATAGGTTTATTTCTTTCTATCATTCTATTTTTATGCGGTTCAGTGTTCAGTGCGTTTGTTCAGGTTTTAATATACAAACCTGGCCTTTTATTTCCGTGTCACTGACATTTTAAGTTAGTACTTTTGTTTGTAAAATATGAAGAAAAAATACTTTGTCAGCCCGCAAGCGAATTTTTTTTTTTTCAGCGAGGTTGTAAAAGGTGTAAAATTTTTTGATTGACCACGACAGTGGTCGCTAAAAATCCAGTTGGTGGCACGGTTTTCAGTGACCTACAATAAAAGCTCAAAAAAAATGTACATCAACGTCATCCCGTTTCGGCCCGAATTTTGCAAGGGTGTGACCCGCATTACCCGCCGATCCGCATTGCTCCATTTTTGTATCGACAGCGCGGGGGCATTATCGGCTTCCGATCCCCTTCCCTTCCTCAAAAAAAGTTTATTGATAGAATCAAGCTCTACGAGCTTTATTTTGGCAGAGTAAAGCACAGAGCTCGTCTCATTAGTTGCCGTGTACTATACGAGCGTGAACACACACATAACGTATATACCTAATCGGTGACTGTAACACGGGGGTGAGACAAACCGGACTAGAGCCAAACGGCTCGTGTTCGCGGGTTATTATATCTCGGGTAGAGAAGTATACGACACCCAACGGGTGTTGAACGTAGCGGAACTCACCGAGGCACACGACGCACACACACACACAAAAACGCGCGCGTGTTCTCTACACGAGCGCGAGTGTCGGCGCTTTATTGTTATTTCGAGAGCGTTGTCGAAGGTTGTTGCTGGATCTTGGCACGTTCGAGTTCATGAAAATTCGAGGCTGACAAGTCAAGTTTACAATATTTGTCGTTAAAAAATAGATAACACAAAAAAAAAAAAAACGTTTTCTTCCAATAGCCGATTGTATCGACAGCTGATTATTTTTTCGACACCTTTTTCGACACCAAAATTGTAAAACTAGTCGACTAACAACCATGTTTACCAACGTTTTTTTTTGGTTATTTCGCAAAATTTGTTCGACTATATTGATTTAATCAATTCCTGATGTAAAAATAAAACTATCTCGTTGACGTAAAGCGGGCGTTTTATATATCCGCAAAGCATTCGTGAATAAGTGACTCTTCGGCGCGAGGTCACTTAGGCCATCGAAGAAAACAGCCGAAGGCACCGGGTTTATTTATAAAGTCAGTCCATCGTCTCTTCGTTCCGTCTCCCGTCTCTTTCTTAACAAATATACTGAACTACACTTTCGGGACTCGCGTCGCGCGTCGCCCGACCCTCATTGTTTTCGGGATTGGCAAAGCTTTTCGGAAACGCCTCGCCACCCTCGAGCAGAGTCGCGGGAACGTTCGCGATGGCGGAGCACCTCGTGGAATGGCGAAAAGTGCAGAAGCATAGAAAAAAAAATAGTTTTACGGTAATTGCCGAAGCCCCCGTGAGAGAATTCCGCCCCCCTTCACTTTGGTAAGCCGTATTATCGAAGCCGTAAAGGCAACTTTACGTTAAATCTAGCGGAAAACGCGACGATGCAGCGACCATACGGCCACTAGTTTCGATCGTTCGAGGATTGAACAATTATTTAACGAATAAATGTGTGTAAAATAATATATTTTAAACTATCACTTTGCAATTTTGTTTTTCAACTTAAACATTTTTGTTTTTCGATCATTCCAGAACAATTGAGCAATTATTCAACGAATATGTGTAAATTTTATTTTATATTCAACTTCAGCATTTTTTCGGTCATTCGAGAACGATCGGAAAATAAACGAAATATTTAAAAGAAAATCACTTTGCAATTTTATTTTCAACTTCAACATTCTTTCGGTCATTCGAGAACGATGGAAAATTGAAAAATTGTTTAACGAATAAATACATGTAAAAAAATATGAAAAGAATCACTGCAATTTCATTTTCCGGTTCAACATTTTTTTTTTTTTCAGCGCATACGTGAACGCATCCGTAGGGAGCGTTGCATTGAGGGTTGATTCGTCGAAACTGTCAAATCACAAACAGCAGTCGAGAAATATTGTCGCTCGGGTTGGCATGTTGCTCCTCTGTGTTGTATGCATATATTCCTCGGGGTGAAAATTTCCCGTTAAGCGTTCGGTTGCACAGTGGCGATCTATCTCGAACAATAGTGCTTCGTAGCGAAAAAGAACGCTCTGCCGCGGAGCTCGTTTCGTCCAGAGTCGCACAACAAGCGGGTGACTCGCTGACTCGTCCAAACAAACATGTGTGTGGCCTCTAAAAGGCCGTTCCAAAGGCCGTCGAGAGCTCGAAATGTACTGTAAAAAAAAAAAAAAAGAAGCGTGCAACATAATCCAGAAATGCCGCGGAACGAGGCGATAACGAGGTGAGCCGCGCGATAGCGCTCAGCTTAACTCCCGGTCGCTTGTGTACGCAGCTCTCGATACTTGTGGCACTCGGACCCGAAGTTATGAGCGAGTAAGAAATTATGCTATCGCAGCTGAGAAGTTGCTCGTGCGGTTAAAAAATTTGAGAGCCACTCACGACGATAGGGTGGGGGGAGTTTCCAAAGTGGACCAGCCGAGCGATTCAGAGAGTTTTATGGATTAACGCAACACATTTCAACTTTTTTTTAAAGCACAAGATCAATCTGCCACATTCGTATGGCGTTTTCAGACAGAATAAAAAATAAATATGCGGCATTATGGACTTCACTGCGATTGCAGTGAAAATTGATACATTCGGAGTCTGAAGAGATCATTAATCATACGGATGTGTTTTGATAATTTTCAAGACAAAATATGGATTTTATTGATATTAAAATAATCAATTCGGATATATTGAGGCATCATCAATAAAAATTTATATTAATTCATTAATGATTTTCTTATCGTGTGAAATTTTTATTACCCTGCAACATTTCACTAAAGAATTTTGGAAGCGACATTTTGAGGAGATGTAATAATGTATTTATGTAATTAAAAAATTGTGATTCTTGAAAAAAATTATGGTAATATAAGAAAAGAATGTGGGACCGATGGAACGCGGTTGGGAATGAGGGCAAAGGCGAGCTCGGTGTAAAATCCATTCCGAGCAATTTCTCCCTCGGAAGAGGTCGACCGTTGGAAAGCGCACCAAGCGTACTTTTAAATTACCGCCCGAGCCTTAATGACATAAAATTTAACGTTGACGGCAGAGAACCGCCGTGGGCACCGCGAAGACCGAAGGGGAGAAACATTTGCTACTCTCTTTTTGCCTGCCCGCCGGTGGAAGATTGCCGGTGAGTCGAGTGTGCGTCAGCGAACGAGTATAATCTCCGGACAAGTTTTAATTCCTGAATTACCAGAGGGCATTATAAAGTGGTGATTCGTTCGCGAGATATTTTTTCCGTTCTTTTCCGAGATTACAAATTTCACAATTTAAAGGTGAAATTTATTTTTTTACTTTACTTCATCGTCCTTTTTGTTTCAATTGGCGATCGCGAGGTCTTCTCTGTGAGGAAGCAAAAAAACCACGAGATGGGAGGGTCAGATTCATAGATTTTTTTTTTATAGATATTTAATTAATATTTTTATACATTAATAATTCGTTCGCGAGGTCTCTTTTTCGTTCTTTTCCAAGATAACTAATTTCAAAATTTAAAGGTGCATTTTTTCTTGCACTTTACTCCATCACTCTCATTTCAATTGGCGATCACGAGGACTTCTTTACGAGGAAGAAAAAACGACGAGCTGACGGAGTCAGATTCACAGGTTTTGCTTCCTCATAGAGGAAGCTTTTTCAGACATTTAATTATTATTTGAATAAATTAATACATAGATTGGGTAGAGCGGTGGCTCAGTGCTTTAATCAGTGTTTAAACGGTTTAATAAAATCGATCAAACGATTAAATTTAATTGAAATTTCGAAGATTCTTTCGTCGAGAGAGAACCCGGAAAATTGATTAAAAATTGTACCTCGTCATTTCATGTGCGACTATTGGATGATAATCGTTGAAAACGCTGACTATACGTTTTCGTCCGTTATCATCAGTCTTGGAATGTTTATATCTTTTTTTTTTAATAAATTTAAAAAGTTACCAAACCGAACGAAATAAATTAGAACGTTGGAAAGGCTAAAAACAAATAAACGTTTTTTACACGAATGAAAAAAATAGAGATGAATATAAGCGACAGAAAAAGATAAAAAATAAATGAAAAACGATAAGATACGAAGTGTGAAATCGCGGTTAGTGCGAGACAGACTGTCGCACCGATGTGGATTCGTAAAAATCTCTGAAGCGAAAGATTCACGTGTACGTAAATCATTGTTGTAACTCACGTGTCAAGTGCAAGTCTCTCGACGCTTCTTCTCCGCGTCGTTATCTCCGCCTCTTCGCCTCCACTCTCGAAAATCTCACTAACAAAACAAAAAACCTTTTTAATCCAAGATTTCTCACAAAATTCTGCAACACCACGCACGAAACTCCTCGACTTTGATCCACCTCTCGTCTTTCCCTGATTAAAAAAAACTCACAAATTTCAACTCGGAAGTAATTTCTTTAAATAAAAAAAAAAAATACTTTTTATTGAAACAAACCACGATTCAAATTTCCACAACAGGCCACAATATGCACTCGCCGCAGGCACCGAACAGCACAAAAAAAAAAAAAAAAAGAAACACCGTGTGTTTATGTCGACGATACAGATATATGAGCGGCTCTGCTCGTCGAGTCGTCGGAGCGAGCAAATTCGCTCGGCAGCCTCGAAAATCGGCCAATTTGAAAATTTTTCCGTGACAAAAGTTAATTTTCGTCCGAGGAACTGTCTCTCGGACCCGAGAGTCGGTTCTCAGCGGCGTATTACGCGCACGCGAGCGTCGAGCTTTAGCCAATATTTGCGTCTGATTCGTTCCCTTCCCTTTCTACTCGGAATCGCCGTCCGTTTCCCGGCTCGGGCCACGATAAGCCCCGCAATTGTGTCTCGGATACTTCCGAAGTGTCCAACGAACTCTGCGAAATCTCGTCTCGAGTATCGTCTTGTTGACAACTGAGCGATCGGATAAAATCTCGACGAGTCGACATGCGCCGCGGCGAGGCGGGCTCTTCCTCTATAATTATCGTGGCTATTGTTCCTCGAGGCGATGCTCGATTGAACTATCGACGCGTCAACGGCGAAGCAACAGCCTCGACGGAGAGAGAGTGAAAAAAAAAGCAAAACAAAAAATCGTCGACATTCGCCGCAAATAATCCGTCCGATCGCACACCACCTTATCTCCTTTGGGTCTGCCCTCAGCGCCGTTTAAGCTTCGAGAGCGCATCGCCCCGTCGTTCTCTCCCGACCGCGAAGTGGGCAACCCTGGCCGTGACAAAAATCGTCACACGAACGAGAATCGAACTCCTTCACTTCGGCGTTGACAAACTTTTCTCTCATCTTTCCGCTTATTCGATTGAAAATCATCACCGGCGAGTGCGTCAAGTGGCCACTTGTCATCCCTGAGCCTTTATCACTGTTATCACTGATTGTCACTCGTTAACCGTTTGTTGTCTCGAAGATCTCAATTTTTTTCGCAAAGTTCAAAAATCATTGTAGAACCAATGATTTTTTTTTCAATTTTTAAGGTAATCAAACGTCAGTTTAAAAATATTTTATTGATAAAAGAATTCAAGTAGAAACGGCGCTGAGAAGAGTTGGGAGGGATTTTGAAGATCTTTCATTTGTCGCTCCTCCCCGAATTTTATAACTTTACAGGGCGCCGAAGATCCCGAGGCTTTTCCACTGATTCGCCGATCACTTCCTTTAATCTTCGTATCCCTCGATCTGTTATTTTTCCGCAATTTTCGTAAGATCGGCCTCGAGCGAATGATTTTTATCCTACGAAAGTTGTCAACGTCTGAGTCGATTCCGCACCGAGTGTAACGAAAAATCGAAGACACTTTGAGTCGAGTCGCCAAAAATCTCGGATTTTTATTTAATTTTGATCCAATCCGAAGATTTTACGAATTTAACCCTGCCTCGATCACGAGCCGAGGATAGAGTGTAAAAAAAAAAAGAAAGATTGTGTACTTTCGATGAAAAACAATTAACTCTGTTGTTCCGGCGAGGAGTCGAATAACTGTTTCGATACACCGATACGCGTAGCAGTGGTCGTGGTGGAAATTGTGCAGACGGAGTGTAACGACAGTACGGGGCACACACGAGGGGGAAAAATCGAATGGCTCGTGCGCGCGCGCGCTTTGGGAGCGTTGTGCGCGGTACCGAACGGCAAGAGCTGCGTGGCGGGTCAGCCGCGACTGAATCGGAGTCTCTCGTGCCTCGGAGTCCGCCGGTCTCGGGCTTGAATGAGCCTCGAGAGACGAACGACCAGGGGGAGTAACGCGAGAGAGCGAGGGAGAGACTCGTTCTGCCGAGAGAAACAATGCAACGCCGATAACGGGTTGAACGGAGAGAAGAGGAGGAGCGCGATGCGGTCAAGAGAGCCCGGCAGAATGGGACTGTACGTGCGAACGGGGATTCGCGACAGGCGCGAGGGAACTGAGACTGAGGAATCTGGCGAAAACGAGTCGAAATGTATCGACCCTCAGGGGGATAGCGCTGTAGGGCAGGGTTATAGATGTACAAATATTGTCCGGGTCACATATTATTTTTTTGTCAACATTCCTCGGCCTGTTCGTTGTATTTACTCTATATTTGCAGAGTAAATACAGAGCCAAATCAAAACATATGCAGAACAAAATCAAAGCAAAGACAGAAAAAACAGAGAAAATACAGAGAAAATACAGACAAAATACAGACAAAATACAGACAAAATACAGACAAAATACAGACAAAATATAGAGCAAATACAGACAAAATACAGAGAAAATACAGAGAAAGTACAGAGAAAATACAGAGAAAATACAGAGAAAATATAGAGCAAATACAGAGGAAATTCAGAGGAAATACAGAGCAAATACAGAGCAAATACAGAGCAAATACAGAGCAAATATAGAGCAAATATAGAGCAAATATAGAGCAAATATAGAGCAAATATAGAGCAAATATAGGGCAAATATAGGGCAAATATAGGGCAAATATAGAGCAAATATAGAGCAAATATAGAGCAAATATAGGGCAAATATAGAGAAAATATAGAGCAAATACAGACCAAAATCACAGCAAATACAGAGTCAAATCAGGCCAAAAACGGAGCAAATATAGAGAAAAATCAAAAGTAAATGAAAATCAAAATCAACGAAGAGAAAAGAGGAGCGTGATGCAGTCAAGAGAGCCCGGCAGAATGGGACCGTATGTGCGAACGGGGATTCGCGACAGGCGCGAGGGAGCTGCGGCTGAGGAATCTGGCGAAAACGAGTCGAAATGTATCGACTCTCAGGGGGATAGCGTTGTAGGGCAGGGTTACAGATGTATAAATATTGTCCGGGTCACATATTTGTTTTTTTTTTTTTTTTAACATTCAGCTCGGCCCAGTGCGATCGATATGTCGAGATGTAAGCAACAAGTTTGTCGAGGTTCTATGGCAGTGGAGAAGAAGGTATTAATATTGCATTCATCTCCCGAGAGAGACAATACAGCGCCGATAACGGGTTGAATGGTTAGATAGATTGATAGATAGATGGTTTATTGTGTCCTGGGATAAATCCCCGAAGGACCAACCGATGTAAATAACCGGTACATGTAAGTGAAGCGCAGAGAAGTTTCAGAACAGTTAACGTAATGCATTTAAGAATGTAGTACACAGAGTATATATAGAGCAAATCCAGAGGAATATTAGAGAAAGTACAGAGCAAAATCAAACTTAAATCAAAATCAACGGAGAGTCAGACCAAATACGGCGAAAAATCAGAGAAATTACACAGTAAAATTAGAGCAAATACAGAGAAAAATCAAAATCAACGGAGAGAAGATCAGGAGCGTGATGCAGTCAAGAGTCCGAAAGAATGGGACTGTATATGCGAACGGGGATTCGCGACAGGCCCGGGGTGCTGAGACGGAGGAACCTGGCGAAAACGAGACGAAATGTATCGACCCTCCGGAGGACAAGCTTGTAGGACAAGGTTAGATGTACAAACATTGTCCGGTTCACATATTTCGTAACTTTTTTTAAAATCAACATTCCCGAGCTGGTCCGTAGCGCGATCGATATGTCGGGATGCAAGCAACAAGTCTGTCGAGGTTGTACGCCAATCGAGCAGAAGCTGTTAATATTGCATGCTCCAGAAGCTAAATGCTCCGGATCCGCCGGATCTACCCTGCGGTCTTTCAGGGTTAATCCGAACCGGCGAGTAGCCAGCTCGTTGTCGACCTCCATGATCCATCATGTAGACGTCGACGGATGTACGAGAAAAAGTCGAATTTATCTCGAGATTCGAGACAGAAAGGGGGAGGATTAAGCACATAATATAGTGTCGACGATTTAGCGTCAACCCTTCAACGCCTAATGTACAGCGTAATGTACGATTTTTTTTTATTACATTTTTTTTTGAGAATTTCAATCAACACTAATACATCTGGAAGAAAGTCTTTGGTATATCAGTTGGTGACAATTATTATTTTGATTTCCGTGGAAGAATTAAAAACACGAATTTTCCCAATGTTAAAAAAAAAATCAGAGAAGTGTCGAGCGTGTTGAGAAAAAATTTGTGAGAAAAGAGCCTTCCGACCGAAGGTGTCAACGCTCCGATATTTTGTCAAAAATGTCCGTTGTGTAACACGATAAAAATCGCCCAAAGGTGCGGTGCACCAGCGACAGAGGAGAGCGGGGCAAAATGGAATACCGCGGCGAAGCGAATTATGGGAACGAATTTCTAGCGGGACAAAAATACAAATTTTCATCTCAGACAGACGAGGTCCGTTTTGCCCCGCTCTTGGGAACGTTCGCTCGTCGCACCGACCGCCAAGGGAACTGAAAAGAGGCGAAAGAAGCAACAACAAAAAGTTACAAACGATCGGCGGCGAAAATAAATGTTTTCACGAATAAAATGAAAGTGCTCTCGATTTCTCTCACTCCCCTAGTTCCTCGCAGTCCGGACAAGAGATACTTATATCGGGACTTGATTAAGAGCTGTGGAAGGGTCGCGGCTGTGGGGTTTGCGAATAACACTGCAGACCAGCCGGAGGACTCGAAAGGCCGTTGATTTTACGCACCAACACGCATCCCTACTCGGGGCGCCCGCGGGCTTTCACTTCTGCAATGAAAAGGGCTTGGACCAAGTGCCGAGATATGTTTTTTTTTTTTTGTTTTTTTTTTAACCTAACCGAGAAACGGCGGGGCAGACGCGACGCCATTAGCAGTCTCGAGGGCTCAAGAGCTCGAAGAAGCCAGGGCTTGCGGTCGAAGAAGCCGCGCAGCCTCGTCGAATGTGCTCCGTGTTTTATTCCACTTCGAATTTACCCCTTTTCGCAACCACTTCTCTCTCTACGCTTTTCTCTCCTTCCATATCTCATGCTCGAGTTCCTTTTTTTTTATACAAAAAAAATTCCCTTTTCCGAGCGTGAGCTCGCAGCGACCTCTTCGAGAATTTATTCGCATCCTCGGAGAAGTGAAAAAAAAACTGCGATGCTTTTTTTTTTGTCCTCGGTCGATTCTCCAACCTCTTCGCACCTTAGGTCGAGCCGGGCCGGGTCGACTGTGAGTGTAACATTATTCATCGTTCGAACTGTTCTTGGATCAGATTTTTTATTTTTATTTTTTGCTGTCGTTGGCAGACGCGCCGAGGTTTAAGGCTTTAATGCACGATGTACGATATTTGCCGCGTTAGTGAAACAACTATTTTTGCGTAATGTCTTTTTCATTTTTTTATATAAGAGTAATGGAAAAAAATGTACGCACGTGCATGACGAAGCAAGTTCTGTAATACATTTTCGTAATTTGTTTTTTTTTTTTTGCAATTATTTTCGGAAGAAATATTTTTATAAATAGGAAAGAGGTTGTTGATTTTATTTTTTTTATTAACCGGAAACAAGACATTTCATCTCGATAAATTAATATAAAAATTTACAGACACACACGCAGGTGTAAATTAATTTTTAATCGAACAAAAATAATCTCCGCGTTAACTTTGTCGATGCAGACGACGGCTTTTTATGCGGGTAAGACACGGGGTGCTTACCTTTGCGAAGGAGCCTAACGAGAACGGTTGATCGTGCCAGACCTCGACAAAAAATTCTGAAAAAAAATCACCGAGAACCCTTAAGGGGTAATTTCTTTGATGTCGCAGAAAGAAGAAGCGAATCGGTCTCTTTGAAGAGAAAAAAAAAAAAAAAACCATGGATGATCCTCTAATGCTTTTCATTAAGCGCTCAGCAACATTTTTTTATCCAAGAATTTCTTTTCTCCGGAAATTGTCAGCATGTTTAATAAAAAAAAAATAAAAATAAAAATAAACTGCACTGTCATTCTTCCACGTCTACAATTCCCGAATTATTTTGCAGCGGACAAGTAGAGAGCGCACACACGGCCCGCATGAATTCTCGTTTGAAATGGAAATAAATGGAAAAACCTTGTTGAACATTCTATACCGAGTATTCCGCGACGAAGGTAAGGCCGGCACGAGGAAAAGTCGCTTTTACGACTGTCGCTTGCGGTTTCCACGTGTCAATGCCTACGTATGTGTGTGCGTGAGGTCAGTCTGCTTCGTTGCTACTATTACTACTGATGGCACACTATGCGCTTTTTATAGGACGCGTTGCTAGCTTACTATCACGAGAGACGCCGTTGCTTTTGCTCGGTGAACCATGCTAACTAGTAGTCTCGTCACAAAGGTGCGGGGGTCGTTCGTTAAATAATAAAAAAAGGTGGAAATGAAAAAAAGTACATATGGCCGAACGAATATGAAAAATAAGCAACGAGTGTGTTGTAACTCTGCCAAGTGTCCTGTTTCGCGTGTTTTTTTTCCGTGGAACTGAATGGGCGCCACGATTCTCCCGATATTCCATAGGAAAGCGAAAAAATTGCTACTAAAAAAAATCGCTGCTTTTCGTTCTCGAAAAAAAAAAAAATGTCACTAGTGAATTGACGGCTGTATGTGATGTATGTTTTTTCGCTCATCGCGGACCTGTAACTAATTTTACTCCGAGCTTAACATTTGATGCGTAAAACTGTACGAGGAACAAAAAAAAAAACAACGTAAAAAAAATATATATTTTGGAAAATGAAATATCAGGAATAACTTTTTTTATTTTTATTTTGACGAGTTCTTACGGATATATTATTATGGGTAACAGTGGTACGTTATGTCCCCAGGGATGCAAAACGTAGGTAAGAGATCAATAAAAATCGCGCGTTATATCGATCGTTAAAAGCGCTCAAAACCCGGCTATACCGGATGCAATTCGGACTCGCGAGCAACGAGCTTTGACATGCCTACGGTATACACATATTCGCCGTTCACGTCGGGTCCATATAGTGGATACTATATGTCCGGGGTAACAGAGGATGTTGGGAAAGACGTATATATTTTCCATACTTTACGATCGCCTCTCTACGTTGAATAATGGACGTTAGCCTGACTCGAAGTACTCACATTTACGGTAAGGTTGCTGTTGTATTCTTATTTCACGTGCGATAGAGAATTTTTGCCAAAACAATATTGAATTCTTTACGGAAATTCTTCGATAAATGCAAGAGTCAAAAGAGACAAATTTGTATATAAAAATGATAAGACGGGAAAGTTCGATATTCATGCAAACAGTATATATCTGCGAATATATGGTAAATATATATACAATATATACATAGTTTATAATTATAGAAATAGATAAATATAATATAATATGTAATATATATACGCCATTAAAAATGTTAGTAAGTTTACTATAGAATTACTGTAGAAAGTGTGCGAATTACTGTAGAAAGGAATGCGAAATTTGAAAATTAAATTTATGAAATGGATATTGGTTTCATGTATTATGCAATGATGGCTTCGGGGTTGAAGATGGCCCTGACATTTTTGGCAAGCGGTCCGGTATCCAGCGAGTTTCGCTACACAAGGATCCAACGTCTAACGGTAATCTAACGATTATGATTTATGTGAGTTTGCGTTCAATAGAACGCCCGCCTGTTCGGTAAGCTAAAAGGAGTCGCAGGCACGTGTGAAACCTCGTCGCCTACCAATAGGGTAAAAGTGGTGAATATGGCCCACCTCGATTAACACGTAAATCAATGATATATGGACCGGGCCATATTCCCCACTTTTGCCATAGAGATTTTCGGGACGAATTTGTAAGATATCATATGAAAAATTGCAAAAGCTTTGAAAGGATAGAATTAGGCAAGACCATGGAAAAGATGAACTTTAATATTTTTTCGCATTCAAAATATGTGCCGGCATGTGGCCTGGGGCGATTAATGAAAGATGGCGAATCTCTGGCGAATCTCTGAAAATTATACAAAAAGCATCCAATGGCTGTCGATACATGATTCATTAATATTCGGTCATAAAAGATGAGAGATGTAAACGGCGGTCAGTGCCATATATGGAATAAACGATTTCATTGATTAATCAATTGATATTCCGTCATAAAAGTATTTTGCGTTTCATATACCGAATTTAACAATACTTGGCAGTTTTTTTTTTTTAATACGCAAATTGTAGTTATAATTATATATGTTCTATAGTGGAACAATCGAGATTCTATAATGCGAATAATAATAATAATAATAAGGAAGAGAGCGGATGTTGAGAAGTTGGTGAATTAATAACGAGTTTAGCTCATCGTCGACACGACAGCGAGAGTTAACTAGAGAAAGTCTATTTGAGTAGAGAAAGACGAGGTGGTAATTGAGGAGAGAAAACGGGCATAGTCTTATTTGAATAAAATATGTGCATTTGCATTATGAGGGCAAGAGCTGTGAAGTAATGAGAAGAGAAGAAACGAAAGGGTGGTATTATCGTCAGCGCCAGCGTGGAGTCGCGTACCCAAAAAGGATCATCCGGATCACGCGAAAAAGGTTATTTCTGAAAAAAAAATATTTAATTTGTTTTAAACGAAATCGACGCCAAAAAATTAATCTTCTCGTTCATATAATCCGATGTAGCCTTGCAATTTTTTTTCTTTTTTTGAACATTAACTGCCTCGTATTCCGACGTATTTTTGCGCGCTGAACACGAATCCGCCGGCCTTTTTGGCGTAAAGTACAATGCGACGTTAAGGAGCTTGATTTTATGCACTTGGCCTGCTAAAATAGCTTGGCCGGCTAAAAAGGAATTAGCCGGCTGAAATAGTTTAGCTGGCTAAGACTGCTTAGCCGTCCAAACTATAAAATCCATTAGCCGGACAAGATATTTTAGCCGGTTAGGCCGACCTATCTGTACAGCCCTAGTATAGGCAGGGGTTAAAAAAAATGAACAATTTAAGGATAGCCCGTCTCGCCCCAGACAATTTTTTTTTCGGACGCGCTATAAAACTCTGAAAATATTGTTGGATGACAAACAATAAATTATGCTTTCGGCAGCGTTGCAGCTGCATTATTTGCTCAGTCGGCCCATCTCGCCCCAGTCTCCCCTATATATATATAAATATATGGTATGTACAAAATAGCAATATTTGTAACGAATGTCGAGAAGGCTTTAATAACGCTACGCCATGCTCCGCGGTTATTTTGAGAGCGGATACTCAACGGCGATATCGTCGCCGTCATCGTCGCCGTTCTTCTAGAGCGCATAAAGTCGGAACGAGAAAACACGAACGATAAAGCGAGAAGCTTCGAGTGAGAAGATTCAGAAGCTGGGAATTATATTTCGACGACGAAAAACCGACCACGCACACACCGGGCCCGACGAGTCAGCGTCGATGCAACCCAGCCGCGTCGCTAAATATCCCACGGATTTTCGCAGCTGTCGCGAGAATCTCCTCGCTCCTCCACTCCCCCGTCCCGTCGATTCTCCTTGGCTCGCTTTTTTTTCTCGGTGGAAAACTCGACGATACGGTCCAATTTTCATCTCGGCGTTCGAAATTTGTTTACGACGGCTTCTTCATGAAAATACAAAAAATGAAATAATATTTTTAATAAAATTTACGATTTTTTTTTTTATAGAAAATTGTAGAGGATTGATGAAAATCGTATTCTACTCGCGGTATAAATAAATGCCAAATATGCAAAGGTATGTTTTCCGAAAAAATAAGTCTCCACGATAATTGAGCACTGAAATAATTATACAAATAACCATCCGCTATAATCAATGGATGCGTAAAATTTTGTATAAATGACACAAAATGTAGCACTCTTTTGACTATTGTGGATGGTCATTTGTATGACAGCAGGTGACTTTAACCTAGAAAAACATTAATTGCAATGGTTTTGCAAAAATATTAACATGTTTGTGCTAATTTTTTTTTATTTTTCTAGGTTAAGAACATCTGCTCTAATACAAATAGCCATCCACTATAATCAATGAGTAAAAGTTTGTATAAACGACTTTAAAAATGTAACACTTATTTGACTTGTGCGAAGCGCTCCAATCTCCTTAACCGGCATACATTGCTATCGGGATGGCAATGCGAAATAAAAGACGTCGAAAAACGATAATAAATCTCGCCTCACGAGTGAAAAATATTTATCGTGAGAAGAGGAAAAAAGGCGAGATGCTAAAAAAAAAAGGAACGTGCGCTATCTCGGCTGACCATTGGTTATGTGATCGTACGCTACTTTAAGAAAGTTGCCGGGAGCAAGGACGTGCGAATGATATATACATAGATATATACAAATATATACATGTACACGTGTAATACATAATTGATGTGTTTGCGGAATCTCCAACGTTACTCATTGTACCGACGTATCGACGACTGAGAGACGTAAGGGCGTATCTGACGTAGTGTGACATGTAAAGCGAGGTAATTTACGCCCTTCCGTTTCTCAGCACTCGACGCGCATCGGCCTTCGAGTGCATCATCCTTGTTATGATGTTTTCTATCCGCCTATCCTTCGGAAGGTATTCCACTATTATGGGAAACGGATAAATACCACAGAGGAGCAATTTTCTCTTCAATAAAACTAAAATCGCTAAAAAAAATGGTAAAAATTAATACATTTTTGGCCATCACAATCGACCCAATAAATAGCCAAAAAATTTCACAGCGACCAAATTCACAGTTCCCATCCTGAGAATCACTAAATCACGAAGTACCCTCCTGCAGGTGATTTCGAGGACATACAAAAAAACCGAGTATACACGAAGGGTCAACTTAAAAGCACACATGATCACAATCTCTTCCCTACAAACATGAAACTGCTAAACTCATCGTACATACGTGTTAACGAGTGCGGTAAGTCTGGAGCCAGGATATCGTGCTGGTACATGCAGACTCGCCACCGAAAAAAAAAAAAAAAAAAAAAAATGCATCCATATATATAGTTAGAGAAAAGCTGCGACGCGACGCGCGCTGCTCGCCGGCGACACGTCGATATGAAAAGCCCCGCTCTGGGTGCCCGGGAACGGTAGTCCCGGAGTCTTGCGGCTCGGCAACGGCACGCGCACCCGATAAAATTGTGATAGGCGCTTCTGGTTCGGAGGTAGGGAGAGAGAGGGCGAGTGAGAACCGTAAAGCCGTCATAGTTGGAGGGGAAGAGAGAAGGGGGCAATATGGAACACCCGATGGCGCTATAGTTTATCAGCCGTTGCAACTCTCCGTACGGATCGGTCACCCGGGAATGTCGGGCCGTTAATAACGATCATAATTCATAGGGGGTGGCATTGCGAACGACGCCCGGCAATGGCAATGGGCAATGCATCGTTCTCCAGCTTCCAGCCGAGAAACGACGATATTGGGTTCTCTCGCCCTCCCTCTCTACCTACGCCTCGTTGCGCTGGTGCCCGGTCGACTAACTGTTTTATCGGGCATTTTTAAAGGGATACGAAATTACGACGACAGTTTCTTTCATTTTCGTTGGAAAGTCGGGGATATTCGAGTGATTTTGCAATGCACTTTTTTATTGACGTTGGTTTTGTTTGATGTCTAGTCGATTAAGTCTTTGAGGCATATTTTTCGCAAGTATCGAAAATTGATATTTTTTATTTTTTGAAATTTTTGCAAACTTTGCAATTTTTACAATTTTAAAAATTTCAAGGGAGTATCCGATCATTTCATAGTTCCGTTATTACTTTTATTGTTACTGTTGTAGGACTTTTGGAGCGGTAAATACAGGGTTTGGTAATGTCCTGAAAAGGCCTTGTGAGGACCTTATCAGTGCCCCGTGTAAACCTTTAAAATTTCTACCAGGGTATTGATTAAAAATTGCTTCAATTCGTAATGTGATGAATGTGATGTAATGTGATGAATGTGGTTTTTTTTTGCAATTCATTAAATGAATTTTTGGATGTTTTAGGAAATTCGGAACACGTTTACGTAAATAATCTCGATACATTTTTTCATAACAACAAAGCTTCCATTATGAGGAAGCAACCTTCTTATCAAAAAAATGATATCGGTCGATTTGCATTACTGAGTTAGTCGGGTTCGCCTACGGTACACCCAGAACAATAGTTGAAAATAAATATTTATTTACATAAAATAAACATATATGTAAACAAAATAAATATTTATTTGCGGGGCGCCCGTAAAATAAATTATTTTTCTGGGTGTACGTAATAGGTAGATTACGTGCATAACGTGTGTTACAATGTTTAAAAACGTGCATGCAACCTGCGCTCTAGGTTAGAGGGATTATTAGGTTCTCGTCTTATAGTAATGCACACACGAGCGAGGGGGCACTTGACCATGGCTCCGCACGTGATGTAACCCGAACGTCGTTCCGTCTGTTACGAACGATCGTCACGCGGCATTTTTTTTTTTTTTGCTTTTTTTTTGTTTTTTTTCCCTTTCTTACTCATTCTCTCATGTCGCTCACATACGATACATAAACCGTCTGCTGGAGACTTGCACGTCATACGAAGACCGTAATCGATCCCCGTAACGTATACTTAAAATGACGACTGCTCGGTGCATGTTTATGCACCGTTGAATTGAACTGCTACTCTATCGTTGCAACGGATGGATCAGCATGCCGTTTGCCCTCGTACACTGTACCGTATGTGCCGCTGATATAAAAATATTAGACGTAATATTTTCTATTTTTCAGCTCGAACAGGTAACATTTTTACAAACAAATTTTTTTAAATAAAAACTTTCATTAGGCTGGTGCACTGAAGATTTTACATACGATTTCAGAGAACCTTAAAGAAAACTTTCCTTTAGCTCATATGCTGGAGATTTTAGGGGCGTATTTTACAGAACAAAAATGGCGAAAAATTGTCTTTCAGTCTTTTCTTTTAAATATTTTTAAAAAACTTTATAGACGCTTAGATGAAGCCAACAAAGAATGAAAAAATTACGAAAAGCGGATAAAGTGCAGTGATTGGGACGGAATGTGCAATTTTCAATTTTTCATGTTACTTTATATTCGCCATAGAAGAAACACCGGTTTGAGGTAATTGGGGATTTTTTTAGCCGTTTTATTGGCTCGACGCACACGAATTATAGCAGGCATGCGTCGCAGGCTCGCGTGACGAACGACTGACGGAGAATTTTGTTTGACAAAACAGTAAACCCGGTAAAGCCTCTTTCCACGACCCACTCGGAGAGTAGAGCGCCTCGAGCGCCCGGTTGATCGATCGTGCGATTGCGGTTATCGATACACGTGACGTATAGAGGTTGGTTCGACAAGTGATGCCGATCGCCTCGAGCACCAGTCGTTTCACGGATTTTTACCGGTCACCGGGACACATTTGAGGCTGTTTAATCGTTCCGGCAAAAGTTTGGGGCGATCGAAAGGGCTTGCCCGAAGAGACAAAAAAAAAACGATTTTTCCTTTCTTCACCGATCGATTGACGGCATGACATCGATGTCGGCCACCGGCTTGCCGCCTGAGGCGACTCTCAGGCCCGGGAGAATCAATCAGTACGTCGGAGCGGTGGTGGGTCGGTATACACAAATAACTTTTTTTTTTTAATTAACAATATTTTTTTCTAATTAACAATATTCTATCGTTTTTTCGTGTAGGGTGATAACGATCTTATTGACGAATAAAAAAAATACTAAATGTGAGGTTCCGTTGGAAATTTTTGAGCATTGCTTCGGTCCCCGACGATGTTCGGAAAGTGCTTCATAAGGCTTTGATAAACTGTAAAAAAAAGGTGTAAATTTAACATACCGGACTGGAAGTTTTTTTTTTCAATGGTACATTAAATGTAATGTACAATTGTGATGAAAAATTAATAAACTTTTTCGTTGAAATTAAGGTAAATTATAAAAAATAAAGTATTCCCAATGTTTTTAATACACTTTTACGATTTTTTTTTTTTGCAGTCTAAAGCCCTCGTTAAGCCCCGATGTAATGCTCTAAAATGTCTGCAAGGGAGCTCAAATGGATAATCTCTGTGACTTAATCGACTAATTTTAGCGTCGCTCGCTGGCTTCTCGCTCGGTGTATCCCTAGCTTGGAATTCGAGTGCCGGCGATGTATTGAGAAACGTACTGAAGGCCAGTGGCAATGAGATAGGATTGGTCGGAGGTGTACTGAACGCGGGTGCATGCTGCGGTCTTCTGTTGGTACCATTGATCCTGCGTTTCGTCAGTCGTACCGGAGCAATGTTCATCAGCATACCCGTCAATGTCGTTGGATGGGCTTTCATTTGCTTCGCCGATCAACAGGTTGATTATCAAGCAGATCTGGGCAAATAGACCAAGTACTCGAAGTAGGTATTGAAGTATCGAATACTGGGTCAGCGCACAGTACTCAGAACTTCACCAATTGAGTTCTGCGAGTATTTAAGGTAGCCCTTGCGAATAGTATTCACTTTGGACTAGTTTCAGAGAAATGAGAGGGAATTGCAAACACTTCTGGATGGTATAAAAATCTGAAAAAAATTAAGCACATCAAAGATGCTGAAAAGATTAATTTTGCATAATAATAAGTCCAAAATGTCATTAAAAATTTAATGAAGAATAAAATTGTTCAACAAATCTCCCGGAAACCTAACTTTTTTTTTAATAAAAATGATTCGTTCACTTTTCTGAATGAGTACGAATGTTTTAAGATTTTTAAACTCACTTGTTCGCAAGGACTACCTTAATACGTCAGTACTCATTGACTACCCAGTGCTCAGTACTTTAGGTACTTGCTACTTCAAGTACTCAGGGTATTTGCCCAGCTCTGTTGCTGAGATACATCACCGCCGAGCAAAATGAATTACAGTTTCAGTTACCGACCGAGTCTCGGTAGGTAAATCTTTCATGAAATGTTATGATTTTTTTCTTCTTTTTGTCGCGCAGGTGTGGCTTTTAATTGTCGGCAGAGTGATATGTGGCCTCGTGGGTGGTATTTTTTGCGTATTAACGCCCCTCTACATCGCCGAGATCGCAGACAAGGACATGCGTTACCGTCTTCTTACATTTTTTCATCTCTTCATCAATTGCGGGATAATGTACGCCTATCTTATTGCTTACGTACTCGACGAACGCGACGCTATATGGCGATACAGTCTCACTTGCGCAGTTTCATGCGCGCCGATCGCTTTGGCAATTTTTTTGCCGGAAAGTCCACTCTATCACGTGATTAGGGGAAACATCATCGCGGCGAGAAGATCGATTCGATGGTACAGAGGAAAAAGATACAATTATCAGGAAGAAATTAATCAACTCGAACAGCTGGCCAAGTTTAAAAAAACAGGCTTCAAAGTTAGTCAAATCAAATCGTGTTTTAAGCTGATGTAAAAGTTCTTCGTCGGCAAAACAGGGATAACTATACATTTGTAATTTCCGGTGAAAAGCAAATTATTTATTTAATAAGTTATTTTGAAAAATAAATTTTAATAAAAAAGGTATTAAATTTTTTTCAAGAAATTAAACATTAGAACAACTTGCTTGATAAAAATTGCAGGTAACCTCTCAATCTCTTAATCTCAAAAATGTTTGAAGTGATATTTTCTTTGGAATTGCAAGACATAGAGCTATGTGTATATATTTTTTTGAAAGAAAATACAATTGCTTTGTCGATGACACGAGTAACGAGTTATAGTTTCCTGTTTTACCGATGGAGATTTATCGACTCGAGGCCGATAAAGTAAAACGAGCGTAACAAAATCAGTGACATTTTTTTTTAAACTGAATTGATTAAATCGTTATTTCCTAACAGCGATCCATGAAGACGATGAAAAAATCCAGGGTAATTTGGTCGGTAATCGTCTGTCATGGTGTCATAATAGCCCAACAGTTGAGCGGCATAAATACGATGATTTTCTACGCCCTCGTGATATTCAATAACGGTGGCTCGGGTAACATGACCGGGGAGGAAATGACCCTTGTTGTCGGAGCAGTACAGATTTTCGCCTGTCTCCTGTGCACTCTGACGATCGACCGAATCGGCAGAAGAATACTTTTGACGGTGTCCGCCGCGTCGACGGGAATTTTTCTCGTGCTGCTCGGTAATCTTTTTTCATTCAGTTCTATCAGCGGATTAAAACGATGTGAAAAACAATTCAGTCGGTACAAAACAAACTTGAAAAACCTTCATGACCATGGATTACAGTTTTCGATGCCGACCGAGCTGGATTCCAGCAAGGGAGTTTCTACATCGCCTCAAAGTGCCGTTCGGACTCGGTCGGTAACAAAAAAAAAAAAACTGTAATCCATGCATCTCAAGATCACGAAACCTTTCCGATAAAATACAACCCTCCGATCTGACACGTCCGGCAACGATAACAACCAATTACAGTTTTCCTTACCAACCGAGCTCGAGTCCAGCAAGGCGAGGAGTTTCTACATCGCACTCAAAGTCTCGTCTGGACTCGGTCGGTAATAAAAAAACTGTAATCCATACTTTTCAAGATCACGAAACCTTTCCATGTCCGGCAACGAAAAAAATCGATTACAGATTTCCTTACCGACCGAGCTCGAGTTCAGCAAGGGAAGGAGTGTCTACATCGCCACAAAGTCTCGTCTGGACTCGGTCGGTAATAAAAAGAACTGTAACCCATACTTTTCAAGATCACGAAACCTTTCCGATAAAACACAAACCTCCGATCTGACATGCTCGCCAACGAAAGAAATCGATTGCAGCTTTCCTTGCCGACCGACTATAGTTCCTCTCAAATAAATATGACAATATTTCAGGCTGGTACTTCGATGTGAGAGACGACGATCCGGAGTTATACGACGAAACCTACGGATGGATGCCGCCGACCTGGATAAGTCTATTCTTCGCCGCGTTCAATATTGGCCTGGGGCCGATATCGTGGTCCATGCTCGCCGACGCATATCCGATCGAGATAAGAGTAACCGCCTCGACGAGCGCCGCTTTTCTCAGCTGGTTAATATCGCTGATAGCGACTTTGACCTTCGGCGAAATGGCCACCGCCCTCGGCATACCGAGAACCATGTGGCTCTTCGGTGGTTTCTCGTGGCTAGCAGCCATATTCACCGCCGTTCTCGTGCGGGACAATGGGGGAAAGAGCCTGCTGGACGTGCAGATGGATTTTGGCACGCATCGTGAGGAAACCCGGCCAGAATCTTCCCAGGTCGTCGAAGAGACCTAAGGAACTTACTCTCCGCAAAAGCTTCTCTCGCAACTTCGAAAAACACGACGCGGTGTCTCTGTGTGTGTGTGTGTGTGTGTGTGTGTGTGTTTTTTTTTCATAAAAATTCGACTTGAAGAATTTTCTGATTTTTACGAAGTTTTTCCTATTTCACGCTATCCGATGATTCAATAATATCCTTACCATAAGACAGCGAATGGGCGAGAGGGAGAGAGGGTGCTCGCCCCACGGGAAGACCAGCGTCGATGACCAGTTGAAGATCTCTTTCGATTTAGCTGAAAACCAAAAAATGAATTATTTTTATTTTATTTTATTTTTTGTAATTTTGACGTATCGCTTTTAAGAGTAATCTCCGATGATCCGTAAAATTGTATCGAACAATATTTGTGATCACTTTCGTTTTTTTTTTTTTTCTCTTTTTTTGCGCAGTCAACGATAAGAACGCATGCATATTTCGTGATTTTTTTTTTCTCAGTAAATATCCGCTTTATCGATACAATTTTTTTACAGTGAAAGGGGGATATATTAAAGAAAATTTGGGAACTTTTCCATTCAGTTTTATTGTTATTAAGTATATTTTTTATCGGTTGGCGTAAACAATTTTTTTTAAGTTCCCTTGCAGTGTCCCTGATTTCAACGTGTAATTTTATCAGAAACAAAAATGTTCAATTGTTTCTTAACAAGTAATATATAAAGCGGTCCTCGACGAAGAAAAAAAAAATTGTCAACATGTCTGCTTTTTGAAAAAAATCGACTTTTAACTATTTTTCAACACTTTGAATCATAAAAAATAAATTAATATCGTCAAGGACTAAAGAATCTGTTGAAGTACATCGGTGCAAATTTTCATAAAAAAATCCATCTAGCCATTTTTGAGATATCAGGAACGCCGATCTTGAAAATCACGTTTTGCGAAAAACGCCTTCAAAATTCGACCGAGCCGCCGCTCGAGCGCTCCGCCACTTTCCACATAACGGTCTCTAACTTTCGTGATTCATTGAATTTCGACATCACAATTTAACAGAATATTCTTGACACTATAAAGTGTTAGAAAAAAAAGATATCGAAATTTTCCTGTGGCGTAAGGCCTTAATATTCGAACCGTTTAATTTGTATCGTTCCGTCATTCGGCCGCAGCTTTCGGGCAAAGTGGTCGATTTCGGTTCAGGATTGAATCTCGTCCCAGATGGAAAATCCCGGGCCAGCTCAGACAATAAATATTTTCTGGTTGGCTTATCTTTGATAAATCGTCGGGCATTAAAATTATATAGTTCTCGCGTTCGTGTGTTCGTAGCCGTAATGCTTATAATTGGAACGAGCTCGTTGCGAGCCGCGTTTGTGTTTCGAGTGTAACAATCGTTGTGAGAGCCGAGGCAAATATAACGTGATAGGGAACTCTCGAGTGCCCTACCAGAAGAGGAAGTGAGAGGAAAATAACGGATAATTCGGGGATGAAGAGGAGAGGTGGAGCGAAAAAACAGTAGGCGGATATAGAGAAACGAGGCGAAGATCTCCGGTGGTTCCGTTGTCCGACTGGCCGAGAGCCAAATGAACGAGAGTCAGCTCTCGGGATGTATTTTGTTTCGGGATGATATATTGCTAACAGATGTCCGGTAGTCCGATGATTGCTTTTCCTTTGCCTCGGTCGTTTCGAACTTGACGCTGGATTCTCGAAAAAAAAAAACAAAAAAACAAAAAAACGAGGACTACCACAATAGAAGTTTCGTAATGACTGTAAAAAAAATTACCCCATCCCGTGCCACTCACGCTTAGGTCAAAGACATTTATTATGTCTTCTTTACGAGAAAATTTTGAGAAACGATAAAAAATGTGTGGGCACGAACGTCAACATTTTTTTATTAATCTTACTATATTTAAAAATTAAAAGTACAATTCACTGATAAAAAAACATGTTTTTCGCCTGCAAAAACGTGTAAAATATGTTTTTGTCCACAAGTGAATTATTCTTGAAACATTGACTTTTCATTGCAGTTTCTTTTGTCGATACCAATCGTGTTATCATCGTAATACCGTAATTACCTATAGCAACTGATACGCATAGAGACGCGGAAACGCAATCCGAGCATTCGCCCGCATACTCGCTAATAATCGTATCGTAAATAGAAATGCTCTTCGAAATTGGAATAAAAGACAAGTATCAAACTGAGTGTCGACTCTCCGATTCTGTACGGACACGACTATACGTGCCCGATAGGTCGGGCGAATATCGAAGAAAAAGTATCCCCTCGGGAATAAACTATCGCTCGATGGGAATATACAGAGATTCTTTGCACCGAGCCCGTTTCCGTCGCTCTTCAGCGGAGAAAACGCCGTCTTCGCGGCGTTACGATGGGGGCGATCAGACTTTGCAGGCCATTCCAGGTTGGGAGCATCGGCACGGCAGGAAATACGACAATGCTGAGAGTGACAAAAAAAAAGTGGGGACCAGAATGAAACAGAATTGAGGCTTAGGAGGTGGAAAGCGAAAGTCCTGACGTTGCGCGAAAGGAGAGCTTGCAGTCTGCCAGGACCAATTTTGGACGATATAGGTTTTACTGTATCCCCTGTGGATGAGGTCGAACGCAATCGACTCACGACGTGGCGAATCGAACGGAGAATACCATAAAAAAAAAAAAAACGATAAAAATAAAACGTGACGATAATTGAATTCTCACAGCAAGGTAAAACGTCCCAATCGTCGATTAAGCCATTTTTTATATCGTTTTCTTATTATTCTATTATTATATCTAGTACTGAAGAGTGCGTATCATTCGCACTTACTTTTGACAACATTTCGTAGTTACAAAGAGTATAGAATTAATTGCAGTCAAAAATTGTTATAATAATAATAATTTTTGTGAAAACTGGTTGATACGACAAACGAGACTGTTTATCTATCTGTACCACATTGTGCCCATATTTGCAGTGCAATCGACTTACTTACGATGTTGCGAACCGAACGGACGATACCATAAGAAAGTGAAGAAAGAGTAAAATAAAAATAAAGAGAAACGGTAATTGAATTTTTACAGCAAGGTAAAACGTTCCAATCGTCGACTTACCAATTTTTTAAATTGTTTTCTTATTGGTCAATTGTTACATACTGTTATATTATGCAATCCTTAAGAGTACGCGTCGCACTTACTTTTGGCAAAATTTCGTGCTAACAAAGTGCTTGAACTATTTACGGTAAGAAATAATAATAATAATATTTTTTGTGAAAAATGGTCCGTACCGCTCTTTGTCCCATGTCTGCAGTGTACTTGGGTACGGGTGAAGAGGGAGAGGGCGGTGGGAGATGCAACCGATAGGGCACCGTGAAATCACTATGTGGGTGTCGAGTGTGCTCGGTCGAGCGACAAATTAATCCTCGCCCCAATACGAGCCGATAACGCATCCCATATATCTCACTTTACATAACAGTTGTACGAGTACACGTTAACGAATCATAATTGTTTTAATACACGAATATAATATAATACCCCGAACATTAATTGGTAACATGGATGCTCAGCCGTTGAGTAAACGTTGACATTCGACCGATACATATTCATTCGCAAAATCATTCAAATACGACTTTGAACGCATTGACATTTTTACCGTCGATTAACAAAATGTTCGATTGAGGGACAAGGTCTGTGAAAAATTCAGAAATTTCCGAAATCGATGAGACCAAATTGATAAATCAAAATTTTATGTATTACGTTTCTTTCTTCAGTCAATCGACGTTTTTCAGATCGAACTTAAGGAGAAAGACATTTTCAATTCTTCACGCTACAAACGGCGAATATTTAATATTTATCGAAAGAGAATGAAAACAAAAACACGCAAAAAATTGAAAAATTGTACTTGTCCGAATTCCTTCGACGGAAGTAATTTTCTTTTCCTCGCCTTTTGACATCACTTTGTTATACATATTGCGCAGTGAAGACTTCCGCAAATGGTGGAGATAAAGTTGGAAATACCTCGAAAGAAAAAGAGACAAGAATAAGATACTCGGGCGAGGGATGGGAAAAGCAATTTAAGAATTTTTCCGTGCCCAGCGTCGGCGTTTTCCGTCGATAGACGAGCGGAGACTGTACAACGGGGAACATTGCGAAATAGACCGCGAGGCAGGTAGACAACATTCGATTTGCGACGAGGAATGTAATCCAGTACGTACGGGGTTGGCAGGGTAAAACGGAACTACGGGGCAAAACGGACCACCGTCCTCCATTCGTAGAAAATTTGTAGACTTACCCATTTTGCCCCATTCTCGCCGCTACCTGTACGTAAGCAATACCGCGCACGGCACACCGCTGCATGCAGCTGCAGGAAAAGAGTTTCCCGCTGTAACTTTTATTGCAACGGGCCGGGAATCGAGATCTCGTCGGGAAAAACTGGGCGAAAGTAATGTGCAATCGCTGATGGTGCAGCCTCTTAACAATGATCCAATACATTGACCACTATAGAAATACCGATAGTTTCCTGAAAGCCTCTGCCGAGTGTCCCAGCTGAAGAGTGCTCAGCGTTCGCCCGAATGACCGCGACCTTCTCGAAGCCCGGTCCGGTCCTTGCCGAAGAGAATCAATGAATGAATAAAATCCAACTTTTTCTTTTTCTGTTGGTGAAAAATAGATTTTTTTTTCCCCGATTACACTAATAAAAAAGTACAGTTGAATCGACTAAGATTCGGGCAGGGACGTTTAAATAAATATTTAGCTGGTCTAACTAAATATTTTAATGACTCAAAAATATTTTGGTGAAATCAACCAAAAAAAGGTCGAATTAACCAATTTTTTTGCTGTACCGACAAAATACTTATTTGAACGTCCCTGCCCGAATCTTAGTTGATTCAACCGTATTCTTTTATCAGTGTACGTTAAAAAGGCCCTATTTCATGCCTGCAACGGGGGTGGAAAGTGGCCGATTATTGACGCGCAGAAGGAAAAGTAATTTAGCGGGAGGGAAAGTTTCACTTTTCCTCCCGCTAAATCACCTTTCCTCGCGCTCGTCAAGAATCGGCCACTTTCGATCCTCATTGCAGGTATAGAAATATGGCAACTTTTTAGCATAGTCGGGAAAAAATAGCGTATGCCACTGAGGAGGAAGTCCATTTTCACCTCGCATGAATTTCTGCACTCGCTTCGCTCGGGCATCAAACTGCACCCTCGGTGAAAAGACGCACTTTCCTCCCTTTCAGCATAATATACTATTTTTTTTTTTTTTGCGATATATTTCGTGGAATGTTCGAAAGTGAGATTTTCTTCAATGATTCGCATTTTGTTTCAGATTGTACAAATGATTCCTTGTTTTTCAAATTGTTGCATCGATTTCAACCATTCTTCACCTTCATCGGAAGATCGCTCGCCGAGAATTCTTGCTTCCGATTGAAAAGACGTAAAAAATCATCTGCTTTGAGGGAATAACTTTTTCCAAACGCACTTGGGCGGAGTGTTCGAGGAAACCGGAATTGGCAGTAATTGGTTTGATCGATCGACAAATTCTCGACTGAAACCCTCTGCGATTTCGTCAATTTCGCTAGGTCTTATTTCGTCGTTCGCTGATTCCTTCTTACGCCTTTCATCTCTCGGTCTCTCAAGGCATTGGGCACGCTCCGGTGGAATAAGGAAGTCACGATTTTTCTGCGACGAACCCTGAGTCGTGCGCTCGGAGTTTTCTATAGGTCGCGAATCACGTCGGGATGTCCCGAAGAGGATTCTTCGCGATGCAGTACCGCGTACAAAAGAGCAGTGAACGAATGCTAAACGGCTTACGGGATATCGGTAGTGGTTTGCGGTACCACCTTGTCACTGTGCATAGCTCCTGTGACAATACATATCGCTTGAGAGAAACGAGACGGGAGCATTTTATGTGCTTCTAGGAAAATGCTGGGTAACAATATGGCCATGGTAATTTTTTCCCCAAATTCCCCCTAAGAGGGGACTTACAAACTTCGGAGAACGTAAGAGTAATCTTAGGGCGGCTTAGAGCAATATCTTTATGAATATCTTGTGTTATGTTTTCATGAACATCGTGTTGTGTCTTTATGAATATCTTCTTGTGTGATATCTTCATGAATATCTTGTACGATATCTTTATGAATATCTTGGTTGATGTCTTTATGAATATCTTGTGAGATGTCTGTATGAATATCTTGCGCGATATCTTTACGAAAATCTTGTGCGATATCTTTATAAATATCTCGTGAGTTATCTTTATGAATAGCTTGTGCGATGACTTTAGGAATATCGTGTGCGATATCTTCTCGATATCAAGCGCAATATCGTGCCCAATGTCTTGCTCGTATTACACAAGTTTCGGTGAAGATGTCTTCGCACAAAAAAAATCTGTGGACATCTGTGTAAACAATGGACAAGATTGGAGTCAATTTCGATGATGGAAAATTGAATTTTCTGGCTATTTCCGCAGCTAGGTTAATAGTAATCAAAAAAAAATTCAACGTTTTTGTAGATCAAAGTGTTTGCGAATATCGGCAACAAACGGGTCCCATATTCAGCAACTTCGCAAGCGGAGGGAATACGGAAATGCGATCAAACGAGCGTGCGGCGACGAAAATCACATCGAAGCCCTGACGCTCGGGGATGTAATCAACGAACCAACATTCACGCTGATAAATTCCACGATCGATACAGGATAACTGGAATCCCCGTCTCGGATCAGAAATTAGCTACCTACACATACCGCGTCGAGGGTTCGTTAACGTACACGCCCATGGCAAAATGTTCGGGATATGCCTAATGATATTACAATCCTCGACGTAAACCCGACCCAAAACAGATAGCAAAGCTCACGCTCAAAATATTATATGCCGGATGATTAGCGCTAGTCGTCGCTCATTACGAAGCCATGCAAATTGGAAAATCCGACCATAGCCAGTCGCAGGAACTTGAGCCGAGTGGCCCGAATGCCCAAATTGCGCGTTCTCCAGTTTGGTTGGCGCATTGACTCTCGACACGCGCTTGACCTCGCCATATCGGCATTCTCATCGGATATGTCTGTCGACGCGAATTATTATTTAGCCTCCGTTCCAGCACTTCGTTGCGCTGCTCCGCATTAAATTTTCGACAATGCATGCGTCACGTTCGATTTTAAACTGCACCGGATGGCTCGAGGACATCCGAGGGCGTCGATGCCAGATGGCTTCTATGTGCTCGCAGAAACGTGAATAGATTCGTCGCTATTGAATTATACGAAATATCGTGTAGAAGTTACGATTCGATCGCTCGGTCGTTAATTTTCGTTGACCAAAGCGTAAATGGATGAAACCAATGGGCAAAGATTTAACTGCGGCGCTTAGTTAGAATGCTGATGATGTGCTAAGCCTAAGTGCAGTTATTTACATTGCATTATAGACATTGCTTACGATCACGCGGCATTGATGCTGTGCAGCAAGTTTTACTGTATTTGAATAATGTACAAATAACCGATAAATATTTTTTTATGTCTGTGCAGATGTGCACGGAGAGAACTGAGAAAAACTACTATTCCATCTGACGAGCTAAATGGAAAGAGGATTTTTACCATAAATATATTCAAACTTTCTCATTTTATGGTAAAAATTCTCATTAGTTCTCGTACTTTTCGATAGTTTTCAAGTGTAGTAGCCTAGTTTTCAAATTTAATATCACCTAGTAAATTATGACTGATGAGGCATTGTCGATTGCACTATTTAATCAACGTATTGGAAAAATTATCTATGTGACGATTCTCTAAGCGATCTTTCAGCTATTCGATTCGTGGGTACCTTTTTTTAAATTAAAACGGCTAGATTTTTTTAATGGGTTTTCGGCAATCAGTTTCTCTTGACAGGGATCATGGCATAAATTCTCGACGTATTTTCCTAAAGAATTCCGAAGAATCGAAAAAATATGCGAAAATTCGGTGAGGACTGAATGACGTGCCGAATTTTTTTTTTCCAAGATCTCTCAGATGATATTATGAAATTACCGAATGAAACTGGTGCTATAATAATTGTAAGATAAAGCTAATAATAATAAGATAATAAAGTTCACTGCTGATTCGTATATATTCAAAGTTACATATAATTTCAAAACAGTAACTTCGAGAAATCATGGTGTAGACCGCATCATCCTACAACCTTTGAATACTACACGGTCAGAACCGGTGCGATGGCCTAGTGGTTAGCGTGCTTGCCTCGAGACCAGAGCACCGGCAGGTCGCGGGTTCGAATCCCGGTGCCGTCGCTTAGTCGAAAAATGAAAATATAGGCGAGACAAAGCTCCAGATATATATACGAGTCATCTACACGTACCTGTACGTGTATACGTCACGTATATATAGCTGTAGTCCATGTTTACATTCTCGGCTCGGGCATGACGTAGCTCCGGCGCCGTGAAGCGAACTTGGGACCGACCGTATCGGCATATGGTTTTCCGCAGTTTTCCTATGCCCGTGGTAAATATGCCATGGCAAATCTGATACGGTGGGGAAAGACGGATGCGGCCGCACTTTGGAGGATTGGCTCGCGGCAGAAATACTTCGGATGACGAATAATTAAATAATAATGTGTGGAAAGCCGGGCCGACCCGCTATAAGACCCTAAAAGCTGGAGTCTTGATAAGTGGGGGAAAATGCAAAAAAAAAAAAAAAAAAATACTACACGGTCTGTTTCTGGCGTTTACGCCCTCTGTCTTTGATCTTCAATCCGTAGAATCAGACGCTGGCGAATATTTCGGAAGCACCAGGCATCAAGGCAAATTAGTTCCAATTAATTATTTCTCTAGGGTTCACGGTACACCCTATAAGCTCCGCTTGGCCTTATCAGCCGTTCCCTAATCTCGCGACTTACCTAATTGCCCGAAACAGGATGCTGGGGTAAATCCAATGGAAACCGCGAACTCGAATGTTCGGGGACTTCATCTTCAATCTCTGTTTATAGGTTGAGTATCGGTGTAAGTTCCGCTATCCAATCGCTTTAGGGATTCGAAGAGACAACTTGAAGGAAATAACGTCCTTCCCTCCAGCATCTAACTTTCAGGCATCTCGTTAAACAGGCAACGGTGTAAGAAATACAGGATAAGAGAGAAGGAGCAAAAATGATGGACAACTATCCGATAAAACAAATAACCGATAAATATTTTAGAATTATGTGTAGATGTGCATGGAGAGAAGAATCTGTAAAAACTACCATCGCATCTGAATGTATTCGTTAGTGGCGCCACCTGTCGACAAAGAGCTAAATATAACGAGCATCTTTACCTCATTTATGGACGATTTTACCACAAATATAGTTAGTTTCTCGTTGTATGGTACAAAGTCTCATTAGTTCTCGTACTTTTCGACAGTTCACAAGTGTATTGGTGTTGATTTTTCTATTTCATTGATTCATGTTTGTACAGATTGGAGACGAAGAATACCAACACGTTTTCAAATATTGCAATCAATCATCAGTTATCATTTTTTGGATCACGATTAAATAGACATCGATTTTATCCAACAAAACTCTTATCTATATGCCGATTTTTCAAGCGCTCTTCCAAGTATTCGTTTTGTGAAGATCTTTTTTAACTAAAAAAAGGCTAGATTTTTTTTTTATAAGGCATGGTAAGCGTATTCGATTTTGAGATTATTTTTACAACGGCTCATGCTGAAAATTCCTGAAGGATTTTCCTAAGCCATTATGGAAAATCGAGAGAATATTCGAAAAATTCTTGCGGGCTGAAAAACAGGCCAACATATTTTTTTCAAGTTCTTGCAAATAGTCTTATGAAGTTACTGAATGAAACTACTGGCACGGTTATAATTATAAGGTAAAGCTGGAAGTTGATCAAATATCATTCCAAAGAACGAGCTACCTAAATCGAAAGTTTAACGAACGTCATGAATAAACAGTCGGTTATTACCGAATTTCTAGCTGACCGAATATTTTATTTGTCGTATCGCGCTCGTATATAAAGCCGAAGTCTCCAAAAGCCGTATTACGATGTTGGTTGTCGATCGATCCAAGCGTAAGAGAAAGTATTGAGATAAAATAACTTGTTCGTTAAATTTCCTAAATTAATTTAGACGAGCGATAAATAATATCGGTGATTGAATTTTGTTCGCTATGATTTTGCTCGGAATAATGGTGGCCTTTGGCCTCCTAGCTTTTCAAGGACAAGTGTTCGTTCAATGCGACAAGGTAAGTTAGTTCGTGATTGTAACTGAAAAATGTTAAATACATCGTTTGTAACGAAGTCAAGTCACAAAGTCATGACATTTTCAACTTGCATTTCACTTCGTACAGTAGTTATGCGTGAGTAATAAAAAAAGAACGATCTAATAAAAAAATAACTCAAAAAAGTAATGTACTTTTGTGAGGCTTATCTCTGTCAGACATGTGAAACCTTGTGTGAAAACATGTGGAATCTTGTGTGGATATAGAGAAGATAGCCCAAGTCTTCAAACACCGACGAGCGACAAGTGAGGAAATGACACGTGACTGATCGGGCGTTGATCTGTTTTAACATAACTTTAAGTAACTATATAAGTAAAATATATAAAACTTTAAGTAACGGGATTACAAATTTTTCCATTTCCAGCTTCACGAGATATTGACCGATGAAGAGTTTTCCAAAGTATTTCGTACCACCCGCGATAATGGTAATTGATGTACAAACTTTTGCCATTGACTTGAAATCCAACGAAACTTGAATTCCGTGCTAATTAATGTTTTGTTTCTTCAGTGCCGGAATATGAGGTTGTTCCGATAATGCACGATTTGCACAAGCGATGGACCCTAAACCTAAAAATGCAATTCAGCGCATTCGACAGGAACTTCAATATTCGTCTTAATCCGTCGGACGGGATTCTGGCTGGTGAGAACACACCAGTTTGGCTTGCATCTGCTGGCTCCAATGGAAAAGTTAACTACAAGAAATTAAAATCCAATGTAAATGTCTGATATAAAGTGCCGAATGGAATATCCGTCACGATATATATATATATATATATCCTTA
This sequence comes from Exephanes ischioxanthus, assembly GCA_958510785.1. Taxonomy (NCBI): domain Eukaryota; kingdom Metazoa; phylum Arthropoda; class Insecta; order Hymenoptera; family Ichneumonidae; genus Exephanes; species Exephanes ischioxanthus. The sequence goes on from OY294025.1 coordinate 3,071,167, forward strand.
GCTGAATCAAATGCATTGTTGTAACAATAATTGCTTTTCAGATAGTCGGATCCATAGCAAAATCTTTTGTGAACCCGAAGTCTTTTGCCTCATTTGTCGTAGATGAATCGTCGGACAATAAACTAGCTTACGTAAGTTATTCGATAAGATGATTGAACAATCCATTGAACAATATAAACTGTTGCTAATCGATTTGTTCTTCGATCGGTAGACGTTTGTACAGAAATTTTGACGTATTGTAGAATTAGCAAAATTTACATTGATTGTGGTGAAATTTCTTCAGCACGGAACCTTTGACGATCTTACCGTTGTGCCTTTACCCGCCCGTGTTCAAGAGGTGGCGAAGGAAGAGTTTAAAAGATTGAAGCGCCAAGTCCCTAGGCCGAGTCGAACTCTGATACAAACTGACTATCATGTGATTATCAAAACAAAAGTCTCGCCGAGGGACTCAATTCCACGTACGCAAGAGCTCGTTAATAATCTCAATGATAACATAAATGTGAGAAACAAAGAAAAAAAAACCATTGATATCATTTCGTCACAACAGTGGGAAAACAAGTGACCAAAATTGTGCAGCATTTTAATGAAACGGATGATCACAGAAGAAAGCGTTTTGCAAACGATATTATTTATCCGTCCATCTTGGTCGTCACGGACTATTTGGGAATTCCAGGAATGTAAGAAACGTCTCATTTATAGGCTACGAATAATACATGTAAAAAGGTTTAAAAAAGGTTCCAAGTAATTTGCACATAGCTTCCTCATTTATTGCAATTTTGCGCATAGCGTTCGCATTGAGAAAGTTTTCCGATCGATTTTTGGCTTCCTCGTGGAGGAAGCTATGCGCAAAATTATAATAAATTAGGAAGCCATGTGTAAATTGCTTAGCACTTTCTTTTCATAAGATTACACATTATATAGAATATCGTCACATTAAAAAATTATATACAACTATATACAACATAGAAATATATCAATGATGCGTTAAAAAAATGTCTAGACGAGACGAGAGCAATATCAACGATGAGATTCGCTATCAATTGGCTTTTTGGAACTCCGTGGATCTGCGTTACAGGGATCTGGAGAGTCCGAAAGTGAGGCTTCGCATCGCTGGAATAGTCATCGGTCTAGTAAGTAAAGCTGTGCAGCTGGTTTACAGCTGTCGTACATAACAGCAATTTCAAGAGATCGCAAACGGAAAATCGATATCGAAGCTTTTCCGGCTTAACGGCATGCAAAAACTTTTTAATTGATTTGATCAATTGATTGATTACAAAAAAGGATTGATTATTCATTTATCGTTTTTCCTTTTGCTTCGTCCAGGGTCCCCCAGCAACACCGTACATTTACCATTTCTCAAGAGGTAAGTATGTCGACTTCTATAAGGCCATCACGAATACGCCAAAATATTGGTACCGGCAAACATCTAATCCTGACTTCAAGCCCGGTGCATATAACGTTATCATAACTCTAACAAAGTAAGAAAACATTATTTCTTTTTTCCATCACGCCACAAGTGTCGTTAGAACAAATGCATTCGGTTGACGCAGTAATATTCAATTATTTCAGTTATGAGTTGTACGATACGAAAACTCATGGTCTACATACAACAGGTGAGAAATATCACCAAGTTTGTATTTTGTTTCGAATCGGAATTTAAAAAATGACATTTACTGTTATTCGTGAAGGTATCGCGTTTGTGGAAAGCCTCTGTCACGGTTTGTCGCCTGCCAAGTTTGCAGCTGTGGGTCTCGTCACGGATGACATGAAATTTGACGGAATTAATACGGCTGCTCACGAGCTTGGTCATATGTAAGTGAAACACCGACTGCCAATCTTGTCGAGTTATTTTTCAATTAACGCCGCTGAAGATACGTATGATTATCGTAGATTGGGCGCGATACACGATACGGATTCCACGGGGTCCTGCGCCGACAGCCTAGGATACATAATGGCAACAAATAAAATGCGAACTATCAAGATGAATCATTGGTCCTCCTGCAGTTTGGAGAAAATCAAATATTACTTGGGGTACGAGAAAGTTTTTCTTGAGATTCTTGATTTTTCTGACGCTATCCGATCCCAGTGCCAATCGAAAATCTTGGAACGTTTCAGACACGCCAACCACTGTGCAGACAAGCCTGCAGAAATTCATAGCCCGGGCGACCCGATTGAAAGAATTGCACCCGGAGATATTCTCACCGCTCAGCAACAATGCGAGGCTCAGGGTTATTCATACACATGCTCAGTAAGTTTTCTGTTTTATGTTATCTGTTGATTCATCGGCGATACCGTTTTATCAATTTTTCCCCATTACGAGCAGCCGGAACCTAAGATGTGCGAAAAGTTGCAATGCTCGTCAGTTGTTTTTAACGGAATTTCTCCGTATATGTTTTGCCGGAATGCCCGCGTTGGTGCACTTGACGGCACGACATGTGCTCCGGATGCTGTAAGTGTGAATGTTTCACAACTTTGCCTCCGGCCGAATCAATAATTTAACGAATTTATTGAATTGTTGCAGATATGCGTCCGCGGCGTATGCCGAAAAGGGGATCAAATCATACAATGAGCAAAATGAGGGGTATAACGATGACCCTTTTCCTTTTGCTACCATCGAATAATATTCGCAGGTAACCTTTAGGGAAGGGAGAGTGCGCAACTTCTTGGGCTAATGGGACGTTCGATTTACCAGGTCGTGACTAATCGACTTGGCTCCCGAGGTTTCAAAAAAGGTTGTTGTGTGCTGTACAAGAACAACAATGGAATGTCGGAGTGATGAGACCATTTTCCGCTGTATTGATCTGTACATATTTACCTCAATAAATTTTATTGACGATTCGTATACGTTCGAAGTTACCGATAATTTCAAAATTATACCTTCGAGAAATCACGGTTCATTTACTAGGTGCGTTTAAATAGACATAATTTCTATCGAACTGTTATCAATGTACCAATTATCTTGACAATCTTTTCGGTATTCGTTTGTGGAGATCTTTTTTTTTTTTTAAGTAAGATGACTTGATTTTTTTTAGCAGACAGTTTCCGTTTCTTTTCACAGTGGCCCGTGCTCAAAATTCTCGAAAGATTTTCTTAAAGAATTACGAAAAATCGAGAGAATATGTGATAAATTGGCGGGGGCTCAAAAACGCCCGAATTTTTTTTTTTTCAAGGTCTCGCAAATTACACGATGAGATTACTGAATGAAACTTCTGGTGCTGTCAGAATTATGACATAAATCGGATGTTATTTTAATATCATTCCAAAGAACGAGCTACCGGAATCGCACCTCGTCTAACAAACGTCATGATTAACAGGCGGTAATTATCGAATTTTAATCTGATCAAATATTTTATTTTTCTTATCGTGCCTCCATATAAAGTCAAAGTCTCCGGATGTTGCATTACGATGTGGGTTGTCGATCGATGCAAGAATAGCGAGATTATTGAGATACAATATATTGTTCTTTAAATTTCTTAAAGTAGTTTATACGCATTATCAATAATATCGGTGATTGAAATCTGTCCGCTATGATTCTATTCGGAATAATGATGGCCTTTGGCCTCCTAGCTTTTCGAACAACAGGCTTCGTTCGATGCGAAAAGGTAAATTAATTCATAATTGTTACTGAGAAATATTAAATACATTGTTTCGTAACAGAGTCATGTCGCAAGTTATGCAATTTTTATCTTGCATATACTTTCGTGAAGTTAGCCTGCGTGTATAACAAAAAAAAGATATGATGTAATACTCAAAAAAGTGATGTCTTTCTGTGAGACGATATTGGTCTGAATATAGAGAGATGGGCCAAGTGTGCAAGCACCGACGAGCGACGAGTAAGGGAATTATACGTGACTGGTCGGGCGTTGATGTGTTTTATCAGAACGTTAAATGTATAAAACTTCAAGTAACAGTATTGCAAATTTTTAATTTCCAGCTTCACGAGATATTGACCGATGAAGAATTTTCCAAAGTGTTTCGTACCACCCGCGATAATGGTAATTGATGTACAAACTTTTGCCATTGACGATGAATCCAACGAAACTTGAATTACGTTCAAATTATTTTCTTCTTTAGTTCCGGAATATGAGGTTGTGCCGATAATGCATGATTTGTACAAGCGGTCGACCGGAAACCTAAAAATGCAATTCAGCGCATTCGGCAGGAGCGTTGACATTCATCTTAATCCGTCGGATGGGATTCTGGCTGGTGAGAACACACCAGTTTGGCTTGCATCCGCTGGCTCCAATGGAAAAGTTAACTACAAGAAATTAAAATCCAATGTAAATGTCTGATATAAAGTACCGAATACAATATCCGTCACGATAGATATATTCTTAGCAGAATCAAATTCATTGACACAACTATCGCTGTTTTCCGTTTATGCAACCAGATCGTTGGATCCGTAGCGCAATCTTTTGTGGCCCCGAGATCTTTTGCCTCATTCGTCGTAGATGAATCGCCGATCAACAAACCAGGATTCGTAAGTTATCCGAAATGATAAAGTGATTGTACAATCCATCGAACCGGATGAACAGTTGGCAATCGATTTTTTCTTCGATCGGTAGACATTTGTAAAGAAATTTTAACGTACAGTAGAATTGGCAAAATCTAAATTGATTATGGTGGAATTTCTTCAGCACGGGACCTTTGACGATCTTACCATTGTGCCTTTACCTGCCCGTGTTCGAGATGTGGCGAAGGAAGAGTCAAAAAGATTGAAGCGCGAAGTCCCTCGGACGAATCGAACTCTGATACCAACTGACTATCATGTGATTATCAAAAAAAAAGCTTGGCCGAGTGACTCAATCGAACGTACGCAGGAGCTCGTTAATAATCTTAGTGATACCATAAAGATGAGAGACAAAGACAGAAAACTAATGGTATAATTTCGTCACAACAGTGGGAAAAGAAGTGAACAAAATTGCGCAGCATTTCAATGAATCAGATGGTCACAGAAGAAAGCGTTTTGCAAACGATATTATTTATCCGTCGATCTTGGTCGTTACGGACTATTCGGTAATTCCAAGAACGTAAGTACCGTCTCATTTATAGGCTACGAACAATAAATATAAACAAATTTTTAAAAGGTGCAAAGTATCGTGCACATGTATTGATAATTGTAAAAATTTTGTGCATAGCTTTCTCCATGAGAAAATTCGCTGATCGATTTTTGGCTTCCTCGTAGAGGAAGCTATGCACAAAATTATAAGAAATCAGGAAGCCATGTGCGAATTATTTTGCACTTCTTTTGTATCATTGGAAAATTACATTGAATTTCTGAAAATTAAACAATGATATAAAAATATATCAACGATGCGATAAAAAAAAATATCCAGACAAGACGAGAGCAACTTCAAAGATGAGATTCGCTATCAGTTGGCTTTTTGGAACTCCGTGGATATGCGATACAGGGATCTGGAAAGTCCGAAAGTAAGGCTTCGCATCGCTGGAATAGTCATCGGTCTAGTAAGTACAGCTGTGTCGTAAATAACATCAATTTCAAAGGTCGAAAACGGCAAATCGATATCCAAACTTTTTACTGCTTAACAGCATGCACTTTTCGATTTTGATGCTATAAATCGATTGGATCGATTAATTAAAAGGATTGATTATTAATTTATTGTTATTTCTTTTACTCCGCAAAGGGTCGACGAGCAACACCATACATTTACAATTTCTTACAAGGTGAAAATATCGACTTTTATCAGTCTGTCAGGACCATTGCAAGATATTGGAACGATCAAAGATCTAATCCGGACTTCCGGCCCGGCGCATATAACGTCGTCATGACCCTAACAAAGTAAAAAAAAAAACAAATTTTCTCTTCCTACCACGCTAAAAGTGTCGTTAAAATAATTACATTTGTCTGACGCAGTGCTGCTTAATTATTTCAGTTGTAACTTATTCGACGTGCAAACGCAATCGAAATCTACAACAGGTGAGAAGTTTGTATTCCGTTTCGAATTGGAATGAAAAAAAAATTACATTGACTATTTTTTTTAAAAGGTGTCGCGCGTTTTGCGGGTCTGTGTGAAAATCCGTCGCCTGTCGATTTTACAGCTGTGGGTCTCGTCCGCGATGACATGAAATTCGACGGAATTAATACGGCTGCTCACGAGCTTGGTCATATGTGAGTGAAACACCGACTGAAAAATTTCTCGAATTATTTTGCAACTACACAGTAAACAAAATAATTTCGTAAAATCAGAATACGAAGTTTCGTGAAAATAATTTTGTTAAATAAGTGATAAACTCGTTTGTTCAGGTTTGAATATTACAAAACTGCCCTTTTATTTCTCATGCTATCAACAACATTAGTTTGTACTTTTTTGCATAAGGAGAAAATAAAAAAATAAAAAATTGTGGACGTTTCTGAATGTACAAACTTTTTTTTTACTGTGTACCGTCATTAAAGATACATTTAATTATTGTAGATTGGGCGCGGGACACGATACAGATTCCACTGGGCCCTGCGCTTACAGCTTAGGATACATAATGGCATCAGACAAATTGGAAACTACCAACATGCATCGTTGGTCCTCATGCAGCCTGTCTCAAATCAAATTCTTCATGGGGTACGACAAAGATTTTACTTGAGATTCTTGATTTTACCGACGCTATCCGATTCCCAGTGACAATCGAAAATCCCGAAACGTCTTAGAATGGCCAACCACTGCGCCGACGAGCCTGCAGAAATACATCGCCCGGGCAAACCCCTTGAAAGAATTGCACCCGGAGATATCCTCACATCTCAGCAACAATGCGAGGCTCTGGGTTATTCATACACGTGCCCAGTAAGTTTTCCGTTTTGTGTCATCTATTGATTCATCGGCAATACCGTTTTATCAACTTTTTTCCCATTGCTTGCAGCCGGAACCTAAGATGTGCGAGAAGTTGCAATGCTCGTCAGTTGTTGTTAGCGGAATTGTTTCGAGGCAATTTTGCCAGAATGCCCGCGTTGGTGCTCTTGACGGCACACCCTGCGCTCCTGCCGCAGTAAGTGTGAATGGTTCACTACTCTGCTTTCAGGCGAATCAATAATCTGACGAATTCATTGAATTGTTGCAGATTTGCGTCCGCGGTCTATGCCAAAAAGGGGACCAATTCATACGATGAGCACTAACAATATACAATGAGACGTATAACGATTTTTTTTCTATTTTTAATACTCAAATTGTATGCACAGTAGACGATCGTGTATTTACAAATTGCACAATTGCAAATGACCACGTGTTTCCAAAAATGACGACCACGTAAGTCCAGTTCGGCCACTTTCTCAAGGTCCGTCTACCTGCTCGGTGGCGGGACCAATGATTTTCGCTTTTGCTATCGGCGAATAATATTCGCAGGTCATTTTCAAGGGAAGAGAGAGTGGGCTGATACTTGGGCTTTCGATTTACCTGGTCGTACCTAATTGGCTTGGCTTTCTACGTTTCGAAAAACGCAGTTGTGTGCTGTAGAAGAATGATAAAGAAATTTCCGGATGCAGATTTTTTCTACCTACGATGGCTCGATTTTGGTACTTTTTGCCTACAAATAATCATTCGAAATAGAAAAGCGTCACGAAAAGGTAATACGCGAAAGCAATGACTCAATTGTCTGTCCGCATACTCAGGTTTGTCGCGTTGCTCCGCGAGGCTCAGCCTAGTGCGAAACCTTTTTAGCTGCTAAAACACAGCAGGTTAGCGACAATCTTGCTCCCCGCTTAGACTCATTCAATTTCCAATCAGTTTTAAGTTCACTTACGTGCAATAGTGTAAATATTTGTTGTGTTTGTTAAATAAATAAATAATTTCTGTTTCAACCACGTGTAACCAGCACCTCCTTCAACGATAACAATAACGATCGTTGGTGATTAAGTTCCCTGACGGCAATCCATACCTGCAAAAATTTGACACCATCACCGTGAGTTCAGGCCTTAAAACTGTGAACCGAAAGACTATCGCGGGTTCCCGGTGTATAGAACAGCTGTAATATCGTAGTTTCAGCTGATCAACTATTTTATTTGTCGTATCGCGCCTCTATGTAAAGTCGAAGTCTCTGGAAATAGCATTGCGATCTGGATTGTCGATAGATTCAAGAATACCGAAATTATAGCGATAAAATATTTTACTCTTTAATTTTCCTAAAGTAGTTTATACGGATTATAAATAATATCGGTGATTGAATCTTGTCCGCTTGTAAGATTTTAAAAATAACATCGCTTCGCAACCCACTCTATTGATGCTTCGAAGAAAGTTTTACTGTATTTAAAAATTGTACAAATAACCGATAAATAATTTAGAACTCTGTGTAGATGTGCATGGTAAGAAAAATCTAATGAAATCTACCATCGCATCTGAATGTATTCATTAGTGGCGTCATTTGTCGCTATAGAGCTAAATATCACACGAATTTTTATTTCATTTATGAACGATTTTACCATATACATACGGTAAATCAGGGTGATATGGCCAGTAAAACTCTTTTCTTTTAAGTTTAGCATCTGAAACATTTCACACAGGTATTTATTATCTTTCATGTTTTTTGCGTTAATATTGTTGATTTTTGTATTCGATTGATTCATGTTTTAAAACATTGCAATCAATAACGTCCCATCAGTCGTCATTGTCTAGATCACGATTAAATAGACATAGTTTTAATCGATCCAAACTCTTATCTACGTGCAGATTTTCTAAGCGCTCTTTCAGGTATTCGTGGAGATATTTTTTAACTAAAATTGCTAGATTTTTTTTATAGGGCATGCTAAGGGTATTAGATATTCAGTTTCTTTTTACAGCGGCTCATGCTACAATTTCTGAAGAATTTTCCTAAGCAATTCCGAAAAATTGAGAGAATATACGTAAAATCGGTGCGGGCTGAAAAACGGGCCAACATATTTTTTTTCAATATCTTGCAAATGGTCCTATGAAGTTACTGAATGAAACTGCTAGCGCTGTTGTAATCATAAGGTAAAGCCGGTAGTTGATCAAATAGCATTCCAAAGAACGAGCTATCTGAATCGCACGACCAATAAAAGTTATGAATAAACAGTCGGCTATTATCAAATTTTTACCTGACCTAATATTGTATTTGTCTTATCGCGCTCTATATAAAGCCGAAGTCTCCGAAAGCCGGATTATGTTTTTGTCGATTGATGTTCGCTATCGGTCGATCCAAGAATAGCGGGATTATTGCGAAATAATAATTTGTTCGTTAAATTTCCTAAATTAGTTTAGACGGCTTATAAACAATATCGGTGATTGAATTTTGGCCGCTATGACTGCGTTCGGAATAATGGTGGTCATTGGCCTCCTAGCTTTTCTAGGAACAGGCTTCGTTCAGTGCGACAAGGTAAATTAATTCATAATGGTTACTGAAAAATATTTAAAATATTAAATACATTGTTTCGTAACAGAGTCGAGTCGCAAAGTCATGAATTTTTGTCTGTAAGTCTGCGTGTGTAATAAAAAAAGAACGATATAATACTCAAAAAAGTAAGGTCTTTCTGTGAGGCTTATTTATTACCTGCATGCCTCTCTCAGGCATGCAAAGTACGTGAAGTATTGGTGTGAATATAGAGAGATCAGCCATTTTGTTCAAGCACCGACGAGCGACGAATGAGGAAGTGACACGTGGCTGATCGGGTGTTGATATGTTTTAGCATAACGTTAAATGTATAAGACTTTAAGTAACAGTATTGAAAATTTTTCGTTTCCAGCTTCACGAAATATTGACCGATGAAGAATTTTCCAAAGTGTTTCGTACTACCCGCGATAATGGTAATTGATGTACAAACTTAAGCCACTAACGATTAATCCAACGAAACTTGAATTACGTGAAAGTTAATTTTTTGTTTCTTCAGTGCCGGAATACGAGGTTGTTCCGATAATGCATGATTTGCACAAGCGAGGGGCCACAGAACTAAACATGAAATTCATCGCATTCGACAGGGAGCATAATATTCATCTTGATCCGTCAGATGGAATTCTGGCTGGTGAGATGACACCAGTTTGGGTTGCAATTGCTATTGACAAGGAAACAGTTCAATACACGAAATTAAAATCAAATGTAATTGTTCAACATAAAGTGCCTAATGGAATATCCGTCACGATATATATATATATTCTTATATCCTTAGCTGAATCAAATTCATTGATATAACTATCATTGTTTTTCGTTTATCCAACCAGATGGTTGGGTCCGCAGCAAAATCTTTTGTGGCTGCACGTTCTTCGGCCTCGTTTGTCGTGGCTCAATCATCGTCGATAAATAACCCAGGTTTCGTAAGTTATCCAACATGATAATATGGTTGAACAATCTATTGAACTGTACTTGATTGTATTGAACTGTTCGATCGGTAGACATTTGTAATGAAGTTTTAACGTGTAGTAGATTTTCCAAAATTTACATTGATTATGGTGAAATTTCTTCAGCACGGGACTTATGACAATCTTAGGGTTGCGCCTTTGCCTGCCCGTGTTCAAGAGATGGCGAAGGAAGAGGTCAAAAGATTGAAGCGCCAAGTCCCTCGACCGAGTCGAACTCTGATACCAACTGACTATCATGTGATTATCAAAACAAAAGCTTCGCCGAGGGACCCAATTACACGTACGCAAGAGCATATTAATCATCTTAATGATACCATGAAAGTACGAGACAAATAAAGAAAACTAATGCTATCATCTCGTCACAACAGTGGAAAAACAAGTGAATAAAATTCCTCAGCATTTCAACGAATCGGATGCTCACAGAAGAAAGCGTTTTGCAAACGACATTATTTATCCGTCCATCTTGGTTGTCACGGACTATTATTCGGCAATCCCAGTATCGTAAGCATAGGATACGAACAATATATATGTAAAAAAGTTTTTAAAAAAGGTGCAACGCAACGCGCACATGGATTCCTCGTTTGTAAAAATGTTGCGCATAGCTTTCTCCATCAGAAAGTTCGCTGATCAATTTTTGACTTCCCCGCAGAGGAAGCAATGCACAAAATTATACGAAATAAGGAAGCCATGTGTGAATTATTTTGCACTTCTTTTGTATTTTTTATTTCGAATTTTTAAACATTAAACAATTATATAAAAACATATCAATGATGCGGTAAAAAAAAAAAACATCCAGAATAACCGAGAGCGAGATCGAAGATGAGATTTGCTATCAGTTGGCTTTTTGGAATTCCGTGGATCTGCGATACAGGGTTCTGGATAGTCCGAAAGTAAGACTTCGCATCGCTGGAATAGTCATCGGTCTAGTAAGTACAGATGTGCAACTGTTTCACCGGTGTCGTACATAACGGCAATTTCAAAAGATCGAAAACGGCAAATCGATATCCAAACTTTTTACTGCTTAACAGCATGCAAGAACTTTTCGATTTTGATGCTATGAATCGATTGGATCGATTACTGAAAAGGATTGATAATTAATTAATTGTAATTCCTTTTACCCCACCAAGGGTCGACCAGCAACACCATACATTTACAATTTCTTAAAAGATCGGAACGTAGACGCTGATCAGTCAATTGACAGCTTGGGAGTATATTGGAACAAGCAAAAATCTAATCCGGACTTTCAGCCCGGTGCATATAACGTTCTCATGACCCTAACAAAGTAAGGAAAAAAAAAAACGATTTTTCTTTTCCTACCACGCTACAAGTGTCGTTAAAACAAATACACTTGTCTGACGTAGTTCTATTAATTTATTTCAGTGCTAAATTGTTGGACGGGGCAACGCAAAACAGAATTGCAGGTGAGAGATATCGCAACGCTTGTATACCGTTTCTAATTGGAATAAAAAAAAATTACATTTACTATTGTTTTAAAGGTATCGCCTATATGGCGAGTCTCTGTCGAAATCTGGCGACTGACGAAGTGGCAGCTAGGGGTCTCATCTACGATGAAATGAACTTCGGCGGAATTAATACGGCTGCTCATGAGCTTGGTCATATGTAAGTGAAACATGAACTGTCAATATTGTCGAGTTATTTTGCAATTACCGTCGTTAAAGGTAGATATAATTATCGTAGATTGGGCGCAAATCACGATGCAGATTACATGGGACCCTGCGACAACCAACTAGGCTACATAATGGCAACATATAAACTGGATACTACCAATATGCATGCTTGGTCCCACTGCAGCCTGCGTCAAATCCAATTCTACTTGGGGTACGACGAAGATTTTACTTGAGATTCTTGATTTTTCCGATGATATCCGATCCCAGCGACAATTGAAAATCCTGAAACGTTTTAGAACAGCCAACGACTGCCCTCACCAGCCTGCAGAAAAGCATCGTCCAGGCAAACCGATTGAAAGAATTGCACCCGGAGATATATTCACCGCTGAGGAGCAATGCCAGATTCTCGGTTATGCATCCGCATGCGAGGTAAGTTTTCTGTTTTATGTTGCCTATTGATTTATCACCGATACCGTTTTATTAACTTTTCCCTATTGCTCGTAGCCGCACCCTTACATGTGCCAGAAGTTGACATGTTTGCCAACTAGTTTTTCTCGTAAAGGAAAGTTTCGGCAGCCGGTTTGCAAGTCTGCCCGCGTTGGTGCTCTTGACGGCACACCGTGCGCTCCCGGTTCAGTAAGTGTCGATGGTTCACAACTCTGCCTCCGGCCGATTAAATAATCTGACGAATTTATTGAATTGTTGCAGTTATGTGTCCGCGGTCTATGTCTACGTGGGAACCGGCTCGTAGTATAAGCAAAATGAAACGTATAACGATTTTGTTTTCAATTTTCACTACTCATATTGCATGTACGGTAGACAGCTGTGTATTTCCAAACAGCACGATGCCAGACAACCACGTATTTCCAAAAATGACGACCATGTAAGTCCAGGTTGGCCCCTTCTCAAGGTCCGTCTATCTGCTCGGTGGCGAGACAAATGACTCTTTCCCTTTTGCTATCTGCGAATTATACTCGCAGGTCATAAGGGAGGAGAGAGTGGGCAGATACTTGGGCTTTCGATTTACCTGGTCATACCTAATTGGCTTGGCTTTAATAATAAAAAAATGTCCGAGTGATGCACAATTTACCGCTGTTTTGATTTGCTCATATTTCGCACAATAAATTTCATTGCTGATTCGTACACACTCGATGTTACCGATAATTTCAAAATTGTACCTTCGAGAAATCATTGGGTAGCCCACATCTGCCTACTACCTGTGCATACTACTCCGTCTGTTCCTGGCCCTCCCACCTTTTTTTTACCTTCTTGCGGCAATTGCGGAGAATTAGACACTGGTGATTATTTTAAAAGCGCCAACCAACCAGGAAAATTAGTTCGACTGAATTATTACGCTACGGTTCACGGTACACCCTACAAGCTCCGCTTGGCCTTATCAGCCATTCCCTAATCTCCCAACTTACCTAATCGCCTGAAACAGGATGCTGCGGTAAATCCAATGGAAACGCAAACTTGGAAGTTCGGCGACTTCATCTTCAATCTCTGTTCTATAGGTTGAGTATCGGTGTAGGGGTTGCTATCCAATCGGTTTAGGGACTCGAAGAGATTACTTGAAGGAAATAACGTTCTCCCCTCCAGCATTTAACTCTCAGGCATCTCGATGAACCGACAACCGCGTAAGAAATTCAGGATAAGGGTGAAAGAGCAGAAATGATGAAGATCGATTAAAAACAGAACGGACGGAAAGAAAGTTGACGGAAACAAATTTGCTTTCCAATTGATGTGTCTTAATGGGCCTCTAAAAAAAAAGGTTGCCTGGAGTTGTGTTATCTGCTTTTTATAGCTCCCCACTGACCCTCAGGTCCCATTGTACACCACCTTATTGTCCACATCGCGTCCCGTGCTCCTCCAGATTCGGGACAGGTATTGTTGATGTCTCTCGCCCCACTTCGATGTCACACATAATTCAGCGATTCCGTATCGTTCCGCACTGCTGAGTGTCCAAGGGTTTCATTCTTCCGCATCCTTAACGTAGCCAGCCTAAGGATTATCTTTATCGCCCTCTTCAGACTGCCGGTTAAGTCTAAAAGCTTTAGCCTGGTCAGGCTAAAATATTCCAGCAGATCGTCCAGTGTTCTCGAAGCACGCGTTATGACACATCACGCATCGGTGACGTGTACTGAGAGAAGGATCCAGTGAAACTAACCAATCATCTAAGAAAAATCACCATCGCACATTGTAGGACGCTAGGACGCCACCTATGGCAGAAAGTCTCAGATTGTCCAAGAATTTGTACCATAGTATCTAAGAAAAATTCTTATAAATTCGGTACTTCCTACCACAGGTGGCGCCCTAGCGCCCTACAACTATGCGCTACGGTAATATCTCTCAAGCGATACAGTCATTTTTACTAGATCCTTCTCTCAGTGTAGCTCTCAGTACCCGTGCACACTGGACATGGGTCGCTATTGCGAATCGTCAAGTCTGGTTGTTGCCAAGATGGCACAACCTGCGCTCCTGACGCGGTAAGTGTCCATGACTGCCAACTCTGCCCCTGGATTGATCGATGGACTTAGGAGTTTATCGAATTTTTGCAGATATGTCTGCGCGGCGAATGCCGAAAAGGGCATCAAATCATACGATGAGCAAATGAAGCCTCACGACATCTTTGCAATGCTCCGTACTTGAATTACTTACAAGCATTTCAAAAAAATGTCCAAGTGATCAAAAACGGATCGTGGTTTTGATTTTTCAAATACTTCCTTCAATAAATTTCCTAACTGATTTGTGTTCTCAGTTACTGACAATTTCAATACGACAGCTTCGAGAAATCAGTCTTCTGCCCGGCGCCCTCTTCAACATTTGATTACATCTCCGTTATGATGCTAAACACCCTTCTCTGCTATCGTTGTCCTCCCCTCGGCGAACACTGCGGTTGTCCCAATTGAGTTGAGTAGGCTATCGGGCCGAGGATCAATTCGTTAACGATAAATTTAACGGGAGAGGCGGATCACGTTTCTCCGAGCTTCTCGGTTCATCGCAAGGGAATTAGACCTCAACTTACCGTTGAGGTCTAATTTTTATGGTCCTCGCGAATCCTTTGAAGAAGACCATTGCGCAACTTCCACAGCGACCACACCGATGCGTCCCCGCTCGAGCCACCTCCGGGTCCATCGTTATATATCACCTCTGGAATCCGACCAATTTCCCGTAAGAGGATCAGTTTAATTAAGTCGAGGAGCGGAGAGGAACCGGACAAAGAAGTAAAGCCGCGCCGATGCACCGCGCGCCTCCAATTACCCGGGCTCCGGATAGTAACAAGACTTCGAGGGTCGCTCCGCAAGCGCTGACATTCTTTTTTCTCATCAAATCCCGACATACGAATAATTTATTCGCATGCTTTTTGCCACAACGGCTTATCCGGGCAAAGTGCCGACTGCAACTCGGAAACATCCACTCGTTTTTTTACTTGACTTCCTCCCTAGGCGTAAGGAGGAGTTGGGCGTTTATTGCGAGTCATTATTAATTTGAATAATTAATAAACGCTTAATATTACATATTAACATTTCACTGAGGAATAAGTCGCTAATGGACAGGGCTAATGTACTAATGGACGGGAATGGAGTTGAGCTTCCGGAGAAAATGATAATGCATCGTTGTTTATTCCGTCGTTTTTGTATGATTTTTTTTAAATGACTGATATTTTTATATTAATTTTTATGCACGCGGGAGATAAAAAAAATTAATTTTGTTTTTCATATGAAAATTTGTGGCGAATGTTGATCAACTGCCTGAAATATTAAATAGAGGGAACAAAGAGTGTCCCACTTAATATGCATACCGGCATGAGTGCGCTCGACAAATGTTTGCCCGAATGAGTTTTTATAATAAAATACTCGTAAAGATATTTCTTGAATTTTGTTCATGGAATGTCAATTACCAAATTTCTCATCGGTCGACGTTACCCCATCATTTAAAAATTGTACCTGTAATTGGGCGATTGCCCTTAATAATAATTAATTAAATAAATAAATAAATAAATAAATAAATAAATCAATAAATCAATCAATCAATAAAACGAATGTTTTTTTTTTTTAATTCGTATTCAGAACTTGCAATATCGACGATATTTGGGGAGTGGCTTGTTGGTACCGATGCGGAAATCAAAGTCAGTGGGGGAAAAAAAAAACGACAAGGCGCATTGTGTGTCGAGCGTCCCAATTTACCGCAATAATTAATTCAGGACTCCCTCTGTGGCTCGTTGTGCTCGAAACTTCACCCACTCGGTGCCCGTATCTGTTCTGTGTGCTGCGCTACATGGAACCCTCATGACACATCTATACTCCTAGCCAGAATGAGGGGAGCTCGAGCTCGGTACTGATGATGGTCCTGTGATATAGACGTGGACCTTTACCGCGAGTGATACTACTTCGCATGTCACGTCGTGCCGTACGTGCCAACTATCTGGATCGTTTCAGAAGCCTTTAAAGTGAATGTCCTCCGTGTGTCGTGATACGCCTCGAATAGCCTAATGGACACTAATGGCACAAACCAGCGTCGGGAGCTTCCGCTGAAAACGGATTGCATCGTTAGCCGTCAGAGCGTGGGTTCATTTTTGCTTGATTACACCATCAGCCGGAATACACAATTTTTCGGATGGATTATTTTGCGACCGACGGATCTTCTATTCCTTTGCAGTCTCAGCATATTCCGAAAACCACATGTGTACCGTCGGCGTGTTGGTTCAGTTGACAATGTTTCGAAAGCGAACTTCCCGCGTTCGTAAACGAAATTTCTTCTCGGATGGCCACGGCCATGACCATTGCAACGCAGCCTGTCCTCTTATGTAGTATTTATAAATCATGCATGAAAAGTACTACTTTTCGTGCCTGCCGAGAGTGGCGAAAGTAGCGCTTTACAGCCAAGTGTACAATAAATACCCGGCGCGTGTGCAACCGGTCCGATTTTACTTTTCGCACGCTGATTTTACTTCTCGAACGAGTGTGTTTACACGCCTCACAGGCACGAAAAATTACACATTTCCTGCATTTGTTGCAAAAGCACTATGCGATACTCGTCCGAAAAAGAGGACTCCCAGAAGCGCGTGCGAAGTAGCCAAAACTCGCTTTCTCTCGGTCCAGCTCGTGCACTTCCGAACCGTCGCCTAAAGTCCGCTTTCTCGCACTGGCAGCGCAAATTACTATTGTGCTTGAATTAGACCAGAAGCTGAAATACACCCATATTCTAACGGATTGTTTCGCGAATAACGGATCCTAAGCTAAATATGTACGGTCGGCGTGGGCATAGGCGGAAACGTGTCAGTTCAGTTGATAATGTTTCGAAACCGAACTTCCCGTGTCCGGAAAGTAAATTTCCTCTCGGGTGACAGCCATGGCCACGCCGCCTCTGTTCTTATGTATATAACAGTATAGTATAGTACATGTATAGTATGCAGAGTATACATGTGAACATGTAAGTCTCAACTATACAGGGGACCGCTTAGATAGCCTGCATTGTACAACTAGCACACAACTTCGAAAATCCCAATGTGTACCAGGTAGTTCGGCAAAGAGCACCATCGCAGGACGAACTATTGCGGGACATTGAAGCCGCAGGGTAGATTCGATTATCGATAAGCTCGCCTGATTGACATACGGAGTGTGGTATCTGTGAAATCCTTTGAGGATTCTAACAATAGTCGATTGATGTAAAATCGTATTCAATGATTAGATCATTAAGGGCAGAAGCACTTGTTCCATATCACGCTTCAGCCGGTCGCTTGAGCCGAACGCGTAAGTCGAATTTGGATAACATGTAGTGAGTCCGATTGCGTCTACTCACTAAAATCATGAAAATACCTTCGTCAAATTGGAAAGCAATTGAGTAAACGTACGGCCCTAGAGCATACAATAAGTTTTCTCTTTATTCTTATCAGCATGCAATGTTTTTTCTCGTTATCAGTCACCGAAGGTTCTGATTGTTCCGAATTGATCAAAGTACGATCAAAGTTTTCCCCCGGAAATTTTGATCATAAGGCTTTTCACATAAAAATGATGTTTTCGCGTGAGAATTATAACTGTGCAGACATCGTAGGATTGCTCCGCCGGACATTCAGTTCCTGATTTGCGGCAATCTAGAATTCGCAGCCTCTTGCCTGGAATGCCACTTTTGAGCATGGCTGGGACGGTGGTTTATCGGTGAATTGCTGTACAAGCTAGACAGCCAGAGGTTTCACTACAAATTCGAGAAACCGCCCGCGTTCCGCGAATGCGCCCCAGTATGTACCTCTGTTTTACGTAACTATGCAAATTGTCATGCAGGGATACAAGAAAACATAGTTGAACCCGCTGTTGGTCTGTCGTGACACTCGACGATTAACCCGACTTGACTCAGCGGAAAGCCGCGCGTTCTTCACGCACGAACACGAGGACACGGAGCACGACGTATCCATGAAGGATATATAGGTGTCATTGCAGTTGGAAACAGTGAAACTAACGTGGCCCGATCGTTAATCAGGAACGTTCGTATCGAGACGTTTTTGAACGCATTCCGGGAGCGAACGAAAGAGGTCTCTTTTTTTGTGTTTCCTTTTATGCAGGGACGTATGGAGATCTCTGTTGCAGTCGAAACTAAAAGTTCTGACGTTCGATACGGATTCACCGTTGTTTCAGTCATCCGTGGACCCACCGGGCTCCAAACACCGCCGTTAATCGAGGTTCTACTCCATATAGGTTAGTCACACCAGGCGCTGATTATTCCAAATTGATCAAAGTACGATCAAAGTCCCCCCCAGCCTCTTGCCTAGTATTGTGTCATCACTTGGACCAAATCGTGGCCACTTTACATCACAGCGCACCCCTGTTAATCGGGGTTCTACTCTATATAGAGATATAGTAGCGACGCGGGCGAAAGGATTTGGGATTCAGCAGTAGATTTATTAAGCAAAGAGCAGATTTATCAAGCGAAAGGTAGATTTATTTAGGTAAGAGTAGATTTATTAAACAAAGAGCAGATTTATCAAGCAAAGAGTACATTTATTTAGGTAAGAGTAAATTTACTGAGCAAAGAGTAGCTTTAAATAAAAAAAGGAAACATCATCTGCAGGCAAGACCGAGACTCTTGCGGCTAAGTTCCTGAAGGGTTGCTGCAGCAAAGCTGGTGGCGAAAACGCAGTTGCACAGGGCGACGGAAACGCAGATCGAATTAGGTTGGGCAATGTTGAGAAACAGCGGTGAACCCGTCTCTTCGTGTTAATACACGGAGAGCGGTCACACTTCGTTAAGACGAAGTTTCGCAATCAGGATTTACGTCTTCGGCTGTCGGAGATCCAGCCCTCGAGACAGTGCCCAACATCGTTCGTCTCTACAATTCAAAATGTATGTATTCTATGTCTATATTACGACTTTGCTTGTACAGCGTATCACCTGTCTGGTTATATCTGGTCCATTCTGAGCTAGCAGCACCGCAAATCCAGCCTGACGTGGGCCACTGTACATACAGCGCGTGCATCGCTGCTACATAGAGATATTCCATTGGAAAACGTGGCTGGCGAATGAATGTACACAACTCGACATACATCCGAGTTTCTCGAATAAAAGTCGGGCTCCTTCGACAGCAAAACTCATACCATTGGCGAGTTTGAAAAGCTTCTTTTGAATATCGAATTGGCATTTCGAAGAAATTTCACATCATATCTCTGTTATATTATTCGAAGGTCCTTTGTGTCATCTTTCTAGTTCCAACTATGCAAATCCCTATTACGTATTCATGGCTCACTTCGGGAGGAGTCTGCGCGCGCATCGAAGTACAGTGAATTTCACGCTGTAGAGAGATAGCTTGCGTTATTGTGGGAGGTGATTGGAGCACAAGTTTCTCCTCACCCACCAGCTGGGTCAGGCATTTTATACATTACATGTTCGGAAACGATGTTGTGCGTCAAGCTCTTGTGCCTGACGCTCGGCAGCCGTCAGGGATGAAAGAGCGCGGAGGGCAAGGGGGAAAGGGGCTGCTCCATCGATTCACCCGGGGGTCTCGCAACCACCGTCCTTGTGTCCCTTTTCGCTTCCACTGCTCCTCTACTGCCACTGCCATTGCCGCTGCCACCGATACTAGTACTGCTACCATTACCAGCGTCACGACGGCTACAACTATTTCCACCAAAGTACATCTCAATGATTTACCAGTAACCGTCATTATTTTCGGTATTCAAGATTCTTTAGCTGCAACAGGATGACAGTGGTTTTTCCCTATTGGTCCACCCGTCGCCTGCATATTTGTCTGCGGCGCCTCACTATCTTTATGACAATAAGGTGCCTTGCACCCTGGGATTCCCTAGGTACGACGAAACTAAAACTCGCAAACGGCTTCGTGGACTACCTCCGATGTACCTGGGAAACCACCTAAGAGAGGCGCAGTTCAGTATCAGTTACCAACTTTGGCTGACACCAATTATTTTCACCAAACTATATTTCATTGCTTTTTCAGTAACCGTGATTATCTTCGATATTCAAGATTCTTTAGCTGTTACAGTATGACAGTGGTTTTTCCCTGTTTATGGTATATCCGTCGCCTGCATATCTATATGATGATAAGGTGCGCGACGTACTGGAATCCCCCAGTTGCGATGAAACAAGAAGCCGGAAACGGCTTTGTGGACTACCTCGGATGTACCTGGGAAACCACCTAAGAGAGGCGCAGTTCAGTATCAGTTACCAACTTTGGCTGGCACCAATTATTTTCACCAAACTATATTTCATTGCTTTTTCAGTAACCGTGATTATCTTCGATATTCAAGATTCTTTAGCTGTTACAGTATGACAGTGGTTTTTCCCTGTTTATGGTATATCCGTCGCCTGCATATCTATATGATAATAAGGTGCGCGACGTACTGGAATCCCCCAGTTGCGATGCATCAAGAAGCCGGAAACGGCTTCGTGGACTATCTTGGATGTACCTGGGAAACCGCCCGAGAGACGCGCAATCCAGGATCGGTCGTCAACTTTGGCGCAGACCATTCCAGCCAGGTCGCCCCTTTTTTGCCCCCTGCCTGTTCCACCCCACCGCTCCTACAGCGTCGCTCTGGAGATAGGCAATTCCCGTTGTGGTATAAGGATACAGATAATCCCAGCCACACAATTCACTCCATCCCCGCAAATCGCGGTCCACTTTCCTGCGGATCAATTGCGTGCCGCTCTCGCGTCTCCCACCTCCCCGTTCCGAGGCATCCTTGTTCAGCTCGATGGGTATCGACAGGCTACACACAAGCCGACTTGAGTACAATCGCTGCAATCATCCGGTCCGCACGAGCGAGTGACCTACCCTCGTTGACCGAAAAGTCATTTGACATTATTCTCCCACATCAGTGTGCACACGCGTACACATCCCCTCCGCGCCACCGTCCCATGTTCTCCGACGCAAATATTTGCCAAAATTCGTTAGCATGCCCTCCCAAAAATCTCGACGCAAACGCAAAGCTTCATCTCACGGTAGATTTTCAACGAAATTTCAACGCACACATCGCCCGATGCGTCGATGAACAGACATATTGAACATCGTTGAATTCTTAAGGAGGTTGGATCGGTGCGCACTAGTCAAATGATTCGTTTATGCAAACTTTCACGCATCTATCGATTATAGTGGACAGTTATTTGTATGACAGCAGATTTCCTTGACCTAGAAAAATATTAATTGCAATGGAGTTGCAAAAATATTAACTGGTTTGTGCTCATTTTCCGAAAAGATACATTTAAGTTTTTTCAAAGAATAATCCCTAAATTTCGCTTGATTTTTATGTCTTACGACCCATTCTCTTCATTGAAAGATGCTCTACGAATCCACCATCGAGATATTCGATAGTATTTTCCGTTTAAAAATGCCAGTCGTTTTTTTTTTATGGAGGAATTTCGTCGATGGATAAACAAAAGGCTGCCATTTTCAAACGGCAAATACTATCGAATATCTAGATGATGAATTCGTGGAGCATCGTTCAAGGAAGAGAATGAGCCGTGATACATAAAAATCGAGCGACAATTAGCCATTATTTTTTGAAAAAACTGAGATGTACCATTTCGAAAATGAGCACAAACCAGTTGACATTTTTGCAAATCGATTGCAATTAATATTGTTCTAGGTTAAGTACATTTACTGTAATACAAGTAACCATCCACTATCACCAAAAGACGCGTGAAAGTAGATATGAACGACTTTAAAATTGCACCCCTCATTTGACTAATGCGAAGCACTCGAACCTCCTTAAGCGAGTGGTTGCATCCGTCATACCGTTCGATTCTCACGAATACCCCGTACCGTTACACCCGCTGCGAACGGTGGTACCGAGCGCAACGTATTAAATTGTATGTGCTCATACCAGCACGCTTGCAATAACTCGCGAAACACAATGTCAGGGTTGCACGTACAACTCCGCCATACAAATTAATACATACGTGGCTCACTGGTGCCTCGAGACCACAATAGCATCCATGCACCCTTGAATCTCGCACAGTGTGCCGTAAACGCAGACATCCGACTTACGCCCACGTGTGTAGAAGTGGTCCATTACGCAGTTCGTGGTGTTCGCGAGTCGTGTATCCGTCTGCCTCTTTTATCGTTGAATCGGGCAAACAATACACTTTGTTAAACTTTACTCGTGGCGCAGTTGTTCTTCGTACCGTTTACGGGCTTCCGCCCCTGGAAGTTTCGCTATTCACCGACGTAAATCGTACATCGTGTTTTATATCATTTTACTCTTCCTCTTCCTCGCTGGACGAGCTTTCGTTCATTCGGACTCCACCGGACCATTTCACGGGTTTCGCTGCCCAACCGTCGCCTTTCTATGCGAGATTCATTTTCGAAGTCGAGCATTAACATAAGTTTGATCTTACGATTCCCCATTCCGCCAGCCTGTTTAGGATGTGCCCAAAGGACTACAGTCCTGCTGTACAATAAATGCCAATCTAGCCTGGCAACGACGTCTTATGATTTTAATGATGCAGATACTTGCGAGAGAAAAAGGCAATTATTGTCAGATTTTCTTATGATTTTAATGATGCAGATACTTGCGAGAGAAAAAGGCAATTATTGTCAGATTTTCGCGGCTCTCGTACCTTTTCATATCTGAAAATATACGTCAAGTGAACTTACCACTAAGTTTTTGGTCAAGGATGGAAGAGAAATGGGACTGCGTTACGAAAGCACAAAATCTATAGGAGATTCATTTTGGAAGCCGAGCCTTAATTAAGTTTAAGCTTACTACTTCCCATTGGGCCCTTATCCTAAGTGAGGATTTGCCTGAAGTACCACAAGTCCTACTGTCCAATAAATTCTCATCCATCTATCTATCCAACCTGTCATCGTCGTCTTGTGATTGTAATCATTCATATACTTGCAAGAGAAAATGGCGTTCATTGGTGGATTCAGGATCGGTCATCAACTTTGGCTGAAACCAATTATTTCTATCGAAATGTATCTCATTGCTTTTTCAGTAACCGTAATTATTTTCGGTATTGAAGATTCTTTAGTTCTTACAGGATGACAGTGGTTTAGCCCTGTTTATGGTCTACCCATCGTCTGCCTGAAAAAAGTCATTTATTGGCAGATATTCGCGGCTCTCGTACCTTTTTCATATCTGAAAATATACGTCAAGTGAACTTACCACTAAGTTTTTGGTCACGGATGGCCGAGGAATGGGACTGCGTTACCCAAGCACAAAATCTATAGGAGATTCATTTTGGAAGTGAAGCCTTAATTTAAGTTTGAGCTTACTACTTCCCATTGGGCCCTTATCCTAAGTGAGGATTTGCCTGAAGGACCACAAGTCCTACTGTCCAATAAATTCTCATCCATCTATCTATCCAACCTGTCATCGTCGTCTTGTGATTGTAATCATTCATATACTTGCAAGAGAAAATGGCGTTGATTGGTGGATTTTCTCGGCTCTCGTACCCGTTCATATTAGACAATATAACGTCGGGTAAACTTGCTACCAAGTATTTTGCCAAGGATGGAAGAGGAATGGGACTCTCGTTACCCGCGCAGAAACTCTCTCCGTTCCTACTTTCCTCAGCTTCTCGTCTCGACGGTGAGTTTTACCGGGAGCTCAAGGTAATAACAAACTTTATGTATGCTTTCGTTCGAGTCGAGGATTTCCATAAACCCGGAAACTCCTCGGAGGCTCGTTAGCTCAGCGTGCTAATCGGATCCAATTTTACGACCACTCTTCTCTCTCTCTCTCAATCTAGACCACTAAAGTTTTTCAAAGAACTTCTGATTTTTATTTATTTTATTGACGGACGAGAGAATCTCCCGTTCATCTACGGTCGCGACAACTTCGTTCGACTACTTCTGTGGATATTTTTCATTGAAAATTGCTGTTGCCATTGGACGTTCTTCGTCACCTAATCAACTTTTCAATTCAGCTTCCAGTCCTGTCCGCTCCAAGTTTTCCGTTCTTTATTTCGTGCTACTCCGTTCTCGCTTCGTCTTCAAACTTCGCTCTCGCGCCGCAGCTCATAGCGTCGAAATTTATTTACTGGAACGACAATTAAATGAAACGAGGGTGTGAAACACGATGGAGCGGCGCAGAGGATATTGCACGAACGCGAGAGGCCGAGTAGTTTTACCGACGAGTCGTGGAGACCGACGGACCGACAAAGGCTTTCGTTGTCACCCGAGATGTATTGCGAGGGCTTCCGCCACCGACAGAAGGTACCGCGACGTATCGCTACGACGGGGTCTCGCGAATATTGAAAAATTTTGCGCCACCCACGCTCCTTTTCAACTCCCGACTGTCCGAAGAACAAAAGACGGGAATTATGCCAGGGTTTCATTGATATTTACTTCTTAGCTTTTATTACGTATCTTTGTATTATTTAACGAATTGAATTTTTGGCAAAGTACCTTTTTTCATTTAGTAATTTTTTTGCAGTCGGGAGTTTTTTAAAGATTTTTTTATACGTGAATCGTTCGAATATATTACCTCTGTTCATCAAAATGCACTTGCGTCCATTTTTTTTTCCTCCGCCGGTACTGCGGATCCTCACCATGGCAAACAAGTCAGAGCAGTTGCACGACGATAAAACGAGTTGTGCCAGGGTTAAATTGATATTTATTTCTTAAATTTTGTCATCTATCTTATCTACATTATTTTATTAAAATTGCGCTTTTACCAAGTTCCTTTTTTATTTACTAATTTTTCAGACAGATTTTTTGATACGTGAAACGTTCCAATAAATTACACATGCGCTGATTTTTTTGAACGTGTGCATCGAACACAGAATAAAGCTCGCGACGATATTCAACTTTGAACCAACATCCATTTTAGAAATTAATTGCGAAACTACCGTTGAAATATCTCCGCCGCCACTGCGGATCCTCACCATGGCAAACAAGTCGGAGCAGTTGCACGACGATAAAACGAGTTGTGCCAGGGTTACATTGATAATTATTTCTTAAATTTTGTCATCTATCTTATCTACATTATTTAATTAAAATTGCACTCTTACCAAGTTCCTTTTTTATTTACTAATTTTTCAGACAGATTTTTTGATACGTGAAACGTTCCAATAAATTACACATGCGCTGATTTTTTTGAACGTGTGCATCGAACACAGAATAAAGCTCGCGAGGATATTCAACTTTGAACCAACATCCATTTTAGAAATTAATTGCGAAACTACCGTTGAAATATCTCCGCCGCCACTGCGGATCCTCACCATGGCAAACAAGTCGGAGCAGTTGCACGACGATAAAACGAGTTGTGCCAGGGTTTCATTGATAATTATTTCTTAAATTTTGTCATCTATCTTATCTACATTATTTAATTAAAATTGCACTCTTACCAAGTTCCTTTTTTATTTACTAATTTTTCAGACAGATCTTTTGATACGTGAAACGTTCCAATAAATTACACATGCGCTGATTTTTTTGAAAGTGTGCATCGAACACAGAATAAAGCTCGCGAGGATATTCAACTTTGAACCAACATCCATTTTAGAAATTAATTGCGAAACTACCGTTGAAATATCTCCGCCGCCACTGCGGATCGTCCCCCTGGCAAACAAGTCAGAGAAGGTGAACGACGATAAAACGTGTTAGAGAGTCGCCGTCGTCGAGCTGCAGGGACAAGCGCAAACACCGAGTGCACCGGATACGTTCGGTCCGCGTTGCCGACGCGTTGCTCCCGGTGCCACTCTCGTCTTTCGTTATTACGGTTCAGTAGCAGCTGGGGTCCTCGATATCGGAAAATAGGTAGGTAAAAGCCTCTCGCTTCCACGGCCCGACCATGGTCCACTCTCTGTCTTCCACTCGGTCTACCCTTTACTCCCTCGCTTACTCCGCTTTCTCTTTTTTTCTCCTCTTTTTTTTTTTTTCTCTGCACCTCTCATTCCATTTGTTTGATTTTCATTAAGCTCTTTGTCAGTTAGCCCAGCCTCGCCCGAACTGCTCGCTGAAACATCGATACCGCATTGCTCCCGTTTCCCTTCTCAATCCCCTTTCATGATCCAATTTTTTTTTTTTAAGCCCTTTCTCCCATTGCCTCCGTCCGTCACTTCTCCTCTTCATTATCCACCCACGCGCGAAACGCGGATTTTCCCGCATAGACGCACGAACCGCGTGTCCTCTCGATTTTGCTCCAAAACTAATTTATCCATGATTCGGAGTAAAACAGTTCGTTACCGAGATCGTCGATCTTCTCATTGCCGACAATCGCACGAAACCACACGAAACCTGTCCATGCCTCTTGCCCCTAACCGCTGTACAAGTTGGGCTACAGCGCGTGCTACAACGTTCGGTTTGTCGCAACAATCGAACTCAAAACCACCGTGGATGATTGGCGGTCCTTGTGCCCGTTGCGCGTAACTGCTACAGATATACAAAGACGTGTTGCCGAGTTGTGTGGAACACCGGAGGAAGGTAAGGGACGACGAGAGTACGCGAATGGATTTTAGTGAGTCGCATTGATTGTCGCGGTGCAGGATAGTTAACGGGAGGCAAACATCGCACAACTCTGAGGGCAAAACGCGCGCGCTTGTGTTGTGGTTTGCGATGGGATTCGAGCGTGCATCGACACATCATTAGGTGCGGAGCGGCGGAGCCGGTCGGGTGAGGCTCGTGGATTTCGCACAACAACCCCGGGGGCGAGCTTCACTTGCTTCGTGGTGACCGCTTGATGGAGGTCCGTCGCTTCGGAGACTGAGCACCCGAAAGCGAGAGCCGGGCAAACACGTGAACCACCGAATTGTGAGAGTGGAGCAGCGCGCGGGCGACGATTGAAAGAAGAGGAGGCGAAGGGGTTGAAGATAGATCGAAGCGGAGTGAGCAACGGAAGGAGGTATTTGCTTTCGATTAGAATCGAACGATAGACAGAGGCGAGGCGACGTTGGTCCCATAGCCGCACCGCCATCATCTTCCGTTTCTTGGATTTCCAGAGAGAGAGAATTCACCGTGCGGTCGCGTCACGACGGCAATTCAACAATCGCGAAACTATCCGTTGGATAACTCCTCGGGAAGAAACTCTCTTCAGCCGGATTAGCCGGCAGCAACTTCCCGTCAATTCAGCAAACTGACTGCTCGGGGTAGGCCAAATTCCCAAAAGCCGGCTCATCAAGAGCCAATCCACCGGGGGACGACTCGCCAAGGACCAACTCACCAACGACTGCGAATGAGGCTTTCTGCGCGCTCGGCTTGGTCGCCCGATGAGACGGAGGACACGAAAGTTGTATCTTTAGATTCTCTTGCATGTCGTCGTAGGGGAGACCGGGGAAAAATGGCACAGCGGGCCAAAACGGGACTGTGAGAGCGAAACTCAATTCTCCAATAATTTTTGGATGCCCAATTTTGTCCTAACGATACGTCCGGATTTTCAAACCCGTTTTG
The DNA here is from genome assembly GCA_958510785.1 of Exephanes ischioxanthus. Classification (NCBI taxonomy): domain Eukaryota; kingdom Metazoa; phylum Arthropoda; class Insecta; order Hymenoptera; family Ichneumonidae; genus Exephanes; species Exephanes ischioxanthus. The sequence goes on from OY294025.1 coordinate 3,098,939, forward strand.
CCCCACGTACCACCATCGCCACCATTTCAAACTTATTGGAGAATTGCGTCTTGTCTCATTATCCCGTTTTGCCCCGGTGTGCCATTTTGCCCCGCTCTCCCCTACTGCGTTATCGTGTTAATATTATGGTAAGCCACTGTCTCAACGCGAGACACAAACCGGGATGATCAATGTCTCAGGCTTTCATCGAAAGGTCCCACAGATACATGGCGCACCGATTCTCTCATGGCCTTGCTGAGGGATAAATCACTGTTGGTTTCCTCCCTTCCGTTGCGTCTTTATCTTTGTCTCCGGTGTAAAATAAAATGAAAGAAAAAAAAACAAAAACTTCGAGGCCCTTCGAGACGCTATTTCTTATTCGCGAGGGGCCAATCGATCCCCCTAAATTCCGCCACTTCACGTCATCCCTTATTTATCTGTTTGTTTTTATCTGTTTTTCTTCTTCCGTTCTCGCGAGAGTTCCTTTTATCATTTGGAGAAATGATTTGATCGACCGTGTCACCCGGAAAGCCAAATCATCCTGAACTACCCTATGCGCGTATCTAAAGAATTCTTTTCTCTGAGCGATCGCTCTCTGGCGGTCTCGCGTGTTATTTTTAATCCGTGCTATTTTGACATGTGTTATTATCGTAGGTGCGCTTATCGAGTGTGGCATTTTCCCGTGATATTATCAACCGTAACATTCATTCGTCAGCCAATTGGGACGAAGGATCGAGACCCTGATCTTAGATTTTTCTGCTAAAAGCTCTTGACATCAAATTCCTAAGACAATAATTCTGCTGAATGACTTTGATCTCAGCGAACAATATCCATTGACCAAAGTGAACTACCAGTCTCTAGTCCAGCACGTAGTCGTACGAGTACAGAGGCAGCGAGAGTAGTCGTATGCAAATTCCTGACTTGTAATCTACGCCTGCCTTGGCGGCTTACAAAGGGGTTGAAATCGATCGAGCTCTGGCCCGTTCCACCCCGTTTCTGCCGGGCGGCGAGAGAGGGGAGCGGGGGGGTTCTGTATTCGTTTGTTCCGCTTCCTGCAGTGTCTCTCGTCGCAGCTACGACTCACCGGGTCTCTCGGCTATATGGAGCTTCAGCTCCGGCTTCCCCCTCGGCCGGGGGCCGGATTAGCATTTCTGTGGTAGATCATTCTCGGGAACCGCTGTTCCCGGGGACCATCGTCGTCGTCGTCTGGAAATTTATAACGGCCCGCTATGTTTCCAACCTCTTGCTCGTTCTTTCGTTCCTACACATTTCTCGTCTAGGATGGCGATCGTGAAACGGGTGGATTGCTGAACTGCCGCAGAACTAGGCGGTTCGGCCCCGCGCCTCGCCCCCTCCGCATCTGCAGTACCCTCAATCCTCTTCCCAAGCCCTCCCCGCCGAACCGGCAGAAAGCCAGTTTCGATTCTCATTCACGTGCACAGCGATAACTATAATTCACCGGTACCTCTCGCTCACTCACTACCGATGAATCGCACCGCGAGCCAGTAGCACCAGTCAGCCAGCCGACTAGGTAGCTGGACGCTGTCGTGGTTTATCGCCAAGATTTAGAACCCGGCACGGGGGGGCCGTGTGCAAAGTGGGTTGAGAGGGAAACCGTGTTTCATTAGTCAGAATGAATATACGAATCGATTCACTGCACAGGGCGTAGAAAACTCAGGATCGAACGGCGGACAATCATCTGCGATTCGTTACATCCTCGATGCGGCGGAGGGGATTTTCTAGGTGTCGGTAACTTAATGTATAGGCGAGTTTTCTTTTTATCAGACTGTGACAAATGGTACTTCGGACACTGATAAGGCTGCACAGAGGAACATGCTCTTTGTTGTCGCTAATGTCGACTCCAGATTCGAGATCAAATAGAGCGATTAAGGGCGATATGGCTGATTGTCTCACATGACGATATTCGAGCCTTTTCCAATGGACCTCTAAGCTACGTTGTTGAAAAAAAAACTATGGCCATTTCAGACCGCATCGCAACGGGAATCCCTTTACACAGAGAAAAAAAATGAATTGAGTCAACAAAATGTGCGCTTACGGGTGGCGAAACAAATGTTTGGTTGATCGAAAGGAATACCTCGTTGATCGAACTAACAGGCCATCGATTCAAATTTTTCTTTACTTAATACAACCATTATTTCGTTCGATCAAGCAAAAATTTGTTTCGCCACCCGTAAGCGCTCATTTTGTTGACTCAATCGATTTTTTTTCTCAGTGTATAGGATCCCTTTTATTGGGATCATCGATGTGAATGATCTGAATTTGCTTGGGGTCGATTCGTGCACTAGTCGTGCACTATTCGCGAATCCCTTTATAGGATCCCTTTTATTGAGATCATCGATGTGAATGATCTGAATTTGCTTCGGGTCGATCCGTGCACTAGTCGTGCACTATTCGCGAATCCCTTTATAGGATCCCTTTATTGGGATCATCGATGTGAATGATCTGAATTTGCGTGGGGGCGATCCGTGCACTAGTCGTGCACTATTCGCGAATCCCTTTTTAGGATCCCTTTTATTGGGATCATCGATGTGAATGATCTGAATTTGCTTAGGGTCGATCCGTGCACTATTCGTGCACTATTCGGTAGCTTAATGTGCAGGCGAGTTTTTTTTGTACCAAAATGGGACAAACGGTACTTCGGACAAGGAGAACGCTGAATACAGGAACATTCCCTTTGTTGTCGCTAATATCGACTCCAGATTCGACCTCAAATAGAGCGATTCGGGGTGATACGGCTGGTCGAGTCAGATGACGATATTCAATCCTTTTCCAATCGAAGTACCTCCTATCTACGTCGTTGAAAGGAAAACAATGCCCATATGACACCGCGTCAACCTAGATTGCACGGGAATCCCTTTATAGGAGCCCTTTTATTGGGATAATCGATGCGGATGATCTGAATATGCTTAGGGTCGCTCCGCGCACTGTTCGAGCTGAAGAACCACTCTGGTTGTGACTCAGCAGAAGGGGCCAATGTTGTGCCGTTCCCTTTCAATATCTGTGTAGGATCTTTCACAAAATAATTCACAGATATGTTGATTTCAATCTTTTTGACCCCGAAAAGTCTCGAGGAATCCAATGTCCTTCGATCACCCCACAGGAAACAATCCACGGACTGTCCTGGAGAGATCGGTCATTTTTTGGCCCGACTGTCCTGGAGCGATTTGCAATTTTTTGGTCCGATTGTCCTGGAGCGATCGGTAACTTTTGGCCCGACTGTCCCGGAGCGATCGGTAATTTTTTGGCCCGACTGTCCTGGAACCCGATGACGGAAAGCAGTGTTCCGTATCCTTTGTAAAGTTCAGCGTCCCGGGGTGTGATCTCCCATCGGACCATTAACGCCGATGTTTCGCCGTGCTGCGCCCACACCTGCCCGCGAAGATCCCTTCGATTAATTCTCGTTACTGTCAATCGTGATTCGTCTGCGGTGGAGAAAAAAAAAATCTCGCGGGTAAATGGGGATCATGGAAGGAAGAACCGAGGAAAACGGTTCGGTCTTTTGCCGTGTACGACGTGCACTATATTGGGGCTCTCCTGGAGGCATGTTTATCGAGTCGCACTAATGAAATCGATGCCACTGCCGCAACGACCCATTCCACTCTGATGCCATCCACTCGATATATCTGGTAACCCTTTGTACCGAGTCCTCCGTGCGGTTTATCTCGAATACCCGAATCACGTTTCGAGACGGAAAGGGGATGGAAACGGAACGAGATAAACAGAACCAGGGAGATGAATTGTTCAATGCCGGTTCTCCATGACACCGATAGCAGTCCTCCAAAGGATCGGTAAAAGCACTTGATTAATTAATACAACCAATCGTATTATGCATCTTGTTTTTTTTTTTTTTCGTTTATGGTTAACCCTTCAATTCCGAAGCTTTCCTATCGAAAAAAAAATCTCAATCAGACACCTTTCTAAATCATATATTTAAAAATGTTGACTTTTGATAAATTCACCTTATCAATTATTACAGCTGAATAATAAAAGACCATGATGAAATTATGTTCCTAAACTCTCTGGACTATACATTGGTAGCCGTCAAATTTTTACATAATATTAAAAATCAAAATTAAGAAGATATTTTTAAATATAGCTGTTTCACCAAACTGGTAAATATTTTGAATTCTGCATTGAAGGGTTGAATGAGAATGTGATAGGCGTTGGGCGAAAATGTAGAATAATAAATCTATCTGGCACAAAGTAAGAGTTTAACCCGACTCGATATGAAATTCCATGTATAGCATCGAGCACACCCATGCGTGGGCTTACCAGATCGTCATTCGAAGTATCGATTAATTAAAAATAATTAATAAAACGTAAAAACAACTTACCAAGCGAGCACCAAATAAAGCAAAACAAAACTAACTACCACAAAACAGGGTTTTTAACTGGCTCGATATCGAATTTCATGTAAAAAATGAAGTGAGCTCGTGCGGAGTTTTATCAGATCGTTAGTCAAGTTAATGATTAATTAAAAATAATTATTAAAATGTTGAAAAAAATTTACCCAACTAATAGCACAGTTCGTTGGGTCGTCGTTGGTTTTATTTATGTTCTCCACCGCCCCACTCGATGCATACGAGTATTAAAGAAAAAAAAAAAATTATCGATTCTGCACGACGGCGAGTGGGGAAGAAAATGGAACGAAAAAAAAGAAAAGGGCACTGATAAAAAAAAAATCTATGGTTACTATAACCGTTGCCAAGGGCTTTAGATAGTGCAAAGTTACGATGCATAACCGATCTTATAGGGACAATCGCTTCGGATACTGTTGCATCACGATGCGGTTATTATCGAATAAAACTTCCGATCAGATGAACATTTTTATTTCAAACATTTAACACCTCCGAAATTTTAATTTATTTATTTGAAATTCGTACTTTCTCTCACACGATGTTTCCAATAATATTAATAATTTTCGCTGCGTCGGTAAAATATATGAATTGTATAAAGAAATTATATTTCACCGACGATATCCGCCAATTCATTCCTTGCTTCGCTCACCACTGGGTTTAAAAATTTTCTTCAAAAATTTATTCTCATTCGTCTCATATTGTTAACTTTTATTTCGCACAGTTACAGCCCAGCGTACAGCATCGGATTCGAAAGTATGAACAAAAAAGAAGCAGGCATTTGAACGCGGATGGTTGCCAGCGGAAAATCTCTCTCCGCCGTGAATTAATGTTCCCTGCCCAACCGCTATGCTTGCTCACTCGTTGCATAGATGCAATTTCAACGGCTGTCCAGTAACAAGGTAGAGGCATACAGGCTACTAAAGCGTAAGCTCCCTCAAGCGTGTTTACCAACCTCCGGATTATAATCTAGCTTCGTCGCACATCGTATCTTCCTTTCACGATTCACGACAATAAACCATTCTTCCGCTCAGTATCGTCGTTTTTTTTTTAGCTTCAGGGTTTTTTTTGCAACCGGTCAGATGAAAATGTACGCCAAATTTTTGCGGCTATTCGAGAACAGTGACGTGGAAACGTGAGGGCCGTATGAGATAAAAGTTTCGCCCTGTTTTTTTGTTTTTTAATTCCATTGTTTCCACTTATGTAACCGGCTTGGGTCACTGAGCCACCCACGATCCGCCTAGAGTTTTCAGAATTTTGTTCGCTGTTTCTCCGATCCTATGCTGGTCACGTAACCCTCGCCGAAGCGTCGGCCCTAAGCTTGTCTTCTATCACGACCGTTTGTTAATATTGACCGGGGTGAAGTACGTATTCTTCCACTCCCGTTGCTGCTTCCCTCCATTGAACAACAACGGGAGCGAAACAATTTGACACACAGTAGAACTTCTAGCAAAGTTGATCCTTGACGATCGTGCCACTTGTTATTTCACCAAGAGCTGCGATATAATAATACGATGCATTGTATTTATTGTATGATTTTTAAGAAATTAATTCTACGTGAGACGTTACATCGATAAGGTATCTTGCGATTGACTAAGATGTATATGCAAGTGTGTTAAGACGTCTGATAGGTGAGATACGCTTGCTGCATTAATCACGCGTTGTTCCGACACGATTGGCAACACGTTTCATTTAAAAATGCAGGGTTAATATCAATTTGACTGGTTGGAATTCGTCTGGGCATTATATACTTGATTCACGCATGGGTCAACAAGCAGCTAGTTCACCTTTGATGCTACGTCTGATACATGCCATACGCTTGCCGCATCTATCGCGTGATGTTCCAACACGATTAGCAACACCTTCTTTTTAAAAGTCCAGAGTTAATACCAATTTGTCTGGTTGGAATCCGCCAGGGCACGATACACTTGATTCACGGATCTGTGAACGACCAACTGATTCACCTTGATGCTACGTCTGGTAGGTGCGATACGCTTGCTGCATCCATCGCCTGTTGTTCCAACACGTTTCTTTCAAGAGTGCAGGGTTAATATAAATTTGGCTGGTTGGAATGCGTCTGGGCACAATATACTTGATTCGCAGATGGATGACCCAGCAGCTGACTCACCTTTGATGCTAAGTCTGATAGATGAGATACGCTTGCTGCGTCTGTCGCGTGTTGATCCCACGATATACTTGATTCACGGATGTGTGAACGACCAACTGATTCACCTTGATGCTACGTCTGGTAGATGCGATACGCTTGCTGCATCTATCGCCTGTTGTTCCCACGATATACTTGATTCACGGATCTGTGAACGACCAACTGATTCACCTTGATGCTACGTCTGGTAGGTGCGATACGCTTGCTGCATCCATCGCCTGTTGTTCCAACACGTTTCTTTCAAGAGTGCAGGGTTAATATAAATTTGGCTGGTTGGAATGCGTCTGGGCACAATATACTTGATTCGCAGATGGATGACCCAGCAGCTGACTCACCTTTGATGCTAAGTCTGATAGATGAGATACGCTTGCTGCGTCTGTCGCGTGTTGATCCCACGATATACTTGATTCACGGATCTGAGAACGACCAACTGATTCACCTTGATGCTACGTCTGGTAGATGCGATGCGCTTGCTGCATCTATCGCCTGTTGTTCCAACACGTTTCTTTTAAAAGTGCAGAGTTAGTATCAATTTGTCTGGTTGGAATCTGCCTGGGCACGATATACTTGATTCACGGATTGGTGAACCACCAGCTGGTCCACCTTTGATGCGAGATGAATTCGCGGGTCGTTTCTCTCGCATCTGCACGAGGGCTTCGTTCGGCTTGATCGAGAAAATGGAGAGTCCTTCGCCTGTGCGAATGGAACGGTCGACTCCGCGGTGCCGTTTGAATTGGAATGAAGAGAAAAAAAAAAAAAAAAAAACCGTCACGGTCATCGAGCATCGTAAAAGGCGAACGAGGGAGCACGGAGGGCTGATCGTGCGTTCATACGCCAGCCAAGCCGTCCTCTATTTCGACGAGAGGAAAAATGCGAGAGTGGAAAAGATTCCGCCGCACGGTCAGTAGTCAATCGCGTTCGTAGTTAGGTCGTACGGGGGGGGGGGGGGGGGGGGGGGTAATCCCACTCTACTCGTATAACCGACACATACACGCACACTCGAATTTCCTCCATTTCGAATTCTTCGACTCAGCTTCCGCATCTGCCTGAGTACGACGAACCCTCGTATTTTCCTTTTCTTCCGACAACCGCGAAACAGCCGAACGAAAGAGAGACGGTCGAACGACGAGCGGAAACGTTTGTCCCGAGGCGAGGATTTCATCAACGGAATTCATTTCGAGTGGGAATGTTTGGCCGGCATTTCATCCGCGGACAATGAGAGGGGAACCACCCAGCGGGGAAGCACTATATATATCGGGTGAGGACGTGTACGGGTTGATCCAGAGAGTTCCCAACACATTTTTCCGAGTCGTTTATCCCCTGAGCAAAGTTACTCAGATGGTGTTTTTTTTTTTTTAATTCACAACAGGTATCCAGTGATAACCATTAGAAATTTCGATAAGCGGAGCAATTGGAAGAAACTATGTTGCCGCACTGGGAGACTCGAGATGGTGATACGGATAGCTGGCAACGGTGAACAGGGGATTGATCTATGGATCTATCGATGATAGAGAATCAGTAGATGGGTCTATAGATCCATCAGTTGTGGAAAACCTATTCATAGATTTATTGATCTATCGACGGTAGACAATCAATAGATAGATATACAAATATATCCTGGAAACAATATATGGAATTGATCGATTGATTGATGAGTGTATGGATCTATCGATGGTAGGCAATCAATAGATAGATTTATACTGGATCTTTCAATGGAAGACTATCAATAGATGGATCTGCACTAGATCCTCCAATGGTGGACGATAAATGGATAGATTTATACTGGAGCTTTCAATAGTGGGCAATCAATAGATAGATCTATAAATATTTTTCCCGGCAAAAATTGGCACAAACTGACTGAAGCACCGTGTACGCATGGCTTCCTACATATTATCGCGTTTCTATTGTCACCGAGATAACGCAAACCTAGCGGCCCAAACCTTAACGCGTCTCGCTAAGGATCAAAGGAGAATATAAATTTTATAAAAATTATAAATTTAGTTCCGTACACATAAATTTCGTTTGACCCCGCAGACTGTGGTGGCGCCGGTGGAAAGTGAAACAAAAGCGGGAATGTTCAACGAACTGTGCACGGAGTCATTAGTTGAAACGTGTGTGCTGGCGCGTTGATTTTACTCGTTTACCCCTTTCAGACTCGCGCGCGGCCCCCTTCCCTTTCTGTTCATGGACCGTGAGAAGATGAATCAGCGACGAGGAAAATTAGCGACGCTCCGTGAGCAATAAATTTTTATTAGACACTTTCATATGAATAATGATACGAGAGCGGAGAGTTTTTCATTTGACCAAGGCAATAAATAGATTTTCAGTGGATTCGCTCGCATACAAAAATGCAAGCGGATTGACGGACCGTTTTGTAATCTTCTTTTTCTACAGTGGCAAAAAAAAAGAAAAAAATCGGCTCTCTCAGCGATATTTTTCTCGCTGTGTACGCTACAGATAATCCACAAAAATAAAATCTATTAGAACGTACAAAATACACCGATCATACAGATTACGAAAAGTAAATAAAAAAAAAAAAGTATCAGCTCGCCCGACAATATTTAGCGAAGGAAGATTATTAAACACCGATATCCCATGAAAGTTCAATTTCGTGAGAACGACCAATTGTACCAACTAAATTCCCGAGGTTGCAACCACGACCGTATAGAATCGGACGATTAATTCACGCGGTGCGATCAGCCGACCCATCAATGGGACAATAATTTCCCGCTCGAATAAACTTTGCGATTTCAACCAGGCACCGAACTATTCGGTCGAGCACCGATGAAACTCGTCGGCACGTACCAGCAGACTCTTGGTACGTTTCTCACCGCCCTCCCCTCACCGCCTTCTCCGTACACATTAACGGGACGATTCTGATAAAGGGTCGGGAATCGGGCTTGGGAGGGTAAATCTCCCTCACGAACTGCGCCTTGCGCTTGCTCGGCTCGTACACTTCTAGAGACCGAATTAAATTCCCAGGCGCCTGGCCGGAACCCCATTACGCCCGACTGCACCGTTACGTTTCCCGTAATAGCCGTACACCGCACTTGTATGAACGGTTATACAGTTCAGCAATGTACCTGCAATACCTTGACTACCTATGAATTTCAGAGCTCAGCTGTAAACCCTGCGCTTCCATTCTTCCTCTTCTTCCTCCACCTTGTTCTTCTTGCTTCGTGGCAACTCTCACGTGCATAATGAACGTTGTACAATAACACAACCAGTAAGTTTCTCGGCTAATGTTATGCGGGCCTGTAAACACCACTCGGGGGAGAGTCGAGCTGAGCTTTGCCACGTTCGGGAACTAATATAGACCAAGATTTCCTCTACCGTGGAGTTCAGCTTGTTAATAGTCATATGGATACACTGAGAAAAAGGATATTATCTCCTCCTAAGAATAGTTCCCAGGGGGGGACGTCTATGTAGATCGTTTCTCACATGGTTGTACCATGATTTGTCATCGTCATAACTATAAAATGTAGGCGTTCCCCTTGGGAACTATTTTTTATGGTAAAAAGCCAGTATTGATGCACATTGTAAAATACCAGCGAGCCTCCTTGCTGGTACTTTACGATTTGATGGAAATATGCGCCTAAGAATTTTCGACATTGATCGCTGCGCAAAAGATAGGCTAACGCGGACCCACCTTACTCAATTTTCTCAGTTTCTCGGTAAGTAAGTTTCTCGTCTAATGTTATGCGGGCCTGTAAACACCACTCGGGGAAGAGTCGAGCTGAGCTTTGCCACGTTCGGGAACTAATATAGATCAAGATTTCCTCTACCGTGGAGTTCAGCTTGTTAATAGTCATATGGATACACTGAGAAAAAGGATATTATCTCCTCCTAAGAATAGTTCCCAGGGGGGGACGTCTATGTAGATCGTTTCTCACATGGTTGTACCATGATTTGTCATCGTCATAACTATAAAATGTAGGCGTTCCCCTTGGGAACTATTTTTTATGGTAAAAAGCCAGTATTGATGCACATTGTAAAATACCAGCGAGCCTCCTTGCTGGTACTTTACGATTTGATGGAAATATGCGCCTAAGAATTTTCGACATTGATCGCTGCGCAAAAGATAGGCTAACGCGGACCCACCTTACTCAATTTTCTCAGTTTCACGGTAAGTAAGTTTCTCGGCTAATGTTATGCGGGCCTGTAAACACCACTCGGGGGAGAGTCGAGCTGAGCTTTGCCACGTTCGGGAACTAATATAGATCAAGATTTCCTCTACCGTGGAGTTCAGCTTGTTAATAGTCATATGGATACACTGAGAAAAAGGATATTATCTCCTCCTAAGAATAGTTCCCAGGGGGGGACGTCTATGTAGATCGTTTCTCACATGGTTGTACCATGATTTGTCATCGTCATAACTATAAAATGTAGGCGTTCCCCTTGGGAACTATTTTTTATAGTAAAAAGCCAGTATTGATGCACATTGTAAAATACCAGCGAGCCTCCTTGCTGGTACTTTACGATTTGATGGGAATATGCGCCTAAGAATTTTCGACATTGATTGCTGGCCAAAAGATAGGCAAACGCGGACCCACCTTACTCAATTTTCTCAGAATCCCTTGCGGACATACGCTGCCTATTTTCTGGCGGGTTGTTCGCGAAATTCTATCGGGGTTAGCGCAGTCGGAAAGGATAGTATCTCCTCCTAAGAATAGTTCCCAGGGGGAACGTCTATATAGATCGTTTCTCACAGCATGCATTCGATTGTTTAATCTATAATTATGGTTGTACCATGATTTGTCATTGTCATAACTATAAAATGTAGGCGTTCCCCTTGGGAACTATTTTTTATGGTAAAATGCCAGTATTGATGCAAATTGTAAAATACCAGCGAGCCTCCTTGCTGGTACTTTACAATTTGATGGAAATATGCGCCTAAGAATTTTCGACAGTGATTGCTGGCCAAAAGACAGGCAAACGCGGACCCACCTTACTCAATTTTCTCAGAATCCCTTGCGGACATACGCTGCCTATTTTCTGGCGGGTTGTTCGCGAAATTCTATCGGGGATAGCGCAGTCGAAATCGCATAAAAATGACCCTACCGCCCCACCGTCTACGGTATAAACGGTCATAGTCAGGGGATAAGTCGTCGCGGAATGCCGAGTATGAATTTTCCAGTCTTTCGTATATTAGATTCTTCGAAATTCCGAAGGACGCGAAAAGCGTCAAGGCGAGACCTAAAAATAGACGAACGAAAAAAAAAAGGAGGGAAGAACCGAAAGGTGACGACAGCGGGGCGGTGGCGAACGATGAGGAACGAGGGGGTGTGCGCGGAATGGAAAATCCCTACGAAAAAAGGATGATAAAGGATGAGCCGCGAGGGGATGAAAAGCGAATGTAAATTGCATCGGCAATTTTTCATTTCCGCTTCGTACTTCTTCTGGTGCGCCTTGTCCGACCTTCCATATCCGCGTGTATATACATATGTATGGTAGATATGTATACGAAGGCGGTATAAGCCAGGGGATCGACTGCGGGACGATGGTATAAAGCGTTGAATGGAAAGCTTGACGAACTCGGGCTGCACGTTGACCTGGATTTTCCTTCCGCCGTTTTGATTCAATGCAATTGGACGAAGGGGAAAGTGAGGGAGCGACGAATGGCAGTAAGTTATCTACGACCAATGTTGGCTTTATGGAAAACACTGTTAAAAAAAAAATGTTATTTGAAAATTAATTAACCGGCGCTGAAAGTCTTTTTGCACGTATCCGAATCTCGAAGTTCAAAGACTTTGCATCGCAAAGGTGTGCACTGCGATTTTGATGGAAGAGTTTGTGAAAAAAAAAAAAATGTCAGCGGCATTACAATTATTGGTGTGCGTGGCGAATTACTGGTTTGTAGATTTAATAGACTTTTGCACAGTAAATTCACTAATATTTACTATGTAATAAATTGCACATTAAATTGACGCCCTCAAGAATAGTTTAAGGTGAACATCTTTCGTTTTTAGGTTCCTCATTGAGGAAACTTTATTATTATGAAGAAAAAACTTCCGAGATTTTACTGAAAACGTGCTTAATTTTTTTATTTTTTTTTTCTGATACGATTTTTACCTAACGGTTCGTTTTTTCGTCAAGTCAATGGCTTCCAAAAAAAAATTGTCCCAGGAAGCATATTCTGGTATTTTTTTCTCTGTAATCTCCGAAATTCCATGGTTTCAAAACCATATCAACGAAGCTATGACGGGAGGAAAGCGGCATTGAAGGAAAATGAATTTTGCGTCCCAAGTGAATTCAGCAGCTAATTTTTTATTTAGCGCAACGGGAATTTAATTTACATGAAGAAGCACTGAAAGTTGGCTTTGCGCGTACAATTACAAGATATAGTTTCTCAGTTTCTGTGACGGTGTCGTGTTTGCGCGTCACCGTTGTCGGGTTGAATCATGGTAACGCTGGTAGTCGTAGCGAGGGCGGAAAAGCATTTGCATCATTGTCCGTCGCTTATCTGTAAATCGATTACGAAACAACGGTGGTAATAACTTTGCTTGTCTGGACGCAAAGCGGTCCGCCGAAGAAGATACGAAAATAAGAGAGCGGTCATGGCGTGTGCTGGTGCAGCCCACATCTGACGAAGATGAAGTGTCGGAAGAGGTGGAGGAATGACAAAAAGGAGGGGCGAAGCGACGCGAGCCTGGTGTGTGGGAGGCGCACGTTTGCCAAGAATTAGTGAGTGACGTTGGTCGAGCGTGAATTTTACGCCGTTGGCAATACGATTATTACTGTGTGTTAACTACCGTCGACCGATTTATATTCGCTCAGAGAAGGCAATTTTTTTCTCGTTCATGTCTCACGCTGTCACCCCGCGTTATTTTGTCACTGATCGACAACCCTTGTAGCCAATTTTGAGCGTTACATCAGATCTTGCCAGGGCCTTACTGGGATCTTGCTAAGATCTTCCCAAGCCCCGCTGTAACGCTCTGAAATGTCTAATGTCTGATACTAATCAAATATGAACCTATTTTGATATTAATTTTTGAACATTAACATTTTTTTTATGCGTCGTCAAAGACGAAAAACCTAAGAAAATGCTACTCTATGGAAGCTAAGCTGGAACTGCCACCACTTTCGGATTAAATTTTTCTGTAGAGATTCATCCCCTGGCGAAAAGTGCCATTTATAACTTTTTTTATTCTCCGACAAGATTCCGAAGAATTACTGTGCCCTGTCGTTGCAACTCATCAGTCGCGCTACGCGTTTCTGCTGATAAGTCGAAAGATAATTATTTCTTGTCAATGAAAAAATTCATGAATATTTACGACTGTACAATGAATAAATCCTGCGAGTTTCAAAAAAATAGTGCCACAAATTTCTTATCAAAAAAATCTAAAAATATGCCCTATTTTTCGCTAGATTAAGAAGACTGCCCCTTTAAAGGCACTGGGCCGCCCTGACAGTGGTTTAATATCGAAGACTAGTGTATCAAATTAATGGGCAAAAGTTCTATCGACAAGTTTCATAATTCCAGTTTGTGTGAAATTTTCACAGCTCTCACATTTCATACCGATGTCAGGAAGTTGGAGTTCGAACTGCCGTTGGTGTTTGCGTTGGCATTTGAGTCGCTCCTGGAGAACACGAGAAAAACAAGAAAAAAAAAAACATAATTTCCATTGGACGAACTATTCGGTGATTAACTGAAGTGTTCGACAGTTTTTGGAATAGTCTGGTTCTTACTCTTTACTCGAAGCGTGAAGACTCCGACGGGACGAGCCACCATTTATGTTGACGTTTGTGTTGGAGTTCTCGTTGACGTTTTCGCTGGGTTGGAGTCCCAGGGGACCAAGTCCATTTACCATACCGCCCATACCGTTAATTAAACCCGTACCCATCGTTGCGGGATAATACGGGTGGCCTGCAAGATAACCGGTCGGATGACCGGACGGATACCCGACGGGATAACCCGATGGGTATCCAGTTGGGTAACCAGTGTAACCAGCCATACCGGGACCCATTGCGCCCAGGCCTGGCGATCCGGTACCCGTCGTGGAAGCGATTCCGTTTCCGCGACTGTCCAATTCAGTCATCGCATTGCCCATGGACCTAGCCGAGCCTTGTAGATAGAATACACCTGGATAGAACTGTAAACAAATTCGGTCGACAGAAAATTCCGAGGAAAACGTTGGATAAATTTCGTGGAACTATTTTCTCCCTCGTAGACACACTCAAAAGATCGAGAAGTCGTAGAATCGACATGTCACAGGATCGACAAGTCACAGGATCGACAAGTCACAGGATCGACAAGTCACAGGATCGATATGTCACAGGATCGACAAGTCACAGGATCGATAAGTCATAAGATCGATAAGTCATAGAATCGATATGTCACAGGATCGACAAGTCACAGGATCGACAAGTCACAGGATCGACAAGTCACAGGATCGATAAGTAATAGAGTCGATATGTCACAAGATCGACAAGTCATAGGATCGATAAGTCATAAGATCGACAAGTCATAGGATCGATAAGCCATTGGATCGATAAGTCATAGGATCGACAAGTCATAGGATCGATAAGTCATGGGATCGATAAATCATAGGATTGACAAGTCATAGGATCGATAAATCATAGAATTGATAAGTCATAGGATCGATAAGTCATAGTATCGTTAAACTTTGAAAAGTTCCTCAACCAGAATTTCATTTAAAAAAAAATTATTTGGGTTTAAAAAGGTATAAACTGATTATTCCAAAAGTCAAATTTTTCACACATCTTTATGTAAAAAAAAATGTCAAGCTGAAGAATATTTTGTTTCACCGAGACAGAGTCTCTTATGCCCTCAAAGGGTAAAGAATAAAAGGGCCAAAGGGTTAAAAGTCTCTCAACGACGTATGAGAATGTCAATTAAATTACCTGAGCCATTGCCGTGGCAACGCAAGCCATGAAGGTCGATGCAGCGAGTGACAAGAGCGACATTTCTCGTGGTTGTTTTCCTTGGACAAACAAAACAGACTGAGTCCTCGCTACCGTCTCACTCGCCTCTTATAAGGGTGGCGACCGTTCGAAAGTTTGATGATTAAATTTTTAAGTGGTTTGTCGGACGTTAATGCATCGAATCTAATAAAACCAGTACGGATATAAACAAAAAAGTATGGAAGGCAATTGTCAATTGTTAAGCTCAACAATTGCAATTAACAAAGCTTCGATGAATTATTTAGCTCGTTATAAAAGTCTCGTTATGAAAGTGGCCTTCTCTATGTACAATTTACTATACCATTGAAACAATTTTAATGTTGCGATACAGCACCGCCCGTGGACTCACTCAAGGTGGCATTATCAAACGAGCAGTAAAAGTAAATTGTTACGCGAGTTCGCAACTTCACCGCTAATTCACTCGCAAAGTTTTAATCGAGTAATCACGCTGGCCAAGAGAGAGTGGGAGAGAACTCGCTGCGCTCTCCGACACTGTTATTTTATTTTATATTTTTATTTTTACAGCCTTCACGGAAGAGTCGCTCGGGTCAATGCGGAGCCGAGCTCGTAAGGTTGCGAATAACGTCACCGATAGCAAAAGTTCGTAACTACTTTTTTTTTTGAGAATATTCGAATTGAATACATTTTTGGATTTGATTAGAATATCATTTCGCCGATTAGATCGATTCCGATTCCTGTAAGAAAATCGCAGATGTATCGTGTTATTGATGTAAGCTTATGGATCCATTTTGTGTTAAGTTCATTGGCAAAATCCGCCAAACTACTTTGTCGATTAATTCAGCGTCGCAAAAACGAAATTGTTTTTTTTCGCCTTTTACCATAACATTCGATAAGATCCGCCTATCGAGATACATAAATGTCGGTACTTTATTCATGTCAATGTAAAAAAAAATGTTAAGACATATTGATAGTGGGAGTCTTTGACTATATCGGTGATTTTTAAAGTGATCAAGCAACGGTGAAGAATATAGCAAAAATGCCGATAATTTTTACCGCTCGCATATTCAGTCCTGCTGCTTTGTGCTTTGCGTTACAGCTATCGTGCACATAACTGCATTGAGAAAGCGTAAAAGGATTGTAAACCAATAAGAGGACGGATGTGGGTGTCGTTTTCTCTGCTCCGCTTTCTCGGTTCATTTACCGTCGTGAAAACGAAATTATTTTCCGCCTTTTACCGTAACAATCGATAAAATAAGCCTATGCAGATACATAAATGGCGTTAACTTATTCATGTCTCGTGGCAAAAAAAAAAAAAAAAAAAAAAAAAAAAATGAAAGACATTTGGATTGTGGGAGTTTTTGACAATATCGGTGATTTTGACATTTTTTCACCACTTGCATATTCAGTTCCGCTGCTTTGTGCTTTACGTCACAGCCATCGTGCGCATAACTACATTGACAAAGCGTAAAAGGATCCTAAACTAATATAAAAGGACTTATGTGGATGCCGATTTCTCTGCTTGCCCAGCGCAAATTCTCTTTGAGATTGCATTGTATTCAGATTGCACGGTACAAACTAGCGCAGCGAACCAATTCATCGCTGCAACCAATTAATCAGATTCGCAGTTTCCGACGATACGGAACTCACTTTTAATTACGGCTGAGAGGCGAATATACCATAAACTCGTATACTGGGACTAATAGGCTCTCGTACGGTTTCCATGAAAGAGATTTTCGTGCAATTTCGCCATGAGATTTGGGTAATGAATGTGCATCGTTTCACCGAGCTTTCGAGTGTCCATTCTGCACGACGAACACAAGAGTGTAAGCCCCGTAACGGCACAAGGCTTATCCGTTTTACGACTATAATTACATCGTAATAATATAGAGTTAATGCATCTCACCGAAACAAAGTAATTCGATTAAGAAGGATGGAGCGCTTCGGACTAATCATCCTACATTTTTTAAGTCGTTTATAAAAATTGTTGCGCATGTATTGATTATAGCGGATTGTTATTTGCGTTACGACAGATGTCCTTAATCTAGAAAAACATTAAAAGCAATGGATTTGCAAACATTTTAACTAGTTTGTGCCAATTTCCGACAAGGTACATATTCGTTCAGTTAAAAAAAAAAAAAAAAATCCGCAATTTTTGCGCAACTTTGATGTATTAAGGCTCATTCTCTTCCTTGAAAGGTGCTCGGCGAATTCACCATCTAGATATTCGATACTGTTTTTCCGTTTAAAAATGACAGCTGTTTATTTGGGAAGGAAATTCGTCGATCGACGAACCAAAGGCTGCCATCTTTTTAATGGAAAATTCTATCGAATATCCAGTTATCGAATTTGTAGAGCACCTTTCGAGAAAGAGAATGAGCCCCAATCAAAACAAAAAGAATATGCCCCAATCATGAATGAGCACAACATGTAGAAATCTCGTTAAAAATTATTTATTATAATTTTCGTTGCTGACCGAGGCGGTTTCACATTATCTTTATAAAAGCAGGGTGTCGCATGGAATGTTACAACGTCCAAGTAGAGTAATCTCGTTATAGCCAGATGCGAGGGACACGACAAAGTTCTGCCAGCAGCAACGTCCCGCCGGTAAGTAGAATATCCGTCGTTTAGTCAGACAGTTGGTCTACTCGATACGGCAACTCGGTGGCTCCTACGAATACCATAGTCGAAGCATGAACCACATTACAGTTCTACGGTCAATTAATGATAACAATAATAATAATGTATATATTTGCATTAAGAAAATAATGATAACAACGATAAATGATAAAATATATATATTACAATGAACCGTCTCTAAAAATGTTTTTTGTCAGAACATATTTTTTTACAACTTAAATTCTCCGACACTAAAAACTGTTTTTTTTTTTACAACATAGCTTTCTCCAGAGCGGGGTCAAAGAATCCATTATTCCGCGTAACCAAACGCATTCCGCCTAATCGATCAGAGCCATTTTTTAAAACTTCTCTTCGATCTAAAAAAAAGTTGGCTGATTAGTTAGGTTGAGATCGACAAAATGTTGAATTGCGCATACATCTGATGAACCGTCGGAAGGGAGTCGCGAGCCTCGTTGCGAAGGCAATTAATCGCGTGTTAAGGGAGCGCGGGCGGAGTTCTGGCGGTACACACAACTAAAAACAATTAAAGCGCGTCGTCGCGCAACGTCAAGGCAGACAATCAGGCGTAAGTCTGTTGCGATAGGGAAGTTGGAGGCCTCCCTCGGCTACACGCGAGCTCCGACTATGTTGGTTGGCTACGGATTTGCAGTCGAGTTGCTGCTGCTGCTTTTTATGTTTACCGCCCAACCGCGGAGATTTACGGTTCACATTCACAACCCAACAAAATACACACCCGTATGCACTCGCTCGTAGTGCGGATAAATTAAATTCCGCATGTGTAAACAACGGAGACGGAGTTTCCGTCCAGTATTTAAAGCCAAGCTTTCGCTCGCAGAGGACTGTCAGTCACACGGTGGAAAACTGGATAATATATCGCACAAACTCGTCGATGAGTATGACCTGCAAGACACAATATGAAGATCATCGTTGAGCTGTTCGCACTCGTTGCCACTTTTGTCGCTGTCCATGTAAATGAATTTTCTTCTAATTTTTTTTTCGTCGTACCCCATTAAAAATTTTAAAAATTACTCGCACAAAAGGACAAAGTTTTTATGCATAAAATCGTATGTAGAATTGAAGGTGAAATTCATTGATCGGTATGAACGTTGCCAAAGAAACTCGACTTAACATACAGAGAAATTTATTTTAACGTACACGCGTAACTTAAATTACATTTATCAGTTGATTCACACAAGCCCGAAGCCTCTGCGGCATTGAGACAAAAAATTCTCAACTGCTCGACACCCTTCCAAATCGAAACAGGTGCGATATGTGACTCTAGAAAAATTAATTTTTTGAATTTTGACCCCAAATAAATTACTAATAAAAAAAATGTCTTGCGGAAAAATTTTTGTTGAGAAGCGTTACTGTTCGTCAAATTGTTTTTAGAATTGTTGTTTTGACATTGCGGAAGATACATTGCGAAATAGCCGTTTCGCCAACGCGGCAAATAACCGCAATGCACATAACGACGAGTACCACCATCCGCAATAACGCTTCGCTCATTTCTCGCACGTGATGGATGGTACTTGTGGGTGCAACGAAGCAACAAATGGGATACGACCCGTATATGCAGAACAATATAACGAAAATAAAAATAAGATGTACGCTGCAGTGGCAACTAAAGTGTTAAAGAGCTGCTACGTGAAGTTGTGAAATTACGGGTCGAACTGCCGGGCTATGGCGCGCCGCAATATGGTATGATGGGAATGGGCCATACTCCTGCACAGTAAAAAAAGTTTGTACTTTTTACAATAACTTATCGTCCGGAAGCACCCACAATTTTTTATTTGTTAATTTTCCGATCGCAACCATGCGATTCTAGTTTTAGAAACAAAAGTAGAAACCAAAATTGTTAATGACATGGGAAACAAAAGGCCAGGTTTGTACATTCAAGCCTGAAGAAACGAGTTTGTCGCTTATTTCTCAAAATCATTTTTTCGAAACTTTGTATGCCGATTTTACGAAATTATTTTTGACCGTGTGGAATTTACTCCGCTGAATTTTCCACCACTGGTTTTCCCTCCGCCGGATTTTCCACTGCTGAATTTCCCGCTTATCCGCCTACATACAACTCCGCGACGGCTCTTGGCGACAGCGACAATGCCAATCCAACACGAACAAACTCCAACGCGAAAGTAAACAGCAATGCGGACGGTGGATCCGGTCGCTGGTTCTAAACTCTAACGGTGTTGCGAAATTCACAAAAACTCCGTGTCTCTCGCGAAACAACACTCACAATAAAGAATGTTGGGAACATACTGCATATGGTCTCTACATTATCTTGGATTCGTCTCCAAAAAAAGAATCGCTGTTTCACTCGATGCACATTTTTTGCAACCAATGATTTTTATTTCGCCTCATTCGAGTGACTTCATAAGACGATGAAGGTAGACAGTAAAAAAGATTTGTACGTGTAGCAAACTTTTTTTTTCTCCACAAACGCCCACAATTATTTTGTTGTCAATTTTACAAAAAAAATATTCGAAAATTAAACTACATTTTTGTAAAATGGACAACATTTTTTGGCTAAATTAGCACGGAAAGAGTCGTTTGTGGATAAGAAATGTTGGTACCAATTTTACGTGTAATGTAATGTGTGCTGCGGAATGTAAGTCCATTTTCGAGCCGAATGAATTTTCACGAGAATTTTTTACAATATTTTTGTCCACGTTTCGACAGTTTTTTGATCGACGCTTCTTTTCAAAAATAATTTGTATGTAAATTGTATGAAACAATAGTGTCGATCAACGTGTGCAATTAATATTCGATTACTCGCTCGCGCAAGTGCATCAATTTGTCGAGTGGATCGTTTCAATATACTCCGCGATGATTTTCACTCGACAATACAGTAGCGCAATTGAAATTTGATCAGTGGAAGAGATTTTGCATTCGTTCGCATAATACGCCGAGCGGAAAGCCAGTAGCTCGGACACAAGAACGATTGTGCACTAGCGAATTGGCTCTTTGATTAATCGAAAAGTAATAATGCCAGGATATTGGCTTCATTTATTTTTAATTAACGAACAAAGTAACGGAAACGACATTCTCTCATTCCGGCTTCTCCTTGTGTGGCTCCATTCGCTCGGCAAAGCTTGTTACATGAAAGAGAAAAAGAATGCCCGTCGACGATTCTAGCTCGATTCTATCGATAATTGTGCGATTCTGCCCGTCCACGCAATGAAAGAATTATCCTCCGACGAGACTTATCAGCTCGCCATTAACTAACATCGTTACGAACCGAACTAAGTGGTGTATACCGATTTCCTTCTAATCTTTTCTTTCTCTGCCTTTGACATTTTTTTACCCCAAATTCCGGCGCACACCTTGTCGAGAGATAGCGAATAACGGGGCAAAACGGATCGGCGTCCTCCATTTGCGATGGTATTTAATTTGGTTTATGTCGCGTTTAATTAAAAAATATATATATATATATAAATAAATTTAAATAAATTTAAATGCGTTTCAATGTATTTGAATTTAAGTAAATTTAAATTAATTTAAGTGTGTTTAAATGTATTTAAATTTAAGTAAATTTAAATGAATTGAAATACATCAAAAAAAAAATTTTAACATTTTTCGGCGTAATTTTTATAGATGACACAATCACATCAGTCCTTTTCTCACGATTGCTGCAATCGGTTGTTCGTGACATGTGATTTGCCGATACAGCAATGGACCACATACGAGACGAAAAATAACCAAAAACAGTTTCAATATACTGTTTGGGAACGAAGAAATTATTTTCACTATAAACAAGGTCTCTTCGTCAAATAAATCTCGAGCTTCTTCACACTTCTTTAGCCACCCGATCGTTTGCACAAAGACACATCGTAGTCCAATTGTCTTCATGCCAGAGAACAAGGAGTCGGAAACATCCCTTCCGCCCGAGACTTGATAATGCAAGAGAGAAATTTTTTCTAATAACAAAAAGAAGCATCAAAGAGCTTCTTATACAAGAGATAAAAGAGACTGCGAGTAGTCGGCTCGTCGCGGAGATAAGTGATATTCCACTCCCACAGTCACGCCCGCTGGCGTGACTTTCCAACAAGGTCGAGGATAAATATCAATGAAAAATGACCAAAAAAAAGTTGAATATAAATAGATCCAAAATATAAATAAGCGGTTCCTCCAATCTGCTCACCGACGACATACATTTTTTCATTCCTCCGAGTAGGTTAAAAAAAATATACATATACATAGACATTTACATATATGCTTAGCTCATTTGTTAATGCCCTGTAAAACAGAAAATATCAGATGGTAAAGGTTTCCACTCTCGCGAATCCATTTAATTTTTTCTTCTCTTTTTTCTAAACGTTTCTAAAAGATCGATCACCGGCGAGTTTTCTCGTGCACTTTAGCCAAGATAACAGTGCGGGACACAGTACAGGAGGAAGGAGGAAAAATGAGAAAAAGCCGAGTGCCAGTGAAACAGAGCAAGATGCGGTAGTTTATTGTACGTTCATCCGCCGGTAACAAACGATGCGTTCAATCTTCTCGGGCGGAAGGAAGGAGCTTCGAAAAGCTGTACGAAGAGGCGGCGGCGGCGTTTTACGTACGGCAAAGCTGACCATCGGGCCGCGATCTCGAGTACAGAAATCTATTGCGAAAAATATATCAGACCGGTCAGCTTCACTGCGAAGACATTTTATGTATAGAATAGAGAATTACGTAGAAGCTTTGGAAACGCGAGAGGGAGAAAGGCTGAGAGGATGCTGCCGTACCGTGGCTGAGAGGACGTCTTAATAATCTTTATTGGCCGTCCGACGTTGTAAAGGAACGCACACGTTTAACAAGCGATATCATAGACTGTGTGAGAGGGAGAGCGAGAGCCTTACCGACCATTAGTCAAGTCCGGTTTCGACTTCTTTTTCACCGAGATATTCTCGCTCAAGTGTATACTAGAAAAAAAAAATGAAGATTTATAAATCGCGAGTCTCAGTCGAGGAGCGCTGCAGTATTTTCTGCTCTTGATTATCGCTAACGGACGGGGATGTGAATTAGTAGGATTTTTTTTAGGTTTTATACAAATATTTTGTTGGAGAAGTTGTTCGTGGGAAAAGTATTAATGAAATACGCTACTTTTGGCAATATTGACTATAATAATTGGCTATGAAAAATGGCTGTAAAAAACCGACTGTAAAAATTGGCTATGAGAAATGGCTGTATACATTAGGGTGTTTCAAAAGGCATTGTTTTTTTTTTATTATCCTCCCACCTTTTTAAAGCGCAGATTACGATCTCAAATTGAATCTCGCGAAAGGTGGTACCTAGCAAAAAAATCCTAAGAGGTGCCCTTTTAGGATTTTTTGCTTGGTCCCGTCTTTCGTGAGGTTCAATTTGAGATCGAAATCTATACTTTAAAGGGGAAGGAAAATAAATAAATAATGTCCTTTTTGAGAAACATTCTAGTATACAATGTTTATGAAAAGAGGCTGCAAAAAATGACTGTAAACATTGGCTATGAAAAGTGGTTGTAAAAATTGGCTATGAAAAGTTGCTGTGAAACGTGACTAAAAATTGGGTACAAATTTAGATTTTTTTTTTGTCATTTGTCATTTCACTTGCAGTTAATTCAGTTTGGTCACGATTGCGAAATAACATTACGACTCACAACGCGTTAACAAATTGGAATTCTTCAACAGTTCTGCAACGATTCTCTAACAATTCTCATTATAAACGAAGGGGATGGCGAACGGCGCGAGAGTGTACCGGCGCAACCAATTGTCGATAATTCGCGTGAGTTATTCGCCGTTAGAATTCTCAGTGTGGCTCCTCTTCGCGTCACTCTGGAGACTCGATTTCTGTCCCCACGGTCTTCGCAACCCACTGCGGGGAAAAGCTCCATTCGAGCTCGTATAATTCGATCACGTTTGCATACCGTTCCAGTGGAATATTCGAATACCGTAATGGAGTTTTACCGTCTCTGCACACCGTTCACTGTTTCTGTGCAGGATTCGTTGACGAATTAATCAACAATTTATTTCGCCGTGCTTGCTTGTTAATTGTCGTCCCGTACAGCAATTGATATCTGGTGTGTGATGTAATCTGAATCGCAATTGAATTCTCGTTAATCAGTATTTTTTATTTTGAATCGATTATTTGAATTTTAATATATTTAATAATTTCGATTCTGAGAACACTTCGAGGGTTGTACGAAGTGCGCAGATTTAATATTTAAAGCTCATTTAATCTCCCCGGAAATCTAAAAAAAAAATCTAAAAAAATCGTTAAAAAAATACGATTCTTCGACAGACTTTTTTCACCGTGTGACAGACACTTTAGTCAAGGGACACCAGGAGTGACCAATGGCAGTGAAAGTTGACAAGTTAAGCGAGTTTTCACTGTAATTTTTATTTTTCTACTCACGTCTATAGTCGTTTCAGCATCTCAGGTCAGTGATGCGTTCTGTATGGTTCGAGGAGCTCGCTTCGCTCTGAAAAATGACAAAAAAAGATACCTTCAGATTAGGCGCTTTTATTGGATAAAAAAAAAAAAGAATTACTTTGATAATAGCACATTTATATTGAATAAAGTCAAAGTCTCTTTGGAAACCATTGCAGACCCTGATTTTTTGAGTCTCTTAAGAGCCGTCCCGACTCGGTTTTTCGTATCGCCTTAAAGGCAACTGAGGCAAGAAAATGCGTATTCAGTGCTGAAATTGCGTTCCGAAAAAAAAATTGCCAACCATTTCCTTCGCACGATGAGTCATAGAAGAGATACTGATTGCGCGCCCTGTGATAGTACATCGAAAGCAGAGTTGGAAACCGCACGCCAATCAAAGCCGAAGTGGAGATTCACCTTATAGATTTCCAAGGGACGTTCAGCAAATGGAGGTCACCCGCTTCGGCGGAGACCGAGGGAGATACTGCAAACGCGGAGCCAAGTTCTGGTTGCAGGTGAAACGTTGCATAATTAATGGCGCGTACGGGTTCTCGCACTTAAGGGAGGATCGAATCTCTCGGCCGATCGACCCACCCCGACAACCAGCGACCACCGCAGCCGTAAGCACGATAATGGAATCTGGTACCGGTGGCCCTCGCGAAGCTTGCGTTTGCGACCAACGCGAAACTCCCGGTGTTCTCCACCATTTGCCTACTGGTCGTCCCGGCAGGAATCAGGCTCCCTGGAGTTCGATACTGAAATAGGTCCTGCCACCTCGGAGCGCGCTGATTATCGTCCTTGTGCTCCAAATTTGTTGCGCATTCGCAGATAATTAGTCGGCCCATCGATTTTGTCTACAGGGGAGACCGGGGCGAAGTGGGACAGTGGGGCAAAACGGGAGAGTGGGGCAAAACGGGACAATGGGGCAAAGCGCAGTTTTCCAACGGTGGGGCAAAATGGCGTCGAAAATTCGGATGTATCGTTGGGAGAAAATGGGACATCGAACAATTATTGGAAAATTGAGTTTTGCTCCACGGTCCCATTTTGGCCAGCTCTCCTATAAAATCAATTTTTATTCGATTATTTTTCGAAAATAATGGTACGCGAAATAAAAAAGTTCGGAGAGTCTTTGGGCGGTACAGGATCGACGATTAATCGGAACGCGAAACTGCCGGTGTTCTCCAACGTCTGCTTGCTGGTTCTCCCAGCAGGAATCAGGCTCCCTGGAGTTCGACACTGACATAGATCTTCCTGGCTGATTTCCCTCCTTGCACACCAAATTTGTTGGGCGTTCGCAGGATAAGCAGTCGGCCAAGCGATTTTCCCTGCAGCATCGATTTTTCCAAATCTTTGAACCACCGAAATGGCGACATTGCGAGAAAACAACAGTACTCGAAATGAGAGTTCTGCGAATCTTTGAGCGAAACGACATCGACGATCAATCGACAGTACGGAACGTCTGACAAGTTCCCGCTCCATCTTCATGCCCGATAAACCCGACAATTAGCGAAAACTTATTTTTCCCCGGAAGCTCGGACGTGCTCGAGGGGAATGAAGGAGGTTGAATCCGACATGCGAAGGAGGCTTCGAAAGTTCGTTGCAGTATCGAAGGAGCCTGTGTAGGGTAGCGGACGATGAGAAAGGCGAACGAGACCGTCGAGAGTTTCGCCGGGTTCACGGAACGTGTTCGAACGAATTTCTTTTTCCCCCGCGCCGGAAGCCCCATACGAAAGTTTAGCTCTTCGCCGGATATGAGCTGGCTTCTCGGCATCCTTCGTCGGTGCAGTTTGAAACGAGTTACCTCGTCGATCCGCCCTTTTGCTTCACCGTCCGTTCGAAGACTAACTTTCTCAATCCAGCTGGAGCATTGTAACAGCCAGGGCGGAGGACGTGGATTCGGGCTATGGACCAACGTCATTAGGAGAGTGCGCTCAGGGTGTTACATCGAGAGGGTCGTCCTTCCGGGTGACCAGGTACTCTTTGAGTCGCTCTGGTCAGCGGTACGAAAGTTTTTGACACTCATTGGCACGTCGCAGTTTCACGTGCCCGAGCAGTCTTACTCGTTTCTCTAAAATCGAAACAGTTTTTTAGTTACTGGGAACAGCTGGCTAAAATGGAACCCCAGGGCGGAACGGACGGCTTTAACAATTCCTATCGGAACCTAAAAGAAATTCTCCCCCAAGCATTATCCATCTATTTCCGGTCTCTGGTCACACCCAGAAAAATAATTTATTTGACGGCCGCCTCGCAAATAAATATTTATTTGGCTTAAATATATTTATTTGGTTTAAATATATATTTATTTGGTTTAAATATATATTTATTTGGTTTAAATATATATTTATTTGGATTAAATATATATTTATTTGGTTTAAATATATATTTATTTGGCTTAAATATATATTTATTTAGTTTAAATATATATTTATTTGGTTTAAATATATATTTATTTGGTTTAAATATATATTTATTTAGTTTAAATATATATTTATTTGGTTTAAATATTTATTTGCGGGTGCCGGTTAGATAAATAATTTTTCTGGGTGCAGCGGGACGAAAGTTCTTGACAGTCATTGGCACGTCGCAGTTTCCCGTGCCCGAGCAGTGTTGCACGTTTCTCTAAAATCGAAGCAGTTATTTATTTACAGAAAACAGCTGGCTAAAACGGAACTCCAGGGCGGAACGGACTGGCTTTGCCAATTCTTATCGGAACCTAGAAGAAATTCTCTCCCTCAAGCATTATCCCATGCATTATCCATCTATTTCCAATCTACTTGTCATTAAGTCGCAATCGAATGCCCATCTATATCCAATTCATTCGCCATCTAGTCGCGATCGAATACCCATCTATCTCCAATCCATTCTCCATCTGAACGAAATCGGGCATCCCTCGATCCCTCGAGCATCCCTGGAGCATCGATGATCGGAGTTGCATGGAAGAGTGGGGCAAAACGGCCCGCGTCCATCGGAGACGCGACTTACTTTTATCCCGTTTTGCCCCGGTGTTCCGTTTCGCCGCGCAGAACCGTCTTCCCTGCCCGTGCGACGAACCATTAACTGCAAAAAAGTGAAAAAAATTGTCCCTTCACAATATAGCCGGGGATGAAGTTTGTCACTGCGCGTTTGGATCACAAAGGACATTCTGAAAAGTTCGGAGCCCTAAAAGGTTTTTCAAACAACTGTCGTGTACGCGAAGGCTGGCTCGCCGGGCGTGAACAAAATCGATCGTTGGTTAACAAAACTGGAACATCATGGACATTTTTTTAAACAGAATTTTTTTTAACCAGTAGCTACAACAAATAACGCCAAACAATTGATCCGCATGAATCCACATGAATCAATTGGACGGAAACAACCGACAAATTCCCGTTGTCCGGAACGCAGACCACTCGTTACGTAGGGTAAAAGTGGTGAATATGGCCCACCCCGATTAACACGTAAACCATTGATATATGGACCGGGCCGTTTTCCCCCACTTTTACCCTAATGATTAATTATAAAACCAGAATATATCCAGCAGGATCGTCATTTTGTTCCCGGCGTCGACAATATCGCGGAAATTACCACGGACTCAAATGCCGCGTAAAGCCGATGTTGAAAAACGGATATCCGTTTTTGTCTCGCGTGCGTCAGCCTGTCGAAACGGCGGAGAAATAATAATAACGCAATGTGTATAATTAGTTCGTCCCTTTATAATTCGCGAGCTATAACTGTGCAAAAAGGATAAAATCATCGCGCACACGTGTCTCGTATTAATTACGCCGATTGAACCGGCCGACGATGATGAGCTCGAAACGTGTCCGCGCAAGGTGTATAGGAGGGTAAAACGGCGGGGCGCGGATAATTCGCAAGGCAGGTGGATATTCGCACACTTCCGTCGTCGTAAGCGCGGTTCCGAGAGTGTTTCTAAAAACAGGCTCGCCAGGGTGCACGTGACTCTATCGCCGAGACGCGAGTCAGAAAACCCACGTTGCATTCACGTAGGTGTACGAATAGCCGTCGTCACAGCGAAAATAGAAATCTCAAAGCTATTATTAATATTCAACGTCTGTCAGGCCGCGGACTTCGAGCCCATTCACGAGGGTAGGACGGAGGATGCGTGCGGACTTGTGCAGACGATGCGTGAACAAGGGTGACAAATACAGAGCAGTTTATCGGAATTTTTCCGACAAGATGCCCCGAAGGAAAAAATCTTCGCATCTCAGTTTTAAGAAGTGAAATTGCGACACTGAGAAAAAAAATTGGTTGGATTAACCAAAAGACGCGGTGACATACGTTCAAAGCTGTCATTTGTTTGGTACAAATAAAGCATTGTTTTGTTGAGCGATTATTTGCTTCAATTTATTCAAAATTTGTTGATTGAAACAAACATATGTGTTGTACCAACAAAATACACCTTTGAACGTATGTCACCGCGCATTTGCTTAATCTAACCATTTCTTTTTCTCAGTGGATGAAGAAATCTCGGGATATCGACCGAGGCATCTTTTCGATGGGGTGGCTCGGTTGGTACCTCGTGGATAGAGTGAAAATGGACATGAAGCGGTGCCTTCGAGAACGAGTGCCATCGAAGAGAATACGTAGAACAGGCCTCGACGAATTGGCTGGAATGGGAATCGAGCCCGGTGAGGGAGGCTGCGAAACAGCTTACTCGGTAGATTCGTTTGAGCCCGAGGAAGGAAAGCTTGGGTGTTCGGGCGAATGGTGAAGCATCGACTGGGAGATACGGCAGATTCAGGAGTCCCTATGGTCGAGATTATTGGTAACCAAGCAGGAGGACCCTCGGGATGGAGTCGGGGAAGACCGTTCAAGTGGTTTTTCCAGTGAATCGAGCCACGGAAGTCCTGGGAGAACTTGCTACGGGTACAAAGACGATGGGGTTGGAATTCACTAACCCGTCGACCGTCACAGTCACCCAAGCGTCATCGGATACCCTGGCGGATCCTTGGGATCTCCGATGGGACTCGGCAGTCCCGGAACGATCCACCGGCTCGGGATACCTCCGGGGTGGCCGATCCTCAGGCCGATCGATCCGCTACGTTGTACCCTATCAAGCTGCAGTTGCTCAACAGCCCGAGTGTTACTGCATCTGACTGGTGGCATGAGGAACCCTCGTCATCGAATATACTCATGATATATACTATCTGCCGCGCGACGGACAAACGCTTAGCAAACTGATGATCCGTCTGGTAAAATCGCTGCGTTTATCAGAAACTTCCCCTCCACCGTTTTGGTTCATTAATAACTATGTGCATATTTTTTCCGACGATTATTACTCCGCTTATATCTTCAAATATATTATGTCGCGTACCCTTCAAATTCCACCACTGCGTATAATGTATGTCAACTGCAAGGCGTACTACACTTAAAGCCAAGATTGTTCGATCAGCTCTCTCGAGAACTGATCGAATGATGAAGGACCGACACAAGACAATCTACCACAATGTAATAAAGAGGAGGGTGTGCAGCTGAACACACTGATTGGCAGGCGTGATTGACGAAGTTACTCGCAGAAACTCACAGACATTCCTCATGAAATGTCTGCCGGGGTAATTCAACCTGGCCGAGGAAGATTGGCAAGGGAGATATTGTTGGAGTTAGGGCAAAAGTGGTGAATATGGCCCACCTCGATTGACACGTAAATCAATGATATATGGACAGGGCCATATTCCCCACTTCTACCCTGATGGTGAAAGAGCCATATTGATTCGCCCGGTCGTGTCCCGTTTGCTTCGATCCACCGGGAAGCGGATTGGTCCTGAGACATGAGCTACGCCCGCGTGTACCAGAAACGATCATTATATATTGAAATCCATATATCCGCCGACTTCAATCGACGTCGGAGCCGGAGATCCGAAGAGCATCCATTCAACTGGGATACCTCCGTTCCCTCTTATCTCAATCATTTTTTATCTCTCCATGTGAACGATGAATAATATATATCGCACAGTCCTTCACATTCGTTATCGATGGTGTATATTTCCGAGGACTAACGAACCGAAACGATGAAACACACACATCGCGCGATCATCGAGACTCTCTCGTCTACCTCTCCACTTCCTATTCCATTCAAAAGCGACGACGAGAGGTAAATATGAGAGGCATCACCAACACCAGACGTCGGGAACATCGATTGTGCGACTCGATTCTGTACTGGAAGCGAAGCATTTCTGCGGAGCACTCACTACCGTGTTCCAGTTGAATTCCTTGCTGTTTCACAATGGCCGCCGACTCGACTGTGGTCGCTCGAACTCAATAGTACCCCACCTACATAACTGTACTTGTTCTATGACTGAGAAACCCCTCGTACCTTTATATCGATTACCCCCAGAACACTTGGCGTCGGGAGTTTTGAAAGAGAGAGAGAGTCGATAGCGGAGGGTCCCTGCGTCGTTCCTTTTATTATTCTCGCTCCTCGGGAAACTATCGAGTGATATAGAGCAGTGCATGTACCGTTGAAAACTTTACGAAAAATAACGTCACTCGCGCAGCATTGTCGTCCTGGCAACGTCAAGCAAGGCATGGAGTGGCATCAGTTTGTCCGCGTAATTGGATTGGATTGGAGCAGATGTAAATTTGAATGCGGTTACTTTCGTTGATATTCCTGAAAATCAATCACAGGGGTTTCCTAATGGGTTGGTCGCGCGGAGCTGGCGGTGCTACACCGGGTCGGCAAACAGTACTTCGCCGCTCGGGCCTCTTGATTCGGTCACTATCATGCACGGGAACCCAAACGCCAAACGGAAAAGCCAATCGTCAAAGGCTGCTCTTGCCGGTTTGCCATCAGAGAGTCGGAGAGAATCGATGTTTCACTCCGGTAATTGCAACTCTGGCGATACAGGAGAGAGAGGACTTTAAGTTTCAGTGGAGGATGAAACTGCACCAGCGACGGCGCAACGTTTTGAAGAAGACGCGAAAGGACGCCTACCAACCTTGCGGGAAATCATGTGACCGATGGGGCGCTGACCGAATCACGTCCTAGAGCCTCGAAACTGTTGGTCCTTGCGTGGAGTGAAGTCAAGTTCTTTCTGCCCCTTCGATTCGGACTCCTTCACCAGTGCAGCTCTAACCGGAAACAATCGCAAAATAATGGGGAAAAAAGCGTTCACGCCAATACTCCAGGTCCGGTTTGCTTTCCCAAAATGTGGAATCTGATATTTTTTCATCGCAGCGTTCGAACATTAAATTTCGGATCGGCGGACTCGCGAGTACCTGGCTATTGGGCTTCTGAGGAAGCTGCGCGGTCAGCGGATACCGAAAGGCATGCAATATAAATAGAGCTGAGCAAACGGTAGAAGGATCGTCACGAGCCGGAGAGAAATGAACGTAGCCGATACTTAGCGACCGTTCGAGCGAGACGAAACGGTGCATAGACGAAGGAAACTTTGTCCAATTTGCTTTCCAATTCGCTTCACTGTTGGATTATTAGTTTGTGATTATAGTAACGGGTCCGCTATCCATTCCTCCCGCTGTTGTTGACGGTCGCCATTATATACCTCGGTCTGCGAGTTGGGTCTCGCTATCTACCGTGACTAACGAGACGAGCCTAGAGGGCTCGTTAAACTACGCGAGGGACTGGCGGGGGAAGGCGGAGTGGCAGTTGAGAGCGGGCCAAAGCTGCGGGGTACACTTCGTCGTTGATTTCCACTCTGCTCGTGAGATTTCGTTTCGCGTCGTTCGCAAACTTCGTTGCCAGACACAGTTTCGGAGTCTCCAACGACGACGAACAATTGTCCCATGCACTGGCCCGGCTTGTTACGGCACTGATGAACTTTTAGCTCGACACGCATGAGCATTGATTCTCGTCACAGCTGTCCGTCGAACAACAAACAGTACGTTATCGACGGTACGAGCAGGGAACAAGGTGGGCGAGAAAGCGGTAACAGAAAGTATATAAGCGTTTGATGGTTGCGAGACACGTTACGGTTTTTCTCGCCTCCATTCGTGACCAGCAGCGAATATCGTGCCATCGAAATGCAGCGACGCATCGCAGTTCATGTACTTTTCCTGTCGGCGCTCAGCCAGGTAATGAAATAATGCAAATCAGGAGAAAGCAAAGTAAATTTGAACGAATAATCTTCTATCGAACTGACGCTAAATTCAATAGTAGATAACCGATAAGGATGTTGTATGTGATTTCGCCAGTTGATCGTGAGCTGTCCAGGTGAATACCTGAGCGATGGTTTCGGCAGCGACGGGGCTTCTGGAGTGGCAGGTATCGGTGGTGGCCTGGACACGCCACGTGCCCCGTTAATGAGCCTGGGAGGCGGCGACGTTGCCGAGGGACTTGGACCAAAACGGGACTACGACAGTGGAACTGGTATGCCGATTTCCTCGACACATGGCACGTATCCACTACTTGTTGGCAGATATGGAATTGGACAAGGAGTTGGTTACGGCAGTGAAGTGGGACCATCCTATGGCAGATATGGAATTGGACCAGGACTCGGTTACGGCAGTGAAGTGGGACCATTCTATGGCAGATACGGAATTGGACAAGGATTCGGTTACGGCAGTGAAGTGGGATCATCTTATGGAAGATACGGAATTGGATCAGGACTTGGTTACGGCAGTGAAGTGGGACCATCTTATGGCAGATACGGAATTGGACCAGGATTCGGTTACGGCAGCGAAGTGGGACCATCTTATGGCAGATACGGAATTGGACTAGGACTTGGTTACGGCAGTGAGGTGGGACCATCCTATGGCTACGGCAGTGGGATTGCACCAGGTCGTGACTACGCCGGAGGGATCGATCCAGGTTTTGGCTACGGCGGTGGAATCGGCGCGCCAGCTGCCTCTGCTATGGGTATGGATAGTAACTACGGCGCCATCGGATCTAAATACCAACCGAGCCTCGGCTACGGTGGGCCATTGGGCATCGCTAACACTGGTTCCTTGACTTCATATCCCATCGGAGGACTCTCATACGCACCCGTCTATCCGTCCATGATGGTTGGATCTGCAGTTCCTTCCCCTCAGCAACGGTCGGTTCTCAACGCTAACGAGAATACCAACACCAACGTCAATATAAACAACAACATGGGAAAGCATCGGGCTCGTCTCATCGGCAGAGGACTCCTTGGAACTCCACAAACTTAATGTAAACGGTTGGTCGAGTGCCTCGATCAATCGTGCTTCGCCTTATATATATTTTTTTTTTAATCGATTGGGATGCGATAAACGGAATGGTATAGTTTTGTTATTGTAGCCAATAACGCCATCAAGCGAGAGAACGAGAAAAACGTTTTGCAGTCGTAGGACCGCAATTTCACCCGATCAGCGACAAATAAAATGACTTTTTAATCAAAGAGAATTCTGCGCATTCAATACCACCTCGATCTCTCCGACGACGAAACAATAAGCCTTGATCGGTGACGAATTTTTATTACCGTAGTTCGCGGGTATAACTTTCTGCTGTTATTGGTCCACCACGCCGGTAATAATAACAATGGTTATTGTAAAGTAACGACGCTCTACCGACCCAATTCCCTCGTCTCCGCGTTACCGTACCGAGCATAGGTTTGTAACGAGGTCCATTACCGTGTATTTTTATATCGTTCGATTAATCGAACTCGATATGCATGACCCGAGCGTACGCGAGTTCGTTAACGGGACAGGGGAACGTAACTGTTATCTGTAATAGTATCGACGCGGTCGCATATGCGCAAAGCTGCTTATCTCGATTGGTTGGAGGCGAGGTCTTGATCGAAATTACCTCAACGCTTTTAACTAGCGAACTATGTGAAATCCTCTCCGTAATAGAACATCTCTATTGAACACCGAACGGGATCGCGAATCATCGATCTTTACGCCGTTTCCGATATTCCTTCCTTACCTCGATAAAAATAACAAAATTCAATTTTCGACATTATATTCATGTAATGATCATTCATTAAGACAAGAAAGAGTCTACAAGATTTTTTTTCAAAATCATTACATTATTATCGCTTCAAATAAGCCATGTCGTCGTGACGCTTGTGGAGGCTGCGCATGTTGCGCCTGGTGTGGAGTTTGCCGCCTCCGCGGACGTCCACCGCCTCCTCTCCCACAAGAGGTATGCTCGAAGGGATGTTGTCGACGGATTTTTGGTTAAGGTTGGCATCATCCTTGCCGCGGTGACGACGGGGCACGTTGCCACGAGACGAATGACTCATGGAATTTTTATTAGAATTTTGGTTAATGTTGACGTTCGTGTTGGTATTCGCATTTTCGGAGGCCGATCGACCCAGGTTTCTTCGGCTTGGTCGTGCTTCGTCGTAATCATCGCGGTCAATCGCGGCAGCAAATCCGATGTTGTTGACGTTTGAATTACTGTTGACATTGCTAAATCGACTCCATTTTGGGGGCCGTTGGCTGGACCTTCTGGTGTTGTTAACATCGCTGTCAATTCTGGCAGGCTTGCGTGACTGGTTTCCGATACTGTTCATGTTGTTGTTTCTGTTGACGTTGACATTCTTGTTCCTGTTGATATTCGTATTCCTTGAACTGCGACCATGTCGGCCGGGATTTCTCGGATGAGTCTTGATCTCCCTGGGCTCTTCGGTCGATCGCGCAGTATCCTCGGTCTCCACCGTTACCGTTGTTTCGGGTACTCCCAGTTCCTGAGGACTGTTTCTCCTGCTAGCCTTAACCGCTATCAGACGACGACGACTCGGAGATGGCCGACGGTGACTGTTCAGGTGCGCGTTGGAATTCACGTTGGTATTCACGTTAGAGTTTACATTCGAATTCTCCCGGCGATTATCCTCCACGAAACGCGATCTCGATGGAGTTCTCTGACTACCACGCGACCGATTGATCTTGGATTGTTCTTTCACGACTGTCACCTCCTCATCGGTGTATTTGTCGTCATCGCCAGTCGGTTCTTCCTCGATGCTACTAGATTCGGCTAGAGAATTCCTGCGCGTTGTACGATTCCCTGATAGACTCGCGATCTCTTCGGCGGTTGTCTTGAACCGTTGCTCACGATCAAGAGGATCCGTCGATTTGTTCTCCTCAGCCTCCTCGCGACTAGAGACGATCTGTTTGTCACCGGCTCCGACGGATTCACGACCATCGGGAGATTCCGGCTCCTCAGCCCGTTCGCCAATCAAAGCGTTCTCCTTTTCGTCAGCTCCGATGGTTTCGCGACGATCCGTAGAATTTTCCTCCATAGCCGCTTCGCTGGCCGCGACGTTCTCCCGTTCACCCTGTTGTCCCTCTTCACCAGCTCCGTCCGATTCAAGACGATCCGTAGATTGCTTCTCCGTAGCCGCTTCGCCACTCGGGACGTTCTCGTTCACACCAGCTGTTGCGGATTCACGAAGATCCGTGGATTTCTCCTCCTCAACCTCTTCCCGACTCGAAACGGTCGCCTTTTCGCCAGCTCTGTCGAATTCATTGAGACCCGTAGATGTCTTCTCTTCGGCGTCTTCCAGATTCAGGGTCGTCACCTTCTCGGTAGATCTGTCGGATTCATGACGATCCGTCGATTGTGCTTCCGCAGCCTCTTCGTGACTCAAGAAGTTCTCCTTCTCACCGGCTCTCTCGGATTCAAGATCATCCGAAGATTTCTTCTCCTCCACCTCCTCGCGACTCTGGACGTTCTCCTGTTCGCCAGCTCTATCGGGTTCACCTTCACCAGCATGCTGTGTCGCTTCAGCCTCTTCGGGACCCTGGACATTCACCCTTTCGTCGGATCTGTCATTGGTCGTCGATGCTGTCGAGGAATCTCTCGCAACCTCGACCGCCGTCTCGTCGTCGGTCGCATTTTCCGTAGCGTCGACATTTTCATACTTCTTTTCTTCCCGATTGTCATCACCCGAGGATTTAAGATCGTTCTCGCGATCTTCAGCGGGCAGTTCTTTCTCCCTCGAGACCGGTTCGTTTACGACACCAACGATTACCTTTGGCCTGGTTTCAGTTATTATGATTTTCCTGACTCTGGTCTTCCCGCGAAGTACTTTAACTCTCGTCGAACTATCTTCGTTCATTTCGATCTCGAGCTCGCGCAGAATTATTCTCTTCTCCTCGACATCCAATTCATCCAGAAGACGTTTCAGTCGTTGAATCTTTTGAGTGCTCATCTCCCCCTTTTTTGCAAACAGCAAATCCAGTATCTTCCGAGTCAGTGCGGCGCTCTCGTCAAGCTCGACCTCCTCCGCGGGAGGATTGTCCGCCGTCGGTGATGGCGTCGGGTCTTCGGATTCCTCGACGTTCTCGACGGCGCTCGTCGCCGATTCTTCGCGAAGATTTTCCGTCGCCGGGATGTCCACCTGTTGAAGATCGTCGTTCTCTTGCTGTCCGCTCGGTTCACGCTGCTCGCTCTGCTCAAGCTGCTCGCTCGGTTCACGCTGCTCGCTCTGCTCAAGCTGCTCGATCGGTTCACGCTGCTCGCTCTGTTCGAGCTGCTCGCTCGGTTCAAGCTGCTCGCTCGGTTCAAGCTGCTCGCTCTGTTCACGCTGCTCGCTCTGTTCACGCTGCTCGCTCTGTTCACGCTGCTCGCTCTGTTCAGGCTGCTCGCTCTGTTCACGCTGCTCGCCCTGTTCAGGCTGCTCGCTCGGTTTAAGCTGCTCAATCGGTTCACGCTGCTCGATCGGCCTACGTTGGTGCTTCTTCTTGTGCCTCTTGCCATGACCCCTGTGATGCTTCCTTGGTTTTTTGGGCAACCTGTCTTTGCTATCAGAGATGCTCTCGACGACAACCGGAGAACCCATCGACGCGACGACTTCCGGAGCAATCGTCGCTGCGACATTCACCGATGAAGATATCCCTTTCTCGGTACCGAGGTTAGCGGCAAGATAAACGTCATCGTCATTCTCTACATCGCGATCGTCTTCCCTGTATTGATGCTCCAGCGGTCCCAAGTTTCCAATGTCAATTTCGTTCACGTTGTTGTTGATGTTGGTGTTGACGTTGGTGTTGGTGTGACGGTTTCTCGACGTGGTAGATCGTTTAGCGTTGTAAGGCAGTGGATCGTGTTTGTTCCTCCTCGAAGAGGCGCTATTCGCAAACCGTCTGTAATTTGGCTTTCCCTTCGCTCGGTTGTTTCTTCCGGCGGCTACTTCTTCGGGGTCGCTAAGCATTCTCGAAGCGGGCTTAGGTGACTCGCTTCGTGACGCTTCGGGAGATCCGTCAGTGTCGCTGGACTTCTTTTCGTCCTCGTCCGGCTGTTTCGTGACTTTCCTGGTGGTTTTCTGGGTCTTGCCTTTGCCAACTGTCGGCTTCGAATTGGATTTTTTCGGATGCCCCACTACTTTCGCTTTAGGACTGTCCATGTCTGACTTGATCTCGTCCAGGAACTCTTGGAAAATTCGATTCTTCATCCTGGACTTCGACGCAGCTGCTGTCGTTCTCTTCGACGACGGATCACGAAGAGTCGCGACGCTCGGGTCCTCGGCGTTGGCAGAGCGACTATCGAGTGTCCGGCTAACATCGCGAACGACCCGATGATGCTCGCAGCTTTCCGCCGTACGGTCGATCTCTTTAAGCACCGGAGTTCGGGCGTCCTGCAAGGTTTTTTTGACAAAATTGTACCGAGCTTCGTGCCGGACCGAGATAGTTCACGGTACGACCAGTTGGGTTTGGTGATCGACGGACAAATCGATGGCATGGAGTGAAAGGGGCGTATGAAGTGTGCGGAAGCTACGCTCAGGGCGAGGGTGGAGAATATGGCCCACCCCAGATTGGGACGGTGAACAACGATGCATGGAACGGCTCACACACAGTACCAAATAATTTCGTAAAACCGGAATACGAAGTTTCGCAGAAATAATTTTTTTTAGACAAGTGGCAAACTCTGTCGTTCAAGTTCGAATATACAAACTTGTATTTTTATTTCCCGTGTCATTGACAATATTAGTTTGTTATTTTGTTTGGAAAACCAGAGCCGGATGATGCGATCGGGAAATTAACAAATCCAAAATTGTGGACATTTATGGGCAATAAGTTGTTGTAAAAAGTACAAACTTTTTTTTTACTGTGTCTTCCCCACTTTTACCCGATACGCTATTGAAATTATTGTATTTCTGGATCGACCCAAAAGACTGTTGTGTCTCATCTGTTACGTATTTTCAGCGTGTTTATTGTATTTTCTTCAACACATGCCAAAGAACTTCGTTGTTCGATGAATTTTGTAATTAAAAAAAGCTCTATGCGCGGATAAAAAATATATAAAAAAAAATCCCGACACTTGTCGGCGAAAAATAATTTTGAAATTTTTGAAAGTCTTGAAATTAAGGAAGATAAATAAGCGTGCTCACCAGAGGATCAACGACCGTCGACAACAGGGCGACAAATATCGCGAGACGACAAACGATTCTCCTCATGATTCAACTTGCTATGGAATGGAGATTTTCGAAGAAAAAAACTTTTATCTAAATTACATAAATTTCCTTGGACAATTTATGACATTCCGTGATTTGCGCTCTTCGCTCTTAAGACTGTCGACGGACACTGTAGTTCTCGCGTCTCGGACTCGTCTTTTATCACGAAGTCCGGACGGGTTGTCCAATCTCGGTACGGTGCGCGGGGCAAACTGGAGAGGAGAGGAGACGTAAAAAAAAAAAACCTCATTACTTTAGTCACGTATGCTCGGATGCTTGTGGCCCGGGAAATATGATGACTTGCGGTGCTGCGACTGGCAGGAGCAACTAAACCTCCGCACGACACGGTGGAGGGAGCCGAATGTACGTAGAAAAGGAAAACGATACATCGACCGTTCAGAGACGGAAGAACGTATCCGACATCGTTTTGGGGGTGAAAATCTGTCGGATACGCCCTTATGTTTCGCAATGGCTTATGCACAGAACGGCCGAGCAAGATAGACGAAAAGAGACCAAGCGAGCGAGAAGCTCGTGCCGTGGGGATCGTTGCGGCCCGATTCGGATAACTCATCTACCACACACAGACAGCGGTACGTGCGAATACGTATCGTGCATTGCGGCGCTGCCGTAAGGGGGAGGCAAAAAGGACCACAATGACAAAAAAAAAACACCCTAGACTGTAAAAAAATTTATTTGAAAATTTATGAACGGTATTGGAAGCTTTTTTTACATAAACTGTTTCAGACATCATTCAGACATCGGCGATTTCAGAGTAAAATATTTATTTTTAATGCGAATTTTTCTAAACTTCAGGCAAAAGATTTGTAATTTTAATATTTGGTATTTTATTTTAAGCAAATTTCGAGTTCCAGTGTTTTAAATGTACAATTAATTTTTTCAGTGTACACAGACCTGCCCGGCCGAAATGAACGTGTCCGAATAATCTTAACTCTTAAAACAAAAAAAAATTATGCCGACCTCTCGCCACTTCTCCGAATCGGAATATTTCAGGAATCAAAATTTTGTTAATTCCTCTTAAAAAATATTGACACCCACGTTAAAGTGTCTCGTGACGAAATTACATATTCGAAAAAGTTTATTTAGGTTGCGTTACCAATCATCGAATTTCTGACCCTCGGCCAGGTTCCTCGAGAAATTTTTTATAACGGTCCATCTTGCCCCGACTCCTCCCTCCTAGTCGTACACATAACGCGGCGGCAGCTACACTCGGGTATATTCGATCGATCCAATTTGCGAATCGGTGCTTTACGATCACGCGTATCGAGTTTTCGACGCGGTGTGCGAGAGCCCCGGTGTATCCCGGTCAGATTTTCCCTTTCCCACTGTTCGTCGCTCGGTTAGCGTTTCGGGCTGTGGGAGGCACGGAAGCCGGGACACCGGAGCGTGGCTGTATATAGATCTTCGGTGATGCCGGCCACAGGCCATATCGTCTCGACACCGGGAATAGGGGAGATTCGAGCCAAAACCCGGAACGTTCCGTACAGTGAGCGCGAAATTATACGAACTGGCGAGAGTAAATCCTAACGCTCGATCGACTGGCGCACTCCTATGCTTATGATATTCTTTGCATTACGTTTTCGTTGGCCCGATCGTCGAAGAACTTGAGGAAATTTTTTGAAAATGTAAAGTTGGCAATTTTTTTAATCGACCAGCTTCGCCGTATCGACGACTGGATTTTTCGAATCCAACTTTTGGCATATTTAGCATATTTGAATTTTATACGATAAAAAAAAAAAAAAAAAAAAAAAAACCAATATGTTGCACCAGCATTTGGATTTCTGATCTGATTTTTCAACAAATAAAAAAATATTATTACGCCACACGTCTCGTTTTTTAAATTTATAATTTACGAGCCCGACAAATGCAGTCCTGCTATACTTATTCACACAATTCAATATGTTTTGGTTTCTTCAAATATTTATTACATATTGATATATTTTTTTACGTTGTTATTACGCGACAGAGTTCACTTTTTTAAACGTTTAAATTAATTTACGAGCCCGACAAATGCAGTCCTGCTACACTTATTCACACAATTCAATATGTTTTGCTTTCACCAAATATTTATTACATATAATCCTCAATTTATTACTGCGCGTTGCTTCTTGCAGCATCAGCAGTACACTGATCCGCTCACTGATACGGATGTAGCACCCTCAGCCGATTTCATACATTTTTCTACATAATTATTACGCCAACATCTCGTTAAATTTTTTAATTTATAATTTTGCACTTAAAAATAAAATTCCTCTACGATAAATCGGCAACACGTCGTTTCTGCGGGAAGCGACTAAGCGCATACAAGCTCAACTTTGCGCGAGGAAAACGAGCCGCAGTTTTACTATACGGGATGAATACTGAGCTATGGGTAAGTGTTTCTCTCCCGAGACTGTAATCGGTCGTCTTTAGACAAGGAAGATAAACGGTAATTATAGGAAGCTATCGAATTAACGTGCGTTAACGAGCGGGTAGAATTAACTCGTTAACCGAGGTGGAGGTCTCTCGCGCCGAGCCGTGCCAGTAGCCCGACCGCAGGTGTATAATTAAACATTGATTTATGAGGATGAGCTCCGGCTTCGAGTACACTATGGTGAGAGGGTGAAGCATCAACGGATAGAGAGGGACGATGACGGGGTGGAAGGGGGGCGAAGTAGAGGATGAGGGTACGTCGGTTTGGTACACCGACGAAGAGGCAGATGAGTAGAGATCGAGGCCCTGGCGTAAACGAGATCGCCATAGGGGCTTCTCTTGCCGAGCTATAATTCCCTCCAGCTCGTCACTGAAAATCCATACACTCATAGTTAACTATCTATGCAGGGGCGAAACAAAAACTGATGGGCAGAAATATATTTTTTTTAAATAATTAATTCTTTAATTGCGATTGAGAATGATGCTTGAAAAAAATTAAGTCGTCACATTTTTTTTCGTAGAGCCGAATAAATATGTTTGGGTAAAACATTTTTTTTTTTTTAATTCTTGTGAGCGAGTCCTGGATTAAAATAATATTGTCATTATTGAGGAACATTTTATAACATTTTTGAAAAATCCTTTCTTCTGTGTTAAGAAAACCCCGAGCAATTACCGTTCAGCTACGGTCCTGATGACGACGAGCTGGTAGAAATGTTCGCTACTTATCGCGTTTATCATAATGGCGCGCGATAATTATTGTTCCGAAATTACGACGAGTGGTCCTCGATCTACCCGGACGTTTCTGCAACTCGAAATCACTAATACACGGACGAGATGGAACAGCTCGAAATGTCGTTACGTCGAGAACTTCGAGGCATCTCAACGGACACTCAACATAACGAGTCGCAAACGTCGGGTTTGGTTGCGTTCAAGCTGTTGACAGAATTAACAGTTATCCACTGTAATTATATTGTAATATGCGAATGACAATCACAAGCATAATGTTATGTCATGTTACCAAAAAAAAAAAAAAAAAAAAAAAAAAACCTATTGCAGCCATTACCAATGTTCGGCTTGATTTTGGACTCCACCAAGTGCCACATCGTGAAATAAAAATAGTAAAATATGAAGATATGAAAATATCGGCAGCCGAAAAAAATCTTTGTTGTTCACAATTTTCAGCAACGTTCTGGATGATGCTGGTGTGTATAAATGGAATGTGGTACACTATTACAGTACAATATTACACAATGTCTCCCAAGCATGGAAGCCACAGCTAAGCTCGAGTTCATCGTCTTGTAATAGAGGCAATTATCCCAAGGTGTTTGTGCGCAAATTAATTATTAATTGGGAGGTTTGCGAGGGTCGCGGTTGACTGGCAGCTTTAGATTGATAAACCGCGGTAGGATATATCAGAATCCCATCGCCATTGATTATCCACTCGCTCGAATTACCCGTTGACCCCTGTTGATTCCGTCTTTCCAATGAAAAATTATATCGAATAACGGAAACCGCGAAAACGCTAAGATTGTACATAAATAAAAGAGCCTATAATTCTACCACGTCGACAGTTATGAAAACAATTCCCCGTCCCGGGCTTTCTCATTGGGCATCAATTGCGATTGTATTGTTTATTATGTTATTTTTCACCGCGAACTTTCAACCCGATTTTTCTAATTATAGTTTATTTCCGTCAGTTGACAGCGCCGCTTACAACCCTATCGTCACAAAGATCGATCAGGCTATGAAGTTTTAGTGCATCACAAATCCGTTAAGTCATTTTCCGCCGTTCCAACATACACGAGCATCTGCAGAAAGTCGCTGACCCGCCGAATCGCAGTGGAACGCATGTTATTTTTTGCTCCAGCGAGCAGTCGGGAGTAAGAAAAATCGTTGTTCTCAAAATCGTGGCGAAATTTTGATAACGAGGAAAACTGCTCTCTTTTACCCTGGGGTGCAATTTTGCCCCGATCGGCCCTCCTGAACAAGATAAATCGCGAATCATCCTGACATCACTTATCGATTTTTCGAAATCAGCCCTGTCGTTATTGCCCACTGATCGGTACCAGCCGCATCTGCTCCCCTATACAAACTTTATTACCGTCCCGAGACTCCGCTGATCCTCTTCATAACAGGGCAGCTGGGGGCGAAATAAGCTACGTACGTCCCACGATATCAAAATTCCGAGACCTTTTTTTTTTTTCTTAGATGGTGCTACCAAAAAAATAAAATGAAAATAAATCCGTTTCTTACGTCGTCGCGTAGCCATCGGGGACTGTTCGGAGTTTCGAATTCTCGACCTGCGGCCGGATAAACAGCACGAGCTTTTCTCTGTATCTTCGGGCGAGTTGCACGAAAGTCAAGCGAAGAGAGCAAAGTACACAAGCGTCTCCGGAGGCAACGGGCATCGCGATTACCACAATTCCAATGTAAACAGACGGACAACGAGCACCGCCGCGCAGCGTCTTCAACCAAAGGAGCTTTCGCATAATGCAACGGTGGAACAAACATGAAAAGCCTCTAGAGAGGGGATTGCGGAC
This sequence comes from Exephanes ischioxanthus, assembly GCA_958510785.1. NCBI lineage: Eukaryota > Metazoa > Arthropoda > Insecta > Hymenoptera > Ichneumonidae > Exephanes > Exephanes ischioxanthus. The sequence continues at coordinate 3,142,644 of OY294025.1, forward strand.
CGCTGACGCAATGCGAACGGTATGAAAGAAACCAACATACTTTTTCTTCGTGAAATAGCATGAGATGGCATATTTTTGAAAACATGTCTAAAGGCGTATTATGAACGGTCCTAATTTTTTTTTGTAAAAAGTAAGCTCAAAAGTGTCGAAGTCTACTCCGCTGCCGCGTATGTACGGTACTTGATGTGATAGACCATTGTGTGAATTTCGTTCCCTTTTCGAGTCTCAATGATCCAATATTCCAGTCGGTGGATAGTCGATGCCTATTCAAATTTACCGACGAACCGACGGAGAGGAGGCATTCTATGCACCATTCTACAATTCAGGAAGAGCCAATTACTTTATGGATCCGTTGACCTGTACCCCTCGAATAATAGTATATATATATATATATATATATATATATATATATATATATATATATATATATTTACATAAACATACATACTCATAGATACATATATATATATATATATATATATACTAGCGGTTGTTGCGGCCCGCGCTCGCAATCATCGCCACTCACAGACACTCACAAACATTCGCAAACACCGAGACACCTCCCAAGAGACTTGCGGATACTCACAGACAATCTTACCCGTGCATAAATAAGGGCGTAAGACCATCAAAGGGATTTGGAACAATCCGGTCCATTAAAGTAAGTCCATTAAAGGGCTTAGAATGGCAAAGGCGTAAGTCCTGTAAGCCTGACGGTCATACAGAGACTCATGCAGAGTCAAAAATAATTTCGCAAAATCGAAACACGAAGTTTCGTAAAAATGGTTTCGTGAAACATGATTGTGTTACAATATATTTATATATGAGATACTATGTTATAGATATTAATATTATAGCATTATGATACTATGTTATAGATATAGACTGCTGAATAACAAAAGGGCGTATCGCCTGTGTCAAAGCATACGGGCTTCGCCCTTTTGTCTTTCAGCGGTCGATATATGTATATCGAGCCAACTGGGCTACGGTGGAAGTTTCCCAATTACTGGTAGGCCTTTCGTAACCCGACCTGGATTCACGCTATTTTCACCCTTCCCCCCCCCCCCCCCCCCCCCCGCCCATCACCTTTTCGCCCTGCCCTTTCATGCTCTTTCGATCGGAGATTCCCCGGTCGTTAGTACAGAACATTACGTTCAACCGAAAGGACCCACTACGGTAGAACTTTCATTATTCCCATAATTTATTGAAAAATATATTTCTTTAATATTATACTGTAATTTTCAATCGGATGATTTTTTTTTTCTAATGAGACAACGCATGTTGGATATATTGTTGTTGGAAATATTATAATTTTTCCTTTAATTGTCTGCCGATTATCGTGTTTCCGGGACGGAGACGCCCAATCGATAAAACGGCGGCCAATCAATAAACAAGGAAATAACGAAATCAGCGAAAAATAGAGTACAAAACATGGCAAGAGAAGAGAGAAAATCTCCGGCACTGGGAGTGGAAGAGAACGAGATTTCAGCCACTTCGGTGTGTCACTCGATCCAATACTCGCTAATGGAGCTCCAATCTCGAGTCTGAGCAGCGCGGGCTTTTACTACTGCCGGCTCGGGCGAAGAAGAAGATGTAGACGAGACACAAATGGTTTGGCATCGGAGAATGCGTTTGACGGAAGGCGGCGGCTAAGCTTGCTTGCCTTTCAGCCAGACGAGCACCGACTTTGCGCTCGAAGTTTTTCCGTGAAGCCGACGCGGATTTGGTGCAGTTTCCGTCTGACGCTCTCGAAGCGAGCGCAAGAACGGCTGCGCCGAGGCCCGCGCGCTTCGATACGAGGCGACACACCTCCACGGTCAACGTTTTTTTTCTCGTTCCTCTTCCCTCGTACTTACACTTTGCCGCCCATATCGCCGGTGCTATTCACCCTTCGCAGTCAGCCCGCTTTCGCTTTTACCCACACAGTCACTTTCTCGGTCACCAACACTCACCGATCGCCCGTTTTCTATTCTCCACGCGCTGCGAATGTATGCAACTATGTTTGCGTAACTTCTCATACGTGTCTCGTTTGCTTCCTGACGAACATTGTCTTGCCCCATCCGCGGGTTCTGGTTTATTTTTTACCTTCTTTTATCATTACGTTGCATGCGGAGCGAAGCCTTGCTCGGAGAGCGAGTATTCAGCGTGAGGGGAACAGTCGTTGGCACTTTAATGCGAAGTCTTATTGAAGCTCGGGACATATTAGGCATCAATGCATCAGAAGCAACGGCTGACAACACTCAACGAAAAGAACTGCTAGGGTCCAGTTGTGACTACTACATTGGAAAAGCAATATCAATGTAAATTAAAATTCATGTAAAATTCGTTTCTAGGCTGCTAACGAAAAAAAAATATTGTTATTTCAATTCTACTTTTAATTTTTATAATTTTGTATGGAATTGAAACCGTAACATGACAGATTGATAGTCTTGCCGTCGTTGTTTCAGTATTGTATGGAATTGTAATAATTGAAATTTTTTAAAATCCTTTAGCAGCGTGCAAGTGATTTTTTTTTTCAATGTCGAGGTTCAGGGGTTTCTACTGGCATTACTGTAGTTACTTCTCAGTAGATACTCGTCAAAAGTCAGTAGTTATTACTGAGAACGTTGTGGTTGCTACTTATAAGTAGTAACTACTATTAAGTACTTATAAGTACTTAACATCAGTAATTACTACTTATAAGTAGAACTACTGAAAACTGTATAAGCAATACTGACTAGCGAACTACTGAAAACTACAAACAATTCCCAGTTAAATACTGGACACTGATAGTAGCTTTGAGTAACTACGCAATGAGTTTTTCAATAACAAAAATTCCAATGAGGTCTGAAATTAATGAAAATTCCAATAAACCGGTATGTCAAGTGTCGAATCTTGTTCCCACCTTGACACTGAACCATCTTTTCCTTTGGCTAAACTTTCTACGATCCATAGTTTTCTACTTATGAGGATTTAAAGTTTTGAACCAATGAGATCGCGCGATAGATGGCGCTGGCGGCCACCGCAGTAAATTCGCCCTCTGTCGCCGAAAGCTTCTTCCGCTCGCATCTCGAGAACGGTGCCCTTTAGAAAAAAATTGTAAAGGGAAATTTTGGTCAACTATCCATCTAGAATATAATTGTGCACTTATTTTTTAATTTCGCGAATTTTGGATAATTCGTCCCGGAGGCTAATAAGGGATTAATGAAAAATTTAATTCTCTACAAATTCACTAATCTACCAATAACTATGAGACGGCCGATGGACGGAGGGCGGCCAAGCGTACTGCTTACCCTGCAGAACGGGAGTGAGCTTGGTGCGCTGGCGCGTCGGCTCCACATACTTCTACAGAAGGGCGGCGGCGGCGGCGGCCTCGAGCTTGCCACCCTACACCGGCGAGGCAGCCTGCCGTCCACCTAACCCTCACGGTTCGATTTTCCCTCGCGGCTTGGCCTAGCGCTCATAACCCAGATTTCAACAGACACCCGCGGCAGCAGCGTACCCCAGCCCCGGAATCCTGCGCGTTTTTTTATTTATTCATTTTTTTTTTGTAAGGTTTCCGGTAGAGACAGCTATTTTTTCGTAGGGTAAAAGTGGGGAATATGGCCCGGTCCATATATCATTGATTTACGTGTTAATCGAGGTGGGTCATATTCACCACTTTTATCCTAAACATTCTCGATATTTTGCATAGGTGAGGAAGCAATGGGAAAATTACTTTGCACATTTTTGTCCTTCGGCTCGACGACTTCTATCTATTATTAATTTATAATTTAACTCTATCGGTTGTTACTAATTTAATTTTATTCATTTTTATTTATGTTCAGAAGCCTGAAGAGGACGCGTGCGACTACACGCTAGTTAAAAAAATTGAAATGTATTACTTTCTTTCTAGCTGTAAAAGGAGCAAGCCGTTAATAAAGTATCTATGTCAATATACATTTTTTTCCCCTCGCACGATCTTACTGGCTTTATCGATAGGCAAGATATTGACCGATTTTTATACCGGAGCTATTTTAGTCTTTCGAGACAACCTTTTCAACGTTAGAAAGTGGATAGTGAAATAAAAATGAGACGAGAGAAAAAAAAATTAAAATTGAAACATCGTCGCTGAATTCCAAAGATCAAATTTCTCGTACAAAATTGATGTTGCGCATATCGACTGCAAAACGACTACCCAATCTATTAAATTATCCGGAATTCATTATTCGCTCGTTTTCTAATCAACGTGACAGGCGATCGGTCGAGAGTAGTTACGCGCCTGCATTGATTGACGAACCGTTGGAAATAATTTTATAACCACCCATGTCGACGTGCGGAATGGATACGATAAGGTTGATATTAATTTTTATCGATAAGTTTTCATTCGATCCCGTGCGTCTTTCGGCGCCGTTAAAATGTAAACGAAGTGCGAGCGACGATTGTGTGCGATCCCGCGACTGCGCGACGATATCGCGACGTGCCATTGCACATCGCTAAAAAAAACCAACTATAATATTAGATTGGCCCATATTAATATCAGATCAGCCATGAGCTAAAAAAAATTCAACAATAATATCAATTCACAATAATATTAAAATTCAATTATTATTATTATTATTATTATTATTATTATTATTATTATTTATTATTCAATTTAACAATAATATTAAATTTGCCCTTTGATTTGCAGTTACAGAAAAAAATGTACCTCCCAAAAGCAGCGAAAATAATGTTGTTAAATTGCTCCGGCTACGCGGACGCCAATTTTGCTGCATTAAAAAATTATTTCGCCGCTTTGACGATAGACTTTTCTCCCCTTGGGAATTTTCTTTCTTCGATCGCAAAATTATCACTGATCATGGAAATTATTAATAAAAAAAAAAAATCTTTCTGAATCATCTCTGAATTTTGCCGAGGTTGTAATACAATGAATGATGCAAAGGGACCACATGATATCCCTTTAACTGTTGGTTCCGTAGATAGTTAGAAACTCAAAGTCTCGACGTTTGTTCGCCGTACAGAGTAATTTGATACTCCCCGCAGGTATACCTGGCTCTCGTCGTTCTCGCAAACAACATTCTACTGTAACGCAAAGGCGAGGATTCACCCGCTGTGTTGACGATAAGCGCGAGTACCGCGAAGTTGTACGTAGCCAACCATTAGACTCCGCGGGTCGTTGTCACAATAAACGAAGCGACGAAATAAGAGACCAGAAAATGAAAGTTGGACAAAGCGAGAAAGGAAGAGACGTCAGAATGTGTACGTTTGCATTGTGTTCGAGTCGCCAATTTTTGTCAATACCGATATTATCGTTATTATTTATTTATTTATTTATTTATTTAAGTAAGTAAAAACGGCCGTTTTTATTTAAGCGACGTCTACAGTTCTAAAAGTTTATTTCTTCGGCCACACACGTTATGAAAATTTGCCATTTTGAAAGTGAAAAAATTAGAAGGGGGTACCCTGGGAAATATGCCACTTTCAAGAACTGTCGAGGTGACATTTTCACTGGTGATAGATTGTAAAACAATAGACTCTCGAAATCGAGCGTTCGTTAGGAACCCATGGAATCCGAAATCGAGCGACCATTGAAAACCCATGGATGTCCTTCAAACTTTATTATATATAATGATTTTATTATTATTAATATTATCATTATTATTGTTGTTGTGAGTAAAATTTGGGTGTGAAAAAAGGTAAGAGTAGAAGTACCGAGAGGGAGTTCTTGTTCGAGAACAAATGAGTAAACTATGAAAAAAAATAAACACTCATAGAGCAAGGAAAGAGATGTGACAGATCCAAAGATAGAAGGAACGATATGGAACTATTAGAGAGACGTGGAATAAGACAAGTGGTCAGAATATCCGAAAAGCACGAGAAACTTGGGTAGATTGCTGTTTACCACAGTCGACAGGGGATTCTTGCGCCCCCGGTGGACGACTCGTCCGTGATTGTGTACTTTGGTCGGACGGAACAGCTCACGTGCATGTCGACGAAACACAATAGTCGAGGGAACTTCTTGTTTTTCGTCGTCCAGTTAACTGGGAGTTAAGGTAAACGTACCGACCGTGAAACTTGTTACCACTGCACCGTGCTGGCCGTACAGGTACCAGATTTCGCGTTTGACGTGGAGCCAAACTTCGGCACACCGTAAACCTCGTGCTGCTCGACAACAAATCAAAATTTGCTGCTAACAAAATTTGCGATCGAACAACGCGTAAAAACATAATTTCTTTGACGACATGGAAAAAAACCATCAACAAATTCGCAAAAAAAGGTTACAAATAAAAAATGTTGTGAGTTGTCAAAATTATATTTTGACCAATTTTTGGTCCTCGCAGTACGGGAAAACTTTACCACCCTAACATTTTTTAGCCTTTTCGCCTTTGATCAGAACACTTTTTGGGGACAATTTTCATTTCTAAATATCGCTGTAAGGTAAAAGTGGTAAATATGAGCGGATGCGATAAGATGGACCAATGCGTTTTAATAACAAGAATTCATATTTTTTTTTAAATTACCATTTTTGTTCGCTCACTTGTATCGATAACAGTGATTTATTTTAAGTGTTAAAACTTGCTCCTTATGAGATCTAAAAATATCACACAAGCTTCCTTTTCATAGACGACCCGTAGTCAGGTAATATGGACCACCCTCTCTTGTTAAAATTGTGAAATTGACTTTTTTTCAATAAAATCTTGAAGTTCTGAAGAAGAGACTTTAATTCAATTCTCACTGTCCGGGGCCTTGCCGAGACATTCGTAGGTGCGGTCCATCGTCAATCAAGCCCTGTGGTCCATATTACTAAGCGTCCGAAAAGAGCGAGTATGATGGACCAGCGCGACGTCGTTGCGATTGTACTCTGGCAGTGAAGCAAATTCCATAAATTAACTGATTCCGAGAATTCCATTTATCGCATGTACATAGCGGTACCGAAGCGATCTCACGAATGTCTGGTAACGTTAGTGTAAGTGCATCTGGTACGCTCTGTGCGGGCACAATCGTACACGTACGGTTCCCATGAGCCGTCGGAGTTTCTGGGTACTCTGTGGAAACAACGATCGTGCGAGCATTGCCTCTAAGCTCGTGAATCAATAATGCCCACAGAGCCTGTGTACACAGTTTCCGTACGCAAAAGGCCATCGTTGCGGATTCACAGAGAGTTGCCCTCCTCGCAGTTCCCCTTAATTGGGGTTCTTTCACGAAGCCCACTTACCGTTTCTCGCCCTCAATGACTTATACATAGCGACCACTAATTCCTATGAAAATATTCGCTAGCCTTTGTCTGATTTTTCTGACGCATTCTCGTGCTTTTCGGAAATGAGGACATTAAAAATTCCTTGAGGGCCCGAGGACATTAAAAGTGCCCTAAGGGCCTGAGAACATTAAACATTCCCCGAGGTCTTGATCTCAGCTGCATCTCAATTTCATCTCCATTTACTGTTTATCATTATTATTTATTGTTCAGAACTGTAAATTATGAGTTACAGTAAACTGGTTATAAAAGGAGAAATTCGTGAAATAAATACATTCAAATTATCTTTCAGCGGAATTCGACACGGAGACTGCCAAAATCCGTTCCAAGGCCAACGACTGTGTATCGCTTAATCTTCTGGTGACCGGAGAATGTGGTACCCAATTTCACCAAATAAAAAAAAAAATGTTTCACAAAAGCTTCACAGAATCCCTCCGCGTACGAAGTCGCTACATAAAAAGAACGATCACGAAAACACCTGTTCTTTTTTTTTGAAATTGAACTCAATGCGGAATCGAAATGGATATTACCACCGGAAACTAAAACTGCCTACTCGTTTTTTTTTTTTTTCCATTGGGTTCATACGAGCGTGTAATTGAGACGCCGGTATACGATGGCAATAAACGGTTAACTCTTTTTTGCCTCATTCATTTGTGTCCATTGATTGGTCACTCGTTGAACGATTTTTTCGCGCGGTCGGCAAAGGTACGAGTGCATTCGCAGTCTCAGTCGTGCTATGGAGCCGCGATGAAGAAAAAAAGAAAAGCAATCGCGCACCATTAATGGACTTTGGCGAGGAGCCAGATATTTTCCGACGAAGGCCCTTGCACTCGCTGCGAGAGGTGGCAGTCAGTGCAGATGGCATTGGACCATTTCCGCGACCCTCGGAGTAGTCGCGGAGTAACCGTTCTTCGTGCACACGGAATTATCAGGATTTCGGCCAAAAGCCGCGATTTCTCAATACCCACTACGAAATTTATCCTCCGCCGATACGGTGACTTCCGAGTTTTTATTTTATCGGCCGTTATCCGGCGTTCGTTATTGTCCCGTGATTATTGATATCGGAAGAGTCCAAGCCCCGAGATTTTAAGAGACACATTTAAGGATGCCCGAGGCTCCGTGACGCACGGGCTGAGTTTCTACGACAGTAACGCATCGCAATTCACCAATACAAACAAATCCTAATTCAGTTTGTACTACGATAACAACACAGATACAAAATAATAATAATATCGGAACTTGAAATTTGCTTATATTACTTACGTAAATTGAGTATTAATGTACTTTTTTGTAAAATAAAAAAATCAAATATTAAAACTAGAAACCTTTTGCCTGAAATGTACAAAAGCTTTCGCCAGAAATAAAAATTTTACTGTAAAATTATAACGCACATGTGTTTGAAATTTCGGAAACAGTTTGCGTAGAACAGTTTTCAATGCCGTTCATTAATTTTTGAAAAACATTTTTTCACAGTGTGTATTATTATTATCGTCAACGTCGTCGCAATTTATAAGTTTTCTTATCAATTACAGAAACTTAGGCGATACACAGTCGTTGGCCTTCCAACGAGTTTTGCCGGCTTCCGCGTCCAATCCCCCTGAAAGATCATGACAAAATAGACGCAACATTACTTTCCATCGTGGAAATTGTAGAGCTACATCAGAGCCTGAGGGATTTTTAGTGTCTTCAGTCCCTTCGCAAGTTTTCAATGCGTCACGGAAATTAGACAAATGTTACAATTTCCCATCGAAGTTTTTCCTCGGTTTTAGTCGCTGCCCTGTATGAGTGACCGACCGAATACCAGCAAATGCTGATTCATTTTATACTACGGAAATAACATACAAAGTGTCAGCGATTACTGTATAATTATTATTATCATCGTCGCCATCGTCGTCGTCGTAATTTGTAAGCAAGAATGTTAAGCGACACGCAGAAGTCGTTGGCCTTCCAATGAGTTTTGCCACTCTCCATATGGAATCCTCGTGAAAGACAATGGCAAAATAGACTCAACATTACTCTCCCTCGTAGAACGTGTACAGTTAAATCAAGGCCTGAGGGCATTTTTAATGGCCTCAGTCCCTCCGGAAGTTTTCAATGCGTCACGGAAATTAGACAAATGTTACAATTTCCCATCGGGATGTTTTTCTCAGACTTAGAGGCTGCCCTGTATGAGTGACCGATCGAATACGAGCAAATGCCGATTCGGTTTAAACTGCGGGAATAATAAACACAGTATTTACTGAATTATTTTTATCGTCGCGTCGCAATTGATAAGTTCCGTTACTAATTCGTCATGAAACAACGTCGATATCGAGAAAACAACCGAACGCTTGGGTTTTCGCGTTCGCGCTGTTCTCTTCGTTGAGAAATCATCACGAATGGTTGGGCATATCTGTTCGCCTCACGAGATCGAATATCTATACCGTTCCCCTTTCCTCCCGTAATACGGCAGTCTAGCGGACGGCAAATCGGGCAAATTGAACGATCCACACAGCATCATGCACGTTCACGTCCGAAATTGAAGTACGGCGGTTCCGAGTCCATTTCGTCGAGCGAGCACGCGTACAGCGACGAGCGATGATTCGGAAAGAGATCGAATCCCGTGGTTGCTGTGGGTTTGTCCTGTATCCGCGCTATCTCTGCAATTTCCCTCCCCCATTCCGAGTTTCTATGTGCGAGTTTAATCCGCCTCGTCGTTCCGCTGACGTTCGTTTCGTTCGTTTGCGAACAAAAAAATAAAATGGAAAGAATCGATTGTGCTTCCGGTACGAACACGGAGCGTAAGCACGTTACTCGTTCCCTGAGGACGAATTCTCTTCGTCGTTATCCAAAAAGCGCATGAACCACGAACATCGGCTTCCCTTTGGGATATTTTCCATGGCATCCAGTGCAATTGTGAGCCGGGTGAAATTCCGACGTTCCCTTTGACTTCCAAATTGCGGGACAAAAAAAAAAAACAAAAAAAAACCAAACCTTATTCTTATGGATTTGCGTCTTGCAGAATAAATTCGGAGTTCGCTACGTTGATTCATCGAAATAAAGCTTCGAGCTTGGAAAATACAATCGGTTCGCGCACAAGAGAGGGCCAAGCGTCAGAAACAATGCCTCCGGAGAGAATAATTTATCCAAACAGGCAAACTTTCTCATGATGCTTAACCAATCTCCATCATTGTCAGATTCTCGGAGATAAAGGGTTTCCGCCCGGGCGCACGGATATAACAATCTTGGAACTTAGTACCAAACTCCTGACTCCTCCAAACGACCGAACAAGTGCTTTCGCTTTTTTAACTGCCGACTGCCCGCTGGGCCAAAAGACGGGAGTTATGAGTTTCACTCGGGAGCCGCGATTGTGCCGTTTTCGTTGACTCCGGTGTTCGTCGAGACCGCTTCAAGTGCCTTGACAGAATTTGGCACGTCAGTTCTGTGGATTATGAAGTAGGTTTTTGGCGATAGATTAGGGAAGTTAAGTGGGAAGTTGCGGAGATAAAGAACGTTGAAAATGTGGACCAAAAGCTTATTCAGATGGATCAAAAGGCGGCTGCCATTATCACTATTGGCAGTTCGATGATTTCGGTCTTCCGCTATAAAAATACGATAGTCCTTGTATGGACCGTTGAACTCACTCAACCTTTGGTACAACCTCAAATTAACTCTATAATTTTTTTAGCTGTTAAGGTAGCTGTTGCATGACTCAATAGCCGAAAGAGTGCAACATTTTTACAATTTTTTATCCAAAATTGTATGCATTTGTTGATGGTGAAGGAGCTTGATTTGTATCGTTGCGTGGGTCCTCAACCAAGAGAAACATTAATCGCTATGATCTTGCGTGACCAACAACTGGTAAATCCAAATTTTCATAATACGTTTTTGTTGGTTTTTTTAATTTTTTTCAAAGTTAAATCCGTATTTTTAACCGATTGTAATATAGCACTGCTCATTTTATTTCTCAAACTCTGCTCTACGAATTCACCGAGTAGATTTTTTGTACGTTTGAGAAATACGACCCTTTGTTTAAGAGGTGAGGCACGTTTGAGGCACAAAATGAGCCGCGGTGCATTAAAATAGGTTGAAAAATAAGGATTCCTCTTTGAAAAAACTCAACGAAAATGTATCGTCACGTAAATTTTCATTTGTCAGTTAATGTATTTGCAAAAAAAAAGTCATTATCAATAGTTTCCTTTATTGAGGACCTGCATGGGTAATATAATACAAATCAACTTCCGTTACTGTTAATAAATACACAACATTCTGGACACCCAATCGTAAAAATTTAACACTCTCTCCACTAATGTTCCGAGCTGTAGCTACCTTAATGTGGGAACATTCTCCAAAGATATTTTCCACACTGACTGCGCTGGCCAACAATCTATAACAGACAAGGCATCTCGATAAGGGCAAACGTTGCTCGGACTCGTTGAATCCGTCGATGATAGACGAGAAAAATTAAAAAACCGAAATAAACCACCATCAAAAAAAATGGAAAGAAAGAAAGAAAGAAACTGACTGCGCTTTTCTCAACCGTGAGCTGCGCGAGTCGAGATATGATGAACTTTATAATAAGTTCGCCTCCATTTCCAGGGGGCATCGCAATGTTCCGCCGCTTGAAAAATTGCTTCCAGCTTCTCTCTCTCTGGTCCCGGCCACTTCATCTCTCCCCCCTTCAATCCCTTTCTTTGCGCAGCGGTCCTCACCGCATCTCCATCCGAACCCTCATCTCTCCTCACTAATCATTCCTGCTTACTTCTACCCATTTCTCATTATTTAATTCGCCTTTCCTCGCGCAGCTCGTTCGACGAGTAAACGAAGCTTTAGGAAAGTTCGAACAGCGGGGGTTTCGGCGCTTTGTTGGTTGAAATACCCCGTCCAACTGCGAGCGTTCGGGTCTACAATATAATCAAGGAATTCTTCATTGATCTTGTAGCCGCCACTTCTCCGACCTCTCGCTCATCGAGAGCCGAGATGAGCAAACCGGAGATTTCGCTATATCGAATTCTCGAAATAATTCAGCTGATGATAATATTTATATATTTTTTTTTAATCTGTAATTTGATAAAATATACCGCTCGCATGGGTACTCAAAATAAAAAAATGATATTTCTCATTCATTGCATTTTGAAGAAATTGTTACTTTGAATAATATACAAAACAATTTGAATAAAAATCTGGACAAATGGGATTTTTTTAAATTGTTTCCATTTTAATTCTAATATAGATTATAATAATTTAATTTTAATTGTTTAAAATGTAATTTGTTTCAAGGGACCTCGCGACTTTCAAAGATGCAGAGAACAGTACAATCGAATGTTATGTGCTGATATCATTTTTTTTTAATTTTGAATGTTTTTTTATTTGCGTTATTGTTGTTATTTTTTTTTTTTTTTTAATGAGACTCATCGCTTGTGCTGTTGGCTGACCGGAACATCCGGTGCACGGCGCCTGTTCGAAACCGCGAGAGAATCAGTGGCGCTATACCTGCCGCAAACCGCACACCGTACCCTGGATCTATCTCGCTTTCAGACTCCACCTGTTTCAGATTATAATCAAACAGAAGGGCGGCACGCGGGCGGGACGACGGGTGTCTGGAAGGTGAGACAGAGTGAGTGGGATAACATGCTATTGCCCCTTACTAATTAGATTTGGTCGAGCCTCTGGCTATGTATACACTGCTCTGTCCCGTAATAGGTTTTCCCTTCGCCCGATCAATTATCCGTACATAACACCTCCTGGCTTCCTCCAAACATCCCTTCCTATAATAAACAATACATACATTTATATAATCTGTAAAAAAATAATTTTTTTACAGATTATCTTCTCAAGGAAGTGAGACTTTCAATGAGACTCACTGTACTTTAGTCCCAAAAAGGTCCATGGATTCGTGTTCAGCGGGAAAAAATACTACAAAATGCGTGGCAGTTTATTAAAAAAAAAAAAAAAAAAAAAAAAAAATACCCCTTTCGAGTTCATTTTTTGCGTTTTTCAACGTCCTCAAACAGCTCGATAAAACGCCTCCGAAACTTCGGGCAGGATCCTATATTGTGTATTTTTTCCCGTAGAACACGATGGGCACCCCGGATTTTTCTAGCTCCATTAGGAGCCGAGATATCGACCTTTGAAAATCACGAAAATCGACATTTTTCCAAAAGTGAAAAATCGTTGTTTAATCGATTATTTTTTGTTTCTAGGCTACTATTAAAATAAACTAAAATACGAAATCAAAAATAAAAATAGACGAAAGGAGCTGTTTGGAGTATTTGAAATGTTGTTGCGTGTACTTGGCTACATAAAAAAAAAAATTGAATATATCGCATTTGCTGTGTCGGAATTATTTCACAAAATTTCCGCCTCTTTGACGTTGCGCGACGGTAGGGGGTGACACCTCGATAGAGTGTCAGGTGAATCGGGAAACGAATTCCTCTTCGAATAAAAAAACGCACTAAATAACGTCAGAGTAGTTACAAACGATGTGAGTGGGTTAAACGATCCTTCATTGAAACACCACACCCTCATTATTATTTGTTTAATTTGTTTTGTTTTTTTTTTTTTTCAATGAAAATCTCCAATAAAAATCCCGCGCCGTGTCGTATGTATTGGCACGTTCGCGTGTCCGCAGCGCAATGAGAAAATCAAATATTGCAGTGGAGATAACAATGCAAGAGAGAAATTGCACATAAATAATATTTGCAGTGTGTGCGGTGGACGGTTTCGGCGATTTTGGATTTCGGTTATATTTTCCTACGATCGTATAATAAACATCCTACGCGTGCGTAAATATGTGTTTAAATTCCAGTGAAAAGCATATATTTTATTTCCCCTGTTGATTGTGCAATTTTCCACGCTACCGTGAGCTGCAGCGCTTACCGTGAATATACATACGTAATTTACAGTAAACAGGTTATCTCTGATATTCGGCGTGCACGGGACGGTCCCGACGCGAAAATTGCAATTATGTCAGACAATCAAATATTTGATGGCTTCGCGTACAATCGAGCTCTTCATTATTTTACGACTCAGGTCACGTTTCCTTCGACATTATTTATTCAGTTTCGTCTTTTTTTTTTTAAATCTCTCGACGAACAATGTAAAATCCAATTAGAGCCAAGTTCGAAGGCGAGACGGATATTGAATTATCAACTCGTGAGTTTGCCAACGTATTAGTGTATTGAAAATTCATTGGAATGTTATTCGATAATGATTGTAACTGAATTATTGTTTAGTATTTTTACTATTCAATAATTTGGTAATTACTGACGATATGTGAAGAGATATGTTCGGCTGATTGAAAGTCTATGTTTATATTTATATTTATAAAAAATATTGAAATGCCAAAAATATGGTTAATTCGATGACTGAACGGAATTTGGTGTAGCGCGGTAAATATTAAGTATCGAGTGACGCAGTAAAAATGTGCTATAAATTGGCTGCGATATCGGGTGTGCACAACACCCGTAAATGTGCGTAAAGCGCAGCGATTTAAACGTCCTCGACATTTACTGGTTTATTTAAAAATTGCCCCGAGTTTTCGGTTCGCGCGACGCGGTCGCCGCGAATATAATCGAATATCCGATTATTGTGTTGTTCACAAAAGCAGACCGACAGTGGTAAGAATAGATTCGCGTAAAAAACAATAATAGCTTCGATATTAATTGGTGAATGCAACGTTAAACTTAACCCGCGAATATTCGCTTTGACATTTTACTGTATATTTGCTAAATTAAATTTTGACAATGTTTTTTTATACGACAAGATCGCGTTGTCGAAATTAATATTAATAGAACCAATCAAATTAATAAAAACGAGGCTGAAGGACTTCGGTCAATGACCTATTCTCCCACCCTAAATTATTGTGATGAAATATATATGTATATAACACGAATTGTACACAGTAAACAATAATTTCGTAAAATTGGAAAACGAATTTTCGTAAAAATAATTTTGTTAGATAACTGACAAACCCGTTTGTTCAGACTTGAATATACAAACCTGTATTTTTATTTCCCGTATCATTAACAATGTTAGTTTGTACTTTCGTTTGTAAAACTAGATTCGGATGAGGCGATCGGAAAATTAATAAAAAAAAATTGTGGACCTTTGTGGATAATAAGTTGTTGTAAAAAGTACAAACTTTCTTTACTGCGTAAGTGAGGGCAATAAATCTAATGGGTTTGAGAAAGGGGAATCAAAATAATCCAAAGAGAAACATAAAAATCGCTTTTTCACGCCGTATGTTGTTCCTGAAAATTTGACACAAATTTTTTTATGTACATGTGAGTCTGATATGAATTCCGAATTTCACCGTGTACAGCATATATGTGTATATATATATGTATATATATGTTGCCAGGGGAAGTTCGAGTTTGCAGTTCGATGCCGGAACCCTCGGTAAATCCCCGACTCGGCTTTCGTGAAACCGTTAGTCAGAATAGGCTGGGTCAGGGATGGGCGGCGGGAGCGGGCGAGAAGTTTCTGAAGTGAGAGATGAGAGGGTAAAATTCGTCAAGCGATCTGCGTATATAGGCTTAACCAAGTTCGAGATTCCAGCAGCTATGTTTTGCCGTGGGTGGTGTTTGATATACCGGCAAGTATATATATATATATATATATATATATACAGACACATACGCGGAAATAAGCTGGTATAAGCACTAAGGCAGCCTCTTGCTTGCCCTGCACTTGACGAAAAGTTATCCGTACCAGAATAGCCGGCTATACCGTTTCGGAAACCACTTTCGCGAAAACCAGGTAAGTACGTTATAATATTTCATCTTCGGCGAAATACTTTTTCATCAGTTCGGGGTAATGCAACTTGTGAAGTTTACATAATGCAAGTTATAAGTGAATTTTGCAATAAAGTTATCTCGTCGCTCATTTCATTTTTAACTGTTTAGGGCGATTTTAAATAGAAAACTGTAACATTTTTTTTTCTTCAACTTCAATCTTCAACTTTGGACTAAACGGCAGCTGTAAACAACTTCGTGTGTCACTTGCGCATGGTTTAAGGGTAAGTAAGTAAGGAACATTTTTCTTAACTTTTTTTGTTGTCGATTTTATTCTTAAAGTTCAAAGAGTTAAGAATATTGTGTATAAATTTAACGTTGCATCTCGTCAAACTGCGCAAGGTTTATGATTA
Organism: Exephanes ischioxanthus; assembly: GCA_958510785.1. Classification (NCBI taxonomy): domain Eukaryota; kingdom Metazoa; phylum Arthropoda; class Insecta; order Hymenoptera; family Ichneumonidae; genus Exephanes; species Exephanes ischioxanthus. Next base: position 3,158,984 of record OY294025.1, read on the forward strand.
TAAATAAACGAGCAAAAAAGACAAACATCTGTAGAGGCCGAAAATTCGATTGGTAATGGTAAATCGGTGGTCGAGACGAAATGCACAAAATTACCGAAACCTGCCGTACTCTCGGAATGCAAAGAAACAAATTCTTGCCCCGTTGCACGAAAGTCAATTTTTTTTTTTTGTTTCTCTTACTCGAACACAAAAAGAAAGGTTTAATTCAGAGGTGGCGAAACAGGTCGATGTTTTTCCGCTCTCGCGACAGCGCCAACTGGAGTTTCGCAAATGCGTGTGGACCAAAGGGATGTTTCTGTCACTCTGTCAACGGAGCGTCGTGGCCGAGCTCGGTGAAACAAACGAGTCGGAAAACTCGTCAGTTATAACGGAGATAATAGCGACCGAAGAGGCGCACACGTGTGCGTTACATTTTTCGCCCGACGAACGATTATTCGAAGTGGAAACGGGAGAAGAACGTACGGGTCGAGGAAAAATAAGGAGGAACGGAGAGAGAACGTACGACAAGAGTGATTGCAACGAAATTGTCAACGACTGTGCATTGCACGTGTTTCATCGAATTTCCTCAATTCGGAGGAAAACGCGCGCATCAACGGTAAACTCGCTCCTCTCTATTTTGTATATCGCGGCTCTATTGACTGTCACACTCACTTTCCGACGCGGCCATAAAAAGTTCCGGTAAACTTGCTCGATAATTTAGGAGGCGTCACTTTTTACAAATTGCCGATGAAAGTGGGAATAATACCGCTTGTAACACGTTTAAAGGACGCGTAAAAACGAGCTCCCGATGAAATATAATCACGAACCTCCCAGCGTATAAATCATTTTTATTACATCGGACACTCCGAACCTCCGGTCACGATGTGTGTAGCTGTGAAACAACGAAGATATTCCACCGAAAAACAATTTTTTATATGTAACCAAAGGTAACTCTGGTAGGGGAGAGCGGGGCAAAATGGGACAGTGGGGCAAAACTCAATTTTCCAATAATTCTTGGATTTCCCATCTCGTCCCAACGATACATCCGGATTTCCCAGCCCGTTTTGCCCAACTTAAAAGTTATCGGAAAATTGCTTTTTGCCCCATTATCCCATTTTTGCCCCTATTTGCTCTCGCCTACTCTGCTACATACCGAAAAAAATACCAAACTGGAAAAAAAAAAAAGCGCAATAAAAATTGTTCTCGTCAAAGCCGTAATTGTGGACGACGGGACAATGGAACGAAGGGACGGCCGAACTGTCCCTCACTGTTTCGTCGCTTGGAAAGGGGTTTTTTCAAGGGCTCATCCGGGACTTGCTCTTTAAAGGGGAGCTCCGATCTGGAGTTTGATTTTATTGTTATTGTGTATTTCTTTCCGTTATTTGCGATTTATTTTTAGTTGTCAATTGCGTTTGTTCGTATTTATCAGTAATTTGCCATAGCTTGATCTGTTTGCGCTCGTTGTCCAAACATGTGCTCACGATTGTTGTTAGTTGGGTCATGCAGCTGGACAACCTCAGGTCATACGGTACAATAAATGCACATCTATCTATCTTAATTTATTTTATCATTATTTTGTAATTTTTTTAAACTATGCTTTAATTTATTTTCTTTTATCTCTAATTTACTGCATCAGTTTATTTAATTTATTTTATTATCATTTTGCATTAACATATTTTTGGTATATGTTATTTTACTTTTATGCTGTTTATGTTCAGTGCGTTAGTACAGTATGTTATTTTTTGTATTCATTCGGTTTGTTGTTGGTTGGGCGACTTGCCTGAGGACCTCAGGACCCGATGTACGATAAATCTATCTATCTATCTCTTTTATCTCGGCCCCCCCCCCCCCCCCCCCCCGTTGTCTGACTCTATTCTCGCATTTCCCACTGTCCGTCGTCTCATATTTTCCGTTATTATTTTTCAACATGTTAAATCGCCAAAGTTGAATCGAGCGGTTCCCTACGACGGTTAATCGAGGTGAAGAATACCCGGAAACTTGCCTGATGTAAGCCGCGATAGCCCTGCTTCTCCACGACTAATAAAGATTAATCATCGCTATCTCTCCTCGATCCTCGTGTATTTTCACCCTTGCGAGCCTCCCCTCTTCGTCCATCCTTCCCAGGGAGAAAAAGGAGCTCACGCCGCTCGAAGGTTCTTCATCTCGCGCCGGGACGTCGCAAGAAAGTGCGAGAGGATATCGCTGTCGGGAGAATAACTTACGGCAACCTCTTGCCCTTATCCAAACTTCCCTTCTACTTCGTAAGCGCTATAATGATATTATCTCAAATCCCGAAGGTCGAGATAAAGATCCGAAGAGATGGTGAAATGTACGAGAAAGAAGATGGATCAATAAACATATCACATTTTTATGACGTATGAAAAACCTTGGTCGATCGTCGTTGCAAAATCTGTTACTTTCCGAGCCCCCCCCCCCCCCCCCCCCCCCTAAAAATCCGGGGGGGGGGGGGTGGTTATTTTTGTCAATGGACTGGAAAATGCAGAATTGAAAAATATGAATTGTCTTTTTTCACAATCGACGATTTCCGGGGACAAAATAATACATTGGCACTATTCACTTCCGGATTTAAGTGGCACGATCTTTTTTTTTTTTAATAATTAATCGGTATTGCTGAAAATTGGTGAATTTTTTCTTGTTCTTTCGATTATATTTTACTACTGCAGCATGTGTCACAACAAATATTGTCAACAAACAAACAATAAATCAAATAACATATAGATTACATATCAAGATTATTAAGAATTGTATGTCGATATTAATGTTGTGACAATAAATTATATTGAATCATAATAACAAACGCAAATAAATTAAGTATGACATATTTATTCGAGTTCAACTGTTATCAATGAAAAAAAAAAACGAGTGAGCAAAAAAACGTTACATTGTCCACATGAATGACAAATTAGATTGTCTCGTTCGATCGGATGACAGAAGGAAATGAAATATAGAAAAAAAAAGAGATCCAACTCGTTCCGATGAAAGCTTGGTGTAGTATGTAGAGAATCGCGAGCGCAGCGGAATTTATTCCCGAACCGACAACAAATGAATCAAATGGTCACAAAATAAAATACATATTACATACAACAGTTATAAAAAATAATATATCAATATTAATATTGTAACAATAAATTATAACAAATATTTGTAATAAAGCAAATAAATTTAATGTGACATATTTGTTCGAGCTCAAATGTTAACAATAAAGAAAAAAAACAAAAACAAAAAACGAACGAACAAAAAAACTTTGCATTCTCTACATGAACGAAAAATTACATTGTCTCGTTCGACCGGATGACGGAAGAAAATTGATTACAAAAAAAAGAGAAAAAAAGGGATCCAACTCGTTACGATGAAAGCTTGGTGTAGTATATAGAAAATCGCGGGCATAGCAGAATTTATTCCCGAACCGAGAGTATGCAGTAGGCATGCACAGCGTTTGAAAGGGCTCTGCCAGCTTCACGGATGCTCTCTCGTGCCAGTACGTAGTACGAAGAAATAAGAGGCGAGGTCGTCGGAACCTTCCCGTTCCCGGCCCCTCTCGACTTTGATGCACCGATAATCGAATTCAAGCTTCGCTAATGGCATCGCGAGCTTCATGCCGGGGCCTGCCTCTCATCCCTCTGCGAATGCTCGCTTTTCGTCCGACGCGAAGTGAGGTAATCTAGTATTACATGCCATATTGATATATAATCGAGAATTCAATTGATCCGCACGCACTTTGCGACATATCGTCTCTAGAATCCCGGACAGATACGGCGCATATATTAAACATACATGTTCGCATCTCCGATGGATTCGATCTGAGTATTAATCGCGAATATGAAATCTAAAAATCACAACTATCATTGTCACGATTCCAACGGGTTACTTTGTCAAAATCTTCTTAAATCCTATGATTTTATCGATAGCGTTAAGTTTTCATCTTCTTAAAGTTTAGTTAAAGTCCGAGGGTAAAAGTTATCTGTCACGGAATAATCGTATTATCAACGATTCCAGACCTCTGCAGACGACAAATAAATTCACAAAATCTCGTCTGTTCGAAGACATCTCGACTGTCTCATCCGCCAACCCTTCCCCCCCCCCCCCCCCCCCGCCACTCCTGTAATGGTCTTAAACGATTCGATCCAAATATGAATTGTAGATATGAAATCTAAAAATGATAACTATCATCGTTGTGGTTCGAATAGGTTATTTTGTCAAAATATTTTTGACTTCTGTGATTTAACGATAGCATTAGGTTGACATATTCTTAAAGTTTAGTTAAAGTCCTCCAAGCGTAAAACCGTCACGGGATGATCGTATTATCAACGGTTCAACACTCCTACGAACGACCCTCCCCGCCAATGGTCGTAAACGATCTAAATATGAAATCTAAATATGAAATCTGAAAATGATAACTATCTTTATACGGTTCGAATGGATTACTTTTGTCAAGGTATTTTTAAATCCTATGACTTTATCGATAGTGTGAGGTTTGCATCTTCTTGAAGTTTAGTCCAAGTCTTTCGAAATTAAAGCAGTCATCTGCCGCGAAATAATCGTGTTATCAACAATTCGAGCCCACTACAGACGACAAATAAATTCTGTTCTGGCGGATGATATTCAAAAAATCTCGTGTGTCTGAAGACAACTCGTCTTCTCTGCCACCTCTCCCCCCCCCCCCCCCCAAGCCCCTCGAATGGTCTTAAATGTCTAAATAATAAACATTTACATCGTAATTATCGATTTCACAAATTTAAGTCGACGATACGAACCGGAGTGAAATTAATAGTTTCCGATGTCCAAGAGTTCATGACGAATTCATGACGATTGATGGATAAACAGTTCACCGATATCCCTACTTCAATACAAGTGAACTCGATAATAATCGAGTGTGCAAAAAAATGTATCTAAATATCACGCAATTCATCTCAATATCACTACCCGCTTACCTCACGTGGAAGAGTTTAATGATCCGCCTGCAACGATATGCCACAACGATGAACAATGCATCACCAAAATTCATCCACAGAAGCATCCCGTTTTGACATTAGACACACGTTCGATAAATAATACATTTTTATCTCCGCCCGATTGCACTGGTCCGGAAAACATAGTAAAAAACGGTCCAAGCATTTTCATTCGTAAGAAAAAAAAAAAAAAAAAAATTGTATCCACGAGCCAAAATTAATGGAACACAAAAGAAACAATCAATACTTTTTCGTATTAACAAACAAGAGAAACAATCAATACTTTTTCGAATCGACTTGGAATTCGGCAATTAAAAAAAAAAACTCGATATCTCCTCTTTCGAAATTTTGCCCAATAATTATATTTTTTTCCTCGCGACAGATTAACTAAAGTTTCAATGCCAGGATACGATTTTTATCGAAAAATTTTAATCGACGAAAATTATTCAACATCATTGACCTATCGACCTATCGATCTCCTCGACGGTACATCCGTTTAACATACGCGTCTTCGAGCTATTATTCCTCGAATTTTGTTCGATCAATTATGTTCGATGATTGCGACGATTCGACATTCCTGATATTTGTTTTTTTCTCTCATTTATACATATATATTTTTATATAATTTTTTTATTGAAAAAAAAAAAAAAAAAATTGTTTGCAAGATCTTCCAGTTTTCTCGGTTGCCGCGCGCGCGCGCTCACGCTCTCTCGGAGCTTGCAAGCTGCGTAGCGACGTTGCTCGCGTCCGCGGAGATACTACGGGGTCGACACGGTCGGATCCAGTCTCCCTTTACCAACCCCCGTCGTCGTCCTCCTCCCTCCCGTTGTGCCGCTGCCGTTGGCGAACGAGCGCTCCTCTCTCACCCTTTCGCTGCCGCACACTCGTCACCCACTGTACAACACTCCTCCACAATACGGCGACTATGCGACAGCAGCACGTGCAATCAGGAAAAAAACGTGCGATTTTAAACACTGCAGGGCGTCAAACGACAAACGGATAACCTTCGCTTATGTACGCATGATACATAATACAAACGCGTCTGCAATAGCTTTGCGAAATTTACACCGTCACAGTGAGATCAAATTTGTAATAGCGTGGATGGTAACAATGTCATATCATGAAAGTGCCGGACGATATATTTATATGAAAAATATTTATTGGGATGTAAAAAAAATATCACCTTGTAATCGTACGTTTATTTGTAAGACCAAATGTAAGGCGAACACAACGTCAAGGTTACTTTCGATATATGCACTGGATACCATTTTTTTTTTTTTTTTACACTATATCGATCGGCTGACTCGGCAGAGTCTCTTGCGAAAAATGCGCGCGACAATGACCTCGAATTTTCTGCAAGTTAATCGAAAGTAAAAAAAAAAAAACAAAGTGCACGTAAGCGCGCACGACATTCTGGCGAGATTCTATCGCGTTTTCATAATAAATTCTTCAACCTCGTCCAAACAGGTTCGCGTGGGTTCTGTTACAAGTAAGCTTATTTTCGCGACTGGGTATCGTGAATTACGTTTTTGTTCTTTTTTTTTTTAACCCCACACGAGAGTACACAGAGCCGTGTTCGCACGGTCAGGGTGGCGCGAGCCTCGACCCTCGAGGTACCGCAACCGACCAGCCTCCGGATGGTAAACACGCGTGGATTAGGTCACCGTGCCTACACGGTCACCCAATCAAAAGCATGCTTGATCAAGCATGATATTCTATATTATACTTTAGACGTACCGGACATACCGGATAACCGGACCACCGGACAACCGGGCGAGCTAACAACTGGACAAGCCAACAAGCGAACAAGCCTACAGCCAGACAAGCCAACAACGGGACTAGCCAACAAGTGGACAAACCAATAAGCGGTCAAGCCTAAAGCCAGACAAGCCAACAATCGGACAAGGCTAAAGCCAGACAATTCAACAACCGGAGAAGCCAACAACCGCTCAAGCCACCAACAGCATAAGCCAACAACCGGACAAGCCAACAACCGGACAAGTCAACAACCGGACAAGCCAACAACCGGTCATGCCAACAACCGGTCGTGCCAACAACCGGACAAGCCAACAACCGGACAAGCCAACAACCGGACAAACCACCAACCGGACAAACCAACAACCGGACAAAACAACAACTGGACAATCCAACAACCGCACAACCCAACAACCGCACAACCCAACAACCGCACAACCCAACAACCGCACAACCCAACAACCGCACAACCCAACAACCGCACAACCCAACAACTGGACCACCTGGCAACCGGAACGCCGGTCAATGTCTGGTATTACAGAGAGGTCCGCCAGTCTACCTGTTAATCCCGAGACCAGGAAACGTAATAGGCCTCCGGAAGTTCCCCACGCGTCGATTAGGCCCCAGTGTACACACCGCTTTGTGAATTAAGTGTTTTTTTCCTTTTGTTTTTTTATTACTGTATTCTTCACACATGCTCACCCGGCGCCGTGATGCACGGTTAGGTATCACCGGTAGCCTCGACCCTTGAGACCAGGAACGCCAACCAGCTTCCGGAGACCAAACACGCGTGGATTAGGTCCTAGTGTATACACTGACGTGTATCAGCAAGCGTAACAGGGAAGCTCGGCGTTTGTGTAACAAGCTGGAGCAACACACCGAGCGAAAGGCAACACTATAGACGATGACACACAGAAAAAAGGGAAAGAGAGAGGGGAGAGCGAGAGGGGGGGGGGGGGGAAGAGAGGGAGGGAGTGGGGGAGAGAGATGGAGCGTCCAGAGGGATGTGTCGAGTGGTGAGAGGCGAACCGAGACAAAGAGAGAGGAGCGAGAGCAAGGCAAGGAGAGCGTTTCTGGTCGAAGAGGAAGCACGACGGTAAGAGAAAGCCCAGGCTTTGGAGGCTAGATTTTCCGGCACGATAGGGCTTGTCTGACAAAGCCGGTACGTGACCACTTGTGCCTGGCTGGTTGCCTGCATCTTCGGCTACTGCACTACAGCCGCGTATGACGCCGTTCGCCAACGTCGTCGGCGTCGTTGGCTGGGTTGAGACTCTTCTCCTTCCTCGACTGGAAGGAGTGAGAACGAAAGAAGGAGTCGAGGAGAAAAAGTACCAGTGGGTAAAGCTTGCGAAGCACGCGTGCCCCTCTTAGACTCCGGTTCTCTCTCGCTCTCTCAGTCTCTGTGCATTGGTGAAGGCTCCGCGGGGTTTCCTCACACGCTCTCACGTGCACCTTGAGATAAGAATGAAACCAAGGTCTCGTTGGGTGGGCTTTGAGTAGCCACACGAAAGGGCTTTCCAACCCGGCTCTCCGCACCGCTGCACGACCAGCTATTTCCTATTAGGATTCTTTACTTTTTTTATTTTGCTTTTTCATAGAGGAAGCTGTGTTTCTGTGAAAGAAGAAAGCTAAAGGTTGCGAGTACAACGGCGTGTACTTGCTGGAACTGTGTGTGAAAACATCATCGGTTGTTGTGAACAGGTCCACCGCTCGAAACAAATTAGGAAGCAATTTTAAAGCGTCACATCGGGCATTCGCCGGGCCTTGTCAGAATCCGATGGAACGCTCTAAAATTTATTGCAGAACTGCGAGGCGCCAGTTATTTTAGGTCCCACTGAGGATGTTCTCCCAGGCGATCATCGTTCTGAGGGACGATACTTATATTATTTTGCTTTTTCATAGAGGAAGCTGTGTTTCTGTGAGAGAAAAAAAGCTAAAGGTTGCGAGTACAATAGCGTGTACTTGCTGGAACTGTGTGTGAAAACATCATCGGTTGTTGTGAACAGGTCCACCGCTCGAAACAAATTAGGAAGCAATTTTAAAGCGTCACATCGGGCATTCGCCGGGCCTTGTCAGAATCCGATGGAAGGCTCTAAAATTTATTGCAGAACTGCGAGGCGCCAGTTATTTTAGGTCCCACTGAGGATGTTCTCCCAGGCGATCATCGTTCTGAGGGACCTCTTCCCATGCTCTGATTATCTAATTTCCACGCTGAGAGACGGATGTAGTAAATATGACTATATCCCTTGGGAAATATTACCATGACACGTAGTGGTAGGAAAGTAGGTCGCCACCTATGGCAGGAAGTACAAAATCTATAAGAATTTTTCGTGGATATTATGGTAAAAATTCTTGGGAAATCTGGTACTTTCTGCCATAGGTGGCATCCTAGTTGCGTACTATCATGACCTATGGTAATTTTTCTTAGGTAACCGGCAGTTTTTATTATATCCTTGTCTCAGTGCACTCAGGGTCTTCACCCAGTTTCTCATTCCAGATTCTCCTAAGCGACCGTAATGCCTTTTGAGAACGCTTTACACTCAGAAGTCCCGTCAATGATATGTTCACACTAAAAATGCCTTTTTAGGTGTTTTTGTGTGTTCGTGCGCACATGTGATCGTCAGAATCTATCATTGATGTGAAAAGCTACGCATAATCAATTACAAAAATCTTGAAAATATATGTACGGTCAGTGACGAACACGGGCGTTATGAGCGGATCCACTTTAGTTTTATTCGATCCTATTGTACGTAGAATATTTCAGTCGTGTCTGAAAATAAAAATGATCAGAATCCGCAGTTTTTATCCAACAATCAGCGGATTAATCCTCGAAGTTTCTCGAGGAAAATAACATATCAAAACATATAACTGTAGTCGCGATAAAAGGAGTTTTACGTTTCCATCAGTTTGTTTTTTACTCTTTCGTGACACTCGAACAAATTAATGGTCCGCCGATGGAGTTATATTTCTGCAGTGCCACGAGAAAAAAGCATTCCCGGCAGCCATAAAGAAAGACGAGATAAAGAAAGAGAGGAGCCTCGAGAATCATTCGATCGAGATAATCGTAGTAAAGCTCTCGAGTTTGCAGACATAAACGGCCGGCGGATTCCACAGTGCATCCGCACATCTCCTCCGTTCTGCAGACGGATAAATTCCTTTTTGACGATAACGCGGATTTTCTGTAACTAACGCAATGATATTTTTTTCGTTCACTTCGCTTCCTTTAGATATCCCGTTGCTAAAGCCTGTAGGACGATCCTGAATAGAATTTCACTCACCAGTCGTACCCAGGTAGCACAAAAAAATTAGTTGTCAGAAAGTGAGCTTAATGGGTTACATATGTCCGTCTGGACGGTATCCGAAAGTTACCTCCCATCCAAAAAGTTAACTTTTGGACGTAGGATAGCTTATAGTTACCCTCCGGACGGACATATGTAACCCATTTAGATCACTTTCTGATAACTATTTTATTTTTTTGTGCTACCTGGGTAAGTGGCGCGATGAGCGCTGCAGGCGGGACGTTCGAAACTTGTAACGAAGAACCTAGATTTCAATTATTCTACGTCACTAAAAAACGTATTCTCATTTCTTTCTTAAACTCGCGCCAACTGAGTTGCACATCTGAGCAATTAACTGAGTAGCGCAATTTTTTTTTTTTTTTTGCCGGTAGGTTACATTATAAATGAGTATTTAACTTCACAGTTCTGTTACGACAGAATTACCATGCAATTTTGAGAAAGGTGAAATATGGATTTTTCGCTAAAAATTATTTTGTTATTCCGTTGAAACAGAATGACGTAAGGAGTTGAACAAGAAAACGACAAATTACGAGCTAATATCTGGCGATAATACAACAACGCGGCAAAGCTTCGATGCGTCAGAGTCAACGGTGAGAAATAGAGGCGCCTTGTTGTTGGCGTTCAACTTTAAACACTTTAGCGGTATCGCACTCCAGATGCTGCTTATTAGTGGAAGGTCGTGCTAAAGTGTTTACTGTTTAGTGTGCCTATGCAATTTCATGCGGTGAAAGTATAGTGTCACCAATTTAGCATTACCTAGGTCGTTCGTAAGGAGGGTTCTCAACTATGAGATATAGGTTCATGAGTGTACAGGAAGGTTCAGAAGTGTAGACGGTGAGACACAACGCAAAGTACAGAAACCAAGAGCCGTCCGGACGTTTGTCAAATATCATGTATATATATTTTTTTCTGGTCTAAATTCTCCAAAATAGTTGATCAATGAAAAAATCATAATTTCAATTATTGCAAAGAATAGTTCATGGTTTTCAACAAATTGGAGACGAGATTTCTGTTACAATAAAGTCTCAAGATGATCCATGACCATCGTGCTAGCGCTCGATTTTCGGAGTCTATTGTTTTCCAAGCTGTCATCTGTCAATGCCACCTCGACAGTTAACATTTTGTTGGTTTCCTTCTGTCATCAGCATTGACATGAGCCGCACAGAGATCGACCCAATTTATTCGAATCGACACAACCGATTCGAATCGACACAATGTATTCGAATCAACCCTGGACAATTCGCTACAGTTCAGTTAACCCTTCATCTACGGAATTCTCGTTCAAAGAGGACCTAGAATTTGTCAAGACGCAACGTTCGAGCGATTGGAATAGCAAGTTGATGTGGTAAAAAAAAATCTATACACTGATAAAAAAATACGGTTGAATCAACTAAGATTCGGGCAGGGACGTTCAACTAAACATTTTGTTGGTACAGCTAAAAAATTGATTAGTTCAACCATTTTTTGGTTGATTTCACCAAAATATTTTTGAGTCATAAAAATATTTTGTTCGACCAACTAAATATTTATTTGAATGTCCCTGCCCGAATCTTTGTTGATTCAACTGTACTTTTTTATCAGTGTAAAAATGCCCAGACGTACCTTGAAGTGTTATTTGTTTGACAACGCAGAAGAAAATGTATCGAGAACATCCGTATCGTTTTTGTGCTTAAAAGAAGGCACGGTCGTTTGCTCTCGGCGAAAAGTCCGCCGTACTCCAAGGGTTACAAGTACATAATGCAAATGGGACGAAAGCTTTTTATCAATCCTCGTCCCTTGCGAATCGATGAGTAAATCCTTCCATCGTAAAACCGTTCTCGCGTACGTAACGACATTACGAACGAGAAAAACGTTTTACCACATTTGGCAACGACTCCCGAGAAGAGACGAAAGCGTAAGCCAGAGAGACAGAAGACGAGGTAGCGTATAAACTTATCTGTTCTCCTTGACATCGTTCTACTCGAAACGCTTGACTATTCCACGGAATCTTGCTGTCCCTGTATTCGCAGGAATAAAAAGAAACCGAGCGAACTATCCGAGTAGAAATGAATCGCACAGCTCAAGGCGCAAGAAGCACCTCAAAAGCCATGTAAGGCGCTTATTTGAGATTATTCAATTGTCACATACGGTACAAGACGTACATTTACTTATATATCTATTTATTGGTAGGGTAAGTAGGATTGATAAGGCCATGATTTTTTAAACAACGAAAATTTGAAGTTTAACGTTAAAAAAAAAATCTTTAAATTTTAATAGAAACCAACTATAGAAACGTCGAAGTGAAATAATTCACTCGGAACTTTCATAGAAAGTTCTTTACCAACAAATCTGCGATAATGAAAGTGTGAAATGAAGTCATCAGTATTCCTCCCCTAATAAGTTGGTGTGTCACGCTAAAAATATCGTACGTTCGATAATTTTTATCGAACTTCGATATGTCCATTGTTGTCGTTTTATTCGTGACCCTATTGGTCGCCGATGACGACGACGACACACGCGTCTTTGGTTTGCTGCGCGAAGGCTCGTGCGCGCGTGTCGCTTCGATCTTTTGCTCGGTGGCCCCCTGCGTCAAAGTTTTTGAACTGTCAAACTGACACACGGTTAACCTATTTTCCGTCGTCGTGTGCCGCCCGACGATGTTAGAAATATATATATATATATACATATATACACAGCTGGCCGATTCGGTCCGGTCTCCGTCCGGTTGGTCGCTCCAAGATCCGCGTGACCATAATTTTTCAATAAGTACAGCCCGTGTTTCACGAAAGAATATATATATATATTGTTTTAATAGGCTCGGGATCCGATCGAAAGTTCGGTAAATGGAAGGGTGACCGTTCGAGTCGAGAGTCCGATAGTTGGACGGGTGAGTGTTCAGTAGATGGATAGATGACCGTTCCAATAGGGAGTTCAATAAATGGTTGGGACCGGTCAAAAATAAAGAGTTCAGCAATTGGATAGGTGACCGTCCAAAATAAAAGTTCAGTAAATGGATGGGTGATCTCAAATCAAGAGTCCAGCAGTCGGATAGGTGCCTGTTCGAATCAAAAGTTCAATAGATGGATGGGTGAGCGTTCAAAAAAAGAGTTCGGTAGATGGATGGGTGGTCTTTCGATTCAAGAGTCCAATAGTTGGTTGGGTAACCGTTCGAACAGAGAGTTTAGTAGTCGGATAAGTGACCGATCAATTCGGGAATTGAGTAGATGGATGGGTGATCGTTCATATCGAGATTTCCATGAATGGGTTGGATGGGTGACGGGGCAAATTAAAAGTTTAATAGTTGGATGGGTGATGAATCAAATTGAGAGTTCGGTAGTTCGATAAACGACTATAGTTACTTTACCAAATTATCATTTTTGTCGGAAAATGCTAATGGTATTTTTACAAAAAAATTTTTTAGAATTTTTTCGTTAATGAAATCGGTTGGTAAATATGCCACTTGAAAACAATGGCGAAGGTTTTAATTCGATATCTCGAAATTTTTTGAAAAAAGTGCCGTTTCGCAAAATTTAACATAGGATTCCCTATGCTGAGAATGGTCAATTTTAAAAATTTCGAAAAAAATTCAAGTTGCATGAGTTTTGAGCCGGAAATGGGCCACTTGAAGCCAATGGAGTAGGTAAAAAATCGATATCTCGAAAAAAAATATTCTGCCATTTTGAAAGTGGAAAAAATAGAAGGGGGTACCCTTACAATTTTTCGACAAAAATGGTATTTTTACAAAAAAATTTTTTAGAATTTTTTCGTTAATGAAATCGGTTGGTAAATATGCCACTTGAAAACAATGGCGGAGGTTTTAATTCGATATCTCGAAATTTTTTGAAAAAAGTGCCGTTTCGCAAAATTTAACCTAGGATTCCCTATGCTGAGAATGGTCAATTTTTAAAATTTCGATAAAAGGACAAGTTGCATGTGTTTTGAGCCGGAAATGGGCCACTTGAAGCCAATGGAGATGGTAAGAAATCGATATCTCGAAAAAAAATATTTGGCCATTTCGAAAGTGGAAAAATGAGAAGGGGGTACCCTTACCATTTTTTGACAAAAATGGTATTTTTACAAAAAAATTTTTTAGAATTTTTTCGTTAATGAAATCGGTTGGTAAATATGCCACTTGAAAACAATGGCGGAGGTTTTAATTCGATATCTCGAAATTTTTTGAAAAAAAGTGCCGTTTCGCAAAATTTAACATAGGATTCCCTATGCTGAGAATGGTCAATTTTTAAAATTTCGAAAAAAGGACAAGTTGCATGTGTTTTGAGCCGGAAATGGGTCACTTGAAGCCAATGGAGAAGGTAAAAAATCGATATCTCGAAAAAAAATATTTGGCCATTTCGAAAGTGGAAAAATGAGAAGGGGGTACCCTTACCATTTTTCGACTTTTAAAATGGCCAAATATTTTTTTTCGAGATATCGATTTTTTACCATCTCCATTGGCTTCAAGTGACCCATTTCCGACTCAAAACACATGCAACTTGTCCTTTTTTCGAAATTTTAAAAATTGACCATTCTCAGCATAGGGAATCCTAGGTTAAATTTTGCGAAACGGCACTTTTTTTCAAAAAATTTCGAGATATCGAATTAAAACCTCCGCCATTGTTTTCAAGTGGCATATTTACCAACCGATTTCATTAACGAAAAAATTCTAAAAAATTTTTTTGTAAAAATACCATTTTTGTCAAAAAATGGTAAGGGTACCCCCTTCTCATTTTTCCACTTTCAAAATGGCCAAATATTTTTTTTCGAGATATCGATTTTTTACCTTCTCCATTGGCTTCAAGTGACCCATTTCCGGCTCAAAACACATGCAACTTGTCCTTTTTTCGAAATTTTAAAAATTGACCATTCTCAGCATAGGGAATCCTATGTTAAATTTTGCGAAACGGCACTTTTTTTCAAAAAATTTCGAGATATCGAATTAAAACCTCCGCCATTGTTTTCAAGTGGCATATTTACCAACCGATTTCATTAACGAAAAAATTCTAAAAAATTTTTTTGTAAAAATACCATTTTTGTCAAAAAATGGTAAGGGTACCCCCTTCTCATTTTTCCACTTTCAAAATGGCCAAATATTTTTTTTCGAGATATCGATTTTTTACCTTCTCCATTGGCTTCAAGTGACCCATTTCCGGCTCAAAACACATGCAACTTGTCCTTTTTTCGAAATTTTAAAAATTGACCAGTCTCAGCATAGGGAATCCTAGGTTAAATTTTGCGAAACGGCACTTTTTTTCAAAAAATTTCGAGATATCGAATTAAAACCTCCGCCATTGTTTTCAAGTGGCATATTTACCAACCGATTTCATTAACGAAAAAATTCTAAAAAATTTTTTTGTAAAAATACCATTTTTGTCAAATAATGGTAAGGGTACCCCCTTCTCATTTTTCCACTTTCAAAATGGCCAAATATTTTTTTTCGAGATATCGATTTTTTACCATCTCCATTGGCTTCAAGTGACCCATTTCCGGCTCAAAACACATGCAACTTGTCCTTTTTTCGAAATTTTAAAAATTGACCATTCTCAGCATAGGGAATCCTAGGTTAAATTTTGCGAAACGGCACTTTTTTTCAAAAAATTTCGAGATATTGAATTAAAACCTCCGCCATTGTTTTCAAGTGGCATATTTACCAACCGATTTCATTAACGAAAAAATTCTAAAAAATTTTTTTGTAAAAATACCATTTTTGTCAAAAAATGGTAAGGGTACCCCCTTCTCATTTTTCCACTTTCAAAATGGCCAAATATTTTTTTTCGAGATATCGATTTTTTACCATCTCCATTGGCTTCAAGTGACCCATTTCCGGCTCAAAACACATGCAACTTGTCCTTTTTTCGAAATTTTAAAAATTGACCATTCTCAGCATAGGGAATCCTAGGTTAAATTTTGCGAAACGGCACTTTTTTTCAAAAAATTTCGAGATATCGAATTAAAACCTCCGCCATTGTTTTCAAGTGGCATATTTACCAACCGATTTCATTAACGAAAAAATTCTAAAAAATTTTTTTGTAATAATACCATTTTTGTCAAAAAATGGTAAGGGTACCCCCTACTCATTTTTCCACTTTCAA
Organism: Exephanes ischioxanthus; assembly: GCA_958510785.1. Taxonomy (NCBI): domain Eukaryota; kingdom Metazoa; phylum Arthropoda; class Insecta; order Hymenoptera; family Ichneumonidae; genus Exephanes; species Exephanes ischioxanthus. Next base: position 3,175,055 of record OY294025.1, read on the forward strand.
AATGGCCAAATATTTTTTTTCGAGATATCGATTTTTTACCTTCTCCATTGGCTTCAAGTGACCCATTTCCGGCTCAAAACACATGCAACTTGTCCTTTTTTCGAAATTTTAAAAATTGACCATTCTCAGCATAGGGAATCCTAGGTTAAATTTTGCGAAACGGCAATTTTTTTCAAAAAATTTCGAGATATCGAATTAAAACCTCCGCCATTGTTTTCAAGTGGCATATTTACCAACCGATTTCATTAACGAAAAAATTCTAAAAAATTTTTTTGTAAAAATACCATTTTTGTCAAAAAATGGTAAGGGTACCCCCTTCTCATTTTTCCACTTTCAAAATGGCCAAATATTTTTTTTCGAGATATCGATTTTTTACCTTCTCCATTGGCTTCAAGTGACCCATTTCCGGCTCAAAACACATGCAACTTGTCCTTTTTTCGAAATTTTAAAAATTGACCATTCTCAGCATAGGGAATCCTATGTTAAATTTTGCGAAACGGCACTTTTTTTCAAAAAATTTCGAGATATCGAATTAAAACCTCCGCCATTGTTTTCAAGTGGCATATTTACCAACCGATTTCATTAACGAAAAAATTCTAAAAAATTTTTTTGTAAAAATACCATTTTTGTCAAAAAATGGTAAGGGTACCCCCTTCTCATTTTTCCACTTTCAAAATGGCCAAATATTTTTTTTCGAGATATCGATTTTTTACCTTCTCCATTGGCTTCAAGTGACCCATTTCCGGCTCAAAACACATGCAACTTGTCCTTTTTTCGAAATTTTAAAAATTGACCAGTCTCAGCATAGGGAATCCTAGGTTAAATTTTGCGAAACGGCACTTTTTTTCAAAAAATTTCGAGATATCGAATTAAAACCTCCGCCATTGTTTTCAAGTGGCATATTTACCAACCGATTTCATTAACGAAAAAATTCTAAAAAATTTTTTTGTAAAAATACCATTTTTGTCAAAAAATGGTAAGGGTACCCCCTTCTCATTTTTCCACTTTCAAAATGGCCAAATATTTTTTTTCGAGATATCGATTTTTTACCATCTCCATTGGCTTCAAGTGACCCATTTCCGGCTCAAAACACATGCAACTTGTCCTTTTTTCGAAATTTTAAAAATTGACCATTCTCAGCATAGGGAATCCTAGGTTAAATTTTGCGAAACGGCACTTTTTTTCAAAAAATTTCGAGATATCGAATTAAAACCTCCGCCATTGTTTTCAAGTGGCATATTTACCAACCGATTTCATTAACGAAAAAATTCTAAAAAATTTTTTTGTAATAATACCATTTTTGTCAAAAAATGGTAAGGGTACCCCCTACTCATTTTTCCACTTTCAAAATGGCCAAATATTTTTTTTCGAGATATCGATTTTTTACCTTCTCCATTGGCTTCAAGTGACCCATTTCCGGCTCAAAACACATGCAACTTGTCCTTTTTTCGAAATTTTAAAAATTGACCATTCTCAGCATAGGGAATCCTAGGTTAAATTTTGCGAAACGGCAATTTTTTTCAAAAAATTTCGAGATATCGAATTAAAACCTCCGCCATTGTTTTCAAGTGGCATATTTACCAACCGATTTCATTAACGAAAAAATTCTAAAAAATTTTTTTGTAAAAATACCATTTTTGTCAAAAAATGGTAAGGGTACCCCCTTCTCATTTTTCCACTTTCAAAATGGCCAAATATTTTTTTTCGAGATATCGATTTTTTACCATCTCCATTGGCTTCAAGTGACCCATTTCCGGCTCAAAACACATGCAACTTGTCCTTTTTTCGAAATTTTAAAAATTGACCATTCTCAGCATAGGGAATCCTAGGTTAAATTTTGCGAAACGGCACTTTTTTTCAAAAAATTTCGAGATATCGAATTAAAACCTCCGCCATTGTTTTCAAGTGGCATATTTACCAACCGATTTCATTAACGAAAAAATTCTAAAAAATTTTTTTGTAAAAATACCATTTTTGTCAAAAAATGGTAAGGGTACCCCCTTCTCATTTTTCCACTTTCAAAATGGCCAAATATTTTTTTTCGAGATATCGATTTTTTACCTTCTCCATTGGCTTCAAGTGACCCATTTCCGGCTCAAAACACATGCAACTTGTCCTTTTTTCGAAATTTTAAAAATTGACCAGTCTCAGCATAGGGAATCCTAGGTTAAATTTTGCGAAACGGCACTTTTTTTCAAAAAATTTCGAGATATCGAATTAAAACCTCCGCCATTGTTTTCAAGTGGCATATTTACCAACCGATTTCATTAACGAAAAAATTCTAAAAAATTTTTTTGTAAAAATACCATTTTTGTCAAAAAATGGTAAGGGTACCCCCTTCTCATTTTTCCACTTTCAAAATGGCCAAATATTTTTTTTCGAGATATCGATTTTTTACCTTCTCCATTGGCTTCAAGTGACCCATTTCCGGCTCAAAACACATGCAACTTGTCCTTTTTTCGAAATTTTAAAAATTGACCATTCTCAGCATAGGGAATCCTATGTTAAATTTTGCGAAACGGCACTTTTTTTCAAAAAATTTCGAGATATCGAATTAAAACCTCCGCCATTGTTTTCAAGTGGCATATTTACCAACCGATTTCATTAACGAAAAAATTCTAAAAAATTTTTTTGTAAAAATACCATTTTTGTCAAAAAATGGTAAGGGTACCCCCTTCTCATTTTTCCACTTTCAAAATGGCCAAATATTTTTTTTCGAGATATCGATTTTTTACCATCTCCATTGGCTTCAAGTGACCCATTTCCGGCTCAAAACACATGCAACTTGTCCTTTTTTCGAAATTTTAAAAATTGACCATTCTCAGCATAGGGAATCCTAGGTTAAATTTTGCGAAACGGCACTTTTTTTCAAAAAATTTCGAGATATCGAATTAAAACCTCCGCCATTGTTTTCAAGTGGCATATTTACCAACCGATTTCATTAACGAAAAAATTCTAAAAAATTTTTTTGTAAAAATACCATTTTTGTCAAAAAATGGTAAGGGTACCCCCTTCTCATTTTTCCACTTTCAAAATTGCCAAATATTTTTTTTCGAGATATCGATTTTTTACCATCTCTATTGGCTTCAAGTGACCCATTTCCGGCTCAAAACACATGCAACTTGTCCTTTTTTCGAAATTTTAAAAATTGACCATTCTCAGCATAGGGAATCCTATGTTAAATTTTGCGAAACGGCACTTTTTTTCAAAAAATTTCGAGATATCGAATTAAAACCTCCGCCATTGTTTTCAAGTGGCATATTTACCAACCGATTTCATTAACGAAAAAATTCTAAAAAATTTTTTTGTAAAAATACCATTTTTGTCAAAAAATGGTAAGGGTACCCCCTTCTCATTTTTCCACTTTCAAAATAGCCAAATATTTTTTTTCGAGATATCGATTTTTTACCATCTCCATTGGCTTCAAGTGACCCATTTCCGGCTCAAAACACATGCAACTTGTCCTTTTTTCGAAATTTTAAAAATTGACCATTCTCAGCATAGGGAATCCTATGTTAAATTTTGCGAAACGGCACTTTTTTTCAAAAAATTTCGAGATATCGAATTAAAACCTCCGCCATTGTTTTCAAGTGGCATATTTACCAACCGATTTCATTAACGAAAAAATTCTAAAAAATTTTTTTGTAAAAATACCATTTTTGTCAAAAAATGGTAAGGGTACCCCCTTCTCATTTTTCCACTTTCAAAATGGCCAAATATTTTTTTTCGAGATATCGATTTTTTACCATCTCCATTGGCTTCAAGTGACCCATTTCCGGCTCAAAACACATGCAACTTGTCCTTTTTTCGAAATTTTAAAAATTGACCATTCTCAGCATAGGGAATCCTAGGTTAAATTTTGCGAAACGGCACTTTTTTTCAAAAAATTTCGAGATATCGAATTAAAACCTCCGCCATTGTTTTCAAGTGGCATATTTACCAACCGATTTCATTAACGAAAAAATTCTAAAAAATTTTTTTGTAAAAATACCATTTTTGTCAAAAAATGGTAAGGGTACCATAGGCTTACCATTTTTTTACAAAAATGGTATTTTTACAAAAAAATTTTTTAGAATTTTTTCGTTAATGAAATCGGTTGGTAAATATGCCACTTGAAAACAATGGCGGAGGTTTTAATTCGATATCTCGAAATTTTTTGAAAAAAAGTGCCGTTTCGCAAAATTTAACATAGGATTCCCTATGCTGAGAATGGTCAATTTTTAAAATTTCGAAAAAAGGACAAGTTGCATGTGTTTTGAGCCGGAAATGGGTCACTTGAAGCCAATGGAGATGGTAAAAAATCGATATCTCGAAAAAAAATATTTGGCCATTTTGAAAGTGGAAAAATGAGAAGGGGGTACCCTTACCATTTTTTGACAAAAATGGTATTTTTACAAAAAAATTTTTTAGAATTTTTTCGTTAATGAAATCGGTTGGTAAATATGCCACTTGAAAACAATGGCGGAGGTTTTAATTCGATATCTCGAAATTTTTTGAAAAAAAGTGCCGTTTCGCAAAATTTAACATAGGATTCCCTATGCTGAGAATGGTCAATTTTTAAAATTTCGAAAAAAGGACAAGTTGCATGTGTTTTGAGCCGGAAATGGGTCACTTGAAGCCAATAGAGATGGTAAAAAATCGATATCTCGAAAAAAAATATTTGGCAATTTTGAAAGTGGAAAAATGAGAAGGGGGTACCCTTACCATTTTTTGACAAAAATGGTATTTTTACAAAAAAATTTTTTAGAATTTTTTCGTTAATGAAATCGGTTGGTAAATATGCCACTTGAAAACAATGGCGGAGGTTTTAATTCGATATCTCGAAATTTTTTGAAAAAAAGTGCCGTTTCGCAAAATTTAACATAGGATTCCCTATGCTGAGAATGGTCAATTTTTAAAATTTCGAAAAAAGGACAAGTTGCATGTGTTTTGAGCCGGAAATGGGTCACTTGAAGCCAATGGAGAAGGTAAAAAATCGATATCTCGAAAAAAAATATTTGGCCATTTTGAAAGTGGAAAAATGAGAAGGGGGTACCCTTACCATTTTTTGACAAAAATGGTATTTTTACAAAAAAATTTTTTAGAATTTTTTCGTTAATGAAATCGGTTGGTAAATATGCCACTTGAAAACAATGGCGGAGGTTTTAATTCGATATCTCGAAATTTTTTGAAAAAAAGTGCCGTTTCGCAAAATTTAACCTAGGATTCCCTATGCTGAGACTGGTCAATTTTTAAAATTTCGAAAAAAGGACAAGTTGCATGTGTTTTGAGCCGGAAATGGGTCACTTGAAGCCAATGGAGAAGGTAAAAAATCGATATCTCGAAAAAAAATATTTGGCCATTTTGAAAGTGGAAAAATGAGAAGGGGGTACCCTTACCATTTTTTGACAAAAATGGTATTTTTACAAAAAAATTTTTTAGAATTTTTTCGTTAATGAAATCGGTTGGTAAATATGCCACTTGAAAACAATGGCGGAGGTTTTAATTCGATATCTCGAAATTTTTTGAAAAAAAGTGCCGTTTCGCAAAATTTAACATAGGATTCCCTATGCTGAGAATGGTCAATTTTTAAAATTTCGAAAAAAGGACAAGTTGCATGTGTTTTGAGCCGGAAATGGGTCACTTGAAGCCAATAGAGATGGTAAAAAATCGATATCTCGAAAAAAAATATTTGGCAATTTTGAAAGTGGAAAAATGAGAAGGGGGTACCCTTACCATTTTTTGACAAAAATGGTATTTTTACAAAAAAATTTTTTAGAATTTTTTCGTTAATGAAATCGGTTGGTAAATATGCCACTTGAAAACAATGGCGGAGGTTTTAATTCGATATCTCGAAATTTTTTGAAAAAAAGTGCCGTTTCGCAAAATTTAACCTAGGATTCCCTATGCTGAGAATGGTCAATTTTTAAAATTTCGAAAAAAGGACAAGTTGCATGTGTTTTGAGCCGGAAATGGGTCACTTGAAGCCAATGGAGATGGTAAAAAATCGATATCTCGAAAAAAAATATTTGGCAATTTTGAAAGTGGAAAAATGAGAAGGGGGTACCCTTACCATTTTTTGACAAAAATGGTATTTTTACAAAAAAATTTTTTAGAATTTTTTCGTTAATGAAATCGGTTGGTAAATATGCCACTTGAAAACAATGGCGGAGGTTTTAATTCGATATCTCGAAATTTTTTGAAAAAAAGTGCCGTTTCGCAAAATTTAACCTAGGATTCCCTATGCTGAGAATGGTCAATTTTTAAAATTTCGAAAAAAGGACAAGTTGCATGTGTTTTGAGCCGGAAATGGGTCACTTGAAGCCAATGGAGATGGTAAAAAATCGATATCTCGAAAAAAAATATTTGGCCATTTTGAAAGTGGAAAAATGAGAAGGGGGTACCCTTACCATTTTTTGACAAAAATGGTATTTTTACAAAAAAATTTTTTAGAATTTTTTCGTTAATGAAATCGGTTGGTAAATATGCCACTTGAAAACAATGGCGGAGGTTTTAATTCGATATCTCGAAATTTTTTGAAAAAAAGTGCCGTTTCGCAAAATTTAACCTAGGATTCCCTATGCTGAGAATGGTCAATTTTTAAAATTTCGAAAAAAGGACAAGTTGCATGTGTTTTGAGCCGGAAATGGGTCACTTGAAGCCAATGGAGATGGTAAAAAATCGATATCTCGAAAAAAAATATTTGGCAATTTTGAAAGTGGAAAAATGAGAAGGGGGTACCCTTACCATTTTTTGACAAAAATGGTATTTTTACAAAAAAATTTTTTAGAATTTTTTCGTTAATGAAATCGGTTGGTAAATATGCCACTTGAAAACAATGGCGGAGGTTTTAATTCGATATCTCGAAATTTTTTGAAAAAAAGTGCCGTTTCGCAAGATTTAACCTAGGATTCCCTATGCTGAGAATGGTCAATTTTTAAAATTTCGAAAAAAGGACAAGTTGCATGTGTTTTGAGCCGGAAATGGGTCACTTGAAGCCAATAGAGATGGTAAAAAATCGATATCTCGAAAAAAAATATTTGGCCATTTTAAAAGTCGAAAAATGGTAAGGGTACCCCCTTCTCATTTTTCCACTTTCAAAATGGCCAAATATTTTTTTTCGAGATATCGATTTTTTACCTTCTCCATTGGCTTCAAGTGACCCATTTCCGGCTCAAAACACATGCAACTTGTCCTTTTTTCGAAATTTTAAAAATTGACCATTCTCAGCATAGGGAATCCTAGGTTAAATTTTGCGAAACGGCACTTTTTTTCAAAAAATTTCGAGATATCGAATTAAAACCTCCGCCATTGTTTTCAAGTGGCATATTTACCAACCGATTTCATTAACGAAAAAATTCTAAAAAATTTTTTTGTAAAAATACCATTTTTGTCAAAAAATGGTAAGGGTACCCCCTTCTCATTTTTCCACTTTCAAAATGGCCAAATATTTTTTTTCGAGATATCGATTTTTTACCTTCTCCATTGGCTTCAAGTGACCCATTTCCGGCTCAAAACACATGCAACTTGTCCTTTTTTCGAAATTTTAAAAATTGACCAGTCTCAGCATAGGGAATCCTAGGTTAAATTTTGCGAAACGGCACTTTTTTTCAAAAAATTTCGAGATATCGAATTAAAACCTCCGCCATTGTTTTCAAGTGGCATATTTACCAACCGATTTCATTAACGAAAAAATTCTAAAAAATTTTTTTGTAAAAATACCATTTTTGTCAAAAAATGGTAAGGGTACCCCCTTCTCATTTTTCCACTTTCAAAATGGCCAAATATTTTTTTTCGAGATATCGATTTTTTACCTTCTCCATTGGCTTCAAGTGACCCATTTCCGGCTCAAAACACATGCAACTTGTCCTTTTTTCGAAATTTTAAAAATTGACCATTCTCAGCATAGGGAATCCTATGTTAAATTTTGCGAAACGGCACTTTTTTTCAAAAAATTTCGAGATATCGAATTAAAACCTCCGCCATTGTTTTCAAGTGGCATATTTACCAACCGATTTCATTAACGAAAAAATTCTAAAAAATTTTTTTGTAAAAATACCATTTTTGTCAAAAAATGGTAAGGGTACCCCCTTCTCATTTTTCCACTTTCAAAATGGCCAAATATTTTTTTTCGAGATATCGATTTTTTACCTTCTCCATTGGCTTCAAGTGACCCATTTCCGGCTCAAAACACATGCAACTTGTCCTTTTTTCGAAATTTTAAAAATTGACCATTCTCAGCATAGGGAATCCTATGTTAAATTTTGCGAAACGGCACTTTTTTTCAAAAAATTTCGAGATATCGAATTAAAACCTCCGCCATTGTTTTCAAGTGGCATATTTACCAACCGATTTCATTAACGAAAAAATTCTAAAAAATTTTTTTGTAAAAATACCATTTTTGTCAAAAAATGGTAAGGGTACCCCCTTTTCATTTTTCCACTTTCAAAATGGCCAAATATTTTTTTTCGAGATATCGATTTTTTACCATCTCCATTGGCTTCAAGTGACCCATTTCCGGCTCAAAACACATGCAACTTGTCCTTTTTTCGAAATTTTAAAAATTGACCATTCTCAGCATAGGGAATCCTAGGTTAAATTTTGCGAAACGGCACTTTTTTTCAAAAAATTTCGAGATATCGAATTAAAACCTCCGCCATTGTTTTCAAGTGGCATATTTACCAACCGATTTCATTAACGAAAAAATTCTAAAAAATTTTTTTGTAAAAATACCATTTTTGTCAAAAAATGGTAAGGGTACCATAGGCTTACCATTTTTTGACAAAAATGGTATTTTTACAAAAAAATTTTTTAGAATTTTTTCGTTAATGAAATCGGTTGGTAAATATGCCACTTGAAAACAATGGCGGAGGTTTTAATTCGATATCTCGAAATTTTTTGAAAAAAAGTGCCGTTTCGCAAAATTTAACCTAGGATTCCCTATGCTGAGAATGGTCAATTTTTAAAATTTCGAAAAAAGGACAAGTTGCATGTGTTTTGAGCCGGAAATGGGTCACTTGAAGCCAATGGAGATGGTAAAAAATCGATATCTCGAAAAAAAATATTTGGCCATTTTGAAAGTGGAAAAATGAGAAGGGGGTACCCTTACCATTTTTTGACAAAAATGGTATTTTTACAAAAAAATTTTTTAGAATTTTTTCGTTAATGAAATCGGTTGGTAAATATGCCACTTGAAAACAATGGCGGAGGTTTTAATTCGATATCTCGAAATTTTTTGAAAAAAAGTGCCGTTTCGCAAAATTTAACCTAGGATTCCCTATGCTGAGAATGGTCAATTTTTAAAATTTCGAAAAAAGGACAAGTTGCATGTGTTTTGAGCCGGAAATGGGTCACTTGAAGCCAATGGAGATGGTAAAAAATCGATATCTCGAAAAAAAATATTTGGCCATTTTGAAAGTGGAAAAATGAGAAGGGGGTACCCTTACCATTTTTTGACAAAAATGGTATTTTTACAAAAAAATTTTTTAGAATTTTTTCGTTAATGAAATCGGTTGGTAAATATGCCACTTGAAAACAATGGCGGAGGTTTTAATTCGATATCTCGAAATTTTTTGAAAAAAAGTGCCGTTTCGCAAAATTTAACATAGGATTCCCTATGCTGAGAATGGTCAATTTTTAAAATTTCGAAAAAAGGACAAGTTGCATGTGTTTTGAGCCGGAAATGGGTCACTTGAAGCCAATAGAGATGGTAAAAAATCGATATCTCGAAAAAAAATATTTGGCAATTTTGAAAGTGGAAAAATGAGAAGGGGGTACCCTTACCATTTTTTGACAAAAATGGTATTTTTACAAAAAAATTTTTTAGAATTTTTTCGTTAATGAAATCGGTTGGTAAATATGCCACTTGAAAACAATGGCGGAGGTTTTAATTCGATATCTCGAAATTTTTTGAAAAAAAGTGCCGTTTCGCAAAATTTGGTAAGGGTACCCCCTTCTCATTTTTCCACTTTCAAAATGGCCAAATATTTTTTTTCGAGATATCGATTTTTTACCATCTCCATTGGCTTCAAGTGACCCATTTCCGGCTCAAAACACATGCAACTTGTCCTTTTTTCGAAATTTTAAAAATTAATCATTCTCAGCATAGGGAATCCTAGGTTAAATTTTGCGAAACGGCACTTTTTTTCAAAAAATTTCGAGATATCGAATTAAAACCTCCGCCATTGTTTTCAAGTGGCATATTTACCAACCGATTTCATTAACGAAAAAATTCTAAAAAATTTTTTTGTAAAAATACCATTTTTGTCAAAAAATGGTAAGGGTACCCCCTTTTATGTTTCCACTTTCGAAATGGCCAAATATTTTTTTTCGAGATATCGATTTCATACCATCTCCATTGGCTTCAAGTGGCCCATTTCCGGCTCAAAACACATGCGACTTGTATTTTTTTTTTAATTTTTAAAATTGACCATTTTCAGCATAGGGAATCCTATGTTAAATTTTGCGAAACGGCACTTTTTTTCAAAAAATTTCGAGATATCGAATTAAAACCTTCGCCATTGTTTTCAAGTGGCATATTTACCAACCGATATCCCTAACGAAAAAATTCTAAAAAATTTTTTTGTAAAAATACAATTTTTGTCGAAAAATGGTAAGGGTACCCCCTTCTTGTTTTTCCACTTTCAAAATGGTAGTTGCATGGCTGAATGTTCAAATCGAAAGTTCAATAGATGGATAGGTGACCATTCAGATCGAGAGTTCGGTAGATGAATGGGTGACCGTTCAAGTAGGGAGTGCAGTAGATGGATGGGTGACCGTACGAATCGAAAGTCCAGTAGTTGCATGAGTGAAAATGTTCAAATCGAGAGTTCAGTAAATGGATAGGTGATCGTTCAAATCGAGAGTTCGGTAGTTAGATGGGTGACCTTTCAATTCGCAAGTTCAGTAGATCGATGGACAGATGATCCCTTATCCCTTATCCGTAGTTTCCTTATCAAATTACTAATTTAGAGATCTTGGGCAAACGGAGCGCTGCAGCGCTAACAAATTTCCGCTCGCGCGCGGCAGCGCGCGTCATTGTCCCTAGTTCGTTCTTAAAAAGCCCTCGGACGGCAAAAAAAAATATACCTCCAAAAGTAATAAAAATAATTGATTGGAAAAGATGGTCAAATTCCCTTTAAAGTCGTGATAAATTGACTATCAACGAACTTTCAATAAAAATTAGACAATGAAGTGACCAATTTTCCATCGTTATGTCGCTTTGAACTTCGGAAATAATTCCAAAGTTCAAAGTTAGACAAAGAGTGAACAAGAGAGGTGGGAACTTAAAAAAGGGAGATGAGTCCGAAGCGTCGATTAACGTTGGAGCCTCCGAACGGTAGACAAAGGCTTCTCCGTCCATCGTTCGCAGCGATGGTTCATAGTGGAGGAGTGAAAAGTACGAGCTCGCGGTCATTGGAGAGGTTGGGGCAAAACGGACCCCGGGTAAAAACGAACCACTGTACCAAATTTTTCACGTAACTTAAAAAAAAAGGGCTCTTCCGTTTTGCCCCGCTCACCCCTTGTGCAGCACAAGATCCTTCTGGCTACGAAAGAGGGGAAAAGACGTAGCGTAGAAAGATAGACATCGAAGAGGGGCCATTAGTGCCGATAAGGTACTTTCCGAGACGAGCGCGTGGAAAGGTGAGCGAGGGCGAAAACTTTTTAAAAATGTGAAGGAAGAAGCGAGCTCGGCGCTGAGTGCCGGACGAGGCGAAATGTATAGGAGAGAAAAACGGCTGCAGAGAATTAAACAAAAAAAAAAAAAAGGTACCGGCAACTCGCCTTCACAGAGAGCGTCTGGTTTTTCTAGCTTCTTCACTTTGCGAGCGCGGAGAGAGATCGGAAAAACGCTGAAGTTACAGAGCACGAAAGAGTGGCCGGCAAGGGATATCGAGAGGAAAGTGCCGGCTAGTAGAGTGGCAGAGGCTTCTAATGAGACGGATAAAAGTTTGCAAACGCTATTCAGTTTCGCCGCTCAACGAGACAAGAATTTCGCCGTCGCTCGACCAATCGCCCTTCTCGGAAAACTTTTCGTTGCAAAAAAGCCCGGAGCGCTCTGCAACCGATGCATGCAAACCTGCCATTCATAAAATATATAAAATATGGAGGGTAAGAGTGGGGCAAAATGGACCGGGTAAGCGAGACAGGGAGGTTTATCGTTACGCAGAGTATCTTAATTTCCTGCAAGGCACAAAATGAAACTGCTACACTCATTGGTCGCTTGTGGACGAGATAAAAACATGCGGGGCAAAATGGACTCACCCGCAATTCTGGGATAAATAAATAAATTTCAATTCCGTGAAGAATTTTATAATTCAAATGCCTACATTTCATGTTTTGGAATCCAATTTACCGCACTATCCCCTAGAATCTTCAAATGGTGAGCAAACCGGACCGTTTTTACCAATTTTTCGTCGGACATTTAAAAAATGGGCTTGAATGGGCCGTTTTGCCCCGGGGGTCCTGTTTTTCCCCTACACTCGACTCGCTCGTCGTAGGTCTGTTGGTTCGAACTTTTCCAACGACCAGGGTACATACACGGCTCGAAGAACCAAGTCGATCTTTCAGACGGGTCAGAAAGAGCGAAGCGCTCAAAGTGCGACGTCGAACTCACAGGAGACTCGTTCCACGGGTACTCGAACGCTCGAGGGTTAGCGCTGAGAGAGAAATGCAGCCGAGGATATGCTATCGGCAAACGTCCCGGGGCTCCGCTTCAGGTTTGCACGTAAATACGTGGTGCGTGCAGGGGGCACGACAGCAAACGTCTGCAGTCTCGTGGGTGCAACATATTTGTCTTGCGTCAATCTCTTCGAGTATAAAATGGAATCTCCAAAGGCTGCGAGAGCTGTCGTTGCCATGCCCAGGTGGCTTCGCGACTGAGTGTTTTTTTTTTCCGCTCATAAAATAATCAAATGTTTGTCAGGTATGCATTTTTGAAAGCTGTGAACGTACATTTCTTCGGGAATGAGTGGCGGTCCAATTTGACCCACTATTTTGGGGGAGGGGGCAATACTATCTAATTACCCCGAAAGCGCCAGACAGACATTTCAATGACACTGACTTCGAGCCACTGCATTGGTATATTTTTTTTTTTCTCCGACGGAGGATACAGAAAAGTTTATTTCTGAAAGAATTTTTTTATACACGAGAATCGAATTTTTTTATAATTATTATTTTTATTTATTAATTTTTAAGATAAGGCTTCGTTTTTCTGAGCTTTTCCAGGAGTCCGATTTAATTATGATAGATGCTGTTAATTTGCTATTCCTTCTCTACCGAGGTATTAGAATTACATTGCCAATGCTACGAATTTCGATATAATATTTTACGAATTATATCATTGTATCATTAATAGAAATTATGTCAATAATAAATTTCCGTTATTTATTGAGCCATGTCGATAGTCGATATTTGTATTATCACGAATGGAATTTTTGTACACGTGAGAATTTTATATACCGGAAAATTTTTATGTGGAACATTATGCACCTTGGTGAAGGCGTACTGTGCACCGCTGTCGGGGCAGGATAAGAGAAGATAGATTACGGTAGCATCAGCCTGGCGCCCCAGTAGCATCTCGAATATCGCGCATGTTAGAGTCAGGGACATGGTATAAAGTTCGGCTGAGATTGAAGTCAAGTACAGCCTCTTTTCGCGGGGGTTGACGGCAATCAAGGTGCCTCACGCTCGAGTAAATTCTATGCATGAATGTATATACATATATCCGATATTATATATGTATATATTTCATGTATAATAAATGCCCCGGTGTCTTTACGATGCAACCAAGGCGTTAGGCAAGATATATGACGACGTATAAGCTCGAGCGAGGTGAAACAGGGCGCTATTAAAAAAAATTGCGATTCCCTGTAAATTTCGAACAGTACAATATTGTTTTACGTATGAAGTATCCAAAATTGCATGACAATTGTTCTTAAATTTTTTTTATTAAGCCGCCATTGATATAAATATTATAATTTTTATTATATTAATTTTTTTTTTTCAGTCTAAATTCGTGTTCGAAGAACCTTACCTACGTACGAGAAGGATACTGCACAGTACAAGTTATAATATTATTATTATTATTATTATTTTTTTTTTTTTATTCATCGGAGCTTTGTCAATTCTGCTCGAGATAATTGTGTCGTTCGTTAATTTCATAATATGAAAACAATTTAATTTAAACGAGACGAGAGATATTGACTTGTAAGAATTATTATTGCGTCGACGCGCGTTTTACGCACTCACTGGAAGAAATTCGTCTGTTTTCTTTTTATCACTCCAACGGTCGATTTGATTGCCGAATGGTGGACTCTACAATTACTTTTAAAAAATTATACTGCATTGGTATGGAACAATATTTTTTTGAAAGACCGAACTTAAACATCGAAGGCTTCCATTTGCCGACATAACAGAAGTAGCTTGGCCGTCTCAATATTGGACGTATCACATTAATTATCATCGCACGGTCTGCGACATGTGGAGAGGTGTCTGCATCAGCTCGAACGCTGCATTTTTCCAATTGGCTCCTCGCAAATTAGCCTCGTGAAGATCCGAACCCGACAGATCGCAGCACTGAAAAAACATTGAACTCTACAATTATTATGCCTCAAAAGGTTTTATTGTGGATATGTGATACATTTCCTAAAAAATAGTAAAATAGTAAAATAGTAAAATAGTAAAATAGTAAAATAGTAAAATAGTAAAATAGTAAAATAGTAAAATAGTAAAATAGTAAAATAGTAAAATAGTAAAATAGTAAAATAGTAAAATAGTAAAATTGGTAAATAGTAAAATAGTAAAATAGTAAAATAGTCACCTCGAGATCAGCACCGGCGAGAATTGCCGATCTGAGATCACAATTTTTGAGTATAGCGTTCTTGAGCGTAGCCACGCGAAGATTAACCGAAGCCATGTTACTGCCCTCGAGATTGGCACCCTTGAGATTTACACCCTCCATGTTTGCCGAAAGACCACCCGGATCCTCGAAGTTACAAGAGTGTAAATTTGCGGCCTCGAGGTTCGCGCAGAGCATCTTGACACAAACGAGTTGAGCACCCTCCAGATTAGCAAATGACAGATCGGCTCGCTCCAGACAACATCCAGACAGATTCGCCCCTACCAGATTACAGCCCCGGAGATTTGCGTACTGAAAAAAAAAATTGCCACGATAACACGGATAGAGGGAGTAAAAACGATGCGATATCAAAAAAGTATTCACAATTTTAGGGTCGATCGTAACAAAATAAGTAATTCCCAACTGCCGCAGTGCCGTCGAATCGTCCATCAAAAAACGGCGTATACGCGCTCGTCGATGCGCTTGCTAATATAGTTTATAGGGCCGTGTATAGCGAGCGCAGTAGATAAACGGGGTCGATATGGAATTACGCATTATCCAAGCCTGCACAGTTTAGCATCCCATTAACGTGCATACCACGCAACTCACACACACACGCACACGCACAACTATTATTGCATTATTTATAATAGCCTCTATAGTATACGATCCTCGGCACCGTTCATTCGTTTCGCGCATGTATAACCGGCGAAACTGCATTAATTCGTGGAATAACAAATTTGCCCGTAAAACGGGAGATACACGCAGAAGATGAGATGCGGCTTAACGCAAACAAACTTTCGAGATGAGGCTCAAGAGATGCTAAGAAAAACAATGAAAATAATACCACGAAGAAAATTTCGAAACCCCCAGGATCTTAACGAATTGAATAACGATGAGAAACTTTGGCCCACTCTATGGACCAATTAATCGACAATGCCTCCTACATTCTTCGAATAAATTTTTCACAATTTCAATTACAATGCTTTACTCGAAATGTGATTTTTTTTTTCGAAATAGAATTTCACACAAAGTTGCTAAATGCAAAAACGGCAACCTATTTTTTTCGTTATATTATATTGTTATTATTATGTATTTATATTTATTTTTATGACAAACGGGCAATGCACAATTAGAAGTGATTAAACGATGATTAATCGGTGATCAGAGCGAGCAGCAAACGACTTAAAAAAAAAAAAATGGGATCAAATTGAGGATTGAAGATTATTATTATTATTATCATAATTATTATTGTTGGTGTTGTTATAGGATTGCAATAATTTTTAAGATAATTTTGGCTTCTGTAATATTATATCCGCAGCTTCATTAATTTGTAATATCCTTTTACCGATTATTATAACTGTGCAACGGGAGTGCATAATTAAATTGGACGAGGAAGGCTCAAGGTTTTGCAAGTCTATTATTGTGCCTAAGGAAGTTGAGCGTGTGAAAGACTCATCGGAGAGCGCGTAGCGTAGCGGTGCTCTATCAGGCTCTGCGCTGTCGTTAACTGGTAATTAAGCAAGTGCAGAGAGTGGCAAGCGTTGTAGTTAGCGCGGAAAGCGATAGAGGCCATGGGATTTAAGCTCTTTCGAGTTAAGCTCTTTTCAGAGTTCTAAGCCGAGCTTGAGGACCCTTCCCGTTTCCTGGAAGTTACAGCGCCGTGCCAAATCCCTCCTGCAGCCGCAAGGGTAAGGCTATCTTACGAGAAAATTTTCTTCTAAGATTCCCCACTTGGTTCACGAAATGTTCGAGTAATCTCGATTCACTAGCGTTTGCCCCCTTTTTAAGATTAAGAGCCTCAAGAGGCTAAGACGATTTTAAACAGACTCGATCGGTAAAGAAAAGTGTAATATATGTGTACAAGTATATTTTTTGGATATTTCCTACGCGAGTTTTTTTTTTAATGAAAAATTTTCTTATCGGACATCGATCGATCAGCGACCGACTGCAATTGTCGACTTTCGAAGTTTTACGCCGTGAGAGTTGGCGACTGACCGAAAACTGACGAAGCTCCTACACGGTATCGCGAACATTCCCTCCTCGTTTCCCAGAGGACGGATAAGTTAGATTGACTTTCTTCCGCGATTGAGCCAACAAAATGGAAATTTATGCGTCAACTTTTTTCAAAATCTTAAGACGATAAGGCAGCTCGCGCCCGAAGTTGCAGATCACGCGCGCGAGAGGTTGAGATTTGACCCTTAAACTTTATCGGAGCGTCTTCTTTCCGGAAAATTAAATGAACATCATGTTTATCTTATATTTAATTTATTTAAGCCTAAATTTAGGTTGCACGCGATGATAAAGCGATAATAGATATTGGTTGAAAAAATTTCACCAGAGGATTGGGGATTTTGTCTCGTTTTGGTAACACTTTTTTATTAGAAATCTTATCTTGGTAATGCAAGAAATTAATTTCACTTCTGCGGAAGGTGTCTTGGAGTCGCCCGGTTGAAGGGCCAAAACGTCGGCACATTTACATCTCGACCACTCACAACTCTACCAAAATTTCTACCAGAAAGTAATAAAACTCTACTGGAATTGAAATAAAACTCTACCAGAATGGAAATAAAACTGTACCGGAATACAAGGCTAGACGGTAGCCTTGTATTGCGGTAGAGTTTTATTTGCATTTTGGTAGAGTTTTTAATGTTGATTCTGGTAGAGTTTTTTTACTTTCTGGTAGACGTTTTGGTAGAGTTGTTTGGCGAGAGAAGTTTTCTGGTAGAGTTGTGAGTGGTAGAGATGTAAATGTGCCAAAACGTCGATATTCATCTATGTCTATTTACGGGCTCACCTTGAAGTTTATGTTCCGCAAGTCCAGCCTCGAGAGATCAGCGCCCGCCAAGTTAACGCCTTGAAATCGAAGCTCGGACGTCGCTGGCGTCGACATTATTGCCTTGAGAACATCCCGTCGCGTCAGCGATACCGTGCCCTTGCCCTTTTTCTCGCTGTCGGCGACCATCTCCTCGAGACTCGTAACGATGCCGTCGATACCGTAGAAACGTGCTTCTTCTAAAACACCTAGAAACGGTGAAATCCATCCGTGAAAAAGATCATGAATTTGGGTCTGTGAATGATCCACCGCGAATCGGGCTTTCGAGGGCGGTAAAAAATTATCAAATGTTAAACATGAACATTTTTCAGCGTTAATCTATTAACCCTTCACGCACGGGATCCTCGCTGAGCGAATGTACAAATAATAATCGCTACATCTAAACAAATATTGATGATATCGAAATTACGATATCAAAATTTTTATCGTCAACATATAATGTGCTATTGTTATTCGAAATTTATGTTTACTATCTCAGGTCGCGAAGCCATCGGCCTTGCGTAGTCACGTTCGGCGCGAGACTCTCGTGTGTGTGAAGGATTAGAGGATTTGAGATTAATTTCATAAATGCCAAAACAAATCTAGATCTAGGAATTTTATGATTTTTACTCTATTCGAAGCCCAAAGGTGTTGTGAAATGCATTTCCGCTCCGCAAACCGCCCTCACTCGGTAATGAAAAGCGTAGAGTCGTTCTTGAATTCAAATCTGCTCAGCTATGCGTTCTTTTATCTGCGACTGTTCACTGCTAATGGGTTTTTTAAATTGCCAATTGTACATCCGATTCTTTCCGCGGGGTTCATTTCGGCCGTTTTGATAATGAAAGAACGCTTATCGGAGCAGCTTTGTGTCAAAAATACACTCTGAAATAAGAGCATACTGGAATATAACAACGCCCATTTCAGCTGCGTATACATATGGACACATCCGATAGGGTGCGTTCTTGAATGCAGTTTTGCTCTCTTTGGCTAAATCGAGAAATATTCATGACTCTGAAGATATCTGCATGAGACTCAGGTTCGTAAATATTCGAGATGTATCCACATGTATACGCAGCTGAAATAGGCGTTCTTATATTCCAGTTCAGTTCAGGGTTTAGTTTTGACAGAAATCTGTTCTGATAAGCGTTCTTCTGTTATCAAAACGGACGAAATGTATGCCGCGGAAAGAATCGGATGTACCGTTGGCGATTTAGGAGAACCCACTAGCAGCGGGCAGAATAAGAAGCACGAACGATCCCGAATATTTACAGATTGAGCCGAACAGAGCAGAACTGCATTCAAGAACGCACCTATATTGTCATCCCATATGGAATTGATCAACGCCTGCGATAACTATCAGATTTTTCCGAAAATGTTCACGGCGTCCGAAAGACATTCGTTACAATTTTTGTTACCGACCGCGGTTTTTCACATTTCCTTAACGATTTTTATTTTTTTAAACTAACAAATTGCGATTTGTCCCGGCTGAGCAGTCACGAGTCAATTGTTCCGTCATTTCGGCATTGACGTTTCGATCAGAGAAAAAACACAAATTCTAAATTTTATGCGAAATTGATTAAAATAAAGGAAACGTGATCAAGGATTATAGAATGGAAGACTCGATAGACAGCATGGAAGATTTGTTGGAGGAGCGCAAAAAATTTCGGGAACTGATGAGAGAAATCCTGAGTCTGATAAGGCCAAAGACTGCCCGTCCGGTCGCCGATGACGCTTTACCGACGGACAATAAAAAATATCCAGAGAGCAGCAGCGACACTACGGATAAGGAAGAGCTTCTTCGAATACTCCGAAATATTTATGAATCTTGCTGCGATTCTATCGCGGTCGACGCACTCACCACCTGCGAGAAAATTAATTGTGATAATGAATATTGCACGCGACACGAAGATCCCCGAACGATCGGAGCTGACGATGTATCTGTGAGCCAAACAAATTATTTCTATTATTTCTATTATTTCTATTATTTCTATTATTTCTATTATTTCTATTATTTCTATTATTTCTATTATTTCTATTATTTCTATTATTTCTATTATTTCTATTATTTCTATTGTTTCTATTAAATGCATTGAAATTCTGTCTTTCAGAGTTTAAATTTCGATGGATTTTTTTCTCCCATGACGATCGATGGATTTTCAAGTTTGGGACAAAATGCCGATAAAAAAGGATGCCCGGACACCGAATGCGCTAAGCCGATATCAATAATAATTTACACCCCTGGACGAATGTTAAAAAATCGCTGCAGAAGAAAAAATCGTCTGGAATCGCGGAACGGTTCGCAATGCCCGCCGATAAGAGTGACTAGTCACTTCGTCTCATCGCTGACATAAATAATGTTCACGCGAAAATTTTATTCGGAATAAATCGTTTTGCATCGGAATTGCATTATTGTTACCCACTTCCGGGGATTTTGAATCTTACCTGCCGCATTGAGATTCGAGTCGAGAATTAATTGACCGTGTCTCAAGTAGTTTAACAACGGCTCGAAATACGTTGGACTTCTGTCGATAAGGAAAGCTCCGTTGTCGTCTCGTTTACTGGGCTGTATTCTCCATTCCATGCTATCTTCACTTTCGGTGAACATTCTTCGAAACATAAGAAGGAAAAAATAAATTATTAATCCTTTTTCGCCAAAGAAACAAATTATTTATCAAAATTACTATAACAGCTATAAAAAGTTGACTGTGAGGATTCTCTGTTTCCATGTTTGGTAAGCCGGAATGTTAAAATTTATTACCATTATCCATTTATTTTTTAATTTTTTAATGGATTAATTAAATTTCAATTTAATTTCATTAAAACTTTATTAGGTGACTTTGGCATGATCTTTATTACCTCGCTAGCATGCTCATCGGTTCTTTTTGCGTCAGCGTACTCCTTGTAGTTGTGAATAATTTCCCACCTACGTTCAGCGTAACCCACTCGGGATTTCTTGAAGTCTGAACCGGTGTCGATCCCACGTGTTTAGTTATAAAATCTTCCCCCGCCGATACGTACAATATATCGTCGTCTCTGAAATAAAAAATAAAAACATGATTTTTTTCTGTAAAAGATTTCTTCTTGAGTTACGAACCTGATCAATTTAACGTTGTCGACCTCTCCGCCCTGAGGCGTAAATATTCTTTTGGCAGTCATTTCAAATTTGAGACCAGCAGCTGTCAACAATTCGTCCACCGAATGGGTCACCATGAATACCTGCGTAGAATAATTCACAGTTGTCAAATTACACAAAATTTCTATATAATAAAAAAGGTCACAAAACATTGTAGACTTTGTAAAAACATTGCAAACACATTGTAAAAACGTTGCAAAAACGTTGCAGAAACGTAGTAAAAATTGAAAATTGCTAATTCATAATAGTAAACTCGTTATGCATAATCATCGCGAAAAAACAAAATTTCCGCTCGAAATATGAAATTCAAAAAAGCCCGCGCTTTTCACTATCGATTGAATGTCGAGACACTCTCCGTTGCTACAGCTACGACCGTCGACAGAAAATGTTTATTTCTCGAATGTATCAAAAATAAAGAAAGAACGAAAAAATAGTCGAATATCAATAATAAATAAATTATTCGAATTTCACGAAAAATTTTGTTTGCTGCACACACATAAACACAATCACCTTGCCGTTCACGTCGGTTCCATTGACGAACAGTATAACCCTCTTCATTTCGCCGATTCGTCAAATGTTTCACAGCCTAAACAGCGACAAAAATATTGTCGCGTAATTCCGTCGGACCGTTGAAAAAAAAAGTAAAAAAAAAAACGGTACGCTCAGTCGCGATTTCCTCGTGAATCTCGTTCCTCACTCTGACGTTTCGGTGGGAGACGCCATGTTCGGCTAGGCGTAAATGCTCGGTGCATCTCTCGGCAGCCTGATTTTTCACGTGGAATAACAATTGTTCCTGTGTAGGTAAAGAAATTCTTACTGACATATATATATATTTTTTAATCGAGTGAGAGGAGATTATTTTATGAACATTTTTTTTCATCGAAGATACTTTACCGTTATTTCTACGGCATTATTGTAAGATTATTGTCACTTGCAAATTGTGACTAGGCTAGAGTCGCATATCCGTCAAACTGTGGCTCGCCGTGTGGCTGATGCCGACAGTTTCGAAGGTCGCAAAAATATCGGGAATCTGTTTTACCATCGGTCGGTCTGTCGCGGATGGTTCGAAGACCGCAAAAGAGAACTGGTAACAAGAGAAAGCCTCAGTGAAGTTGTTCCCCTTAGGTACTTCCGGTGGTAATGTTAACGGTCGTCGGTAAAGGAGAGAATCTGTTTTTATTATTATCATCTGCATTGAGTACAGATGAGCAGTGGCCTAGTGAATAGCTGGAGCGGAAAAAATACCCTTGGAAAAAATACCCCAGTGTGTGTGTGTGTGTGTGTGTAGGTCAGGCGGTATTTTTTCCGAGATCCGGTTATACCGCCCGCATAGCTCGGAAATATTTTTGAAGGATTTCAATAATATTTTTTGGAAATATTGAAAATACTTTGTCAATATTCAGAAATATTTGTCAAACATTTAAAAAAAGTTTTGACAATATTCTTTTGTCCACTCGTAAATCTCACATCGAAATGTTTCAGAAATGTTTCGCTGAAATGTTTTCTAAACACATGCACACCCGCATAAACACGGAAAGATTCGTAGAAATATTTCGGTGAAACATGAAATTAAAGATATTTCAAAATATTTTATCACTACGTTTCCGAAATACTTTAGAGGTGCTGAAAGATTAAGTATGTTTCTGAAATCTTTAAGAAACGTTTCATTGAACCATTTTGTAAGATCTGAAAGATGGAAAATATTTCTAAAACGATTTCAAAACATTTCTTGTTATATGGGCACATCACCTTAAATCCCTTCAGAAGGTATCTAGAAATTTCTTAGGGGGAGTTTCAGATGGACTTAGGGCGATATCTCGCCTTTGCTCGACATTTGTCAACTAATGATTGGATAAGTTATTGCGCAGTATGCAATTTTCATTGATATATAATAAAAGTGGTGAAAATAGTCCACCGCAATTATCACATAAATCAATCATATATTATTGATTTATATGATATTAAATCAGGGCTATTTTTTTTTATCTAAGTCAATGTTTTCTCGCGAGGAAACTTTCAATAGCGAAATCCTTACAGTATCAGTGCATTCCTTAAGGACGTCCGTCGCTCGGAATCATTTCGTACGAACTCGACCGCAAATATTTGCAATGTCTGCTTGTCATTGTATATTATGCGAGCAACGTGGAAGCGGATTCGCGGCAACGATGATGACATTACTCTAGTACGATCGAGCTTAATGTCTTTCCTCCGCTGCGACCGACCAGCTTCGCCATTCTTTATTTATCGACACGACAAAGGTGCAGCCTTTTGCAATTCCTTTTCATGGAATCGAAAAACCTTCTCCGAGTCCGTAAAATTATTTCATGTTCCTTGCGGATCAGCAACCCTTTAGAAAGAATTTTTGTTGACACAATTTTAATTTGTGACGGAATGGACGATAATTTTTTCGCGACGAACCGCAACGTGTCTCGCACAAAAGGGCTGCCCGTGAGCGGCCAGTCTGCACTGATCGATCTTACTACTCGTGCCTTACCAACCGGCTAGTAAGCGCCCACGAGTTACTCGTCGTCATTGTCGTAGTTATTCATGGTCCTTGAGAAAATTTGAATAAAACATAAAACACCAGCGATTTTAGTTCTAGGAAGTCGATTACCGGTCTCGGTCCGGCAACGACGATCCGTTGCTCGGGTGAATCGGTCGATTGTGGAAGAGAGGCGCGTAGAACTCTCACCCGCGCCTCTGAGGTCTCGCACCCCCAACCCCTTAAGGATGCATCACACACAAATTCCCAACCAAAGGTTTAATTCGATCCAAATTTCAGTTATTCGCGATACACGAAAAATCGAAAAAAAATCAGACGTATCAATGATGCCAAGACCTTTGATTTTGCATAATAATAATGCCAAAAAGTTACTAACAAATTATTTGAAAAATTAATCGTGTAAAGAAAAGTCTGACAATCTTTGATTTTCTCATCTTAAATGAAGCCGTTGATTTTTTAGAATTCGTATCAATTTTTTTACATTTAAATATTCTACGGTATACACAAAAAGTTTCGAGGCGATTGCGCAAGCAGTTCTGTTGTTACGGCCTTAAAAAATATTTAAATAGAGAGCAATACGAAAATGAAAGAAAATTCTGAAAAAATTCATCTGGCTTCGAGAAAATCAATGAAGTCATTTGAAAAAAGAAAGGATAAGGTCTACTGATTATTTATTGGACAATTTTTTTTAGCAATTTGTTAATAATTTTTTGACATTATTATCATGCAAAATTAGTGTTGCTGGCACCTTCAATACAGTTGATTTTTTTCAGATTCTTGTACCATTAGCAAGTGTTTAAATTCTCATTGAATCTCACATGTGGCAGGGAATCCACGTGTGAAGAATCCTCAAAAGTCATCAGTCCTGGTCCGGGCTCGCTGGCGACATCAGCAATTTAAAAGGCATATCCATCGCCATCAATAGCGATTGTCTTATCGGCCGAAAAAAAAACAGATCATGTGCGCGATGAAGCATCGTCGCTCGTTTATAGCTGCAATCGCTATAATAACGCAAAAAAAAAAACTTTCGGTAAGTTTCGAGCCGAAAGAAAGTCGTCGGAACAAGACATTCCCACCGATCGATCGTGTTATAGAGTTGCAAATATATTTTAGTTTCGCTCGTGACATACTTGTAGGTTTCAACGCAGCACACATGAAAAAAAAGCACACCGATTGTTGCGAAAGTCCAACAAGGTCGCGGTATAGCCGCGAGTCCGGCCTACGCTCGGCGGTTCGATAATTTTCAGCTTATCGACCGAGCGGACGCGAACCAACTGTTGATGTATAGGTCTGTTGTCACACACACATGTCGCGTGAAAAAAAAAAAAAGTCATAAAGATGTGTTTTGTGTGCTTACACACAGAAAAGTCTCGGGTTTATGTTTATTTGTTCCGCAATAAAAGGTTAAAAAAAATTGTTCATTTTTCCCCGGATTTCATTATCGCGCCTTTCTCCCCTACACGATTCACGGTTTCGTATTTCTGCAATATGTCAACGTTGCAAATATTATACGAAGACGGTATTGGGTAAAGGTAGGCGCAACTGTGCAATGAGTCTATCGTAGGCTTTATGTCTGACGTCACGTACATACGTTTACAATAGGGGACGAAAAGGCGAGTCAATAATCAAGAGCATCATCGTCAGCGCGCCCGATATGGCATTTGCGTTAAGTCCATGCGAGGCGCCCCCAACCCCTGCCGTCCGGCCAATCCGACCCCAGTCGGTAACAAAAACCGCAGTGCCGATATTTAAAGTGCGCTGAAAGTTTGGCGCTTAAAGGGAACGAGATTACACACTGAGAAACAGGAATTTTATGTTAGGAACAGGTTTCCTAACATAATGAATAGTTCCCAGTTGGTTAAACGATAATCATGGCTGCAACGACGATTGTTTGTCATTGTCGTAACTATAAAATATAGAGGTTTTCCTTGGGAACTAATTTTTATGCCAAAAAGTCAATACCGTTGCTTTTACTATGTAATTTCTCAGTGCGCTTCGCGTGTCAGTGTCAAAGTACGATGATGTCTCCTTCGAAAAATTAACGAGTAGAAATTTTCGAGCGTTACGTCGGGGCATGATCAGGGCTTCTAAATCTGTTGGAAAAAATTGTAAATTTAATGTACCGGTATTGGAAGCTTTCATTCATAAACCAGTACATTAAATTTAATGTACAAATATTACGTAAAATGACAGCACTTTTAAAGTAATTTTAAAATACTTTGAGTATTATTGAAGAACTTTTATTAAAAATACTATTTTTTATAATTTTTTATTTACCGTACATTTATTCGACTTAATATTTGTATATTAAATTTAATATACTTGTGTATGCGTTGGAAGGGTCTGATGAAGGGCTCGAAAATTTCTACTCCGGTTCATACCCTTTAAAAAAGTAGTAATAGTCGGCCTGTGGGGCTGTTCAAGCGGGCCTGTTTGGGCCTTTTGCTCGAGGGGATGAGCCTAGGTAGCAAAAAGACATCTGGTATGAAACAGTTATCTAAATGGGTTACGTATGTCCGTTCGGGTGGCAACAATAAGCTATTCTTCGTCCGAAAGTTACCTTTTCGGATGGGTGGAAACTTTCGGATACGGCCTAGACGGACATATGTAATCCATTTAGATCACTTTCTGATAAGAAAATTTTTTGTGCTACCTGTCAGGCTTTATATCGGGGGCGATTGAGGGTGGTTGGAGTCGTCGCTGCTTCTAAATTATGCTTTTGTGTCTTTCGCTGTATATTTTTTCATCGACTCATTTTATTTTATTTTACTTTTGTTATATTCCGTATTTGTCCGTATTAGCGCATATACAATGCGTATATGCACTGCGAATATAAATGTCGCGCTGTATATTTTTGTTCATCTTCTTATTTATTTTATGTTACTTTTGTTGCATTTTCCATATTTTTATTTGTTGTATTTTGGCTTATGGTATGATTTTTTTTTGTTATGATTTATATACTTATGTTATGAATTTTGTACCTTGTGGCACGGTGTACTTAGAGAACACGCAATAAACGGATCTGTCTATCTCAGTTTTAACAATCGTCGCGGCTTTTCGCATGTCCCTGAGCCGGAGCGAAATACCGCGGTCGGTATTTGCAAAAACTATAATGAACTTTTCTTCACGGTTGCCGACCACAGCCGCGAAGAAGCAAATTCGTACTGGATGTCGAATCGTTGCGCGCATGCGAAAGCCCCGCCAGGGCTGGCCTCGATCGGTAATGAAACATTTGAACCATTTTTCTCAAGGCTGCCAACAAAATATCGCAAAAATAAAATTCTGCTAGAATTAGTTTTTAATTAATTAATTAATACTCTGAGAATTAGATTTTGACCGAACGTACTCGCTGCCATCGATAAAAGTTTATTGCAGTTCTGCATTACCGACCGTTGTACAAAACTGACTTTTAGGGAAAAATATTATCGTTATTGTGATTTGAATCTGAAAAAATAACTAAACTTCATTAGATCCGAATAGAAAAGCTTGTGATTTATTCTCCCGGAAGTACGACGGAAATTCGTGAATCAAGAAGGCTCAGTTCATTCGCGGAAGTGGGTATAGCAGTGACGCAGGAAGAAAGGGTTAACGTCCCAATTACAGGTGCATGCCCTCGGAGTTGCCTTCAGCATGAAGCTCTGTCTCTCGGCATTTGCCCCGTTTGACCCAGTAGCGAGGGAAACATAAGAAAAAAAAAAAATTCGTACCAATCACGAGCCAACTCAATTTCACTTCGACGGTGGGAATTTTGGACCATCAGTCATAAATACTTTTTCCATCCGGCGATGCTCGGTACCCTCGTTGATGAAGGCCCGAACTATAATCACCGTTCGTCAAACGCAACGAGGCTCGTCGTTGCTGGTTTATGCGTTTATCAGTTGACAAGTCACGCGGTGAGTTCACAACCGCAGAAGTTCCACATCTGTTGAACTGATTCAGTCTGCCATTTAGTGTGCCACATGGACACGAGTGGTCTCTCTGACGCCTGCGGTTACCGCGGTGAGGGCGGAAGAGGCGAACAGTCACATCAACCCTCCATGTCCGTTGATTTAAAAAAAAAGAAACGTTCACCGAATTTTTTTGATAGCGGCCCGAACTGCATTGGAGAATTCTGAGTTGGTAAAGAGGTCAAAAAATAAATTTTTAAAAATTCGGTTTTCAGCAATAACCGTAGTGACGTCATCGATGTGTCCCAATAATCGTGAAATTGATTCCCGAAAACTGTGGGTCGGATGTCGTGTTCATTTTTTACCTACAATATAAAAAAAAAATTGCAAATGTAATGAACCGGACTGGAAGTTTTTATTAAAAAAACTGGTATGCTAAATTTAGTGTACAATTGTCATGAAAAATGAATGGACTTTCAAATTAAGGTGAATTATTGGAATTAAAGTAGCTTTATAGCAAAATTAACGTAAATTATTGGAATTAAAGCAATTTTATAGTAAAATTATGGTAGATTATTGGAATTAAATTTAATTCGTACGTTAATTTTTCATCACAAAAACTTCCAAAACCTGTGCATCAACTTGCGCACAATTTTTTTTTTTTACACTAATCCATCAATTTCCATTAATTAAATCAATGAAAAGAATGTCCACGCATTTCCATTGACCCAGTCAAGCCCCCCAGACTTATCCCCACACGATTTATCAGAATCTATTCAGAACGATAAAATAAGAGCCCTCCAAACGCTAACCAACCACCCTAGTAGAAACCTAAAAATAAAAAAAAAGGAGGATCTGACCTTCCGATCGCAGGATTGGTCAGTCAGTTCACCATTCTTTATTCACTTCCGTTACCATCCACCCGCGGCAACGTTGGCCGCAGTGACGTCATCCAGGTGTCCCAATAATCGTGAGAATGGCCGCGCCGCGCGCCGAATCGTCGTCGACAAAGCGGCCGAGCCGGCCGAGAGGGCATTAAAGTGTGCGAATGCCGAAGGAGGAAGGAGGGCTTTTCCGAGCGCCGCAGTAGCGGAGGGTACCGGTCGCGGTATGGCCTGCTCCCTTAGCAGGTGTGGGTGTTGTCTTCGTGATACGACAAACGAACGAGCGAGGCAGGGTGAAACGATCGCGAGGGTTCCGAGCGTCGCCGTGAGAGCTTCGCAGCTAGTTTCTCGTTTATCATTATAGCGCGAGGGGCGGCGCGCAGTCGGTTGCGCAGCGGTAGCGGGTCGCGCGTGTCTCTCCTGCGTTCCCCGACCGCTCCGGACGGCGAGAGTGTTATAAGCGAGCACCGCAGGATCCTCACCTCCGCACGGTCAAACAAACCGTGTGTGTAAAGAGAAGAATAATTTTAAAAAAATTTTAATTAAAATTTAAAAAGAGTTTGGTCGATGGTCAATGGCAAAAATTGAAAAAAAAAATGATCGTCTGGGTGTCTGAGGACTGGTCGATGAGGAGAGCGGTGCGAGAACTGTGGATCGTAGTACACGTGTAAAGCACGCACTTGTGCACTGCGTGGGAAGTGTCGAACGGAAATTATAACAAATTAAAGAAATTAATTTGGCGAAGTTTTGATTTTATTTATAGCACGGGATTGAGTTCGCTTGTGGCTCGGCGAATGATAAGATAGTTTGGAGAAGTTCGGTTGTTGATTGGTTTTAAATATACGTGAGGTGTGAAAATTTTCGGAGGAAGAAGCTTTGGGATAAGGAAGAAGACGGGAAAAGAAAGGTGATATATTTGTATGTTGTATATATTTTATTTTATTTTTTTATATCGAGTGCAATCGCGATAACTCGGGGGAGGGAGTCGGAACGAGAAAGTGTGAGACGGACGCTATCGCGATCGCTTGGCACGCCGGGAGGAAACATCTCGTTTGGCAACAGGTACTTTTACAAGATTCTTTTTTGTTATTTGACTTTGTGTGTGTGTGTGTTTTTTTTGCCCGACGTTCGCCAGCTGCGAACCGGGTCGGTGTGTTGCGTGACGGATTAATTTCTTTCACGAGTGCTACTTCGCGGTTTGGACGTTGTTTCCTCGAGAGTTTTGACACTCGTTCGGCTTCAGCGTTGCCGCGGAGAGGGGTTGTTGAAATTTCTTTCGGATAATGCCATTTCGGTCGGAAAATGCCTAAAACTGTACGAATTATTGAGATTTTTTTGAAGTATTTCGTATGGCAAGTTGAAAAGAATTTTAGACTGCAGACAATGTGGGTCACGAGTGTTGTGAAGAATGGAAGTTGGGCTATAGGACTCGTGGAACCCTTCTCACAACAATATAGGATAATTTTGATGGTTTTGATCGTTTGGCTTGATTTAATTGGATAATTTTGATGATTCCGGTTTGATCTGGTAATTTTGATGCTTTTGATCAGTTAAATTTGATTTGATTCGATAATTTTGATGATTTCGACTTGATGTGATTTGATAATTTTGATGCTTTTGATGATTTCGACTTGATTTGATTCGATCATTTTTATGCTTTTCAGTTCAATTTGATTCGATTCGATAATTTTGATCCTTAACAAAGAAAAAGTGTTTGAGAGATTCCATGTTCTCTTGGTAGACTCAAATAGTGAAGCTATGAACGATCTTGTCTCTAAAATAATCATGCCCAGGTCGCCGGATGGAAGGTGTGAAGGATACTTAACAAATCGTTGTTCACTTGCTGTTACCAAAATTAAGTCCCAGATCCACCTATCTGTGTTGAAAATTTTTCTGGAAAATTCCATTTCGACCGAAAAATGCCTAAAACTCTGCGAATTATTGTGATTTTTTAAAAGTATTTCGTACGGCAAGTTAGAGAGCATTTTAGACTGCTAACGATGTGGGTCACGAATGTTGTGACGAGTGGAAGTTGGACTGTGAGACTCGTGCAACCCTTCTCACAATAATGTCTCTGGGATAATTTTGATGCTAAGTCCTTAACAACAAATAAGCCGGCGGTGTTTCAGAAATTCCACCCTTTCTTGGTAGACTCAGGTAGCGGAGCTTGAAACAATCTTGTCACTAAATTAATCATGCCCAGGTCACCGGATGGAAAGTTTGCAGGAGACCTAACGAATCGTTGTTCACGCGCTGAATTAACTTACCAGAAGTGTAACCCACATCCGCGCTATCGATTCGATATGTGCGCAAGTTCTCTTACAAGAAAACGATGTACCGTCTACCACAAATTCGAATAAGAAAAGCATGCAACATGAATGCAAATGAAACACTCAAACACTATCCACCAGTTGGTCCTCTTTACGAAATCCTTCGTTTCTAGCTTTCTGAGAAATCGTTTATTGCGTTTCTAGCAAACCTACACCGGGCCGCAGCTAAAGCTTTACACAATTTCGCAGTCAGCTTATGCGCAACATAAGCGCGTCCAAGGCGCGCTTATGTTGCGCGCCTTGGCACACAATAATCAATTAATGTATGTTTTTATTTACAAAACTGTATACGTTATTTTGTCAAGGTCTGATATCGACACGTATTGCTGTTAATTAAGCTTTTACAAATTACACATATTTTTACTGAATATTGTGACGGTGAACTTTTTTTATTTTCATTTATTTTTTGATAACTGGAAATATTGCGTTCGAAGGGTCAAAATTGTAACTCCGCTACCTCGCACGCCCCCCCCCCCCCCCCCCTCCCTACAGGGGCTATTTGTGCCGTCAAAAGCAAATAAAGATTTATATATATATATATATAATAAAATATGAATGATTTATAATATAATATATTTTCTATATCGACAGCTAAAAATAAAAAGGCATATCTCGCACAGTTTTAACACGGTGGTTACGACCTTCTGATTCTCAGTCATTGATATATCTTCAACTTTAATCAAGTCGAAGTACCCCACGAGTCTTACAAGTGTTCGCAAGTGAAAAGAATGTACAGCACTCTTGAACGAATTCGTTATTCCTCGGAGCCTTTACATCTCGGTTCCTCCGCTCGTTTCTTCCTTCTTTGTTTTTATTTCTCGTGTTTTACCCAGCATCCTATTTTCTCGGCCTCTTCGCCGAGTCTCACTTGTTATTCGTTTCGATGACTCGCGCTCTCTTGTGTTGTATAAAAACAAAACAAAAAATCCAGCCTGAATTCCCACCTTCTCTATACTACGACTTTCACTCTCTCTCGCCACTTCTCAATTCTACATAACTACAGCTGTTTCAAAGGAAGTCCCCGTTTCAAAAGAATTTGTATTCCCATCCTGTATATCACGAAACTGTGGAAGCTTGCAGAAATACGGCGGCCGAGAGACAACTTTGGCCATTATTTAATTTATATAGTGAATTATCGCAGTCGATAAAAAATCGGATTACAAAAAAAAAAAAAACATCAAATGCCGAAAAATCTGAGTACAAAAAAAAATCAAAGACCGAAAAATCTGATTACAATCAGATTTTTCGGGACTGAAACGCAGCATCAAAAATTGAGGATGAAATGAAAATTGTTCGCACGTTCATCAATTAGTCGCACAAATACAAAGCATTTTTTCCCCGATTTCTTTGGCCATGTTTGAAAAAAAATGTTAATTTTATTATACTTCAGTAAGAATTCGGTTTGGCTCACGTGTTCACCTTGTCCGACTATCACCCAGAGGGTAAATTTAGCGAAATCCCGGAATGTCGCGAATCTAAAACGAACCCTCGAATAGAACACCGAAAGTTCCATCGGACGTTTCTATTATCGGTTGGGCCGAGTGCAATCAATAATGAACGATCAATTACACCGAGAATCGATATACTTGAAAATGCCACAGTACAGTGGTAAAATTATCTCGAGTGGTCGCGCCTCGGTGAAGTAAATAGAAAATTTCCGATAGACCGATGTAGGAGGAAGGCCAGTGTCACGCAAACGTCGAGGGTTAATATCGATTCGTATACGTACGTATCAATTTTCTCGGAGGGTTAACACGTATTCGTAGACCACACCCGCGCGCGAACTGTACCGACGACTTGGAATCAAAAGGGCGTCAAAAATGCTATCTTCATCTAAAGCATTTTGAAAAATACTGACAATCAAGAATGCACCCCGAAAAAAGTTTTTTGGCCGGGATTAAATTTTTAGTTACTTTGATGTCAATTTTTTTGTTTTTTATTTTGATGTAAAATTTTTTGTTTTTTACTTTGATGGCAAATTTTTTGCCTTTTACTTTGATGCAAAAATTTGAGTACTGCATTGTCCAAAAGTGAACTTTTTTACATATGTTGATACAGAAAATTATGGAGCGGTTTAAAAAAAAATGTTTTTTTTTTATGATAAAGAGGCTCCGTTGTTAAAGGGATAGACTGTTAAATGGTGTGGATTGGTCGTCATGCTTCTCAGTGGTTGCTATCTATTACTGATGTTTTACCCGATACACTGCGCTCGAGTTTGCTCGTTCGGCGAATGAAGGCCACTCTCGGTACTCAATATGCGCTCGAGCTATATCCTCCACATTCTAGATACGTCGGGTGTATGCTATAATGAAATATCCTTGTGTCGACTGCGAGTCACGACTCTACGTTGCGTTACATTGTACTTCAAATGGACATAAATCATTAATTATTCTACGCTCGGATGTATACTCTGAGCAAAGTTACATCCCCAGGGGGAGGTTACAATGAAGCGACCTCTCAAGGGTTCGACAATTATGTGCAAAAAAGAAATTACTGTTCAACTATTTTTTAAGTCTGAAAAAAATATATATTCATGGACCAAAATTTATTGAAATAATGGAAAGTATTTTTATCATTTTTTATGCGTATCTTTAACATTTATGTGTATTTTTAACATTTATGCCTACGTCGAAACTATTATTTGGCTCGATTTCGAAATGAAAAAAAAAAAAAAAAAAATGTCAGCCAGTTTTGCTGACAAAAACGAAAAATGCATAACCAAAAATACATCAACTGATGATGACAAGAGTATAATTGTCAACGTATACGAGATTGATATTAGTCGCTCCAAAATAAAAATGTAATTTTTTAACTCATTTGCGCATCTCTTCGATCGATAACGGTTTAGTCTATATTACCTACCCTTGCATGTAGAAATATTTGCCTTTCCTATCCAACACCCATTACCACGACGCCCATCGGCTCGTCGATAGAGACGCAAATATTAGTTACTTGGGTAGGATGTAGCTAACATAATATAACAATAAGAGTATTTAAGCGAATAGCAATACATATTCATATAAAGCTAAGAAAACAGAAACAATCGTATTACTTATAAAAATGTAAATGACGGAAAAATGACATTAGAGATTAATAGAGTAAGGTCAAAGTAAAAGGTTGAAGAAACCATACATGGAAATAAAAACACTATCTATCGTAGTTACTTGGATAACTGGCTGGAGTGCACCTGCTTTACAACGATGTGGATTTTTTTTGTGACGTAAATAATTTTTTTTTCATTTATGCACATTTGAGGCAACCAGTTATGCATTTCAATCGCGAAGAAGAGATGCACACAATTTGCAAACGTTGTGCGAATCGAATTTTTACTTGTATTGTAAATAAAAACTTCACCATGCAAATAATATTTCTCTATATTATAAGTAATAGTCACGCACGTCTCCGACGAGTGTGGAAATTAAAAAAAAAAAACATATTTTATGTAAAATTACATTTGCACCTTCAAGTCTTTAGTGGGGTTTCTTCTCAAAAACGTATGTACGGTCTTGCCTTTTCCTCCCTCCCCACCTCGATTCTCGTTAAGGGTTGTATCAAGAGACGCGGTAGCGTTCCGATGCCAAGTATATAAAAAAAATTATAAGCCAGACGCTACCAACTAGTTATAGTCCATAAGAAGACACGTTTAGGTTTATTAAATATGAAAGTCCGAGCATAAGCGACAGCTCGATTCGACCGACTGAGAACAGTTGAATAATAACAAAAGGAAGAAGGGGAGAAAATACGAATGCATATAAGGAGAGAAAATACAGATGGCAAGTGTCTAAAAAAAAAAAAAAAAAAAATTATAAGTCAGGCGCTAGCAAGTAGTTTTATGCGATACGACAATAACTGCATATGAAGACACGTTTAGGTTTATTAAATATAGAAGTCCCACGAAGACAATTCCGAGCAAAAGCGACAACTCGACTCGACCGAGTAAGAACACTTAAATAATAACAAAAGGAGAGAAAAGACGAATGCATACTCGCTGCTCCCTGTCGAAAGCTTGAACAAAACATATATTTATGTTTACTAGGTTAATTTGGGATTTCCAACAATTTTGTATATGGCGGCGGAGCTGTTGGGCAAAAAAAAAACAGTGTTAGCGTACATCAGCTTCATGCTTTCTTTCACTAATTTGAAAAACTCACGCAATTATGAATAAGTTACTGCGGGTAGGAGTGTGTTTATACAGGTTGAAGAAGGGAGACTGTTTATGCGATTGAGGGCTGAATTATCGAGGGTAGTCGCGGCTTAGAAATAGGTCTTTGGGTGCGGTAAGAAGAATGCTTTTTTTTTGTGATTATGGAACTGCACCCAGCGCGGGCTTGCAGGGTAGCGTGTTCCTTAATAACGAATTATGGCACGAAAGACTCGAAATTCATGCGTGACGGAGAGGCGTTATGGATGTGGTTGTGTATAATTTATGGGTGCATTTCGTGGTATAAGAGTTTTTTTTTTATATAGGCTAATCATAATTTTTTTCAAGGTGGCTAAACTCTGTTTCATAAAAAAGATAAAAGGGAAGCGATAATACTGTTTGACAATAATCTTTTAAAAACAAATTTAACGATGCTTATCTGAGCGGGAACACTGAGAAAACAACTTACGTAGTTAGAGCAACAATACTGACTTTTTACCATAAAAAATGGTTCCCAAGGGGAACTTCTACATTTTATAGTTGTGACATTTTATAGTTGCACCCATAATTATAGTTTAACCAATTGAATATGTACTATCAGAAACTATCTATATAGACGTTCCTCCTGGGAACTATTCATTATAGTATAAAATAATATTATTTTTCTGAGTATATCCACACCGCTATGGTTTTCCATATTGTGTCTTACACATTTCCCCTTAGCTATCTAAAAAAAAATATCAGAGAAGATATTGAAATATCATTGTAGGGTATAGTCGCTTTATCCGTATATCGATTTTCCGTCCCGAGGGGTTAAAGGTGGAAGCTATTAGAAGCTTCAGTCACGCCAGAAAAAAAAGAAAATCCGCGACTATCAATTTTCTTCTCGGGGTTGGGGCAAAACATTTGCCGGATAAACGTCCATCTGATGGACATAAAAATGGCAAGGACGTCTCTTGGTTGTAATTTTTTTCACATTTTTTCATCGTCCAGGATTGGTCGGGACGAGTCACTGGGTCATGACACGAATCCCGGGTATCCCAAGTTACGCACGCGAGGTCGGTTGAGAGCCATTGGGCGTAAACGCGTACTGAACTAGACCCACTAACCGTGAGGCAAACCCGTTGCCTATTGATCTATAAGTAACGCCGGCAGTGTTCCGGCCATTTCTTTCTCCGCTCATACGCAGCTCTATGTAGGGGAGAGCGGCGCAAAACGGTACAATGGGGCAAAACGCAATTTTCCAATAACCTTTGGATTGTGACGGTGGTACACTGAAAAAAAATCGCTTGCGGGCTGCCAAAGAAATTTAAAAAAGCTTCCTCTATGAGGAAGCAAGGATTTAAATTCTACTTTCTATCTTTACAATTCCATATAACATTGAAACAACGACGGCAAGACTGTTGAGGTGACATGCTATCGTTTCAATCTCGTATGGAATTGAAAGTAGAATTAAAAGTAGAATTAAAAGTAGAATTAAAAGTAGAATTAAAAGTAGAATTAAAAGTAGAATTAAAAGTAGAATTAAAAGTAGAATTAAAAGTAGAATTAAAAGTAGAATTAAAAGTAGAATTAAAAGTAGAATTAAAAATATAATTGAAAGTGGCATTTTTTTCTTTGGCACCCAACAAGAGAATTTTACTTGAGTCATTGGGACAAAATGGTATCGTTGGGACAAAATGGGGCACCCAAGAATTATTGAAAAATTGAGTTTTACTCCACTGTCCCATTTTGCGCCACTCTGCTCTATATTCGACACAACACGCAGTACATGCTTTTTTTTCTGCTTTACAGAATGGAACCGGAGATTCGAGTTACGAAGCGAAGAGCGTAGAACTTCGCGAGCTCGACCGAAGCGGCGCGGCGTGGATAGAGGAAGCGAAAGTACAAAAAAAAAATAGAAGAAGAAAAAAAACGTAAAGTCCGTCCGGCTGTCGCGGATAGGTGAAAGGTGACGACCTGGGCGAGATTCCCCGAAAGGCGTTGAGCGCGGGGCATGGTGGTAGGTGAGACGGCGGGGCGATGACGCTCTATCACCGTCCGCCGGCGTCACCACGAGTCCCCCAGGACTCGACCGACTTCCTAATCCCGATCCCGGTCCCGGTCCCCGTCCTCGTTACTCACGCGGGTTGCTATCGACATCCAAGAAACGGTACGATAGACCCAATTGCGCCGGCGAGGAGGCATGAGAGATCGTCCTCGTCATCACGATCATCAAGGACAGGCGATGCCCTTGGAGGAGATCCAAGGATTGCTGCCGCCACCGTGCAGAACAGGTTCGTAATGATTTTTTTTTTTTTTTTCATGTGGCATAGTCATGATCGGCGATAAAGTCCGGGAGATTTGTTGCTCGATACTATCGGTTAGACTTCTCTATCGGTAGAGGTGGTACCGACGGATCGATGTATTAAATGTTTGATTCGGTGGCGTTGTCATCTGGCGCCGGGTTTGATAGATTTGTTGCGAGGCATTGACGTTTCAATGCCGTATAGATTTTCGCGTAGACTTTCACACCCAAGCAAATAAATATTTCTTTGGTTTAAAATTCTTTTATTTAAATTAAAAAAAGTTAATTTCAATTACACAAATATTTATTTCATTCAAATAACCATGTATTTAAACCAAATAAGATTTGTTGCGTGGCATTGACGTTTCAATGCCGTATAGATTTTCGCGTAGACTTTCACACCCAAGCAAATAAATATTTCTTTGGTTTAAAATTCTTTTATTTAAATTAAAAAAAGTTAATTTCAATTACACAAATATTTATTTCATTCAAATAACCATGTATTTAAACCAAATAAGATTTGTTGCGTGGCATTGACGTTTCAATGCCGTATAGATTTTCGCGTAGACTTTCACACCCAAGCAAATAAATATTTCTTTGGTTTAAAATTCTTTTATTTAAATTAAAAAAAGTTAATTTCAATTACACAAATATTTATTTCATTCAAATAACCATGTATTTAAACCAAATAAAATTTGTTGCGTGGCATTGACGTTTCAATGCCATATAGATTTTCGCGTAGACTTTCACACCCAAGCAAATAAATATTTCTTTGGTTTAAAATTCTTTTATTTAAATTTAAAAAAGTTAATTTCAATTACACAAATATTTATTTCATTCAAATAACCATGTATTTAAACCAAATAAGATTTGTTGCGTGGCATTGACGTTTCAATGCCGTATAGATTTTCGCGTAGACTTTCACACCCAAGCAAATAAATATTTCTTTGGTTTAAAATTCTTTTATTTAAATTAAAAAAAGTTAATTTTAATTACACAAATATTTATTTCATTCAAATAACCGTGTATTTAAACCAAATAAGTATCGATTCGCGTGGCGCCCGTAAAATAAATTGTTTTTCTGAGTGCATATCGGTGGAGCCGACACCGTCGATAAATTTGGGGATAACACGAAAATGTGCCGTCATTGTCTCCGGGTCGTTGACTAGCGGTAAGGTTCGACGATCGCTTCGCATTATTCAGGATGTCGGAACGATGATGGGGGTCAAAATTCCCGGACGTAATATCAACGACTTGCCTAGAGCTTTTTCCAACAAAGCATACAAAGCAAAGATTCGTATATCGTATCGTATACGTGTATTCGTGTATTCGTCCGTCATCTCGCTCCGTATTCGTTATTACTTTCCTCCTAACGATTCGTGCCGCTGTCGGTGAAATTTTGCGTTGTCAATAATCAGCGTGAATTATTTTCATACGTGACCCGGGACGTTGCTGACCGCTAAATCGATAGTGCCCGAACTCCTCCCTTTTCGAACCTCCCGCGTATCTCTGTGCCGCTAAACACCGAACACCCCCCCCCCTCCCCCCTCCCCCCATGCTGCATACTCTCGCAAACAAGCTCAGATTCTCATCTACCTCACGACGAAGCTCCCGACACTCGAACGGTGCGGGCGAGTCTTCGGCGGGAGGGAAGCTCGAACCTCCCAGTCCGTTAAACCGATTTAATGTCCGATGGATGATCGAGCTACGAAAATAAGTGACACCGAGGTTAATTACCACTTAGCGACATTGGAGCGCGAGATAAGATCGTGTGCGCCGAGCGGTAGATAAATAGTTGGCGCAAAAGTCCACCGATCGTTGATTGGAAAATGCCGTTCGTCAATGTAGCTCGGTAAACGGGTCGGTCGATAAATCGAAGCTCAAACGATCGCGAAGATATTCCGTCGAGCGTAATCGAATTTATCTACCTTATTCGCTTCCTCGTTCAACTGCAGACTTCGGCGAGTGCGTGTCCGATCGGTAAAATTTATGCGTCGTTAATCGCGCTCCGGGGTTTTTTTTTATTCCTCGTCGTCAAACACCGCGCGCAATCGGAGATAAATTTAGTGAAGAGATTACCCATAGAGAAAAAGAAAAATTTGTTACAACAAGATTTTATTTACCGTAACAAATTTAGTTTGTTAGTATCGGGATAACAAATTTGTTATCGTAATAATCGTAGGCGGGCATAGAAAAAAAAAATTAAAGGGATGCATAGAATTAAAGCGAAGGGATGGATAAAAATAGATTTGTTCTAAGAAAAGTGGAATTTCGTGACATGTCGCAAGGGAATATTGAAAGGTCACAGGCTATTGATCTGTTACTAAAGAGTAGAGTGGGTAAGGTTAATGATCTATTGGTGTACATTGTAAAAAAATGTTGTTTCAAAATTGATGAATGGTATTGGAAGCTTTTTTGTTACATAAATTGTTTCTGAAATTTCGAACACATGTGCGTTGCTATTTTACAGTAAAATTTTCATTTTTAACGAAAAGGTTAATATCCGGTACTTTACTTTATGTTCAATTAATGTAAGTAATGTAAGGAAATTTCAAGTTCCAGTACATTAAATTTAATGTACAAATGTGATTAAAAATTAATACACTTTATCATTGAAATTAAGGTAAATTATAAAAATTTAAGTAAATAATTAAAAATAAAGTATTCCCAATGTTTTTAATACATTGAACTTACATTTTTCATCACGATTGTAAATGACATTTAATGTACCAGTTTTTGCATGAAAACTTCCAGTCTGGTACATTAAATTTCATATGAATTTTTTTGTAGTCTCGTATATAGGGATTCTGAAACAACAACTCATAAATTAGATATGATACGCGCGGGAAATAGGGTGGGGGGGGGGGGGGGGTAGGGGGGGCGGGTGGCAGAAGAATGGACGGGGTGATTGACGGCCACGGCGCAGCGTAGCGTTCTGTGACATTGCCGGATTCACAGCTTCCGTGTCGGAATGACACACAAATATGGATTAATTTAAATGCAATTTGTCAGTGAAAAGTTAAGTGCGATGTAACATGGAACAGAAAAAAAGGCAAAAAAAAATCGAATCGAGAACTCAAGAGAAAACTCGACCTCACATGGGATTATCGCTGGCGAGCAAAGGCCAAAGGACGGTAAAGGTTTCCAATCTAGTAGAGCAAACCCCTATCGGGTCAGACGCGCAGAATACATCAAGCTCCGAAGGGAAAGGTTTCCAAAAGTGGAGTTCAAGCTTCAAAAGGAAAAGATTTCCAATATGGCAGACCCCTGTTTGGTCAAACAAGCTGACCTGTAGGTATTAAGGGGTTGCTGAACCTTCCTTTTTTACCCACGGAACAAGGCGATTTCGTAGAATCAACTTTGCATCATTAATATGCTACGCAGGGCGGGGTAAAATGGGACGGCGGGGTAAAACTCTATTTCCCAATAATTTTTGGATTCCCGGTTTTGTCCCAACGATTCATCCGGATTTTCAACCTCGTTTTTCTCCACTTACCACTGCCACCATCCAAAAGTTATTGGAAAATTGCATTTTGCCCCATTATCTCGTTTTGCCCCACCGTCCCATTTTGCCCCGCGCTTCCCCATATGCTTTAAATTTTGCAGGACTGTAATACTAGCCATAACACTGCGGCGTGCACTTGAATTTTAACAGCCAACACTCCCCCTATTGATTACTCATAAATTCTTATGTAAATTTGAACGACATTCTCGCAATATTTCAGGTAACCGAGGACCGCTGAACGTAACTATCGTACAAGTGGGCGGCGGAAATGGAAGTGGAGTTGGAAGTGACTTACTGGGCTTGGAGCCACCGGCTGAGTTGAAGCCGTCGCCGTCGCCCATTTCTGAAACGAGCGCGACACTCCAGTCCGATAACAATGACACCTTCACCAGTGGTAATGATAATTTTACACACGGTATCGAAAATTCGCGGAAAATGTTTTGCCAATGTCGTATCCGTGTCACGGAAAGTTTAGTCCATTTTTAGTCATATCTAGGTCGAAATATGTGTACCATCGATGTTGCGCAACGTGTTACGGTTCGAGGTGACATACCCGCGAGCCAACTTCTAATTCATGTTCTTGCTTAATTCAGAAGTTGTACTCCGAGTCGCCCGGATGCCCATCCGATCGACGCGAACTCCCGCGTGTAATAAAAATTCCTTCTGTTTGGAGAGTATTCGGTGATCTACCTCCAGCCCGAAGCACCGAACCTCGGAATAGTTTCCAGGCAGCATTTCTTTCTTTAAAAAAAAAGGAGTAAGCAACAAATCGGATCACGATTAAAAATTCAAAAAACAGGAGCTGCGAAAAATCTGAAAAAAATCGGGCATATGGAAGGTGCTGAGAAGATTGTTTTTGCATAATAATAATTCCAAAATCGTATTAACAAATTACCCGGAAACCTATTTTTTTTTTTTTTTTTTGTTACGACGATGATTCGTCAATTTTTCTGAATATGTATGAATTTTTTCAAAATTGTATGTAATTTTTGAAAATTGCTAATGTTAACCCAAAGAAAATGCAATTCTCAAACTTTACATAAAATTCTAAAAAAATTCATACGTATTCAAAAAAATTAACACATCATTTTTATCGGTCATGTCGATTTTTTCTGAATCAAGTAAAACCGACCCGTGTCTCTGGCTTGTATTACCCGTAATCCGCGTACCACAATGCTAGTTGTACGAAACCAAAAAAAAAATAATGAGCTATAAAAAAAAAGTTCTGGTCGGCATTTCTCGAATGATCTTCACTTGGCGCGTCGCTATTTTGTTCCTACATTTAAGGCTTTTTAGAGCTTCCACGAAAGTGGCCGAGTGAACACAGATTTTTGAAAAATCCTAAACATTTTCACGTTGTTCCTATACAAAAAATAAAAATAAAAAAATAAGTGAAGGACCTTTAGTTAAAAAAAATAATTCATAGTCATACGTAGGAATTGTTAGTCAAACGTATGGCATCTTTGTACAGTGCGGGTTAAAAATGGATAAATCCCAAGATTACGAAGTGAATTTTTCACCATGCCAAATC
The DNA here is from genome assembly GCA_958510785.1 of Exephanes ischioxanthus. Taxonomy (NCBI): domain Eukaryota; kingdom Metazoa; phylum Arthropoda; class Insecta; order Hymenoptera; family Ichneumonidae; genus Exephanes; species Exephanes ischioxanthus. The sequence goes on from OY294025.1 coordinate 3,216,889, forward strand.
TCCTACCCGGTGAATGAAATTTTATATTTTTTCTGTGCCAGGAATAATCCTCTTTGGGTTTTGCCACTCCGCTGATGCTGCTACTCGTTTTTCCATCTCCCTTTCTCGCTCTCTTTCTCTGCTGTCATTGGCTTGCCGCAGCATACCGTAATCGGATTGTCGCGTCCGAGCGTCGCGTTATCGGAGGGAATCGGTGCAGGTCTTCAAGTCCCAGCAGTCGTCGGCCTCGCAAGCTTCGCAATAGGCCCCGCGAATCGTAAAAAACACAATACGGGCGCGCTCGCGGCTCGCGAATGCAAGAATGGTATTTCGTATAGCACGTAAAAAAAAAAAAAAAAAAAAAAAAAAATGGAAATGTAAAGAAAAAACACCCAGCACGGTTTCACGACTCCAGATTGAATTTTCTACGGCGCTTAATGGCGCGCCTGCTACATTCATCTCCAGATAAATCCGACCGACATAAGCCGATTTTGCGCCGCGTGTCGTAGAAATTTTGAAACATCTTCGGAAATTACGTTTTTCATCACTTGGATGAATTCGAGACTACGAGGCGTTTTAAGTCGTCGAGATGAGAGACGGAAAAACGCGAAAAACGTATGAAATCTCGAAAGGGATGAGAAATTCGTTGCGACCTCGCCGATGGAAAAGCGCAGGAACGGAGGATTTTTTTCTGTTGCATTTTTTACGAGTGAAGTTGAACGTGTGTGAGTGAAAATATTTCTGCCAGTTGGAATGTTCGGTCGGAAATTACAACGGGAACAACGATTTTTTTTTTCTGTCGTTATTTTAAAACAGTGCGATGCGATGTGGCCGGTAGCTCCGGGCTAAAATTCAATTTTTCATTCGCCTCTTCGATACATGTCATTTATAATGCATCTGAAAGTTTGCTTTTGACGTGAAAGTTTTTAACATTGTATCGAAATTTTTCAGTTATTTTTAAACGAGCATTGTTCCATCAATGACTCTTTTCTATACGGTCGAACACATTCGACTATATTTGAATAATGCTATTATATATATTTTCTATAATTATTATAAAATATGAATTGTTTTATTCATTATTACATTCGATATGAATTTTACAAGGTTTACGGATTTTCATTTATTTCAAAAAAGACACTAGTCCATCGATGACTCTTTTCTGTACAATCGCCTATCTTCGATTATTGTTTAATAACCCTATTTATAATTTATATATATAATTATTGTAAAACACGAATTATTTTCGTTACTATTAAATTCGATACGAATTTTATAAGTTTTACGGATTTCTCTGTAAAGTTTCATCAGTTGATAAAAACAAAATAGACATTATTTGATATAAGATTTTTATTTATTTTTTTGTGAAATTTCAACAAGGTGGAACAGTGCAAGCTCGATGCAAGGTTTACGGCGTTGCTATGGGATCTTCGTTACATTAACTCGGTCATAATATTATGTTGAATCATATGTCCCCGGACGTTTTCGTTATAAATTGCGGAAGTAACGGAAACGACGATACTAAAAAACCGGTTAAACAAAAATCGGTTTACAGACTCGGGAGCATACGTCAAAAGGAACTTGCCAGAGTTCATAATAAACGTAAATATGTTGTTATGTTTTTCGTAATACAATATGTTGCAGCAATATTGCTATAACTATTTCTCAACTGCTCCACATTTTTCTGTATTAAACGGTCTCAAGAATAGCACTTTTTATAGAAAACAAATTTTACATTGATTCAACTTTATTTGTAAGATGGGCTTGCTAAGTGTTTATTGGTGAACAAATTTTATTTAAACAAATTTACTCGAACAAAATATCTCGTTCACGTGTGTAAACCCTCCTAATTTTTGGTCAAACACAATTACGTAAAGCTGGTTGTCGTCCCTTATGGATGCCAAGTGACGGCGTGACCACGACACGGGCTTGTAGAGTTATCGAGCGTTAACAGGTTTCCCATGCCAATTCCAATGTACAGCTTTAAGAATCACTTGAAGTTTCGAGCTTAAATTAACTGTTCAATGGTTGCTGTTTATGTAACATATCATCATTAATCCATCATATCACACACCGGTTGATCCAATTCGTTTCAAAATTTCCCTGTTTTTTTAGGTTTATTATTTACAATTTGTCGATTTGAATCTCTTGCAAATCCCTCACAAATTTTGCAATGTGTATGGTGCAAATTGCCATCGGTATGGCACTTTTTCGAGTCCTACACCAATTTCTTATCGATTACAGATTTTTTGTGGACAAGAAATTTATAATTAATAAAAATTATTTTGTGCCGAGAAAAAAAAAATTAACTAAAAAAATTACTCATATGTCCTTTTTTATTTTCTTTTTTACGAGCAGGTGCCGACCCGCGATTACTACTCGGCGGTGTCAGTGATCGTAACACGTGGGAGGGACGTTACCACGTGAAGGAACATCGCCGAGCCGGAAAAGCGACTTTTCAGGGGCAGGTGTACAATTTCCTCGAACGTCCAACTGGCTGGAAGTGCTTCCTATACCACTTCTCTGTGTAAGTACATTCTTATTTCCGGTTCGAATATATACGGGGCTTATCGTTCGATACTTATTAATTATTTTCCAGTGATTTATGCTTCATTTTTTTATTGGCAGTATAATAAGCAATAGAAAATTTATTGACAATGTCACACAATTTAAATATATTATTCAATACTATTAAATCAATTATCATACTATTATATCAATTATTTCCATAAAGAGAAATTATGTACAATGCCAAACATCGCCAATTTAGTACATTGGTTTAGTTTAATTAATTGCTCTCGTCCGACCTCAATCGAAAACAACAGGTGATTTATATTGCAACGCAATCGTAACATCGTCAAGACCACGACAATCTGGAATTAAAAATTTATAAACGTTTATATAATATCTAATACTAAATTAATATTTTCGTTTTTATTATAATGAATATTTTTATTTATACGGCATTTTTTCCATTACTCTGGAGGATCCGCTGTACGAAAGAGTTGACTCTTTACGAACAGTGGCACCTGTTAAGCCAAGTGCTGCCGTTTTTCATCTATATTTTCCGTGTCAGTTATTAAAAAAATAAACCAAAAATAAGTAAAAAAAAAAGAATTCATCTTCTGAATCGGACGCGAAGATTAATGGCGATACTTTCCGAAGCTTTTTTCACATCGACCGAGTTTCGCCCGGGAGGCTTCTCACTCCTTTCGCGCAGCCCCCTGTTGTATCCCTAAGTTTGGCCGGTAGACATGAAATATTGCAATGGTAGTATTCCCAGCGTGGCCTTCCATGTTGCCGAATCGCCAAGCAGAATCTTGAGATTTACCTTGACAACGTTAAAGATTCATCGGATTTTTATTTTTTATTAAACAAAAATTAATAAATCTAAAAATCCATGAATCATGAAATAATAATGTCGCACGAGGTCAACAGAAATGAAACAGAACCAATCTATGCAAAATAAGATTTTAGAGACTTGAATTGAAAAAACAGTATACTGTGAGGGGTCACGACTAAACAACTTGCAAAAATAACACAACAGAAAATAGCGTTAAACAAAAATAACGTAACATTAACAAAAATAACATCACATGTAATTTTACTTTTTATATATCGTGATCACACGATACATAAGAGGCAAAATTACATTTTGATGTTATAAAAGTAAATAAATAGAAATAACTTGCCAATATATCAATATTGGCGAGTTATTTCTATTTATTCATTTTTATTATACAGTATAATCAACTTATTATCCGTCCTTGTAATTTTACGGTGTGTATTGTTTTAACGTGTTTATTTCCACATGGTACGGCTATAAAAGAGATTATTTTCTTCAATTACGAAACAACCTGAGAAAAACTTTTACAAACCGGATGGGGCGGGCGGGAGGGTGGATTGAACAGTCATCAAATAATTATGACTAACAATCATGTGTTCACTCACCTCGTATTATTGTCAACAGTCGCGACGATGTGCGATCTTATCGTATCCTGATCGAGCTGTTCGTTTCATGCGATACCGGTATTAGAGTCCGGCACCGGATGTGAACTATACCCGAGCAGCCACGTGGTAAAAAAAATTATACCGTGGTCCCGAGATCTCGCCAAACGACATCTTATCGTGTCACTTGTTTAGCAATACACTCTATCATGCTGACCCAGAAACATATTTCGCAATCTAAAAAACCACGGCGAAATCCCTTCGGCGCAATAAAGACAAATAGTCGTGTCACGTGTCTTTAATCATATTTTCTTCCGAGCGATCACACAACGAAACGCACGCGATGTATAGATTTTTGTTTATTAAGGTTATTTATTTTTGTCTTTTTAATAAATAATTCAGAAGAAAAAATGTCTTTATCGCAGAATTCTTTTTTTTAAACAAGTTTTTCGTACGATAGAAGAATTAACATAGAGTGTTCATTGTGACCCAATTCGAAGGACTTTTTGAAGTTGATTTTTACATCTATTGTGATGATTCCATAGTTTTTACATGGCAATGAAGAGAAAATGCGTTTGAAATAATGACGTTTTTTTTTTTTTTTTTTTTCTCCTGTAAATCGATTTTGCGGTGGCATTGTTGAGTATGGCGGAGACGAGAGTTCAGTGGAACAGCCTGGAGTCCGGACGAACAGAGGGCGGTTCGCATGCCGACTATTACCACTTCGTCTCGTCGGTACATCGCCTCTTCTACTTATCGAGCACCGCTCGGATCCGAGCACCGCTTGGATTCCGTTCGCGTATGTGACACTAGAAGACTCGATAAAATATCGTCACATTTTTATTATCGACAAATTTCTTGCAACTCTCATTTTAGACTTTCAATTACAAATCTCATTAAATTGAGTTGATTTTCCATGTTATCCAGCGGTCCTTGGAGTCCTGGAATTGTCCTCGAATTTTGCCTGACCTTGAAAAAGTCCTGGAATGCCCTTGAATTTCACCTAATGTCCTTGAATTTTTTATCTCCCCGAAAATTTACGTTTGATTAAAAATGTATATTTAGTTTAGTAAATGTTTTTGTGTTTTTTTTTAATGAACTGTTACGTATTTCGACGTATTTTTTCCCGCTGAACACGAATCCGCTCGCCTTTTTGGATCTAAAGTACAGTGAGACATTGAAAGTCTTGATTTTATGCACGAAAAATCGTATTTTTGGGATTTCAATGGAAAATATTAGGTTGGGAGTAAAATAATTGTTATATTCGTGATCAGCGGGAAAAAATACGTGGAATATAGCCTTGAAACAAAAAAAAAATCGATTGAACAACGATTTTTCACTTTTTGAACCACTTTTGGAAAAATGTAGATTTTCATGATTTTCAAAGGTCGATATCTCGGCTCCCAATAAAGCTAGCAAAAATCTGGGGTGCGCATCGTGTTCTACGGGAAAAAATACACAAGATAGGGTCTGCCGCGAAGTTTTGGAGGCGTTTTATCATGCCGTTTGAGGACGTGAAATAACGTGAAAAATGGATTGGAAAGGGGTAGCCTTGGACTTTTTTATGAAATATTTTTTGTCGGTATGAAATGTTTTTTCCGTTTATGAAATTAACTGCGACGTATTCCGACGTATTTTTGTGCGCTGAACATGAATCCCTTTTTGCCTTTTTGTTTTTTAATGTTTCTTATTGGGTCGATAATGACCGAAAAAGAAGGTTTTGTGTGAATATTTAATTTCAACGATTAAATTGCTTTTTCTTCGAATTAATACCGCGCTCCGGTTCGCAAGGCAAAGAACGTTTTTCTCTCACCGGTATTTGTCCTTCGTCCTTCCGTTCTCCCGACAAAAACTACTTTAATGGCTCGTCTCTCCGACCGGGCTAGCGGTAACGTGAAACTTAGTTCAAAGCAAAGGGCTCTTAGGTAAAAACGCGTGACGGAAGTTTGAGAGTCACCTCCGGCCTCGTTAGCTATTGATTTTCCCAGTGAGAAAGTGTGTCTAGGATGAAATTCGATCCATCACCGGCGTATGGCTTTGGAACCCCAGAACGCAACTTGGTTCATTATTTTTCGACTTTTTTTTTTCTTTGCGACGAATGGAGAAACTGAATAGCCAAGCGAGTTTCATTTTTTCCAAATTTTAACTTATCTAAACCTTTTACGAATCAAACCTCTTTTCCGTTGAAAAAAAATTACATTCTCGACAGCCCAGAACTTCACTGTTTCAAAATATGTGAACATGTGTGCTCGTCATTTTAAAAAAATGCGTTTTTCAAATTTTCACACTTAAATACATTTTTATTAAAGAAATTGTATCCCGAAATATTTTTCAAGATTTTTTTTGCGTAAAATTCCAGATATTTTTGAAAATAGCTGTTTCGATTAAAGGGTTCTTGGGTAAGTTTTCGCGAATATGCAATGGGGCAGTTTTCCTTCGGTGTAACGTTAATCGACTTTCTGTGCCGGGACGATTTTACCCTACTCGCCCATCAACGTCGCGAACGGTTGTCCACCCCAAATTTTAAGTTCGTTAACCCGAGTATTCCATGGCAACCGAGTTATCGATGTAACAAGGGATCGCGTGCGTCAGTGTAATACATTCAATTCACTGTACAATGCCTTTTTTTCAGTAACGATCCATTAAATTAACGAACGCACGTATAGGCGCACTCTCAACTAAATTGAACACTAAAATACGGAGTAACAGTTTTCATTGTTAATTAAAAGTATAGCGTCGCGTGTACAATGTTTACTTTATTTTTTCCATATTCGCGGTCCGCCAATCTTTATGAAAATATTGCATAGAGAAAAAAAAATTGTTTTTGAGCACAGAAAAACTGGACCAAGTTCCAAAAATGTTGCAATTTTTATTGGCAACAAATATTTTTTAAGTTGAAACAAATTTTATTGGCAAACACTTTTTTCGTAAAACTGATCATAAAACAAAAGAAATAAAAAACATTTTCCCTCGTGTACATCAATTTTGTCGCTATAATATAAATTGACCTGTAATTTTGAGAAAAAAAAGCAGAAAAAAAATGTTAGTGACTCCGTGCCATCGTATTTTTTTCTTGATCGAACTGAGAAACATTAATTATTCGATAATTTGTATCGTTAACGGTGTCCTTTGAGAGGTCCAACAGCTGTTACTGCTTACCGTCTCACCCTCGAACCCCGGCTACTGCCATCGGGAGCGAGGTCTGCACGATGAAAAATATATGAGCCTACGTCGCAACCACTACCATTATTAGTTCTGATACTTTATACCTTCGACGTGGCAAAAACCATTTAATTTACTTCTCGGTCCATGGGAATCGAGCTTGTGCACACTAAAAAATAATTTCTCAAAATCGAAATACGAAGTTTCGTTAAAATAATTTTGATAAGTAAGTGACAAACTCGTTTGTTCATGTTTCAATATACAAACCTGTCCTTTCCCGTGTAATTAACAATTTCTGTACCTTTGTTTGTACAACTGGAGCCGGATGGAGCGATCGGAAAATTAACAAATAAAAAATGGTAACTTTTGTGGAGAATAAGTTGTTGTAAAAAGTACAAACTGTCTTTACTGTAGATGCCCGCTGAAGGAGCACTTCAACACAAGAGATAAATGTTTAAAAAATTATACATATATACATATAGACACGTCTTTTCCACTCGCGGTGAGACTTTTATAAATTGATGTCTCTCGAAAAATTAGTAAAAGTAGTCCATTTTGCCCCGGAGTTGCGTTGTGCCCCGTTTTCCTTTACAGATATATACATATATTTAAAAAAAAATCTACACCCGCTTCGGACTGCATTCCAACATAGCCCACGGGTTATTTCGAGCTGGCTCTCCGCCAGCTTGTCCATCGTTTCTTTTTCTTATCGGAAAAAAAATGCAAAAAAATCTCGAAGTATTCAAGTTGTTTTAGCTTTATTCGTATGCCGATTGGTGTCCCGCGGAGGCTGAAGGCGGAAGCTATCCCCGAGGTACTTCAGTCACGCGGAAAAAAATGAGTTTTTTTTTTTGCGATTATCAATGTCCCGCTTCATTTCGGGGCAAAATAGCTGTCGGTTTCGTATTCAGTGGAAAAAAAATCCAGCGAATAAAAAATGAAGGTTCTCTCTTAGGTGGTCGGCACTCGCCCACTCTTACCATTGGCCTCATATTCTTCGCTAGTCACGCAAATGTAGAATAGAGACAAGACCAATTTCTTTTTTTTCTACGGAACCGTTTTAATGCGCCCTAGTAGGATACAGCGGGGCAGGACGGACCACCTTTAACAATTAGTCGTGGGAAAAAACGTCTCGTCTCGAATGGTGAACACAGTTTCGTTTTGCCCCATTCACCACATCATTAACAAAAATAACATCAAGTCCTAATTTTGTTTTTATGCATCGTGTGTTATATTGGCGTGTTATTTATATTTATTAATTTTTATCAGCCAGCATTATTTGGTCATTATCCTTCCTTGTCATTTTTCGGAATGTTGTTTTGACATGTTTATTTCGACAAGTTACAGATGTAAAAGCGACTGTTTTCTTGAATTATGAAAAATAATGATGTCGCGCGAGCCGAACAGGAATAAAATAGAAACAAACTACGCAAAAAAAGATTTTAGAAACTTACATTGAAAAAAACAGTGTACTATAAGTTGGTTATGGTTAAGTAACTTGCAAAAATAACACATCTAAAAATAACATTTTAACGAAAATAAAGTAACGTCAACAAAAATACCATCAAAATCTAATTTTGCTTTTTATGTATCGTGTCCTATATTGGTGTCTTATTTCTATTAATGTATTTTCATTATCCAGTAGACGTTTTAATGCGCCCTAGTGGGATAGAGTGGGGCAAAATGGACCTTTACCAATTCCTCATCGTACATTAAAAAAAGCCTTATCTCGAATGGAGAACTTTCGAATGTTCTCGAAGTCTTTCGTTTTGCCCCACTCATTCCTATGCGAAAAAGATAAATAAAAAAAAAGCCTCCGAGCTCAAGAAGACTTTCCACACATACAGAGACAAATTGTTCAGCTATCGCATGATCCAATTTGAATGCATAATTCGAGTAACTTATCACGCTAGGAAGCTTGCAGAACGAAGGCGCTATCATCCCCCTGCATATTCTCGCCCTCCCCCCACCCTTAGAATTCTTCGCGGTTGTTGATGTTTTTTTTGGCCACTATCGCTCCACCGTGGTGGCTCTCGTGATGGAAACTTCGATTAATGGCTTCGGAAAAGTTCAAGGACAAGCCACGATGTACAGCGCCGTCGGAAGAAACGGCGCTCGGAGGACGCCGAGAACGACGTGGCAGGCTAAAAAAAACAACGTGTGCAAAGCTCGAACGAAGTATAAAAGAAAATAAAAAATAAAAAATAAAAATGGTGGGCTCGGGAGAGAGAATGGCATAGATAAGGGAGACCGAGAGGAATAGCGAGAGGCAGAATAATGAAACACCACTAACGACCGCTATTGATTTTCTCACTTTAATACAACGCCACATATGAATATGTGCCGTACTTATCTTTCATTATTTTTTATTTTTTTATTTTTTTATTGTGGCTATCAAGCCATCTGCAACCTAGTTTCTCCCGCGACCGTGACTAATAATGGTCTGCATATATGTATATATATATATATCATATCCATGGCTTTATTCCTTAAGGGCGTACAGACTGTAAATAGGAATAGCTTATATGCCCTTCTTGGCATTAAATCTTCGGTATATATATATATATATATATATATATATATATATATGTATATAGATAATATATGTATATATGTATATGTATGTATACATTATAGTGGTGTGGGTGGGGTTGCACAATTTTCACCAGACTCGGTATTAATTATCAAGAGTGCTTAGGAAAACTCCCGGGATTCAGATTTCCCCCTCACAACAATTTTCAAGCTGACGGCGAAAGACTGTAAACAACAATAAAGCTCACGAGGCATCGCGAACGAGAGTGAGACCTAGCTGCGTGCAGCTTAGTTTATTATTGGCGAACTCGAGAACGATCGTACCGATAAGGGAAAATATTTATTTTTATAATTTTTTTTTTGCTTCTGTTGAAAATTGCTGTTTTTGCTCAGCACCGCGTAATTGGATTCCGTAATGAACGAGCCCTGGATAAATACGCGCGCGCGGTCACCTGCGAGCGAGCGACCACTGAGGTAGCCAGCTTTCGCTCCGGTCCATTGCATTCAACTGACGTGATTCATTTCAGCGTTACCAAAGTTCCCAATGACGATAATTACAACACGAATAATCTGATGAATAATAAAACAATTTATTATTTTTATTCATAAAATTAGAGAGTAATAACAAGTATTATTATATTGCTCATAGAAAGAGCATACATATCGGCGCTGAGAGTCAGGGGGTTATAAAACGATATAAATGTCAAGTTTACACTAAGGCATTCAATTTTTTTATTCCTGTTTTTTTTTATAAAAATTAAAATGCTTCTTCTCTAAATACGTCGAAATTACATTTCGTGTAAAATAGTGTTCCGTCCGATCGTTAAAGGAATATTTGACCACGCCGCCTTATCCGGCTCAGTTATTATTACTTATAAAGATTTGTTCATTTTTTTAAATGAATAAAACATCGAACAACAGTTTACTTTCTCTGTCGAGGTTTCGAAAAAATAAACGTCACTGGGTATGAATATGTAATTTTCCGATATCGCACCCTAAACGTTATTGTTTCTCCGACGACGTGGATTGACTCGGAGTTTTGATTTTTTTCCCCCTGATAAGCATTAAAATTCGTTGCCTTCATTAATTAACAGAGCAGGTTGAAATAAAAAAAAAAAGGTACGAAGCATCCGGGATTCCTGTTTCAGTATTCAAAACAATAAATCCTCGATATTACATCGGTTCATCTTTTTTCCAATAACATAACCGACTGGTGAGTGGATTTTTTTTTCTCCAATAAGTATTAGAATTCATTGACCTCACCAATTAACAGATCAGATTGAAATAAACAGAAAAACAAAAAGGTAGGAAGGATCCCTGTTTCAGTGTACATAACTATAGATTCCCGATATTACATCGATTCTTTTTTTCCCCTGATGACATAACTGATTGGTTAATGGGATTTTTTTCCAAATAAGCATTAAAAGTCATTGCTTTCACCAATTAACAGAACAGGTTGAAATAAACAGAAAACAAACAGGTAGAGGAAGGATCCCTCTTTCAGTACACACAACTATAGATTTCCGATATTACATCGATTCTTTTTTTCCCCTGATGACATAACTGACTGGTCAGTGGGATTTTTTTTCTTCAATAAGCATTAAAATTTATTGGCCTCACTGGTTAGTGGAATACGTCACGAAAAAAAAAAAAAAAAAACGTAGGAAGCATCGGGCATCCCTGTTTCGGCATCATCGCAAACATATATCGTTCCCGATTGTAGTGGCGTCCGATCCGATATGCCAGACACTTATTGATTGATTCTCTCTAGCGGTTGCTATCCGAGCGATGTGTATGCTCGACACCGGTCCCGTCCACTCGTTTTTCACCATCCCCCTTTATCTCGTCCATCTTCGCGTATTTCTCGCTCTCTTTTTCGGGGTGCGGACGAGAGGACCGACCACGAAGCCGACCACGATACCTGAAAATATCTGGTGTCACACGATAATTCGATAACTAACAAGGTCTCCCCCCTCCTTCGGCCCGACCACGCTGCCGCGCCATTCCGGAAATCGGTTTTCGTTCGATCATTCTATCGAATTTGACGCACATTTGTATTTTTTTTTTAACCTGGTCCACTTTAGTGATAAAATATTCGGGACGATATCGTTTGGCAATTATGCATCTAAGATACATGGCATAGCAATTGCCGACAGGTGGTCAAATATAGTATGACAAGATTACTATTTTTTTTTATTTTTCGCAAATAATTTAGAATACGTACCGGGAATTTTGTAAAATTTGTGATAACTGTTACTGTGAATTTTCTCAAAAAATAATAATGTGTGGTACTGAAATAGATGGAGGAATAATTAATGAAATATTATTATGTATTTTTTCTCACCTGTATTAACGAGAAGAAAAATGTATAAAACAAGTTTGAACTTCCAACAATTGTGGAGAACCACGATACCTGAAAATATCTGGTGTCGTACGATAATTCGATAACTAACAAGGTCCATCTCCCCCTCCTTCAGCCCGACCACGCGGCCGCACCGTTCCGGAAATCGGTTTTCGTTCGATCATTCTATCGAATTTTACGCAAATTTCTTTTTTCAACCTGATACACATTCTAGTGCCAAAATATAAGTGAGGATATCGTCTGCCAATTATGGATCTAAGATACATGGCACAGCAATTACCGACGGATGGTTATCTCTGGTAAAAATAACAGAGTACAAAACAATTTCGCAAAATCGGAATACGAAGTTTCGTAAAAATATTTTTTCTAAAATAAGTGATCATTTGTTCAGGTTTGAATATACAAACCTGAAAATTTCCCGCGTTATTAACAATTTCAGTTTGTACTTTTGTTTGTAAAACTAGGGTCGGATCGTGCGATCGGAAAATAAACAAATACAAAATTATGCACGTTTATGGACTATAAGTTGTAAAAAGTTCAAACTTTTCTTACTGCGTCTGACAAAATGTCAATTTTTCTACTTTTTTGTGTAAAGAATTTATAATACCTACAGTAGACTTTGTCATAAATCTTACTGTGGTTTTACTATACAAATAAGAATGTGTAGTATGAAAATATTTCGAGTATAGATTAGTGAAATTTTACTATCCACTTTTTATCCCCGTGTATTAACCTTTCACTGAATTTAGTTTTTACTACCGTGAAGAAGAATATGTAAAACAGGGTTTAACTTCCAACGATTCTGGAGAACTTTTTTACTGTCCTCGTTTGGGATGCCGACGTTGTCGGTCGTACGAGATCGTAAAAAGGTGGTATCAAGTTTTATAAGGGTCCTTTTTTTTCTTTATTTTCATAGCCCTTAAGCCAATTTGCGCAGCATGTCGCCGAGACGGCAAGGACGAAGGGCAAGCAACGGCACGGAAGGAAAGACGGGCTTTATGGTTACTCGTGGATTAACGAGCGATATGCAGACTTTCACAAGAAGTACTGTCAGTAAAAAAAAAAAAAACTTCAACCCTTTAACTGCCAGGACAGAACACTTGCCAGCTTGTCGAAACAGTCACTTAAAAAATATCTTCTTCAATTTGAATTGTCAAAAACTCTGAAAAAAATGACAAATAATTACGCATCCTCGGAAAAGCATTTCGACTGGAATTTTACAAACAAAAAAAATTATTTGGGTGTAGACATTATTTTAAATGAATTTTTTAAGGGAATAAAACAAATTATTCGAAATTCTTAAAAAAAAAAAACAAAACCTCATTCATTGTTTTATAACACTTGTGATTTTTAGTTCCAAAAGTAAAAAATTCGCTGTGTGTCGTATTCGCTCAAAAGTGCTTTTTTGAATATCTCGATACAGATAAGTGTGTAAGTACCGAGAGAATTTTTTTTTTTTTTTTTTTCAACCGGAAGGAGGCTTGGCTGTTGAAGGGTTATAACCCGAGTGAGTAAAGTCGATGTGTTCTCGGTTCGTTGAAAAATGCATTCGAATACAACTACGGTAGAATATCAACTCCTGTTTAGCAAGTTCCTCGACGACGGAAACCGTGGGTGGTGCATGAGGCTGTTGCTATGTTTGAAAGCGACGCGGAAAAAAAACATTCCATTTAATAACCGATTTAATTTCGCATCAATAATGTAGAATGGTCTCGGTGCGCGGCCTTGCCGCGGCGTATCGACCGGTCGAAAAAATATCGATTATCTTCAAGCCGGAGGCGGTCAGTCATATAATGCTCTGTCGGAAAACGCTACGGTATACTGTACTAGGAACGCACATAGCCGATAGAGCCCGCGTATGGGTAACAATGAAATTATTTTGGTACGAGAACGTTATTATTCTTGCCCTCTTCTATATGTGGGTTGTAGACGTAGTTGATAAACCCGTTCGTATGATGCGTCGAATATTTGCTGGGGTGGTGAAATGGGTAAAAAGTGTTCCGTTTTCCCCCGTTCCCTCCTATTCAGCACTCGACGCACAGAACGGATAGAGAATATGGAGGAGTGAACATAATCTGTCTATTGTATGAACATTGGTCTCGTTGTTTGTAAACTTTATACGAAATTACGATGCCCTTGTACCGAAGCGAGATACACGAAGCTTGTCAAAACAATGGTTTCACGAAAGGAGGAGTAGGAGTAAGCCTGGGGAAGGAGGCTTCGCCGGATCCTCCGGTGCGAGGTCAACTTCTAAGATGAAGTGCCCGCAAGGTAGCGAGCAAAGTGTGCTCTAGTGGCACTAGAGTTCGCAAACAGGTCGCTAATGGGGCGTTCTGTACACCCAACACACTATTGTCCACGGTTAGCGTGTATGAGTAATGCAATCTATATGCAGCTCGCGTATGTGTAAGGGAGACCAGGCTGACATCGGCTGGGCTAATTTTCAACAATCGAACCGCAATGCCAATATGAGTTTTGATTTATTTTGTTGTCTGCAAGCGTCTGCAAGCGTCTTCAAGCGACTGCAAGCGACTGCAAGCGACTGCAGGCGACTGCAGGCGACTGCAGGCGACTGCAGGCGACTGCAGGCGACTGCAGGCGACTGCAGGCGACTGCAGGCGACTGCAGGCGACTGCAGGCGACTGCAGGCGACTGCAGGCGACTGCAGGCGACTGCAGGCGACTGCAGGCGACTGCAGGCGACTGCAGGCGACTGCAGGCGACTGCAGGCGACTGCAGGCGACTGCAGGCGACTGCAGGCGACTGCAGGCGACTGCAGGCGACTGCAGGCGACTGCAGGCGACTGCAGGCGACTGCAGGCGACTGCAGGCGACTGCAGGCGACTGCAGGCGACTGCAGGCGACTGCAGGCGACTGCAGGCGACTGCAGGCGACTGCAGGCGACTGCAGGCGACTGCAGGCGACTGCAGGCGACTGCAGGCGACTGCAAGCGACTGCAAGCGACTGCAAGCGACTGCAAGCGACTGCAAGCGACTGCAAGCGACTGCAAGCGACTGCAAGCGACTGCAAGCGACTGCAAGCGACTGCAAGCGACTGCAAGCGACTGCAAGCGACTGCAAGCGACTGCAAGCGACTGCAAGCGACTGCAAGCGACTGCAAGCGACTGCAAGCGACTGCAAGCGACTGCAAGCGACTGCAAGCGACTGCAAGCGACTGCAAGCGACTGCAAGCGACTGCAAGCGACTGCAAGCGACTGCAAGCGACTGCAAGCGACTGCAAGCGACTGTTAGTGTCTGTAATTGTCGGTAAGTGACTGTAAGTCTGTCTGCGATGAACTGTCTGAGTGTCCAAAAACACGCACCATATTTTATTCCTGTGTAGATGTAATGTAGGTTTCTCCTCGGGCGACTGGTAAATGCCGACCCTCCTTTAGATAGACCGTTTGCGGTAGTCCGAGCTTCGACGCGCTCGTTGCTTAATGAATACGGGACTACGGTACAAAGGCCGTAAAATATTTGTACATTGAATCCAACGTGCTTTTTCCACGGCCTATCGACCTTCCTCGCAGACGAACCTTTCGCGACGGATGTTGAACTTGATGGGAAGAAAGTCCCGCGAGGTCACGAGCTAATCACGACGTCAACGACAACAACGACGACGACGTAAGTCGTAGTACGACGCGATCAAGACGATCGATGACCGCGGCAATGCTCAAAACATGTGGAACAAAGTCCCGCAATACGTTACCGCAATCGTTGCGAAGGAAATATAACTATTTGGACTCATATACACATCGCAAAGGTTGAACTGCACAAAGCGGTCAGGGCCGGCGTGGAAAACTTTGGAATTGAGCGTAGACGGAAGGGATGCGAACGACGGGAGTCTCGCGATTTCTGAATAAACTGGTATGGGACGACGCGCTTCTATTCTTTCCCGGAAACATTTTTAACTTGGAATACGTGTGTGTCAACGATGAATGTACGAGGGAGCGTTTTATTTTTCTTCCGCTCATTGTCACTTATCCTTCGTACATATTTTTAACTCTCCAACGCTCGTATCGTCATTCTGGTCTATATTTCGACTCGGGTATTGCCTCGTGGCGAACGTTCGCGTATGCATAAGCGATGTTTTTCTACTTATACGGACGATATTGAATGCCAGAGCGTCCGGCAACTGTTTCAAACATTTTTTTTTATATGGAAAAATGCACAATATCAACAGTCTGAAGCACAAATGCGATGGCACGCTTTTCCGGGAGAGTTTATTTTTGTGAAATTTGAAGAAAAAAAAAAAGGAAAGCCAGTCCCACGTGGAAAAATGCATGGATGGCGTATTTCGAAAAATATCCTTGAATCGCGTGCCATTCGGGGTTGTCCATATTCGCCACTTCCACCCCACATGAAATATATTTCATTCAGATATATATAGCAATGTGTGCAATACATTAATCATATAATAACTTATTTCGAATACATTTTTTGGGAACAAAAATTACCTATCCTAAAATTCCGATTTTTGTTTTTTACGTCTTCGTGAGGACACAAAAAAGTAATGAACATGTTGAATCGTACAATGAATCGAATCGTATTTTGTAACGAATCGCTCCGCCGTGCATTCATATTATCGATAGACGGCGTCCTATATAGAACCGCGAGTTCCATTCTCTTGGGTTTTGCCTCTTTGTATTCAGCCGAGTAACGCGCGGCTCCGGATGTCGGAAGCTCGGCTCATTCGTACGCCCACACCGGATATGGCTGTGGGAATGTACAACTCCGCGCCAGCGAACACATGGAGGAAATAACGCGACGGATAAACGTTAGGTATAAGCCAGAGGCGCATAGTAAGCGAAACCGAACAAAACTAAGCGAAGCTCGTGTGGCTGGATTGCGATGGTAGGCACCGGGGATGGCGGAGACCATGAAGGCCATAAATAAAAATGCAAACCCACACGCAGGAAGATGAAAAGGCGTGCGAGGCTTCACGATTATGACCCCAATCCGAACCCTGTAATCGATTGGCATTGAAAAAAACTGTAACGTAAATAGTCTATACAATATTTTTATGACTCATCATGGTGACCAGCGGTCCTTGAAGTCCTTTGAGTCCTGGAATTGTCCACTAATTCTGCCTGACCTTGAAAAAGTTCCGGAATGTCCTCGAATTTCACCTAATGTCCTTGAACTTTTTATTTCCCCGAAAATTTGAGTTTATTTAAAAATGTATATTTAGTTTAACAAATGTTTTTGTCTTTTTTTGAATGAAGTGTCACGTATTTCGACGTATTTTTTTTCCGCTGAACACGAATCCGCTGACCTTTTTGGGGCTGAAGTACAGTGAGACACTGAAAGTCTTGATTTTATGAACGAAAAATCGTATTTTTGGGATTTAAATGGAAAATATTGGGTTGGGAGTAAATTAATTGTCATATTCGTGATGTGGGGGAAAAAATACGTGGAATGTAGCCTTGAGTGAAAAAAATTGATTCAACAACGATTTTTCACTTTTTGAGCCACTTTTGGAAAAGTGTCGATTTTCGTGACTTTCAAAGGTCGGCATCTCGGCTCCCAATGGAGCTAGGCAAAATCCGGGGTGCCCATCGTGTTCTACGGGAAAAAATACACAAGATAGGGCCGGTTGCGAAGTTTTAGAATCGTTTTATCGTGCCGTTCGAGGACGTTGAAAAACGTGAAAAATGGATTGGAAAGGGGGGGGGGGGGGATTGGAGGGGTTGGAAGGGGGGGGGGGGGGGAATTGGAATTTTTTATGAAGTATTTTTCGTCCGGGACTTCATTGCTTATTTGTAACAAAAAATAAAAGTAAAACTGATATTTTCAAAAGTGCCATTTTTCACATATTCCGATAGAGTAGAAAGTGAAAAGTCATTTTTTTTTTCAAAGGTAAAGAGGCTTTGCCCTTAAAGGGTTAAACCACGAGCATCTCACCCGGCATCACCCTACAGTAGTTATACGTAACGACCACCCCCCGACCCCTCCCCCATTCCCCAAAGTCGTCAAGTCTCAGGATGCCAGAGTTGAAACGGCAGGATGGAATTGGCACCGGCAGCGATGCATAAGAGGGATTTCCTCGGCTTGGTGCACTTATACCCTACACTATCGACCGACCCCGACCTCTATAAATAGAAGAACCTAAGAGAGAGTGAGTGAGCAAGAGAGCGCATCGCGACGTGCACGTTGCACGTCGTCGACGGTATTTAGCATTTCACGACAAAACTTGGTTCGTAAACGGAGACTCCCGCCTGTACATGATTCGCGACGAGTGCAGGGGCCCGAGGGTCCTGTGAACAGCTAAGAAACTCGTGCTCGTCAAGTTTCCGAATCCCCAATCCGAATAAGCCCTACAGAGAATCCAATAATCCCTTGCCGGGATTTATCTCAGCTCACACTGAGAAGCCAGACCAAGAGG
The DNA here is from genome assembly GCA_958510785.1 of Exephanes ischioxanthus. Classification (NCBI taxonomy): domain Eukaryota; kingdom Metazoa; phylum Arthropoda; class Insecta; order Hymenoptera; family Ichneumonidae; genus Exephanes; species Exephanes ischioxanthus. The sequence continues at coordinate 3,235,254 of OY294025.1, forward strand.
TGATTAGGATTCCGTAGCTTTAGGGCTCACTTTCCTCATTTCCGATCGCTAAAGACATTTACAAGAGAACTTATAAAATACATTCTCATCTGGAGTTTGTTGGGAGATAATGACAATATTGGTACTTAGTAGGAAATTTTTAGTGTTACATCGCAGCCTCGTGAGCTTGGACGAGACTCTGAAAGGGCGTTGTCAAGACATGGCTTGTCAAGGTCTTGATCAGGCCCTTGCCACTGCTTTGTCAAGGCCTTGTCAACACCTTATTAGTATCAGTATACGACATGGATTTCTCAGGCACTCGATCAGGTTCTTGATCAAGTTCTTGATCAGGCCCTTGCCACTGCTTTGTCAAGGCCTTGTCAACACCTTATTAGTATCAGTATACGACATGGATTTCTCAGGCACTCGATCAGGTTCTTGATCAAGTTCTTGATCAGACTCTTGATTGGACTCTTGATCAGGCTCTTGATCAGGCTCTTGATCAGGCTCTTGATCAGCCTCTCGATCAGGCGCTTGATCGGGGATTTTATCAGGGACTTGATCAGGGACTTGATCAGAGACTTGATCAGAGACTTGATCAGAGACTTGATCAGGGACTTGATCAGGAATTTGATCAGGGTCTTGATCAGGGTCTTGATCAGGGTCTTGATCGGGTCTTGATCAGAGTCATGATCAGAGTCTTGATCAGGGTCTTGATCAGGGTCTTGATCAAGGTCTTGATCAAGGTCTTGATCAGGGTCTTGATCAGGATCTTGATCAGGATCTTGATCAGGGCTTTATCAGGGCCTTGTCAGGACATCAATATCAGTATACTTGTCAGGGCCTTGTCAGGACATCAATATCAGTATACTTGTCAGAGCCTCGCCAGGGCTTCGTCAGGAACTGCTGTAACGCTCTGAACGTTTTACCACGGATTGTTTACTGTAATACCAAAAAAGGTCGATAAATTCATACCTCGCCGTTTGCAATTAACAAGAAAGTAATTATAGATCTTTGTGCGACAAGAAATTACAGTGTACAAATCTTCTCCTTTTACCATATAGCAGTCTTTTGAAGTCCCCGTTCAAAAATGTCTACAGATATCATCGTGGCTTGGAAATTTTCTGAAATTCCCCTCAAACAGTTACATGGTATTTGACGTTTGCCTCCGTTTTCTGGGATTCCTCCCGAATTGCAAAAAAAAAAAATTCGCAAAAATTCGGAATACGCAACTTGAGACGGAATGTCTGCAAAAAATATCCCGCTCAAGAGCTTGGCAACTTTTCGGTTGGGCGGGAAGTTGCGCGCTCCCGAGACGAAGGGTTGAGAATGAAAAAAGTTTTCCTCGCCAGCTACTGGCTTACGAATATATACCACTTATACTCCCGACGGTTTGCGAAGTTATGTTCACCCCGGTGAAAGCGAGCTCGTGTTACTATCGAGTTTCGAAGTTTATATACTGCAATACCTCCCTCCCTATATCTGCCTCGGCTATGAGACAGTCATCGCTCTCTGCCTATGGGAACAAAGTTTCTAGCTGCGCGAAGCGAGCGTTGTTCCGGCTAAATCGACGCTTTTGAGAATTTTGCGAAATGTTGGAACGAACCCGAGCCTCGTTAGCCGCGTCATCGGAGCGCGGAATCCTGCGACGATGAAAAATTATCGTTAAACTATCGCCGCGACTCGCCTCGGCGTGGTCGACGATGATGGAAGAAATTAAGTTCCGTCATTTCGGCTGCCACGATATCTTAATCCATAAAATCTCTGGAATTCCTCATTCCCGTATTGGGGGAGAGCGGAGCAAAATGAAACAGTGGGGCAAAACGGTACAGTGAGGAAAAAACTCGATTTTCCAATAATTTTTCGATGCCCCATTTTGTCCCAACGATACATCCGGATTGTCAACCCCGTTTTGCCCCACGGACGAAAATCGCCACCATCCAAAAGTCATAGGAAAATTGGGCTTTGCCTCATTATCCCGTTTTGCCCCGCTCTCCCCTACACTTCCAACGAGAAAACTTTATGCGGTCGCCATTTCGGTAATTCCGGAAACGAGAAAAAACTGGAAAAAAAATCAACTATACTAAAAATGTTGAGAACATTTGTTCTCTAATGACAAACGCGAAAAATTATTAACAGATCGGTAAAAAAATAATAATCGATCATTCAAATAATAATCAGGAAATATTTTTTTATTTTAAATTAATTTATACTCCATTTTTTTTTTTTTTTTTTTTTTTTTTCAAGTTGGTCAACTTTTCTAAGAAAGAGTGAATTATTAGCGTCTGCCCAACTATCGGACGAAGACCCTATCAATTTCCGTTTAACCTAAAGTGTCGAAGACTCTTGGAAAAAAAATGGGTCACAATTTTTTCTTTGCCGACTCAGTCGGTTTCGAACCGTCAGCCGCGGAGAAATCGTCAAGGCTACATGCAGGAAACGAGCTGTGTGCAACGTTCATCCTTATCGTACAGGTGCAGATGCGCATCGCGTGATAAAAATGAAAAGAACAAACTATACTTCGGTGCAGGGGAGGAGAGGGAGGAGGCAATGGAATTTCACCCGGAAGGTTGTAATTACGATGGGAAAACACCCTCGTCACCGCTCAACTATATCCTCTCGTTGTCGCGAGGGAGACAAGCGGGACTGACGAACACGCAACAGCGCAGCATTCTGTGACGTTAACGATCGCGTGTCCCAGTTGTTTTAACCGTTACAGAAAATATATTTTTTCTTGTGTCGAAGAAATTACATAATGTTGGATTCAAATATTAAAAAAAAAAAAATCGTTTTCAATAAATTTGCATAACTGCGATTCGATCAGGCACATAACAATGGCGTTTCAAGTATCCACTCCCCGGTTCTAGTTATTCCAAGCCCCGTAAGGATCGAATTTTAAGACGTTAGTTCGAACTTAAGCTCGTAGTTTGGCCCGAATTTTTATATATCGTTATATATATTTAATTGAATACATACATTATATTATTAAATTATATACACATGATATATCTTAAATTCGAACCTCAGTTCGAAATTCGACGCTTTTTCGGCAAAAAATCTGTATTTAGGTCCCAAATGCGGCTAACTTTGATGACACTATATTGTCATGCATAGGTGATCTGGCAAAAGAATTTCTTGAATCCGTTTCGATGGAATGATTGCTGGAGAACAATCGTTTTCGTCAATGACATGATCAGTGATTGTGAAGATGGGTGGAAAACTATACATGGATGATACATTTTTTTTGGATATCTTCTTATTGCTTCTCATTAGTTTGAACTTAAAAACGTTCTTTAGTTTGAACTTAAGATCCTTCTTAAGTTCGAACTTACTATTGAATTTGACTTCAGCCCCAATTGCTATCTTAAGTTCAAAGTAACGCGTTAAAATGACAAAGTAACGCTTTGTCAATTTCTTGCCAAATATTTTGCCCATGGAGATTTTGACCGCAGCACGTTACGAGGACACTTTACATTTAGAAGTCTCACTAAAGATATTTAAAAAAATAAAAAAAAATAAAAAAATAAAGTACAAACTCGCGCGTAAAACTCCGAAAGGTGGTATTGCGGAAGAAACAAGATATGAAAGCTCTTGAAATTCTCATGAATGCCGATGAAGTAGAGGAGAAAACGGGAGGGGAGAAAGAGAGAATAAAGATAACTAAGATAGAAGCGAGTGTAACGTCGGGATGGACTGGGGTAGGACAGGAGAAGGGTAGTTTCTCGTCGCACTCTCGGCACGGTGTAGAACAAGAGCTGGCGGCTTTCGCTTTAGCGTGGATGCCGAGGAAAATTGTGGATAAAGTGTGGAGAATACGGGGAAAAAAGGTCGAAGCCCACGGTGCATAAAGTAGTACAAGAAAAAAGTGAAAGAGAGGTAGCGGCGAAGCTCGAGGGCTGCGAGCCGAGTGAATCGTTGGCGAGAGGTTGGGCGCGTTCACCAAGAAATCGCTCAGACTCAGACAAGCGGTGCAAAACCGAACGTAAATATTCCAGGAATTTCGGAATAGTCTGCCAAACAGAAAAACATCGAGCGGCAAGAATAGACGATCGATTATTCGAGCGTGCAAAGAATTCCCAGAAGAAAGTTTATTCCAATCATGAAAATTTATTAAGGACGAAGAAAAGTGTTTACTTGCTTCATGACCTAAGAGAGCGTTTATTAATTTCTAATATATCTATTTGTTTGATTATATCATTCTTTTTACTTGATAATGTTTACTTGGATCTAAGCTTTCGATCGTATGTGAATAATGTGATACACTTTTTAAAAACATTGCAAATTTAATGTATAATTCTGATAAAAAATTAATATACTTTTTTATTAAAAATAAAGTAATTTTATAGTAAAATCAGCGTAAATTATTGACAATAAAGTATTCGCAATATTTTTAATACGCTGAGCATTGTTTGTTTATCACAATTGTACATGAAATTTAATATACCAATTTATGCATTCAAACTTCCAGTCTGGTACATTAAATTTCATGCTAATTCTGTTTAACACACTCCTTCTCGTCCAAGCAAGTACGTTTCATCTCCAAAGAAGCATCCGCTGATTTGTCAAACGCCAAAAAAAAAAAAAAAAAAAAACTCCGGAACGGAAAAGCCGACGAACAGTTTCGAACGATTGGCTGAATCCGTATGCTCAAGCGAACGGAACGAAAGCGCCGTATGTTCACCAGGGAGCAAAGGTGGCGATGAGGACGTAGATAGAAAAAAAACTCGTGTTACCGTAAACCTGCATCGATTTGGATGTAGTCCAAATGTTTTTGTTTAGCCTTCGCCAGGTTCTCCCTCCGACTCTTCGGTATCATCGATCGGGTTTAGGGGTTGGCCTCGCCGCGCGTGCATCCATCCCTCCATTTCGATGTTGCGTCTCCTACTACTCGCAGTGACCACCCTCTGGAAAAACCCGAAGAACGGTCAGGGAATTTCGGATGGATAAGAAAAAATTGGTAATTCTAAATCCTGAAGTTTTCCAACCAAGACCACCAACTCGAAGTCTGGCGGACCGTCATAAGTAAGACAGTTTCAGTCAGTTCTCGTAGAAAATGCTCTCGTCAAGGGACGACTTAACCGCAGCCGGTCTTTCGCGGCATCGCGGCGTTTAATAAATCTTGCCAGCAAATATGACCAAATTTCGCACTACCGCGCAATGTACTTCTATTCGCAAAGATTCGTAAAAATCTTACCTGCAAATACAAGAAAATTTCCCACTTCCTCGCAATGTACTTTCTGTTCGCAAAGATTCGCAAAAATCTTGCTTGCAAATACAACAAAATTTCCCACTTCCTCGCAATGTACTTCTGTTCGCAAGGATTCGCAAAAACCTCGCTTGCAAATATGACAAAATATCCCACTGCCTCGCAATGTACTTCTATTCGCAAAGATTCGCAAAAACCTCGCTTGCAAATACAACAAAATTTCCCACGTCCTCGCAATGTACTTCTGTTCGCAAAGATTCGCAAAAACCTCGCTTGCAAATACAACAAAATTTCCACACTTCCGCGCAATGTTCTTTTATTCCTAAGAAAGCATCACCCGTAAAGCAATTTTCGATTGAAATTCATCGAAATTCTCCACCAGCCCGAGAAGGCCTAGTGCGAGTTCGATTAAATCGTGCGTGGTTCGCGTGGCTGAGAGCCATAAGGTTCCACGACCACTCGGTCTATCGGGAAGCAAAGGGCGACGTTGAACCTCTGCCGTAAAGGTATAACACATTGGCGCACACAGAGCCCGTTCCATACAAAAAGCCTCCGAACCGTACAGTGTATAAGTGTGTACATCGGTGTAAGCTCGAGGGAGAATAACCACCCGCGAGCGGGGTGGCCCGCATCGACGGTAGGGTCCCGGGTAGGAGAGAACTGAACTGCGCGGTGGCCAAGATCCACAGTTGGTTGCGGGCTGTCGCCCTGTGTGCACCGCGCGATATCTGTCTAACGACCGTTGGTACACCTTGAGAACGGCCACATACACGGTGCCTCAGATTCCTCATTCGTGTGTCGCTGCGCCATAAACTGAAACAACGGGTGCTGATTCATCGTACACGACCCAGTTTTGCCGAAAGAGGAACGACAATAAAATTTTTTTCTAAAAATGAGAAACATCCTTAGTCATCGTTGCTTCACGACGAAAGACCGTTGTGCTGTGAGCTCGGGGATTCCCCTCAGCCCGTAACGCCCGCGTAGCCGACAACGACGATAAAAGCGCGCCTAAAGTGACGGTTAAATCCTGTGGAAGCGACCCGTTCGCCGTCACGACGCTTCATCCATCGGAAATTACCTCTGACCCATAGAACCCTTCCGTCGTCTTCCACGGAGCCCGGATAAACCCGCGTAACGTCTCGCTCGATGGCCGGATAGATCGTGGAAGCTTCGTGTACGAGCCGGGATTAACCACGAAGCGTGACAACGAAGGGACGAACAACCGAGGGGAGTTTAGGCGGGGATCAGCGTCATCGAGGAACGTTATCACTCAAATGGTTCCGCGGAAGGATCTGGATCTAGATCCGTGTGAATAGGTGTACCAGCGGTGCTTGTGCGAGCGCTGAGTCGATGGTCGGTCACCGAGGCGCCCGTTATAATTGTGCGGTGACGCGGAAGCGCGCATAGGTCGGAGATCCGTTCCATTCCACTCAGCGGAATCGAAGCGGATAGCGCATGATCTCGAGCGGGTATGATGTGCCTTTTGGGTGACATCCTATTCGCAAGTCGCGTGTTACGATTGTGCGCCGATACGGAGAGCGGAGCTTGTGGAAGGTCGGAGGTTCATCCTCGATCGTGAAAGATCGTCAGCGAGGAATCCAAGCGGAACCGGCGATGTCGCACGATCTCCACTGCGGACAACGGATCTTTAGGGTGGCTTTCCGTTCGCAAGTGGCGTTTTGGTAATCGCGCCTTGATACGGCGTCCCGGGCTTGCGGAAGGTCAAAGGTTCACTCCCGGTCGAAAGAGATCACAGAATCCAGTCGGAACTGTTGATGCCGCATGATCTCCAACGCGGATAACCGATCTTCCGGCTGATGTCCTGTTCGCAAATAGCTCTTTGTAATCGCGTCCTGACACGGAAACCCAACTCCTGGAAGACAGGAGGTTCGTACTTGGCCGGAAAAGAGCGTGCCCACGTAGTCCACGCGACACCGATGACGCCGCATCCACATTATCTCCAACTGGTACGATGCATCCTCTGGGTGACGTCCCGTTCGCAAGTTGCGCGTTATAATCGTCCGCTGATACGGAGCCACCGCTAGGGGAAGGTCAGAGGTTACTTCCCGTTCGGTGAATTTCCCGTCTGCACAGCATCCACACAGAACCGCCGCCACATCATCCCCAACGGATCCATCCGGTGGACAGCTGCACCACGTGACCTTTGGCAATTGGGCTTTTGACGGCTTTTCGTGCATCAGCGGAGGACTTTGACGGTCTCGGATCTTCGTTTGTGGCAGTGTAATCTGGTAAAAGCTAAAACTGTTTACCGCACACACGGCTGGAGGAAACGTCGTGTACGGCGGGTGATGGGAAAACGCGACTAAAGGAGGAACCGATTCAGGACGAATCGCTATAGCTCAACGCTCCGCTGGAACTCTCGGTGACGGAGATTCCATGTGTTCCGGTCCTGTGATTCCACAATAATCAATAACGAAGCAATAAGGAACACGAGGACATCAACTAAGCAATCTCGCAAGTGCATTAATCACTTATCCCATCGGGAGGCGACGAGGAATCGTTCCTCTTTGCCGATTGGTGCGTTGGCCATTGATTCTCTTTTTGCCGTTTTCACTGAATCAGCCTTTGACAACGAGAATCCGATAAACGCGTTAATCTCGAGTGGCGCGATTGATCTTGTCGCGTCGTAGACGGAATTTGCGTTAGTCAACGGTGATCGACGAATTATGATTCTTGCCACGCCGGTCGTTCATGGGGAGCGTCAGATTGGCGACGAACTGTCCGCGACTTTATGATCTCGTGCTGCGATTAAGTCAGAGTTACAAAGAGGTGATTCAATCGATATATTTCACATTTTGGGAGAACTAGCGGATAAATGTTATCGCCCGGTGTTTCTGGAGCATCGATCCACCCGGATCATCTGAGAATGCCAACTACGACGTCGCGACTCGATCGGATAATCGTGGGGCGCGATCTTGTCAAGAAAGTTCTGAGGTGAGAACGAGATTCGAAGAGTCAACGAGCAATCAAGAGCTAGAAAAAATAGAATATTTGTTAAAAAAAAAAAGAATCAGAAATAAAACTACTTCAAGATTATACCGATCAAAAGGATCGATCGCAAGAAACCGAGATTCAGCGATTCGGTACAAGATCTCCGACGATTCCGCGAGGAATCTCCCAAGATTGTTCGCCACGGACGATGGCCGAGGATTGAAAATTCCTCAAACGAACCGCAATCTCTCTTCGTTGACCTTACCGGCAGATTGCAAACTCTTCGCCCCGAGCGAGAAAAACAAACGCTAAGCTGCGTAGAGTCAACTGTTCCAGAGTTGTCGAAGTACAGTTAGGCCAATTGCTCAAAGTCCTCGACACTGCCGATGAAGCGATCCGGAAGTCATGCGGGACCTTCCTGTGGAGGATCGTTGTCTCGAGGATGACGCCGGGCTGCCGATTGTTTGAGGCCTCGAGCGAGTGGGAAAGGGAAACCCCCGACGAGCTTTTGACTGCCGTAACGGACAACCGGGCGGAGCAGAGTTACGAGGCGGCAGGTGCATTGAACAGCGTACAGCTGTTCGACAGACGTACAGCAATCGCGTTTCTCGGCGACACAGAACGGTCGCATGTTTGACAAAGAGTTACAAGGATTTTTCGATAAATTTTTATTGAATCGGTTGTATCGAGTAACGATCATGAAATCTGCGGAGTCCGGGAGGGCCGCGATCAGTGGAACACCGCTCGCACGGTCCGACCGTAAAATCGATGGAGCAACGAAAGCAGGAATAAAAGAAGTCCCGTCGGGATGCTGCAGGCTGTTATGCTAGTGAGCGCACCGGGACGTGGGAGACGAGAGCGTTATCCCGGTTTTTATCTTCAGCGTCGTCCACCCCGATACAGGATGAATCGCGGGGAACAGGAGACACTGTTCCGGCAGAGCCGTCAGTTGACGCGGATTGTGCCGTCGCGCGAGGATCTTGTTTTGAGTGTCCTGAAAGCCCCCATCGGTCAGCAACAGCAACAGCAGCAACAGCAGGAACAGGAACAACAATTGTCGCCATACAGTCACCCGCATTATCTCCACACTCAGGCGCATCATGTCAACTGCCAGTCTCATCACAATCATAAAAGATGCGGTCATCAAGGTAGCGATATGTCTGTTATATGACGATAGGAGTCGAGGTTGAATTTTGGCAATCGGCGATCGTCGCTACCGCCCGTTTGTTTCGCTGCTGTCGCTGTTTTAGGGTTAATTGATTCCGTTCAGGCAATTTGAGTCTCGATTTTGTTGACGAGATTTCGAAATTGGAGAAGATTTAGGGGAGGGCGATTGGTAATTACTTTTCATTCCAGAATTGTTCATAAAAAATATTATAAATTATAATTGATACAATTTTGTCAATGGTCGATCGTTGTTATCGTCCGTTTGTTTCGCTGATGTCGGTGTTTCGTGGCTTTAGGGTTAATTGATTCCGTTGAGGCAATTTGGGTGGCGATGTTGTTGCGAGGGTTGTTGACGAGATTTTGACATTGCAGAGATTTAGGGGAGGGCGATTGGTAGTTACTTTTTATTGGAGAATGGTTACTGAAAAAATCTTGTAAAGTGTAATTGATAAAATTTTGTCAATCGTTGATCGTTGTTATCGCCCGTTTGTTTCGTTGCTGTCGGTGTTTTAGGGTTAATTGATTCCGTTGAGGCAATTTGGTTGCAAGGGTTGTTGACAAGATTTCGAAATTGGAGAAGATTTAGAGGAGAGCGATTGGTAGTTACTTTTTGATGGGCCTACTTTTGATGGTTCCTAAAAAATATTACAAATTGTAATTGACAAAATAAAATTTTGTCAATCGTTGTCAACGCTGATTTGTTTCGTTGCTGTCGCTGTTTCCGGCCCTCGGGTTTAAATGACTTCGTTGAGGCAATTTCGGTCGCGATGTTGCGAGGGTTGTTGGCAAGATCTCGAAATTGGAGAAGATTTGGGGGCGGATTGGTAGTTACTTTTTTTTGGAGACCTCTTCCTAAAAATATATATATATATATATATTTAATTTTCCGTATAGGCGGAGACGATTGTCGTCGAGTTGAAGGAAAGCAATCTACGGGTTCGACGAACTCCAGGAAAAAAAAATTGCCCTTCGCAGTCCGTCGAGTATCGACTGCCCGTTGACCTACTCAGGGAACTGGATTAACGGACGAGATAACTCATCGTTCGGTCGATGCGCGACTATTAATTATTAATGGGACCCAGCTAGGGTTCGGTTCGGAAACACGCGACATCCACTTGCCGCTTGATTTCCTGCAAGTTCATCACCATTTCGTATGCACCCCTCTCACCCCCCCCCCCCCCCCCCCCCCCCCACCTGATTTAATATTCACTTTGTCAAACACACGTGCACGCACTGAACGCGTATTGCATTAAGCGTGCGCATATCGTCACTAATTTCGGCTTCGCCGTTAAATTTACTCCAATTAACTCCCGCGGCCGTATAGTATTATAATTAGCACTGCAGCAACGGAAGAGTCTCTCGACTCAAAGGATAATCCAATTTTTTTTAAACCGCCCCGCTTTACCATTTTTTATCTTATTTTTAAACTCTAATTCAGAACAAATGTGAAATCTCGTATCTTGATTAGTTAATTGGTTCTCGGCCGGCCTGACCAGCCTGATAAATTATTGACACGCGGGACGAAAAATGTTCACTTGTTGCAGACGAATTTAGTCAAATTGAATCAATGGTTTTTGCTACGATATTACCACGATTTTCCAAGGAATATTAGCGGGTAAAAAAAATATATTTTCTTCGATTGTCATTTAAACAATTGATAATGAATAAATTATCAAAATGACATAATAATGAATAATTCAATACCCAATGCCCAATATCTGTTGGTTTTATGAAAATGCCATTAAAAAAAAAAATCTTCAATGTTAAACTAAAGATTCTCGCAAAGTTTGACGAATACCAAATCGTCTTCTAAAGGGTAAAAAAATGAAAAAAAAAAAAAATGAATTTTTCGTATCTTAAATCTTTCAAACGTTTCGATTCAGAAGAGTGTTTAGGATTAGTTGAGAGCGAGACTTAAGGGTATAAAACTATTCAACATGATCGAAGTTACACGGCCAATCCATTGTCGACATCAGTTTGCGCCCCTCACATTCGTCTCGCTCGGCAAACACACAAATCTCTCCGCGCCACTGTGCTTCGTTATATTTCGATGGGCATGAATACGTTTGGCCTGAATACCCGGTGCGGGTAACCCCGCGGCTTTGATTTTACGCACGGTTTATCATGACATGGTTTCCGCATCATTAACGGCTGAACGTTCGGTTAACGTGTACGTTTTTGGTTATTACGAAACCGCGAATTTTCGGTCATGATAAGTGTCAAAAAAAGGAAGGTGCAATTTTCTACGATCGTTTTCGATCTGAATATATCCGTGATCGTACGGAGATTGCATCGAGAATATCAAGAGTTCGATCATAAAGCCACCCCCGCCCCTTTTATTGTCTTTCAATTACGACACCGCAGAAGCGGGCGACCTCGCGCTCATCCATCGAACACTAAAGTCACCCCAACGAAGTAAAGTATCCTTCTATCGGTGTATGCGATTTGCACCAAGAAACCTTGAGTAAACGATATCCTCGAGCTTCGTACTAAGCTATCACGTATTATACAAACGGAGGCACTAAATTCAAATTTCCCACCGCGAATAACACTGGGGCGATTCAAAGAAGCCTGTACATTATACGAGCAATCGGTCGATCCGCGGAGCTGCTATTTTGACACAAGCCATCACGAATCCACAATTTCGCAAATTTACAAAAAATATATATGTTTAAAAAACTATATATTTAATGAGTTGAAAAATTAGAAAGTCTCCGATGCAGGGTACGAATAAAAACTGAGCGGAAATTCACTGATGTAAATTTAATGTACAATTTTTGTTGGATATTAATGGACTTTTAGCGTGAAATTAAAGTAAATTATTGGAATTAAGGTACTTTTATAGTAAAATTAAAGTAAATTGTTTCTAAAGTTTTAATACACGCTACGTTAATTTTTCATTGCAATTATACATGAAATTTAATATAGTAGTTTATGCATAAAACTTCCAGTACCTGTACATTAAAATTCATTTTAGTTTTCCGGTTTCGCGTCCTTTTTTTACACACGCAACGAAAAGGCGTGGTGAAAGTTGCTTACTATTCGGTACGAATCGGACTCTCTGAAAGTTAAGTTAATAGTTATTCCTGACGATAAAGATCGTACGAAACACCGGTAAAAAATATTTACCTTTTTTTTCCGCACAGATAAGAGATTTTTGTCTCTAATATTTGGCAAATTTCATCAGCCGGAAGAGACATAAAATAATGAAGAAGTAACGTACAAACTTCATTTCCAGCATTTCATTTTGTTTTAAAAATTTTTGTATTATTTTTTACCCCGTCGGATTTAATTTCGCGCAACGTTCTAACAGCCTGGTTTTTTCTTCTTCTTTTTACGCGGGTACACGGATGATACGGGGAACCTGTTCTCAACGAGCTTCCGCTATTAACCCCCCCCCCCCCCCCCTCCCCTCCCCCCGAGCGGTCTGCAGTTTTATCTTTATCTTCTTTATTTTTGTCCTCGGGTCTGTTAAAAAAAGGAAACTAACGTCGGTAAAGATAAAGAGTTGAGAACTCTCTCTCCGTCTCTCTCTACCTCTCTTTCGTTCACTATCTCGCGGAAACAATTATAAAGTCTTTCCGTGAGCGCGACGAAATTTAGTTTTTCACTACTTTTTATTCTGCACTTCTTTCACGTTTTTCACCTCTTTTACGTTTCACAGAATATATTATTTTAGTCGATTTCATTAATTCTTAATGCGTCCAAAAAAAAAGTTTCCCCTGCTAATGACCTCGAATCGTTAAGCGATACGTAATCGAAATCGCCCGAAAATCATAACATTTTTCTTTTTTTATTACATTCTTTGACTTGGCACATTTTTTTTTCTCGATCAGGATGACGCCTCCTTTTTCCGATAATCACAATAATCGGGACCGTATGTGCGTTCTTTCGCGGAGTTTCGTCCAATTTCGCTTCGATATCCCGGAGTGGAATAAATACATACGAATGAAACCCTCCCTACTCAGTTTCAATTTCATCGAGAGTGGTATAAAAAATTCGATTTCTCGCGAGGGTTCGGTTTTATGGCAGTCGCTCGTGGAAAATTAAATTCTTCAATACTTTATCGGCACGAAAGTTAAACAATTCTGAAGACTCAATAATTTTCCCGACATTACTACATATACTATCCACTTATAACATATATTATCGCCGGTTCTTGTATGAATTATGCAGAGGAGTGTTATTCCATAGGCACAAGGTCGGCGAAATTAGACAATTCGAAGTAGACATTTGGCTCAATTATTCGTGCAAAATCGATCGTTGAATAGACGGGAGTGGGCGAATGCCGGCCAGGTTCATTTTCAGGCCGTGCCGCGTATTTCCAGCCAAAGTGAGATCCGGTGAGAATATTGGTGAAAAAGCTATTTTTGAAAGTATTCTCTTTAATGTTCATTAATAAAAAATATCCGGAAAAAATTTACCGACAGTATTGCCTCTTAATTAAACTCTTTCGATAATGATTTTATAGTATTTTTTTTTATTTGGATGTAAAAATTGCTAAAGTAGTATTTATCAAATATTCTGATTCAGAAAAGAGTCTGGTATTTAAGAATTTTTTTTATAGAGGACAGAGAATCGGGACTCGAAGGGTTAAAGTTCTCGACCAGCTACCCTAGTAGAAATTTTAGAACGTTACATCAGACCCCGACGAGGTCTGGAAAAGGCTCAACAAGGTCTTTGCAGGGCTCCATCAGGATCCAACGTATCACGTACAAAAGTTGCACTAGCGTAGATGAAATTCGATACTTAAAGGGTTAAACTTCTCGCCCAGCTACCCTGGTGAACATTTTAGACAGTTACATGAGACTCCCATGAGGTCCGGAAAAGGCTCAACAAGGTCTTTTCAGAGCTCGATCAGGATCTAATGTATCACATACCAAATTTCCCCTAGCGTAGGTGGCATTCCCCCATTCTGTAATTCTTTTTATATATTTTTTCAAGAGAATGGAGACTCAGTACTTAAGGGGTTAAGGTTCTTGCCCAGGAACCCTGGTACAAACTTTAGAGCGTTAAATTTCGTTAAATTAATTTTCGTCCACTCTCCACTATTTACTTTTAAGAGGATAGAAACTCAGGACTTAAAGGGTTGAAAATCTCGCCCAGCTACCTTGGTAGACATTTTTGGAGCTCCAGATCAGACCTCGACGATGTCTGAAAAATCCCTTGCAAGGCCTTTTCAGGACTCCATCAGGATCCAATATATCACATAAATAAAAATGGCCACTAAGGCAGGTGACATTTTCCACTCTCTCCTATGCACATCAGTCGAGCGAAGCATTTTCAAAATTGCACAGCGACGCGCCTAATAAAGAAGGTCAAAGATTCATCGAAGTGGGGATAAAGGGCCGGAAAGCTAATAATAGAGTGTCGGAGTTCCCTTAATAATTCTACAGAGAGTCCGTAACCCAATTTACCGTCGAATCAATTAAATACACCCAAAAATATGTATCGGGCCGGAGAGTCTCCGAGAATAAACTAGTTTTCGTTCACGATTCACGGAACCGGGGGGGGGAATCCTCGAAATGTCGCAGTGCACCGAGGTTGCCGATGCGCCAGAAAACTATTAAGGGGTCAGAGGAGTCGGAGTCTACCTAGTTACGGGCACGAAGACGAGATAGGACGGGGCCGCTTTCTCTCCCGTCGGTAGTCTTAAACCGGAAAACCCAACGATTCTCTCGCTCCCTCGCCAGTGAAAATTTAACTTCATCGAGTTATATAGGTACCGAGTGTCTGCAGTCTCGTCCGGGTGCACGGTCTGGCCGATGTGCCACTGCGCGAGTCAAACATCACGATGATAACGGTCGAGCGAACGAGCTCACCGAGCGAACTAGACGCTTGCAAGTTTTCCCCACGAGTTATTAACATTTCCAACTGTCGTGATTGCATTAATTTAGAATGTCTGTGGATATATATATATATATATATATATATATATATATATATATATATATATATATAACGTGCATATTGGTTGTTCTATGCGTGGTACGTAGGTGGAGTATAGGTTCATCCAGCGAAAGCTCACCGACGGCGACGCAAAACTTTTTCCGCTCATTGTTCAAGTTCGCACTTCCGGTTATTCTATTTTGTGAATTACCATTCATCGGGAGACGCTTTTATGCCGGAAATCCACTGCGATAGGGGATGTTCGTGTACCGTCGAACTGGGGGAAAACCCAATGGGATCTTGGTTACAGAGTTAAGTTTGAAACCATTTTTGAAAGTTGGCAAACTTTGGGATCCGAGAAATACTGGCGTTTCGGTATGGAAATAACTCGGCAAGGAATTATCTTTGACGATTGAGAAAATCGGGCACATTTACGTCGCTAGTGGATAGACAGTATTGAATAGCTTTGCAATCGGAGCGCTGAGGAAAAGACATTTGTCGTAGACAAACGCGTACTCGGAGACACTCACGGACCGCCAGGCGATTAGCAAACAAATCAGCCGCTCTAGAACGGGTTGAATTTTTGGTTGATGGACAGATTCGTTTATCGCAAAATCAGAACAACCATAGCCGATAGCGCGAAACTGGACAGATCAATATGTGAGAAGAATAATATGAAACATGAATCAGAAGACACATCGGCAGACTTCGATGAGATTTTGCTCTATGTCGTAAAGGTCGGGAATCGTGGTTATAGAATTGAGTTTGAAACATTTTTGAAAGTATGCAAACTTCAGAATCCGAGAAACACTTGCGTTTTGGGATTGAAGTAACTAGTTAAGGAAGTATCTTCAACGATTGAGAAAATCAGGCAGATTTGCATCGCTACCGGATAGACATTAATAACTAGCTTTTCAATCGGAGCGCTAATGAAAACACGTTTGTCGTAGACAAACGCGTACTTAGAGGCACTCATGGGCACTCAGGCGATTAGCAGAAAAATCAGCCTCTCTCGACCGGTTTGGATTTTAGGTAGACAGACAGATTCGTTTATCGCAAAGTCAGACACAAAATCAGAACAAGCATAGCTGATTGCGCAAATCTGGATAATTAAAAGTATGAAAAGAATATCGAAGAATAAGTAAAAAAATGAGTAAAATAATATGAAACATGAACGACAACACACTTCGGTAGACTGCGATGAGATTCTGCTCTCGTAAAGGTCGAAGCAACGAAAGCCCAATCTCCAATCCAAACCAGAAGCAACAATTCAGCAGCGAAATAAACGGGACGGTTTTCACTTCGCAAAAAAAAAAAAAAAAAAAAAAATAGTTTTCCAACTTTCTTCGAGTGAAATGAAATTTTTTTTCTCGTTCACAAAAAAGAAAGGTGTGACGCGTCGCGGACGAAAAATCAGCGATACAGTGTCTTCTTGATAATCCCTCCAGGTCAGGCGTACAACGAAGGTCTTCCACGCGCTGGTAGCAGGGAGCAATGCGCGAGATTGACGGAGAAGCGTTACAGCGCCGCGGCCGCCTACGCTGCCCTCCAGGGCAGCGAAGACGAGCTCGTCGCTGGCGAATCGGAGGATCTCGCTCTTAAGACACCGGGAAGCGAGACCGAGGACACCGACAACGGTGGGCCGATCGAGGAGGAACCCTCGACGAGATTCACGTTTCTCCGTCGATTTCGATCGCCCCGTTTCGGCGAGGCGCATCACAAAAGAGTGCCCACCCCCATGAAACGCAAGCATCGAAGAAAGAAGAGCAAGGACGATATTATTAACAGCGATGTGAACGGCGGCGAGGAGGGGCTGGAGGAGGAGGAACCACCGAGCCCCCATCAGGCCGGCGTTCCCGATCCTTACTATCCCATCTATCTGCCGATCGATCAAGCTTTCAAGGCGAAATACGTTTTTCATCACAAGAAGGGAAAGACCTTTCAGGAGCGTCTGTACGTCTTTCTCGAACATCCCGGTGGCTGGCTGTGTTTCGTCTATCATTGCACCGTGTAAGTATTATTATCTTCTAGCAAGATTACCGTGGTTCTGGGTAACGGGAGAAAAATATAGAAAAGAGGTTGTAAGGCGAAAATGTATTATGATGACGATGCATTGTGCAGTGGTCATGAGATAAAAAATTGGAAAATGAGACGATCAATAGTTTCTGAGAAACGTCCTTATCAGGAATGCCCTTGTCGTTAACTTGGAGCAGTTGCACCCCTCATAAGCTCGGTGGAGTTCGGGATTCCAGGCACCTGGAGAAACATATAGAAAAGAGGTTGTAAGTCGAAAATGTAATACGATGACGATGCAGTAGTCATGTGATGAAAATTGGAGAATGACAAGATCAATAGTTTCTGAGAAACATCCTTATCAGGAATGTCCTTATCGTTAACTTGGAGCACTTGCACCCCTCATATGGAAAATATAGAAAAGGGGCTTTAAGCCGAAAATGTATTGTGATGACAATGCGATCTGTAATAGTCATGTGATGAACATTGAAAAGTGACACGACCAATGACTTCTGAGAAATGTCCTCATTCAGGAATGTCCTTATCGTTACATCCCTCACAAGCTCAGGTCTTGGAGTTCCGGATTCCGGACACCTCGAGAAATATAGAAGAGGCTCTGAGCAGAAAATGTAACATGGTAACGATTTATTGTGGAATGGTCATATGATGAAAAATTGATAAATGAAACGATCAATAGTTTCTGAGAATCGTCCTTATCAGGAATGTCCTTATCTTTAACTTATAGCAGTTAGGGGAGAGCGGGGCAAAATGGCACAGCGGGGCAAAACGGGATTACGAGACAAAACGTAATTGTCCAATAACTTTTGGATGGTGGCGATGGTGGTGCGTGGGGCAAAACGGGGTTGAAAATCCGGATGTATCGTTGGGGCAAAATGGGGCATCCAAAAATTATTGGAAAATTGAGTTTTGCACTCACTGTCCCGTTTTATCCCGCTGTGCCATTTTGCCCCGGTCTCCCCTACACCCCGAGAAACATAGAAGAGGCTCTAAGCCAAAAATGTAATATGATAACAGTGCATCGTGCAATAGTCACATGATAAATTGAAAAATGACACGATCAATCATTTCTGAGAAACGACCTTATCGGTAATGTCCTTATCGTTAGCTTAGGGCAGTTACACCCCTCCCAAGCTCACCTCTTCGAGTGTGGTAAAAAAAAAAATAGTTTGCTCATAATTCGTTACGCGAATATTTGAAGCGTAACAAAACGGATATAGAATGGAATTACTTTCTCACTTTCATAATTTTTTTTACCGACCCGGCGACACTATACTACGTCCGAAGTTATTGTTAGCTCGGCATTACCGTTGACCGGATCAATGGAATCTAGACGAGAACGACGTGTGTCGGCTATAACTCGGACCGGAGCAATCCTATGAGCGAGGTATCCATGCTGTTAACGAACGTATAGTTATCGCTATACCCAACCTTGATGATGTATGAGGGTTCCGGAGGCCTCGAGCCCGGCTACAGTTACGCACCTGTCTCATCATACGATAAGCGTGATTAACCGCGGAACTGACTGAGCAGAAGCTCTACACTCAACCGCAACGTCGTGCATGACAGACCGCCGACGGAATTGATACTCGGGCGAATTCGCTTCCCACCCTAACGATACTCGGGCGAATTCGCTTCCCACCCTAACTCGCGCCTAGACGATGTTATTTCGAACGTCCACCGGCTCGGCGTCCTTGTCTTATCGTCCGTCGATAAGTCTACAACTACGCGCCGACGTTGTCATTGCGCCGAACGATTGACCATGCCCGGCTTCGAGCACTTGTCCCTGACACTTTCTCAGGAAGTTACATCGTTCCAATGACATTTGAGGATCTTTCCCCGATTTCCTCATTAGATCGATGCTCATTTTAGTATAAGTCGGTCTTAAAACGGCGAAAGAGTTATATGTTTAGGGGAGACCGGGGCAAAATGGCACAGCGGGGCAAAACGGGACTGTGAGAGCAAAACTCAATTCTCCAATAATTTTTGGATGCCCAATTTTGTCCTAATGACACATCCGGATTTTTAAACCCGTTTTGCCCCACGTACCACCATCGCCACCATTTCAAAGTTATTGGAGAATTGCGTTTTGTCTGATTATCCCGTTTTGCCCCGGTGTGCCATTTTGCCCCGCTCTCCCCTATCGCTATTATTCATATTAATTGTGCATCGATACCCGTTAATAATTTACTATCAATTATTGGTCCCTTTAATTATTATTGAGAAATCATTTTAGTATACGTCGTTTTCCAAACGACGCGCCAAATCTGTCCTTGTACTGTGTCGAAGCAGTTGTACGTTTATCATTATTATTTCCATTAATTATTGTTGAATAGTATTGATCGTCAGTATTGTGATTGTCGTCCTTAAATTGTTAAATTTTATTATGTCGAACACATTAATGAGGAGGGGTGTGGGAGAGAGGGGTTTCAAATATGTTCTGTGTGATCAAATTAGAATGACATACATTGTAAAAATTAATTGTAAATTTAATGTACAATTATTAATGGTAAATTGACATCAATTGACCATTAATGTACTAGTGCCTGAAATTTAGAGAAAAATTTCATTAAAAATAACAATGTTAGTGTAATGTTGCAACGCATATGTATTTCAAATTTTAGAAACAGTTTATATAAAAAAGCTTACAATTCAGTTCATTGATTTTCAAAAAAAAAATGTTTACAGTGTAGATAAGATAAATGATTTCCACGATGGTTTCTCAAGACTGTTTTATCGCGTCTTTTTATCTCGAACAACGAATGCAATATAAAAGGGGAAAAAAAGGAAAACTCATCAACCTTAAATGACTCTTCTCGACCGACGCAGTTTTGAGCTCGTCGTCGTAACTGGCTCGTCAAGCAGATTCGATTCGCGTTCTCTCCTCTAATCCCCGTCAAGTTTTCAGCGCCAAAGCTTCTGGTGAGGCAAGGGCTGGTCGATTGGCGTGGCTGCCGCAGGGTTATAATCTCTCTTCGTGCTTGGGTAAACGCTACTGCCGCTGTATATCCTATGATCTAACCTCTCGACGACCCTCCGCCAGATTAGACGATCAATGTTTGCGCCAACGGAGCGTGAGAGATGTTGAGCAAACGTTAAAAAAATTAATAAATAGCAATTATACTATTTATTAATTTTTTACGATTGCTTCGTATCCTGAAATGTATAAGTTAGAAATTGGTTAATTTGTACGGTTTTTTATTTTTTATACACATTGGTCTATTCTTAAAGCTCTGTTGAAACTTCAAAAGACAATTTTAAAAATATGAAAAAAATTCTGAGGCGTACATCAAAGTGTCGTTGCTCGATGGTGGAGAAAAAAATGTGTTACTAAGATCCATATGGTTATTTTAACTAATATACAAGTCAACGAGATTTGACCTACTGCGATCTCCTGCGGTAGAGATAAATTATTTTGTTCGACGTAAAAGTGTATCGCGAAAAATTTTCAATAGTAGTCCATCTTGCCCCCGGGGTATTATTGAACCTCGATCTACTTAAAAACGCTAGATTTCCCCCGCGAGCGGGAACTCGATTTCGCATGCGGGATACCGTTTCGGTAATCCCGTCTCTATCGACAGCCCGGAGCACGTACAAAAATATTGGGGCAAAACGGACCAGTATCCTCCATTTGAGACGATGCTTCTTTCGTATTTGTCCTGCAAAAACGTCCCCCTAAAATATGTTTGTGCGTTAAGTATCGTCTCTAAAAAAATTACCAAATTTTGTTTGAAATCTTCATAGAACTGTTTGTTTTTTTTAAGTTTGAAGAAGTGCTGCATACTTCTTCAAACTTAAGATCAATAAAAATCGATTAATACAAAAAAAAATCTATTATCATTGGATAAATCCCCCTGATGGGATGTTCGGAACGTCCGTAAAAATTATTTCACCAACGGAGAGAAAAAATGTCATCAAGTTATTAACACTGCATATCCGAAGATCGTAATAGCATTGCTAAATCAAGTGGAAGATCATCGATTTCACACAGGATTAACGATAATGGATTCGAAATTGTTCAGTGAAATAAAGGAATTTATAATTTGCACGCTGCGCGCTCGCGCGGTACAAACGGGAATCAATATAAAAAGGGCTGGCAGAAAGCCGGTGACAAAAAAAAAAAACTAGACACTTGCCGAAAACTGTCGCGATTGGAAAATGTATTAATCTGCCGAAAGCGTAATGAGCTTATTAACAAGACATTATTGAATCAAAATGATTGACAAGAGCTCAATAACTCTTGTATAAAAAAGTTTAATACAATTATTGACCGGATATAATTATACAGTAATTATTAAAACGAAATTATTCACAGGTTATTATCGATAAAACATTATTAACAAGTTTATTACACGAAAAAACGACTAAAATTAATGAATATTTAATTAATTTGCCATGAGCTCAATTTCCCATAAATTTCGATGCACCAAAATTTCAATGCTATACCCAACGATTTCGACCCTCGGTTGAAACTCCGCCAGAGTTCGAATTCGAAGCCTGTTTGTAAACTCGACACTTGCTACATAATTATCAAGTGAAAATCAGTTTCTGTCTGCAGGCTGTGGACAGGCGAGGGCGGGAGGAGCTTCCACATAACGTTGTTCGAATTACACGATTTTCCACTATGGAACGTTGTATTGTGTGCGAGCGCGAGGGCCCCGGGGCGGAGCAGAGAATTCATTCGCGCACATAGAATCTGCTTGAAAGTCCGATTCGCTGGTAGATAATATACGGGCCAACAAAGCAAGACAGAGCAAACAGCTTTGCCCGAATCACTCGGTCTCTTTCCGCCACAAAAGCTCCTGGGCTGGCTTCGGTTGGAACACAGCGGCCGGCATTGGGCCGGTCCGGAGAACCCCGCGCCGGTAGTTCGCCAATTTCCGATAGCGAAAATGTATATCCCCGCGAGCGGGTATTCGATTTCGCATGCGGGATACCGTTTCGGTAATCTCGTCTCTATCGACAGCCCGGAGCCCGTAGAAAAGATTGGGGCAAAACGGACTACTATCCTCCATTTGCGACGATGCTTCTTTATTATTTGTGCTGTAAAAAAATGGCTAGTAGATCGGGGAAAAACGGACCGGTACCCTCCAATTGAGACGATGGTTCTTTCTTACTTGTCCTGTAAAAAATTGGTTAGTAGATCGGGGCAAAATGGACCAGTATCCTACATTTGAGACGATGCTTCTTTCTTATTTGTTCTACAAAAAAAAATGGTTGAAATAGACCGTAGACTCGGTGTTCCATTTTGCCAACCTCTCCAAGTACGCCAAGATTAATTTTTATAATTTCATTATATTTTTTATATAATAGTATCATATTAATATTAATATCATGTCATTATATTATATTATTATCTCATTGTATTTATCATATTTTTATATGTTCATTTTTTAATCCAAGAATGTTGAAAAAAAAAAATGGACTATTTGCAAGCAAAAAGTATCACGAAGAAAGTTATCAGGAATAATAATTTCATAAAATGTTTTTCTATTCGAGTGTGAAAGTTGAAAGTGTGCATTTTTCAAAAATTTCACTTGGGCAAAGCTTCTCGAGCGGTCGAGATAAATTGTTTTGCTCGACAGATATATCGTGAAAAATGGTCAAGAGTAGTCAATTTTGCCCCCGATATTTATTTTCGGTCGATCTCCTCGATATCGGTAAATTTTCTCTTATCATCGGAGCGGTGAAAGGACGATCAAAGTTTGGACGTACACAATGTGAAGTGACGTTTATCATTCTGGCCCGAGCGCGGAAATCGGTTGTGCAATATCGTGAGATGATATATCGCAGATTTGATGGAATGTACCGGATATTGTTTAATCAAAACTTTCGTCGGTGCGAACGCGGGTGGGACGACGATTCTGGTCGTTCGATTAAATTCGCCTCCTCGAGAGTGAGAGTCGGTCGAGCCCGGCGACACGAGTGATAATGAATGTTCGGGAGCGTTGACCCACTTACCCTTTCACCTTTCGAGGGGCGAGGGGAGTGGGGCATGACGGACCCCTGCCCTCCCAAAGATAACGATTTCACTTGAGCTTTTTTTACTGTCTCGCGAAAGATTTGTAAAAAATGGTCCATTTTGCCCCGCCGTCGACAAGCTCAGTATTCATGCCATATCTACTTGCCGATAGATTCGTGCCCTGCTCTGAGCTGACCGTTTTTTGTCCCTGACTTTCTTTAAGGTAATCCTTGCGAATAGCGTTCACTTCGCATATTTTATGGAGGAATGAAAGGGAATTGCAAATGCTTCTGCATGGTATAAAAATCTGAAAAAAATCAAGCATATCAAAGGTACTGGAAAGATTAATTTTGCATAATAATAATTCGAAAATGTTATAAACAAATCGATAACAAATAAGATTATCCAACAAATCTCCCAGATAACTAAAATTTTGTATGAAAATTATTCGTTCACTTTTCTCGATAGATATGCATTTTTTCAGATTTTTAAATTCACTTTGAACTTTTTTTTTATGTGAAAAAAATGTGTAGAAAATCACAAAATTCGGAGTGGGGAATAACGGACCAGTGCCCTCTCGAAGATAAGGATTTCAGTCGAGGTTTTTTTTCCGCCACCCAAAAGATTTGTACAAAAGGTCCATTTTGCCCCGCCGTCGACCACCACAGTATAAATACTGTATCTACTTGCAGATAGATACGTACCCTGCTCTAAGCTGACCGTACCGTGGTTTTCTTTAAAATACATTGGCTCTACGGCCCCGAGAGAGAATTTGTCGAATGTCCAGAATTCCCGGGTTGTCCCTAAGATAAGGAGGCTCCGAAGCGCAACGAAGAGTAATAAGAAGAAGCAGCCGAGGGAGTCTCCGTTGAGAACAGGAGCGAAAGGATAAGGAAGGTCTTCGAGCAATGAAAAAAAAAAGCAAAAAAAAAAGTACAAAAAAGCAAAGACAATTATCGCAGTAGGTCGACGAAGGTGACCCGTGAATTTAACACGGAGGGTTTTCCTGGATGGCGCTGGAATTATAGCCTCCTGACACGCCATCTTCTTCCTCCAGGTGTGCCGGTTGAAGAAGCGGCCCGGCCTTGCACCTTCGTTAACGCGGCTTAACGATAACGCCACTTCTATCTCTAGCCGCTGTTCTCGACACTAGTGAGAGGAGAGAACACGGAACGCTGAAATATAACTCGGATGGGCCGCGAGGAGCCTGTTAGCCGCTTGATTCATCTGACTCGTTGGCCCAAGACGATTCTCGGACGAATGGTTTGCAGATATATCGGGTTGCTTCGTATAATCAGTACCGGCACGTATAATTCCGGGTGATATCAATGGTCTGGTGCCAGGAGGGCGTACAAGCGTAGCTTATGCACGCTCGATACGTCCCTTTTACCTTAGGCCACCGATATGGTGTTGGTTTTATTTGAAAACGAAGACTGCGATAATAAAGTCTGAAAGTGTAAAAAAGTATTGTAGCACAGTTTCGATTAACTATTCGACGCGAGAATTAGTTACTGATTGCCAAGAAATCAAGTTGATAATCAAGTTGATAATCAAGTTGATAATCAAGTTGATAATCAAGTTGATAATCAAGTTGATAATCGAGTTGATAATCGAGTTGATAATCGAGTTGATAATCGAGTTGATAATCGAGTTGATAATCGAGTTGATAATCGAGTTGATAATCGAGTTGATAATCGATTTGATAATCGAGTTGATAATCGAGTTGATAATCGAGTTGATAATCGAGTTGATAATCGAGTTGATAATTGAGTCGATAATCGGGTTGATAATCGGGCTGATAATCGGGTTGATAATCGGGTTGATAATCGAGTTGATAATCGAGTTGATAATCGAGTTGATAATCGGGTTGATAATTGGGTTGATAATCGAGTCGATAATCGAGTCGATAATCGAGTTGATAATCGAGTTGATAATCGAGTCGATAATCAAGTTAATAATCAAGTTGATAATCAAGCAAATAGCTAATCGAACAGTGTCGATAATACTCTATTATCAATTTAATTATCAGAGCATTATCAACACTGTTCGATTAGCTCGACGCGAGATTCGACGCGAGAATTAGTTGTGACTGTCAAGAAATATTTAGGATTTGTCGTATAACCCGCACGCTGTCGGTAATACGGCCAATAGCAGTGAATATATGCGGTGATATTTAAGGAATATTTGTGATTCACGATATCACCCATGGATTATAGGAAATATGGCCGATAATATAGTAAATAAAATTTTTGCGATAATTATCTGTTGATTTAATTGATGAAAGTTTGGTAATGTACTGATTCGCTAACATTCGCTTTATCACCCATAGCGGCTGTGGGGTCGAAAACTAAGAAGATGGCCATAACGATTGGCCATATCACCCCCGAATTACCCTACTTTAATAATGTTCCCGACAACGGAACGGAAGCCTCCCCATTTCTTATTCCTGGCGATGCGATACGCCGAGGCGGTGCCGTAAGGCACGAGTCAACGATCAAAACCGAGTAAAGTGAAGCAATCCAGTACGTGCGCAGTTTGCGGCCTACGGGCGCACGGTTAAATGGGACGAAATTAAACCTCCCGCCGCGATGAAGATCGTAGCGTGTTTCGCGTGCTCGTAAATGTTTCTAAGTTGCCACGAGTCGGCCAACTACCGCATATCCAACGCTATAATGTATAGCAAAGCGTATGCATGTATGCTAGAATGCAAAATTTCGTAGGATGTGCATCATCGATAAGCCGATATAGCCAACGTTAAGCTGATGCGGCGATCGAAACGCGTTGGATTTCTGGGTGCATTAAAAAAAAAAAGAGTGAAAACATTTTTTTTCACAATTTTCAGAAATTTACAAAACTGTATAATGCAGCGAATTATCATTAATTTTGGTTTTCTTTTTGTTTCCTTCCAGGTTCATGGTGGTATTGGTGTGCCTCATATTTAGCGTTCTGTCCACGATAGACCAATACAGTAACTTCGCAAATGAAACCTTGTTTTGGATGGTAAGTGTAATTTTATATTTTTAATTTTTGCGATTTTTTTTTAAGCAAGCCGCGCGCTTCTTTTCATCCCTTCGAGTCTCGAGAATAAGAACCCCACTCGGGGTCTTATTATACTACTCGCGACTTCGCGCCGCGCTTTCTCTCTTAGCATTGACGTGCCGAGACTGCAGTGGGAACTACGAAAATACGGGAAAAATTGAAAGAATGTCCCGAGAACATTTTTTTTTTTTTTTTTTCTTAACCACAACGGTAGTTTTTGGGCGCGATCTTAGCTGCAGCGCCCCGGGGACTGGAGCAAGAAACTCGTTTTAATTAATGAAGCTCTATCTACATCTCTTTCTCTTCGTAAGTGCAATGAGCGGAGCTCCATACTCGCTTGTCTCTTTTGAATCTCTGGCTTTCCTTTCCCAAACCCGCTAATGGGTTCCACCTGATGAAGCCACAGCGACCCGCGGAACAAATCCGCGTTACATTATCAACGAGTCAATCTCAATTAATCACTCTGACCACGCCAGAGTCGGCTCGTCCATCATTATTAACACTTTTTTTCAAACCCATCCATTTATATCCGTCGTTCGAAAAAAAAAATCCTAGCGTTTTGATCTCTTTCGCTTGGGATTTTTTTTTTTTTTTTTTTTTTTTTTTTTTTTTTTTTTAAACAAGGAATAAAAATGTTTTTGTCAATCAGCGACTTTTAAATCTGTTTCGACTGACGTTCGAGTCGCTCTTGGCGTAACATAATACGTAGAAATATTTGGTCCAGAAGACTTTCTGGACCATCGAATTTTTTCAAAAAATTGTCCCCTTTATCACACTTTTTGTCGTTTTTTCAACGCCATATAATGAAATGAATGCAAGAACCAAAAGATGGATATTTCTGACGGAAAAATAAAATCTGCTCAATAAGTCATTCGTTAAATAGAAAATTTACAGTCTTAAACTTTGCGCGAAAGAAGTTATTCATATCGAGGGGAGCTTTCAACGAGCGAACGTTCTGAATAAGTTATTACTTGAAAAATCTTCAAGTGTATCCCTCGTTTATTCAACTCGTACAATTTTATACCGGCATTGTGAATTATATAGTCCGCAGTCGCGGCGGTTAGTAATGTAGTCATAAAGGGACACTCCCGGAGTTTTTTTTTTTTTTTTTTTCGCTTTTCTTCAGAAAGCACTCGCGAAAGAAAACACCGGCACATTATTCGGGGCGCGCTCTGCTGTCGCTTATTGCCATCGCTTTATGATGCTCGAGGTGAGAGCGTGAAAAAAGAAGAAAACAAAAAAATGTCGATGGAAATTAAAGTGCGACCGCGACCCAACGACATCGACGTTGGTTTCGTTGGGTGACGCCGAGACTCCTCCGAGTTCAATGGGACTAAGAAACGAGCATCGCAACGTCGTGTCGTATGGGAAAAAGATTTACGATTAAAAAAAAGTCCTTCTGAGTACTGATTAAATTCAGCAAAAGAAAAATATAAATTTAGGGTGGTTAACTTCAAGACTTGGATCAAAGAGATGGAATTGTCAATAAAAAAAAAAACGAATTATCCGCCAAAAACAAAAAGTCACGTAACCCGCGGTAGAAACAAAACCTGAGGGGTTTACACGTTGGGACAATAAGTCGGATTCCGGAATTTTTTTATATGTCTATATTCGCCAATTTTTCTAAATCACAAAGATGGAATTAACAATTTAAAAAAAAATCAATTTTGCGCCTAAAACATTACAAAAAAAAATCGTCAAAGTGACGTAACACGCGGCAGAGACAAAACTTGCCAGTTTACACCCAGGGACAATAGTCGGATTTCGGGATTTTTTGTTAATTTTTTGCACTCTGTTCGTACGCTCGTCTGAGCTCAAAAATAAAAAATGCTTTCATTGAAACAAAATATTAACGAGAGTAAGAATACTACGTTGGAGATTATCTATCCGTGGAGAATATCGGGAACAGCCCGGGCCTTTCCCGATCGATACGTTCCTGTGGGAAAACATGAATTCGCTCCCTCGGCGATGCGGGTGAAAAGGAGCGACGCTCCATCGCTTTGCTGTCGGGCTGGAGAAAG
Source organism: Exephanes ischioxanthus (assembly GCA_958510785.1). Lineage (NCBI taxonomy): Eukaryota > Metazoa > Arthropoda > Insecta > Hymenoptera > Ichneumonidae > Exephanes > Exephanes ischioxanthus. Next base: position 3,263,500 of record OY294025.1, read on the forward strand.
AGGTAGAAAAAAGGCACACCAAACGACGAAAGACCGCCGAGGCACAAGTAGAAAAAAGATTGAATGCAACGTTCGGTGTCGATGCGGGAGACACTCCAGTTGTTCTCTTTTCAAAATCGAACGACAATAGCCTCGGGGAGTGAAAGAACTCTTTCCATCGATTTAACGACAAAATAATCATCCCTCATCTTCCCGAATCCCAATAATTCCGTTGAATTATTCGCGAATATAATCGTGTGATAAAGTGCGCGATTTTAATATTTTATTTTTGCTCATTGTAGGAAATATGTTTGGTGGTATTCTTCGGTGTCGAATACCTGGTGAGACTATGGAGCGCAGGATGCAGATCAAAGTACATGGGCTGCTGCGGACGGTTCAGATTCATACGAAAGCCCATTTGTATAATAGGTAAGTTTTTCGACGATTTTAGCGTGCAGCGTTGAAATATCGTAATCGGTGCTTGGTTGTGTCAAATTATTGCCTGTAATATTCTTCCTTTTTTTTTTTTTTTTTGCTTTATTGTGACGTAACAGTTTTTTAGAGTGTTATCTCGGAATTTGTCATAGCCCAGAGAAAACTGCCTGAATTCCTGCTGCTTAATATATTTTCTCCCAAGTAGAGATTAGGGGAAGATCGGAGCCACATCAGGTTCGGGAAAGTCATGCCTGATCGGGCAGTTTCACGAGGTCCTGAAACAGTATTTGATCAGGCACTGTAGTCAAACAGTACGTGAGGATCCGGATCAGCTCCAAAGACCCAAATCAAACCCGACCGATCTGGCTCATCGGGGTGAAACTTCAAATTGGAGCCTATGTTGGGTGTCCAGAAGGATTTCCCATACCAACCATTGGCTCAAATCAGATGCCAGATCAATGGACGAACCGATCCTTACTTTCGAAATGTCAAAACCGCCGAACATTGACGCCTACAATACTTTGATCTTTTGACCACATCAAAGCCACATCAGGTTCAGGACAGTCATGCCTGATCGGGCAGTTTCACGAGGTCCTGAAACAGGATTTGATCAGGCGCTGTAGTCAAACAGTTCGTGAGGATCCGGATCCCCAAAGCATCTCCAAAGAACCAAATCAAACCCAACCGATCTGGCTCATCAGGGTGAAACTTCAAATTGAGGCCTACGTTGGGTGTCCAGACAGATTTCCCATGCCAACCATTGGCTCAAATCAGATGCCAGATCAATCGACTAACCGATTCTTATTTTCGAAATATCAAAACCGCCGTCGTCTAGTTTGTTCAGCGACTGAGCCGAACATTGACGCCTACAATACTTTGGTCTTTTGATCACATCAAAGCCACATCAAGTTCAGGAAAGTCACGCCTGATCGGGCATTTTCAAGTGCTTCCGAAATAGGGTATTATCAGGCGCTATAGTCAAACGGTACGTGAGGATCCGGACCACATTCAAAGATCCAAATCACGTTCAAAGACCCAACTCAAACCCAACCGACCTGGCCCGTCGGGGTGAAACTGCAACGTTGGCTGTCCATAAGGATTTTTCATGCCAATCATTGGCTCAAACCAGATGCCAGATCAGTCGACGTCCCCATACTTACTGTCAAAATGTCAAAACCGCCGTCTTCTGTATCGATCGGCGGCTGAGCCGAACATCGACCTCTACAATACTTTGATCTTTTGACCTGGGTGATTAAAGGGTGTGCGACGATTCAATTTTGAAATACGACATCGCGGTGAGATACAACGTGGAGGACTGGCCCGAGAGTAATTTCCGCTTCTCCCCGGGCTACGTTAACGTCCAAGATAAATTTCCTTCACCGTTGTATCCTCGAATCCTCCAGATGCGACATATAGCCGTCCAGCTTCGTCCCCCCACGGCTATCACAAAAATGTCAATCGACATGGACCAAGACATTTCTCGTTCGATGCTCCCCCGAGGAACGGAACTTCACAGTTCTCAACAGTCCGACTCCTCCGTCAACGCGATTCCGACTCGCTGTAGCGAGTCCGACGGGGATGTCCCCGGTCGTAAAAGTGACATTCGGAGTATCGACCCTCCTGCTATGTGTGTCTCATTCAACGTGGCAATAACATGACAACCCTCGGGAACATGTTTTCCGTATCGGCGCTAGTAACCCACTGTTATCCGTAATTATTTCAAAATAATGTATCCGCGGACTCGTAGGAAGATATAGGCGCGAGCGGGGCAAGAGGGGACAAAACCCTTGGGACAGAAACGGACGACTTTTTGCAAATTTTCTCGTCAGATATGAAAAAACATATATTGAGCATTCGTGCTAAGGCTCCGATTATTTCTATTATTTATTTCCTTCTTCTCAGCCATGATTATTCTTGGTCCCACTGAGTGCCTTCTCCTCGGCCGGGATTATTCTGTGTCCCACTGAGGGCCTTCTCCTCAGCCTTTATTATTTTAGGTCCCACTGAGGGCCTTCTCCTCGGCCGAGGCTATTCGGTGTCCCACTTGGGGCCTTCTCCTCGGCCGCGATTATTCTAGGTCCCACCGGGTGTCTTCTCCTCAGCAGCGATTATTCTGTTTCCCAATGAGGGCCTTCTCCTCAGCCATGATTGTTCTAGGCCCGCTGAGGGCCTTCTCCTCAGCGACGATTATTCTTGGTCCCACTGAGTGCCTTCTCCTCGGCCAGGATTATTCTGTGTCCCACTGAGGGCCTTCTCCTCAGCCTTTATTATTCTAGGTCCCACTGAGGGCTTTCTCCTCGGCCGAGGCTATTCGATGTCCCACTTGGGCCCTTCTCCTCGGCCGCGATTATTCCGTGTCCCACTGAGGGCCTTCTCCTCAGCCTTTATTATTCTAGGTCCCACTGAGGGCCTTCTCCTCGGCCGAGGCTATTCGATGTCCCACTTGGGCCCTTCTCCTCGGCCGTAATTATTCCGTGTCCCACTGAGGGCTTTCTCCTCGGCCGAGGCTATTCGATGTCCCACTTGGGCCCTTCTCCTCGGCCGCGATTATTCCGTGTCCCACTGAGGGCCTTCTCCTCAAGCATGATTATTCTGCGTTCCATTGAGGTCCTCATCTTCGCCCGAGATTATTGAAGTTCCCATTAAAGGCCTTCACCTTCCCCGTGATTGCTCTGTGTCCCATTAAGGGCGTCCCCCTAGATCCTGATTGTTCTAAGTCGCCGTAGGGGACCGCAACCCTTTCCGAGGACGCTTTTCCTCCCTCAATGATGGTTTCTCATTGAGAAGTCTCATGCCGGATCAGGTCATGAGACCCAGGCACATTCGCGGATTCTCGTCGAGGGTGCGAGTTAGGATTTTATGAAAACCCGCTCGATCGGGATACACCCTTGGGAAACACAAAAGCTTCGCGAACCAACAGAGTCGAGGTATCTCAAGCCATTGGCTCTCGGTGGGATCCTCACTCACCGGGTTTCCCGGGATAAGCTCGATCCTTCAACGGGGCGGTGGAAGCCCCGCGTCAAATGCTTCAACGTGTTCTCTCGTATTGCCCAACACACCGGAAGACATCACTGGAAATGATAGTACTGGAAAAAAAAAAAACAAAAAAAAAAGAACGAAGGAAAGACGGAAACAAGTTTTCGCGATCTTGGTCATTCGATCGCCCAAGAGTATCCTTTTATTCTATTCTCAACAGACTTAATCGTGGTTGTCGCGTCGATGGTGGTGTTGTCAGTGGGGAGCAACGGTCAGGTCTTCGCTACCTCGGCGATAAGGGGTATCCGGTTCCTGCAGATTTTGCGGATGCTCCACGTCGACCGGCAGGGTGGAACTTGGCGTCTCCTCGGCTCGGTCGTATTCATTCATCGTCAGGTGAATTTAAACACACGGATTCGACAAAGCCAATCCAGCGTGTAACATAAAGCGTGGGGAAAGTGTGGCAAGATTGTGGCAAAAATGCGGGCCAAAGTGTGCGGTTGGACTGGCAAACGGAACAGACCGATGGCAACAGTGATCCGGTAGATGTAGACGGTGAGAATTCTGCTGATGGAAATAGGATAGGGTACCAAAGAAAACAGCGATGAAATCGATCATTCCGGAAGGGAACGGTAACAATTGGAAAATCTCATATCTTATAAGATACGACTATAGCCAATCGTGTAGGGATTAACGATGGCCTATCGGATAGGGCTTGAGTATAGCCAATCCTATAGGGATTGGCAATAGTCAATTCTCTAGGGATAGACGATAGCTAATTCTGTAGGGAATGACGATAGCCAATCCTATAGGGATTGACGATAGCGAATCCTATAGAGATCGACGATAGTCATATAGGGATTGATGATAGCCAATCCTACAGGGATTGATGATAACCAATCCTACAAGTATTGACGATAGCCAATCCTGTAGAGAATGACGGTAGCCAATCTTGTAGAGAATGACGATAGCTAATCCTGCAGGGAATGACGATAGCCAATCCTGTAGGGATTGACGATAGCCAATCCTATAGGGATTGATGATAGCCAATCCTACAGGGGTTGATGATAACCAATCCTACAGGTATTGACGATAGCCAATCCTGTAGAGAATGACGGTAGGCAATCCTGTAGAGAATGACGATAGCGAATCCTGCAGGGAATGACGATAGACAATCCTGTAGGGATTGACGATAGCAAATCCTATAGAGATTGACGATAGTCAATCCTATAGGGATTGATGATAGCCAATCCTACAGGGATTGATGATAACCAATCCTACAGGTATTAACGATAGCCAATCCCGTAGGGCAGTGGCGATAGCCAATCCTATAGGGATTGACGATAGCCAATCCTGTAGGGCTTGACGATAGCCAATCCTGTAGGGATTGACGATAGCCATTCCTATAGTGATTGACTATCGTCAATCTCTATGATGATAGGATATTTCCAATTGTCACGGGCAGTTGCACTCGTCCTTCTGCCGGATGTCGGATTCATCCTGCGGGTTTTTCTTGGTGCTATCCGTTTTTCGGGAAGTTGGAATGTGTCACATTTAGCTTGGACCTTGGTACATGAAATTCCAAGCTCTTGCCCAAGCTACTGTGCTATAAAACAGTTTCCTGTAATGGAAAATTCTCATTGTATACGACATCAATGAAAGTTGGGTCGATAAAAAAATTGTCTTGACGTGAAGGAGATTAACATCACAGCCTGCGGGTGCATTTTGCAATCCGATTTTGCGAAGACACCATTGAATAAGGTTTGATCAGAGAAACAGTCGGTTTACAAGGAAATCAAGTCTTACCCACAGTTTCTCTCCATCAAATTAACATTGAATGGGTTTTTATAAAACCTGAAAACAAGCTTACCCAAATTGCAACTCAAACGCAGGCTGTGACTCAATCTTTTCCACGATCGTTTTTTTTTTTTTTTTTTTTTCACCGCCGTCTAAAATCGTCAACGCATCGGTTCTTCAGCGTCGAGTAACAGTTTTACCTTCGAAAGGAAAAATGGTGGTCTATCTCTACCGGGTAATTGTTTCCTCGGTCCATATCGAGCGCACACTTTTGGCCACACTCTTGCCACATTTCTCCCATACTCGTTGTTCCACGCAGGAAACTCTCTGTACGTGACATTCGTATCGTAGCGAAAAATCCAAACCCCCTTAGTCAACGATGCGAATTTGTTGTCTAAATCTACTAATTTTCAGGAACTCATTACGACGCTATACATCGGGTTCCTAGGTCTTATTTTCAGCAGTTATTTCGTATATCTTGCCGAAAAAGATGCTGTCGGGCCCGATGGAAAAACCGACTTCTCGAGTTATGCCGATGCTCTCTGGTGGGGTGTGGTAAGTAAATGAAAACCGATTTTGCGACAAACTCGGTTTGCAGCATGTGACCTATATGTATAAATGATATATACGTACATATGATAAATGATATATGCGTATATATGATAAATTATATATGCGTATATATGATAAATGGTATATATGTATATATGATAAATGATATATATGTACATAAGATAAATTATATGTATGTATATATGCATAAATTGAAGTAGCCCTATATGCACCTGTGTTTCCCTGCATCATCTGAAGTATGATAGACTCCAGGCCCCAGAACACGGTACACCGCGGAAACCGGGGTACAATGGACCACTCGCGCTATCGCGTTGTAAATTTAAATCAATCTAGATCAAATTAATTTTAATGAATTCATAACGATATTAATGACCGTCAAGACCCCGGAATCTCGGCTACAATAGAACCCTCGAGCGATCGTCTTGAATTTTTCAATAAAATTGAATCAAATTTATTTCAATTAATTCACAACGATATTAATTACCGTCAATTACCAATTGCGACTGCTCGAAGCACGCGAGCCGCGAAACAAATTGTTAAGTTGACTTGAATAATTGGTAACTTTACCGGTAATAAGTAGTCACTAATATAATTAACTGGTGAATTCAAAACGCTTCTTGTAATCGATGTGGCAATTTGCCGACGGCGCGGCGGGGCGGAGGGGACGTTCGTGCGGAATTCAACGATAGCCAGGAGGCCAGCGTTTCCGTGTGTACGCACGAACGATCGACGTGCAGGCATAGTCCTACCGACGATATACCCATGGCCTTTGTGAAACACAACAGTGCCACCGATCGACCCCACCAGATTAATCGAACAATGCGCCGGGGCCCTTATCGTCGTCCTTACCTGTTTCGACGAAATAATTGCGCGAACGCGATAGTTTACGCACGCGAAGGGTACTCGGCTATTTATCGTCGATCGATCGTGTCGGGGAGCAACGGGAATTAAGTCCCGATCGGGTAAACGGTTCAATTATCGATGCCGCGATTGGTCCTTCGCGAATGGTCGTTGACACACTTTCGTTCGCGCAACATTGCCCGATGAGCCTCGACTCATCACTCGCAACGACACAAAAATCGGTCACGGGACAAGAGTGATTTTTTTTTTTTTTTTTTTTTTTTAAGGATTGTGAATTTTCGGCAATTTTGTCCGTGTCGAATATTTTGTTTTCTTTAGTACTCGATGTTCTATCGCAGATAACCGTGACAACGATCGGCTATGGTGACACAGTACCGCAAACGTGGATGGGAAAGATAGTAGCCTCGTGTTTCAGCGTCTTCGCTATCTCGTTCTTCGCACTTCCAGCCGTAAGTCAAGAGACACAGAGCTTTTCGAGTTCTAGGATAAAATTGTCCGATATTGCGGAGTATAGAAATGTGAAGAATTAGTTTTCATCTTCAATGTCATAGAAAATTGTAAATTCAATGCATCGGACTGGAAGTTTTTATTAAAAAACTGGTATATTTAATTTCATGTGAAATTGTGAGGAATGTTCGGGCTATTAAAAACATTCGAAATACTTTGTTTTTTATCACTTACTTTAATTTTATTGAAAAATCGATATACTTTTTCAATGAATTTAAAATAGATTATTAAAATTAAAGTACTTTTATAATAAAATTAAAGTAAATCACCTAACATAAAGTATTTCCAGTGTTTTCAATAGACTACACATTAATTTTTCATCAAAATTGTACATGAAATTGAATATACAAGTTTTTGCATAAAAACTCCAAGTCCGGTACATTAAGTGTTATACGATTTTTTTAGTGTTTTAAAGAGGGGAGATTGTATTTGGTAGCGCAAAATCGAACGAATTCGCGATACCTTAAATTCCCCACATTGTTGGGGAACAACGTTGAAAATTATTAATAATTTCATGAATTGAGTCGTCCAAGCTCATCCGGGTCGTTTTCTTCGTTTGCAGGGAATTTTAGGTTCCGGTTTCGCGTTGAAAGTCCAACAGAAGCAGAGACAGAAGCACTTCAATCGTCAGATACCGGCTGCGGCAATGTTGATACAATGTCTTTGGCGATGTTACGCAGCTGACAAAGCAATAAACAGCGTTGCCACATGGAACATCTACATAAAGGATCCAGCCCCGGCCGGTCAGCCGTCGACGCCGCTCGGAAAGGTGAGAATTCGACGATTACTTAGTATATTACTCGTTAACAACGTGTAGACGTTAGATGTTGACTTGTCAATGTTATTAGTTGCTTCCGATGTTCTATGAGCATTGAACTGAGGAACCGCTCGTTGCGATGTCTCTTTACGTATTCTATTATAATCGGCGTCACGATGTAATGGTAAGGCACACGCTGCTATTATAGAGGGGGGGGGGGGGGGGGGGGGCGTGAGTGGGGCAAAATGGACCAGTCAAGCGATTCAGCCAATTTCTGTCGATCCACAAGACAAAATTTAATTTATTTATTTTCAATGCAAGAAATTAATCTCCGACACTGATTTGGCGTGTCAGGAAAAAGTAAAAAAAAAAATGGGACAAAATGGACTGTTCTGAAATTGTAGATAAAATTGATATATTTTAATAATGAAAAATTCAGGACTTACGCGTTAGGTTTTTATTGCTTTCTGGATAAAATGTGAATTGTTCGGATATGAAAAATGATAGGGGGCAAAATGGACCGCCTGACCTTTTCAAAATCTCATTATGTTTCGGCACGCGTAAAGTTTGCCCCTGCTCTCCCCTAAACGTACGGAAGAGTGAGGCAAAAAGGAACATCAGGGCAAAACGGGCCATTTTTAGTAATTTCCACGCGGGAGATGAAAGGAAAAGTCTCGTCTCAAAAGGAGGACACTGATCCGTTTTTTCCCGCTCTCCCCTTCGAAGGAGGGTCGAAGAGAGAGAGAGTAGTGCGTCCTTTATCCTCGTGATTTCCTCTGCGAGCGTGCCAAGATTAAATTTAATAATTTCAACGAGTGAATTTATGATTACTCCGTTAAAAGGCGGACGCTTAAAGCCCGCCCCATTGGTAACGCGGGGATGGAACGCTGGGAAACTTGTCCGAAAGCTCGCTGACTCTCATCCTGGCTTAACTGCAAAGTTACTCGACGAAATTTAGAGGCAGACTTGACTAACATGCAACGAAGTTTATTCCGTGTCGTACTGGCTGGCTTAGTTATGAACTTTGTGCGCTATCCCGTTGGCCCGTGAAACCTGAACGCTCCAAAAATGTCGCCGATTTTTGCTAAATACGGACACGGCAACATTTTTCACTGTAATTTTTTCATTTAAGTTTCCATGTCTCGGTAACAAAAATTGTAATAAATTTTTTTTTTTTTTACGACTGCCGAAACGATTTCTGGTCAAAAGCCTATTATTATCGGAAGCGTTACATTAAGAGAAGGATTTAATGGAAATGACCATAAATCTGGTAAAAACCGACAGGACTTTCAAGTACACGCAGTAAAAAATAATTTCGAAAAATCGGAATTCCAAGTTTAGTAAAAATAATTTTTGTTAAATGAATGACAAACTCGTTTCTTCAGGTTTGAATATACAAACCTGTCATTTTATTTCCCGTGCAATTAACAATTTTACTTTCTACTTTCGTTTGCAAAACTGGAGCCAAATGGTGCGATCGGAAAATTAACAAATAAAAATTCTGGACATTTGTGAACGACAAGTTGGTGCAAAAAGTACAAACTTTTTTTACTGCCTTGCCTGGTCGAAATTCACCGGCACTTTTGGTAGTTTTTCCCAGATCCTTCTCTCAAGGTATATCAACTCAGCTTCATGTAATAATTGTTTATACTGAACATAGTTAGCAACGTAAAAAAAAATTTATCGCAGATTTGGGTTGGGTTGGGTTGAACGATAATTATTAAACTCCCCTTCGATATTTTGCAGATTGTTTTTTTTTTCTAGATAGTGATTTTTTTTAGGTTGGATCGTCGTAAAGAGCTTGTTTTATTACATCACGGGGCTCAGAGTTATTAGAAAAAAAATATATATATATACAATTTTAAAAAAAGTTCCTGGTCGTCGTCATGCGCGAACATGAACTTTGCGTAAATTACCGTTCCTGCTCAGCCCATATATAGAATTCTCATAATCAGATATCGTGCTCGCACGAACCCTCGCGGCCAAACCCCCTTGCTGATATTAAATTAGCGAGAGTGAAAGAGGGAGGGAGGGAGAGAGAGAGAGAAGAAAGTTAAGCGTGTTTCCGTTCGACTGAAGGAGATCCCAGAGTCGTGTTGCACGAAAAAAAATCCTCTGAGCCCTGTTAGAGCCCATTATAAAAAAAAAGTAAAAAAAAAAGAAAACATAAATTTTACTATTAATTTTATCACGAATTTATGAATCGTATTTAACGTTTAGTTTCTCGACAGAACAGTATTGATAAAACCACCCTACTGTAATTTCAGTTGATTTGTGTAAAGAAGATGGTATGTAAATGGTTTAGATTTGATTAAATATTTTTACTCAAAAAATTTCCTCTTTCTCTCTTTTGCATGTTTATTTAATTAGATTTTTTAGTTTTTTTTCTTTTTTTTTTTTACATATTTTCTACCGACACTTACTTTCTTTACACCTTAATTTTCTAATTCGTACGGTTCACCGATACCACTATTATGCTAATGTGCAACTTAACATCTTTGAATATGTTTATTAATTACGTTATTATAATTTTTACATACCGTTAGAAAATACACTAAAAAAAATCATCGTCGCGAACGAAACGGACGTCAGGCGAGATTAAAAACGTCGCGCTAATTAAAAAAATTATCTCGTTTGCGAAGGTTTGAAACACGAATGATTATACAAAATACATCGGAAAACCTCTACGAAGCGTGGAGCACGCTCGAAGCTCAGCTCCGGCGAGGAGATGAAGTACGACGGGGCATCATTTAAACCCGATCCGATAAATCGCAAAAAAAGAAATTCTAAAAAAAAAAAGATTTTTTTTTCCGCCGACGGGAGAACTTTGACGATAAAATATGTTCATGCAAAAAGAACCAAATTACCAAATCATCGTTCGACGTACGCATCGATTTATTTTCAGCTTATGAAATCGGAAAAAAGTAATTCTCGAATCTCTCTTTCCCTCTCTCGTGACAGACAAGTTCACGACTCAGCTGTGTAGAGCAATAAATCGAATCGGCGTACGAGACCAACACATATATATTGACAGTGAAATTCGATCGATTTTTTTTTTCGGAAAAATTTACACGATTTTAAGTAGCGGTGTACATACGATGGCTTATGTGTCTGCTGCATGTGCATGAATTATCGTTGCTTTTTGTGATGTGCATTTTGACGGGTGTAATGGCTTGCGTATGGGTAAAGGCGGAGAATATGGCCCGTTCCATGGTTCATCGATTTACGGGTTAATCGGGGTGGGCCATATTCACCACTTTCACCCTATACATAGCCCGCTCTTGCTGTGTGATCAACATGGGACCACCGATGGGCCGACATCACCCAGCGGAGGATCTCGATCGAGAGCTCGGAGCCTGCAAGGAAAAATCAACAAATGATCCGGCCATTTAATAAGGTCACTTAAAATCCAGTCAGTTCGTTTTGATTTTTGCCGCGTATGAAAAGAGTTTTCGGATGAAAAAAAAAAAATTTGTGTCAATGTATCGATACTATCGACAAAAAGTTTGTATTTATCAAATGTATCTTAAGATGTGTATGAAATATATCGCCGCAAATATAATGTCAATTATTTATGGCAAAATATTTCTATGATATATGACAAAATATATCTCTGATATATGGCAAAATATATCTCTGATATATGGCAAAATATATCTCTGATATATGGCAAAATATATCTCTGGTATATGGCAAAATATTTCTATGATATATGACAAAATATATCTCTGATATATGGCAAAATATATCTCTGATATATGGCAAAATATATCTCTGGTATATGGCAAAATATATCTCTGATATATGGCAAAATATATCTCTGATATATGGCAAAATATATCTCTGATATATGGCAAAATATTTCTATGATATATGGCAAAATATATTTTTGATATATGGCAAAATATTTCTATGATATATGGCAAAATATATTTTTGATATATGGTAAAATATATTTTTGATATATGGCAAAATATTTCTATGATATATGGCAAAATATTTCTATGATATATGGAAAAAGGCCTATAACATGATATTGTCTTCCAATTAAAAAATATAATTGAAAGTGTGCTCTACAACTTTGTGGTTACACGTGATTGGTATCGGATAAATCCGCTTTGGAGTACCATCCCTCTCTCGCGTTTCGTAAATTCGGTATTCGTGAGAGGACATCGGGAAAATTTTCCAATTGTTTTGGCACGGTGAATCGGTTAGTCGCTCGTGAGTGAGGTCGGGACTAAATGGGTAAGCGCTTATCGAGCGTCGAGGGGTGGAAAGCACCCTCCTCGGGTGGATCGAATTTTCGTTTGCAGGCTCGCGAGCTCGAAGCCAACCGGCTGGACGGCATCACCGACGATTTCGACGCTGCTGGTCAACAGGGCGAATGAGAATAGAGGGCGAAAAAGACAAAGACACTAGCAACACGAGCTTTCTCCGTTTAAATGGAACGTAGGGTAGTGCATGCTGTGTTCGACGTGTTGTAATGGGAGGGCACCGGGGGTTCAGTCTCTGATGATCCAGGTGGCAAAGAAGGCGAGCGTGCTGAAGAGACGGAAATCGAGGAACCGGATGGAGATGCAGCAACCCCAACAGGCGGCACTGCCGCCGGTCACTATATCCGGCGGTACGACGGCCGCCGGTCCCACCGACAGCGGTCGCATCGACAACGAGGGTGACGTTGTTTTTTACATGGAGGAACCCAAAGCCGGAACGCCGAACCGGGCGAGACGTGACAATCGGTAAGTCACATCCAAGAGACCCGTAAATTAACCCTTTCCGTCACCCTGAAAAATTATTTTTCTGATGTGCGGCGCTTACATAAATATTTATTTGGTTTACATCATTATTTATTTAATTTATATAGATATTTATTTGCGAATGACCGTCAGATAAATTATTTTTCTGCACCTTCTTTCGCTCAGTGTTCAATTTTTTAAATCTAATTTCTTAGATGAAATACCGAGGTTTTGTTATTACAGTGTCAAAGTGTATGGCTCAAAGGGTTAAGGATGCATCACATATGCATTTCCAATCCAAATGATTAAATTATTAGTGATAATGTTGATTGAAGTTATGAAACCAAAAAACTAATTTAAAATAATCAAATAATCTTTAATATTTATAAAAAGTAAATGTTGATTTGTGTGTTTAGAAAAATATCTCGCAAAAGAAATCGATTCGGGTCGATTGAGAGAACTTTTTTTCGTTGGAATTTTATTTTACCATGCGTAATCTTAAACAAAGAAATCTAGATGGTCGCCAAAGCGGCCCAGTACAGAGTTTCGTGTCCGGTAGTGTGAGTAGTGTTTTTCCGATTGGCAGGGGCAGCCTGTTTACGTCGCAAACGAGCTCAGTTACGGAAGCTGCCAGCGACGAGATTGACATCGACATTGATGAGCCCCAAAGAGTCACGACGTGAGTATAATTGTTATCGATATATATTATCTTTCCTTTTCGCATTAACCAGCAATAACCCATAAAAAAACAACAACAAAAAGATCAGCAAGAAAAAAGTGTTCCATTACTAAATTTTTCATTATTTTCATCGAATAAAATTCGTTTTAAAATCTCAATCAGTATATTTCAATAATATGATAATATGAAAAATTTTGTAATTTTTTTTCTTTCCTGACAATATTAGTATATCGGCTGTCTTGCCTCATGATAAATTATAATCCATCCAATTATATTTTCGAGATGAATTATCATCGAAGATAACGATCGTCGATTATTATCGTAAAAATCGGGCTTCGCAATCTTTAATCGATATCTAATAACATGGCAATTGGTTTTAATTACTCTATCGGCTGCCTTGCCTCGTGATAAATTATAATCCATCCAATTATATTTTCGTGATGAATTATCATCGAAGATAACGATCTTTGATTATGATCGTAAAAATCGGGCTCCGCATTCTTCAATCGATATCTCATATCATGGCAATTGGTTTTGAGAATGACGACCGCGCGCTCGTCGTTTTCTCATTATCGCTGAGGAATCTCCGAAGGCAACGGTCCGTATGCCATTAATGCTGTTGCAGCTGGCGTGCAACACGATTACCCGAAGTAACGTAACCATTCGCGGTACACACCACATATATGTGTGTAACCAAACCCCGAACCGCGCGCGGTAAAAGCTTGACAGCGTTGGAGGAGCTTGCACGCGACAAAAGAGAGCCTTTCGCCACTCCATTTGGCTACGTACGGCCTACATTCGGCTCCCTTACATTCACCAATTTCGCTCCGCGACACACGGCTCTAAAACTCTTTTCCATTTTTTTTTTTTTCCAACCGTGGACTCGTGCCAACTAAGATTTTAACGACTTCGTACCAGGCGTTTGATGTCAATGCTAATAGTTTCCTTGCACACTGCTCGCAGCCTGTCTTTTTTCTTATATCCGAATGTCGACGGTACGATCGAGAATAAAATGACCGGTGACAAAAAATTAAATTAACATTTGTGCGGAACATCATTTTTGTTCAAAGATGGATCATGAATGTCCATCTTATATTTAAATTTTGCTTTTATCATTTTTTTCTAATTTTTTTTTTTATAATACATAATGCACACATGTTCTATAATAGACGAAAAAACAATTTTTTTAACCTAATTATTATAATGTATACTAAATAATATTTCACAATATGCAATAAATAATTTGAGAATTTTTTTTGGTCAATTATAAATTTCGTTTGTCAAAAACGAAGATGTGTTCAGGACGTCCGCTCTGTAACTTTTATCGCAAAGCTTTAAAATGTTATCTAAAATTGGACCGAGACATCACTGATTCTGCTTCGCCGCCCGGTCCATTGCCATTTTCGACGAGCTTCACCTGTCGATGAACACGCGGCACACGTGGAAAAATCGTACCGTCATTTCCTTTGGACCTTTGAACGTTCGAGGTTGTGTTTTTTTTTTTTTTTTTTGTCGTCGTTACAGAGTAATCGGAAGGGTCACCGGTTTGACACGTTTGAAAGCGGCAAACTCTTCATCCCGCTCTATCGACCTCGATATTTCTCTCTCCTAAAAATGGCTTGCCGAATGCTATTGCTATTCTCGGCTTTTATTTTCTTTTATTATCCAGCCCGATCGACGAGGCTGTCCAAATTGATGACCAATTTAATGCACAATTCACCGTAACAAGCTTCGAGCTTCGTTTGCCTAAATTGTGATCCACTCATTTTTTTCAACTCGTCACCAGAATTAGCGCGCGCCGGATTCCGTTGAAAATGGTAATTGGAAAAACAATATGTTTTTAATAGTTTTCGGCGTACGGAAATGACGAGGGAGAAAAAAAATCGAATCTCCTGTGAAACCTTTTTTTTCCAAACTTATCGATGATTGCCAGTTGTCATATTATTACAAATATCATAACTCATTTAACTATGTAATGTTATAATCGACCGTTTAACTTCGACGATACTTTGGACCTAAAACAAAAACAAAAAAAAAATGCGATTCTTTTCGTACCAGAGGCGCATGTAAGCCTCGGCCAAGACAGAATATCGTGTGTGGTGGACGTAAAATCAATACTGAACTCGTGAATTCCTTAGGCTCACCGAGGCCCACAGAAACGCTATAAGAGCGATACGAAAGATCAAGTACTTCGTCGCCCGTAGGAAGTTTCAGCAGGCAAGAAAGCCCTACGACGTCAGGGATGTTATAGAGCAGTATAGCCAAGGGCACTTGAACATGATGGTGCGAATAAAGGTAAGTTATTCCGATATGAAATCTTCTCATCCAACGTTGAAATACATGAATATATGTGTGTACTAGTGGTTGTTGTGGCTCGCGCGATTCGTCGACTCACATACATTCACAATCATTCACAAACCCTCAAACACCTCTCAAGGCACTTGCAGACACCCTTGCAGACACCCTTGTAGACACACTTGCAGACACCCTTGCAGACACCCTTGCAGACACCCTTGCAGACACCCTTGCAGACACCCTTGCAGACACCCTTGCAGACACACTTGCAGACACCCTTGCAGACACCCTTGCAGACACCCTTGCAGACACACTTGCAGACACCCTTGCAGACACCCTTGCTGACACCCTTGCAGACACCCTTGCAGACACCCTTGCAGACACCCTTGCAGACACCCTTGCAGACACCCTTGCAGACACCCTTGCAGACACCCTTGCAGACACCCTTGCAGACACCCTTGCAGACACCCTTGCAGACACCCTTGCAGACACCCTTGCAGACACCCTTGCAGACACCCTTGCAGACACCCTTGCAGACACCCTTGCAGACACCCTTGCAGACACCCTTGCAGACACCCTTGCAGACACCCTTGCAGACACCCTTGCAGACACCCTTGCAGACACCCTTGCAGACACCCTTGCAGACACTCTTGCAGACACCCTTGCAGACACCCTTGCAGACACCCTTGCAGACACCCTTGCAGACACCCTTGCAGACACCCTTGCAGACACCCTTGCAGACACCCTTGCAGACACCCTTGCAGACACCCTTGCAGACACCCTTGCAGACACCCTTGCAGACACCCTTGCAGACACCCTTGCAGACACCCTTGCAGACACCCTTGCAGACACACTTGCAGACAGTCTCGCAGACACCCTTGCAGACACTTTACTCATATATCTCTAAGAGCGTATGTCCATTAAAGGGCTTAGAATAGCAAGGGTGCAAGAACTTTAACGGGGCTTGGAATAATAAGGGCTTAAGTCCGGCCCTTCCCGTGATATTTGGTACGGAGGCAACGGCGAGGCTTTTTTTATATCATGTTTATATCCTCGTCCTGAAAAAAATGCGTTTATGTTCGGATACTGCGCTTTGCCTGTCATAGTTGATTTACCTTTTCAACTTTCGGCTGTCAAGTGAAAAAGACAAAAAGTAGGAAACAAGCCAATCCCGATGTTTTTTTCTTACCTCCTAACAAAAAATACTTATTTCCTAAAACCGCAAGTTTATAAATATTTCATTAACGCGAAATATCGGTCGGACTTGGGCTGCTGTGGTTTGCAGGAGCTGCAGAGGAGATTGGACCAGACCCTGGGTAAACCGGGCAGCTACCTGGCGGGAATCGACCGGTCGGGCAACGTAAAGCCAATGACGATCGGCGCACGCCTGTACCGGGTCGAGCAGCAGGTGAGCGGCGCAGCTGTGTTTTATTTCATATAATTGTTGTTATACACCCTGCCCGAATCCTGCGGAGTCCTTGTCGCACAGATTTTTGAAAAATTTCGGCTTTCATCGACTACAAATCCAATAAAATTCAAAGCTCCTTGAGGATCATATGATTAATCAGTTTCCATTTTTTTTTTTTTCGAAGCAGTCGATTGTCCAAAGCCAAACCATACTTTATTACACAGGCTCGCATGCCTGTGCATTTATACGAGAATTGTTCAGAATCGACAATTTTCAGATCCACGGCTTGGTTTTATTTTATATAACTGTTTTTTTTTTATATACTCTGCTCGAATATTGCAAAGCTCTCGTCCCGCGGATTATCAAAAAGTTTCGGCTTTCATCGACTACAAATCCCATCAAATGATAAAGTTTCGGATTTCGACTAAAAATCCCATCAAATCCAAAACTCATGACATGATTAATCATTTTCCACTTTTAATCCTCGGGGCAGTCGATTTTCCAAAGACAAACCAAACTTTATGACACAGGCTCGCGTGCCTCGAAAATATTAAATTTATTCGACAATTGTTACCACAAAAGTAAGCCATTTTTGTGAATCTATAAAATTTTCGTATATCGGCCGGTGGAAAAAGTATGAAAAATGCAACGAGCGTTTGTTTCGTCGCTTTCACGCCGAGTTGCCAGGCGAGTCGCCCTTTAAAGCCTTTCACTTTTCGACTCTCGCTCCATTTATTCCTGTCTCGGTCGATTCTCACCGAAGGAGAAGTGGAAACAGGATGGAGGGTGAAACGATAGAGAAGCGTCGACAAAAAAAAAGTAAAGCACTTTTCCTCAGCCGATTTCCTTCCACCCTCGCGAAACCTCTGTATTCCTCAACCTTTCATTTCGACGAGATATAACCAACTTGGAGTCGTGTATATATTCAGCCTGGCAGTCCTGCATGCGCGAGTCGAAAAGGGGAAGGGACGGAGATTTTTCTATTCGAAGCCTGTCTGTCGGCAGATTGAAGTTCATTCGCTCAAAGCGAATGGGGAGAGAGAGAGAGAGAGAGTGTTTCATCTCCCTTTCCGATGCGCTCTTGAAATTGATTTCCGCAGAGTTTCGTTAAAGAAAAATTCGCCCCCCCCCCCCCCCCCCAGGAAATCTTCGTAGTCCGAACTTTTTGCATTTATATCGGGCATCGAGACCGAATCAGCGGGGTCGCGAAGTATGTTGCGGGTTTGTTTTTACAGAAAAATTCTTTGTCAAAATTTTTTTTAATGCTGAAATTAAATCGATAAGCTTAAATAATCAAATAAGCATCGCGACGCTAAAAAAAAATTGAAATTTCTTACAGCTATGCAAATCCGCTTTATGTTCAGGTGCTCCAAAAGTAGAAAATTAAAAATAGCGTTCACGCTGTCCTGAAGTAAATTCTCCAGGTCTCACAAATAAATCTATCGATTAAATTCGCGTCGGAAAAAGAAAAATATATAAAATTTTAAGTAAAATATATTAATTTTGAAGTAAAATATATTATCTTTAATGTGAAATATGTTAATTTTAATGTAAAATATATTAACTTCAAAGTTAAATATGTTCACTTAAAAATTAATTATGTCATTTTTTTTTTAGTTCTGGGTCATAACGAATTTTTTTGCACGCACTGGTTTGCTTTGAGGCAATGTTGTGAATTACAAGCCCTGACTTGAAATGCCGCATATATTGATGCGGTCTTTCCGCAACGACTTTTTTTTCCTTTCGCGACACTTTAGCCAAGTAGCCACGACGACGATGTCGAAGACGATAATGCACGGAAACAATGATAACGGTGACACGACGTTTGATGTCGTACGGATATTTTTGTTTGTTTCTCATAGCTGTCGGTAATGGACAAGAAGCTCGACCAACTGGTCTACGTACTGAACGCACTCGCCCAGAAACAACAGATTCCGCTCAGAAGCATCGAGGACGACGTTTAACCGATAGCCGCTGTCGCAGCATTAAAGTTACCAATGTTTCCACCTGCTGTTTTATTGCGGTTAACAAATAATCACTGGCGCGCTGAAAGTCCTCAACGAAGCTCGTTAAACGTCATCTTGCCACGCCTGGATTGAAATTCGTCTGCTGTTCGCGTGTAAAGACGAGAGCGGGGTCAAACGGACCACCAAGACGAAGTGGACTCGTGTTCTCCATTTTTTTATGGGATCTCTTTTTGTCAGGCGAAAAATCGGTAAGACTATTCCGTTTTGCACCCGGAGGTCCGTTTTGCCCCGCTTCCGTCTACGTCGGAGCGCCAAGGCTCGGCCTACAATTTGACGATGGATCTTCGCATAAAAATCCGAACTCGATCGGTCATTTCTGTTTTCGCACGACAAGTCATATTGTGTAGTAAGTGGGAATCGCAACTCTCGCGCCTGAAATCCAAAAGCCGAATGCAGGTTTGATAAAAAAAAAAAAAAGAAAAATAGTTGCCGAATTTGAGAATCAATTTTTCACACGAAAAATCACACATTTCGGAAAAATCGAGCTTTTATTTTTAATCTACAAAGTTTGCAATTTTCTACTTGACCTTCGCGAGTAGAGAATCGACAACCTAGATTAACGGAATTTCCGCAGATCTACTGAATTTACAAAATAATTTTTTTTCTTTTTCAAAATCGGACTCAAAAAAATATATATATGCTTCGAAAGCTTCGAGAGTGCGATTTCCCCTTAATAACTTGTTCCTGCGAAGAATCCGCAAAGTGGACCGACAAAACTTTCGCAAGGACCTCGCGATACGAAGTTTGATACGCACAGAAAGTCGACGAGGAAGTAAAAAAAAAAAAAAAACATTTTGTAATACGTATAGGGAGGAAAAAAGCTCGAAAGGTTGCCCGGGATATTCGATCGAACGAGCAGGCTCTCGGCGATTTCATCGACACACAACGCCGAAGTAAATCAAGCAATCATGTACAGGATGTGTGAGTGTGTGTGTGCGTGTGTGTGCATGTCAGGTTCAGGTTTGTTGGGAACAAACAAAAAAAATTCTGACGTAAAAAAAAAGAAAAAAGAAATGGTATTTGCCCGCGAATGGCGGAATTTCGATTGGGAGAAAATAATGAATCACGTATATCGCACAGCATCCCCTTTTGAGTGACTCGTGCTATTCTTGTAGATATTTCAATTACTTAGATTGGACGGTCCTGCAATTTTAGAAGTGAACACTTTTTTATTTCTTTTTTTTCTTTTTTTTTTCATCGGCCCAATAAATCTACATACGATTTTAATTATGTGACTGAAGTGGCACAACGCATTTTTTAATTTCGTTCGAATAAAGAATATTAATTAATAAAAAAATTGCGCAACGCAAAATATTGTTTCCGTTGGCCGAGAATTCGTACGCTTTAGTCACATACTTTAAATCAAGTCGATAGTTAAATGTACCGGCGTCAGACGTAAAACTTGGAACAAAAAATAAGAATAAATTTCACGTGGAGGATTATCAGCCTTTCCCCGAGGAACAAACTCGTTTAACTAAAATAATTAGCGTTCTCGAGGACGCCGAAAAAAAACCGCATATGTAAATATATACACCGAATAAAAACACGTGAGTAAAATACACACGCAGGATTACAATAAAGAAGAAGAAAGCAAAAAAAAGTAAAAATAATAATAATAATAATAATAATAATAATAATAGGTCGATGAAGCTACCTTGGAGGTTAAAGCTTTTAATGGTATTTTTAATAATTCTTATTATTCAATTATTAATTGCTAATAAAATGATATAGGTGGTAGGGTCCAAAATATATATTCGACTCGATCGACGACGAAGGTATATTTTTTATTTTTTATTTTTGCCGAACGAATCGTCGTCGCAATTTTTTTATTATCCTGGCCGTTGACGGTTAAAACGCCTGACTCTGGCACGAAAGTTCTTAAGTTATATTTTTATTAGATTCGATATTAGGCTGAGACATGCGGCGAGATTATTATATCGATATGGGACGACAGTTCTTACTCCGTTTATAGTAAATTTATCTCTGGAGCGATGTACATATTAATTAGGAATATATTCATGATTCTGTCGTCCCTGAAATGTATTTTTTTTTATTTTAACAGAATCTGCAGTAGACACAGCGGAATAATAAATAGTAAAAATATAATTGATCGATTAATTAATTAATTTGTTATGAATTGATTAATTAATTAATTGACGGATGTGCACAGCTAACGCGTAACGACCATAAAACTTTGTAAAATAACACTGCTGAAGCCGGTAAGTGCAGATCTCTGCATACTCTATGGTGCCTCTTCACACTCGAAATACTTCGCTATTAGACAATTTTATTGATTATAGTTTAAGGATTTAACATAATCGTAAATTAATATTATTACATAAATAAATATATTAGGTAACAGCAGCGAATAATGACAACAATATTAACGATAACAGATTTAAATAACTCGAAGTCTAAGTGATATTCAAAACGAAGGAGCTTCTCGCGATCGTAGATAATTTATTTTGTCAATTTGCGCCATTAAATTTTTTTTTTAACTTCTCGAACAAATATGCTCGGGATAATTCGACGATGGGCTTGACAGCGTAATTTCCCGCGACGCGATGTAAAACAAACTCGGTCGGTAACAAATACTGTAATACATTTTTTTAGAGTCGCTAATTTTGAAAAAATGGATTATAATTTTTATTACCTATAGAGTCCGGCTTGGACCACAGGAGGCCGTTTCATATCGTCTCAAATGAAACCTGAGCCATTCTCGGAATGCCATTATTTATGTCACTTGTCAACATTTTGCTTTTACTGGAATCAAAATTTAAACAAAAAATAGGGATTTTTTAAATTTAGCAACTTAAATAAAGTGTCACAACTATCCTCGAATTACCAAATCCAAGTGATTTCTTTCTTCACATGTCTACAGGTTTGTTTAAATAACAAAACATAACGAGACAAAAAACGTGATTTTTTACGAGATTGACAATATTGAAGCAATGTCGACCAATATTACTAGACTATCCTATAAGACCATCAATTTAATCTGCAGAGTTGGCGTTCCTTGTCTGGCGTTCCTTGTTACATATCTACCAAATTTTCACCTAAACAGAAATAGCCCCATGCGCACAGGACGCTTTGAGTAACACAATTTGTTGAAATTATTGAATTAAAAAAAAAAACATCCTATTGCGAATTTTATTTAGTCAGATCTTGTGTGAAACAGAAAAATTGTAGAAATTTGTACGAACTACTAGTGGAATGATCACTTGCGGGATTTGTTCGAGAGATCGAGAGTCCGATTAAAAATTGAGATTTGTCGAATTGTAACAATAAATGTAAAAAAAAAAAAAATGTCGGAGCAAGTAGAGTTCGTGAATCGGCCGAAAATAAAGTAAAATGAATTATTAAAGTTTTAAAGATAAATTAAAAATAAAAACGGTCTTTGCCATGAAATTTTTTCGCGTGTAATAAAAAGAACCCAAAAAACTTGAATAATTACGAAAATTTAGAATGAAAATTTTAAAAATAGTTTAAGACTAACCACATCTTTTAGGGTCCATCAATCCATTCGAGTATTTTTTAGTTACTCCAGTCTCACGTCTAGTCTAGGTAGGGAAATACACAACATAAAATATAATGAGTTTCACGAAGACGGTAAATTATTGAACAGTGGCGCTGAATTGATCGCCTCCGATTTATCGAGATTTCAATTTACAAGATCTCTGCTAATCACAGCTTAGCATGCGAAATACCACACAAACTATAGTTAGGGCGATGCGAAACAGGCTCAGTCGGTAACCAAAACTGTAATCCAATTCCTCAAGAATGCTAACGTTTAAAAAAAACATAAATTACCATTTTTATTGCCTATTGAGCCCGGTTTAGGCATCGCCATTTTACATACCCTTGACGATAAATGTTGATAATTTTTATTTCACCACGCGGTTTGCCTGTCTCGTTGAAATATTTTTAGTTTCTCATACGTGTGCTTCGTTAATCGTTTTCATTGACGCGTCGTGTTATCAAATTTCATTGTTAACGTCAAACTACTCTACTATCGTGAGATCTGTAAATTTTGACTAGTTTCTAAATACCAAACCGAGAAAGCTTTGAATTCCGGAACTGACGAAAATTCAGAATCAGCCGGTTGTATTCATTCAAAAATTGATGTAATTTTGCTATTTCTCTATTTTAGTCAGGTATTTCTCTTCCCCTTAAGGCGAAGCGAAAGCACGTCAGTCGAAACAAAAATTGTAAATCCGTTACACCTACACTGTAAAGCGTAACTTATTTCAGACATCAACAGAATAACCTTTCTCGACGAAATGTTCACTTCAAATTCGAGCAATTTTTTTAAGGTACAGAATTCAAAACTTTCGCGGTTCTACTACTTAAGCTTTTTTATGCGCAACATGACTTCGTCGACAAATTACATTAATAATACTACTTAGTTTTTAATCAATAATAATATTAATAATCGTAATTATAATACTAATAATAGTTCAATAACACAATCGCGTTATAGTTAAGATAGTCATTATGGAGCATATCGCAAATTTACTTTTTCATAAATTAATTAGTCTTCGGGCGAAGAAAAAAAATGTATTTAACTGGGCCGATGGCCCACTAGTGCACCTGGTGAATTGCTAGTCAATATAGTGAATCGTCACGCGCGTCGTAGTTACGAATTTTCTCAGATCTCAAAAAAATCGACACTCACCGCGAAAACTTGTAACGCAAAATTTTACTACATTTCCTTCCGGTTGCGAAGCTTTATTTACATTTTAAACAAAACATTTGACGCTACTTCGCAAGTACCTATCGTTTCGTTGCTCTCGATCGATCCCAATTTGTGCGCAGAACTTTTTGACAATTGATTACTGTATTGTCAAGGAGAAGTGAAGTGCCACCCACATAGCACGGAAATATTTTTGAAAGGTTTCGATAATATCTTTTTGAAATATTGGAAATATTTTATCAATATTAAGAAATATTTGGGAAATGTTTTAAAATCATTTTGAAGATATTTTTTTGTCCGCTCATAAATCTTACATAGAAATGTTTCAGAAATGTGTTTCAAACATTTCAGTGAAATATAAAAGATTGCATCACCAATCCAAATTGTGTATTCACATCCGCATAAAGACGGAAATATTTCGTAAGATTTGAAAAATTGAAAATATTTCCCAAATGTTTTCAAAATATTTCATGCTATATTACAGAATGAACTTTCACTCCTCGAAAACAGCCACTCGTTTTTCTCTACGTTTTTCAAAATGTTGAGTTAAACGCAGATTATTAGCGTCTTCATCGCACAGTCGAGCAGACGCTAATAATTTGGTTTTCCTTAGAAAAGCTTAAGCTCTTTAAAAAAATCAACAGTTTTTTTCGACATTCCAAAATGAAAATCCATAAAAATTAATACTTCGCATAAAATTCGCATCCCAAATTATTTGGACCAATATATAATACTCTCTGAAATAAATACTCGCTAAATCGAAACCTGTTAGAACAATTGTACAAGTGCCGTGCACATATTAATTATTCCACGAAACAGTGGAAGGCGCAGATATTTTATTAGCCGAAAAATCTATGAAACCCATTTCGACCAATGTTGACAGTGAAATTTATTCTGAGCTACGAGTAAAAACCGACCAAAAGACACCAATGACTCTCGACGATAAAACAGGTCGTCGAATATTTTAAAAAATTCCAATATTTGTTAGGAATCCAATAAATTCGAAATTCCTTGACTCGCTTCGATAGATTACCGGGCGGCTCGTAGACATTTTTTAAATATATAGTTATAGTAATATCCTTAAAATATCGATACGGCTGAAATCGCCGAACGATCAAAAAATGCACTTAATAAGGCTGGTCTAGTTTCAGGAGGACCAATCGATGTTTTTTTTTCTGTTGCGAAAATGTATGCGTGAAATTGGGAGCGAAAACAAAAAATTGGAAACTAGAAGTCCAGTCGGGTGAATCGCAACGATGACAATCTTTAGTGATAAAATACGATAACGACGTTGGAGTCGAAGAGTAAAAAAAAAAATCTTTGAGGAATCGCGAATGAATGTGCTAATAAATTTGTGACGTCGTTAACTCTTGAAACTACAACAGTCGAATTTTTGATCTATTTGTACGATTATCGCTAATACAAAAAATTTAAAAAAACACTGACAAAAAAACCAACAATAATAATGAAAAACTCAATCATATCACCGTAGTTGCCTATACACACTATCCACTAGTAGTATCTTGTTGATAATATACTGTTGACATGCAATGAATGAAAAATCAATTGATATAGTATAATAAGCCCGTTATTAAAATCTTAAGGGTGACATTTCTTTTCGTATTTTTTTTTCATAATCATCCGAACCAGACATAAAGAAGAACTCTGTTCCACGTAAGATACTCTTCATTGTACGATTGTATGCAAAATAATGGATAAATCCAGAGAGACCAGATGGAGATAATTAATTAATATTTTTAATAATAATTTGTAATTAATTATTAATTAGTCAATCGATCGTTCAATCTGGTATCTCTGGATGCGTCCTTACCGTAACCGTTGCGACCACTCACTGTTTTGTGACTTTTAAATATACCTCTAAATTAACAAATGGCAAAAAAAAAAAAATACAGGGTTCTTCGATATGAAATTGCAACTTGAAGCAAGAAGAGAGAGATTACAATACGGCGGTATTGCATTTTTCATCGGAAAAGATACGATGCGTTATTAATGTCGCAAAACGCATACACATTGTCAGATACGATAAAAAAATATTTATCTTTTCCATAGCAAAGATATTTTGCAAGTGTCCTTCCAAATATATAAATGTGGTAGAGCTCTCTGACGGGTCTATGACACTTTATAGTATTAGCGAAAAAGAAGTCATGTAATTAAAGTAAATCTAGCGGTCCATCCACTGAACCAAAATGAAAAAAAAAAAATTTGACATGCTCTCTAAGCCTACGCATAATTTTATTAACACTGTTATTATTTTAATTTTATTTACGACGTGAAACTTATTCTACTGGGATGGACGAGGATGGACCAAAGCATTATGTATAAATCTATAAATACTATAAATACCGATAAAAAATTTTAAATGAATAAATATATATATATATATACACACAAATATAAATATATATACATATATATATAATAAATAAATAAATACAAATGCTAATATTATTTTAAAGAATCGTGCATAATATACGCCTTGTCAAATATTGTACATTTGTGACATCGTTCCCTATATACATAATAACGATTATAAATTATACTAATATAATTATTAATTATGAACGACTAGTTAACGTTGAATATACCATATCTAATATTAACCCGAGTACTTTATTCATTTTTTCCTATCACTACCCTATTAATTCATAAGCTTCTCGCGAATTGGATTCCGCACTCGTGAGATGGTTTTTGATTTTGATTTTTTTTGCTCTTTTTGTTTTGGGTTTTTTGTCGTTTCGTCTTTTGTTCCAAGTTTTTAAAAATGAATTATTTTTATGATGGATGACTGGGTAAGTGTCAAGCTGACGTTCTTAGTTTTTTTTTTTTTTTTTTTTTTTTTGTGAATTTCATGCCCCTTTTTTGGGGGTTTATTTTCCGTTCATTCCTGGGTAATCAAAGAGAACACTTTTTCTGACAAAAGCATCATTGATTTATCGAACTTCAAAGTTGCGGAGAAATAATTCTCGCCGTCCTTTAGCGCCACCTTCGAGCGCGACGTTCTATCTTACCGTCCGTCGGTAAGGTAGATTCCCGTCAGCGGTCGACAAAAATGAGATACAAAATCGAAAGATCGTGGAAGCGATGTCTGCAAGGTTGCGACTGAACTATATAACATCGTAAAAGAAACGCTGATGCTATTGCGTTGATCCGCATTTCTTTGAGCCCTGTTCAATCCGGCGGTTAATGCTCGTCTTCCTTCGTCGCTATCCCACTCAGCTTCCCGCCAGCCGGTGAACTTCTTGCACCCGTCCATTCTGCTTCGGATTTTTCGTTTTCGTTGCAGCTGTCGAGTGTGCCGGAGACAAGAAGCTGGACCAGCTGGTATACGCGCTGGCCGGCGAATAATCGCGAGAATCCCATTGGAGATGGGGCCTCAGTATGCGGGCTACACTTATTCGATGTAGTCATGAGGGATGTTTAAAAAAAAAGCATTGGTACGGAATTATTCAATGTTTTGAAGTCTTTTATTTCTTCGTAAACATCGATAATAGTCTATGTTTTTTTTTTTGCTCAACAAATTATAATTTTTTTGATTGTTCAGACTAACAATCTCGAAATAATCACAAAAAAGTAACAGTTAGACTGCGCGTACACAATAATGAAGTGTTGCCATCCGGAATACATCCGGAAGTGCATTTTATCAACCCAACTTTCGACATTTTTATTCCACCGCGAAATCATCAGCCCCAAAGCAGATCTTCGTCTACAATCCGCAAAAGCGATCAATATCGTATTGAATCTAGAAACACACTCACATGCGTGAAAAAATTCCGTAACACCTTTTTTCACCCCAATTTTCGCTATCTTTATTCCACCCCGAAATGAGGGGCCTCAAAGCAGACCTGGGCAAATACCTCGCTTACAATCCGCAAACGCGATCCATATCGTCTGCAATCTGCGAACGCACACACACACATGAAAACATCCGGTAACGCTTTTTTCACCCCACTTTTCGCCTTCTTTATTCCTCTGTGAAATCAACAACCTCAAAGCAGAGCTGGGGAAACACCTCGCTTACAATCCGCAAACGCGATCTACAGCGTCTACAATCTGCGAACGCGCACGCATACACGTGAAAATAACCCGTAACGTCTTTTGTCGCCCCAATTAAAACAAAAAAAATTTCCACCTTGAAATCGGGAGCCTCAAAGTAGAGCTGACCAAATACCTCGCCTACAATCCGCAAACGCGATCCATTCAGTCTACACTCTGCGAACGTGCCCACATACATGAAAACAATCCGTAACGTCTTTTGTCACCCCAATTTTCACAAATTTTTATTCCACCTCGAAATCGGGAGCCTCAAAGTAGAGCTGACCAAATACCTCGCCTACAATCCGCAATCGCGATCCATTCAGTCTACAATCTGCGAACGCGCACACATACATGAAAACAATCCGTAACGTCTTTTGTCACCCCAATTTTCACAAATTTTTATTCCACCTCGAAATCGGGAGCCTCAAAGCAGAGCTGACCAAATACCTCGCCTACAATCCGCAAACGCGATCCATCTAGTCTACAATCTACAAGCTCACACACACACACATGCACGCATACACTGGACGTAGGAGAACCGTAAGACCGGTGTCGTTAAAATTCGCGACGATAAAGCTTTTATCGTCCCGGTCGCGCCGCTTTAATTTGCCTAATTAACTTAGGTGTACACAATTCGATACGCGAACCTCGGGTACCTACGTCGCGATGCCTTCGTGTGTTGTGTGTTCGCGCGCGCGCGCGCGATAGAGAGAGAGAGAGCGGGAAGAGCCTCGTCGAGTATATAAACGAGAGATGATGCTAAGAAAAAGATATCGTGGAATCCGCGACAGGAATGACGTCTCATATTGTCAGTCAGCACGCACGCACGCACGCACCGCGCGTCTATACGGGTTCGTTCGCCGACGACGCCGTCCCGACGGCGCAGTTGCAGCCGGCCGCGTTGCAAGACGAGGGGCTTCAACCATCTCCAGGCCACGTGAAACAAAACCGAGATCGAGAGAGAGAGAGAAGGAGAAAAGAGAATTCCGGTTTACGAGATTAAAACTCTTCGCGGGGCGAATGATGATTTCCGGTGGCGTCTCGTTCTTGCGAACATTTGCCATTTTGCACTCTCCAGACTCAACGAACTGTTGACTCGGGGCCGTAAGTCGCGCGTAGAAAAGAATCACGTATTCTA
The DNA here is from genome assembly GCA_958510785.1 of Exephanes ischioxanthus. Lineage (NCBI taxonomy): Eukaryota > Metazoa > Arthropoda > Insecta > Hymenoptera > Ichneumonidae > Exephanes > Exephanes ischioxanthus. The sequence goes on from OY294025.1 coordinate 3,292,417, forward strand.
TGCGCATTGGTGCCAATTCCAGTTCGCCGCTTGAAACGACGATGATGAGCTTGGGATGGGATTTAGAAAAAAAAAAAAAAAAAAAAAAAAAAAATGGTTGAATAATAGAAAAATAAGGAAAACGAGGGAGAGATCGATGGATCGGCGGAGAGCGCCGTTGGATGTGGAAGCGAGCACGAGATACTACCAGACCGTCGAGGGATTAGTCCTCGGGAGTTCATTCATGAATGTGCTTTCTTGCTTCGCAGGTGAACCGAGCCTCAAGCGTGCCAGCGAGATGAAACGATCGGTTTTCAGAGCGACGCAACGGGGAGACTGAGAAACAGAGGACTGTTGTGTTTAAACACGGGGATGGAGTGTCGAAAGAAAAGCCAATGAACGGGAAGGAATGCCGATGTTTCGAGGTATTAAAACGTGCATGATTTTAAGGAAAGGTGCACCTTAGTTGGATTAATTAGTGGTATCGTTAAGAGGAATGGGCGTTGGTGGCGCTAATGCTGCTGTGTTGGCTACGGTGTAACTGAGGATGGTGCGCGTCGCGGAGACACTGAGAGCAAAATTTGGTTGGATATCCAACGCCTATGTTCATGGCTGTTTAAACGAATCTTTAGTTGGTGCAACAACAATCGTGATTGCGTCGAGTATATGTATTGGTCGACTGAAGCGGAATAATCGTTGGGCAAAGTGGTTTTCTGGTCATCCAAACTAATTCTCCAGTCGTCCAAACTAATTCTCCACTCGTCCAAACTAATCCTCCACGCGTCTAAACTAATTCTGCAGTCATCCGAATTAATTCTCCACTCCTCCAAACTAATTCTCCACTCGTCCAAACTAATTCTCTAATCGTTCAAACTAGTTCTCCAGTCGCCCAAACTAATACTCCACTCGTCCAAACTAATTCTCCACGCGTCCAAACTAATTCTCCACTCGTCCAAACTAATTCTCTAATCGTTCAAACTAGTTCTCCAGTCGCCCAAACTAATTCTCCACTCGTCCAAACTAATTCTCCACGCTTCTAAACTAATTCTCCAGTCATCCGAATTAATTCTCCACTCCTCCAAACTAATTCTCCACTCGTCCAAACTAATTCTCCACTCGTCCAAACTAATTCTCCACTCGTCCAAACTAATTCTCTAATCGTTCAAACTAGTTCTCCAGTCGCCCAAACTAATTCTCCACTCGTCCAAACTAATTCTCCACGCGTCTAAACTAATTCTCCAGTCATCCGAATTAATTCTCCACTCCTCCAAATTGATTCTCCACTCGTCCAAACTAATTCTCTAATCGTTCAAACTAGTTCTCCAGTCGCCCAAACTAATTCTCCACTCGTCCAAACTAATTCTCCACTCGTCTGAACTAATTCTCCAGTCATCCGAATTAATTCTCCACTCCTCCAAACTAATTCTCCAGTCGCCCAAAATAATTCTCTAATCGTCCAAACTAGTACTCCAATCGTCCAAACTAGTTCTTCAGTCGCCCATACTAATTATCCACTCCTCCAAACTAATTCCCCACGTGTCCAAACTAAAAATCAGTTCGAACATCTATCGACCCAGTCGTTGGGCGTCCAACCAAATGTTGCTCCCGCTGTACACACAGAAGCCCGAACAGACACTCGAATCCAATCTCGACGACGAAGATCTGCTATTCTCACCCGAGTCTTCAGCGAAGTAGCGACGAGTCGCGACTCCCTCGAGTGTCGAAGCTCGATAGCATAGTCTACAAGAATGCAAGAGGCGTACATTAACGACATATGTAGCTATCTATAAATGAGCAAACGAGCCCGGCAAACACCGTTGAACCTAACGTACATCGAAACGACGGTAAAATGCTCGCGCGTCCGGAGGGGACACTTATTCCTTAGTGAAGAAAGAAAAAAAAAAAAAAAGAAGAAAAAAAAAACGAGAGCTATACGAGCCAAAGCGCACACTCGTATCAAGTGAGTTTTGCAAGGATCGTGGGATGTTGTCCGGAGACTCGGCTGCACAGCTCCAGCGACACGCACATATACGAGCCCGCATGCATATTAGGCATATAGCCAAGGAGATCCTGGTACGGATAATATGCTCGGACTCGAGAGCTCACGGACTCCTCAAGAGAGAAAGAGGGAGAGAGAGAGAGAGTGACTCGGGACGCAAGACAAATTGAAGTTTTTCGCCAACGAACCTGTCCCAACTTACCCGGTATAGTAATATCTCCTGCCTATATAACAGACGAGCAGTAGTTTTCTCGCCTCGCGAACCCGTCTTCCTTCGCATTAACCAGCCATCCCCCCGGGAGACGAGAGAGTTCATGCCACGCTCGTCCGCGAGTTCTCGCGGACTTAACGCCCGGGAGATTTCTTCTCGACGTTCCGTTCCTCAGGATCGTCGCAAAAATTTTCGCCTAGAAAAATTTCACTTGTTAGAGAGCTATTTAACGAACGTTGAAAAGTGAAAAAAAAGAAAGAAAAAAAATTTCTCGATGTCTGCCTCGCTAAGCTAAGATCGAGAACCGATCGGCGGGTCGTAAAAAAAAAAAAGATAACCGGAGTCGCGACGATTTATCGAGATATTACATCAGCTCACCTTACTTTTCTACGGCCCAATGGCGAGCGTCGAGAGTCGGGAGAGTAATAAATGCTCCCCGTTTCCCTAAGCGGTTGCCATCGATTATTCTTTCGTTTTGTTCGTTTTTATATACGGGACCATATTTTTTATATGGGAGGACCCGGGAGAGAAGCGAGAGGGTCTCGTGAACAAGCGTGAAATTGATCCAGGGAGATAAGCGCTGGATATTAAACACACGAATCGTCTCGCTCAATCGGGATTAATAAACGAAGGAATAAAGGTTCGAAGGCTCATTTCGGTGAGAAATTCCGTTGGATTAATCGACGATAGATGGGATGCGGGAGTGAAATGAAACAGCGGGGTTTCTCTTGAAGAGATTGATGAGACATATTATCGTGCGGCTAAACATTTTGTCTCTTGGCATAAATTTTCATTTGGGTAGGGCGATGTAGAACATCGAGTGCTGCAGTTGTGATTAACAACCCCATCAATTTCTACAGTGTGTCATAGATCTCTACGGTGTCCCATAAAATTCTACATTAAGCCATAGATCTCTGTAATAATCCACAGATCTCTACGGTATTTCATAGATCTCTCCGGCATCCCGTAGATCTCTACGGTATCGCATTGATCTCTACGGTATCCCATAGAACTCTACAATATCCCATAGATCTTTACAGAATCCCATAGTTCTCTACAGTATCCCACAGATCTTTATAGTGTCCCACAGATCTCTACAGTAACCCATAAATCTCTGTAATATCCCATAGATCTCTATAACATCCCATATATCTTTGCAGTATCCCATAGGACTCTACAGTAACCCACGAATCTCTGTATTATCCCATAGATCTCTTCGGTATCTCATAGATCTCTATAATATACCATATATCTTCGCAGTATCCCATAGATCTCTACGGTATCCTATTGATCTCTACAGTATCCCACAGATCTATATAACATCCCATATATCTTTGCAGTATCCCATAGAACTCTACAGTAACCCACGAATCTCTGTAATATCCCATAGATCTCTTCGGTATCTCATAGATCTCTATAACATCCCATATATCTTTGCAGTATCCCATAGAACTCTACAGTAACCCATGAATCTCTGTAATATCCCATAGATCTCTTCGGTATCTCATAGATCTCTATAACATCCTATATATCATTGCAGTATCCCATAGATCTCTACGGTATCCCATAGATCTTTGCAGTATCCCACAGATTTCTACGGTATCCCATAGATCTCTACAATATCCCATAGCTCTTTGCAGTATCCCACAGATTTCTACGGTATCCCATAGATCTCTAACATATCCCATAGATCTTTCCGGTATGCTGTAGATCTCTATGGCATCCCATAGATCTCTACGGTATCGCATACATTTCTACGCTGTCCTGTAGATCTCTACGATATCCCATAGATCTCTATGGCATCCCATAGATCTCTACGGTATCGCATGGATCTCTACGGTATCGCATAGATTTCTACGGTGTCCCGTAGATCTCTACGATATCCCATAGATCTCTACAGTGTTGGAAATGTACCTGTAGTGTTCGATGGATCACCACAATGTTTAATCTATCTGCTGCAGGCCCCATAGAACCTCCGAACATTCTCCCGCGGCAGCTTAAAAAATGTCCACCATCCTCGAATCAGCCTCTCAACGGGTCGAATCCATCGATACGAAGCCTCACGATTTCTCGGAATACCGATTCGACGATTTATTAAATTTTTGCAGTATCCCCAAACTTCCAAAGCAGAACGTTGAAGGATGTAAGGACGTGAGTAGCTTCCCAGGGCCCTCCGGCTGGTCGCCAAAATTCTTCGTTTTTTTTTTTTTTTTTTCAACATCCTTTTCTCTCCTCTCTCCTGCTCCTTTTTCCTTCTCGCCCATCCCGCGATCCACCGACGAAGACGACTACGAGGCCGTATTAGGAAACCTGCAGTCATTGTGCTCAGCCTCCTCAACGACCGACGAGAATGAGAGAGGGAAGGAGATAGAGGACAGGGATAAGTAAGACTCGACTGCAAAAAGTCCGTAAAGATGAGACTCGCTCGGCCGAGTGCGGGCCCGCGGGACAATAAGAAGAAGAAAAAAAAAAGAGGAGATTTAGCAGCGACGAGGAGACCAACGCTGTTTCTCCGGCACTTACTATAATTACTACTATACGCTCGCCAGCGCCTATCGGGGCGTGCACGCGTGCTGCTCCTTTCGTCCCGAAGATTGGGCTTTTCGCTTCGTCTCGTTTGTTAAGTACTCGCACTCTCGCGCACCGAATTCACTGCCCACAAATTTCACGATTTCTTCAACGAATTTTCGGCAATAAAGTACGCGCGACGTAACGACCTTACCCAAATTTTCAGCAACTATAATGTTTTCCTTCGATCCTATAAATATTAATATTTTAAGATCCGTGGCACTTCGTGCGGTCGTCTCGAGGCTCGTTGCCGCGGTCTCCGCATATCATCTTGATTCATGCAAAGGAAGAACGATAGTCCTTTTAAGGACTGAAGGTAGGAAGAGACGAAAGAAATAAAGAAAATAAATAAAAATCCATGGTCCATCGAGCGGTGGGCAGCTCTCCGTGCCGCTTACCGCAACCGAGAACTCGAACGCCGGTTTTCACTATAGTTACGTCTTAAGACACTGTATAACGGGAAAGAGTCTTTTGACCGAAAAAAAATTAAAACGTCTAATCACTCGAAACTATCTATTGTAGGTATAATGGAGTATGAGAATAATACAGTCGACTGTCTCGATAGCCGTATTCAATTATATGAGGAAAGGAGCCACTCGGTTGTCCCTGCATTGCTCGATAACGTCTATCGCGCATGCGCGCGGCGGGACGAACGATCTAGCGGTCATGCGCACTCCGTCCGTATTTGCAACGGTAGCTGCGACGTGTATTAGAGGTAAATCGAGCGACGCATACTAACCACATGTTTAAATATTTTTGAGAAGACGTGTACAGGACAAATGACATCGATGCACATTTTTTTTTTATAAATAATGTATCTTAGACATGGACAAAAAAATATACGAAAAGTGTATATAAAAAAAAATACAATAAATATATGAAAAACTGAGCTTATTTAGCCGATTACATGTCCCAACAATTATTTAGAGTAAATCGGGTGATATGGACATAAAAATATATACAAAAAAATACAATAAATCTATGAAAAACTGATACTTATTTAGCCGATCAAGCCCAACAATTATTTAATTTCCGTAAACGATACTTCCTTCAGGGCTAATTTTTTTCCCTGTTAGCGACTGATCAATGCACTATTCTGTCGATTCTAAAACGTATCGGGCACGAAGCAATAAAAATATGCGAATAACTGGTAAGCGACGGCGTTTCACAGGACCAATGACTGTACAATTTATACACACCGAGGGAGTTCGGTCCGGCATGGAAAGTATAAGTTGCTCTTGTAGCCGCTGCCACACAACCTCTGCGTGTATATCGGTGGGGATAAAAAGCCACCAAGGTGAGCCGGCGATGCGTGAATGGGCGTATGCATGAATGGGGGTCCCTCCACGCACTCGGGACCGCCGGGAGAAACGCGGCGGTCGTGTGTTCGCTCGTGTGTACACGCGTCGCCTCACACAGGTGTAATTTCTTCGTACAGAACGGGCAGGAGGCCCGAGAACGCACGTGCGCAGAAATGACGAGTGGTACCACTCGGCAAGTGGGGAAATTTTTGTTTTATACGCTGCCAATACCATTTTCGCGTTTCTGAGCTTGACCGAAATTAACGAATTTTTTTTTTCACTAATATTGCGGGCGGACACTCGGTTTATAATAAGCTGGAAATGTCACATTAGAAATCGTTGTATCGTTTTTTGGTGGCTTCAAAGGGTTACACCGAGGATTTTTCAATGTAATCGTCCGCAAATGCGTATAAAACAAAAATTATCCTTGAATTTTACTCCGTAGAAGTTTTATATTTATTATATTAGTTTTTTTTATTTATTTTTATATTTATTTATGAAAGTCCATCTCAGCTTGTTATTATTAATTATTTTCATTGTGTAATTTACTATTAAGAGCTCTGAATTGGCATTCAATGTAAATCGATTGCAATAGGCGAAGTCCGGCAAATAAATCACATTATATATTTATTTCCGACGAAATTACGAAACCGTGTCCCGAATCGTCGACCTTCCGATTCTCTGTCCTAGAGACGGGCGCGCTAAATTATAGATCACCGCGCCGGTTTTCGCGCAGCGATAGTTAGCGATCGTTAATATTGTTCGACCTCGAGTTCTGCGAGGACACAAGGCGTGGTATCGTGACAAAAAAAGACAGTAAAAATATTTATCGTAATATTAATAACAATGTAATTTTATTGTGAGCTATATATAAACAATGATGATTTCTTTACAATGAGCTTGTGCGTTAATGACACGATGCCTTTATGCGCAATTTTTTTTTTTTCTTAAATAGAAATTGAAAAAAAAAAACAAATAGAAAATAGAAATAACGAACGAAGTAGATGTAATTACACATGTAATACCGGTTACAGGACGGTTTCCGACGTTGCTTCTACATACAATTTGTACATGATTTATACATCATTATCATTGCTTTGATGAGGAATCGTATCTAAAAAAAAAACTGACAATTCGATTCTTCGTCGCATTAAATTATTATTTACAAACAACGATACAAGGACACGCGTTCTGGCAAGCAACGATGCAAACATATATATACATATATGTGCTTGAATTGTTATAGCGCTTCGTGAATGTAAAAAAAAAAAAAAATCCGTGATAACATAATCGACATGATTTTTCGTCGTTTCGTAACAAGAGCGTATAAATAAGACTAGATCTCGTTAGGCGCGATATTAAATATCTTTAATAATAATACTACACTCATAAAAAAAAAGAAATGTGTATGAAAACAATAATTATCATCGATTCTCGTGTTTTGTAACAATCACTCATTCGTCAGCGACGCCAATTCGACGATATCGAAAGTTCTTTGGTTAACTCACTGAACACTCGCACCTTTGCATTTTTTCTTTTTTTTTCTTTTCCGATTTAAAATTTATATTCAACAAGTTTTCACTATTTACATTACAGTCTCCCATCTTTGGCACGGAGCTGCGAAGCCCAAATTTATATTTAAAAAAAATATATATTCTCGATTACAATTTTTCGAACTGTTCGGCTCAATATGAATATTTTTTTATACTTAATAAGCCGGGAATTGATCACTTTCAGTTTTGTAAATATTTACGAATAATCGCTACATTAATTAACGCGACAGTCCAAGTTTCGTAAAAATGTTCGACCGGTCGAGGTGACTGCGAAATTGCAAAAAAAAAAAAACATTTTTTCCGCTTTATATTTATTTTGTTTTGTGAGAAAGACGAAAAAAAATGCGTAAGCAAAGTGCAAATTCCAATCTTTTTTTTTACGCTCACTCAATAGAAAAATATCAGGCAACGAGCAAGGCACACTGTTGGCATTTTAATAACACAATAATATAAATCGTTCGCGAACCTGGTACGCGCCTCACGTACATATTTATAGTAGTACAGTACAAACGACATAACAACTCCTCGTTAAATGCATCGAGCTCTCTCCGGCTCACTTTATCTTTCTCTCGCTGGCATGATTAGTATTACCGGGAGCTCGTGAGTGTTCGGACATCGTGCTCGTACGCACTGTCTTGCCCTTACCGTTGTGCGTTTACTTGTCTTACAAGTGACTCAATCGAAATATATTTTATACCTCAATGATCTTATGTACAATAATAGAATATTAAGTTATTTTCTCTCTTATAACGACTTACTTAACGCTCGCGGCTTTCACGCTTCCGCGACCGAGCGAGCCCGAGCCGCGCGAGTAAATACAGACCGTACTGGTCAGACAAAACGCCCCGCAATTGAAAAAAAAAATTATCAAATTGAAATTTTACACTTTTGAAATTTTTATCTTTTTTTATCTAAATTTTATCTAATTTTTTTATCTCTAAAGTAAAAAATGCGTTTCAAGTCTGCAGGGGAAAGTGGGGCAAAAATTGAAGCTCAGCACAAAACTGACTGTTTTCACCAATTTTTCGGGGGTCATAAAAAAAAACAAAGTCACATCTCAAATAATGGACACAGGTCCTTTTGCCCCACACTCCCTTACCTCCATAATTTTACTAATTTTTCATTTCATCGTCTTATCCTAAAACGCGAATTTGTTGAAAATTGTCGACCAAGAAACTCAGTATTCCGCAGTTGCAAAGACTGCCTCAACAATTTACAAAAAAAAAAACATCTTGCCAACTCGATCCTCAACTCGATGGCCGGACCTCCTCAAGAATCCGCCTCCTGGACCAAAGCCAACCCGGACTCCCATACTCAGAATCCAACAGGAACAGCCGTTGCACTCCTCACGTGAGCGGAAGAGTTCTGTGTTCCTCGAGGCTTCCGTTCGTCACATCGACGATGCCCGGTATCGTCACGGGTGACGAAGCGCCCAACGCGTGATCAGGATCAATCTCCCCGTCGACGATCTCACCGTCCCCGTTGCCGCTCAAGTCGCGCACGTTCCCCGGCAGATAGTCCTTCCAGCTCCTGAACAGGTACCTCGTAAATTTCCTAAGTTGTCGAAACTTGCAGTAGGTCGCGCCTTCGGCCGATTCAAGCTGTTGTGTCTGTATGAGAAAGCCCTTCTCCTTGAAGGTCTGCTCCAATTTCTCCCGCTGCAGGGACTTCCTGGTCTTCCTCTTCCTCCTCCCCTCAGGGTCCGGAATCACCGGAAGTCGCTGAGACGGCACGGGCGGTGGAATTCTCTCGCCAGCAGCGCTGAGAAACGCGCCAGCTGACGATCCAGCCTGACCGGCGGGTTGTTGCAGACTCTCCCGTGGAAAGAACTCGTAACCGCGCATGTTCTTGTCGCCGGTACCGCTGTAGTACCGAAAATTGCCACCCGCGTCGACGGAGAGGCTCTTCTTCTCCTGGAGGGTGGGTTTTGCGCCGCCGGTGAACTTGAACTTGCATATGCTCACCTCGGTCGCCGGATTGTTGTTGTTCTCCGTCGGCATAGGCGGTATAAAAATCGCGGATCGCTTCCGCTTCGTAGGTTGCTGACCCTGATGACCTATCGGGGCGTTCCTCTTGGGTCTTGGTGATGCGGGTTGCTGAATGGGGGGTTGTTGTTGGACCGTGGGCAACGGTTGCGCCGCTGTCGGACTCTTCGTCTCCAGCATCGAGTACAGCGACTTCGGGACGATCTTCTGTTCCTTGGGCTGATTGTCCAACTTCGCCGACACCCTCTCGTTCTCCGCCATCTTCTGATAATATAGAAACTGCGACTGGAGGGCCATCGGATGAATGAAGACACCAGCGTTTGGCCAGTAAACGAAGCCAGGACTGTTGGGATTGGTCGAGGAATCGTTGTTGTTGTTGGTGGTGTTGTTGTTGTTGTTGATATTGACGATGTTGTTGATGTTGTTGTTGTGGTTGTCGTTGCCGCTGTTGTTGTAGATGACGCTGTTGCTGTTGACAGCTCCGGGCTCGTTGTTGTTAGCGACAACGAGATCGTTGTTCCTCGCAACATCGACGCCAGCGAAGTTCGCACCGAGGCACTCGATCTCGTCGGCCTCGCTCGAGGTCTCGCTCTTGATCTGCCCGGACTCGTACACATTGCCGTGCTTCCTGTGCAAGCGGATCTTGAGCTGATTGAGGTCTCTGATGCAGAGATTGAGCGGTTCGTCCTGTTCTCTGCCACCGTCCGCGATCGCGAGACCCCTCCGCGACTCCTGCGTGAGCCTCTTCTCCAGGAGGCTGCTGATGCGATTCTGTATGTCGGTTCGCTGAAAAGGAACACGATGGTGCACCTGCTCGCGGGCGATGTCGAGCCTCTCGCGGGGAGTCTGCTGCTTCCTCTCCTCGTGTCCCGGCGTACCTGGCAGTATCGTGCCGTAGTTCTTGTAGATGAGGTGGCATATGTCGGCCTTCTTGGGCTTCCGGCCTCTTCGGGGCTTGCTGTTGTCGAGCGTGATCTCACCCATGTACGGCAGATCCGAATACTTCATCGGTGGACGCGGAGGTGGCTGCTGCTGCTGGCTGGCGTTGTTGCCGCTGTGATTGCTGTGCTGCTGCTGATGATGCTGACTCTGATGAGCCGGATAGGATTGACCGGTCGACGTTATCACCGATCTACGGTAGCCCGACGGAAACGACGGGGATTCGATCGGCGGGTTGGTGGAAACTACCCGCGGATAGAGTTCCTGCTGCATCGCGGCGATCCGCTGCAGCCAGCCTTGCACGTCGCCCACGGGACTCGGCGTCGATGCTGAAGTCGACGTAGAGGCGGTCGGCGCCGGACTCGCAGCCGACGAATCGCGACCCTGATGAGTCGGCGAGGCGTTCAACGCCTCCTGCGCCAGAGACGCCTCGTAGTGGTCGAGATACTCCGGTGGCAGAGCCTGGTGATGAAACTTCAACTTCCAGCGGGACTTTCTTCGGCCACGGCTGCGAAAACGTGAAATTATTTTACACTGGACTGTAAATTATTTCTTATCGCGATTTATTATAAATAATAATTCACTGTTATTACTTTTGTAGATAGTTTAGGTTCTCTATTGAATGTAGAACGTTACGAGATGAATTTGGCTTTTTTTTTTCGGAAACGGCTTTTTTGTGAGGAGGTAAAAGCTAACGGGTCGGAGAAGACTCGAGATCGGATAGAATAAGTTGGCTGCCGGATAAGTTCAGCGAACTGTACAGAGCCGGCGCATTTCCATCCCGAGCTAAGTCCTGCTGGCAGCTAGAGAGAGACTTGTATTCTCGCATACGACATTCCAAGCCACACCTTAGCGATAGCGATTCGTAATACGTGCCCGAGGTAACACCTTCGTTCGTTATGTAGATATTTGCTGTACGCGGACGCTGTCCAATGATACGGCGGAGCTAATAGGACTCCGTATATCTCGGTCGTTTTATATTCGAACAAATGGATGATCCGGTTGGTTGTACTAAAATTGCTTTTTTTTTTTTTTTTTTTTTTTTTGTCCTTCGCTCAATCCCGATTATTCGACCACCCAAACCAACCCGTCGGGATCTTCGAGTCTTCGCTTCTCCCAGGAAATTTCCCTCAACGTTTCTCAGCGACGTTCGAACTGTCGTCACGATTTCAACACAATGAGATCATCGTGAAATTCGTTATATTTTACCATTTATTTTTTATTTCTGTAGTTAGGGGAAATCGGACGAGACGGATTATTTTTGGCAACTTTTCGCGGAAAGTGACATCATGAGATGTCAAATGGGCGTTGCGCGTCCTGTTTTCCGGGCTCTTTCGCAGTCAACTAATGAGTATGTTATTTCTTTTGCGTTTTTTTTTTTTTTTTTTTTTCAAATCAGATCGGTGACTAATTTGCCCGATCGGTCAGTAACGTTCTGTTCTTCGATTTATCTCGGACCATTCGGTCTCGAATCGAGTCATATTAATTTCCGCCTCGTTTTACTTGTCGTGTCTATTAATCACCTTGATCTGGCTCTGCCGGTGTTCTCGTGACTGGCCGGTCCCGTCGTCGTCTCGCTACCCTGGACCTGGTGGTGTTGATGGCCCGTCTCGTGGCCATGATGGTGGTGACCGAGGTGTCCGGCTTCGACCGGTACCGGCGCCGCGTCCGCCTCCGCTTGCTGACTGTTAAATGCCTCGTTAGAACTCGATCTCCGACAAGCATCGGTACGGGACAGATTCGCGAGACAACCCGTTACGTCGTCAGAGCGTTCAATAATGGCTCTGCTCCTTACTCGCGCATCGAGCATAAATATATTTCCAAATTGGACATTCTAACGTGAACTTATGGAAAAATAAAAATAAAAATAAACTGAACAAAAATTTACTTGCGGGCTGCCAAATTTATGTTTATTTTTGTTTTTATTTCAATTCTACTTTCAATTCTTACAATGATATGCTATAAAAATAAAGACGGCGAGACTGTCAATGTTGTCATTTAATTCGAATGACTTTTAGCCCTCAGTAATCTGGCCACCGAAGACAAATAATCGGTGTGTTGATTAAGAGTGTTTCAATGAAATAAATAAATATATTTTATCTAGTTTTATATTAAGATTCGATCTGGGGTTATTATTCAAATTGTTTAAGACACTTCCACTATTTGCTGATTTATTTTTTATTGTTGTAAGTAAAAGGGTATAACCCTTACACTGAATAAATAAAATAAATAAAATTAAATCCCGTATGAAATTGTAAGAATTGAAAGTAGAATTGAAATAGGCATTTTTTTCTTTGGCAGCTCGCAAACGAATTTTACTTGAGTCGTTGATATCCTTTTTTCAGTGTATAAAAATAATAATAAAAAATTCTCTTGATCATGGATGCAACCGTTCAACTATTCTGTATTTTTCCTGAGTTACGTATATGTGAACTAAGCGCGCGCAAAAATGATAGATTTTTTTCGTGCTTATACGATTGATTTAAAAAAAAAACGCATTTGCGCGAGGAGAATCGACTCGTTTGTAAAACGATCGGCAGTGAGGTCAGTGAGCGCCCCGAGAGGGTGATCAATACAAGTCTCGGATATCTTCACACTGTGAAATATTGCCCGAACATTGGATCCACTTAGTTATTATCGAGAGAGCGGCGACTGCTGACATTTTTATCGAGGTATTCGGAGTGCAACTCACCTCAGGGTGTTCGTGTCCCGAGCCCGTTCGTCATCCTCCTGCGGCTCCTGCTTAACCGCCATGAGGACCGGTGATGGCAACGAGCACTGGAGGAGTGGCGAACGATGAATTTGATTCTGGAAGGTTGTACTGTCCGTTAAGGAGCCGTCTATGCCAGTAGATTGCGCTCGAGGCACGACTTCCTCGGTCTGCATAATGCCCCCTGAAACATCAACGATTTATTCTTTAGTCAACTATTTCCACACATTTTTTTAGTTTTTTTAGTCAACTATTTCCACACATCTACACTTTTCATTATCATGATCTGCAGGATCTTCATGACTTCATGACTTTCATGATGTTCATGATCTTCATGACTTTCATGACGCTCATGATCTTCAAGATCATGTTAGTAGTCATGATCTTCATGATCTTCATGATCTTCATGATCTTCATGATCTTCGTGATCTTCGTGATCTTCATGATCTTCATGATCTTCATGATCTTCATGATCTTCATGATCTTCGTGATCTTCGTGATCTTCATGATCTTCATGATCTTCATGATCTTCGTGATCTTCGTGATCTTCGTGATCTTCATGATCTTCATGATCTTCATGATCTTCATGATCTTCATGATCTTCATGATCTTCATGATCTTCATGATCTTCATGATCTTCATGATCTTCATGATCTTCATGATCTTCATGATCTTCATGATCTTCATGATCTTCATGATCTTCATGATCTTCATGATCTTCATGATCTTCATGATCTTCATGATCTTCATGATCTTCATGATTTTCATGATTTTCATGATCTTCATGATTTTCATGATCTTCATGATCTTCATGATATCAATTAAAAAGCAAGATATTCTTGAATCGATTCCATCCATGTGCGATGTCTGAAGCTTGAAAATAATCTTGCAAAAAATTATTGAAAGTAAATAAATGAGATATCTCGATATACCGATGTGCTGATAAAAAGTATTTTTAAAAATTAAGCGATATAATGTATATAAGTGATCGGGGGGGTCCGCAGTATTAATAAGCGATCAGCAAATTTGTCGAGGTACGCCGAACCATAAATTACATCGATCAAGCCGTTCGACTGGCGACCCAGCGGGTGCGGCGAGGCTATTACGGATCCAGTCTCGCAATTTAAAGTCATCAAGAAATTTGTCGACTCACTGGCATTTCCTCGGAGTGCAAGAACCCTCGAAGTAGCATTTTTCACGAGGCATTCATCTAAACTTTTATTTATCATGTTTATCTAAACTTTTCGTCATAGAATACGAAAGCTAGCGCTGCCACAGACATCGTTTTATTAATTTCAAAATTGCGTTAAATCACCAACCGGACTTCAAGCTTCATGAAAATCTCACCGAATGACAAGACGTATCCACTTTACTAGTGTACCAAAACCCATTATCCATTATCCATTATGGGTTAAAATTTTAATCCGTTATCACCACACCATTTTCCAGTTACCGGCATTTTAAGCGATTCAAATATATCTCACACATGCACACACGCATACATCCGGACTCCAGCTAGAACTCTCATTTATCGACATTATAAACTGTTTTCAGTACTCTGACATTATGATATAATTATTAAAAATATTTTTTTGCTTTTTATAAGGAAGCAAAAATTGCAGAAAAAATATCATTTTTATAATAAAAAATTCCAATTTCGCGTGGGATAATCGAATCATTGGCGTGCTTATATAAATGCAATTTTTTGATTAGCGAATGATAAACAATGTTAAGACGTTAAGCGATAATTGAAGCCTTCGGCATAATGTCCCGATATACATCACACGAAACGATGCGACTTACGAACGTAACTACAATTTATTTTTCGTCTATTAATAGTACAGTCGAAGCGAGAGACGGGTCGAGTGTGCGTTCGGATGTTTGTGAACCATGTGTGTCCCACTGTGCGCGCCCCGTGTAAGCGCGCTCGTGTGCGCGCCTCACTGCCGTCTCCGCGTCACTATTCTCGGTTCTCTCAAATTTCTCACACCATATTTGGAATTATGAGATCCGTATACGAATTTGTATCACAAGCAGGAACTTCTTTATAAATGCTCGGAGCATTTGACGCTATAAACGATGCCGCTTCTCTACCCCACTACGGCGATCCCGAATTATCTTCACAATTTGCGAATGCCTTGCTAAAAGTAGATCTTCGACTTTCCCTCACGACTCGAGTGCGCGTGTGTGCGCGCCCGTCGGTGTTTGCATACGACCGACTCGTGTAGAAACTACTTTTGTAAACGTAAACTTTGATCTTCGAAATTTTCATGATATTCATCAATCCTTCGACCATGCAAATGCATTAAAATTTTGTCGAAACTTAAACTTCGTCGCTCTGTGATTTTTTTAACATAGCTATCAAATACACAACAGTAAATAATAAAAGTGTGATAAATAATAATAGTACATAGTAGTGATAATAATAATAAATAATAGAACATGAAAAATTGAATCACGTATGACTATTGCAATTCTTGTAGGAAACTGAAGTTGTTTTAAAACTATTTATTGATTATTAAAATGATTGAATGATTACTTCCAATAATTGCGGCAAGGAAGCAGTCAATGATAACGAAGCGCAATGTAGTAAAAATATCTTAATCGACGGAAAAAGATGACTTAATATTGAAATCTTTGAGGTACGACGATAAATCACTATTGTCATCAAAGTGCTGTATGTTGCGAAAGGCTCGATGAAACATTGCCAAATTTTTGCGACACCCTCAGAGGGTCGGTGAGTTTGCTAGATAATTTTTTCGGAATTTTTCAAAATTATTTAACGCGATTAAAAATGTTAATGATAGTCGAAGATTTCATACGAGGCCTTAGAAAGTGATTATGATTATGTTTAAGAGTTTGACGCCCACGAGTGCAAATAATGCCCCAATCGTTGCTCAAAATTGAAAAAGTGGATTTTTCGTTAAACATTTTTTTTTTTCCAATTTTAGAAAATTATCGTACGAGCAGCGACGATTAGCCTGCGAAACCACTTGGCAGTGATCCGTGTGGGCGTTCGACGAGACGATGTAAACGAAACATGGCATAGCTTTGGAAGCTGCTAGCGCGATAAGTGTAGCAGCGGCACGCGTTGAATAGTAAGCGAGAGCTCACACGCGTCCGTCTTCTCTCGACTGGCAGACGCGCAACTAGGTTGGAAACGGAGTGTGTGACGCCGTACAGTATTAGTCTCAATGCGCCAAGGTGATAACACCGATGAGAAATATATGTATCGAATTCTCAGCAAATTATTCGCACTGATAACATAATATTTAATTTTTATTCTTAAAAATCTGTAATTTTTTCACGATTTTTTGCAAGGCTAAATTTTTATGAAAAATGAATTATTTGGATTATCATTCAATCCAAAAAGGTGCCGTGTGTAATATCTAAAATTGGTAATCAAAAGTCAAACTAAAAAATCGGTAAAAAAAGGAAAAAAAGGAGCTTGCTGAAAGTAATTTAAAAAATCTCTATTTTTTTATGAATAGCAATAAAATAAAAAAATTAAACTACTATAAATTGAATCTCAATAATCAGTGAAAAAATTATCTGTGTCGGGAAATGTGATTTCCGGCCACATGGACGCTCCTCGAAATCACAACGAATTATTCGGCTTGATAATGTCTTTTTTAATTTCCATTAAAAAACAATCTGTAATAGTTTTTTCACGGATTTTCTGCTAGGTTAAGTTTTTTTTTTTAATGAAGCATCCGCATTATTATTCAATCCAAAAAAGTGCCACATATAAAATCCAAAATTGGTAAAAAAAAGCGTCAAACTGAAAAATCGGTAAGAAAAAAAGGAAAAAGGAACTCGCTGAAAGTAACTGTAAATCCCTACTATTTAATAATAGCAATAAAATAAAAAAAAATAAAAAATGAAACTGCTATAAATTGAATCCCAACAATCACCGAAAAAATTACCTGTAACGGGAAACGTGCTTTCCGGCAACATGAACGCTGCTACCAGTTGTCGCTTCGATGCAGTTTAATCTTCCCTGCAACGCACTCCTCGCCCCTATCAGACCGCAATAATTGCTTCGAAGCCCCGTCCGAAGAGTGTCTTTCCGCAAAAAAAGAAAACTCACCTCAATTCCCAAAAACTTTTATCCACCACTTTGTCTTGCAACAAATTTTATTTTTTTAAATTATCAATCTCTATCGAAGCGCACTTTTCGCCGCTAATATATTATCCAACTGGTAACACACCACGGCACTCGCATGATATCGTATCCTTGGCTTCAAGCGTGCGCGTATCTTCTTCAAACGCGATCAGGCCGAAGATGACTGCTTACAATCCTCGTAACAACTTTAACCCTTCAAGTCAAGTTCAACCGAAGTCTCTTTCCCGTCGAAAAAAAAAATTTCTTCAGCTTATGATTTTTATTAAGATCAATGAAGAGTATTTTTTTTAAATAGCCATTCGGCCAACTCGACACATACGCTTAGGCATTAAAGGGTCGATCACGAGTGCGTCTCACGAGGCACCCTTTTTTTTTCTCTCGACGACGAATCGATGTTTTCTTGACACTTTCGCGAAGAGCTCGACGAGCGAGACGGGGTTTTTAATATGTGCGTGCCTTTGAGCGAGAAGGGAAGGCCACCACCGAGCGCAATATCGTACCGGTTCGCGAGTCGAAACGGAACTCTCGGTAGGGAAAACTACAAGCGCCGAGAGAGGAGAGGGGGAGCGCGGGCGTATATTCTCGATTTGGGCGGATGGAAATCTGAGATTGCTCCATATCGGGACGTGCGCCCGTGGCAGCAGCGACGGCGGTGGTGTTGTGGCACCGCGCGCGCTCTCTGCAATAGCGTGGCTCTCTGTATTGCCGCCTCCTCTGTATGATGCGAGACCGCCGACGAAGGTATATTTAACCCCAGTGCCGGTCTATGCCGTCGCTGTAAGGAAAGAGCGCGCGCGCAGCCACCCCAGCTCGCGAGAAATCCTCTCGCTTTTTCCTATCAATTTGACGGTCCACATGGACAACAAAAAGAGTGGGTGAGATAGGGGCAATATGGAACACCGGGGCAAAACGGACCGTTTTTTTAGCAATTTTTTTGTGGGACATGGAGAAAAGATGCGTCCAATATGGCGGGTACTGATCCGTTTTGCCCCGGGTTCATTTTGCGTCCTTCTATATTCTTATTTTACTTTGATCAAAAAAATTCATAAGATTTTTGTTCATAAATCGAAAGAATCGAATGAATTATTAATCAATTTGACTACAAACATAGACACAAAAGTACAGATCAGATCGGGGCAAAATGGATCGTTTTTAGCAATTTTTTATGGGACATGGAGAAAAATCGCGTCCAATATGTCGGATACTGGTCCGTTTTGCCCCGCATTTTGCCACGACTATCCCTCTACACATTTTTTGCCAAAAAAATCCATAAGAAGCTCCCGTAAAAGTCTCCCGTTAAATCATTACCTCAACCTATCGGTTTATGACGATTTATGTACAAAAATGTCGTCGAGTTTCT
The DNA here is from genome assembly GCA_958510785.1 of Exephanes ischioxanthus. Lineage (NCBI taxonomy): Eukaryota > Metazoa > Arthropoda > Insecta > Hymenoptera > Ichneumonidae > Exephanes > Exephanes ischioxanthus. Next base: position 3,311,148 of record OY294025.1, read on the forward strand.
CGCCGGAAACAGAAAAAAAAATCGGAATAATCGATCGACCGAACGAATCCGAAGAATCGAAAGAATTGGCCGATCACCCCTTTTTTTTCTCCGTTCTTCACTGTTCGCGCGGGAATTCGTACAAAGATACGGAGATATTGCGCGAGCATAGACCGAAAGAAGTTTCCTCGCCGGATGTGAAGCCGGTTTTCAACGAATTGACACCGCGCGCGAGCGCACCTGTGCACTCGCTCGCTTCTGTGTAATAAATTTATCCTATCTCGCAAGCCTCGGGTATGACTCGACGATGATAAAATTCATAAGTTACGAGACGGACGTTAATTCAGTCGGTCGGGATATTGCGCCGGTCTCATCCGGTTGCGAACTGTGGGAATTGAGCTCGGCTCTCGCGACTTAACAGCGAAAGAGTCGCCGCTACCTTCGCTCTCACCTTTACCTTTTAGCGTATAGATACTTGTGGTATTTTATATGTATACATATACACGGTTGCGTGCGTCGTTAATCCGCATGCCAACGACTGCGTTACACCGGATTATCGCTTTGTTAACACGGTGTATAAAACATCCAACGATATCCGCTCGATCGGCGATTGATCGCGTTTCTTAGAGGGAAGTGAGGCAAGTCTGAGCCACTGTCCATTTTTTACGAAACATTTAAACAAATCGTCTTATCTCGAATAGAAGTTACTGGACGGTTTTTCCCCACTGTCCTCTAGCACATAATAGGCGTAGTTCCAGGAAAGTTCGTAAAGATCGGGTGAGGATCGGGTGAGGATTGCGTGAAGATGGCGAGAAGATGGCGCGAAGTTGGCGCGAAAATGGCGCGAAGATGGCGCGAAGATGGCGCGAAGATGGCGCGAAGATGGCGCGAAGATGGCGCGAATATGACGCGAAGATTGCGTGAAGATGGCGAGAAGATGGCGCGAAAATGGCGCGAAAATGGCGCGAAGATGGCGCGAAGATGGCGCGAAGATGGCGCGAAGATGGCGCGAAGACGGCGCGAAGATGGCGCGAAGATGGCGCGAAGATGGCGCGAATATGACGCGAAGATTGCGTGAAGATGGCGCGAAAATGGCGCGAAGATGGCGCGAAGATGGCGCGAAGATGGCGTGATCAATTGATTGAATCCTATTCTTTCGATTTCACTATAACGTAACAAAAAAAAAAATTGACTTCTCCAAACGCCCTACTCGCTGTACGAATCGGTCCGGACACACTTTTCCCGCCTTCTGCATACGCCCGGATAGCAAATAAAAACAATCCGTACACCTTAAGTGTTCACACGACAGCTGCCGAAGTAATAGAACGCCAGACTCGATATCACCGCTTCGAAGCTTCGAGTTGGAAAGTTAAGTTGTTGACATATCGCTACGAGGTATTATTGGGACACGTCGAGTGGGCGGGCTGCTTCGACCCATAAGGAATATAATATGATCACGCCTCCGTAAAGAAATAGCCCGACGGTAATACATGAGAAGCAGAGAACCGATATAAAATATCCCGATGTCATTATGGACGAGAAACCTTCGACACCGGTCGGCATCGACGTTGATCGGAAACTATAATTTTATCGGCCAACAGCATCAAAAAAAATTCAAATAAAAATAATCTGAGAAGAAAAGAAATTGAAATAATAAGAATAAAAAGAAAACAATTTACATTTGAAAAATTAATTTAAAAAAATCGCGTTACTGTTATTAAGAAATTGGTAATATAAAAAAAAAACTGAGAACGTGGGCCAAATTTCTTTACAGGCATTTTTCATAAATGATTTAGATTTGAAAAATTCATTAAAATAAATTGGGTTACTTTCATTGAGAAATTGGAAAGAGAAGATAAATTGAGAACGTGGGTTAAATTTTTGGTGAGAAATTTTGCTGCGCGTAGTGGAAGAGAGCGCGCACTGCGCAGCCGAGTGACGAGAAACGATGAGACTTCGAACTTTGTATGTGTCCCATATCCGACACCACTGAGCGTAGGCGTGTCCTTCGAGCCGGAGAATTCTATTATTCGTATTTCCATAACAGGGGCAAAAGTCGTATTATAGATTCTCTCTCTTTGCCGCTCTCGGTAGGAAAAAAAACGGGTAGCAAAAGGAGGCGTGCGGGTCCGAGAGATCGCCGAGTTGCGTTAAGTGACTATGGGTGGACGTTGAGACCGTGAACGGTTCGCGCGTGGGCGAGATTTTTGGTCCGGGATTAGTTTGCTAGACGGCAAAAGAAGGTTTCTACATTTAACAAACATTTCTTGTCCACAAATGGCGACGATTTATTTCTTGTCAATTTTTCAACCTTTTTATGTTATCTCTTTTACACCGACAAACAAATATCAATGACTCGAGTAAAATTCGCTTGCGGGCAGCCAAAGAAAAAAATTGTTGTTTCAATTGTACTTTCGATTCTTACAATTCCGTGTGGAATTGAAACGATAACGTGTCGCGTCTTGTCGTCGTCGTTTCAATACGATACGGAATTATAAGAATTGAAAGTAGAGTTGAAATTTAAAAAAAAAAATTGTCACCTCGCCGGAGGATTTTTTTTCAGTGTAGTAATAAAATTATAAAATTATAAAATTCGTGCAGCTATGAAAAAATCTCACATAGAGTGCGATTCGATGAAACCACCCACAAGTATGCCACACAGCCAAACGTAATTCTGCTGCATCGCGAGAACGTTCGATATTAGCTCGCTGGATTTAACATTCGTTTTGCATCGATTTTTTTTTTACTGCCAGTCGTGAAAATAAGAGATAAAGGAAGATATTATAAAAAATAAAAATACATGTCGGAGAACAAAGCTACCAGGTTCTCTCGTACTAAAGACGTTAGTTCGTTCGCTCCTCGAGCCTCGGGTGGTTCCTTTGTTCGATCGTGTCTCTCGCGACTAGCGTAATCGTGTCCCGCGAGAAACATAATGGTATCGGCGTACATCTATATTCCAGGCTGCGATCCCGATACGAGGAAAAAGAGACGGAGAGGAAAAGTAATCCGGGTAAGTATACTTGTTTCTCGCTGAGGGGAGACCGGGGCAAGTTGGAACACGGGGCAAGTCGGAACGACCGCATTAAATCGATCGGAGGTTGGCGCGGCGAGCACTGCACTAGCTATCGAATATCTAGGTGGTGAATTCGTAGAGCATCTGTCAAGGAAGAGAGTGAGCCGTATTACATAAAAATCGCGTAAGTATTGCGGATTATTCTTTTCAAAATCTGAACGAAGATGTACCTTTTCGAAAATGAACAAAAACCAGTGAATATATTTTTGCAAGTCCATTGCAATTTATGTTTTCTAAGTTAAGGATATGTGCTGCAATACAAATAACCATCGACTATAATCCATCCATTAAAATCCATTCACTATAATCCATCCACTATAATCCATCCACTATAATCCATCCACTATTATAATCCATCCACTATTATAATCCATCCACTATTATAATCCATCCACTATTATAATCCATCCACTATTATAATCCATCCACTATTATAATCCATCCACTATTATAATCCATCCACTATTATAATCCATCCACTATTATAATCCATGCACTATTATAATCCACGCACTATTATAATCCATCCACTATTATAATCCATCCACTATTATAATCCATCCACTATTATAATCCATCCACTATTATAATCCATGCACTATTATAATCCATCCACTATTATAATCCATGCACTATTATAATCCATGCACTATTATAATCCATCCACTATTATAATCCATCCACTATTATAACCCATCCACTACTATAATCCATCCACTATTATAATCCATCCACTATTATAATCCATGCACTATTATAATCCACGCACTATTATAATCCATCCACTATTATAATCCATGCACTATTATAATCCATGCACTATTATAATCCATCCACTATTATAATCCATCCACTATTATAACCCATCCACTACTATAATCCATCCACTACTATAATCCAGCCACTATTATAATCCATCCATGCGTAAAAGTTTGTATAAACGACTTTAAAAATGTAATACTCATTTGACTGGTGTGAAGCGCGCCAACCTCCATAATTTAATGTAGCGATTCAAATTTGCACCGTATTCCGACTAGTCCCGTTCTCTAGAACACGAGTCAAGTCGGATCCACCGCATTGAATCCACCAGGGGATGGCGCATCAAGTACAGCACTCTACGTCATTAGAGTTAATACTGTGATAAGTCAGGCCTCAGAGTGCCATTCTCAGTGCGCCAACCTCCGATTAATTTAATGTGGCGATTCCAACTTGCCCCGTGTTCCGACTAGCCCCGGTCTCCCCTGCATCCTGCTGAGTCATATACATACACGGAGATGTGTGCATATAAATATACATAAATATAGATACATCGACGGCCAAGAATCAAAAGGGCTCGACTCTTGTGTCTTGAACCGGCGAGTTACGCCCTTTCGACTCTTTACCGTAGACACATACATGTACATATAGATACAGGTTTCTTTCGAGAGGAGAGAAATCTTATGAAGAAGGTATAAGCGAAGGAGCGCGCGCGCGCTCCTGAGATCAGTGGTCCTGCCCGAGGCCGCGATCGATTCTCGCCCACGTTCATCCTCGTCCCCGAGAGTATCTCTCGGTCTTCTTTGTACGGTCGGCAGAGCGAAGCTGAAAAGTAGTTCCCATCCAGTTCGTCCACATAGTTTCATAAAAAAATATCCCGTGGCGTATTCACGTAGGGAAGAGCGGGGCAAGACGGAACGCTCGGGTCCAATCGACCACATTTACCAATTTTTCGGGGGAGACCAAAAAAAAACACGTCTCGTCACAAGTGGAGGACCGTTTTGTCCCGGCGTTCCGTCTTGCCCCGCTCTGCCACTATATACACGAAAGATCTCCCAAGAAGCTGAGCGGCAGAGTGTTTATTACTTCTTGCGAAACTATCCGAATACCTGGAGATTTTATTGCACTATGGTGAATGTGAGATAACTAAATAGCTGCATAGTTGAATGTACTTTGCCCAGATAGAGAATTTCAGTTCGAGAGTCTACGAGCGCAGGAGTTTATATTGGCGACGAAAGATACAGCCACTTGCTCTTTGCACAGGACATTTTTATAACATGTTTCATATCGCAGAAATTATGCATTTTTATTTTTTTTCTTTAAAAACAAAATTGTATATTCGCCGTTCTTGCGTCAAAAAAGTGCCATGAAATGCTCGTTTAGGACGGAAGCGAAACGACGTTTACAAGAATAATGCGATTTGTTTAACGAATGTTTGTAACCGAGTCGATCCAGCAAAATATTGTGTGTAAATTTGTCATACCATTTGTTTGCAAGGCCTGTACCGAATGTCCCATATAGGAAAAATCATTCGTCCCGGGATTCCGTTTTGCCCCGCGGTCTTCGAACTGTCCGAGGCTGAAAGGCAGATCGGTGGCCAACAATTGCATCCTGCTAGCAATTACGGCGACGACAAAAGACCGACTCGAATTCCCGTTGCTGAAAGGATTTATGTGTAGCTTTCGTCGTCCGCGCAAACTATTGCCTCTTAGCAGTCGAATCGCTTTAAATTCCATCGATTCGCGAACGATTTAATACAAACGCTCGAACGATCTCGCCGAACGAAAAGGAAATCTTGGAAATAATTCTATCAAATCGGTTGAATCGTCGATTTTATTATAGCTCGGCAATTTGTGATGTCGTGCGTTGCCCCGAAGCGAGCGCCGCAATTCCCCGATTCATCTATATACATTTGCCTCCGCATAATGCGAGGCACTCGAGGCTGGAACGTTGATTGGAACGTTTCGATAATCCTATCTACGTTTCAATCCTGCTTATGCCGTATCGCACGATTTTTCCGGTTTCTCGGCCGTTTGTTTCGTCGCTGTAACTCTCTCTCTCTCTCTATCCGCCATGGCGGTGTAATAAAGAACGGTAATGAGCCCCGACATCTCCGTGTCCCAACCGTATATCGATGTTCTCCTTGGAAATCTGTCCCGGAGCGCGCGGCGCGCGCCGCTATCGATCGAGAGAAGCGCCGATCGATGCGATTGGCAGTTACGATCGATGTGGAAATTCTCCGTATCTCCACCTCCGCGACGCACTGCAGTACCGAGATCTGTCTCCCACCTCGTACGAAGATCGAGACTCCCTCCCTGGCAGGGTTACGGGATCGGTAAAGCGGACAGAACATCATGGAGAAGTGTAATTGTTTCCGATGATTGCCTGTTCCCTGTTCCCTGCTCCTTCATCCATCGATTGCGAACGGTTTAATACAAACGCTCGAACGACGTCGCTGAACGAAAAGGAAATCTTGGGAATAATTCCATCAAATCGGTTAGATCTGTTGAATCGGTTAAGTCGTCACTGTTCCCTGTTCTGTTATTCGGAGATAAATGGGACATGATGGAAGACGGCGCAGCTTTAACTCTCATGGTGAGGCGAATTGTCTCGGTCGGTAAAGAAATCGGTAAAGCGTGCTGTTTCATTTTTTAAGATACTTGAACACAGAACCAATAGCAGGTCGTTAGAATTGCGCCCCGACATCACCAAAGTACACCGATATCCTACTCAGAAATGTGTCGAAGAGAGCGCGAAACGCTATCGATCGAGAGAAGGCGCCGAAAGATCGATGCGATTGGCAGTTACCAGATCGATGTTGAAATTTTCGGTATCTCCAGCTCCGCGACGAACTGCAGTACCGAGATCTATCTCCCACCTCGTACGAATATCGAGGCTCCCTCCCTTATGACAGTTTTACGACGAAATCGGTAAAACGCACAGAACATGATGGAGAAGTGTAATTGTTTCCGATAATTCCCTGTTCCCTATTCCCGTTCTATTATTCAGGAATAAATGAGACATGATAGACGACGGGGCAGCTTTGACTCTTAAGGTGAGATGAATTACCTCGGTCGGTAAAGAAATCTGCAAAGCGTACCGTTTTATTTTTTAAGATCGTTGAACACAGAACCAATATCCAATATTGAGCACAGAACCAATAGCAAGTGATTAGAATTCCGCCCCGACATCACCAAATTACCCCGACATCCTCCCTCAGATTGCCTCGGTCGGTAAAGAAATCTCTAAATCGTTCCGTTTTATTTTTTAAGATCGTTGAACACATAGAAGCAACAGCAAGTGAACAAAATTGCGCCCCGACATCACTCTGTCCCAAAGTATATCGATATCATCCTCAGAAATGTGTCGAAGAGAGCGCGTGAGGCTATCGATCGAGAGAAGTCGCCGACAGATCGATGCGATTGGCAGTTACCAGATCGATGTTGAAATTGTCGGTATCTCCACCTCCGCGACGAACTGCAGTACCGAGATCTATCTCCCACCACCCGCGAACATTGAGGCTCCCTCCCCCTCGTGGGCTACGAGCGAGATCCGGCCCTCGCCTCTCGATCATACATATAAAGGAGTGCTCGATCGCTTTACACGCGTCCCGATCGATCGGCTACCACCTATCGATCCTCGCGTCGCCGCCTACTTGTCCAATCGGCATATCCGCAAATCCGAGAAAATATGGCCGTTCACGGTGTCCCTCCAATCGCTCCGGGGTAAAACACCGATTGCCGCAAGTTCAACCTTCCCGACGGAGATCGTTATTGCGGAGAGAGAGACGCGCGATACCCAACCGGCGCCGTCCACGGTGGTTATTTACACAGATCGGCAATTATCTTTGATATTGAGATAAATAGACCCGATTAGCGTTGAAATCTCTTGCGCGATACGCCGATGCACACTTGTAACGTTGCTCGCTTGACAACTTAGGCGAAACAGCGGGAGGGGAAGGAGAGGGGACGCAGATTCGCAATTATCGATAACTCTATCTCTATTCGAGACACGAGAGCAATCGACAACTCGGTAGCAATGCAACTGCCGCAGTGACTTTATTCCGTATCCGAGGTGTGCAATTTTTTTTCGTTTTGTTTCTTCGATCGGCACGATTTAATCTTTGGGTGCGTTTGTACGGTTTTAGAAAGGTGTTTAGTAATGCAATGTGATGAGCGTATGAGGAGAATTATGGTCGTCGATTCCGATCGTTCCGCGATCGATCGTTGCACTCTTGGCTGCGAAGACGATTTTTGTGCACGGCTCGATCGGAGATTTTTTTTCATGTTCGTTCACATATTGGTTGCAATTGAAATTAGAGCTCAGGGTTGCTGGAACAGTCTTAAGGTAGAGAAAATGCCTGTTTCTTTACTTTGAATATCGATTAAATGTAAACGCACAGAATGTATAGAAAATAGACTTTTTTTAATTGATTGAAAAAATTGGCTATAGCTAATTTGTGTTATTCGTCGTTAAAAGGCCATTTAGAGTTATTTTTTCCGCTAGTCGCGAATCCGCCACTTGTTTCACCCCTAGCCTAATATTTCATGCATGAAAAAATCCCGAATTCACGTAACTAACCACATTCCTTGTGTGCAACACGGGCGGAAAATCGTCTGTTATCGATCAATGAACATTACTAACCTGTGCGCATGCGCAGCACTGTTTCATTACTCCCTAGGGACTAATAGGTCTCATTACTCCTTCTGGAAGGAGTAATAATGAGTCATTGCCAAATGTGACGACTTTGCGACGCAAGAAATGTGGTTATTATAACGAAATCGGAAAAAAGTATTGTGTGCTACACGGGAGGGCGCGGATTTTCACCCCGTGCGATTCGCCAACTTTGCACTCGACCAAAATCGCGCACTTTTCGCCCTCGTAGCATAACATACTTCTTTTGCCAATACCAGCCTCAGTGCGGGTGAAAAAAATGATGAAAGTAATTGGACGAAAAAAAAAAAAAATGGTTGCATCATTGCGTGTAAATCGGATATCGGATCGGATTTATGTTTGGGACAAGCGAGTTTCTTCTGCATCGATGTTTCTCAAATGGTCTCAATGGTATATTTACCCGTATTACAGCGAAGTGCGCGCTAGATTTTATATTTAGTATGGCATCGTGTTACTGGTGGAACTACTGAATTAGGTTTGAACGAAAATACCAGCATCACCCACGCCCGCATCAGCTCTTATACGCCCGCGTCTGTGTCTCCTCGTCGTTGTCGTCGTCGGATAAACCCGCGAGTCTGCCCCCCCCCCCCCCTCCCCCGCGCCCGTTGCACTCGGCCGCGAACGTTACCCGTCGCTTACCATATATATCTGTGTTTTTATCTGTAATCTGCTTCCTTTTCGGAATATTACCATTTCGGGCCGTGAATCGCCTAAATTCCCAGTCGCGCAACTTCCTGCGGAGTGCTAGGGGGAGGGGGCGAAACGGACCGGTGTCCTCCATTTGAGATGAGATTTTTTTTATGCCCAGAAAAATGGACAGAAATGGTCAGTTTTTATTCCCTGCAAAGAACACTTTGCCTCGTTTGGCGAAATTGATGCGGAAAATTTACTTCGACGAAGAAACATGTTTTTTGGAACTTGTCTAGAAATTCCTGCACTGTTTTACGATCCTGACATTCCTGCGTCTCAAACCCGAATAGAAACCGTAGAGTGCCAGATTTCGTCCTGCTCCAACGCTGCGTTATGCGGAGTCGAAGCTTTTCGCTCCTTTGTAATTGAGCGTGTAATTAAAACCCCATCCGTACAATTAGCGAAATTCATTTAACGTGAAATAGTCCATTTTGCCCCCACTCTAAACGTAAAACAACGTGTAAAAAAATTTAAAGATAAGAAAAAAATGTCCAGGATGGCTTCAACTTGCGTAGCGATCAATGCATTGCAAATGCAATATTAATCATTGCCGGATGCACTTATCATGTTACACTCGAGTCATTCGATAAATGTTATATTCGTTCGAAGAACGCACGCAAAGTGACTTTCTCTTATACCGAGAATAACTCTCGCTCATATATCGAATGTCATCGGTGGGTTCCAGACAACTATGATCGGGTTATGCAAACTCGTTAGCGAAAGCCTCGCTGGCTTAGCGGCTCTGTGATTTTCTATAGGATGTCAAATATCGCTCCGAAAAATTCGAAAAAATAAATCGTAACAAAAGTAAGTCCTAATTTTGTTATAACCACTACACGACTCACCATTTTTCGGGAAGAATGAGAAAAAACGGATTCTTCGTATCAAATTTTCGCGGAGTATAAAAAAAAAATCTTAAATCTCAAATGGAAGCGTGTCTTCCATTTGAACTGAAGTGGGTCATTTTGCCCAACTCTCCCCCAACTATTTTTTTTTTAAGTAACTGAGTGAATCCATTTCCCACCTCTCGAAAAAAAAGAATAAAAAATCCTAACGATTGTCAAAATCGTTAGGTTTTTTTTTTTTCCTTTTTTTGGATTCAGACATTTTTCCGCTCCAAAAATGTCTGAATCTTCCCGAATGTCTTCCGCCCAACGCCGTGAACGTCCGAAAAAAATAATGAAAAATCCTAACGATTGCCAAAATCGTTAGGTTTTTTTTTTCCCCTTTTTTCGGATTCAGGAATTTTTCCGCTCCAAAAATGTCTGAATCTAGAGAGGAAGCTGTTATACAGAAAGATAATTTTGTATGACGAAATCGTTGTTTTCTCGCCAATGCGTGAAACTAAGCTGCCTATTCTATTTCCACTCTCGTCATTCGCGATCCCCGACACCTGCTTATTTTAACTTTATTTTCGGCACTGTTGGTTAACGACTTTGCGTAATAGTCAAACGGTGTGTCTCGTAGGAGATTGTAAATATGATGGAACATAAAGATCGCAGGTGTGGTTCTTTGTCGCGAGGCAAGTGGGAATTCCATAAATGATTTCCCACGAGACAAAATATTTCCATCATATGTCCTTTCGTCTCTCTCTGTCTCTCTCTCTCTCTCTCTCTCTCGTATATTTTTTCTCTCTATTACTGCTCACTCTCTCCAAGAGCTACGCCTCGACTAACGGGAAGAAAAGTGTGGGCGAGAGCCCGAGAGTTCAACGATGATGCATCCCATTACCGTTCGCAGCATTGCCCAGCAGTGGCAGCGAAGAGTAATACTCATTACTCGAGTGCTCGCGGTCGTACGACGATGCGAACTCAACGACCACACTGATGGCCGAACGAAGACAAACTTGTGGGTGAATGAAAACAAACTTCAGTTCACTCTTAATTTTGAACTTAAGTTGAAATTCAAGTTCATACTCAAATTCATAGTTCAGTTCGTATTTAAGTGCGTACTCAAATTCATACTTAAGTTCAAATTTAAGTTTATACACAAATCCATACTTAAGTTCAAATTTAGATTCATACTCAAATTCATGCTAAAGGTCAAATTGAAGTTCATACTTAAATTCATACTTCAGTTCGAATTTAAGTTCATACGCAAATTCGTAATCAGTTCAAATTTAAGTTCGAACTACATTCCGTGCTTAAATTTGAGCTTCATTTGAAACTCAAGTTTGAACTACAAATCGTACTTAAGTTAATTAAGTACGAAAAAAATGTATAGGGAAATCGATAAAATCTCGCGACTTCCGGTTAACCGTGAATCTTGGTACGTTAATTGCCGATTGCAAGAGTCGCTTAACGATCTCGTAGATCGAGAATGAGCAGGATATTTCTTCGAAGAAAACAGCGAAGTTTGTAAAGTACGTATAGGATACGAGTTAGTCTTTATAGACTGAAAGAGACGCTCGTTTCATTGAGCTCTCGTCGTGACGCCACCGGAACCCGTCGTTCCCTTTATATCCCCAGCGAGAGCATCGCCGTCCCTTCGTCCTCTTCGCGATCTTCATTCATCAGACACCGCATTCCGTCGACAAAGTCGTCCCCTCCGCGCGTCTCAGCCTTTCCTGGATAAAACCGGGCGCGCGACTAACGCTCATTCGTGTCATCCTTATACTATCGACTTCTCCTAGGGGCGCGCCAGTTCCTCTCCTGTATAATAGCCAGAGTAGATATAACGCGTGTTCGCATCTACGGGAATTTATCGGACGGATGCAACAGCATCAGCATCATAGAAGAAGATACATAAGAGGTTGGCAAACATTCCTGAGTCCCTTGCGTTGGAATCTTGAACTTTGTTTTATCTTTTATTTTTTTTATATTTGTATTTTTTTTTTTGTCAATCGTTACAAGCCTAGAGGCTGCGAAAAGTCGGAGAGCATGAGTACAGGAGGAAATGAGGAAATAATCACGATTCCTGGACGATCGACGACTTGAATATTTTTTTTTTCACGGAAAGAGATTCCTCTGTAGAGAAGCAAAATTATTCGAAGCGTATCGATAGTCTAACGCTAGAAATACACGTATGATGTGCATATATGCAAACTATTACATATGTACATTAGGCCATCTATAAAGTATAAAGTATAAAGTATAAAGTATAAAGTATAAAGTATAAAGTATAAAGTATAAAGTATAAAGTATAAAGTATAAAGTATAAAGTATAAAGTATAAAGTATAAAGTATAAAGTATAAAGTATAAAGTATAAAGTATAAAGTATAAAGTATAAAGTATAAAGTATAAAGTATAAAGTATAAAGTATAAAGTATAAAGTATAAAGTATAAAGTATAAAGTATAAAGTATAAAGTATAAAGTATAAAGTATAAAGTATAAAGTATAAAGTATAAAGTATAAAGTATAAAGTATAAAGTATAAAGTATAAAGTATAAAGTATAAAGTATAAAGTATAAAGTATAAAGTATAAAGTATAAAGTATAAAGTATAAAGTATAAAGTATAAAGTATAAAGTATAAAGTATAAAGTATAAAGTATAAAGTATAAAGTATAAAGTATAAAGTATAAAGATCGAAAATTAATTCAAAAAAATGGTTAACAATGATTTGAATCGAACAAACGGTCCATTTGTTTCGCCTCCATGAATGGCCATATTCGCCCATTTTACCGGATATCCACCATCCACCATCTAAGGTCCCTACCCGATGATACTAGAAAAAAAATCCGGCAACGACAAAAAATTTAAGAGCGATCGAAGGTTCGATCTCGCCTACGCGCTAAATACGCGTTTATTGCGGCTGCTTTCTCTCTCCATTCATCAATTCTCCCGTGATCTCTTCTCCGCGGAGTTTCGTTCACGCGGGGCACACGCGCATCGCGATGCCCCTGCAGAGAAGTCGTTTCGATTCATGGGACGCGCACAACCAACACACATGCTTTCATTGCAATAAACTCCGTCCCCGGCCCACGTACGATCGTTTGAGAGGAGAACCGAGCATACGAGACTCTTCTTTCTATACACACACACACACACCCGCAAACACGAGCGGAGAATAAGAGACGAATCATCGGATAGAGAGGTGTTTGTGAAAGAGGCTAGCGTGTATACACGAGTAGCCCTTATTCCTTATAAGTCTTGGGCAAGCTCCGCTAAGAAGTAAAACCGTCGAGTCTGTACTTCGAATGTGCTGCTGTTACTGGCTGGCTGGACGATATATAAAACAGCGAAGCGCCGCACTCCACGATGCAATGTGTGCGTTGTGTGCACGTACATAAGTACGAACCTGCCGCACTCGGACCGAGAGAACAGCTCGCAGGAGCATCGAGAGCACGTCATTCTGTCGGACGACGCCTCGAGCGACGAGAGGAAACGTGGATTGATTTACAAGATTCTCCTGGCGAAGCTTCTTGGCAAAAGATACTAATATCGTTGTTGCCGAGTCTTATAATTTTTCATGTCCATTATGCGGATGTAGTTAACAATCTCGAAATTTATAGCACCATCGGAGCATAGACTGGTAAAGGCGACTTCTTGGATTTAACTAAGATCCTTTAGTGCAAATAAAAACAAAACTAGATAAAAGTGTGTAAAAAAACAAGAGCAAGAGCAACACCACAGCAAGAGCAACACAGCAAGAGCAACACAGCAAGAGCAACACAGCAAGAGCAACACAGCAAGAGCAACACAGCAAGAGCAACACAGCAAGAGCAACACAGCAAGAGCAAAGCAGCAAGAGCAACGCAGCAAGAGCAACGCAGCAAGAGCAACACCACATTGAGAGCAACACCACAGTGAGAGCAACACCACATTGAGAGCAACACCACAGTGAGAGCAACACCACATTGAGAGCAACACCACATTGAGAGCAACACCACAGTGAGAGCAACATCACAGCAAGAGCAACATCACAGCAAGAGCAACATCACAGCAAGAGCAACATCACAGCAAGAGCAACATCGCAGCAAGAGAAACATCGCAGCAAGAGCAACATCGCAGCAAGAGCAACGTCGCAGCAAGAGCAACATCGCAGCAAGAGCAACATCGCAGCAAGACCAACATCGCAGCAAGAGCAACATCGCAGCAAGAGCAACATCGCAGCAAGAGCAACATCGCAGCAAGAGCAACATCGCAGCAAGAGCAACATCGCAGCAAGAGCAACATCGCAGCAAGAGCAACATCGCAGCAAGAGCAACATCGCAGCAAGAGCAACATCGCAGCAAGAGCAACACCAAAACAAGAGCAACATCAAAACAAGAGCAACACCAAAACAAGAGCAACACCAAAGCATGAGCAATAACAACAGCAACAGCATTCAAAAGAAAATTCCAAAGATTCGGTTGTAGCTTGCCTGAGTAGCCACCCTGAATAGCGGGGAAAAAACTTCGTCAAGCTTTTAACAGAGACGAAGCTCGTTAACGAAGAATCGCATGCACAGTCACATAGCATTTTACATCGATAACAAAGCGCATACGAGCAATTTAGTCCGATAGTTACGTCGTCGGGGAGCATCGCGATAGTGCGTGCGCCTATGCGTGTGTGTGTGCGCGCGTATGCGCGCTCGGCTTCCGACGTTATTCTCCTCTCTTCCTTTTCTCATTCTTCCTCGGCTCGCCCCACCTCCCGCGGGAGAGAATCCTCGAGAAGACCAGCAGCCCAGAATACAGTATACATGAATGAAAACTTCCATTCATGCGTGAGGCTTCGGGTTCCACGCACACGTTCATCCCTACCACCTTCGCCGCATCCTCCGGAGAACCTTTTTCCAACAGCAAAACGGTTTAACCGCGCGCCGCGAAGATCCCTCGATGCGAAACATCATCCGTGTGCGTGAGCTTTTCGATGTTTTCATTGCATCTCGCACACAGGCCGACAGCGATTCCTTCCGTCGAGGGCTCGGCGACACTGTGTGTGCGTGCGTCCAGTTTCGCACACGAGTCGCCGAGCCGATCGCACACGTGATCGCCATTGTTGATCGTAGCGGATCGTGGCCGGAGAGCGCCGGGCTGTCGCGTTATTCCCGGCTTTTTGCCGATCTTCGACGACGATCGAGGCACGCGCGCGCGCGCGCGAGCTCGCTCGGCGCGACCGGTAGCGGTGGAGAGCATCGGGAGAGACCGGCGTCGGTGGATCGTAAGGTCTGTGGTAAAGGCAAAATGAGCTCCCGGTACCTCGCCGGGCAGAGCGTCTTGTACTTGAGGTATTGTCCGGTAGCAGGAGGCAGCATGGAGAACCGCGGAAACGCGGATACGCTTACTGTGGAGGGAACTCATTCACGGTGGCGATCGTTTAACACATGGGCAAAGAGAGACCGAAGAAACTCGAATGGGTTTTCGGGCAGTCGAGGGGCCAATGAGAGGATTTCGATTTACGCCTTGGGAGTTTTTTTGATGCTGTGTAAGATAATTGTAAAACGGGCGGAAAGGATGTCCTCATGGCGATCGTGCAAACCGGTAAAGATGTTTCGGTCTTTCGACAAAAAAAATTCATTTAATTTCGTGGAATATTAATTAAATACCGAAAAGATGTCTGTTTGGTTAAATATGTTATTTATATAGTGGTTGATGTGCAGAGTGCATAGTTTGTGTATTTATTATTATTAGTAATGTTATCGTGGCGGTGTTGATTGTACGTACTGGATTGCATTAAAAAAAAAATAATTCAGCCGAAATGAAACATTTCTAGTGGGAAAAGTGAAAATTGTGATTATCGACTCAATCAGAGAAAATAATTTTTCACTGAAAAATGAACTTTTTAGCACGGTCAATGTCTGAGCCGATCCTGTATTATCTATTCGTTGCATATTTCCCCGAAGAATCGTCTGCGTGTGTCGCACCAATAAATTCATTACGAGAGAATCAAACAAAAACAGAAACACCTCACCGACAGTTCACACGCGAGACACCGAAAGCTACACACATCCGAGTTTTTCCGAATAAATGTATTTTTTTTTTTTTTTTTTTACACAGTTGCGGAATCTCGTGCGCAGTGACGTTTGTGCGTTACGCTCGGTCGTGTGTGCTCAGAAACTCGGTATTATTCATACTCGGGAGCGAGCGCGTCCGCGTTTATGCGATAAATAAAGACGGAATGCACGTACGAAGAGCTCGCAGCTGGAACGCAGAACGTCGCTGCGAGCTGCGAGGAGTCGAGTTGAAGGAAAAAAAAAAAAAAACTAATAATAATTTATTTTCCAACGTCCAGCGTGTGGCTGGATAGAGTCTCTCTCCGCGGCGGCGCAAACTCGGGGAGAATTTTGCATTGAAAGATCATACCGTAGAATGAGTGGATAGAACAGAGAATAAAAAAAAAATTGAGAGACACACATTGCAGAAGTGTTGTATGGAGAGTCGAGAGGGAGCGATGACAGGGTCTTATGAGAAGGAGCGTGTGCGAACGATCGGTTAGTGTAGAGCGAGCGTTGCAATAATAACATTACCCACGCATGAGAATTAGAATATAGCCAGCATAATAATTTATGTACATATTATACTCGATCGTTCATTTATATGTGTCAAGAGGACGGAACGAGTTTTAGTTATGGTGTATTATACCTATAAGCAGCTCCGCATGGTATCTCGCATGGCAGCTGTATACATACGTACATCTCCATATGGAAATAACATTTTACATGCAAAATAATGATTATTGTTATTATAGTGTTATATTTTATAGCGAACAATGAGGACTGACAACTCCGCTAAATGCGCGCGATATTTGAGCTCGACAACTCGAGTTATAGGAGTTTAGATACTTTCGGTCTAATTGTGTTTTTTGTGAACGAGTTATCGTTAAGTGTGTAACATGGCGTCAAGTAAAGAGTCTGTACGAAATTTGAGGGCATTCAAGGACAATTTCCACGACATTTCCACGTTGTGTTGCGACATTTGTAAAAAATGAAAATATGCATATCGCGCACGACGTACGAAATAACATTTAGTTCGATAACCGGTTTCGTTTACTTTGGAATGGGTTCAGAATCCAAAACTACTCACTATTCATGAATGTATATATATCTATTTTTTTAGAATTGTCACTAAAGACACACACTAAAAAAAAATCAAAGAGTCGATCCCGGGGCCCCTTGATCGAGAATATGACGTTAATTTCTCCCCAAACCTAATATTTTAGATTTTAATCCCAAAAATGCGATTTCACATTAGAGTGAACTGTTTTCAATGCATAAAATCGAAGATACAAATGTCCCACTGCTCTTACGCCCACACATCCAGGCATTCTTTGAATGTGTTTTTTAACGATCTAATACATTCCCAACATGTGTACATGATAAACATGAAAAAACAATTTTTTCATGGAAACGAAGCTCCCTCTACGAGGAGGCAAATAAGAAAATGGTAAATTCGCTAAGAAATCGTATGACCATCGAAGCTAATTATTGACTGAAAATTATATGTTTTGCAGTGTGTGCGTGTATGTGTGTGTGTGTGAAACATTTTTTCTATCCCTCTTCTACCCTAATGATTGGTTATAAAGTTTTACCGTATCCATACAAGGTCAACGTAGGATTATTGAGTCGTGTTCTAGGCTCAATAGCCTAGAACTATAGCACTACGAATGTATTGTAGGTAATGGGTATGTATAAGAATGACACAGTTGTTGCGCTGTGCTGGTGAGATTATTTCAATGACTTAACGGTGGCAGTTAAAATAAATAGATCGGATCGATCGATGTGAAATTTAACATTCGCTCGTGGAAAAATGCCCAAATCGTCTGAGTAACAATGACCATTGAGCTAGTGTTGCCTAAACGTGTTTTTCGTTTTCTTGCATGAAACAAATTTCATTGTTTTTTTCAATAACTAAGAACTTTTCTTGCCATATGAAAGTCCCTTGATTTATCTTAATATCGACATTAATAACTAATATTGTAATTAATATCTATATAGTAATAATAAATAATATCGTGATTGATATTAATACAATGACTTCGGTCAATGACCTATTGGCCCACCCTATGACATTGTAATGTGTAAAAAAAATAAAACAAAAATAATAGATCTAACATTGTAAGGGAGGTCAATAAATGTCTTTTACTACAACTATTAATATAATAATTATTAAATTGTAATTATATAATTTGCGAAACTTAAAGCTCGCTTCTTCGTTTGTTTGACTGATAACACACACACACACACAAACACATACATATATATCTGTAAACCTGTCCGTCTAAAACATGATGAATTATGTCCTGTGCCTCGTCACCGGCTCTTCCGAGAATCCGACTGAGTTAAAGAACTACTCACCATCGAATAGGATTCCATAACGTGTCTTATCTGGATGATTCACTTCAGCTTTCGGTGTATCTTCCGTTCCCTCCGGTCTTCCCGTGCTCTTCTCTTGTACCAGCTGCTACGCAACTATCATCAACAACTATCCCACGGAAGTCAACGATGCCACAAAGTTACACAAAACTTCAAAAAAAGATACCCATCATTTATTGTTAATTTATTTATTCCTTTAATTAACACTAGTTAAATCACACCCATAAAATAGTTTTTCCCGCTATTCATATTTTCGTAGGCAAATCGCCCAAAGCCGTGAGTCTCTCGGCCAATCGTCTCTTCGACCAATCATAAAAACCTCGACGCGCCACCGAGTTTAAAAAAGAGGAATCAACCCTTAAAAAATATCACCCACAATTTTTCTTTTTTTTTTTTTTATTTGTTGATATTTATGTACTCGACGCCAAATGTTTATAGAGGTCACTTGTATCTTTGATTTTTAGGATGAATCGACTATGCGACAAGATCCAAATATAAGAGGCATAAAAAAATTAAAGATTTCTCAATGTCAATAGTTTGTTTGAGCAAAAAAAAAAAAAACAATATTTTATAATGTACAAAATGGCACCGATGAAATAGTTTATGCCAATAAACTTCTCGTATGTAGTAATTTATAAAATATATTAAAAAAAAAATGTTTGCAAGATTTTAGCGCGAAACCGAATCCGTTGTTCGCCGGCGAGAACGAGCGTCGAGTGTTTACCCGGCGATGTCGAGCGTGTCGCGGGTTCCGAGGTTTGGCCTCGCGCACGAGGAGCAGACAGGTCCGTTTATTATTCGTTCGAAAAGTACGCGGCCCGTGGATGCTCGTTTTGTTAGCGTTCGAGCACGAGAGCGTGGTTTGTCCGTCGCGCGGGCGCGATTCGTGGTGGACTGGTGGACTCGGCGAGTCTCGGTCCGACTCGGAGGCGCCTCTCAGCGGAGATCGGCGGCGACGAGGACCGATCGCCGGTTCGGTGCCACTGCCGCGCGGGCGAGCACGCCCCGCGAACGTTATTGCGCTGTGCGTCCGCTCTTCCGAGGATCGCTGCATGAATAGCGAATGAAAAAAGGTGCAAAGTAATTTGCACATTTCGCTTGCTCTATGAGACACTTCATTGTCCGATTTTTGTGACTTCTTGTATTTTTTCAATTATTATGTTTATAATATAAGCTAAGTATTATGTTTATAATACAAAACCTAAACGGTCGAAATTGTCCGAAGAATTTGCTATAAAAAATCGCGAAAGTACTATGCTTATAATTATTAAATTTATGCGGTCCAAACTGTCCGAAAATTGTTACGCCCAATCTTCATCACATCACAGAAAAAAAAAAAAAAAAAAAATTAACGTTACTGCGCTGAGCCTTCGCTCGACAGCGCTGCATGAATAGTGAGAGAAAAGAAATGCGCGTTTCGCTTGCTCCACGAGACAGTTCGTTGACCGGTATTGTGATTTCCTCATGGAGGAAATATTATGCTTATAATATAAAATTTAAGTGGTCAAAATTAAAAATCTTTACGATAAAAAATCGCCAAGTTTCGTATTACCGTCATTTTTCCAGGAATTCAAAATCTCCTAAAATCTCAATCAAGTTGTGCACCAAATTTCGGCTGGCTCAAACCGTTCGTCTTTGCGCTATGTACTGCGCAGGCTCGGCGCTCCGCCGAGGCCCGTTGCGCGTATTTTTTGCATTATATATTAATATGGAGGACAAATAATTTGAAAAAAAAAAATGACGAATCATTAAAAGTTGTTATACTTAAGATTCGTCGAATTCGGTGGGTCACACGTGATACACATGAGCGCACGAGAGGCTTCACTTCCGGTCGAGGCTCGCGCCGCCTTACCTCTTCTACTCTGCGCGCGGCCACATTTACGCGTCCATTTGCACAACATATATACATTTTTTTATCTACCGTTGGAGAGTCGGCGTAATGCAACAAGGGTCACGGCTACTGATCACAGTCACCGACTTATGTCTCGGAATTTTTATACCCCGAACAATAACGCCGTAAGTAATTCCCCTTGGGAAGATCAGCCCGGAGGGGGCGCGGCGTCAATTAGATCTCGGTTTTTACTGGGGGCGGTAATCGGGTGTACACAAATTTAAAAAATATAATTTAATTTAATTTAATTTAATTTAAGTAGTAAGCGTTTATTTGTTAACAACACATACGATGCATTAACGACCGTTTCAGTTTTTATGCATTTATACATTTATACATTTATAACAGTATCCACATAATGTCAACGGGCCATCGACCGAAGACCTTCAGTCCAATTTAATTTAATTTAATTTAATTTAATTTAATTTAATTTAATTTAATTTAATTTAATTTGTCGTATTTAGTTTAGTTTCTTTAGTGATTTTAAAAGTTCAAACATTCGGGGGCTGCGATAACCATGTTCTTGATGTTCGTGACCTTGGGTGAAGCTCCGGGACCAATGTCGGCCGCTAGCGTGCCGCCAATGCCGCGATGACAACTCCCTTGAATTTTCTGTCTCTCCGAGTTCGATGCACCACACGGTCACCGACCGGGGGTCAGACACATTGCCACCGATAACGATCGACAAGCGCAGTGTCTCCGAGTCCTCTTTCTCTCCGCTTCGCTTCGACCTCACTCTTTGAGAATACACGCTGTTATGTTCTTTCAAGTGCACGAAGCATTTCTCACGATCTTTTCCAAATTATTATTAATAACAATCACTAATAATTAATAATAATTAATAATTATAAAACTTATAATTAATAGTAATAAATAATATAATTAATAATCATTAATTATAGTGAATTATAATTGTCATTAGTATGCGAAAAATAGACTCGATTTGATTAACTGTTAAAATGGAAATAACTCTTTTAATTACCCACACTTCACGCATTTCACTTCCGATTTTTTGCTACGGAACGTTATGACAATTATATTGTGAAAAAACTTGGATACTTTTCTTGTTTCCGGTAGGCGGGAAGCCCGCGTAAAAAAAAATTGTACACACCTACTCGTTAAATAATATAATTAATACTAATAATTAATTATAGCGAATTATAATTGTTATTAGTATACGAGAAACAGGCTCGATTTGTTTAACTGTTAAAATGGAAATAACTTTTTTAATTATCCACACTTCACGCATTTTTCTTCCGATTTTTCCCTATAGAACGGTACGACGATTACATTTCGAAAAAAATTAGATAATTTTCTCGTTTCCGGTAGGCGTGAAGCCTGCGTGAAAAAAAAAAAAAAAAAAAAAAAAATACCTACCGACTCGTTAAGTCTGTGCCACTGGTGAGATACGGCTGGATTATCCCCGTTGAATAGGATACGAGTACCTACGCACGCGGCGAGAGCACAATCAAAGGCTCTCACACCTGTTGTTCGTCTCTCCGCTGGAGCATTATAATACATAGCGAGCGAACGCGACGGGACGACGTGTCCCGTCCGCGAGAGCACTCCTCGAGCTCGCTCACCCGTGACACTGCCTTTTTTTAATCTCTGACTCATCCATTTGCCACGAAAGAATAATGGTAAAAAAAAATACAACTCGTCTGTGTCCAACGCCATAATAATTCGACTACCGTCCTTTCTCTTCCTCGTTGTTTCCTCTGCCGAGAGTTGAGTAGCGATGACTAATGTCGCTCGGATGGCTGGAGGTCGAGGTTGCTCGCTCAGCCTCTCTTTCATCCAGTCTGTCGCTCTCCATCCGATTATTTCTCTCCGTTATGTTACGTAATATAATTAGTCAAAAACATTTTCTGTTGTTTTTTTAGTTATAATTATTTTGTCGCGTGACTAAAACCTTAAAGTCTTATTTTGTATGCTTATACACAGATAATAAAATCGCTCGCCCTCCTGATTTTTGTCGAGTGATATTATTTTTATAATAATAATAATAGTAATAATAAGTAGTACATCATTTTATATTATTTTACTTCACTCGGTGCGAAAGTGACAGTTTTACGCACGGTGCGCGTATGTAAAACCTCAATTTTCACACCACGTGAAGTAAAATTTTGTACGCTACTGGTGCGAAATACTTTTTCTGTTCTTAACTCGTCTGATTGCAACACTGCAAAAAGTTTTATCGCACTAGTATCGTGATATACTATTCTGCAACTCGTGCACGAAAAGTGCACGAAAATGCTACTTTTCTTGCCTGCTGGGAGTGGCGTAAATACCCGGCGTACGCGTACATCGGTCCGATCTTACTTTACGCACTCCTAAGCGTGCGTAAAGTAAGATCGGACTGTCAAGTGCGCATAAAGTTCGCTTTACCGCACTTGTGTCATAAATTACTATTATTATATTATTATTTTATTTATAGATATAAATATAATACGACAATGATGTAAATACAATAAACAATGATAAAACCTTAGAATCTCGTAATGCTCTCCGGAAGCGAGTGAACGAGAGATTCCGCAACATTCTTAATACATGCAAGCGCTTTGCCGCAGCCAAGTCCTTTTGCGGTTTGGCGGTAGTCGAGTTTTTCTCAGCGCGCAGACTCGGTGAAGTGCCGATCGGATGAGATGCAAATTTATCTCGAGTAGGTACAGCTGTATATCCGACCGGCTTGTGTGGGCGAGGAACGTCCATCCTTAAAGGACCAGTCCTGGTGCGCCCGATGTCCATACGCCAGCTCCCGCGAGGCACGGCGCAGTGTCCGAGAGATCGATACGATGGATGATCGAAGCGGTAATGCTGTACTTGCTGGCGTTGAGGGAACCATAACTTGCACCGGCAAAGTTGAGCGATACAATAATTGGCACTTCAAGAAAAAGCCCGATTATAAAACTAGAGTTGATCGAAATTTTTCATTACGCTTACTTTGACCACAAAACTCATTATCAGTAAGTGAAAAATCATTCAACATGTTTTGAATTTTTGGTCATTGATCTTTCGAAGAATCAGCTTTAGGGTCGAATTTTGAGACATTTGTTTGAACTCAAGATCGCCCTTGAAATCGAACTTAAGTCTGATCGCAAATTCGATTGTAGATCGAGTTCGGTGTTAAGTCCGAACTCAAGTTCGAAGTTAAGTTTAAACTAACGTCTTGAAATTCGACCCTCAGTTTCCTTCTTCTTTGAATTTTTCTGCTTATTACCGACGGTCACTCATTATTTTAATAATTTTACGTAGTCACTGAATAATGATATTAATAATATCATTATTATAATATTATTTTATTAATTAAAAATAACAATAACGACAATTGACCGAGTCGCTCCTGGGTGGTCGACTAATGAACGATTGCAAAACTGTCGTATACAGTTGAAAACAAGGTAAACAAATACTACGGTAATCGACAGATCGGTAATTGTAATATTTTTTTGTACATTAACTGAAGAATCTTCAGATTGTCAATGACTGTACTGCAAATCGTGGATCATTCGTTCGAGCATACACATCCACTTCCGGTCAATTTCTGCTCGTGGAGCTCTCGGCTAGCTTCGTTTATTATACATACGTATGCATATACATATATATCGCTCGAAACTTTCCATATCGAGGAGGTTTTGAGCTGCACCTTGTAGTTGTGGGATAACCAGAGTCGCCTACACGCGACTCGGCTTCGACTGGTTAGGCAGAAATGTTTCGTGCGCCGTTAGGTATCGTGCTATGCCTTTATGCACAGAGGAAAGCAGGGCAAAACGCTCCTTGATTTTTTACGTCCCACGAAAAATTGGTAAGAGTGGTTCGTTTTGCCCCCCGATCTCCCCTATAAATATCCACGGAATCGTCGAACGGTGTTTCAGGTCGATGTAAAGCGGACGACTTTCCATTCACGATACGTTGTGCGCAGTGGAAGCATAAATTTATCCGACGATCGGAATACTTTGTATGAATGGGCTCCGGCTGCAGCTCTAATAACATACGTCCGGATAATTCGTACCGTTGCCCCGACCACGTAATTGCGAGATCTCAAATACGTACAACGAGCACGATCTGTGACGTCTAGTCGTGTACATCCGTTTCTACTTGGAGGTAAATCTGCTATGGTAAACAAAGTCCCTAGACGCTGTTTCGCTTCGGATTTACCTCGGCGGATTCGGTTGAACGCAGTGAAAGTCGAATTTGGGCATACGTTTTATGAATAAGTTCCTGCTGCAGCTCTAATAAGGTGAACGACCCAATTACTGACCAACGATGCTTCGCATGGCGTGGCAAATGAAAGATTGTTAACAATAGTGCAGGTATTGAAATAACTAGTTCTGCAAAAAAATTTAGAGACTCGATTAACTAAACAAAAAAATTATTATTTTTTTTTTACTTTCTAAAAAAATAATAAACTCGACATATACGCACTGTTGTAAATAACCTGAATAGTGTCCTACAATTTCGTCACATAGCCCATATAGTTTTTGGAGGTAAATCTACTATGGTAAAAAATGTCGCCAGGCGCTATTTCGCTTCGGACGGAGCCCGGTGACATTTCGCTGAACTGTTTAAAAAACATTTCGGAAACATTTCACGGTACGACTTGTGAGCGGACAAAAAATGTCTTCAAAATGTTTTAAAAACATCTCACAAATGTCTCATGTTGGTAAAATGTTTTCGATTATTAAAACAATATATATATTTTTGAAAGCCTTCAAAATTATTTCCGTGCTATGTGGGTATGTACAACGAGCCCGATCTGTGATGTGCGGCCACGTACATCTATTTCTGCTCAGACGTATCTACGATGGTAAGAAATGTCCCTAGGCGCTGTTACACTTTGGTTTTTCGATGAGAGAAACACAGACAGGAAACTTCGTATCTACAAGTGTTTCGATGGGAAGAAAAATTATGGAGATTTAATAGACATGTAATGTATCTTTTAATATAAAAAAAAATTCCAACTACCTGACGTGTATTTACATATTTCCGCTCTGACTTTACATCTCAGACATGTCGAGCAGAGCGTTGAGATGCGTCGGTACCCAATTCGTACCGTTGTGACAAACGAAGAGTACGCTTCCCTCAATGTACGCCTGGACGTTGCCGACTTTGTACACCTGTTTAGCCTCTCGATATCTGTTGGGTATGGGCATGAAGAGTATACCGCGCTCCTCGCATTTCTTCTGCACGAGATCCTTAAAGCCCTGGGGTATCTGCGAGGCGGTGCGCACAGCTTCGGCGAGTCTCTGTGGGCGATAATCGGAAGAATGTTAATTCAGCCCTTATAGAAAAAATACACTCCCAACGCCGTAATGGGAACAAAAAGATAAATAAAACAAAACATTTTACCTCGATTCTGGGCTGCGCCGTAGCCGGTATTTGCAACATCGTAGGCTGCGTACGTTCCAAACTCGTCAGATAGGAAACTTGCTCGATCGCTCCCGGTTGGTGAGCCTGGGGCGTCGCTACCGCCCGGTTCATCATGTCCAACGCCTTTTTAAAGTATTCTGGAAAAAATAATTTGTAACATTTATTATAAATTATAAATTTCTAAATTTCATGATTATAAATTTCTTGTAAAAAAGCTCAAAATTATTGTAAACTACTGACATCTTTTTTAATATTAAATTTTGTTTTATGTATAAAAATATTTAATAATACATTGCCGATAATTGCCAGTCGATCGACAGGCAATAATGCGGGGTGAAAGCGATTACTCACCCTTGACGATCGGTTCGGCGAGGAGCTTGTCGTTCAGCATGCCCTTCCAGCCCATGTACCAATTGGTGATCTGATCGTAGTTCGGCGAATGATTCAGCCACAGTGCCAGTACTTGAAGCCATTTGGGGAAGAAAAATTTGTCCAGGAGGCCGATCATTATTTGTATCGGCAGAACGGTCGCCCATTCGTAAACCCAATTCCACTGGTCCAAGTGTTGCTGATGAGGATTTATGACGAATTCAGAAAGTGCAATCTGAAGCTTCGGCAGGATATTCTTGACGAGGAAGGCCTCCATGTCGCCCTTCGCGAATACCTGCGCCCACGGCTCGAGCATTCGCCGAGCCGATCTGTCGGACGGATGCCAACCGCCCAAGGCCGAGCCAAGTTTGCGACGGATTATCGGGTAAATCAGCGTGTCCATGCGGTTGCGCATTATCGGCAACCACGGATGGATCCACGTGTGTATCGGCACTGTATCCGTCAGCGGATTCCACTCCTCCACCTCGAGAGTCAATTTCGGCAGGACCAAAAGATCCAATATGTTCTCCAGAATCCATGGCGGTAAGAGTGGCATCCAATCCTCTATTAACTCGATCAAAGGGTCGGGCTGTCTGCACATCCATTCCCTGTAAAGAGAAAAATAGTTTTCGCGCTAGACGTTTATGACAAAATTTTAGGCGAAAATTCGAGCGATATTCTTACTTTTTAACGTTTTTAAATGAAGTGCCAAAAAAAATTAAGAAAACGATCAATACCATTGGGTATTATATCTTTACAGGCATTTTTCGAGACTTAAGGGGAAGTGAAACAGCTGAGAGATAGCTGCGATTTTCAAATTAACTTTATTCAATGGTGCTAATTTTTTTGACAAAAAAATGAATTCGTGCCGGATGCGAAATTGCCGTGGGCATCCGGCTCGAATTTGCTTTTTCCTTTAAAAAAATTAGCACCCTTGAGAAAAGTTCATTACAATTTTCATTACCGACCGCGATTTTTCACTTCCCCCTAAAAAGAACGCTTGAGATTCCGAGTTATCGGGTTCTCACACGGTCGGCAATGTAGGTACCGACTTGCGGTACGTTCCGGAGATATAACCGTGCAATTTCTGTAATCAAACATTTTTACTTTCAATTTACGTAGAATAAAAACATTCATTTTTCTAAATAATTTCTAAATAAACAAATCAAAAGATCATAAGTAAATAAAAAATGTCTGAACAAAATTCGTAAATTCCAACAGAATTTGTATTCAGAAAAAATGTAATTTAAAGAAAAGTAAAGAATAATCGTCTTACTGAACAGCGCCGCGAACCGACGGCATCCACGCGTTCCATACGAGCTGATCGTAAGGCTGCACGCCGCGCGACTGCAGCGTGCTCGTCCCGGTCTCGAGAATGTCCTTCCACTCCTTCATGAGGCTCATCGGTTGTTTGGGCTGTGCCAGAGGATTCCAGCTGGCCAGATGCTCCTTGACCTTCGGCGCGACGAAGCTGCTCGCCAATTCCCCTAGCTCGTACATCTTGTATTCCTCGTAGTGTTTGCTCTGAAGTCTCCTGAAAGCCTCCGCCGTCTCCCTGAGCGTCAATTCGTCGTTCCGATCGGCGAGCTTGTCGACGATCGACAAGACGCTCTGCAGCGTGTCGATCAGTTGCTCGTGCTGATCGACGACTTTCGCGATATTTTTACCCTCGTTCTCGAGCGCCACGACTCGGTCGTTCAAGTTTCTCGTTCTCCTGTCGTTCCGCACGATGTCCTGCTCGCAGATGTCGACGAGCAGATTCAAATTGTGCTGAAGTTCGGGCAAGGAAAAATTACCCGACAATTTCTTGTCGACGATGGTGAGACTCTCGTCGGGTCGCTTTTGTCCGCCGGCGATCGCGTGGTAACCGCTCAGGACGCGCTGCTCCGGCCCCGTCATGTCGATGACCTTGACTCTGCTGATCTGGCTGCTGACCGGAGCTCTTCTGTTAGGGCGCGTCTTTCCGTCCTCGAGAACTTGGTCGACGCTCCGATAGTGGTATCGAACCTTTCTCTTCCCACCGCCGACTCCGTCGCCCTTTCGCCACTGGGACAATTTTACTTTGAACTCCTTCGCCTCCTCCTCGTCCTCGTCCTTCCTCTTCTCCGGCACTTTGGCCAATTTCTCCGGACCGTAAGCGCCGATCGCGCCTCTGCCCTTTCGCAGGTGCGCCTCGACCGGCGCGCTTATGCCCTGCAGCTTCTTTCCCAGACCCTTGCCCGGCTCGAAACCCATCTGCAGAAGGATCTTCGCCCCTATTCCTCGAGTGTGGACCTCCCAGCTTCCGACGCCGCTCTTCGACAACGCCGGGTTCAGCGGCGTGCTCTTCCTCCTCAGACCCGCTATGTCGCCGCCCTGAGAGCTCATCGAGAACGAGGGTCGCGCCTTCGCGTTGCTTATCTCCTCGACGTCGGAATCGCTGGAAAAAATTTTTGATAAAATTTAGTTACCTTTTTCGGATTAAGATAAGTAAATCATTTATTTCTTGTAGAATTGAAAAATCACAAAAGGGTGAACCAAGAACTAGTCGATGAATAAATCAATGTACGTTTTTCAGATTAAGATGAGTAAATTATTAATTCCTTGTTAAATTGAAACACCGTAAAAGGGCCCTCAAGAACTAAAGTTACAGAATAAAGATGATTTACGTTATTCAGATTAAGATAAGTAAATTATTTGTTTCTCCTAGAATTGAAAAATCATGGAAGGGTCGATAAGAACCAGTCGAAGAATAAAGTCGATTTACGTTTTTCACATTAAGATAAGAAAATGATTAATTCATTATTGAATCGAAAAATGGTATAACGGTCAATAAGACCCAGACTCGATTCTATTATAGACAATTACGTTTGACCAGAAAGAAAAAAAAAACAATAAAAATCAAAAGCCCTCAATTTTGCCGAGAAGGGTCGAAAAGTTGCCAAAAAATCACCTCGAGCTGTTGGGCACGTAATCGTCGTCGCCTCTCCGTGGCCTGTCCGTCTCGTCGTCCTCCTCCTCCTCCTCGTCATTTTTACTTTCCTCCTTCAGCTTTCCGGGCTGCTCGATTCCGCCGGAGACAAAGTTCACCGGTGCCGTGTAATTCTTTGGCGCTTTGCTGAAAGTCTTCGGCTTTCTCGCCGGCGCGCTCTCCTCGTCGCTGTCGTCCGCCCAAATACCGAGCATCTGCTGCTGCTTCGTAAACTTCCTCCTCGGTCTGTTGACGTTGAACTCATTGTCGAGATCGTAATCCGTTATCTCGAAACTCTCGACCTCGTCCTCCGACATATTTATCAATATTTCTGTTTCCTTCACAATTTCGCTCGTGTATCCTCGCCGGCAAACGAATCGACGAACGATTCGCTACGTCGCGTCGTAACGTTTACGATTTTTGTAACCTACAAATATCTGTGAACTTGTCTCACGCTCCTTCGCGTCGAGCTGTTGCTTTATATTTTTTTTTCTGGAATATTCTTATTTATTGTGTTTCATTTTACACTGCAGAAAGACTAGAGAACTGTCCTGGAGTTGTTCTTACAACTATTGTAATTCTGTATTTTGTTTGCCTTGACGAGAAAGTACACACAGTTGTCAAAACACCCGACTGCTGTGCTGCTGTCGATAACTGTGGAGCGTTGGGGTCGTAGTGCGAGTTTTCACCGCGACAGTGAAGTGTCGCCAGTTGAGTCTTCCGTGTCGTGGTGTCGTGTGAGGATTTCCTTATACTTTTTCGTGCTAAAATAATACATTTTGCTGAAATGTACGAGTTCTGAAGGCTACGCGTAAGTTTAAGATAATGAAAATATCTTTGTTTTTTTTATCGAATACTTACAACTGAAAATATATTCTCTTGCTGAAAATCGGCGCTGCGATTAGAATGAAACTTGTTATACGAATTTACCGGCGACGGGAATTTCGACGAGGGACGCTAGTCGGTTAGGACGCGCGTGAATCTGCAGACCTTCCACAGGCGGTGAGGAGTCGGCATTACCGACAGTTGTTTTTATTAGGGTTGCGCGCGCGAACCGCGCGGTTCGTGTTACTTAAGGCACTTAACAATTTAAGGTGCTGCGAAATGCCTCAGCTGGTAACAAAAGCTGTACTGAATGCCATTTTGAGACCGTAAAACGGCGAACTTTGAAAGTCAGCCGACGAAGAAAAAAATTTGTTTTTTTTCTGGGCAATCGGCAGAAGCAAGGAAAGCCAATTTTCTTTTTTCTCGACGGTCTGCGGTCTCAAAACGGCATTAAGTACAGTTACCGTTACCGGCGGCGGTATTTCACATCACCTTAAGCTGTTTAGGAACATGCGAAATGACTCGGTGACTCTCGCACTCATATGTCACGTGGTCCATCTTTCACATGACCTTAAGGTAGCCGCTGAACGGAACACTAGTCAAACGAGCGCTAAATTCTCACAATTTTTTGTCCAAAATCTTATGCATTTGTTAACAGTAACCGGAAGTCGATGTGTATTACTGCATGGGTCCTCGATCAAGAAAATGATTGATTACAATGTTTTTGCAAATACATAAACTGATAAATGCAAATTTCCATACGGTATATTTTCGTTTAATTTCTTCAACGAAGCAACCCTATTTTTCAACCAATTGTAATGCACCACTGTAATGTGCCATATCTCTTTATTGAGGACACATGCAATAATACAAATCAACCTCTTCCTCACGGTCGATAAATTCCTACAATTTTGGATAAACAATTGTCAAAATTTAGCACTCACTCGACTAGTGTGCCACGCAGAAATCTTAAGGCTGTTAGGAATACCCGTGAAAATCCACTTTTATACATTGTACATCAATCTTCTATATATATACGTATGAAAAAATAGGTCATGCAGTTTTTCTGTCAATTACATTGCTCCGAATCGCCACCAACACGATTATCCCTCTCCAACAGGTGCTCCTTCCAAAGGCGATGCGAAGTCTGCCCATCTTCCGCCCACCCAGACTCGCTCCGTAACAAGCAATAATCCATCAAAACTTTAATCCATTTTTCTCAAGGGTGTTAAGCATTTCCGATGAAAATCAAATTATCGGAGTCTGCGCAGCGCATGCGACGGCGCTCGATACCAGTCGAAAAAGATATATTTGGATTTCAGACCACCGAGAGTTCCACAGTCTTCGCGATTCGGAAATGACGTCACTTCCGACGAGTTTCCCGCACGGAAGTGAAGCAATGTGTAATCGCGTTAGCGGCTAGCAGTCGAGATCGCGATGCGGCTCAGCCGTCTGTTTTTTTTTCCTCTTCCCATTTTTCTCATCTTCCAGCGATCACGTACGCTACGATATACTCGGTACATAATGGCGGTGGTCGTGCCTCGCGTAACGACTCCGCGCGGTATAACATACTGTGTTCCGAATGATGATACGACTCTTGGATTGCGGGTCGGACCGGACGATATAGAGAATAAATGGAATCGAGAAGGAGAGTCGCCGGTCTCAATGTCTCGTTAGACGAAACGACGAAGGAGTCGCGAAATCCCTTGGCTGTAGATCGAGAGGAAAAACGTGCACCGAAAGGAAGAGAATGCCATGAAATTACGGTTGGATCTGAAATTCGGCGGAAGCTGCGAAAATCCATTGAAAGCTGAGAATCTATATACAGCGGCGTAGTTCTTTCGTCGTGGATGCAGATAGTTGAGATCTCGCGAATTTCTAAAGATTTCTACATCACGAGTGTTCTCCGAGTAAAGCTTTTTACCGTCAACGTTTTTCTGGTTCTGATATCGGCGAGGAAGATATCGGGTAAGATCTTGAGCAAGATACCGGGTAAGATCTTGAGCAAGATACCCGGTAAGATCTTGAGCAAGATATTAGGGAAGATCTCGAGTAAGATATCGGGTAAAATCTTCAGCAAGATATCGGGTAAGATCTTGACCAACATATCGGGTGAGATCTTGAGCAAGATATCGTGTAAGATCTTGAGAAAGATATCTGGTAAGATCTTGAGCAAGATATCGTGTAAGATATTGAGCAAGATATCTGGTAAGATCTTGAGCAAGATATCGGATAAGGTCTTGACCAAGATATCGTGTAAGATCTTGACCAAGATATCGGGTGAGACCTTGAGCAAGATATTAGGTAAGATTTCGAGTAAGATATCGGGTAAAATCTTGACCAAGATATCGGGTGAGATCTTGAGCAAGATATCGTGTAAGATCTTGAGCAAGATATCTGGTAAGATCTTGAGCAAGATATCGTGTAAGATCTTGAGCAAGATATCGGGTAAGATCTTGAGGAAGATATCGGATAAGGTCTTGAGCAAGATATCGGGTAAGATCTTGACCAAGATATCGGATAAGGTCTTGACCAAGATATCGTGTAAGATTTTGACCGAGATATCGGGTGAGATCTTGAGCGAGATATCCAGCAAAATATCGGGCAAGATATTGAGCAAGACACCGAGCACGATATCGTGCGAGATATTAGCAAGAATTTACACATCGTTAACCACGAGCACGAACGCGAGAACCCCAGTTATAACTTCCAAAGCCCAAGAAAAATGATTCGAAGTAGCTAGTTACCCTCTGGTTTGCCCGATAGTGCATATATGCACTATATATATAGTAAAACGACAAAGAAAGTTAACGGAAGCTCGCCGCTGTGCGCTGCTCCTACAGCCCTTCGTGTTCGATTATAATCGTCCGGTGCTGGTTATACCGAATCTACCATTACCGCTGTTCGCCGCCCTCGCTCTCGGGCAGCCGCTGGACACCCGAGGCGAGGAGTTGCTTTTCTCGCGCTGCACGACGCCCATTTACCGTCTATTAGACAGCTCCGCATAGCCGTGAAATAATTAAGAACCTCAGTTATCTTCTGTTAAATTGAATTGATAAACGCGGCAATGTGTCGGTTACTTGTATGCAATTTTCTCACTGCATTTTACCGAGCTCTCTCTACCGATTTGCCCGAGCCATTGCACGATTCCACGGAGAACTCGGCGGGGGCTGAGATAAACCGTGCACTGCACGTTTAATAAAATCGCTCCGATAAAAACACGTAAAACCGCGGACGCAAGGTGTACACGTTGGTATTACAGTAGAGAAGAGATAAAAAAAAAAAAAAATAGAACCGAAAGAATCTCGAGCTCGCGAACTTCCCACGCCCGACTACTTTCAATTAATATTTCAACGATTTTTATTTTATACGACAAAAACGAATTCTCCATATCTCGTCCCGAGATGTGTGTGTGTGTGTGGGGGAAAAAAAAACGAGACGACTATGGAATTGTTAATTATTCTACGGTGCTTTTATCCGCTGGACTTTTCGTATACGCGACGGAGGAATAAAAGTAATTGGAAAGTTTCGTTTCCAATCCGATGTATATAGAATCGAAGAAGTTTCACGCTTCTGAAAATATATAATAACTTTCATGTAACGGAAATATCGCAGACTTTAATACACTTTGTCTATGTTGGGGTGTTTGGGTGGGGGGTGGAAATGGGAGATCTCTGGAAATATCTCTGAAATTAGAAAGATTGAAATGAATTTGTGGGTTCCGTAGAGCGATGGAGTTACGTCTGTGAGTTATTGCCGGGTCTGATTTCAATCTACACGCGGACACATTCTGCCCAGCCAATTTATTTCTGTTATACCGCCTTGAATTCCATACGGTGGAGCGGGAGATTTCGACGAACCGTTCTTTTTTTTTTTTGCACAAAATTAGAAATAGAGGGTCGTATCTGTACCCGGTATCGATGGCAATCCAATTCGGGACAATTAACGGCAGAGTGGGATCGAAATAGATATGTTTTAACAATGCAATAAGACGCGGCTGAATAAAAGTGTGAGCGTCTATGCAAGTGTTTATACGCGTTACGGAAACAAATGAAGAAACTAACAGACAGACAGTTGGACGCACGGACGGAGTGCAAAGTCACTTTATACCGAAATCGGACGTTCGAGTTTTTCGATCGCTGGATGCGGTTCGGCTTGTAGAATAAGAGCAAAAACCGTCAATCTGTGTCAATAGTCAAGATCCGTGTGTTTCGAGCAGTCAAACAAACTCCCGTCGAATCCAAAGTCACGTTATATCGAAATCGGACGCTTGAGTTTTGCGATCGCTGGATGCGGTTCAGCTTGTAGAATAAGAGCAAAAATCTTCATTCTATGTCAATACCGAAGATCCGTGCGTCTCGCGCCGTCAAACAAGCTCCCGTCGAGTCAGCACCTGGCCACCCAGTTTGCAACAATCTCGACCAGAAACCGTAGGGAAAAAAACGGACACAAACTTTTATCAACTTAACGCTGTTTTCGATCAATTCCGCACCAACCGGTGAATCAAAAAGTCACATATCTGGGTACCGATGCGCTCTGCGCATGCGCGCAACGTGCGACTTGTTCGCATCTCGAGTTATCTGGTCCAGGGCATTCTTGTCATTTATCCAAACTCCCTTTGACATTACACGAAAATTAGCGCGAGGAAGTGCATCCGATTGCACACTCAACGCATACTTCTGCAAAGTGTCTTAAATAAATCTTCGACACATCGCATTGAAACAGCACTAGGCTGACCAGTTTGCAACAATCTCTCCCATTGCACCCAATGGGAGAAACGGCAACATTTATCAACTTAACGTTGTTTTCGATCAATTCCGCACCAAGCGGTGAATCAAAAAGTCACATATCTGGGTACCGATGCGCTCTCCGCATGCGCGCAACGTGCGACTTGTTCGCGTCTCGAGTTATCTGGTCCACGGCATTCTTGTCATTCATCCAAACTCCCTTTGACATTACACGAGAATTAGCGCGAGGAAGTCTTAAAAAAATCTTCGACACATCGCATTGAAACAGCACTAGGCTGACCAGTTTGCAACAATCTCTCCCATTGCACCCTATGGGAGAATCGGCAACATTTATCAACTTAACGTTGTTTTCGATCAATTCCGCACCAAGCGGTGAATCAAAAAGTCACACATCTGGGTACCGATGCGATCTGCGCATGCGCGCAACGTGCGACTTGTTCACGTCTCGAGTTATCTGGTCCACGGCATTCTTGTCATTCATCCAAACTCCCTTTGACATTACACGAGAGTTAGAGCCGGGGAGTGCGTCCGTTCGCGCACTCCTGCGAAGTGTCTTTCCTCATCTCTCACACACGCACACAACAGTCGCTTGGTTCTCCAATTGCAGTGGCGCGGATGGAGAAAACACTATATATCTCACGAACCTTCCCGCACATCCTTCCCTTCAATTTATACTCCAGTTTACCGGGTACACCGCATCTATATACTCGGCTCTTTGTCGTCTTGCGGGCTGTCCGAGCTGCAGTTGAGAACACGCAGGCTGCTTTTGGCGAGAACGCGTTGTAACGTCGCAGGGGAGACGCTTCCCCGTCGGACTAAAATCGCACCACGTACCGTTGTTAAACGTCGTAAACTCGTCAAGTGTGTTTGTGTGTCTCGTGCTGGCTATTTACGTACGTGGGCGAACGCGCGAAACTTCACAGGCAACGAGGTTCCACGGAAGCTCGACGGCAGCAGCTTGCACGCATTCTCTCGGTATAGTTACTCGTCGCCCCATGCTGCGGTGTATTACTCGCACGCAACGCCCGACTGTTATGCAATTGTATGAACCGGTACGTGGAACTCGTTGTTACATTGAATTTATATTCAAGTTGCGTAAACTGTACGATAACAACGACGAGGAATCGTACGGAGGCCTTCGACGGTTAGAATTCGTGCATTCGGTTTACTCGGTGGCCCTCACAAGTCCCCGAAGAGGGGGGATTTTTTATATTGTGTTGTTACGACTGGGCGAAATCGAGAAGATGCGTATTTGGTTTTGGGGCGGATATTATTAATTACGATTGCTTCTGTTTATCTCAAATGCGAATTTGTAATTGTATTTGTATTTGTATTTATTTGTATATGCGGGAAGAAATTCCCTTTCTACATATCAGAGATTTGAGGCTCGAATTGTCAAAGGTCTGCCCTCTTTGACAGTCCGGTCGAGACTCTTGTCGTCTCATCAATCGATAATCGTTGTCCAATTTGGGGCGGATATTTTTAATTGCAATCGCTTCTATTTATCTCAAGTGCGAATTGTCAAAGATCTGCTCTCTTTGACAGTCCGGTCGAGACTCTCGTCGTCTCATCAATCGATAATCGTTGTCCAATTTGGGGCGGATATTGTTAATTGCAATCGCTGCTATTTATCTCAAGTGCGAATTGTCAAAGATCTGCTCTTTTTGACAGTCCGGTCGAGACTCTCGCCCTCTCATCAATCGATAATCGTTGTCCAATTTGGGGCGGATATTGTTAATTGCAATCGCTGCTATTTATCTCAAGTGCGAACTGTCAAAGGTCTGCCCTCTTTGACAGTCCGGTCGAGACTCTCGCCCTCTCATCAATCGATAATCGTTGTCCAATTTTGGGCGGATATTTTTAAGTGCAATCGCTGCTATTTATCTCAAGTGCAAACTGTCAATGGTCTGCCCTCTTTGACAGTCCGGTCGAGACTCTTGTCCTCTCATCAATCTGTAATCGTTGTCCAATTTGGGGCGGATATTTTTAATTGCAATCGCTTCTATTTATCTCAAGTGCGAACTGTCAATGGTCTGCCCTCTTTGACACTCCGGTCGAGACTCTCGCCCTCTCATCAATCGATAATCGTTGTCCAATTATGACACTGACATATTTTCTTTCACCAGTGTTGCAGCTTCAAGCTTTTCATAATGTCGCAATTTTTCAACAAAGTTTGCGACAATTTTGACGCAAGAGTAGTGTAAATTCACATTATTTTCCTCCGTCAATTTATCTCTCTCACTTTTTTCCCGATTTTCCAATTTCCAATTTCTTTTTCCCATTTTTCCTCATTAATTTTCGTTACGCAACGGTAGCTCTTCGAACGTTGTATAAAATAATCGACCTCACATCTCGCCGCCCGACACGTCGAAAGCAAACGTTGCCACTACTTTTTTTTTTTTTTTTTTTTTTTCGATGCAGCTCTTTCGATTCTTCCCAGTGATTTGCAATCATTAACGTTCGCCCGATTTAATTATCGTTGTTGCTGCCTCGCGACCCGCGGTCGCCCATTGTCCCGTTACACAACGCCACGGCGACATTGTTCGCTCGCAGACGATCCGCGAAATTCATGCGGCTGTACGATTATTGCGATCGTGAAAGTAACGCGAGCGTGGAGGCTCAATGGTCATGGCGGACAGAGGCGGGACACGGCCGTGCCGAAAATAATATCTATCCGGGATCGGCTGAAAAACACACGTACGTTAGTAAAATAGAGTAAAAGATAGATTTTACTGGTGGACATTTTAATGACTCCCCGTGCTTTATGCGTCGATGTAGAATTGACCAAAAACGTTTTTGCGTTCGCAGCCTGTGCGCCCTCCCTCTCCGATGCGCAATCGTTCCTGTGCATTCGCGCGTTTGTATATTTCCTCCCGCCCTTTCATTCGCGCACGGAACGCAGCGTGAAAGCGTTTCGCGCACGCTTAGCGGCAAACGAAGCGAAAGAGGACGAGTCGGACCGAGTTCCGGCAACGTGACCTACGCGGTAAACACATGGATACACACGGAACTATGGTACGGCGAATAGCCGCGGTACGGTTTCGGGGATGCTGGCAATGGCACAGGCCAGTACAGGCCAGTACAACATTTTGTAGATACAATTACACGCTTTCCGAACGTTCCATTGGCCACATTGGTGAAAAATAGGTGAAAACAATGTGTAGCAATGCGAACTCTCCGCGCATACCGACGAGCCTTTTTCACCTACGATGCAGTGGCGGACCGGTGAAATGGAACCTCGGGGCAAAATGGACCCGGGTGCTCCACTCGAGATGCGACTTTGTTTATATGTAGTGTGCACGATTTTTGTACTGTTATACTTTCAATACTTTTATGTACTATTTTTCTACCTGCGCTGCAGCGGCAACGGGATAAAATGGAACCTCGGGGCAAAATGGACCCGCGTGCTCCATTCGAGATGCGACCTTTTTTTATGTACTATTTTTATACCTTAGATACTTTTTTGTGTACTATTTTTTTTCTACCTCCGCTACAGTGGCGACGGGGTAAAATGGAACCTGGGGGCAAAACGGTCCCGGGTGCTCCACAAGTTCGGAAAAGTAGACCGCTTTGTCCCGCTCGACGCTGCGAGCTGCACGTTGCAGTTCTAGAATTGTTGAAATCATATTGTAACGACGATATGTGGAATGGCAGAGGAGAACGAACAGGATGCGTCAGAGGGAGTTCCGGTAACGTGACCTCCTCGGTAAACACATGGATACACATTCTGGAACGATGTGTGCCGAATAGCCGCGCTACAATTCCAGCGATGCCTGCAATGGCGCAGGCCAGTATCCGCGACAACGGGAGCCGGGACCATTCTGTGGATACAATTCCGCGTTTTCCGAATGTTTCATTGG
The DNA here is from genome assembly GCA_958510785.1 of Exephanes ischioxanthus. NCBI lineage: Eukaryota > Metazoa > Arthropoda > Insecta > Hymenoptera > Ichneumonidae > Exephanes > Exephanes ischioxanthus. Next base: position 3,349,567 of record OY294025.1, read on the forward strand.
CCACATTGGTAAAAAAATAGGTGAAAACAATGTGTAGCAATGCGAACTCCCGGCGCGCGCTGTCGAGCTTTTTCTACCTTCGCCGCAGTGGCGAGGGGGTAAAATGGAGCCTCGAGGCGAAATGAGACTTTTTTTTTACGTCCTATGACAAATTCAGCGAAGTAGTCCATTTTACCCCGCTAGTCGCTACGACCTGCACGTTTTAGTTCTAGAATTGCCGAATTTACATTGTGACGACGATACGCGGAACGGTAGATGAGAACGAACAGGACGAGGACGATTTACTAACTCTTGTGTTCGTACGTCAAAAAACTAATCTACTTAGGAAAAAAAAATTAACCTTTTTAGTGGCTGTTAAACCTCGCGAGTGCTGCGAGATGGAGGGAAAAATGAGAGCTTCCGGCTGATGCTGGACTCGAAACGTTCTCGAGCGCTAATGGGCCGATTCTCAGAGCAACGAGAGCGAAATGGCACGAAAAAACGGAAGAGAGCCGTTTTTTTTATCATGTGCCGGGACGAGCGGGATCAAACGGACCCATTCGCCCTTTTTGACCCCGTATCGTGCGTACAGGAGGAGTGGAGCAAAGTGAACACTCGGGGCAAAGTTGGCAACCGAGGCTCGACAGTACGGTTTTTTAACTTTTTAATTTATTTCTGAACGGTGCCATTTTGGCTCGCCTGTTCACCTTGTCTCACATTTCTGTCTGGTCCTGCTGTATTTCGATGCTGGACTCGAAACGTTTTCGCGCGGTAATGGACCGATTTTTAGACCAATGAGACAAGAAAGCCTTTTTTTATCATGGTTGATATACCGAGGCGTGGGGGCAAAACGGACCCATCCGCCCTTTTTGACCCCGTATCGTGCGTACAGGAGGAGTGGGGCAAAGTGGACACTCGGGGCAAAGTTGGCAACCGAGGCTCTAGAGTGCCGTTTTCAATTTTTTAAATTTATTTCTGAACGGTGCCATTTTGGCTCGCCTGTTCACTTTGTCTCACATTTCTGTCTGGTCATGCTGTATTTTCATGTTGGACTCGAAACGTTCTCGCGCGGTCATGGACCGATTCTTAGAGCAACGAGACAAGAAAGCCTTTTTTTATCATGGTTGATATACCGAGGCGTGGGGGCAAAACGGACCCATCCTGCTCTCTTCAGCGAGTGGGACAAAGAGAAGAGGGTAAAGCTGACAACCGAGACTCGAGAGTGCCGTTTTCAAAATTTTATTGTATTTCTGAACGGTTCCATTTAGGCTCGCGTGTTTGCTTCATCTCACCCACACATCTGCGGAATAAACTCGCTCGCGGGATATACCAATGTGATTCGACGATGCGAGGTCAAGCAGAAATGGCTCCGGTTCATACTAATCAATCGGCATCACCGAACTACCGAGAATCACGAGATCTGACCGAGCCACTTTATTGATCACGGGCAGATTATTCACAGCATGCATATTGATGTTAAATATCAAGTGCATTCCGATAGGATATCGATGCACGGTATGTCCCACGGATTTGCCAAGAGGGATAGTCACGATTTATTCACTCGGCTCAGAGAGACCGCTTTGTTTGATACCGAAAACGGATGCTCAAAACGGTGACCGATTTGTCATCAAAATATAAATTTACGTAATTTCGCTATGGACAGGAATCTGCTGTCCGACACTCGGCATTTTCTCTGTACGAATAAGAACTGTATTGGCGAGATTGCGTGACTGCAACTGGCGATCTTGCATCTCTGCCCGCAACTTGTGCCCGGTTTTTCCGGACATCTTGCTCAATGTCTCAACGTGATCGAAGATATCGAGCAAGCCACGCGACAAGATATCCAGTCTTGCGAGATGCTTCGCTGTACGTCTCGCTCGATATCTTCGATCCCGAGACATCGAGCAAGATAGAAAAACCGCCGAGAGTCCCGAACATAAGGATTTGTGATAAAAACATAAAATCCGCTCACTTCGCCGCAGACGAGAATCTTGTCTCGGGCACTCGGCACTCGCCACCTTGCCCCGACACTCGCTATTTTCTCTCCGCGAATAACTAGTCCATTGGCGTGTTTGCGTGATCGCAGCTGGCACGCGCGTGTGCGTTACGTTTAGCATAAAATACCCCGCCCTCATCAGACATTGCACCCTTAAATCTCGCCCAGAGTGGCAGATGACAACGCGGACTGGCGGCTTTCTCCGCCGAAGCGTCACGTGCCGGTATCGTTATACCCAAAGCGCATCATCAAGCGAAAGCGCCGTGAGTGTCAGACAGAAGGAGAGATAGATGTACAAGTTTGAATGTGAGCATAACAAAAGTTTCGAAACTTATAAGATGTCACGAAGTTTCAAAGATAATGCAACGGAGAAGCGAGAACGGGAGAGGGAGGGGATGAGAGAGTGGGAGAAAAGGGGGGAAGGGGGGGGAGGATCTTCGTCGCGAGGGGGGCAGAAGGGGGAGAACGAGCGAGGGGTGTATGGAACAGCACCGAACAACGCGGCAACGAGCGCGGCGGACTGGGGCGCGCAACTTTCCCAATTTGTAGATTCGAGACGGCACGAGCGTAGTTTGTGGATCGCGTTATACCTTAAATATTCATCGAATCTTACGCCCGCGCGCACGAGAGTTCTCGGTCCGGGCCGGCACGTCGATTTCCCGTCTTGTCTGCTTCGTGCCGATTTGCGCCACCATGCGCGACAGCGATAGCCGAATTAAGCCGGTGGTTTGTTAAAAAAAAATTAACAAATTCTGACGACGTGTTATTTCTCCGATGGACATTGACGATTTTTTTTTGCCTCGACTTTTGTCTCGACGACGCAAACAGCCGACAAGCGGCACGTCGGTTCCTGGAACTGTATGTTACTGTCGTTACTACTGTCGATTTGTGCACGGAGAAAAAAGAATTGTTGGGACAACAAGAATTTTTTTACCATGACTCATTTAGCTGCTTAAAATAGTGACAACGAATATTTTGCTGTGGCAGCAAATATTTTGCTGTGGCAGTAAATATTTTGCTGTGGCAGCAAATATTTTGCTCTGGCAACAAATATTTTGCTGTGGCAGCAAATATTTTGCTGTGTCGGCAAATATTTTGCTGTGGCGGCAAATATTTTGCTCTGGCAGCAAATATTTTGCTCTGGCGGCAAATATTTTGCTCTGGCAGCAAATATTTTGCTCTGGCAGCAAATATTTTTCTGTAGCAGCTAAATATTTTTGCTACCACAACAATAAATTATTAACGATCTACATTTTGTTAGAGAAACAGAACTATTTCCTCACGTGCGCTACGATGAAAAAAAATTCGCTTGCCGGCTGTCAAATAAAATTTTGTTGATTTCAATTCTACTTTTAATTCGATATGACATTGAAACAACGACGGCAAGACTGTCAGGGTGACATGTTATCGTTCCAGTCCCGTATGGAATTGTAAGAATTGAAAGTAGAATTGAAATAAGAATTTTTTTCTTTGGCAGCGCGCAAGCGAATTTTACTTGAGTCATTGATCTTCTTTTTTTTCAGTGTACCACCCGGGAGAGCGGATAGTCAAATGAAGGCTCCATCGAATGATCGGTGGTTCATAAAGAAAAAAAAAATCCATCGGTATGTTATTTCTTCGATGGACTTTATCAATTTTTTTGCGATTTTTCTGAGACTCCGTCGTACCGCAAGATACGCAACCGGCCGCGCGTGCTAAATCCGACTGAGCATGAAATTGAAAAAAAAAAAAGTTTAAAGAGCGAACAAGTGTTCTTTATTTCCAATTAGCGAACAACTTGCCAATACATAAATTTCATCGCCGCCGCGACGAAGAAATATCGAGGATATAAAATTTATATACAAAAAAAAAATGGCATTTGGAACCCGAGAATAGAAGAAAAAAAGGGAATCGAAGGAATGTGACATAACCAGGGAAGGAGAAAGACGAGCAGAGTTTTACGATCTTATGATCTTATGATGGCATATCCGCGAAGCTTCTGTAGAGGTTTAATTTTTTTTTTTTAAATATATAACTTGGCTGACTTGCGTTGGAATATATAAGTAGAAGCATCGAAGCCTACAAGCTTTCCAAGAGCTATCCAGAAAGAGAGATAGGGGGACGAGGAGAGGGAGAGGGAGGGCGAGCTTGCATAACGGCTCTACGGCGCTTCGCGACATTTTATCCAACATTTATGATCGCGTATAACGGCCAAGATCGTTATTCCCCAGCTATATTTCTCACCATTATCGACTAATAGGGCCATAGATCGGCGTTCCGGCATAAATGAAAAAGTGTAAGAGAGTTCGCCTATGCTTTGGGGCGGGTGGGATTCCCCGACCTGCTCACACGCTACCGGTTAGCCCGCTATGTGGGATCTTTTATAAACCCGCCATCTCGCCCTGTGTTCTACCATTTTTATATTCGAATAATGATGCACGATCTCTGCCAAAGACCGTTCATCGTTCTAAAAACTTTCTACCATATTCGCTTCGCCTCTGAACATCGGCTCAATTTGTAATCCTTTTGAACGAAGAGAATGCGGATGGTACTTAAAGCCGATGTCTGACAAAAAAAAAATTGATCCACGATACAAGGTGGAGCGGGGCGTGAGAAGATGGAGCGATGAAACTCTTTGCAAGCGGAAATCGACCTGAAATATTGGAGAGAGCAAGGCAAAACGCAGGTTCCCGATTTGTGATGACTCATGTTATATTATATTATCCATAGAACTCATGTATCATTTTTTTTCTACCTTTGAACTCATGATTAGGGTTCATATGTACCTTATGCGTTTCTTCAACGTACAAGGGTCCTATGAGTAGTAAATGGGTTTTGCCGCACATGAATCTCTTGGTTTTTTCATAAGGAAGAGAATGGTACGTTGCGTTAGCGCCCTGTGCGACAGCTAGCGAACTGAGGCCACTACCGGCCTCCGCACATCCTCAGATCATGAAACTAAATTATCGTGGTGGTCCCGAGTCGATAATGTCAATTTCTACTTTAGGAGTGCAGTTTGAATATCGTCTTTGGTACTTTTGTACCCCATACATGAGTTCTAGGATTATATTATATTATATTATATTATATTATATTATATTATATTATATTATATTATATTATATTATATTATATTATATTATATTATATTATATTATATTATATTATATTATATTATATTATATTATATTATATTATTTTATACATAACTTATATTTTTTTTACGTCCCGCGAAAGATTGTACATATAGTCCGATTTCCCCCGGAGAACGGTTTTGCCCCACTCTCTTCCCCCCGCCCCTCTCTGCCAGCCTCATCCGTGATAGTTCGAACTTCGTAATTTTCAATACCGTTTGATCCCAAAATTATCGAACGTGTCGAAGTTGCGTAACGAAAATTTGGCCACTGCTTGATTGGTATGGACATGTGACGGGGTGATTCTCTCTCGGTCGTTCGCCTCGCTTCCCACACGTACATCGTAGTATGCCCGACGTATAGTAAGAAGGTAGCCGGAGAGCAGCGTAATAGCGCACGCGGGTTTCCTTCGAAATTTCACGTAATAGGGTACACGATCGCTAGACACGGGACATGGGACATGAACAGCAGGATAACGAAGACACGTATAACGAAAGCTTGCCACGATACAGCATGCATAGCAAGCGACTCGTCTGAATCCATATCGTGCCCGAATAGTCTCAACGTCGTATCGTTATAGGACACTGCATATTATACTCTCGTGCAGTACGCCGGGCTTTCCTATCCGTCCGTCTAACCTGCAAAATATCATTATCCTGTTGACAGATTCGATCAGAAATATAATGACGACAGGAGACAGCGCGGAATAAATGTGGTTCGGTATTTGCCCGAGAATCGTGGTTATTCGACGAAAGTGTGAAAGCATTTTTTTTCCGAATATACGCGAGTTAGCGTATTCTGCATTTTGGCACAAAAGTATGAAGCTTTGCGGAGAATTCCGACGCTCTCACCTCAAGATTTTAAACTCACTTTACTGGAAAATTTCTAAATACAATCGTATAAAATTTTAACAATGGTTTTTTAATTATGGCACAAAGAGCGCCAAGCTTTTATTTTTTATAATGCCGTGTAAAATAGTCAATATATTATGTATGATATTTGACGTTGGCAAGGGCTGAGGAGAGATAAACAATTAAAAACAAATTCGCCTCACCAAAAAGGTGAGGCGTATCGAGTTTTTGATATCGAAAATTCGTTGTTTCCATTGTTGTTTAATTCGTTCTGTGATTGTTCGGCAATGACGACGAATTTCATTAACGAAAAAATGCAAGAATTGTTTTTTTTTATTTACATTTTTACCCAAAGATATGTCAAATTGTCCCTCAACTTGATATTTTTTGGGTAAAAATACAAAAAACTTTTTGTTCGTTTTTTTCTTTCGGCCCGGCAATTCGAAAATCCGTCAGAGCGAATATAGCGACAACAGTGCAAATATCGAATTCATTGCTTCAATAAATTTTCCATATTTCGTCACTCACCAATTAATTCATTAATCCCATCAACCGACCGGTCGTCGATCCGTATTACGCGTTCACATATGTTTCGCGGAATCCTCTCCCTCTCGGAGCTCGCGAATTTTGAACATTATTACAATTACTTTCGTTTATCTAACGATCGGAAGAACGAAGAGTTTACAATCATATACGATCATTCGTTCCCTGGTTGAGAAACATAGGGTAAAAGTGGGGAATATGGCCCGGTCCATATATCATTGATTTACGTGTTAATCGAGGTGGGCCATATTCACAACTTTTATCCTATATGCAAGTCGTATTTTAACTTTTTGACAATTCCCCAGAAATTCTCTCCCTAACGTTTATTTTAACAAATTTACGTTAAACACGTAATTATAGAGAGTAGCCGGGCGCGCTGTGTCCATGTATAATTTTATCGAATATAATAAACATGTGGTCCCGGGGGGGGAGGGGGGCGGGGGGATTTCTGTACGTGCGACGAAATTCAACGTGGTCAGGGGGTTGTGGGCTGACCAGCAACGCGTATAATATCGCACGGTGGCGGGAACCGAACGGTACAAAGTGCGGTATCCCGTTGTCCCTTGAATAAATCGTGTAGTACCTACCGGTTGAAGCACATAAGCGTGTCGGAGTCGTAAACGTGCTCGTAGGCCAGGTACGAGGAGGCGGGGAGTGACCGTCAACTACACAAAGTACGTTCGCCTGCGGAATCGCCAACGGTTATAGAGTGAAAATTTAATAACTGGGTTTGTCGCGTAGGGTACGTGGCGAACCGTCGACGACCCCTTCGAAACGGCGTGCCGACAGCAATCGCAAGAGTTTCCTGCAGGCTTAAAAAAATCTTTCTGAACAATTTGTATGAAAAATAAGTGAGTTTCGGGGTAATCGTTAGAAGTTGAGAAGGAAACCAGAGAGGTCCGATTCAGAGGACGATGGTCGAATACCGGAAGTCGATAAAACGGCTCAGGCAGATTTTAAGCAGCCTTTCAGTGACGTCAAGTTCAGTATTGACGCGAACGTCAAATTCATTTGACGGGCATTCGCGAATAAATATTTTTGTTTATTTAATTAAATATTTACTTAAACCAAATAACTATTTATTTGCGGGGCGCGCGTCAAATAAATTATTTTTACTTTAAGTTACCTTAAGCTACCTTAAGAAGTTAATTTTTAGTAGAGGTCGAAATTTTGATAGATACATTATTTATCCACTATACTATTAATGCCCTGTTTAGGTGGCGGGAATTCGCCCACCCTCCCTCAATCGAGAAACGGGAATCGAGATCGTCGGGGAACTTGAGGGCAGAACCGAGCACACATCCGTCGACGATGCCAGAAGAGCCAGCCGCGATAAATAAGATCCCCGCGCGACGAGCCCGACGGGTTGCAGACAACATTAGTCGTCGGCTAACCGAGTGTAAAATTCGCGTCGTCGGGTTGTTAAGTTTTCCTTCGCAGCTGATTCCATCTCAGCGGGCAGCCACAACCGGGTAGGAACATTGCGTTCTACCTCGGCGTTAAATGTAGTTCATGATTCGATGTACGTCGAGTAGATAACCGGCATTAGTACTGCGAGTGGCTCCGCCGAACGGATTAATGCTTCCCGGAAAGTAACGGAAGGAGCGAGGGAAAAGTTCATAAAACAGGACGGGAAAAAAATATTGAAAGATAAAAAAAAACGGCGATTCCCGAGCTTCTGCTGAGTGAGGTAGTCGAGGATGTTGCAGGGTGAAAACAAGTGCAGGGCGGAGCGGGTCAAAACGCAACCCCGGGGCAAAACGGACCGCGACTCGGGTACGTCTTGCCTCGGTGGTCAATTTTGCCCCGTCCTCCCCCTACCGATACTTTGTCGAAGTCGCAGCGAGAATCGGAGGAAGTGAAATACGGCAAGACGCTGCGGAGCAGAAGCTGGCGTTGGGACAGCAGGCGTAGCGGGATTGGAGAGTGGAGAAAAATAAATAAAAAATAAATAATTAAAGCACCGAGCTGCGTGAGCCGAGATCGGAGAACCGCGTAATCGAATAATTCCGAGGCGGGTCACGAGGATCGGTACAAAGTAGAATAATTGGTTTGGGAAGAATGTAAGTACCGGTGGAGGCGGTAATTAGCTGTTCCTTGAGGCGTAACAAACTGTGCTGTTAATGCTTTTCCAAGTCCCCGTGTATATCACAGCCCCCCCCCCCCCCCCCCCCCCCCCCCCCCGCCCTCGATCCTCGCGCTGCCCGCTAATTTTCTGGCCGTTGAGCGCACACGTAGCCTTACGTCGAAACTGCTCCAGCTCAGACTGCGCCGTTTTCTTTTAATCCGCTTTTGTAACTCAAATTTTTATTGTCTTAGCTATGCGTAAGTTGTGATGGTAAAATTATACATTGGCACCTCAGTAGAAATAGCTAGAAGTGTTGGACATCGCTTCAACAAGAAAAATAGCCTTGGTATCTTCGTAGAGCCAATCTTTGAAATTTGCATTCCTCGCTCTTCGACCGTGTCTTCAACATCGCCAAAAAATCTCGCACGTTGTCTTACGTCGAAACTGCTCTAGCTCAGACTGCGCCGTTTTCTTTTAATCCGCTTTTGTAACTCAAATTTTTATTGTCTTAGCTATGCATAAGTTGTGATAGTAAAATTATACACAGAGAAAAAAAATCAATTGAGTCAACAAAATGTGCGCTTACGGGTGGCGAAACGAATGTTTGGTCGATCGAAAGGAATACCTCGTTGATCGAACTAACAGGCCGTCGATTCAAATTTTTCTTTACTTAATACAACAATTATTTCGTTCGATCAATCAAAAATTTGTTTCGCCACCCGTAAGCGCTCATTTTGTTGACTCAATCGATTTTTTTTCTCAGTGTACATTGGCACCTCAGTAGAAATAGCTAGAAGTGTTGGACATCGCTTCAACAAGAAAAATAGCCTTGGTATCTTCGTAGAGCCAATCTTTGAAATTTGCATTCCTTGCTCTTCGACCGTGTCTTCAAAATCGCCAAAAAATCTCGCAGGTTGTCTTACGTCGAAACTGCTCTAGCTCAGACTGCGCCGTTGTCTTTTAATCCGGTTTTGTAATTTAATTTTTTATTGTCTTAGCTATGCATAAGTTGTGATGGTAAAATTATACATTGGCACCTCAGTAGAAATAGCTAGAAGTGTTGGACATCGCTTCAACAAGAAAAATAGCCTTGGTATCTTCGTAGAGTCAATCATTGAAATTTGCATTCCTCGCTCTTCGACCGTGTCTTCAACATCGCCAAAAAATCTCGCACGTAGCCTTACGTCGAAACTGCTCCAGCTCAGACTGCGCCGTTTTCTTTTAATCCGCTTTTGTAACTCAAATTTTTATTGTCTTAGCTATGCGTAAGTTGTGATGGTAAAATTATACATTGGCACCTCAGTAGATATAGCTAGAAGTGTTGGACATCGCTTCAACAAGAAAAATAGCCCTGGTATCTTCGTAGACCCAATCATTGAAATTTGCATTCCTCGCTCTTCGACCGTGTCTTCAACATCGCCAAAAAAATCTCGCACGTTGTCTTACGTCGAAACTGCTCCAGCTCGGGACGCGCCGTTGTCTTTTAATACGTTTTTGTAACTCAACATTTTTGTTGTTTTAGCGACGCATTAACTCCAAAGGTAAAATTAGCCATTGGAACTGCACTGGAAATAGCCATAAGTGTTGGACCTCGCTTAAATTTAAAAAATCGCTTTGGCATCTTCATAGAGTTCACTTTTGAAATTTGCATACCTCGCTTTTCAACCGTTCATTCAACATCGCCCGAAAATCTCGCACTAAAACATCCCTGCTAGCAACATTGGAGCCTTACATCGGGGTCTTGTCAGACCTTTTCCCCATTCGTTGCCGTGGCGAAATGTAACGCTCCGGAATTTCAAACAGGGAGACGCTGACGCACACGACGCGTCGACAACGAATTAGTTGGTGGGCGTTAAGCACGGAAAGCAGTACACGCAGTAGAAACAGAGTGTAAGGAGTATCCAGTGCGTTTCGTTCGAGTTGTCCCGTTTTATCTCCTTTTTTTTCGCTCGTTGTCGAGCGAGCTACGTGATAAACCGCCGGAGTGTATATATAGCGCATGTATGAGTTCGCAGAGTGTACGTGTGTGGAACGGCGCTTCGCGTTCATTCGGCGAAGACCTAGGTCAGCTTGAGATCGCGGGGGCGACAAGGCCGAGACGCGACACACTCGTGCTCGCCTCCCTCGTACCTTCGGCTGTACGTGAAAACCAGCTAGAGCCGACACCCACACACCGACCATGGAAGAGACACAGTGGAACGTCCTACGCCGGCCGGCAAACGAACTGATCAATGTTTTAAGGGCCGACGTTGTAACTGCTGCCAAAGGTCACTCGTTTCGCGGCGATTCACCACCCTGGCTCGTCGTTGTCGAGAACGAAGCGCGAAAAACTGGATAACCGACGATACCAGTCGCTATTAAGGAAGATATGAATTCTTCATGTTCATTTCCGGTGCATTAGCGAATGCTGCGGAGCTAAATAGTTTTCAGAGTCCGGATTCGCTCTCGTGGAGGAAACCTGGTTTCATCCACTTTGACGGAGAACGTGAGGATTTTTAGGTGATTTCTTCAGTTTCTGGCGAAATGCTTACGACCAAAGAGCAACTAAGTTAGAGGGAGGATTCGATAGGATTGACGATACGGTGCGATCAAGGGAGGTCCGTCAACATTACGGGCCAGAGTTGAAGACCACACGATGTTGCAACCTTGTCTTCATTGTTGCACTGCTGCGTAGATCAAAAATATTGTTGGTCTTGTTTGTAGAGAAATCGATGCGACGGAATGTAAGCAACGTGGTTACGACGAATTTAATAGAAAACGAATTAGACGGATGATTCGATAGGATTGCCGATACCCTGGGATCAAATGAGGTCCATCAATACTATGGGTGAGACTGAAAGACCACACAGTAAAAAATAATTTCGTAAAACTAGTTTTGTTAAATAAGCGACAAACTCTTCTGTTAAGGTCATAATATACAAACCTGTCCTTTTATTTCCCGTGTCATTGACAATTTTAGGTTGTACTTTTGGTTGTATAACTAGAATCGGATGGTGGGATTGGAAAAATTAACAAATCAAAAATTTTTGTCGTTTGTGGAAAATTAGTTGTAAAAAGTACACAATTTTTTTTACTGTGCACACGACGTTGCAACCTTGTCTTCATCCTCGCACTGCTCCGTCGATCAACAATATGTTTGCTCGTATTTGTAGGGAAATCGATACGATGGGACGTACGCAACGTGCTTTTCGCGGTCCAGTTCCCATGCGACAAACATCGTAAGAATTACGGGTTCCAGAACTCCAATCTGTCTTTTTTTCCCCGACCACTTTTTTCCCTCGCGTCGCTAATTCCGGGAACTTCATCGTACACCGAAACGACGAGAAAAGAACCAGAAAACTATATAAGTAGCTCACCGAGCGGCCGCCACTTCTGGTGCGCCGGACGAATTTCGACGAGTCTGATCTACAGACCAACTCGATACTCTCTTGCTCTCTTCCTGTCTTGTTCCACCCCTCGGTCATTCGTCTCTCGGTTTCCTTGCTCCCGCGCAAATTCACCGTACGTATAAAGACCCGACCGACGCGGTCCGAGGAAACGACCATCCACTTTCTTTCCCCGCGAGCCGGCGTGCAGCTTTACGTGCCGTGGTTAGCGAGAGCTGCGAAAGCTACCGCACTCGTGTCTTCGAGCTTTGCTCAACCCGGGCCCGGAATTTTCTTATTTATATTTGTAATACACCGCGATTCCTGGAACTTCATTCCCCTCCACCTTGCTCCTCGCTCTTCTCCTTCTTCGCTTCTTCTTCTTCATCGTCCTCTTCTTCTTCCTCTTTTTCGTCTTCTTCTCTTCTTTTTCTTCCTCTTCTCTTCTCCTTTTTCATCTTATTTTTCTTCGCTCCGTTTTGCTACCACGTACACTTGAACCCGTCCCATCTGTACGAGTTATGCAGCAATATTAAATAACTCGGAAAAATCCGACTACAACTGTACTCTCGGTATGTACTCCGTGGCGTAGTCCGATTTGGTACACGTCACTCTCTCACTTCCTCTCTCTCCGGGGCTGCCCTTACCGAACCATTTTTTCTCCCGTTCCGTGTCCCTCGTCGCTATTTCCTCCTTCCTCTCGCAGCATCCCTCCCGGGATATCGGATAACTTCGTTGTATCTTCCTCTTCCCCGAGGACATAAAAATCTCGACCTCGGGATTAAATGTTTGCTCTTTGACTCGTATTTTACGAAAACGAGGAAATTAGAGAAAAATAAAATTTTTTCAATCGACGCCGGACTTTTAAACCCTCAAACCGCCAAACTTCCGCACTGCTGAGGTGAGTGATCATTCCCAACTGCTTGACTTGAAATATGTGAAATATTTGAAATATGTGAAATATTTGAAATATGTGAAATATTTGAAATATGTGAAATATTTGAAATATGTGAAATATTTGAAATATGTGAAATATTTGAAATATGTGAAATATTTGAAATATTTGAAATATTTGAAATATTTGAAATATTTGAAATATTTGAAATATTTGAAATATTTGAAATATTTGAAATATTTGAAATATTTGAAATATTTGAAATATTTGAAATATTTGAAATATTTGAAATATTTGAAATATTTGAAATATTTGAAATATGTGAAATATTTGAAATATGTGAAGTAAATTTTAAAAAATTCCATTTTTAAATTTTTACAACCAAACAATTTTTTCGAAAAGTTATCGCTTTTAAAAAATTATTTTTTTTCAATCTTTACGCCGTAATAATTTTTTTCTGACGTAATCCCAGTCGTGAATCTCTCTTTCGGATCCATTACTACGCGTCCACCTTTTGCAGAATAATAAAAATAAAAATAAGATTTTTTTTATACGCTATTTCGCCAGGGTAGTGAATATGCTAAGGCGACAGACGATGCCTGGAAGACTCAAACTATCGACGCATTATTGCTTATCTCGCTGAGCCGTTAATCGATGGAATATTGAAAGCTTTTGTCGAGCGCTTCGTCGATTAATGGCTACAAGGATTAGTCTTACATCCCTCCCTTTCCTCGACCTCTTTACTCCCCCCCCTCCTGCCCCCTCTCTATGCCATTCCCGCGATTCATTTTCTTTTCCCCGAATCTACTTTGGCTTTAGAGTTAATTTAATGGTGGTGGGATTAGCCATAGGAATATTCATTTGGGCTCACCCTCGCCCGGAGTCACATCGTCGCGCGTATATAGTGCAATCTGCGTCTCTTCTTTTCCCGCTCGGAGGCTGTTATATAGCCCAAGCGCCACCAAAGCACCGTTGGCTATACCAGCACCAAGGATTTTATAGATCACCTTCTCTAAATCCTTTTCAGCGTTTCCGTACCTCGTAAACTCGGTCGAGAGTGCGCTACGGCGACTGCAACTCTCTCGCGATTCTGCTAGCCCCACCAATCGCCGTTGGCAATTATCTCTTATGCGATAAATATAGTGTCGCCTTTAATTTTGATACATTAAACGAAGTCGTTCAATTGATCGGCCTGCAAATAGTTCTCCGACTCGGGGTGGCCATTACGTCCGTACGTCGGAGGGGCTAATTATCCTCTTCCGAATTGCCCTACTTATGGCCACGATGCGCTATGCAAGATTACTCGATATATAAATAAAGTACACGGCCACGGGGTGGCTGCAGAGGAAAATTTAATGCTCGCGGTATCGACGAATATTTAAGCATTCGATGGCGAAATACAATGGGTGGGGGCGTTCTGGGTGAGTCTTAAAATCACATAAGGTCTGATTACGACATTAAAAAAGTATATATTTAAATACGAGCTTTGGATAAATTTAATAAATTAATTGATTCTCTGTGGGACTTAAAATTAGATATGGAAAGATTGCAACATTAAAAAAAATTTAATACAAGATTTGGATAAATTAAATCAATTAATTAAGATTCGCACAGAATCAGTGCGAATCTTAAAAACAGATGCGGTCAGATTGCGAAATTTAACATTTTTTTATACACAATTTGTAGAAATTAGATGTAGACCATGTGTAGATGAGATTTGGTTTCCTCTTTTTTTACAATTTCACTCTTTAGCCGCATCCTTTAGCGCGCAGATGCGTTCTGATATATCGTACAGTTTTGGGGACATTTCTTCGTCATAATACGGTTCGAGTTTGCGGTTGTAGGACCGAATTACAAAAATAATTTGTTTTTTGTCGACGCTTAATGCATGTGCGACATTTGCATTAGATAACACGATTTGGACCGCAATATTGATGTTAATGGAATCTCTGCATAATACAACATACACAGATCACAGATCTCAGTATGCGGCCTGTATATACATCGCTCGTATACGGAGCACTCCGGGCCGAATCGATATCGCTGTGATTTTATCGTATTTAACATTTTTTTCCTTTTTGTATGTGTAGTGTGGTTTAATAAAACACTCGACACCAATTTTCCGTTTTTTTTTTTCAAATTTGCTTTAATCCCAATCACTGAAAATATGAACACCTTTTATAATTCTATAACTATTAATAATCGTTTAATAATAATTAGAAATGATAATTAAAAAAATATAAGAAGTGTTACGACGCAGTCATTTTGGACCGAAGCGCCTCATACAAAGTGTCCCACGTATCCATGCAGTGAAGGTCCGACTGAATGCCGAAACTGGCACCAGAACCAGAATCAGAACTGCAACTGGCACCGAAACCAGAACCAGAACCAGAAATTTGTATCGTATCGCACCCCGCTAACCTGGAACGAGGATCGTGCCGGATTTTTACCGTGCATCGATGCTAGCGAGCGAGTGAGTACAAGAGAGTGAGTAGCGAGCGAGTACAAAGCCTCGTCGTTGGCAAGCCGACGGTGATTTAATTAATAATCACGTTTTAATAATTATTACAAATTAATAATTACTAGAATTAATAATTACTAGAATTAATAATTACTAGAATTAATAATTACTAGAATTAATAATTACTAGAATTAATAATTACTAGAATTAATAATTACTAGAATTAATAATTACTAGAATTAATAATTACTAGAATTAATAATTACTAGAATTAATAATTACTAGAATTAATAATTACTAGAATTAATTATTGTAACGAAACTGATGTTTCGAAAAAATCCGAAAATTGGTTTCGAGTAAAGTATTTTGTTGCACCGTGCAAAGACATACCAAAAGGAAAAACTACGAGTGTCGCGACACAGTCGTTTTGGCCTGAAGCGCCGAACACAAAGTGTCCCAACGAACACCTACAGCGAAGATCCAACGACATACCGGAACCGGCACCGGAACCAGAATCAGAACCGCAACCGGCACCGGAGCTCCAACCGCAACCGGCAGCGGAGCCAGAACCGTGACCGTAACCGTAACGAGAACCAGAACCAGAACCAGGAATGTGTATCGTGTCGCATCCCGCTGACCCGGAACGAGGATCGTGCCGGCTTTTTCCGTGCATCGGACGCTAGCGAGCCAGTCCAAAGCCTCGTCCCCTTCGCGAGCCAACGTTTCAACCCCCGAACGTTGTTTTACATTGCAGCCGTATGGCGGCAACGTCACAGCCGACGGTGGCGACGGTCGCAGGCGGCGATGGCCGTCTCTACATTTTATATCCGGTGTGGGGTGCCCAAGAAGCGTCCTCGGTGCGCAGAATCCGTGCGCATACCGCGCGGGGGTTGGTTTGGTCGACTCGTCAGTTACTTTTCGCGATCCGAGGAGCGCGCTCCGGCTGCACGAGGCCGACGAGTTTCACCCACCTGGTCCGCACCACGCGAGATACACCAGTTTCTCGACCAGGACGCAACGCGGAAAACGGCACACCTACCCGACACAGAGAGGAGCCCCGACCGCCGCGCGTCAATGGGGAGGGAAGGCTGAGGACTCGCCACCGGGCGCTTCATCCACGATCGGGAGCGAGATAGAGAGAGCGCACCGCCGCTCCGGCCGCTCGAGCCGCCGCCTCCGCAGCAACCGCTACGCCACGTTTCGCAACCCACCCCGTTGCGCATCCACGACAGATCGACGTTGACTCTCGTGAGGCTCGGGACCGCGCGCTTCCTAAAATCGTCGACATAAATATCACCCAGGAAATTTTTTTTGTTTCTCAAATCGCTATTACAATTTTTGAAACTTCCATCGTGCTCGAGCATAATCGAGAGCTTCCGGCTGCTCCGAAAGATTCGTCGATACGCCAGCAATTTCTCCGTTGGATTATCTCGAGAGTTTGGGAATCCGAGTTCGAGACTCGGTCAATGAAGAATTTAACTGAAGAGTCCTAATAAAATTAATATATGTATATGTCAGTGTGCCAAGATTAGGAAAATCTAACTCTATTCCTATGTCGATAAATATTATATATATATATATATATATATATATTTAAAAAATTCTATACATGTAATGTAAAGATAATTATCCGAGTCGTCGAATGAAATTATTCGAGTCCGTTAGATTTCGATCTGCCGCGCCGCGTTGATTTTCCAAGTGCCGTAGTCGAGAGGGTGGCGCGTTCGCTGGTGCGGATTTGAGTAGTGATCAGAGAGAGGTGAAAGAGATAAAAAAAGAAAGAAAAAAAAAAAAAAAAACATCGACGGCGAAAACTCGACGTATCCGGCTCGTTCGAGCGTAAGTTGGATCCGGCGAAACACGCGTTTCCACTCACTCTCGGCAGAAGTCTCCCCGATACTCCTTGCCTTTGCACACTCTCGATCTCCGCGCGAGAGAGCTTCTGTCCCTCGTGTCGTTCCGGTTGTGCTCGTTTTTTTTTTTTTTTTTTTCAAATCCCCCGTGTTTTCTTCCTCTCCTCTTCGCGCCTCTCCAATCGTCGCCTCCGAGTGCGGCGCGTGTGTGTGCGTGTCGAAGCAGTGGTAACAGGTTCGAAACGGTGCCGAGCGGAGTCGACGGTGCTCCGTGATTTTCCGTATTGCGGATTAAAAGAAAAAAAAAGGACCCGATAAGCCCGAGCGCGAGGGCGGAAATAAAAGGGATACAGTGCAACGAGCGAGAGCGATTGATTAACGGGCCTTTCGAACGCTCGTTTTAACATCGAGGGGACAAAAACAAAGAGAGCCGAGAAAACGCCGCGTCGATCGACGGAGAGGAGAAATTATCGAATACACCTTTGACGAGAGACTCTTGTGGGAAATTTGTTCGTTCGCTGTTTCGATGAGAGTGCGAAGCGGATTATTGCTGTGCGACGTTTTGTGACGGATGTAACAGTTCGGTCGGGATAAGAAAATATAGATCGGGTGGAGTAACGAGGGTGGATATTTGAGCGCGTAATCCTCCGAGCCAATTGTCGGCGGAGGGAAGGGGCGAGGAAGGCTGAACAAAAACATATTAATTGAGGCCGAGAAAGCAAGCGCGATCGAAGGCTGCGTTTACTGTGGACTTGTTGTTAGAACGGGGCCGATGAAAAGGCGCTAGCCTCGATCCGCGGTGCCAATTAGACGAATTATTGGAGAGGGTGATTTTGTGGTTTTTTCGTTTTTTTTTTTTGCGTTCGGTATTGAAGCTGATGATTGACGAAACAGGTGCGACAATCGTACGGTGATTCGAGTGGCGATTGCATGAGACGAAAATCCGATCCGGGAAATCTCGGTGGGTTTTTGGCTGGTTTGTTCGCAACAAACTCGTGCGAGCTAGCCCGGCAAAGTGAATACCGCAAAGTCCAACGCCGACAAGACAATCCAGCATCAGCAATATCCCCGTGACGTCATCGTCAGCATCAATGACAAGGGAAGCCAAGTTATCGAGTTGAGGTTCGTACTTGCTTGAATTAATTTTTTTTTTTTTTTTTTTTCTTATGGTATTTCACCCGGGCAGATGAAAATTGGAGTTCGCTTGGATATTTCGAGGCGTTTCACAGATGTGCGGGAGAGCGGGGCAAAACGGGACTCCGCGAACTTTGGTTCTTTTATGGCTCGTGACTAATTTATGAAAACTGCGCGTCTTGCACCGGGGTTCCGTTTTGCCCCGCTCTATCCCACATGCACTCATGACTTAGACTTTTTTTTTGTGTATATCTTAAGATCTTTTTATCAACTGAGAACAATTGGTATTGGTGACTTAGGGTTTTTTAATTTGTAAAAATAGCGCGTTTTGCCCCGACCTACCACACATAAACTCAAAACTTACAGAGGTAATGAGGGTTCGTTTTTTTCTAATCTTGAATCCGTCTCACCAATTGAGATTGAAATGATTTAGGATTTTTTTAAATTGATGTGTTACTTTTTTTTTTATCGGACAACTATATATTCGGTACAAGAAATCGTATATTCGAATTTAATTTTATTACGTCGACCCGTCTCTCGGCTATCGCAACCGACGACCATTAAATGCAGAGTTTCAACTTCAATTTAACCCAGCGCCCGTGCGATATCAGTAATTAAATATCAAATACCAATTTACCGCGCTGATTCGGTATTTCGCTCGGCAACGGGATGAGACATAAATATCGAGAGGAGAGAGGAAAATTCGCGAAAAATATCTCCGGCTATTTGTCAGCCGAGTGAATTAATTTTTAATTATAGTTGAAAAGTACAAAAAATTGGCGATCAGTATCCTCGTTTTACATGCGAATTATGCATTCGGTGATCGTAAAAATGTGAAAATGATTATTTCGACACATTGGGTGAAGTTTTTCGATTAATTTAAACGATATTATTTTTTAGAAAATTGATTGAAAAATTTTCGGAATTTGTTCAGAATTTCTCGGCTTTGAGGTTAAAAATGTGAACTGCTTAGATTTCAGCCTTCAATAAAAAAAATTATCTAATGATAACTTAAAAATTATTGATCATTTCTCTATTTATCTAAAAAAAAGTGTCAAAAATACGACATAATAACTAAAAAAAATAAAATACAACGTGCTCGACAACGTGCTCGCCCACTGGGCGAAGGAAAACACGAAATAAAATTTGCAAATACCCGCTTTACAATTCTCTTTGTACCTTCGTATTAGCCAATGTACTTTGGTCAATAAAATTCTTGTCCTACTACTAAAATAGAACGTACCAGACACACAACAACAAAATACCGAGACGATAAAGCACAACCAGCAAAGCTAAATGTTTTTATTATCGATAATATCGATGATGTCTAGACATCGATTTGAGCGGGGCAAAATGGATCCATGTCGTCCACTGAAAAAAAAAAAAAAAAAAGTAACCATGTTAATGCCAAATGTCATTCGGCGCCATAGCCGCGAAAATAGCAGCAACGGTAAATGGTAAAAACGGTTCGTTTTGTTCCGCTCTTTCCAACTTCTAAATGTTTTTATTATCGATATTATCGATGATGTCTAGACATAGATTTGAGCGGGGCAAAAAGGACCCATGTCGTCCACTAAAAAAAAAAAATATTAACCATGTTAATGCCAAATGTCATTCGGCGCCATTGCAACGAAAATAGCAGCAACGGTAAATGGTAAAAACGGTTCGTTTTGTTCCGCTCTTTCCAACTTCTATTTTTGGACCTCGATCAAATATGTGTGCGACATTGATTGGAAAATTAGTCGACCGATTCGGCGCGCTGAAAATATTAACCTTGCGAAGGTCCGAATGAAAGTGGACTCTAAAAATTCCGATATTGGCTCGTCAGCCGAGGTCAAACATATTCGGACGGTGCTCCATCGACGCCTCCGCACGGTCGATACTTCTTCAAGCTTTCATTAACAGCAACATCGGGTTCGATCAATTTTCCCACGCAGCTGCGACATTTCACCGTTGAAAATTGCTAATTCGGAAAATTCTTCGCGTTCCGATAACTGCTCCGAGCGGTGGGACGTGCATCTCGATTACAATTATGCAAAGGCGAACCCCGGTGAGGCACAAGCTCAGCTGGCCCGGCCGAGAACGTCGCTGTACTACGCACGGGGTTCCCCTCTCCGCATCCCCTACCGCACAAAACTACCTACCACCGTTATGGACAAGGGACACCTGTTGAACTAAACAAATCTTGAGAAAATATTAAAGCTCTTTGAAACCGAAACATATTGCCAATCTCACATTAATCTCTTTCTTCCTTTCTCTCACTTTTAATCTGTTTCACTCTTTTTGTATTTACTATTTGCACTAATAATTATTTTTGCTATTTACTATTTATGCTAGTTATTGTTTTTACTGTTTACTATTTAAGCTAGTTATTATTTTTACTATTTACTGTTCGTACTAATAACTATTTCCACTAATTCCCACTAATTCATAATATGTTTGAAAAATTTGGACCAATATTTTTGGATCGTAATTGAAGAAGATATTTTCCAAAACATCGCTGGTTTAACAACGTGGCATAAAAGCGTTAATACATCTGGCAAAAAAAAATCTTTTTTTCTTTCCTGTCCCGAATTTTAGTATTTTTTTTTATGATGGAATATAATGAATCCGATTCTTTCGCCTCGAATCGAAAATTTCCAAAAAAATATTCGGGACCGGATAGTTTCGTGCTTTTTTTTTCTGCCAAATACGATTACGATATCAGCTTCGGCTTAGAGTCAAGCCGGACATCGGTAATCACAACAACAACATAGTTCATTCTCCGTTCAAACCAACAATATTCTCCATTCCCAACGCGCAGCTAGCGCAATATCCCATCGGATTCATCGGTGAAAAAAAAAAAAAAAAAAAACGAAAAAGTCTGCCCTGGACCCGATTGCAGGAAATCGTTCAATTGCTTTCTCATCCCCACATCTATGAGCCGCGCATGTACCAGCCGACACACCGGAGCTCTTTTCGTTGTCGATTGACCAATCGAAAAGAGAGAAAGAGATCGAGAGAGAGAGACAGGCAAAGCGATATTTATTTTGCGTTCTGGGACAAGTTCCCTCAAGCGCTGAACCGCAGATACAGAATTTTTATAAAAACATGACGAAGTACTGTGCATGCTATATACATAAAATATATTCCGACATACGCAATAAAAATACCCAAGCGGTCTGCAAATAAAATAAGTAAATAAAAGAAGAGAGAATATCGAAATGAGAAAATATCGAAGACTTCTCAAAAACGTATTGTTTTGCTCTGAACACGAATCTGCTGGCCTTATTGTGCGTAAGTGCAGTGGGACATTTGTATCTTCGATTTTATGCACTGAAAACAGTTTGCTCTAATGTGAAATCGCATTTTTGGGATTAAAATCTAAAATATTGGGTTCGGAGCAAAATGAACGTCATATTCGTGATCAAGGGGTTGCAATATTTTAATAAAGTGACGTTTCGGAACTTAACTTTTCGGGGTATATAGGGGAGACCGGGGCAAAATGGCATAGCTGGGCAAAAGGGGACTGTGAGGGCAGAACTCAATTTTTCAATAATTTTTGGATGCCCCATTTTGTCCCAACGATTCATCCGGATCTTTAAACCCGTTTTGCCCCACGTACCACCATCGCCACCATCTCAAAGTTATTGGAGAATTGCGTTTTGTCTCATTATCCCGTTTTGCCCCGGTGTGCCATTTTGCCCCGCTCTCCCCTACGTTTCGGGGTTAAAATTTTCGGGGCATAACTGTTCGCGATCTATGCCACTCTACCTTCGAGGTTACCTTTTACGGTATATTTAGTTTTAAGTGTATTTGTAGGTGTATATTCTGTCTATTTGATTTTGTTTATTTTATTCTACATCTCCTGTGTGTATTTTGGCTATTTGCACGGTGCTTAGTGGGCTTCGCCCGAGGGCACGAAATAAATGACTCTTTCAATCTAGTTGGTTCGATTGGTCCAACCATTTTTTTCCCAGCGCGGCAATGGAGTAACCAGAGCATATTTCCAGACGGTGGGAAAGTTTCGCGACATTAGCGACTAAGAAAAGTAGTGGTTCGTATGCTGGGAAGAGCGAGGTTTAACCATCGCAATCGAGAGTCCATCCCAAGAGGGAACGAGAGAGCGAGGGAGATTCGATCGATTTTACCAGATTGCACGATTGCGACTCCCCACCCCTCGATTGCAAATCAACCGTAACAACGAGTAAATTAAATTTCAGATCGTTAAATGACTTTTAATACTCACCGCTGTACCGTGACTGTGTAATGGCATTGTGCGCGAGCAACGAGAAAGCACGGTGCGCATTCTACTAATTCTGCACGATTGTCGTATAAAACGATGCCTCTGTCGCTGTCCCGTCGATGGACCGATCGTTCGCGCGAATCCGGAAACGAGTCGAAGTGTATAACGTTTTAAGCACTCAAAGTATCGAACATCGATGCGCGTAGCGAGAGAGATTACAATGGGTTCGAGGTCCCTCTCACCGCTGCTGGCCAAAGTACGCCGACCTGTAAAGATATATACCGATATATACCGATGCATAGCGATCTCTGTGCATGAACATTCTATACATACACGGTTAGGCAAAGCTGCGAATTGGCAAATCCGAGTGCAGCCCACCGGCAGAACGATTTTGAAACGTGTCCGGGCGCTACCGATCTCGTAATCCTGAAACCACATTATTCTGCCTCGTTACATAGTTCACCAGATCGTGATAACGATTGTCAAACGTTCCGACGCGCGGCACAAATTCGGGCTGGTACGCCTATAATCGAATCGGTCGGCGCGCGATGGACGATCGGAGAATCGTCGGACAGTGACGTTTGCCACGTGTAGGTAAGGTAGATCGGTTGAACGTGCAGCGCTAGAATTCTTGTCTCGGCGCATGAAGTCCGAGTATCGATAACGAATGTCGGTTTCAAGGGTTCTCGAATACCGAGGCTCGAAGTAGATTTGTTGCGCTAAGACGCCTCGTTGGCTACTTTAGGCGGCAATGGAATGAAAGATTCAGGCAGTCCAAACCGGTCCGAAGCTGTTAGAATCGTTAAATTCATGAAGTTCGAGTATCGATAACGATTATCGGCTTTAAAGGTCATCAAATATCGAGGCTCGAAGTAGATTTCTTGCGCTAAGACGCCTCATTGGCTACTTTAGGCGGCAATGGAATGAAAGATTCAGGCAGTCCAAACCGGTCCGAAGCTGTTAGAATCGTTAAATTCATGAAGTTCGAGTATCGATAACGAATATCGGCTTTAAAGGTTATCAAATATCGAGGCTCGAAGTAGATTTCTTGCGCTAAGACGCCTCATTGGCTACTTTAGGCGGCAATGGAATGAAAGATTCAGGCAGTCCAAACCGGTCCGAAGCAGTTGGAATCGTTAAATTCGGTCGTTCTGGGACAAAACGGACTTTCATTTGAGACGAGACTTTTTTATGTCCCGCGATTAATTGGCACAAATTGTTATTTCTTTGCGGAGATATTGATGATACGTCCGTGTATGGACGAGGCGGATGGGCTGCAGTAGTAACGGCGGTATGTTCACGGCCGACGTCTCGGTCATCTCTATCACTTGTCCGTTAGTATATTCCACTTGCCTCATCGTCGTACCGATAGATCCACTATTCAATAACCATTAAATTTAATGGGGCTTGCGGTTGCCTTAACACGTTTCGCACCCACCCACCGGGCAACAGTGAGTCCTCTCCTCGGTTCTGTTTTATAGAGTTGTGCCTTGGTCCGTTCACGGACGATTTAGCGATAATAACCGTTAAGCACACAACGAAGTTCTCGTGGGAACGGGAACACGGAGAAATTTTCCCATCTTCGATACCACCGCTATAGCTATGATGGGAAGAATGGGGCAAAATGGAACTTCGGTGAGAAAATGAACTGCTTCTACCAACATTGTTGGTGGGATATAAAAAAAACGGTTCGTGCCAGACGACAGGTACGCCATTTTGCCCCCAATCGCAGTTTTTCACGGGTACTTGGAATAATTATCACGAATTTAATTTCTTGCTGGTGACCACTTGATACGCAATTCTGCACAGTAAAAAATAATTTCGTAAAATCGCAAATCCAAATTTCGTAAAAATAGTTTTTGTTAAATAAGTGACAAACGATTTTGTCACTTACTCAAATATACGGACCTGTTCTTTTGTTTCCCATGTCATTGACAATTTTAGTTTGTACTTTTGTTTGTAAAACTAGAAAATTAACAAATAAAAAATTGTGGACCTTTGTGGACAATAAGTTGTTGTAAAAAGTACAATTTTTTTTTACTGTGTGATTTCACAAGAATGGTCTCAGCTTGTCCATTTTATCCCGTCCTCCCCTGCGTTCAGGCACACCGATGAAGAGAAGAATGGGGCAAAATGGAACATCGGGGCGAAAAATTACTGTTTCTACAAATTTTTGGTGGGACATTGAAAAAACGTCTCATCTCAGACGAAGGGTATCCCATTTTGCCCCCAATGACAATTTTTCGCGGATCCTTGGAATATTCATCAAGAGTTTCATTTCTTGCTTCTAAACTGTTGATACGTAATTCTGATTTCACTGGAACGATCTTGATTTCTCAGCTTGCCCATTTATCCCGTCCTCGCCCACGTTCGGGCCGATTCACCAGCACGGTGGCAAGTACGAATCGATTCCTTTGACTCACAATAAGCCGAAGCATCGTCGTGCGCACGCTCCAGGCAGTGCGAGCGAAGGATACGTTCAAAAGAGATTCATTTCGAACGCATCTAGGCAACCGTTTCAGGCGAAGATTTTTTTTCTTATTTCCTTTGGAATGGAGCAAAGCCACTATGCGACTCGGAGCTAGCTGTTGCTGATATTTCTCGAGAAGAGACTGAAAAAAAAAAAAAAAAAAAAAAAAAAAATAGAATGGCAGACGTTTTCCCGCCGTCCCGACGAGCGCTTTCAACATTTCTCAGAAGCACGAAGACACGTAGAGTACAAAGGCTACGTAGCGGCAAAACTCTGCGCGAAGACACGGGGGAAAAAGCAATATGAGAAACTCGAAGTTTGATGTTATGTCGAAGAAGAAAAGAGTGATTAAGAAACTTCGTTAATGATATCAAAGAGAAATTCGCGACGTTAACCGACAAAATCAACGATACTAATTGGAAAATTTGTTTCAAAAGTTTCTCAGTGGACAAGCGATGTTAATACAGCTGCGTCTGGAACAACTTGTGTTTACCGAGACGGAAAAAGTCAATAAAGTTAACACATTTAAGCAGAAGGCAATAAAACAAATAATCAAAGATAATCCACTTAAGAAAAAAATAAAATAAATAAAAACCTTTTTTTCACAAACACGATCCTATTTTATTTTTATAATGAACGATGTCTCGTTACTTTTTCATCGAGAAATCGTCGATGAAATAATTAAATCAAAGATGTATATTTACAATATTCACAACTGTTGGCCTACTTCCGCGAAAATTGGACCGGACGGGAATTTTGTCGGACGAAATGAATAATCGAAGATAATCCACATAAGAAAACTAAATAAATAAATAAATAAAAGTCTTTTTTTTCACAAGTACGATCCGATTTTATTTTAATAATGAACGATGTCTCGTTACATTCTCATCGAGAAATCGTCGATAAAATAATTAAATTGAATATCTATATTTACAATATTCACAACTTTTGACCTAGCTGCGCGAAATTTGGACCAGACGGGAATTCAGTGGGATGAAATGAATATTCGCCGGTTGATAAAATATTTGAAACAAACGTAATTGCCCCTGTCGGTCTCTTCAATGAAAAATTCAATTACCCACTCAATGAAATATGGATCAACCGAAGCGATGAGGGAGGACTCAAAATATCATCACTGCGGCTCGACCCCTTTTGTAAATCCAAGGATAGGAACCGATATATTAAATCGCCCGCTCTCTCTCGTGTCGATCTCTCGCTCTGCTCATTTTTGCGGGCTTTTCTTGGCATCTTCGCGCGGCCTAATAGCCTCAATGTCCGAGAGCTTAAACCGCACTTTTTAGTTTTCTTCGGTGACGACGTCGAGCGTATCGCAACGAGCGGAAGCGGAGAAGATCGTTATTAAAAAGGAAAGCCCGAGAGAGCGCGGGTGGTTGGACTCGTAAAACCCGCGATATCAGGCGCGAAGGATGCGCCGGCGAACGACGACGGAAGTTATAGTGCAATAAGTTCGCTTCGCCATCTCGGACTGAAGTACTCGGACGGTTTTAGTTATTCGCCGATTCTGCGGCTCGTTCCGCCCTAGCGACCGGTCGACCGCCTCGGCTTCGCGCCCTCTCCGCATCGATATATCCAATACCCATTAATTTTAATGACGAGCTCGGTCATTTCGACACGTTTCCTCCACTTATTTTGCAACGAGGCGGCGTCACCGGTGGACGCGGTTTCCGCAAGTGTTAAAAGCTATCGTCATCCGCGGTGGCTTCTTCTCTCGTCTCGACGACGAATCGGAGACGGCGCGTTGCCGACGAAGTGACGGCTGATCCAAATTTGAATGATCGAAAAATATGGTGGTCGTCGCACTGAGAAAAATATATGGTTGGATTAACCGAGGTGCGGTGAGACACGTTCAAAGGTGTTGTTCAGTTGGTGGAACAAAAATGTTTGTTTCATAGGACAAATTTTGTCAATGGACAAAGATTGCAGCGAATAATCGATCGACAAAACCATGCTTGTTTGTACCAAACAAACAACGGCTTCGAACGTATGTCAACGCGATTTTTTGTTAATTCAATCATTTGTTTTTCTCAATGCTTGGTAGGTCATGACACCTTCTATTAGCCTACATGTGACATTCCGAATCAAAACGTGTACAGGCGGGCGGTTTCTTTTTTTTTCTGATTTGTGATCCGAAAAGTAAAACGACAGACACCCAAAAATTAATATTCGAACCAATTTGACTCTTTTTTTTTATTGTACATATTACCACAAGTTCGCTTCGACTCTAAATTTGAACCAGGTACGTGGATACATGCGAAATTCCGCATCGAAATGTGCACACGTCACCGGTTTCTTCTTTTTCGCTGATTTGCGATCCGAAAAATAAAGAAAAAACACCAGACGCAAATTAATTAATATTCGAGCCAATTTAATTAACTGTTATCGTACCTATTACCACAATTTCGCTTTCCAAACGATTGCACGTTAAATTTTGACCAGATCTGATTTTACCTGCAGGACGTTATGCGGATCCGTACATGTGAAATTCCAAACCAAAACGTGTACACGTCAGGTTTCTTCTTTTTCAATTATTTGCGTTCCGAAAAATAAAGAAAAAACACCAGACACAAAACAATTAATATTTAAACCAATTTCATTCATTCTTATTGCACATATTACAAGTTCTCTTTCACCTGCAGGACGTTATGCGGATCCGTACATGTGAAATTCCAAACCAAAACGTCTACACGTCAGGTTTCTTCTTTTTCAATTATTTGCGTTCCGAAAAATAAAGAAAAAACACCAGACACAAAATAATTAATATTTGAACCAATTTCATTCATTCTTATTGCACATATTACAAGTTCTCTTTCACCTGCAGGACGTTATGCGGATCCGTACATGTGAAATTCGAAACCAAAACGTCTACACGTCAGGTTTCTTCTTTTTCAATTATTTGCGTTCCGAAAAATAAAGAAAAAACACCAGACACAAAATAATTAATATTTGAACCAATTTCATTCATTCTTATTGCAAATATTACAAGTTCCCTTTCCGAACGATTCTACGCTACATTTTTACCAGACCCGACTCCACCTGCGAGTCGTTACGTGGAATGATTCAGTAGACCCGGACTCCTCTCGGTGCTTAATTCTTTCCCAAAACCGCCCGACGATCAGTCCCGTACGCTGCCTCGATCGCTCGTAAGTCGTTCGAAGCATTAGTGCCTTCACCCGGCAATGTTTCACGTTGAATCCGGGCTTCGTCACATGGCAATGTGCGTGATCGTCGGAGTTAGCGATGGCGCTAGAGATATAAACAATGCCCTACCACTGAATAACAATGCCGCCACTACTTCTGTAAATTGAAGCTACGTAGCGGAGAGGGTGAAAGGGAGCTTTTGGTGTTCGTGCCCTAAGCGCTTTCCTGATGCATGCTCGAGCAACAGCTCAGCCCTTATAAGCACCAGCAAAGCTTCCCAGCGGCGCCTGAGGGTGTAGGCGAGAGCGGGGCGAAATGGAACACCGAGGTAAGACGGACCATTTGTAAGAAAAAAAACGTCTCATCTCTAACGGAGTAGACGGGTCCATTTTGACCCTGTCGGCGACTCCAACCCCGTTCGAGACGGACAATTATCCAAATTGCTCGAGGGAGACGACTTGAAAGAATGAGCCCGAAGATCATGAGACTACGTTTCATCAAGTTGCGACGGCTGTGTTTTGCATCGCAGAAACTTCCCTAGGGGAAGTTCACTTGGAGAAGAAAATTATATGAGTGAACAATTTGTTTTCTAAAGCAGTGAATCGACGGAGTCCTGACGAAGATGAAATTTGATGTCACCGCAGACATCTTGAAAAGAAAGGACCCGCAACGTCTCGAAGTTACTCCGAAAATTGTCGGATTCTCACGTTGCTTACCGGTGATCTTATATAAATTCACAAAGCTCCGTCGATAAGGTAGAAAGCTTTGTATTTCTGTATCTTTGGCATTCTTTGGGAAACTCTGGGTTCTATTGTTTATACACAATAAACAGTATCGTTGGATTTGAATCCTCTTACTGATTCACTGAAAAAAAAAAAATTATCAATGACTGAAGTAAAATTCGCTTGCGGGCTTCCGAGGAAAAAAAAATTGTAATTTCAATTCTACTCTCAATTCTTACATCGATCGAAACAATGACATGTCACCTTGACAGTCTTGCCGTCGTTGATTCAATATCATGTGTAATTGTCGATCATGAAGAATTGAAAGTAAAATTGAAATTAAAAAAAATTCCTTGGCAGTCCGCAAGCGAATTATTTCTTCAGTGTTGTCACCAAATTCAATGTCAAATACCGCCAGCAATTTTTTATTTATTTTTTTCAAGTGGTCCATTTTGCCCCGCTCGCTCTCCTACCGAGTACAAAGCGAACCGAAAGAGAGAGAGAGAGTCACACAGCACGATGTGCGATGAGATCTTTCGTTTAGGTATCCGAGGGCGTGAGTTAAGGCCGGTTCCTAGTAACACGCCAACTCCGGGCCAGCGTCGGGCCGACGAGTCTGCCGGGTCTCCGCAGCGGAGAAAGTGAGCCTCGGCACAGGAGTGCCCCGACTACCTCCGACTCGTCACGAGTGCACTACGTGCGGCTTTGCTGTACTTAACCGAGAAGCACGTACTGTATATCTCTGTACGGAAGCTCCGTCGTCCAGGTGCGGAGAGTGCGCCGAGAGTGTAATGGAGGAAATGCAACTGCAAGTGGTGATCAACGATTTATCACTCTTGTCGAGCAAAGGTCACGGTAAAAAAAAAAAAATGCAAACGAAGCTCGAACGTCGCTTTCAGATTTTTCTTCTTTTTTTTTTTACCGTAGTTCAAAAAGTTTCCTCTGCGAGAAAGTTAGTTGAACAATTTTCGCATTGATTCAATGGGAAAACAACGCGCAAACTTCTCTTGCATTTATTTGCATGTTCTATTTTTGTTTTTTTGTCAATTAAACACATGCTTCGTCTCCGCGACGACGAACAACCGATGGAGCTTCGGTTAATTAATATTATCGGAATGCGTTGGGCGGCATTTGTCGCCGATAATTAATGAGAAGGGAAGAGAAAAATATTACTTTATTCACATCGACGCCGCAATTTCGCAAGGGCAAATACACGAGCTGCGTGCAAACGCATCCGGCTTGCCCCGCCGATGTTAGGCCGTCGACATGGCGAAGGAAATTTTAATGAGAAACATCATTACTCGAGGCACGGAGAGAAATAAATAAACTCGCATCGGCGAAATGTAGTTGGGTTGTAATTGGACGAATCGAGGCTCGTTAATTTTTTCATGCTAATTGAAACGGTGTACGATTGTTCGAAACAAATTGGATGCAAGTGACGCGAGGTCATCGACATTTTGGCAGGGAGAGGAAAAATTATTAAACAAAATTTTATCGACGATAAATATTATATAGCGGGATTGATCGAGCTCGGAGTAATATTGGCGCGTTACGGGAAAGTTTGCGGTTTAAGGCGGTGTTAAACCAGCTCGATCGGTAAGAAAAGCTGTAATCCATTTTGTTCGGGGGGGGGGAACGTCTTGAGCTGAAAGTAATAGAGAGGCGAGAGCGAAACCGGCGAACGGCAAGATGAGAGGTATTGTTTATCGTTCAGAGTATCGAGCTTGAAAGAGTCGAGAGTTTACTTTAATTTAAAAAACACGGAAGTCTCGGTTGTTTTGTTTATTTTGGACATTTTAGCGAAAATCAAAATGGATAACAAT
This sequence comes from Exephanes ischioxanthus, assembly GCA_958510785.1. Lineage (NCBI taxonomy): Eukaryota > Metazoa > Arthropoda > Insecta > Hymenoptera > Ichneumonidae > Exephanes > Exephanes ischioxanthus. Next base: position 3,380,224 of record OY294025.1, read on the forward strand.
GGTCCGTTTCGCCCCGGCGTTCCGCGTTAACCCGTTTTGCCCTGCACAGGCTATAACTGACGGGGAGCGCACACGTGAACGCTCACGTCACGTTTTATCCCGTTAAAGGCGGAGAGAGAGGCAGCGAGCGAGGGGAAAAAAAACAACCAAGTTAATTTTAGAAAACTTCAGCATCGTCAAAACCCTCCCCTCTTCGCGCCGCGAGTTCTTCGGAAATCGATATTTTCGAGAGTGTTCGGTACTCTTACTATCTCTGGCTCACTCGAGATTCGTTAAAACTCTCGAAGGCCCTCGCAGCCCGGCAGGCGGTGAGGTTTCAAAGCTTTTCACTTTTATGTGGGAACAAAAAAAAAAAACCGTGCGCGGAGTTGCGGCGGGAGGAAGCTCGAGCGGTTGGGATAAGACGCGATGAGCAGAAGAGTGGCTAGAGGGAAAAGACTATTCTCGTTTGCAGATTGCTGAGCGAGGGTCGTATATGCGAGAATCTCCGTACGCGATCCGAAGCCACTGGTGTCTGAGCTGAAGTACAGTGAAAAGTACTCAATAGTATAACGCGCGACCAAGCGAACAGCCGATAGTCCTGATCAGGTCCGGATCTGGCATCTGGTCAATTGAACGTATGAGTCTGGAGTTAGCCGGATTACGTTACTTGGCAGGTACCGGTCGGACTGTTTAGAGGTGGACGAGCGTTGAAGCGATTGGACTATTGAGAAGCGGACCAGGAGATCTTTTTCACTGTACAAACGAAGTAGAGACTCTTTTCAAGAACCCGCAGGTTGAGAGGATTCTCTAACGAAGGCTGCAGATACTAACGTGGAGGCCTTCAATGTCCACCCTCATTTTCCCGCGTGTCGCTCGGCTTTCCAGGTATGCACAGCTGGCCGATTCGGTCCGGCTTGGGACCGGTACCTTTTTCGACAAAAATACCATTTTTGTCGAAAAATGGTAAGGGTACCATAGGCTTACCATTTTTCGACAAAAATGGTATTTTTGCAAAAAATTTTTTTAGCATTTTTTCGGTAATGAAATCGGTTGGTAAATGTGCCACTTGAAAACAATGGCGGAGGTTTTAATTCGATATCTCGAAATTTTTTGAAAAAAAGTGCCGTTTCGCAAAATTTAACATAGGATTCCCTATGCTGAGAATGGTCAATTTTAAAAATTAAAAAAAAAATACAAGTCGCATGTGTTTTGAGCCGGAAATGGGCCACTTGAAGCCAATGGAGATGGTAAAAAATCGATATCTCGAAAAAAAATATTTGGCCATTTTGAAAGTGGAAAAATGAGAAGGGGGTACCCTTACCATTTTTCGACAAAAATGGTATTTTTACAAAAAAATTTTTTAGAATTTTTTCGTTAATGAAATCGGTTGGTAAATATGCCACTTGAAAACAATGGCGAAGGTTTTAATTCGATATCTCGAAATTTTTTGAAAAAAAGTGCCGTTTCGCAAAATTTAACATAGGATTCCCTATGCTGAGAATGGTCAATTTTAAAAATTAAAAAAAAAATACAAGTCGCATGTGTTTTGAGCCGGAAATGGGCCACTTGAAGCCAATGGAGATGGTAAAAAATCCATATCTCGAAAAAAAATATTTGGCCATTTCGAAAGTGGAAAAATGAGAAGGGGGTACCCTTACCATTTTTCGACTTTTGAAATGGCAAAATATTTTTTTTCGAGATATCGATTTTTTACCATCTCCATTGGCTCCAAGTGGCCCATTTCCGGCTCAAAACACATGCGACTTGTATTTTTTTTTTAATTTTTAAAATTGACCATTCTCAGCATAGGGAATCCTATGTTAAATTTTGCGAAACGGCACTTTTTTTCAAAAAATTTCGAGATATCGAATTAAAACCTTCGCCATTGTTTTCAAGTGGCATATTTACCAACCGATTTCATTAACGAAAAAATTCTAAAAAATTTTTTTGTAAAAATACCATTTTTGTCGAAAAATGGTAAGGGTACCCCCTTCTCATTTTTCCACTTTCAAAATGGCCAAATATTTTTTTTCGAGATATCGATTTTTTACCATCTCCATTGGCTTCAAGTGGCCCATTTCCGGCTCAAAACACATGCGACTTGTATTTTTTTTTTTAATTTTTAAAATTGACCATTCTCAGCATAGGGAATCCTATGTTAAATTTTGCGAAACGGCACTTTTTTTCAAAAAATTTCGAGATATCGAATTAAAACCTTCGCCATTGTTTTCAAGTGGCATATTTACCAACCGATTTCATTAACGAAAAAATTCTAAAAAATTTTTTTGTAAAAATACCATTTTTGTCGAAAAATGGTAAGGGTACCCCCTTCTCATTTTTCCACTTTCGAAATGGCCAAATATTTTTTTTCGAGATATGGATTTTTTACTATCTCCATTGGCTTCAAGTGGCCCATTTCCGGCTCAAAACACATGCGACTTGTATTTTTTTTTTAATTTTTAAAATTGACCATTCTCAGCATAGAGAATCCTATGTTAAATTTTGCGAAACGGCACTTTTTTTCAAAAAATTTCGAGATATCGAATTAAAACCTTCGCCATTGTTTTCAAGTGGCATATTTACCAACCGATTTCATTAACGAAAAAATTCTAAAAAATTTTTTTGTAAAAATACCATTTTTGTCGAAAAATGGTAAGGGTACCCCCTTCTCATTTTTCCACTTTCGAAATGGCCAAATATTTTTTTTCGAGATATGGATTTTTTACCATCTCCATTGGCTTCAAGTGGCCCATTTCCGGCTCAAAACACATGCGACTTGTATTTTTTTTTAATTTTTAAAATTGACCATTCTCAGCATAGGGAATCCTATGTTAAATTTTGCGAAACGGCACTTTTTTTCAAAAAATTTCGAGATATCGAATTAAAACCTTCGCCATTGTTTTCAAGTGGCATATTTACCAACCGATTTCATTAACGAAAAAATTCTAAAAAATTTTTTTGTAAAAATACCATTTTTGTCGAAAAATGGTAAGGGTACCCCCTTCTCATTTTTCCACTTTCGAAATGGCCAAATATTTTTTTTCGAGATATGGATTTTTTACCATCTCCATTGGCTTCAAGTGGCCCATTTCCGGCTCAAAACACATGCGACTTGTATTTCTTTTTTAATTTTTAAAATTGACCATTCTCAGCATAGGGAATCCTATGTTAAATTTTGCGAAACGGCACTTTTTTTCAAAAAATTTCGAGATATCGAATTAAAACCTTCGCCATTGTTTTCAAGTGGCATATTTACCAACCGATTTCATTAACGAAAAAATTCTAAAAAAATTTTATAGTCATTGTCCCTAGTAGTCTTGATCAGATCTGGATCTGGCATCTGATCAACTGAACGTATGGATCTGAAGTTAGCCGGGTTACGTTACTAGTCACGTATGTGCTCTAATGACACGGTGAAGTCGTAGTGTTCATAACTCTCGTTGTGTGGGCCGGCGGATTAGTAACTGACTGCATAACCACCAATAGTCTTGATCAGATCAGGCTCTGATCAACTGAACGTATAGATCTGGAGTTAGCCAGATTACGTTACTAGTCACCTATGTGGTCTAATGACATGGTGAAGTCACCGTATTCATAACTCTCGGTGTCTGGGCCAGTGGATTAGTAACTGACTGCATAACCACCAATAGTCCTGATCAGATCCGGATCTGGCATCTGGTCAACTGAACGCACGGTCAGCTAACTAACATTGGCGCGATTGGACTATTGCGAGGCGAAGTAGGAGATATTTTTCGCTGTACAAACGATGTAGAGACCCTTTTCACTCATCCGCAAGTAGAGAGTATTCTCTAACGAATGCTGCACATACTAACGTGGAGGCCTCCAATGGCCACCCTTATTTTCCGGCGTGTCGCTCGGCTTTCCGGGTATGCTTTACTTCATCGCGGAGTGAAACAGCTGGCTCGTTTGTGGTCGTATGACACAGTGAAGTCGCCGTGCTCATAACTCTCGGTATGTAGGCCGGCGAACGTCGTGCCCGGTAGGAAATAGAGGAGGTCGAGAGAGACCGAGGAAAATGACGAGAGGGAGAGAGAACGGGAGATCTAGAGAGAGAGAGAGAGAGAGAGGGTACTGACTTCCTGTGGGATAGATCACCGTACAAACACCCCGGCGATAAGACCTCATGCCCGGCATCGCATCCACTGTAAAAGTTTAACGGCCTCGAAACTCCATCCTCTTTCAGCATGATAGCTTCACGAGCATATTTGGCCGCGCTGCGCGCCAGGTCTCTCTCCCTCACTCCAGCGTTCCTCTATAAGTCGTTCTTTCGCTATAGAACTTTGTGCCATACCTATCTGCTTTCTTTTCGCCAGCTTTTATTTTTTGTTACACACCAGCCGGCTTTCCTTTCCTGTGGCAACTTTCGAAAGATTTCACACCAATCCGTCTTTCACCACTGTCACTGCGCTCGTTATTCTCAATTAGTATCCTGGCTGAGGGCGAAGAGGACCCGCTACTCCGCTTGTTCTCACTTCCGGTGCGGTCGCGAGCGAGTCCGATGAAGGGGTCATCGAACGACAGGAAAGTAGTGCTTTCCGTTTCATTCGTCGTTACGGAATAAAGCGGCAGGAAAAGGAGGTCGCGCCGCTGTTGTTGACTCGATGGAGTCACAGGGTCGGCTGGGGAAAATGCAGAGGGGGAGGAGTTGAGCACCCTTGTGCCCGGCCTTTGGCAACCGAGAACATTCGGGTCACACCAGATTTTCACACTTCTGCGTTCTGCGTGCATTATGTTTCCTCTCGGCGACAATGGAAGTGATGTTGGAAGTTTTGTAATTGCTGCAGTTAACGCTCGCATTGTTGCCCCGGTAGGAAGTGAGGAATGAGGACGACAAAGAGGACGGAGAACGGTGTGACACGGGGGAGAGAATAAAGGGATATATGAGAAAAGTATAAATTTGTTGTAGGAAGTGTCGCGCGCCTGCGGAGGAGTCGGGCACGAGGAACCGTGAAAATCGGAGTTGTTTGCGTGCTTTTGATGCTGTTTTCGGTTTGCTGGCACGGCACCTCGGCTTTGATCGTTGATCCTTTGGCAGAAACGTACGCCAAAGGCAAACAGCAAGGCGAGTCGTGCGTGCTCAAAACATACCAGTGCTATGACTCCGGCTTCAACACTGAAGACCACTGAGTAGGCACGATCGTGCTCCGGTGATGTCAGGTGGCTTTCCAAGTGCAGTCTTTCGTGCTGCGGCCGTTTGAATTCAATTATCGTTTGATTAATTATAACGCTGTATGGGATGTGCAGGAGCATGTGAGAAGCGGAGGAAGGACCAAGCAGGTGATTTTCAAACAGTTGCACGAGCAAATCCAACCTTAAATGTAGTTCAATTCGAGGAACTCTCCACCTATTTCGTCTGGCATTTTCTGCTCCGATTACATTTCGTCGCGCATATGAAATAATTCAAAACATTTTACTCGAATATTCAGAACATGCGCGTCATTTTTTTTTTTTCATTTGTTTGTTAGGGAACTGGATGCGTTTGGATGCAAATTTGTCAATACACCAGTTCTGTGACTCCAGCTTGAAATATTGGAGAACACTAAGTAGGTAGGATCGTGCTCCGGTGATGTCAGGTGGCTTTCCAAGTGCAGTCTTTCGTGCTGCGGCCGTTTGAATTCAATTATCGTTTGATTCATTATAACGCTGTACGGGATGTGCAGGAGCATGTGAGAAGCGGAGGAAGGACCAAGCAGGTGATTTTCAAACAGTTGCACGAGCAAATCCAACCTTAAATGTAGTTCAATTCGAGGAACTCTCCACATATTTCGTCTGGCATTTTCTGCTCCGATTACATTTCGTCGCGCATATGAAATAATTCAAAACATTTTACTCGAATATTCAGAACATGCGCGTCATTTTTTTTTTTTCATTTGTTTGTTAGGGAACTGGATACGTTCGGATGCAAATTTGTCAATACACCAGTTCTGTGACTCCAGCTTGAAATATTGGAGAAGACTAAGTAGGTATGATCGTGCTGATGTGCTGTCAAGTGGCTTTCCAAGTGCAGTCTTTCGTGCTGCAGCCGTTTGAATTCAATTATCGTTTGATTCGTTATAACGCCGCTGGAAATGTGGAAGGACATGTAAGAAGTGGAAGAAGGGCTAAGCAGGTGTTTTCCAAACAGTTGCACGCGCAAATCCAACGTCAAACGCAATTCAATTCGCGGGCCTCGCGACTTGCATTTTTTTTTGCATTTTCTGCTCTCATTAAATTCCCGCACGAATGAGAAATCCCTCAAAAAATTTGTACTCGAATATTCAAAACGTGAGCGTTACATTAAAAAAAAAAAAAAAATTCATTTACTACCAAACTCGATGCAAATCTGTCATCAGTATTCTTCATCCCACGAGGATGATTTCAACCATTGGACTGAATGGAGGCGTGTTTATTTTCAGTCTCTCTCTCCTCTCCGAGTTTCAATGACGCGATTGAAAAAAAAAAAAAACCTCTTTTATACATCCAACGTTTCACTACATTCAAAACATCCGAGTTGCGAGAGACGAGTTACATTTCCATGTTAATTTGCGAGGCGTTGATAATGGTCTGTTTTTGTTCGCGGGCACGAAGCAACCCGATTAGTAACGGATTGCATAAAAGGGGAAAATAAGCCAAAACGACCATATACTCGTATGCAGAGCGGTGATAGAAATCCTGCAGTCCCTCTACGGATGTCCCATCGTCGAATGAAACCATAACAGAGGTACAGGACGCAAAAAAAAAAAATGTTTTCACATCGCTATCAATCATTTTTTCATACACTAATGACACCCGACCCAGTGACTCGAACGAGGATAGAAATCCGTTGAATTAAACGCGTTTCAATGTCCGGAACTAGTTTGTGGACAAATGAAAAAAGAACACATATATTATGAACGAGGTTGAATATTACCGGACCGTTATCAATAAATAGCGTTCGGGCTTAGGATGACGATATCGATTCTCCCGAACAGCCCTCCTATAGCGAGTGCCTCGATTTAGACAGTCATCTAGGGGATGATCCAGTTTTGTGGAAAAATGTGCAGCTGCCGCAGATCCGAACGGAAGCAGATCACGAGTGTGTCTGTATAGATCGTATCGCGAGCTGCAGAGCTTAAGCGCATCCATTCTAACCGCAACAAAGACCGGCTAAAGCATCTCATGCGCTTACATGCATTGTGACGATAAAGCGGATGTCGTGGATACAGTGCGCTCTCCCCGCTTCACTCTCTCCGCTGCCAGTGCCGCTAAACAGGGATAATAGTACAGACGCCACCGGAATGGCGAAGCCAGGGTCGAGATGCATCAATTCCGTTGGGAATTAAACACCACAATGAGGCATTAACGTAGTAATGAGAACTCCATCCGTTGCTAAATAATACAAAAATATGTCCAGGGTAAAAGTGGTGAATGTGACTCACCTCGATCAGGACTTACATCAATGATATATGTACAGGACCATATTCACCCCTTTTTCCCGATAGCCAAACAGTATCGTCACAGCATCGGCCAGGGTTCGTACGACGGTTCAACACGTTGAAAACATCCGAGTTTCGAGGGACGAGTTACATTTCCATGTCAACTTGCGAGGCGTTGAAAATGCTCTGTGTTTTTGCTCGCAGATTATTTGGATATGCGATTAGCAACGCGGATTGCATAAAAGGGCATCACGGGAAAATAAGCCAATATGATAATACGAAATTGTGCAGTCTCTCTGCAAATGTCACTGCGTTGAATGAAACAATAAAAAAGGTACAGAGCCCTAAAAGTATGTTTTCGCATTGCTATCAATAATGTTTCGTACACTAATGATACTCAGTGATAATGAAGTCCGTACCGGTCCTGCACGTCCTTCCCAGCAGGGAATGATTTGGAATCATGAATGAAAGGGGTCGACAATCGCCCAGGAAAAAAATGATCATATATGATCAGATATGATAATCTGTCCTGATATTTTTCCATCCCCCGTTCCATCGCTTTAGAAAAATGTCTGCAATCATTGTATTTGATTCTAAATTAAGTAGAAATCGTGCAGTCCCTCCACAGGTGTCCCTCCGTTGAAACCATAACAAAATTACTAGACGAAAAGCTAATGTTTTCACGTCACTATCTATTATTTTTCGTACACTAATGATACCCATTGATAATGAAGTCCATACCGGTCCTGTATGTCCTTCCCAGCAGGGAAATATGTAAAATCACGAATGAAAGGGGTCGGCAATCACCCGGGAAAAGGATGTTCATATATGATCAGATATGATCAATGTTTCCTTGTACTTTTCCATCCCCCGGTCCATCGGCGTAGGGAAATTCCTTTTTTTATCCCGGAGATTTTCCGAACTCCTGTGTTACGCCAGCGAACACATGTGCTCAACCAAACGTTTGCCAATCACGGCGAAAGCAGGAAAAAAAAAAAGATTGCTGAGATGACGTTATCTGCTGTTGGTCCCAAAGATTCGCAGGCCAGCGTATAAGATGCCTTAATCCTACCGGCCAAAGAATCTGATCTTCGGCTCGAGTATAAGCCGGCTTGCATGTCGAAGACGTCGACGGGTCCTCTCTCCTCCAGCTGAGGCTTTACCAGAAATCGTGCCGATGCCGGAGCTCCCATTCCCTCGGCCCACCTCTATCTTCACCTTGTCGTTTTCTTCGGAGCCACGGCGGCCAATCTCGGCTTATCTCGCGAGTATCGCATTTTCCAGGAATCCCATTCGCCCTCGCTATCGGATAGGGCCGGGTGGCCGCGGGGTCTAGCATTGCCCAGTGCACCCGTTCGTGACTCGAAATCCCGTTTCTTCGCTGGCCCTCGGGCTGCGTTCACGGCTCTCTCCGTTTTGCTCCGCCGCTGTCTTTCAACTTCGATTGATTTCGAACGCTACGTACGGCACACTATCGCCATCGCGGAGGTAAACGAAAAAGAGACAGATATCGAATGCCCGAAGTCCAGACGGCGTCGAACGGTTCAATTGCGATCGGCCTGTACGATTTCTTATGCAGATCGTCGAGGCTTGTAGTCGCAGGGTCATCAAGGAATCGGAAACCGACGATGGCGGATACGGAGAAACGGTTAAGAACAGAGAGTGATCAAGCTTTGAGGTGGATCTCCGGAGCAGGGGTTCTCAACCCCGGGTCGATGTACTATCAATGGCCTGGCTGGGAATCTACGTAGATACCCAATGTTGAGAACCACTGCCCAAGAATATCGACTTCAGCACTCTCACGGGCCAAACTTCATCCGTGAACTTAATTCCGCAACTGCGACTTTACGTATTTTCAACGTGTTTTCATGAATCATCGCTGTTGAAGTGCGCACCAACAGAATAGCAACAGGGCCTCTTCCCTTCTGTATGAAATTTTGTTTAGGTACAATATTGGAAAACAGGGTAAGTAATCTTGTTTTCGCGAGCCGCCCTGCAGACGTGCACCGTGACGGCGGTCTTAAAATAGGTCGGATAGGCAAGTGCTCCGACCTCAGGGCGGGATCACTTAATCGGCGCCGAACACACGGCAAGGGCAGGGTAATGAGTTTAGAGAAAGGTCATTAAGTCCCCGAGCGTTGTGTCGAAAGCTCTCGAGCAGCGGGTCGCAATTGTCAAGGCAAATTCCTACTTGCAGTGTAACCCGCCAGTATGTTGCTGTTTCGTCGCTGTAACGGCGCGGCAGTTGGTCTCTATGTAGGTCATTCGTCATGCGAATCACACAGAGAAACGATAGCAGCGAGATCGACTCTCAGTCAAAGTGCGCACCAACAGAACAGCAGCAATTCCTGTTCCATTCGGTTCGAAATTTGGCTACAGAATATTGGAAGATTACGCAAGTAATCTTGTTTCCGGACCCGCCTTGCAGTCTCGTACCGTGACAGCCGTCTTAAAAGAGACAATCCTCGCTCCGACCTTAGCGTGAACTCGCTCAATCACCGCCCAACGCACGGCAAGGGCAGGCTAATGAGTTTAGAAAAAGGTCATCAAATCCCCGGTGTGTCGAAAGCTCTCGAGCAGCGGGTCGCAATTGTCAAGGCAAATTCCTACTTGCAGTGTAACCCGCCAGTATGTTGCTGTTTCATCGTTGTAACAGCGCGGCAGTTGGTCTCTATGTAGGTCATTCGTCATGCGAATCACACAGAGAAACGATAGCAGCGAGATCGACTCTCAGTCAAAGTGCGCACCAACAGAACAGCAGCAATCCCTGTTCCATTCGGCACGAAATTTGGCTACAGAATATTGGAAGATAACGCAAGTAATCTTGTTTCCGGACCCGCCTTGCAGTCTCGTACCGTGACAGCCGTCTTAAAATAGACAATCCTCGCTCCGACCTTAGCGTGAACTCGCTCAATCGCTGCCCAACGCACCGCAAGGGCAGGCTAATGAGTTTAGAAAAAGGTCATCAAATCCCCGGTGTGTCGAAAGCTCTCGGCAAGCGGGTCGCAATCGTCAAGGCAAATTCCTACTTGCAGTGTAACCCGCCGGCAAGTTGCTGTTTCGTCGCTGTAACGGCGCGGCAGTTGGTCTCTATGTAGGTCACGGGGATTCGTTCGTTATGCGAGTCACACACAGTAACGGAAGCAGGCGAGGGCAATAGAAGGAGCGGAGGCAGTGGAAGCGGCACCGAGCGATCGGACACACACCGAGGACACGGGGAGCAAACCCGCGTGTGGGGTCCCACCGAGCCAGTGTGGGTTTGCCTTCCCTTTGGTAAGGTACGACACGTCCGTTGCTTCCGCTGGTCATGCCACTCGTTTCGTTGCTCCTCTCCTTCTGTCCCACGGTCGACCTTCCCTCGGCTATCTCATTGCCGACGACGTCGCAATGCACGCCCAACACCCGGGACGGCCGCCGTTCCTCCGGGAGCTCGTAAACCCTGAGCCCGTGACAAACCGTGGCTTGCCCACTCGCATTCCCATCCCGCAGGGGTAGCTGGCGAGCTCTACGCAGGTACGTGCCGGCGCGGCCACGGCGGCGGGTGGAGAAAGAGACATCGTGCGGGGGGGAGGGCGTCGAGGGTGAGAATTTGGAAACCGAGGGACGGACGGAGTGCCCTGAGAACCCCTGTCGTGCGTTAGCACGAAAACGCGCGGCGTGCGCTCCGTGATAAATCGCTGGACGCTCTGGCGAATTCCCTGGTAACGATTGCCGACCGAACCCTCCCTTGGCCATCGCGCTCAGAACCGCTCGTCGATTTCCACCCTCACTTTCAAGTCTCGCCGCTCCGAATGGGCTTCAAACTCCATCCGTCACTCAACGCGGAAAAATGACGCGGTTGCTGTAAAGAAAAAAAAAAAATGCTTCGCTATGAATTGCGGAGTTGGCGGAAGACACTCCGGTGACTCGCGCAAAAACATTTGAACGACGTTTCCGGATCAGGTGGACGAACGATTCTTTCCGCTTTCCTTCAGGATCGTCAACGTCCTCCGCTTTGATTCGAAACGCAAGTCGACGGTTCTCGTGTTTATACTGCTGGATAACGATTTTTCGCAAGTTCCTTTACTGCTCAGCTTTGCGTGGAACGACCGTCTCGATGGTCTCGGCAGTTACGCATGCCTCGGGGCCCGGGGCTGTTCCATGCAACCTGCCACTGTCTCATCGCTGTTTTGCCCCTGCGCCTATCGGCCCCCGGCGTTATTCTCCCTGCGCGAAGACGCTTCTTCCGTGCGCTTCGCGAGATGAAAGGGAAACGTGAGTCGAGCCATATGCTTCGCCGGATAAACCCGTCACCGGAAAAACCAGACGAGGCGAACGGAACGACGTCTAGGCAGAGAACTCGCCTCTGAAACATCTCTTTTACTCTCTCTCACTGGGAACTGTCTTCGTCCGAGTCGGCGTTTCCTCGGGCAACGACGAGGCGGAGGACGAAAATTACGCGAACGACCGCTGGATAGTTGGCGTTATTTTCACGATCGCGCCGCAACGGAGCGACGTTGTCCGCAGCGACGATTAATTAAATCTCAACATCTCGCGGAATCTCGTTACCTGTTTAGATTCAAGGCTCGCGAAATGACGAGGTCATCGACAGCGAATACGAGAATTGCTCTTGGTTTCGAGTGTCGTGGAATTTTGAGCTCCGTTTACTGAAGCGGCTCCGGTTTTGGGGTCTGCTGCTTCGGGCACAAAATATCAGGTCACCACATTATATTTTTCGAATTCGAAATTACACCGCTCTACGAGCAACAAGTAATTGCTCTCGGTCCGCGAAACGCTGCGGTTGTCGATGGCGAATGTGAGAACTACTCTCGGTTTCGAATGTCACGCATTTCGAGGCCGACCCTTCGTTTCCCATAGATATTGTAGCGGGAAAGCCTGATTTGCGCTGTAAACAGAATTCGTATGAAATTTTACGTATCGGAATGGAAGTTTTTATGCAAAAAATTGTATATTACATTTCATGTACGATCGTGACGAAAAATTAATGTTCAGTGTATAAAAATCACTGTAAATACCTTATTTTTAACAAATTATTTTAATTTAACTATAAAATTACTGTAATTTTAATAATTTACTCAAATTTCAATAAAAAAATATATTACTTTCTCATCACAATTGTACAATAAATTTATAATTTTTTTTTTTTTACTTTGGGTACAAAATATTCGTCACCGTACGAGGTTTTTTTAATTCGAAAATTACACCGTTTTACCAGCTAGTAGTAATCACTCTCAGTCCGCGATACGCTGAGGCTATCGAAAACGGAAACGGCGACCACTCTTAGTTTCGAATGTCATGGAATTTTAATTTTTTCCCTTCCGTTTCCCGAAGCTGCTCAAGCTTCGGGTACAAAATATTCGTCAACGCGCCGATATTTTTCTAATTCGGTGTAGCACGAGCAACAAGTAATCGCTCTCGTGAGAAATGAAATAGGCTTAAAAAAAAAAAAAAAAAAAAAAAAAAAAACGATGAAAATCAAGAGTCCGTGTATCGCGAGAGGGCTTAATGGGTTATATCTAAATTCCCCGGCGCGTCGAGTTGTGTTGGTTTTTGACGTGTCTCGAGAGCTTTAATCGCGATAAGAAGCCGTGTAACGACGGCGTATAATTACGGAACCGTCGCGCAACTCTCACGGACGGAACTTACAGTTATACCGCACCGTACCACTGGACGAGAGTGGCTCGCACCTGCGTCGTCGCCGTCGACGTCATTTTACCACTCGTAAATATTCAAATATTGCGCAATTTTATAAGGCAAATAGAATTGAACACGCGATAGAGCAAGTAAAACGCAACCCGAACGACCGGTACGACAATGCCTGCGAGATCGCGAGATGTCGCCAATTGTTAACGTTCGCCACTGTGCGCGGTTATACAGTAAAATAGGCACATAAGTTTCTTGTCCACAAACGTCCATAATTATTTTGCAGTTAATTTTTCAAAAAAGTTAATTTTTGTTTTATAAATGTTTGTTAAATTTGGTAAAATTTTTAATAAAATTAACGAGGAAAGAATCGTGGACGATTGTGGAAAAAAGGTTTGTTAAAAGTACAAAACTTTTTTTTAATTTGACTGTACCTTATACAAAAATTCGCAGGCTTGCAAGCTTATTTTGGTTTCTTTTCTTTCATCGCGTTCTTGAAAAAAGACCCTCGAGCCAGTATCTCTGACTCGATGAAAAGTTTTCTATAACGAAATTTCTGCGTGGAAGAATCGTACTCAAAAGTAAAACCGATGAATACAGGAAACGCAAGTTTTTAGTAAAGACCCGCTTGTAAAAACTTTTTTAAATGAGAAACAATATCTACAGAAATACATCAAACTTAGGATAAAAATTTCGAAAGCTATATATAATTTTTAGTCCACGAAAGTCTTTACTTAACCGGTTCACTATTAATCTCAAATGTTTTTGCACCGGGCCTTTAGTTTCCAAAAATGCACGGAAAAGAGGCTAAGTTGCCACAGCCAAATTTCAGCGTCTAACAAGAAATTAGTTTTCTCGAGCAAACTTAAATCTTTGGTACGACTAATAAATTTGTTAAATCAACTAATTCATTGACACAACCAATACATTTTTCAGCTCCAACCAATGAATCGTTTGGCCCTGTGGAAGCCGACAAGTTAGCTTGGTTAGCCAATCCATTTTTTTTTCATCGTGGTGTCGAAAGCTCTGTTTGGCGAAAGCTAAAAATCCTGTCCATGGAAGCTGCGCAACTGTGCCGTATTGGTTTTCGGCATGACAACTTGGCTCCACTAATGACCCGAAAGGGCTTTGCGCAAAACACGTTTCAAAGGGCTGAGCACTCAGCGGGAGAGAGAGAGAGAGAGCGGGAGCGATCGTCGGATGAACGCAACGGGGTTTTGGGATTGGCCAACCAGCCAACAGGGTAGTACACATCCTATATTGTGCAGGATAGCGGCCCGAGTTACGCCGTAATGCTCTCCGAGCCTGTAGCCGTCTCCGGATTCGAGTGCCACGGAAATTGGCCTGTGACCCAAGTGAGCTAAATGCTAGGTTCATATTGCCATTGGAGGGCTCTGTCTATCTCGCCGTCGTCGTCATTGCTGCCCTCGGTGTTTCGATTTGTCCCACTCCAGCGTGCACCCAACTCCGGCAGGGCCGCCCTCCGTCGGTTTTCCGGCAGTCTCGCGAATACGAGAAGCTCCAACAGTAATCTGCCGGCCGGGAGCTGCTTAATTTAATCCAGTCAATTATTGTTCCACGTAATTTAACAGTCGGCAGTGGTCGTTGCCGTCTCGCGGCATGGCCGAGTAGCGCGGGAGACGTCGAATATAGTGCGGTGACGGTGACATGGAAACAACCTCGAATTCTCTATTGCGAGAAGACCGAATCCAGGATTTGGTTCGCGAGAACTATGTTCCCCTTCGGTCTCGGAAACCCGTTGCTGCGGTAGAACGCACCAAAGTTTCACCCTACACAGAGACGGTCACGACTTCCTCTCGTTGCGATTTCTCCAACTAACAACGATCCCGGAAGCACTCTCGCACAGGGAAAAAGAATTAAATGCCCCCAACCAACTGCGAAGTTTAATACGCTACGGGCGACTAATTCAGTTGGAGGAACAAATTAATTGACTGCGCCAACGAATCACTCGTTTTTCCAACCAATTGATTGGTTACCAAGCAATTGACCGGGTGCCAACCAATCGATGTCAACTAATTGACTGGTTGACAATTAGTCAACAAAACAATCGATAGTTCGTCACCCAATCGATCAGTTGGTTATTCCGGGAGGATCGATTTTGATGGATTTTTTCGAATCTTCGTATCGCGCTGTGCACAACTGCTACACCTTCCGTTTCAACGTGTGATCTTCAGTTCTAAAGATGAGCGTAATCTGAACCCCTGAGTATGCTTTACCTGCTATCTGGATTGTCAAGATTCAAAAAGTCCATTAATTACGGGATTCCCCAAATCGATTGGTTGAACCAGCAACTTACTTGCTTGCCAACCAATCGATCGATCGGACCAATAAAACAAATCGTTTGGAGCGTATTTGACGGACTTTGTAACCAGCCTTTGATGACTGATCTCGCGAGCTTTCACCGAGTACATACCGCCCCTGTGTTCTCTCCGGCAATGTCAGGAATGTGTCAGCAAAATTGATGCTTCGGGATCGAAGGAATTCCGCGGGTATTTCGCCCACAGAATGCTTTTGTATTTATGAAAATGCGCTTCACCGTAGCCCCGATGCTGCTTTCGCTCGCGCATCCTTGTTCGTCACAGTGAGGGTACTGCTGAAAATCCGCGTATCCGGATCGGAGAGACGAACAACATGCATGCGTTCGCGCACATAAGCTTTACGACCGTACGCGATACCTTCAGTTGTAACGGATATGTTCACGGGATTCGAGAAATTTGCATATTTAAAAAACGGATCACTGTGACGCTCCGAGCGAACGAAAGAGCACATTCTATGTGGAATGCCGTGTCACTTCTGGCGCTGTTGTGGATCAATCACGGACAATATTTTAGGACGGGCGGAATCGGTTGGAAAAAACGAATAACTTGCTTTGTCGACGCCACAGCGAGAGGATGACTGCACATTGGCCAGGGGTAGCGAACGCAGTTGGCTGCAGGGATGGAGAACGCAAGCGGGATGCCACTTTGCGACGGCCTTTTTTTTTGCCAAACTCGGCTGCGAGGGTCAGAGGGTCATACAGAGACCACCGGATTCGCCGGATCCACGCGTAACAGCGGGGGTAAATTCACCCCTCCGACTAAAAAAAGAAACTGCCACTATACCTTCTTTCAGGATCGACTCCCGTGGCGCTCCGTGTTGACGCTACGGGGACCGGAGGACGGGCTTTTTTTTTCTTTCATCTTTTCCTCTCGGCCTCTGTGGAAGCCCGTCGAAATTTTCGTTCGCAATTTGCACGCTTCCCTCAACCCTCAGGGGCGATATGGAACTTTGAAGTGTGAACCTGTTACGAAGTAAGGAGGAGGGTTGGGAGGAGGAAATGAAGACGCGGTTGTAGCTCTTGCGCCTTCGTCAATGATGATGGACGTGGAAATTGAGGTAGAAAATTCCTTACTTTAATCTCGCAGAAACGATATACCAGGATTAATACCGAGAGGAATTCTCAATTTTAAATCACAGACATAGCGCGAAGTGCCCGAGCCACTGCCTACAAGCTCGGTAGGGGAGACCGGGGCAAAATGGCACAGCGGGGAAAAACGGGACAGTAATGGTAAAACTCAATTTTCCAATAATTGTTGGATGTCCCATTTAGTCCCAACGATACATCCGGATTTCCAAACCTGTTTTGCCCCCACGTACCACCATCGCCGCCATCCAAAAGTTATTCTAAAATCGCGTTTAGTCTCATTATTCCGTTTTGCCCCGGTGTGCCATTTTGCCCCGCACTCCCCTACGTCATCTCTGTTGAGCGTAGACCAAACAGGTCATTCTGACCTAGATACACGGATACACGTTGACCAAACAAGTCATTCCGACTCAGATACGCGAACACCCGTAGACCAAACAGGTCATTCTGACCCAGATGCGGGGACACCCGTAGACCAAACAAGTCATTCTGACCCAGATGCGGGGACAGCCGTACACGAAACAACTCATTCTGACACAGATACGGGGACACCTATAGACCAAACAAGTCATTCTGTTCCAGATGCGGAGACACCCGTAGACCAAACAAGTCATTCTGACCCAGATACGGGAACAGCCGTAGACCAAGCAACTCATTCTGACTCCGATACGGGAACACCCGTAGACCAATCGAGTCATTCTGGCTCAGATACGGGAACGCCCGTAGACCAAATAAGTCATTCTAACTCAGATGCGGGAACACCCGTAGACCAAGCAAGTCATTCTGATCCAGAAACGGGGACACACCTGCAGACCAAACAAGTCATTCTGACCCAGATACGGGAACAGCCGTAGACCAAGCAACTCATTCTGACTCGGATACGGGAACACCCGTAGACCAAATAAGTCATTCTAACTCAGATGCGGGAACACCCGTAGACCAAGCAAGTCATTCTGATCCAGAAACGGGGACACACCTGCAGACCAAACAAGTCATTCTCACCCAGATACGGGAACAGCCGTAGACCAAGCAACTCATTCTGACTCGGATACGGGAACACCCGTAGACCAATCGAGTCATTCTGGCTCAGATACGGGAACGCCCGTAGACCAAATAAGTCATTCTAACTCAGATTTGGGAACACCCGTAGACCAAGCAAGTCATTCTGATCCAGAAACGGGGACACACCTGCAGACCTAACAAGTCGTTCTGACACGTGAACGCCCGTAGGCCAAACAACTAATTCTGACCCGGATACGGGAACACCCGTAGACCAAACAAGTATTCTGACACAGAAACGGGAACACCCTTAGATCTAGAGACCAAAGCGAAATTATATTTCGACTCGCAGGTGAGATATGGAACTTGCGAAGTGCGAACGAAGGGAAGAAGGAAATGAAAGCGATGTTGTAGTTCTTGCGCCTTCGTCAATGATCACGGAGGTGGAAATTGAGGTAGAAAATTCCTTATTTAAATCTCGCAGAAACGGAACATCAGGAGAGGAATTCACAATTTGAAGTGACAGATATAGCGCAAAGCGCCCGAGCCACTGCCGAACGAGCTCGGTAAGTCATCTCTGTTGACCGTCGACCGAACAAGTAATTCTGACCCAGATGCACGAACAGACGTAGCACGGGAGACAAAAGCGACATTATATTTCGACTCGCAGTACGATAAATTCAGTATAGTCGAGTGTCCTCATTCGGGCAGGCCATTTGCTTTCCAGCAGCTACGGCTTATCTCCAGGCTTCGTCGCCCGAAATTAAACCGGAAGAATAACCACCCGGCACAGCGTGCCCAGATGCCCCAGTACCGGCGGTCGGTAAATAGATAGTCAGTAATTCACCCGGACGGACCTCAACCCTCGACTTCCGTTCTCGGAATACAACGGTCGGTTAACCTGCAGCTCCGTACACGTTCTTTTAGATCGCTCACACGAGAATCGCGATTTTTCCACACCCAATTGCGAGGCAAGAAAAAAAATCCCGTGATTTCGCGAAAGGAACGAAAGATAAATATTTCAAGAATCTGCAACGACAAAAATTCCAGTGATATTCCCAGGACTTCTCGAGGAACATAAAAATTTAAGGGCTTCTCAAGGATTCCAAGAATTTCAAGGACCGCCGGACAACGCGTGTATCCGGGGCCGGATTCTGCGACGGCGGGGACGAAAGGGGCGATGGCTCTTCTGCTACCTCGCTCCCGGGTTTCCGTTGCTACGGCTGTAGCTCTTCTTGATCTGTACACTAGATCCGGTGCCGGCAAACCGATTTTCGGAGTTAGGTATTTCGCTAGACGGAATATCGGACGTGCAAGAGTGTAAAATCCGTGGGAGCGAATGGGTCGGTCTCTCATCCGCTCGTTCGCAAACCGTTGGAGGGATTGCCGGACGCGATGATATCTCCGCTCGCGTACCCAAAGTCGAGGGATATTAAGTCCGACTCTCGCGTCCTCGGAACGGGAATGTGCGCTTCCGAAAATCCCCGTGTCCAAACCCTCTCGCCCCCCCCCCCCCCCGGTGTCGTGCGGGGAGAGCCTGTGCCAGTTTCCGTCAACAGTCGACGTACTTACCCCAATGCCCGCCACAGCGGATCGCGGCGAAACCTCCACGGACTCGAGCTTCCGGCGGAAGTGGATGGCGTCTCTGCGGATTTGACGTACCGACTTCGCTCCGAGGCTTTTTTTTCACCGGCCAGCTCCGTCGCTCGCTGGAGATTCCTCCAACCCCCACTTAACTGCTCGCGACAGAAGGATTATATCTTCTAGCTGGTTTTACCGATTCCATTGGCTGGCATGTTTCTGATATCTCGAGCTCCCTCCGACTTTCGTGATCTCCTCCGGATGCCGGAACAACTTCCGATCGCCCGAACACCGCCGAGTCTCGACGATCCCGTCAACTACTCGATCACGGATTATAAAAAAAAAAAAAAAAAATTATCCTAGATCAACGGTAGCTCGGAATATCGATTGGAAACGTTGGGAGAAATAATCATCCGTCGTACGAGTTAGTTCGGGACACTTGGCGATCCAGCGGAAAGCTGAGAGAAGCTTCCAGCTGAAGATTATACGCGAGGCGGATCAACGACCCAACATAGGTCTGTTTTTTTTTTTTTTTTTTTTTACATATATATATCCGTTAATCGGATGACGTAGGATGCTGGAGGAGATAGTGGAAAAATACTGAAATAATTTCCGGGACAAAATAAAAAGGAGAACGTTCCTCGCTCGAGTTTACGTAGTCGCTTCTGCGGAGTCTTCGGGTGGAGAGTAGTTGGAAAGCATCGGCCTGAACCAGATTGGCTTGCATCGGACCCGACTACCTCCGCCCGCCGCTGCTGACCCACACGAACTCGCTCTCGTGCCATCCTCCCCCTGGAGATTTGATACGAATTTACATTTTAATGCAATTCCGTGGATAAGTCGGTCCTTTAATTTGCGTCAACGTCATAATCGATGCAAATCTCCAACGGGCTCTGTATACGTCTCTGTCTCTGTCGCACCCTCGCGCTAAAGGTGAACTCTCGGGGCATGGCGGTTTGTACATTTTTAATTAATAATACCGTGGCGGCGGTCGAGAGTCGCTTTAATCCTATTTTAATAAGTTATACATCCATACGTTTATTAATATTAGCGTCCAGTATGAATGCGTGAATAAAGCTTCACGGCGCGCTTTAACGTATGCGTGCCGCGGAGGCTTTGGAGGAAATATGGGACAGGGTACAAATATTAAACATGTTTGCGTTCCTGCGAAAAAAGTGATTTTTTCGTTTTTTTTTTCAACTATCTTTTGCTCTGGTTTTCTAGCTTGGCAGTGCAAATCGGCGAATTCGAGAACTTCACTTCACGATGGAAATCAATTTGCCGAAACCAATTGCGCCTGTTATTTTTTTTATTTTCGGGGTCGAGAGTAAAATTGATTCGAGATGTTTTACCGGCCCGTCATTGGTAGAGCTGGAGTTGCATATATGTATGAAAGATATATAGGAGAGCGAGTGGGGCGAAACGGACAATTTTTACGAATCTTTCTTGGAGCACGTCGAATCTTTCCCCGTGGTTCCGTTTTGCCCCAACCTCCCCTACACAGATATGTAAATACGCTTATTTCGATTAAGATATATTTAAGAGGATAAGCGGGGCGAAACGGACAATTCAGACCAATCTTTCGTGGAACACATCGAACTTTTCCCCGTGGTTCCGTTTTGCCCCAACCTCCCCTACACAGATATGTAAATACGCTTATTTCGATTAAGATATATTTAAGAGGATAAGCGGAGCGAAACGGACAATTCAGACCAATCTTTCGTGGAACACATCGAAGTTTTCCCCGTGGTTCCGTTTTGCCCCAACCTCCCCTGCACAGATATATAAATAAGCTTATTTCGATGAAGAAACTGCAGAGAAACCTCCAATGGTTTTAATCAATAGCCCCGAGAAACTGATTAATCGTACTGCGCTGCTGCATCGACGTCGAAGTGTTTCGCTCCTCGGCGATAATCGCAAATTAAAGTCAATCAATTGGCGTTCGATTGCCGATTCGCGCGGTGAATCCGGTTCGCGCTCTGTATCAAATAAAATGGATTCTTTCGTCGAGGCTGTAACGGATTCCGTTTGGTAGTTGGAGTTCGGTTCGAAGGTTGGAGCGATATTCGCCGCGACGTTTGGCGGAGGGTTGAATAAAGGTACCCCGAGGCGTCGGGACGCTCTCTTTTACATTTAATCGTGCGGTGTCGCCCCGAGAGGTTCGATGGGGTGGCCTGAGACTTCGTCACGCTCGCTCGTCTCTGCGAAACGGTGAAATCGTCTGGCAATGTTTGGCTGGCTTACTGCTTCGCGCTATAGACAGAGTCTATGGTTTCCCTTCGCTGGCTGAACGAGCGGTAAAAAGGCCATTTTTGGGTCCTGCGGCTATATAAAAAAAAAAAAATATTTAAAAACCGAGCTTGCAAGGATGAATCGCACGATCTAATGAAAAGTCGATTCGCTCATCATCCGCGAAGCGGAACGTCCATTCTTGAGATATGCTCGCCCTTCCGTGAAAGGGCGAAATCGACGGGTGAGCGATTTTTATATCGTACCACGAAGCGCTTGATCTTCGCGCTTCGCTTCCATCCGATAGGCACAATGGATTCCGGAAAGTTTGGGTCGCATGAAAAGAAAATTGCGACCGATTATCGATTACCGATTACCGAAGATCGACGTCGATTACCGAACAGCCCTTTGCCTATTCGACGGCACGTGTTTTTCGTGTATGAAGAGGCCTGGAGATTTTTTTTTGTATACGCATTTGGGTCAACACGCGTTGGTCCATCTTACCACGCCGGTTCATGTTCACCACTTTTAGCCTACACCGAAAGCTTGCCGCTTGAAGCAATTATCCAAAAGTATTCGTATCGGCTCTTGGTGTTCGACATTGCCAAAAAAGTAAACCATTATGACCGACCGTCAGATCTTGTCGGATGCAGCCACTTCGACAAGTTCACAGTCCATGACGGTGGAATCCGGATGGCGGTTGCACAACCAGCGTGAATTCCAGCATCAGCGTTGAACACTATTAATCGTTACGAAGTTGTCTCACCGTAAATTACGTAAATCGTTAGCACAAAGTGCATCTACTAACGATTGCATTACGAACCTAGCTATTTAATTACGTAACTTCAGTCTCGAGTAACAACCTTTGTGCAGATCGTTCAAAGTCGCGATGGCGTATCCGCTGTGTGCGAGAACGGACGATACGACCGCTCGCGTTGACACCAACAGCGTAGTTGGTTAGGTTAATGCCGGTCCCTCAGTACTGAAATCCCTTTGGATTTTCAAGCTCCACGGTCTTCCGCCCGTGGAAACTCCGTTGTCAAGATAGTCTCTTGAAAGCATAAAGCCCTCAGGAGGTTCGCTCGGCGATGGTCGAACAAAGTTGCCAAATGCCGGAGGAGCGACGAGGATCAGAATGGACAAGGATTATGAGAGAGCGCTGACGACTGCAGGACGTTTGTATATATCGATAACCTGGATGAAGCAACGCGATTCTTAGAGTTCGGTGCTTGCGTATCAACAGACAAGTCATTCCAATGCCTTTGACTCTGCATGAGTGGTTTCCGGTAAAAGGCGAGAGCGTGTTTAGTAATTTTTTTTTCTAAATATTGCGTACTCAAAAAAAGTTTGTACTCTTTAAACCAACTTATTGTCCACAAACGTTCACAATTTTTTATTTGTTAATTTTCCGATCGCACAATCCGGCTCTAGTTTCACAAACTATACAAACTGAACAAACTGAAATTGTTAATAAGACGGGAAATAAAAGGACAGGTTTGTATATTCAAACCTGAAAAAATGATCACTTATTTAACAATATTCATTTCTACGAAACTTCGTATGCCGATTTTAGGAAATTATTTTTTACTGTCGATAATCGGTTTAACGTTTTTTATAGCCAAGTCTGGACGTCGTGGACAATAACGAGAAAGAAAGTGATAAAAAGTTTATTTAATCAATGATTTCGTTTCAGGCCACTCTGAATTACGTTTTATCGCAATATGACAATAAATAATCATGGGCTCTTTCCGAAAGCTCTGAGAATTTTATCCATGCCGACCGTTGACCCGCGCAGTCGGAGATCAACATTGAGAACGAACTTCCTGCATTACAGAGAATTGAAGGGTCAATTAACGTATCGTTTATTCATCCGTCTGCTCGTTTATTCACCCATCGTTTATTCATCCGTCCTATACACTGAGATCCTACTGCAGAATCTCAGTGTATCGATAATCTCGATGAACCAACTCGATTCCAAGAGATCGGTGCTTACGACTGCAGACAAGTTATTCCCATGCCTTTGACGCTGGATGAGTGGATTCTGGTACACTGACAGAAGTAACTACCAAGTCATGTGGTAAATTTCGACCAGGCAATAATTGAACAATAATATACTTTTTTTGTAAAATAAAAATACTCGATATTAAAATTACAAATCTTATGCCTCAAATTTACAAAAATGTTAATTAAAAACAAAAATTTTACTGTAAATTGCAACGCTTAAAATTTCATGTAACATGTGCTTAAAATTTCAGAAACATCTTACGTAAATAAGCTTCCAATACTGTTAATTAATTTCCAACAAAATTTCCAGTGCAGGATACGAGTGCGTGTGATGATATAGGATTTTCTCGAAATATTGCCTAAAATCGGTTCAACAGATATAGCAAGCTCTGCACGGTACAGACAATAACGCGAAGGAAAGAAAACAAAATGTTGAAGTAATCAATTATCTCGCACCATCTCACTCTGAATTGCCCTGTATCGCAATATGACAATAAATAATCATGAGCCCTTTCCGAAACTCCCCGAGAATTTTGCGCATGCCGACTCGTGACGCGCCCAGTCGGCGATCAACTTTGAGAACGAACGTCCAGCATTGCAGAGAATTGAGGGGTAAATTTATCGTTTACTCATCCGTTTGCTACTTTCGTTGCGTTCCGTATTTCTCCTCCATTGGATTGATTGGCTATCCATATAGCGACGCCAACTATCCGTAACTCGATTGTCCCGTTGATCCATCCATTAACTTAAAGCACACGCGTAACCGAGTTAGCCCGCCGCTCCGTAACTCGCAGCATTAACAGCAGCAGAAGCGTCAGCGAGGAGCCGAATCGGGTATCGGCACCGGCGGGTCTGCCGAAGGCGACCGGTCGGCTGATCTCCGCAAGTTCCAACTGCCTCTCCAAACTATCCTCCGTCTCGTTCTCGTTACGACTCTCTCGCCGGCCGTCTCGATCCTCCTCTCAAACTTGCCACACTCCGCGCTCCTGGAATATCTATATCCGGCTCGTTCTCGATCGCGGACAAGGGAAGTCGCAAGGTAACATAACGATCGGTCACATCACCTGTCGACGGACAGGTGATATCACCCTGAGTTACCGTACAATCGGAGGCTGACAATTTATTTCGCGCCTAATCTTACTTCCCGCAAACAAATTTTCACCCTGACACATTTACACAACTTCTGATTCCTGTTCTATTCTCCTGCTGTTTTTTTTTGCATTCTGGACGTCTCCATCTCCGTTCAGGTTTTTTTTTACCACCTGTCTTCGGACCATATCACTCTGAGTCACCATATAATTGGTACCTCACATCTTATTTCGCCTTTAATTTTATTTCCCGGATCCAAATTCTTCGCCCCGACACATTAACACAATTTCTGATTCCTATTCTCTTCTCCTGCTGATTTTTGAATCCCACTCGCTTCCATCTCCGTTCAGATTGATTTATCACCCGTCTTCGGACTAAACACCCTGAGTTACCTTACAATCAGAGGCTGACAATTTATTCCGCCTTTCATTTTACTTCCCGGAAACAAATCTTCCTCCGACACATTAACACGATTTCTGATTCCTATTCTATTCTCCTGCTGATTTTTGAATCCCACTCGCTTCCATCTCCGTTCAGATTGATTTATCACCCGTCTTCGGACTAAGCACCCTGAGTCACCATACAATCGGTGGCTCACAATTTACTCCGCCTTGAATTTTACTTCCCTGAAACAAATCTTAGCCTCGACACATTTAACACAATTTCTGA
The DNA here is from genome assembly GCA_958510785.1 of Exephanes ischioxanthus. Classification (NCBI taxonomy): domain Eukaryota; kingdom Metazoa; phylum Arthropoda; class Insecta; order Hymenoptera; family Ichneumonidae; genus Exephanes; species Exephanes ischioxanthus. The sequence goes on from OY294025.1 coordinate 3,405,259, forward strand.
TTCCTATTCTCTTCTCCTGCTGATTTTTGAATCCCCCTCGCTTCCATCTCCGTTCAGATTGATTCATCACGCGTCTTCGGACTAAACACCCTGAGTCACCGTACAATCGGTGGCTCACAATTTACTCCGCCTTGAATTTTACTTCCCTGAAACAAATCTTAGCCTCGACACATTTAACACAATTTCTGATTCCTATTCTCTTCTCCTGCTGATTTTTGAATCCCACTCGCTTCCATCTCCGTTCAGACTGATTTATCACCCGTCTTCGGACTAAACACCCTGAGTCACCGTACAATCGGTGGCTCACAATTTACTCCGCCTTGAATTTTACTTCCCTGAAACAAATCTTCGCCCCGACACATTAACACAATTTCTGATCCCCGTTCTCTCCTCCCACAGATTCTCCTATCCCGCACCTCTCCATCTCCATCCGTACTTTTTATATTTATTTTTCCGCTAAACGATCAACCCGCTGGGGTACGAGTGCACGGGTGCATCCACGGCGCTGCAGCCGCAGTGCTGCGCAGCGCAGACAGTTATAGTGCATCCTGCCCGGTATTCATCCGCGATCCGGGCAACGCCAGCGCATCCCAGTGCGGAGCAACGGTGGAGTAGGGAAGTGCTCTTGAATTTGCTATTTCCGAAGAGGGGGACATTTCGTTCCTCGATGCACACCACTCTCTCTCTCTCTCTCTCCCTCCCCTCCCTCTCTCCATCCGCCCTGTAACGTTTCGTTTCTTCGCCGACGCATAAATGGAACCGACCGGCGGCCGGGTGAGGGGCGGCTGCGAGAGTGGCGTGTCACCCGGAACCGGAACGTTTTCCCTCGATACACCTAGCCACCACCTCCTTCCCATATCCGCGCTTTCGCTCCTGGTATAACTCCCCTGAAAGACTGCCGTCCTTGTGTGTAGACGTTATCCACGAGTGTCCTCTAGGGGAGAGCGGGGCAAAATGGGACAGTGGGGCAAAACGGGACAATGGGGCAAATCGCAATTTTCCAATACACTGATAGAAGGATCTGGTTAAAACTACCGATCACTTAAGAAAAATTACCATAGCACTTAGTAGTGGGGCACCAGGGCGCCACCTATGGCGCAAAGTCTCACATTTTCCAAGAATTTTCACCCCTTAATATCTACGAAAAAATCTCATAAATTCTTTAACTCTTAATTTTTAATACTTAATTCTCTTTTTACTCCAAATCTTGTTTATTTAATTCAGTAATTATTATTCTACTTAAGATGCACGGGTTTTTTCTGTATTGCCTCTTGAATGTGGTTTCATGTATTTCGGTGTCGGCTCTCAAGGGACGCAGTCCTTAGGTTCAATAAATAATAATAATAATAATAAATCCGGTACTTCCTACCATAGGTGGCGACCTGGTTCCCTACTACTATGTGCTATGGTAATTTCTCTCAAGCGATATAGTCATATTTACTGGATCCTTCTCTCACAATGAGAAAAAGGATAGTATTTCCTACTATAACCAGTAGTTTCCAGGGAGAACGTTTATAGGGGAGAGCGGGGCAAAATGGCACACCGGGGCAAAACAGGATAATCAGACAAAACGCAATTCTCCGATAACTTTGAAATGGTGGCGATAGGAACAATTCGGGAACTGTTTTTTATGGTAAAAAGTCAGTATTGTCAGCTTTAACTATGTAATTTTTTCTCAGTGCAGTGTAACTTTTAGGATGGTGGCGGTAAATGGTAAGTGGTGCAAAACGATGTTGAAAATTCGGATGTGTCATTGGGACAAAATGGGGCATCCAAAAATGATTGGAAAATTGAGTTTTGCACCTGCTGTCCCGTTTTGCCCCACTGTCCCATTTTGTCCCGCTCTCCCCTATGCATGTGTCGCTGACATCGCACTCGCACACACGAGCGAGTCGCGTGTACGACGAGAAGGACTTATTGCGCGAGCTACATTTTCCGGCGATACACGTACAAATGGTCGAAACGGGGTGGGGGAGGAGGGGGTGGGGAGGTGAATTTTATCGAGTGTAAATTCGTACGTCCCATATTCTTCGCGACCATTAATCTTGTCGGGGAAGCTCTTGCCGCTGCCTCTGCCTATAGCTTGCAGCCTCATGCGAACGAGTTCGAACTGAAAGATGGAGAGCGGCGAGGAGTGCCCGACGCTCTCCATCGCGTATAGCTCGGCCAGCTACGGGGAGTATCGGTGAAAAAGAGAATCGCCCGGGAATGGAATCGAAATCCAACCGCACGGATAGTCTCTACGTAAAAGGAAGATTCTTGCCTTGCTGAGTTCGATTTCAAGGTAGCTCTTTTTGTATTTTTTTTAGCTTGCGACAATAAATTTTTTGGGCGGTTTATTCGAAGGATGTTGAAGTGGGTTTTTTGGTCACCGTCTCATCGACTCGATATCGATGAAAAATTAAAGAGAGGAGAACCAATCGATGAGTATCGTCAAAAAGAGAATCGCCGGGAAATTAAGTCGAAATCCAACCGCACGGATACTTCTACGTAAAGGGAACAAGTTTCAAGGTAGTTTTTTCCTAATTTTTTTTAGATTGCAACAATAAATTTTTTGGGCGGTTTATTCGAAGGATGTTGAAGTGGGCTTCTTGGTCACCGTCTCATCGACTCGATATCGATGAAAAATTAAAGAGAGGAGAAACAATCGATGAGTATCGTCAAAAAGAGAATCGCCGGGAAGTGAAATCGAAATCGAACCGCACGGATACTTCTGCGTAAAAGGAACATTCTTGCCTTTCCGAGTTTGATTTCAAGGTAATATTTTACATAATTTTTTTCAATTATCACTATCGATTTTTCGCTCGAATTATTCGCGCGATGTCGACGTGTATTTTTTACTCCACTCGTCACAAAAAAAAAAAAGAAGACGAAGTCAGAAACGAAATGACAACCGTCCCTACCTTGAGGGAAAGCATCCGTTGAGCTTCTGCGAGAACGTCGGACGCTCGGACAAAAGCCAGCTCGTCGGTGGTTCGCGGTGGTACGTGCATCCGGTGCACGTCCCACCCGCACATGGACGCGGACTAGACGCGAACGAACCGCAGGGTTCGCCCTCATCTTCGTCTCCTCTTCCGCGCCACATTCGCAACCCCTTTTCGCCACTCCATTCCTCCCGTCCTTCCCACCGTGTCACCGCTAACCGGAAAGGGTGACGGCGAGGGTGGCGAGTTAGGCATTATTTTCTAATCTGACAAAACATTTTTTTCCGCCAACGAAATTCCTCTCTCCCTTTGAGCCGCGTCCGCAGCCCTGCGGAGAGCGGAGCGCGTGCACGTAGCTTAGCCGCACTCGGGCGGGAGATACGGCAGCGGTACCGGCGGATTCTCCCTCGGCAAACAGGACCGGATAGTCCCGCCGGAGAGCCCTAAGCCCCGGTAAGCCTACCCCGCTCACTAAAGATTCCATCCTCTCCGTTGTTGGGCCTCCGCGATAGAGAGCACGAGAACACATCCTCTGTCTCCGCCTCCGCCCGTCTCTCGCTTTGCCTCTATCAGCATTCGGATAATCCGCCGCACCGCCCTCCGGACCGGTATTATGCCCCAGCGTTGCCAGCATCGTGGATTTTCACCCGGGGGTTAAAAAAAACAAAAAATGGGAAGAAAATCTGCAATCGCGAGTTGGCTCGACGATCCGGCGTGTGCGAGTCCGGGACGAGGGAGGAGACGCGGAAAGGCTGAAATGTGGGATTCGCTTGACGATGAAATGCACAATGGTGGAGATACACCGACGGGCTTTGACGGAATGGTTGGCGAAGCTCCGGACTTCATCCACCGCGACCTGCCGCGGATGAACCGGCGAAGGCGGACGGCGGCGCGACGTTCACCGGTCTGATCCGATATGGACTCGTTCCACTACTTTCGAAAACTTTTCCATTCATTCGTTTTACTTTATTACCCGGTCGTACTCTTGCCGCCGGAGCGAATCCCCGGCCACTGGAGGCTTTCAACAAGTTCGACATCGAACTAATTGTACGAAGAACCGCGGGGGGAACGGGCGGGAGAGGCGGTGGCGGCGGGGAGGAAAAGACTGTCCCGAGGACGGATCGGCGGGAAGACTTAGGCTCGTCACGGATCATTAAATTAAATGGGAAAGTCGGATGAAAATATCTTGGGCGTTCCGTCTCAAACGAATATTCGAGAGTCTAATTACGGGGCGATGAAACATTGTTTTTTTACGAAAAAAAAAAAAAAAAAAAAAAATGAGAAAGGGAAAAAACTGAGCGGGAATATGTAGATTAATTCGCGTTACGGAATACGTTTCGTCAGCGGATTAAAATATTTATGAAACACGCGGTCGGGCGTTGCCGGGATCTCGTTAAAAGCGATTACCGGAGACAATTGCGGGAATAAAAACTGAGAGTCGTCTCGGCGGTTCGTCCGAGAGCGAGGAATTTCGTTGCTGATGAATTCATTCGCGGACATTTATTATTCTACCCGCCGATCAGCATTTAGGATAATTCGGGTGACGCGTTTTTTTTTTTTCTTTCGCTTCGCTAGTGATTTAAAAAAATCGAACGAGAAAATACGAGATGACGATAGACTGTTAAAAAAAATTTCGTGTAATTTAATGCACTGGTCGTGGACGTTTTTATGCGAAAACTGTTTTATTAATTATCACGCACAATCGTGATGAGAAATTAATTTACGGTACATCAAAAACTTTGCAACTATTTTATTTTTATTTTACCAAAAGTACTCTAATTCCAATAATTTCCTTTGATTTTACTAAAAGTACTTTAAATCGAATCATTTCCTTTAATTGCACTATAAACAAGACATCAATTTTACCAGTAGATTGTGCACTTAAATTTGCACCAGTTTATTTAATAAAAAATCTTCCAGTCCCGTGCAATAAATTTCCAATTTTTTAAAAATCAACATTCTACACCATAAAACAAGCTGACGCGTTGAGAGCGAACGTGTCGCCTTATCGACACCGCGAGATTGGATATTTTTTAGTCGCGCGATCACTGCTGTTCTCGCGTTTATTCTCTTATTTTCCCGTGTCGTTTCTCTCGCTCTCTGTTCCGTGTGTATATTTTTCTCCGTCGAGAGACTTTCGTTGAAGATTCCCGTCACGATATCGTTTCTGCGCTCTGCCACTGGCACGGCTCCGGCGCGCAGACACGCCGAGACCTAAGAACGTATCGGCATGACCCCATTCTGTCCGGGTGCAGGACGGGTACGTTACTACTGCCGCATGGTTTACCGGTGTGCGGGGGTGGCCCCGCTCGGTATGGCTGGCCTCGTCGTGCATCCTCCTCGGGAGACTCCTCCGGCCCGATGGAGCCGCGTTCCACGGTGTAGCCGAAGGAAGAGCATTACTTAAAAGACGAATTTCTATCGTAACTCTCTCTCTCTCCGTCGCCGAGCGTCGCGCGTATCTTCCGCTCCGTCTTGCCCCCGGGAGGAAGTGGGCCGCGAGGGCGAGCGTACGGAAGTGATGGGCGCAGAGTCGCGGGGAAAGAGAGGAAAGAGCGTCGGGGGCGGAAAACCGGCGGGCCCGATGCGGGGAGGCGGGAGGGTTCGCCTTCGCTCTCCGGCGCAGCTCCTCGCCGGTTGAACTTTATTGAAATGAGATGACTGAGGCAGATAGGAGATGACAGCCCGGTATCTCGCCCTCTCGGGCGCGACTTCGCCGGAGGTCCGCGGATAAAACTATTTAAATGTATGCCTCGCCGACTCGCCCGGGTGGCGGCGATCGACTGTTCGATCCCTCCGACGGCGATCTTAGCGCTGTATCGTTGATTCGAACTGTTATTTATCGGAGGAGAAAAATTTGGCGGTGGTAAATCGATCGTCGCGAGTCGCCTGAACGCTCGGCGAAGGACACTGACTGGCGGAAGGATCGAACTTTCCCATGCAGGGTGATCGGATGTGCAATACGCATACTTTGCGATAGTTAAAAAAAAGGAGTAATTTGGCATGCTTTTATATTGAGGCTCGGGTACACTTTCGCTTGCGAGAAACAACTTGGGTTAGCGCCATCTAGCGGCGAAAGCCGATGACAGAAGGTCCAGTGTTGTCGTCAAATCGGTAAACCAATGATTGGCGACCTGATATTTGATCGAACATTGGCCTGAAATCGGCAGACCAATGACTCACGAGATCATGCATCAACCGACCAACGGTTGGCGAATCGGTATTCGGCTGAAAATTTGCCTAAGATCGAAAAATCAATGTTTGGTGAATTCATACTCGACCGAACATTGGCCTAAGATCGGAAAATCAATGTTCGGTGAATTCATCCTCGACCGAACATTGGCCTCAAATCGACCAATCAACAATTGACGAGTCGAACGCGGCCGAGCATTGGCCACAAATTATCAAACCAACCATTGGCGAGCCGACACTTGGCCGAACATTGGCCGACCGTTGGGGATTCGACGATCGCCGCGCCAACACTAGTCCGGCGATCGGCCGCGTCCGTTCCATCGGCAAAACCTACATTGGTTGGCGGATAGACGGAGGAAATGGAATTTCGATTAGAAATCGTTGAATTTGGATCGCCGATGAGCAAGTGAGCATTCGCTGGCTTCTTATCTGCGTCGGGGCTGATACGTGGTGCGAGTAACTTCGGGCGCTTCGGGGAGATTCCTCTTCGTTGCAGAGACGCGCGGGGAACTCCCGTGCGCGATGGCCGGATCCGGTGCGCTGGCGGGGCATCGCTTCGTACATGGACTCGCCACGCTCGCGTGCTTCCTTTCTATACACACGGAGGATACACTGCGTACATGTGTACGCTCGTTCGAATACTGGACACATCGTGCTCCGCCATTACTACTGGTTGCGGGAGCATTTCGGTTTTGGGATCTATTTGGACCGTCTGAGAGAGCGGCGGTCCGCTTCGATTCCGTACGGCCGAGCGAGAGTGCGGCGCTTCCCACGCAGACCGGATGTGGTCAAAGCAGATTAAAGCTCGCCGATGCTGGTACGGGCTGCGTTGCCATGCTCGGGCACGAGCGCACAAACCTCCCGCTCCGAAAGACAATATAGTTTCCGTCGATCCGGCGAATGGACCGAGCTGGTAAGAGGAAGCCGAGTTCGGCTCCGAGGTAGAGGATGAATCTCGAGGGAGAGAAGTCGGCGGGAATGTAGATTCTCCGCACTAGTCGAAACTCCGCAATAATTGTCCAGAAACGAGGTCAACTGTATTATAGATATACGTATATATATATGTATATGTATATTATATATATATATATATATGCCGGGCGGTTTATACGTTTAGCAATTCGAGCGAAATTTCCATCGACGCGCCTGACCCATTCTTAACATCCAGATCGGCAAGTCGATCGATACAATGTTCATCGCATATTCAGACCCGACTGGAGGGGCGCAGCGCTCCGATATTTTTTGCGAATGGTCAACCACCATGAATAACAGTCTTAGTGGCAGTTGTAAGTGTGTGGTTATTAACTGTGCATGCGATGAATCAACGACCTTTAGAGATATTACACATTTATACATTTATGCATTTATATGTGGAACACTTCGCGTCTTGATCGGGCTCGGGATTTTTTATATGAGTGAACCAACTCTCACAAGAACTCAGATTTTTAATTACATTTTTAAAGATTGTTTGTCATTATTTATGATTAAGAAAATGAACTTACTGATCGAAAGAATTCTGAAAAATCTTGTGTCATAGACAAACAACTCAATGAATGTCAAGTAAATGTACAAATCTTCTATTTTTTATAATTCTCTTTCGATCGAAACAGTGAAAAGAAATAGAAGAAGAAATCGGTCGATTATCGGTTATCGCTTGAACATTTTTATATGCAACACTGCATTCTTGCGATTTTTTTTGTTTTTTTTTCTGAAGTTTTCTTTTTGACTTAAACAAAAATAATAACTCTTCGTTTTTATCTTTATTTTAATAGACGAAAAAAAAGAACTAGGGCACGGCCTATTTTTTATCGAACGCATCGTCGACGAATGCCGTCGTCATCGAGAGCCGAGTGTGCTCCGCAGCGAGGGACGAAAAGCGTCGCTGCGATAGTCGTACGAATGGTAGAGTGCTCTCTCATCGAGATCGAAGTGACGACGCGCCGATGTTCGTCCTCCGTATCCTCTCTTTTCGCAGAGTTGAGCGACGTTGAAGAAAAATAACGACGAAAAAAAAAGATAATATAATATAATATAATGAAAAAAAAAACCAAGCGTTAAGCGTTGCCAGCGCCAGGCTCGCATCTTCGGGGTCGGCTGCGATCCCACTTTGGCAAATTCTCCTCGTGTCTCGTGCGTAATATCGGATGGCGAACTTGGACGAAATGAGCGAACGCAAGGAAGGAAGTGACGCACAGTAAGAAATAATTGCGTAAAATCGGAATACGAATTTTCGTAAAAATAATTTCGTTAACCATATCAACAGCGAAATAACAAAATCACAGCAATAAGTTTAATTAACTGAGGTAAAAAAATTAATTAATACACCCAAATATAGAGAAAACCTAGGGCTGAAGGACTCCGGTCGATGGCCCATTGGCAATTTTATTAAAAGCGACTTATCAATAAATAGAGAGATGTATCGGAGGTTGTAATGACCAACTGTTATTGTCAATGAAAATCTTTTCACTACTACTAATTTCGTTAAATAAGTGACAAACTCGTTTCTTCAGGCTTGAATATGCAAACTTGACCTTTTATTTCCCGTCTTAATAACCATTTTATTTTGTACTTTTGTTTGTAAAAATAGAAGCCGGATTGTGCGATCGGAGAATTAACGAACAAAAAATTGCGGACGTTTGTGGACAATAAGTTGCTGTAAAAAGTACAAACCTTTTTTACTGTGCCAAGAGTCGCACGGGGATGGCCTAGGGTACCGTTCAACCCGGTTCCTCGGCTTTCCATCTCTCAGTCTCTGGGCAGCCATCCCTCGCTGAGTGCGCTCGTCTGTTTAGCCTCGGATGTAGCGGTCTCTACGTGTTACTACGTTTTCACATATCCCGTTTCGCTGCACTTTCTGCACGGCGCGTGACTACCATAACTGTATGCACTGGAACGGAACCCATTCTCTCGTGAACTCGCACTCGAGACGGAGCATCCGCCACGTCGAAACTCCGCACTGTATCTCACCGCGGGGCGTTTGTCAGAATTTTCGATTCGAATAGCGTCACACAAACATTGGAATTTCTGTAGTCACTGACTCAGCGGCGACGGCCAGGATCGGTCCGCATGTGTGTCATACGTGATAAACGACACGATAGTTGGATCTTCGACGAACCCGACCCATCGGTAAATATATATATATACTCAGTAAAAAAAGTATTCCGTAAAATCGGAATACGAAGTTTCGTAAAAATAATTTTGTTAAACAAGTCACAAACTCATTTGTTCAGGTTTGAATATACAGACCTGTCTTTTTATTACTCGGGTCATTGACAATTTTAGTTTGTACTTTTGTTTGTAAAACTAGAGCCGGATGGTGCGAGGGGAAATTAACAAATTAAATATTGTGGACGTCTGGGGACAATAAGTTGTAAAAAGAATTTTTTTTACACGACTTTTAATACCCGTTCATATGAAAATGTGCCAAAATTAAATCGGAAGAAACTACCGCGAATATATTTTATATATAACTAAAAGACCAACCGACAAATGTGTTTCCACGCCGGCACTGCATACCATTGGATTAATCCTATATTTTATATACACAGAGCGTTAGCCGTATATATAGATAGAGAGGGGTAAAAAAGAGGCCGGCGGTAAAATTTTTCCGTTATTGTAACGCACGACGTGCCGCTCGGCTGGCCATAGGTACGAAGTTAAGGGGGAGCGAAGAGTCTAGTCCTGTAGCTGGCGCGCACTGGCTGTACGGCCAAGGAGATAAATTGTTTCTCCGCAATATTGAAATATTGGAAAAGCATATTTCATTACTGCTCCTGCTGCTGGAGCTATACACGCTTTTGCACACCGCGCCACCCTGTAAGCCTCTCTCTATACGTAACTACATGTTTCTATTCGCGCCGCCGTATACATCGAGGGAGAGAACCTTCGTATCCGTATAGTATGTTAAAATTGCTCGTCGCTCGTCGAAACGCGTAATGGCCTCGCATGAAAACTCGTATCCCGTTACGGATTCTCGTTACTCTCACTGCGAACGTTATTCACATTTTTCACGATATATTCCTTCGCCATTTCGTTATACCGATTCTTGGGATCCGATTTAATGGGAAAGCGCAGCGACGAGTATTCGGAGAATCAATTACAGACAGCCGGTCACATTATACTCCAAGTTTTTCATTTTCCGATTGCTTAAAACGATGGTTTCATTATTTACTAAAGAGATTAGCTATTTTTTATATTTAAAAAAAATTAGACACTTGGAAGACTGGGACGAAATGGGGCATTTTCAGTCTCATGTTAGATCGGTTCGTTTCTTGCGAAGTTCCTTTTGATTCGTTCAATTATTTCGGGATAAAGGCGAGTGGGGCAATTTAATTTTCCTATTATTATAATTATTATTCTCATAATTTCCCGAGAATTTTTGGATGACCTATTTTGTCCCAACGATACATCCGGATTGTCAACCCCATTGTGCTCCACTCACGACCATCGCTACCATCCAAAGTTATTGTAAAATTGCGTTTGGCCCCATCATCCCATTTTGCCCCGCTCTCCTCTACTCTATCTCCTTTTCAAGATCGGACATTTTTATTTTAGGATTTTACCCTTTTCCATATGTGAATATGTGACCATATGTGATGGTCCATATTGTGAAAAATTGTTCGTTCATTCCACCACGAAGTCGGACACTCGGCTGAAGGTTCGGAAGGTTCGATCTGAAGAGCAGACTTCCGGTGTGTCTGAATTCCAACACCAGCAACGGGAGGTAAAAAGGAATTCGTCAAGAACGTAAAACAACATTTTCAACACATTCATTTTTACCCCGGACATCATTACTGCTTTTCGTACCAAGTGATTCATTTGAATAATGGAAAAAAAATGCGCCAATCGCCGTATCCTTCGCCGAACAAAGCCTTTATTCAACATTTCGCTAAAGCCGAAGAATAACAGAACCGGAAAGGAAGATCCGTCATATTCCTCGTTTCCCGGTCGTTATGGGAACAATGGGGTCATCATCATCATCATTATCGGATTCCAGCATAATTGTTTCGCACAAAACAGGAAATAAATCCTCCAATTTATTTAGCCCGCGTCATCGAGTCACGAGAACGACGAGGGCTTTTAGAGCGTGCAAGCCAGCGAAAATTCCGGCGGCAGTGTCGCCGGTAGTGCTTTTGTACACACAACGAACGTACACGCTTGCTTGAATACGAATGCATCGGAGACAGACGGGGTGGGTGTTGGTGTTGGTGGTCATGCACGAATATACATATAGTCGCCTCCCCACGGTCGAGATGACCGACTTGCCGGAATGTTCGGTGGCGAATCTGTATGCAGCAAACAATTCCACACAGGTCAGTTTCGCATTATTTTTTAACGAATAAATTTCCAAATTTCAATGATCGATTTTCGGTGACAAAAATAAAGATTTATCTGATATGTTTTATCGTAAATTTGGGCGCCTCGCCATTTGTTTGCAACTCTGACGAAAAAGTCTCTCGACTAATAGACAGTCCGTAGGAAAAAAAAAAAAATGTTTCGCCGGTCACCAATATTTTTCGTGTATGTCATTGCTAAATGGTATTGATGACCGACTTACCGGAATGTTCGGTAGCGAATCTGTATGCAGCAAACAATTCCACACAGGTCAGTTTCGTATTATCTTTTAACGAATAAATTTCCAGATTTCAATGATCGATTTTCGGTGAAAAATAAAGATTTATCGTTTTCTCGTAAACTTCGTCGGAAAGTTTATCGACTATGATAATATCAATAATAATGGTGACAGCATACAAAGCGCAGAAAAAAAAAATGACAAACCATCGACAATATTTTTCGTGCATGCCACTGCGAAACGGTATTGGAGTTTTTTTTTGCAGTATGAGCTCAGACACGAACGAAAGCAGCTTTTACCGAGGGCTCGAGAGTCTCCCGACTCTTCGACATCGTAAAGTTCTATTTTGGGAATTCCATTGAACCCGAGCGAGAAAACAACCGAGACGAAGAGGTTCGAGGTGGAGGGAAGCCGAGTATCTTCAAAACAGCTTTGCTTTTCAAACCCAAAGAACACGGTACACAGACGAATATATATGGGGTCTGGCAAATCCTTCGTGCGGCCCGGAGTCAACGACAGCGATAAATTACACGTAGCCGCGGAGAGCAGCGCACTCGTATTTTGTGACTGTGATGATGATGGCGCCGTGTTTCACAACGCGACCCCCAAACGTCGTCACTTCGATAATAGAAGAAAAAAATTGGGCGATTTACGGGCTGGAAACCTTATAGCAAGGCCGGGGCAAAACGGAACACAGGGTAAAAATGCAAATTTTTTTATGTCCTGCACAAAATTTGCCTTTTTTTCTGCACACGACCTGCGGCGTGGCGGACACGAGCTCGTTTTGCCACGTTCAGCCTTATGTATGTTCGGACAATTCGACAAAAAATTCTATTCATTATTGGTCTTTACATCTACACACAGAAAAATAATTTACTTGATTCGCAAACAAATATTTATTCGATTAAAATTAATATTCATCCAATTAAAATAAATATTTATCTAATTAAAATAAATATTTACCTGATAAAAATCAATATTTATTTAAACCAAAAAGATTTTTATTTACGCCCCGCCCGTCGGATGAATTATATTTTTAGATAAGAGAGACCGGGGCAAAACGGAACTAGGGGGAAAAACCAAGATTTTTCGCAGGGTATGAAGAAAAAAACTCTCATCTCGTTTTGCCCCGTTCGGCCTTATCTATGCTCGGACACTTCGACAGAGCCGTCAGCAAAAAAAAATCCCATTCAGTATTGGTCTTCACTAGTAAATGATGAATAACCAGCACAATTGGTCACTATCCATCGCCGTGGAAAGGTCTCTCCCTCGCCGGAACGCGATTACAAACTGGTCGTTCAGACTTTTCAGATAATGCGACGCGCGCGCGCGCGCGACGCCGCCTTGAGAAAGCCGTGAAAAATCGTCGCTGGAAGAGGTGAGCAAAAGTGACGCTGTATAAGCTCCGTGCCCTCCGTGTGCGAAACTACCGGGCGAGTTTTACTCCGGGCACGATCAGCCGGGAGTTTTCTCTTCGCGGTATTGGCGTGAAAAGTTTGTCAAAGTTTTCGGATTAAAAAGTTTCGCGAAGAATACGGGCACACTACCGGCGTGACCTTACTAATTAGCGACCGCGGTTTCACCCGAGACGCACCCTCTTCCAACCTCTATTTTCTCACTTCCTCTCGTTTTCAAACTATTTCTCTGCGGGGCGGGATATCTAATACCAGCTCACGGGGCAACGGAGAGGGCGAGAGAGATCGCGCAATCGTTTCGCCGCACAGTCGCTGTGGCGCCTTCCTTGTACGGCCCGATTTCGTTCCGCTATAAATTTTCAGAATACCAACAGCAGCAGCTGCTCTCGCCTCAGGCAAGAGCTAGCAAACACCGCGAGCACCATTCTCGCTTTCCACAGCGTGACCGCGGAATGCCCTGGCGCGCGCTACGCCAGGAAAAGCTTTCGTACTTTCCGAGCCATGCACCTCTCTCTCTCTCTCTGCCTCCACCGGTCTCTGATTATACCGTAGAGCGCGCTTTGTGCAATCCTGAAAGAACAGTCGTATTTTTCCGTAAATCCTTTCATCCAATAACATTTTTTTTTTTTTGTTGTTTTGTTTTTTTTTTTTTCGGATCGCTCATTCGAACCTTTGTTTTCGGCGATCGAGCGCTTTTTCGCGCGATTATTATTTCTTTTTTTCTCGAGCTCGAGTCAAACTGAAGGAAAAAAAGAAAAGTGGGTAAAAATGCGATCTGAAGGAATTAATCAAACCCCTCGGTTCCAGCATCGCCGTGTCGGGAAATTTTCCCCAGATTTGAGGTTTTTTTTTGGTACATCGAGGGATAAAATGGGTGAGACAAGTTTTGAGTTTTTTTTTTGTTTAAGGGGTTATCAAATATTCGGCATTTTTAAAAATTGTTTGTTTCCCCAAAAATTTTAGTTTGTTTAAAAATGTATATTTGGTGTAATAAATGTTTTTTTTTTTTAATGAACTGCCACGTATTGCGACGTATTTTTTCCCGCTAAACACGAATCCGCTGGCCTTTTTGGGACTAAAGTACAGTGAGGCATTGAAAGTCTCGATTTTATGCACGAAAAATTGCATTTTTGCGATTTAAATGAAAAATATTGGGTTGGGAGTAAATTTTTCTGGAAATAAATCGAAATAAAATAAATCTTTTATAGCGAATAACAATAATTACAATAATTATCATCGCTATTATAACATTACGAGCGCACGAAAATGTATGAAATGCCATTGGTCATACAAAGTTGATACGCATCGACGCTTCGAGTAATGACGTCGCCGTGCGGTAAAAGCTTCCGCATGTGTGCCATTCGTTTTTATTCGTTCGCATCGGTCATTGCTTCGCGGAAAATCACGCGCCTGACCGGGACGTTAATGACGGGGGTGATGCAGGGAGTACGGAGAATAAACGCGAGGAGTTCGCGCCTCTTGGTCGCGGCTTAACGGTACACGCTTTACTTGACTCGGTAGTGCGAAGTTAACCATAGCGACGATGGTTCGTGTGTCTTGCGGCGGGGGGGGATGCTTGGAATTCGAGCGAGAGTTATATCGTTGTCGCGGAACGCGACGAGTTTAGTTTATTCAACGTGGTCGGTGTAGGCCGAGATCGGGGTTGAATCGCGGAAGCGGCGACGAGAGGAAGCGGGATGGAGCGAAGAGAAACGTGAACGGGGAATGCGTCGGCGCAACGAAAAAGGAAGTCCGTCGGACAGGCGGTGTGGGTGCTCAGGAGAGAGAGAGAGAGAGAGAGAGAGCGAGAGGATGGACGGAGAAACGGAGCCGAGAGTGGATTGATGGTAGAGCCAGTCATGTGGTTCTAATTTGCCCTCTATTACCTCGCCATAAATTTCACTGGCAAAAAAGCTCAGGCGCCCGAGCACTTCTGCGATGTAGATATAACCCATAGCGGGCGCACGTATGTAATACACACAGCTGTACCGCACGGTAAACTCTCCGCCTATCTGCAGGAGAGGGGTGCGTTCCACGGAACGTAGTCTGGGGACTTACGTTGTAGCGCGTGAAGCTTATAGCCCACAGGATTGGAGGACGAGGAAGTCTGGCGGCGGTGTACGGTGCAGGTTGCGGAGGGTTCGCTTGAAAGATGTGTCGCGAAACTGGATTTAGGTAATAAATTGACCCCGAGATCGCGAGAGCCCCCGGTTATAATGCTTGAGAATTCTGCGTCTCTTGCAGGAAGGACCTGGCGTAGCTTGATCGGACTAGCTGCGCGCACCGCTCCCTATCGATGTATCGTGTATCATAGACATTTTTTTTTTTTTATTAAGGTCGAAATGAAAAGGGAATTCGAGCTGGCTTTCAATGATGGGGCGGTTTTCCATTGGTCGAGACGATTACTGGCTTTTGCGAAAGGGTATTAAGGTAATGGGACCACATGCTGGCTCTCGTGCGTTCATGCCGGCTACGGTACGGTAACCGAATGTACGTCGAGGGATATTGTGTTTCTAAGTGGCCATCAAGTCCAAGCCTTGCGCTGAACTATCACCGCTCCTTCTGGGAAAGCCTGACGGTGATGTCGCGAAAGCTGGCTCTTTCTTGCAACTGCAGGTTTCACGGTTTGTTTGGCTTGATCCGAATGGAGATAGATGGACTTTGCAGTGGCAAAAGATAATGGGGGTTCTCGTCGAAGGTACCGGGTTGCATCCTCCAGGGGTAAAGATATGGCACCCTGTTGCAGGTCAAATATTTATGGTGTCGGAATATTGCCAATGAATTACTAGTTGAGTTCAACGGAATGCGACGTTCATTCACTGACGACTGTTCAGTTACTATCTTCTCGGCAGTTCTCTACTGGTTCCTTGCGAGTTCTTTACTGATTCCTAACTGGTCCCTTAGCGCTTTAATACTAGATCCTTGCTGGTTTGTTATTGGTCCCTTATCGATCACTTACTGGTCCGGTACCAGTTCCTTGCTGGTTCGTTACTGCTTGCATATCAGTTCTTTACTGATTAGTAACTGGATCTTTATTGGTGCCGTGCTGGTCCCTTATTGGTCCATTACCAGTTCCTTGCCGGTTCTTCACTGGTTCCCTGTTGGTTCCTCACTGGTTTCTTACTGGTTCCTTACTGGTTTCTTACTGGTTCCTCACTGGTTCCTTACTGATTCCATGCTGGGTCCTCAGTGGATCCTTAGTGGTTCATTACTGGTTTTATTAATGTAAATTTAATCCACAAATGTGTCATTTGTGGATTAAAAACGAAACGAATTGTACAAATGAAAAAAAAAAATGAAACGCCTGTTTTCATCTAAAGTTCTATAACTACCCCACGATGCGAAGTCGCGTTCACTGCGAGTTTCGATCTCGCAGCTCGCGAACCTCGGGCTCGCTTTGCCAACGATAACCGAAGTGGCCAACATAAAAAAAAAAGTCCGACGTCGACGTGGCGAGGCTTCCGACGAGTGTACCAGTGTACCAAATAAAATAAGTAATTAGTAGTCATTCAAAGTGCACCAGTTTAGTCTCGGAGCCGGGAAAGCCGGGATATTTTGATATTTCACTCCGGCACATGGGGCCAAGTAGTGGCACTCGTAATTTTATGATTTAGCAATTCACGGAATCATCCCGTGGTCAATTAAATGATTAAGTATAAGTGGAAGCGTTGCCGGTGAGTCCGAAGGGGTTGGCTCTCTCTCTCTCGCTCCCTCTCATTCATTCTACCGCCTCCCTCTTATATCGTCGTCGTAACGGAAGTGAGATTTTAACGTTGCCCTATGGCCGCCCGGAACGGGCTGGCGCTGAGGGAAAGCCTCCGCAGGAAAGTAACTTTCGCGTTAATGTCGAGCCGCGAGTGCGTTATAAAATTCCGCACCGTCGCGACGAGCTGTGCGGAGGGTGTGCAGAAGCGGCAGGTATAACGGAAACTCGAAACGATACAAATACAGATATACACGGAGGCGGATGGAAAGGAAGGGAGGGGAACCGACACGAGCATGGATTCCCGCGGGTACCACAAAAATTGCGAAACGCCGGCCACGGGGTGATGCACACTTGCAACTATTTCTCTCGCTCACGTTTCTTTTTTTTTTTTTTTTTTTCTTTTCTACAGTTTCGTTATATTTATCTGGTTCCATTTTCCTCTCTGTCTCGCCGTCGCGTAAATTCAACGATGTCTGCCGTAGCTTTTCGGGGAAAAGCCGTGTGCGTCGAGCATGCATATTTTCATCCGCAATAATTAATTCAGTGCTGAGGTGTTCACGGCGTAACCGGGAGCCCCGGTGCGGCAATGACGCTCGCCCGGGCGGGCGTCGGGGATGGTTTATTTCATTTTCATTAGTCGATCGCGTTTGGCAAAACTGTAGCGAACCGCTTCCGTCGCTTGGTTGTAATTTTTTATCCCCGTCTCGTTCCTGCTTTCCCGTCGGTGAGGGAGACCAGTTCCCCGGGTTCGGATACATTGCGAGACCCCGAGAGGCGCGGAGGGGGAGGGGCGGGGGGAAATAAGGGAAGGAGATAAGCCCAGCCGTCTCTCCGTCTCCCGTGGAGCGAATTAGTTCTGCGGTTTCGCAAAGATTTTTAAATGGCCACCGGTTCCGCTGCTCGCCGCTATGTATATAATTTATATATACATAGATACGTATATATGTTTTTTTTTTTTTTTTTTTTTACTTTCGAGACTCCAGCAGACACGGCGAACTCGTATATCTCAGGCGAAAAGGTGGAAGAGAGAGATTTTTCGCTCGAGGTACTTTCTATGTCGTACCTCGCGGAGCGCTAAAGTAGAAGAGCGGCGTTGCGGACACCCGCTCCTCTCATCTTCGCCTCACTCGGACCCCACTCGGATAGTCTTTCCACTCCGGCTCTCCGGGCAGCTCCCGCACCCTCGCAAACCGACATTCGGCGCCTCTCCCTCTCGCCTCTTATTCGTTCCCTCGCGAATCTCTCTTTCATCCCCTTAACGCCGGTTCGCTCCTATTCACTCTGGCATGCCGTGGGCCAGGGCTGGGGCGAGAGCTTCGTCGACGGCAACCTCGACGGTTAACTCCGTACAAGTCCTGGTCGACCCGCGGAAGCGGGGCCGAGGGCGAGGAAAAACACGGGTAGCCCGGAGAAGGCGTGCGAGGGTTGCGCGAGGATTCGGCTCCTGCTGAAAGAACCTCGCCGTGGGTCAAACGGGACCAGGGGCGGAGATGCTCGTCGGTGAAGTGACGCAGAAGTTACACCGTGTATGGGGCACAACCTTGCCCCGACACCGACACGCTTGTAACACGGATTAAAGATTTTTCCTGGTGAGCCTCCGGTCTTTACGCGCTCCTGTACTCCACATCCCCCACATCCGGCTAGCGACACCCTCTTCACTGCCCCGTGACGTACACCGCGAACACGTTACGCTTCCTCGACGAGGGAGATTTCGCCGAGAGAGCGACGGGGAAGCGTTTCAGTCCATTTTACAAAAGGACCTTCGGGGACGTCGGATCGCGCCGATGTTTTGCCGTCCTTAGATGCGAAGTATTTATCGTGGGAAAGATGTACTTTTTTTATGAGCCTGCGTGAGACTAAATTTCATCGAGTTATGAAGGCTGTTTTGCATCACACAAACTTCGCTGGGGGAAGTTCACTTAGGGAATCGAATTCTACAAGCGAACAATTTTTTTTTTTTTCCTGAAGCAGCGGATTGACGGAAACTTGACGAAGATGAAATTTGATGTCATGCTTCTTTAGCGACATTTTTTTTTTTTATCAACGCGACGTCGATTTGTTAGAGATGGAAGTTAACAGGAAAGAAACATTGTCGTAATCCGCGTTGTTTCGGACATTTTTAATGAATTTGTAGAAACTACTAAATAGAAGAATAAAGACGTTATCCAGTGTTTAACTCCAAGAATCGCGTTTCCGCTCTTGAATTGTCAACGGTAACTTTCCATTAAAATTATTCGGTGCGTGTCACGTGACGTGGAAATTTCGAGCCACCCGTGACAGCGTGGTCCGGCGATTTCGTTGATCTTATTTATTGGACATTTCCGAACTTATTAATATGGTCTTTAACAAAAAAATATCACGTCCTGAACTTTGTTAAAAAAAAATGTCGAAACAACAGTTTTGTGCGGTAATACAGTGTCTTGTTGATACGTATAGGTAATTTCATTCCCAATGATCTCTTCTCGTAGACTGAATGTAATTGAGAAGAATTTCAAAAATTGGAGTTTCATGTTGATGAGGTCGTTTCGTTCTTCGAATTGTTGGAGAACACTGACATGACATGTATTACTCTGTCGTACAGTAGAGGTTTGACATCTGTCGCCCATAGAAAGTCCAAGTGGTTGAAGCTACTATAAGGAACTGCCTCGACTGTGACAACGTTAGAAAGCATTCCTGCCAAATAATCGACATTCTGCGAGAACGGGAATAAAAAAAAAATAATAAATTATTCGACGAATTATTAACCGCGAATGGGATTTTGATAAGTGTAAAAATAATAAATGATCCGTCATTGTTTTGTTACCTTTTTCTTGGACACTGCGTCACCGTCGCTGTAGAATAAGGCGAACGGTGCTGTTATTTTCGACAAATCGTACAACGGCGGAACTCTCGTTCCGTATATTTTCATGTTGTCGGTCTGCCCATAATCGTATTTTTGAAGCACACCTAACGAGACACATGTGTCATTAATGTTACGTGAGCTCCCGTCATTCATGATTATCACAGTAATTGTAAGACGAGGCGAAGGTAAATTAAGATCCGACATTAAAATCATAGAATTTGATTCGTCCAGGGTAATTTTTAGATTCCGACGATAATTTGTGACCGGATATCATCGGTCATTATTCGAGAAAAATTTGTTGAAAATTCATGGTACGTTTAATTATTAAATTCTGCTAGCAAGGAGAAATCGTTTATCGCTATGATCGATTCCACCGCGCCTTACGCCATGTAGGAATATTCTGAGCCGACAGATTAAATAAGAAGTGTTTGTTTCACACGATAATTTACACAATTTTTCATAACACGTATTACCTGCGTTTATATTTTGTTCGAAGAAATACAAAGATTTCATCGAAATTCCAGCTGGATTATAGATTCCTATATAAGACGTATATAGGTCCTGAGAAATTAAAAAAATTAAATATTTTGTCATTCAGTGAAAGGAAACGTCATTGCATGGATATGAGTGGGGAATCGTGTGCCAGGTCTTTTCTCAGGTGCAATGCTATGTTTCTGTAAAAATACGTATTAGCAGTTTTTTATAATGTGACAACTCACCCAATTAAAGTCTTCGGGATCTTTGCCGAATACTCCATAAAAGATAAACATGCATATAAACTGCCCAGTCGAACCATCGGTGCAGAATCTTTCGGTAAATTTGAGTGATCCTTGCGGGACTAATTCGTAGATGCCAAGGAAATTCAGTAATAACTGTCCAAGTGAAAATTAGAGTGAATCGAAAATTCTGTCACGCAAAAGGATGCATAGATACTGCAGTAAATGTCTTACATGGTTTTCCATTTACTTACATTTTTTTAATGTATTCATTGACTCACCCTCATTGGATCGAAGAAAGAGCAGAAAACTCGAAGTACCACACCTATCTTCTGTTGATTCCAAAAGGCAACGGGTGCGAGACTGATGGCCAAACGTATTTTTTTATTGTACTCGGGCATCTCCGATAGAATGATGTAAGACATGGTGGTGCCCATCGAGTGTCCGATGTAGATCAAATCGGTCTGTCCGCTCTGTCTGAGAACGTGATCAAACCCAGCCGCGAGATCTTGCGTAGAGATCTCTTGCATACTGTTATCATCGTAGTACACATTACATTCCCAGCTCGGAGTGACATTCGGTGAGAATTTTAAAAAATATGATTTTGTACAATGATAATGCCGAAAAGTTACTAATTGATAAAAAAAAAAAAAATGATAATTATTTAACAATTATCAATCGGTAAATCATTTTAAGACGTGATCTAAATACATTCAGTTGAGATTGATTTTTCATTATTTTTTTGGACTTGACAATTTTAAACGGCTATTGGATAATAATTTCGTTACATCGCGTTAAGTTTGTTGCGCAGAAAAGAATTAACCGGTTTTGCCTACATTGTGCGATGAGCCTTCCACCCACTGTATCTATCTTTAACCGTAAATGCATAGTCAATTAACTAAAGCAAAATTAAGCACTTTCCGGTGATCTCTATATATATGCATTGGGAAAAAAATGTGCCCGCGCGCTTCGTTGCAACTACACGTGTCGTTATCGACATCGATAAAACACCCGTATCGCTTGCGGGTCAACTAAAGTATTAGCATTACAATGCTAATACTTTGGAGAATGATAGTCAATGAAAGTTACGGTGAACGAAAGAATCCTTCGTAATCAGAAAAAAAAAATCATTCATTTAGCTTTTTGAATAGATCATACTTAGGATGTATTTTGTATCTACTAGCAAGTCTATTGTCAAAAAAAAAAAATATACGGCATACATTAATAATACTAACATTATGAAAACCAATTAATGATTGTATCTTTAGATAATTAGTTGTGTGCGATAGGATTGCGCGTGTATCGAGTATCATACCTGTAGTTCCAAAACTCTTGATCGTCGGTTGTTAAATTATTGTGTGATTTGCCGTAAGTGTTGCCACGAATGTTTCCGAGCCAAACGTCGTATCCATTATCGGCAAGCAAGAATGCTGAGAGAAAAAAAACATTCAAAAACAATAATCTCAGGGCAATTGAAAGCGAAAATAATTGCGGATGAAACGCATTCGCTACATATGAATTTTTTCGTGCTGTTACAAGATGATGAAACATTTGATTTTTCACCTCACGCGACAACCAATTAGCGAACAAGCAAATCGAAATCAAATACTATCGAGGAGTTTCACTTTCTCAAGAATGATCGATAAAAATAAATAAATACGCGCCGAATTATTTATTTCACATTACCGAGATCATAACCAGCTCCGATGAGTACCCAACAATCCGAGGACCCAAGAAGTCCATGCTGCATGTAAACAACGGGTTTCCCTTTTGCCGGAGGTGACTTGGGGCTACCAAGAATCCTGAAGATTGATAACTTGTAACCGTCCTTGGATGTGACGACGTGCTCTTCAGTCGGGTATCCGGGATATACGTTGACAAGGCCAACCTGACGGAATCGCCGGAGTCTCATTTAAGCGGACGAAACTACTACCTTGAAACAATCGCTCATGTATGATGTCTTCCATACCATGGCGACGATAAATTGATCGCTAATCTTACCGTTGTAAAGATTTTTAAATGTTACATTGGTACTTAATCAGGCCTTTTCCATACCTCATCAGATTTACCCCATCTGATGTAATCATGGACTTTCGACAAAATTTCTACCAGGTAGACCATTAATTTGACCATTTGAATTTGAAGGCTTGTGACACGAATTGTGTACAATTCGCAGAAATATTCGATGTAATCAAAGCGTCCCTTATGAAGAAGCAATAGTGCAACCAAAATAAAATATGACGATATAATTAATTTGCAACGGTAGTCTGGCTAAGAAAATTTTATTTGCCTGTTGTTCTCATTGAACTTATTGAATTGTATAGCATAGCTCAATTATTTTGCTCAATATAAAGAGCGCACAAAAATACTCATTTAACGTATCGATAATCGGTGTTATTGATTTATGTCGTTGCTCTTATACCATCAATTATTTTTCTGTATCAGTCACTCCGGCTCCTCTCTCTCAATATTTGTTACAACTCATAATCTTACGGTGTTCGTAACAACGTAGTCGTCATCGGCAGCCGCAATAAGTTGACGCTGCCTATCCGTCACGTTAGTCGAATGAGGAATCAGAATAGCCAGAATATCGCTACTGAGCTCAGAGGATTTAACATCTCTCGCCAATGCGGCGATTAAACTTCCAATAAAAAAAATATTGAAATTCATTTTTATCGCGTATTGTTGATCTTAATTATCCGACACTAGCGGTGTAGCAGAAAATATTTCGTTGGGACAAAAAATACCTTTTTTTTTTATTAAGGCACAAAAATTTGCCACAAAATTTGCGAATACCGATCGGTACCGATAAGTAAATTTACTGAACGAACGATAGTTTCTTATTATAAGGACAGAGAAAAGCGTTTTGCTAATCGTTTCTTTGAGGACGCGAGCTTTAGCGCGACAATGACTACCGCATTCGGGCAACGCGAGCTCATATACCGTCCACGCGCCCAATTACCATTTCAGGCGCGGTAGCGTCTCCGGTCAAGTACATTTCGACCGTCGGTAAAACAGCTAGCGAAACGCCACCAAGACTCTTTACTCGACGGAACGCGATTTTCAGGCTATCACCAGGAAAATTATGTGATTTTCGGATGAAATTTTGCATCAAACATTGTTACTCTAATGGAAATGTATGTGTTATTTTATATTCTATAGAGTGCGACTAAAATAAAGACTGTAACTGAAGGCGTGTAATAATATCGACATGTATTCGTTTCAAAATGCGCGTTTAATGCTAATCTGTGGTCGGACTCATTTCTTCGCAAAAAAAAAGTCCGAAACAACATTTTTGTGCGGTGACGTTGTGTTTTATTAATACGAAACATTAATTTTCATGCCCAATGATCCGTTGTTGTGGAAGAATGTAAAAAAATCGGGATTTTACGTTGCTGGGGTCGTTTCATTCGTCGAATTATTGGAGTACATTGACACGAGCTCTATTACTCTGTCATACACTAGACGTCTGCTATCAGTCCCGAACATAAAATCCAAGTGGTTGAAGCAATCATAAGGAACTGATTCGACTGTGACGACGTTTGAAAGCAGTCCGGCCAAATAATCGACATTCTGCGGAATTGTGATTAAGAAAAAAATAAATTATTCGACGATGCAAAAATATATAAGTAACTCGTCATTGTTTCGTTACCTTTTTCTTGGCCAACGCATCAGTGTCACTGTAGATCAAGGCGAACGGTGCTGTTATTTTCGACAAATCGTACGGAGGCGGATCTTTCGTTCCGTATTTTTTCACGTTGTCGCTCTGTCCATAATCGTATTTTTGAAGTACCCCTAACGAGACATGTGTGCCATTAATGTTACATAATTTTCCGTCATTCATAATTAGCGCCGTAATTATATCGCGAGATGAAGGTAAATTAACATTCAACATTAAAATCGTAGAATTTGACTTGTCCAGGGTACTTTTTTGATTCAGGTTACAATTCGTGACCGGATATTCGATATTCGAGAAAACTTTTGGTGCAAATGCTTGGTATGATTATTTGGTAAATTGCCATTAACGAGACATCGTTTGTCACCATGTTCGATTGCACCGCGTCTTATGCCATGCAGGAATGTTCCGAGCTTACCGATTTAATGAAAAATGTTTGATTCACACGATAATTTATACAATTTTCACAACACGTATTACCTGCGTTTACATTTTGCTCGTAGTGATACAACGTTTTCATCGAGATTCCAGCTGGATTATAATATTCTATATAAGGCACGAGATCCTGAGAAATTGAAGAAATTAATTTTTTTTTTTTTTTTCATTCAGTGAAATGAAACTTCATCGCGCACATGGAGATGAGTGGGGAATAGTGTGCGAGTTTTTTCTCAACTGGAATGCTATGTTTCTTAAAGGGAGCATTCGCAGTTTTTTTTTTATGCGACAACTCACCCAATTAAAATCTTCGGGATCTTTGCCGAATAGTACAGAAATGATAAAGATGCATATAAACTGCCCAAACGAACCACCGCTGCACAATCCTTTAGTAAATTTGAGTGAGCCTTGCGGCAAAAATTGGTAGATGCGAAGGAAATCGAATAATACCTGTTGAAAAGAAAATTGGATGCAATCGAAAATTCTGGCACTCAAAAGGATGCATAACTATTGCAGTAAACGTCTTATGTGCTTTTTCATTTAGTTTCATTTTTTTTTTTATGCATTCACTAACTCACTCTCGTTAAATCGGTAAAAGCGCAGATAACTCGAATTGCCAGATTTGGCTTCTGCTGATTCCAAAAGGCAATGGGTGCGAGACTGATGGCCAAACGTATTTTTTTATTGTACTCGGGCATCTCCGATAGACAGATGTAAGACATGGTGGTGCCCATCGAGTGTCCGATGTAGACCAAATCGGCCTGTTCGCTCTGTTCGAGAACGGCATCGAGTGCCACCGTGAGATCTCGCGTAGCGAGCTCATCAAAGCTGTTATCATCATATTTCATACTACATTCTCAGCTAGGAGTAAAATTCGGTGAGAATAGAAAAAATCGGAAACAATAAATCATATGGGAAGTGCTAAGAATATTGATTTTGCATAATAATAATGCCGAAAAGTTACTAATTTGTAAAAAAAGAAAAAGATGAAAATTTAAATTTTCATATCGCTTTCTCATGATGTTCCTTTATTCGCGAAGCTTTTTCTATGAGGAAGCATTGTCTGTATGTTTTACTTCCTCACAGAGGAAGCTTCGCGAATAAAGGAACATTATGAGAAAGCGATACGAAAATTTCAATTTTCACATCGCTTGTGTGTGTGACATTTTTTCTAAAGGGGATTTTTCGATGTTTTGGAACATTCTGAACACCTATTCATTAAAATCTCGATTTTTTTTTTCACAATAACAACGCTTCGTCTATGAGGAAGCAAAACATAATTATTTAACAATAATGAATTTGTAAATCATTTTTACACGTGATATAAATTTGTTCAGACGGGATTGATTTTTCATTATTTTTTGGGCCTCGACAGTTCTATTCGATCGATTATTGGACAATGACTTCGTTACTTAACGGTAAATTTGTTGCACAGACAACAATTAACCGGTCTTGTGTACATTGCACAATGAGCCTTTCACCCACCGTACCTATCTTGAACCGTAGATGCATAGTCAATTTACGAAAGCTAAATTCACCACATTCCGACGAACGTCATATATGTATCGTAGAAAAAACAACGCGTGCAGTTACCGACGTTGAAAAAACACCTTTATAACTTGTGGGTGAACTGAAGTATTAGCATCAAAATCAGAAAACGATAGTGAATGAATTTTACTTTTATCGAAAGAAAGCTCTTCGTACCCAAAAAAAAAAAAATCATTCGTTTAGCTTTTTAAATAGATAGTATTTGGGATTGATTTTTGTATATACTAACAAGTCTATTGTCTACAAAATTTATACGACATGATAATAATACTAACTTTATGAAGACAAATGAATGTTTGTTTTCTTAGCATAATTAGTTGACTGCGATGAGGGTGCGCGTGTATCGAGTATCATACCTGTAGTCCCAAAACTCTTTATCGTCGGTTGTCAAATTATCGTGTGATTTGCCGTAAGAGTTGCCACGAATGTTTCCGAGCCAAACGTCGTATCCATCATCAGCAAACAAGAATGCTGAGAAAAAACATTTTACGTCAGTAACCCCAGTGCAATTGAACGTGAAAAAATCGCGGATGACACGCATACACTACATATAAATTTTTTCGTGTCGTTACAAGACGATGAAAAATCTGAACTTTCACCTCACGCGACAGCTAATTGGCGAACAACCAATCGATAATAATACTTTCAAGTAGTTTCTCTTTCTCAAGTGTGAAGGATACAAATAAATAAATACTCGACGAATGATTTATTTCACATTACCAAGATCATAATTAGCTCCGATGAGTACCCAAGAGTCAGAGGACGCAAGGAATCCATGCTGGATGTAAACAACGGGTTTCCCTTCTGCCGGAGGAGACTTGGGGCTACCGAGAATCCTGAAGATTGATACCTTGTAACCGTCCTTAGATGTGACGATGTGCTCTTCGGTCGGGTATCCGGGATATAGGTTCACAAGGCCCACCTGACGGAATCACGGTAGTCTCATTTAAACGGACGAAACTACTATACAACAATCGCTACTGTATCGTGTCTTCCATTCCATGACCATGATAA
This sequence comes from Exephanes ischioxanthus, assembly GCA_958510785.1. Lineage (NCBI taxonomy): Eukaryota > Metazoa > Arthropoda > Insecta > Hymenoptera > Ichneumonidae > Exephanes > Exephanes ischioxanthus. The sequence continues at coordinate 3,432,299 of OY294025.1, forward strand.
ATGTATCGTTATCTTACCCTAGGAGAAATTTTACGGCGGTTCATTGCTACACTGAGAGAAGGATCCAGTAAAAACTACCGATCTTTTAAGAAAAATTACCATAGCACATAGTAGTTTTAGTTTTGTTAGTAGTAATTTAGTTTTTTGCATCAGCAATTCCTGCGCCTCTCGCCCCACACTTGTTACAACTCATAATCTTACGGTGTCCATAGCAACGTAGTCATCGACATCGGCAGCCTTAATAAGTTGAAGCTGCCTATCCGTCACGTTAGTCGAATGAGGAATCACTGCAGCCAGAGCATCGTCAACCAGCTCAGAGGATTTAACATCTCTCGGCAGCACGACGATTAAACACCCAATAAAGAAAATATCGAAATTCATTATCATTGCGTATTGTTGATCTTAATTATCCGACACTAGCAGCGTAGCGGAAGATATTTCAATGGGGCAAAAATGACCTTTTATTATTAAGGCGATGTCACGAATTTGCGAAGCGTGCCAAGACCGATCGACACCGATAAAGAAATAAATTGAACGAACGATAGTTTATTATTATATGGATACAGAAATGCGTTTCGCTAATCGTTTCTTTATGGGCGCGAGCATTCGCGCGACGATGACAACTGCAGGCAGTCAACGCGAGTTCACATACCATCCACTCGTCCAATTACCATTTTGCCGCCATTAAGAGACGCGGCAGCGTATCGGTACAAGTACATTTCGACCATTGGCAAAACAACTAGCGAGACATGACCACGGCTCTTTACTCGATGGAATGCGAATTTTGGGCTATCATCAGGAAAATTATTTGATTTTCGGATGAAATTTTGCATCAAACATGGTTGCTGCAATGCAAATAAATGTGATATTTTTTATCCTAACGATTGTCTCCGAAATAAAGACTGTAACTGAAGGCATGTAATAATATCGGCATTTATTCGTTTCAATAATGTGCGATTAATGCTAATTCAGTGGCGCACTCATTTTTTCGCAGAAAAGAAAGTCAGAAACAACATTTTTGTACATTAACATAGTGTTTTATTAATACGAAACATTTCATGCCCAATGAAATGATCCGTTGCCCAATGAATGATTCGTTGTTGTAGATGAATTTAAAAAAAAACGGGATTTTACGTTGCTGAGGTTGTTTCATTCGTCAAATTATTGGAGTACATTGACACGATCTCTATTATTCTGTCGTACAGTAGACGTTTCTCATCAGTCGCCCATACGAAGTTGAAATGGTTGAAGCAATCACAAGGAACTGACTCGACTGTGACAACGTTTGACAGCATTCCGGCCAATTATGGTTCATTTTGGTTACTCACAAAGGAGTAGAAAAGATTCCAAAAAACTGTATTTTTGCGTTTGTTTTCAGACAAAAAGACAAATCAACGTCTAGTCAATGTACCAAATTGTGACTATATAAAAAGTATACTTGTTCATATAATTTTTTTTTAATTGACAATTTTTGTCAATCGGTTATTGGATAACGATTTTAATATTTGACGGAAACTTTGTTCGGCGGAAAAGAGTTCCAACGATGAGTCTTCCACCGATTGTACTTATCGTGAACCGTAACCACATAGTCAATTTACGAAAGCAAAATTTACCATTTCGCGTATGCATGTATCGCGGTCATCATGTATGTATCGCGGACAATTTTGCACCTGCGCTTCGTTGTTATCGACGCTGACGGCACACCTTTATCGGTTGGGGGCCAAGCGAAGTATTATCATCGCAATCGTGAATCATAAGTCAACGAAAATTAAAACAACAACTGTCCATAAAAGTTGCATGTCACCTGACGTAAAAACTTCAAGCCACCAGTGGCCAGACGAAAGCGTAACCCAACGATATTTCTGATCTTATTTATTGGACATTTCCGACCTTATTAATATGATCGTTAACAAACAAAAATATTTTACGATGAACTTTGTTAAAAAAAGTTTGAAACAACAGTTGTGCGGCAGCACAGTGTTTTTTTAATGCGAAACATTAATTTTCATCCCCAATGATCTCTCCTTGTGAAATGAATGTAGTTGAGAAAATTTTTAAAAAATTTGAGTTTTACGTCCCTGGGGTCGTTTTATTCGTCAAATTATTGGAGTATATTGACACGAGCTCTATTATTCTGTCATATACCAGAAGTTTCGCATCAGTCCCCCATAGAAAGTCCAAGTGGTTGAAGAGACCAAAAGGAACTGCCTCGACTGTGACAACGTTTGAAAGCATCCCGGCCAAATAATCGACATTCTGCGGGAACGGGAATAAGAAAACTATAAATTATCTGACAATTTATTACCGTGAACGGGATTCTGATGAGTGTAAAAAAAATAAGTGACCGGTCATTGTTTTGTTACCTTTTTTTTCGACACCGCATCAGCCTCGGCGTAGATCAAGGCGAACGGTGCTGTTATTTTCGACAAATTGTACAATGGCGGATCTTTCGTTCCGTATATTTTCATGTTGTCGCTCTGACCATGATCGTATTTTTGAGGTACACCTGACGAGCCACGCGTGCCATTAATGTTACGTAAACTCCGGTCATTCGTAATTATCACAGTAATTGTAACACCAGGCGAAGGTAAATCAACATTCGTCATTAAAGTCGTAGAATTTGACTTATCCAGGGTACATTTTTTATTCTCACTATAATTCGTGACCGGACACCATCGGTCGGTATTCGAGAAAAATGGCTTGAAAATGTTTGGTAAGAATCATTGGTAAATTGTATGCTATTGACGAGAAATCGTTTGTCGCCATAAAAGTTCTGAACTGACCGTTTAAATAAGAAATGTTCGTTTCACACGATAATTCATACAATTTCCGCAACGCGTATTACCTGCGTTAATATTTTGTGCGAAGTGATAAAGAGTCTTCGTGGAAATTCCAGCTGGATTATACAATCCTATGTAACGTATGCGATCCTGAGAAATTGAGGAAATCCTGTTTTTTATCATTCGGTGAAAAGAAAATCCATTGCGCACAAGGGCATGAGCCGGGAATAGTGTGCTACTTGTTTCTCAAGTAGATTGCTATGTTTCTGTCAAGGAGTATTCGCAGGTTTTTTTAAGGCGACAACTCACCCAATTGAGGTCTTTCGGTTCTCTGCCGAACAGTACAGAAATTATAAACACGCATATAAACTGCGCAGGCGAACCAGCGCTGCAAAATCCCCTGGTAATTCTGTGTGACGTTTGTGGCAACAATTCGTAGATGCCAAGAAAATTGAATAATTTCTGTCCAAAAAAAAAATTAGACTTTAACGAAAATTCAGTCACACAAAAGGAAGCTACTGCACTAAACGCCTTATGAGCTTCTCCATTCACTTTCATTAAGATAAACATTTATTCATCAACTCACCCTCGTTATATCGGTAAATGGAGTGACAATTTGAAATATCAGATTTTGCTTCTCTTGATTCCAAAAGGCGATGGGTGCAAGACTGATGGCCAAACGTATTTTTTTGTTGTACTCGGGCATCTCCGATAGAATGACGTAAGACATGGTTGTTCCCATCGAGTGTCCGATGTAGATCAAGTCGGTCTGTCCGGTCTGTTTGAGAACGTGATCGATTGCCGCTGGCAGATCTAGCGTAGCGATCTCATGATAGCTGTCATCATCATATTACACATTACATTCCCAGCTAGGAATGAAATTCGGTGACCATTTTTTTAATTATTATTTAAAAGACTAAAAATCGAAAACAATCAATCATACGGAAATTGCTAAGAATATTGATTTTTGGCTTGGAAATGCATACCCGAAACATTCTCAAAGACATTTGGTTAATTTTTATTACTGACAAAAGAGAAATTGGAGACTAAGATAATAGCGGACTGGAGTATATTAGGTACATTCCAAGGAACTGCATTTTTGCATATGTTCGTAGAAACAACGACAAATCATGAACCTAATGATATCTGCGTGACGTAAAATTTCATCTTTGGCAAGTCTGTCAACGCACTGCTTTAGGAAGAAATAAGAAATTGTTCACTTACGTAGAATTTTATTCTCTAAGTGACCATCCGCGAGCGGAGTTTGTACGATGCAATACACAGCCGTTATAACTTGATGAAATTTAGTTTCGTGCAGTTATCTTCGGAGTCACAACAAATCAACGTATTTCTAGTATCATACCTGTAATTCCAAAACTTTTTATCTTTGGTCGTTAAATTATTGTGTGATTTGCCGTAAGAGTTGCCACGAACGTTTCCGAGCCAAACGTCGTATCCATCATCGGCGAGCAAGAGTGCTGAGAAAACAAAAAACACTTTACAACAGTAACCTCAGTGCTATTGAACGCGAAAATGATCGCGGATGACATAAAAAAAAAATGATTCAGCGCAAATAATTCTATGCATATTTTCATGTTTAACTCATGAACTCCAATTGCGTTAATGACGGAAGGAGCACTTCGGTATTTTCTCTTTCTCAAGAGTAATCGATTGAAATAAATACTTGCCGAATGATTTATTTCACATTACCGAGATCATAACCACTTCCGATGAGTACCCAGCAGTCTGAGGACGCCAGTAATCCATGCTGTATGTAAACGACGGGTTTTCCTTCTGCCGGAGGTGACTTGGGGCTACCTAAAATCCTGAAGATTTTTACATTGTAACCGTCCTTAGATGTGACTGTGTGCTCTGTGGCCGAGTATCCATATTGCTCCACCAGGCCCACCTGAAAGAATCGCGGAAATCTCATTTAAGCGGACGAAACTATAAATCAATCGCTACAATATGGTGACTTCCATATCATGACGATGATAAATTTATCGCTATCTTACCCTAATAAAAAAGTGTAAGTGTTACATCGGTACTTTATCAGGCTTTTTCCATACCACATCAGATGTGGTCCCTGGATTTTTTGTAAAATGTCTACCAAGTAAATTTTCTTACTCTTTGACGGTTTGAATTTGAAGACTTGGGATACACGCGCAAGCAATTTGCAAAAAATGTGATGAAATCAAAGCTTCCGCTATGAGGAATAACGTGACAAAAGTATAATATGACAATATAATTAATTTGCAACAGTAGTCTGGACTTGCCGTTGTCTTCGGTTTATGTACTGATCTTAACTACTAAGAATATTTTACTTGCCCATTGTTTACTTGCCCAGTGCAGTTTCAAGTTATAAGCTCAATTATTTTGCTCAACATAATGACAGCACAAAAATACTCATATAATGTATCGATAATCGGCATTGTTGATTTATTTCAGTGCTCTTTTTGCGGAATTAGAATACCAACAATTATTTTTTCGTGTCAGTAATTCCTGCTCCTCTTTCCATATTTCTTACAACTCATAATCTTACGGTGTCCATAACAACGTAGTCGTCACCGACAGCCTTAATGAGTTGACGCTGCCTATCCGTCACGTTAGTCGAATAAGGAATCACAGCAGCCAGAGCATCGTTGATCAGCTCAGAGGATTTAACATCCCTCCGCAGTGCGACGATTAAGCATCCAATAAAAAAATAATCGAAATTCATTATCGCGTATTGTTCTTAATTATCCGACACTACCGGCGTTCGGGCAAAAATAGTTCGGGAAAATATTTCGTTCGGGCAAAAAAGACCTTTTCTTCTTAAGGCAAGGCCACAAATTTGCCAAGCGTGCCGACACCGATCGGCACCGGTAAATACATTAATTGAACGAATGATAGTTTATTATTGCATGGATAAAGAAATGCGTTTCGCTAATCATTTCTTTCAGTGCGCGTGCTTTTTCGCGACAATGACTACCTCAACCGGTCAACGCGAGCTGATATACCGTCTACGCATGACATTACCGAGTCTGTCCGAGATAAGCAGTGTTACACCTCCGCACTCATTAATTTGCCTTATACTTAGTTCCACGACACAGATATAATCGCTTTGACCGAAAACCTTGCTAATCCATACCGGCAGCTCTGGATTTCTCGTCACATTTGTTATTGGTGTGAAGTTGATGTATTGAAAGAAACTAAATAATGTTACGAATCCTGTAGTAATTATTTTTTCATTTTTAATTTCTTTTTTTTAACGTGGTTCGATTACAGGATAAGGATTCGGGAATTCTTTGGTTCTTTGAATATCACAGGTAGATTTCCATAGGTAACGGAAAAATTATTGCACGAAGGAGAATTAATCGGGTTTTAATTGCATTCAATTCCACCATCCCTATTGTAATATGATTGATCGTCGGCGATTATGTGACGACCGGTTCAAATTTTAATGATAGATAATAGGATGATCAACGCGATTGGACCCCGAGTCAGTCGGTCTAAAGGGAGTTAATCCTAACGATATAATATCATTGTTTTTCCCAATTAAGTAATTTTTACTTCTCATCCAGTACGGAATATGTAATGAGAAAAAAGTATTTTTATTTTAAAAAATATATATTTCATTTCGGTCACCCTATATTTTTTCTGATAAAGTTGTATCATTCATCAGTACTGTAACTAATCGCTCGCTATTTGAATACAAATTATGCGTATCTTAGAAAAAAAACTGTTCAGTCTTTGATACGGCATTCTCACCCATATATATCCATCGTTCGAGTCGTCTTCATATATGCAATGCCGGACCGTCACTCTATTGCGAACCACAAACACACGGTACATTTACATGAGCAATACGAAGGATTTCACGTCAATCATGTATCATGTAAAATTATCCAAGTGAGCTTTGTCACGACACGTTTAGTTATTGATACGAAAAATAGGTCAAGAACGCAACTTTATTGCTATCGGATACATATTTCTATACCTGACAGTATTTCTATGAGTGGCGTGATTATAACCATTATGCGTTAAGGAGGTCGGAGCATTTCACACTAGTCAAATGAGTGCTACATTTTTTAAGTCGTTTATCCAAGCTTTCTGAAATTTCTTCGGGTTTGGGCTGAGAATGTACACTGAAGCTTACACACTCATTACTACTGCTTACCGTTTAACTACGGTGATTGCTACGGCATTACCACGGATTACTACAGTCTTCCCACTGACTCGAGCCACCGATATCGCGGAACCGCGGTCCGCGGTCAATGCCTCCGAAAATGTTTTTATATATTGCTCATCAATTTTTATGAATGTCCGCCGAAGTTATTATTAATTATTTTCAACCCATTAAAAAATGGTATCTAAAAAAACTGCGTTAAGTAACATAGAAAAGCTTATGTCATGTATCGTTTCGCAAGTTGCCAAACTGTATCATCTATCATAGTCCATGAAACTATCCATTTCTAATCGTGTAAGCAAAAAACCTTCAGGACAAATATAGATACGAAGAAAAAACCGTGCACACACAACATACAAATGCTCGTCTCCTGCGGAGCTTGATATTGTTTTGAATTAACTATGAGATCGAAAATGGACCTGATTTTTTATCGCTGATTTTAGACTGACCCGTAGCTGAAGTCGTTCGAACACGTTCTTCAGTTTTTTCTTTTTTTTTTTTGGAATATCGTAAAATTCTGGTATATTCAAGAGATTATTTTTATATCGCCTAGACCCGCTCGATCGATGTGAGGAGAAAGGAAGCTCGACTCGATGATGGTCTCTCTGGCCGAAAGCGCTGCGGCACGATCGATACGAAATGTAGGGTGAGGGGCGAGAGAGATAAAACGACTTGAAGAGGACTATTCTATGCAGTTAACATGTGGAGCAAAGTTTAAACTCGTAACACGTTAATGTGTCGAAGAAGCACAAACGGCACTATGGGCGTTCTGTCTGCATGTGCGCGAGTGAATATCCTCTCAAAACCCCGACGCCTGCAAATGAGCGAACGCGTATATCGCCCGACTCCACCGGCTCGAATGTACCGGTTGGGCTGAGTCTAATTATCTTCAGACACGAAGTGGCACGCATTTCCAGCCCCTGTTTGCTTCTATGTAGGTTAAACGCCAATGACGCGGCTCGCGAGGCTCATCCCGCTCGCATCACCCACCCGCGCGACTTTGCGAACGGTGAACAATAAAAGTGTGTCTATTTTTAAGTCCATACGCGATGTACCCGCACGCCAGTCATTAAAACCCCACCGCTGGAAAATCCCCCGGGGATCATGCGAGAACTCCGTGCTTCGTGCTCTGCGCCGGAACAGTTCAATTGGCAAATCTAGCTTCTTTTATTATTCCTCGCACACGATTATTGCATCGCCGAACCGAATTCTTCATTGGCCTGCAGAGATGTGTTATGAAAGATTTTTTTATATTTTTTCAAAATTCGCCGTTCCCGCTCTGGTAATTTATGAAAAATTATTGCAGATCTGGGCCGCGGAAACTGGAGAGGGAGAGTGCTAGTGCGGAAAGAAAAAAAAAAAAAAAAACAACGGTAAATAGCGTTAACGAGCAGCGGTAGAGAAGGAATGTCTGTAACGAAACACAAACCTACCTTTTCGTCCCATTTAGTCCGGATAACTAAGTGACGGCTTAATGATGCGTTCCAGAGTAGTTGAAAGATTCCATTGGTCGTTCTTGGTCATTGTTGGTCGTTGTTGGTCGTTGTTGGTCGTTGTTGGTCGTTGTTGGTCGTTGTTGGTCGTTGTTGGTCGTTGTTGGTCGTTGTTGGTCGTTGTTGGTCATTGTTGGTCATTGTTGGTCATTGTTGGTCGTTGTTGGTCGTTGTTGGTCGTTGTTGGTCGTTGTTGGTCGTTGTTGGTCGTTGTTGGTCGTTGTTGGTCGTTGTTGGTCGTTGTTGGTCGTTGTTGGTCGTTGTTGGTCGTTGTTGGTCGTTGTTGGTCATTGTTGGTCATTGTTGGTCATTGTTGGTCATTGTTGGTCGTTGTTGGTCATTGTTGGATGTTGCCGGATGTTGTTGGTCGTTGTTGGTTGATGACCCTCCGAATGTTTCATTATCCTACAGAGATGAGTTACGAAAGATTTTTTTTTAATTCGTAGTTCCTGGAAATTTATGAAAAATCAATGAAAATCTGGAACGCGAGAATTTGAGAGGTGAGAGTACTAGTGCGGCAAAAAAACAACAACGGAGAATCGCGTTAACGAGCAGTGGTAAAGGAGGAACGTCTGTAGCCTAACACAAACCTACCCTTTAGTCCCCTTCAGTCCGGCTAACTGACAGCTTAATTATGTGTTCGGGGGTAGTTGAAAGGTTCCAAAGCGTCGGTTGTTGTACGCTTTCCCTAACAACGTTGCCCAGTTACACGCTTCGCGGACGGAAGCGGCCGGGCTCGCCTATCATGTAGAAGATCAAGCTTTTGGTATGCAAAAGAGAGTAGAAGTAGAGTGAGAAGTGCTTTACCGAGCTGCGGCTGCTGTGTCGGCACGCTGGGAACGCACCTCCGACGCACCAGCCATGTATGTCACCTCTATATAGTTGCGAAGCTTCGACGAGGCTCCAAAGCACTGTGGGTTTCACAAGAACTTGATGAATATATACGCGGAGCCGCGTAACCATCGAACTTCCGCTGCTTCGGTTGCTTCCGTTTGTTGCGGTCTTGTTTGTCACTCACCGGTACGCGTTATCCGCCTGATTGACGCGAACCAGATCCGGGAGCATCGGATGTTCGAGGGAGAACAGCTACCGCTGTTACACAGCGGCCTCGTTCACTGGAAACTTTTCGTGCTCGTAATCCGAATGCACGATGCGTCGCGAAAGGATCCCCAAGTCCTTAGCCGAGAATGGGGGCAACATTCTTTTTCGCATATTGCCGGGTGACATGGCCAATCGTCATATTTCATTGAATCACTTATCTGCTCTACGTAGTTTACTAAAGGGATTTTTTAAGGAATTGACGTTTTGTTTAGTAAGTGAGGCGTCGACCGATGAATTCACTACATTTGGCAATATCACTCGGGTGACGTGGCCATTCGGAGACATTTTCCAATACCGTTGTGACGACTCTGGTAGAAATTTTGAAGTGGTGCATCAGACCCTGATAGGGTTCGGGAAAGGTAGCGTCCTGGTATAAACTCGATGCAACGGTTTCAAAAATCTACAAGGGTCATTCTTGGATCTAATTTGTCGAATCTTCCTCGCCAAATACTGACGAATCATTTTTATATAGTTTCATATTTACGTATTGTTTATCTTCCTCAATATCCAACACTTTTCCAATGGACGTATTAAATCTCATATCGATGAAAAAATAAGAATTCGTAGCCATAATATCCTTCATTGACCCACCCTGTAGCTCTTGCACTCGTTGCATTACTCACGTCGTTTACCCGCCCCTCCTCAACCCTCCTCATCCCCCTCAGTTTGGTACACCGCGGGCAAAGCGACGTAATCTTACCCTTTTCCGTCGATTGGCCTTAACGCGAGTGCACCGACGAAGCCGTAAAGAGCCTCGCGCGCACGGCGCGTCCGGGTTTTTCCCTCGATTGGTAAACCCTGACGGTCTTCGTTAAACCTGCACCTACGTATTACACTGAGCTTAGCGCGACGGCTGTGTACCGTGGCTCAGCGAAGCCGTTGTACCGATGCCAGCGTACAACGCTGCTCTACACAGTGCAACATCGAGCAGAGAGTCTAGGGATACGGCAGAGAGACCGACGCAGTAGAGACTTTCGCTCGGTTGACTGGCTCAGCAAGAGCAAAAATACGAAACGCAGTGTAGGATAAGAAATGAAAAACAGAACCTGGGAGAGAGCACAAATGGTCGCTCACTATCGCGCGTGCTTCTTCGCTATTTTCTGTCGCAACCATCACGAATTTGCGTTAATTAATTTTTGTGAAAAAAATGACTTCTCGTGACATACAGCAGGGATTCAAGGAGTCTTAGTTAACCTACTTTGCTTCGATACATGCAACAAGGAATATCAATTCCCCATCACGCTTCCGTAGATCACGTGTCTGCTGGGCACTGCACGTGAAAATGATCGAATGTTTCTTACTATAATGATGCTCCGGAAAAATCGGAAAAAAATTACTAGTGTATCTTGACGATAGAACGTGTTACTAGAATTTTTACAGATTTTTCCTGCTTGATCCTCTCACGTGGTATTATCTTTGGTACAATCATTTTTTTCTTTTTTTCTTTGAACAGAAACGAAGAGATCGTTTGGGAATCGTATTAATGTATTTGCTTTGGCCGTGGGGCTGAAGTTTTAACGAGCATACACGAGATACATGGCGAATTGAGCATCAGTGTGGAACAAAAGGTTGCTGCGCGTACAAATAATGGAGAGTTTTGTACTGTAACGATGCTCCGGAAAAATCGGAAAAAAATTACTAGTGTATCTTGATGATAGAACGTGTTACTAGAATTTTTACAGATTTTTCCTGCTTGATCCTCTCACGTGGTACTATCTTTAGTGCCATCATTTTTTTTTCTTCTTTTCATTGCACAGAATCGAAGAGATCGTTTGGGAATCGTATTAATGTATTTATTTAGGGCTCGGGTCCGAGGCTTTAACGAGCACACACGGCGGATCGAGCGTCGCCGTGTAATAAAAGGTTGCGCAAATAAAAAAAGAAGGGCAAAAAAAAAAAAACAACAACAATCTTAGAGAAAACTCGTCGTCTCGGCTGTATCGCTCGCTCGCCCACGGGATTATTCCAGCACGTGCCGCCCCTCATATTTTCCGGCAAGTTAGGTCGCTCGCTCCCGCTCCGTACGGGGGAGACCATTCGTCTTTCGTCGTCGTCGTTCTGACGGCCAACTTTACATCGCTCGGTTCTATGAATATTGTAAGGCAGCCTGCCGGCTCGGTCACGGCGAACACGGGAACAAAACAAAAATTGCGACCAAACACTTAGACCTTTATGCCTTATACTATAAACCCGAAGCTGAGAATATGATTTTTTTAATCCGTGCTACCTCAACGATGTTTTTTCTTTTATAAACTAAAAAATAAAAAGAAACCCGATTTTTTGTAATCGATTCTTCAATTTATCGCAATTTTCGATACGCTAGAAAAAATAAAATCGCTTGCGGTTTGCCAAAGGAAATTTGTTTTATTTTAATTCCACTTTGAAACAATGACGGCAAGACTGCCACGGTGACGTGTTATCGTTTCAAATCCGAATGGAATTGTAAAAATTTAGAGTAGAATTGAAACGACAGATTTTTCTTTGGCAGCCCGCAAGCGAATTTTACTCGAGTCATTGACATTTTTAATTAATTGTGCTCTTCGTACCTCTCGCACAATGAGATCCAAGCTAAGTAATTTTTCCATTACTCTGTTACAGGTAAGGAAATTCCCGAGTATCCATGCCAGCGATTTTCATCCGAGCAGGTATTCGCGCGAATAACCGAAGGACCGAGCAGAGATAAAAAAAAAAATCCTTTCCTAAAACCTTTTACTTTCTTCCCACATCCGGCGCGTCACCGCAGCCGCTCGCGCGCAGGAACGCCGGTGGCTCCGGAAGCTTTTCGACCCTCGGATATCCCTCGGGTCAAACCCCGTCTAATCCTCGTAAAGTTTTTAACATGCCGCTCGCGAAAGCGGAAGCTACCTTGTTTCTCATTGCGTCTCCGCTGGGCCGCCGTTTTCCGTAGCGCGCCCGCTCGCCATCTAATTTCTACTCGGCTCCAATTACTACCCCAATTACTCGTCGGCCCGAATGCACCGGGAGGTCTCCGCTCGGCCATCGCGCCGTCGCCCTCCGCCAGGACGGCAGGCACGTGAGAAGAAATTGTTACCGTTTCGCGCGGTTTCTTGCTTTAAGAAGGAAAGTCTCGGCCTGGCCGCTTCTTGCCGCCGGGCTCCGCACAGGCCTGACGGCACTCGCCGGTCCTGGACTTCATTCACTTACCATTACACCGAGACGCCGTTCGCCGGGGGGCGGTTGAGAGTAGAAACGAGAAATAAAGCGCATAGAGCCAGCGGCCACTGAAACCGAGAAGAGAATAGCGGAGGAAACGGGCCTGGCAACGGTCGAGCGACGGTCGACTACAAAACTGTCGCACTTTACCGCACAACCGTCACTGGCAACGAAGGAAGGAAGTAGTTAGGTTTTATAACCCGAGCAATAATCGTTTCCACGGGGCGCGGGGACGAAGGGTGGGTCTATGACGGCGCTGGTGTGTCTGGGGTTCAAGACGAAGGCGGTCGACTGCGCGTCCAATACTCGGGAGTTCTTTGCAAAATGTATGGATACTGGAGGCCGCATGTGAGGGGGCGACGGCCATGGAGGCCGAGAATGTTCCAACCACCGGCGGGGATGGCAAGAAAAATAATAAACCAATGGTCAAGATTTTCTTAGCCGTCTCCCTGGCAAAGTTTTCCATTGAGCGCTTAATGGTGATAAATGGTATCGAAAGGTAATCGACGGGATTTTAACGGAAATTTACTTCTATACGCTATAAAAGCCGAAATTTCGAGAATATAGCGTATGGGAGTGTTTTCGGATTTTGAAATCCACTTCTATACGCTATGAAAGCCGAAATCTCGAGAATATAGCGTATGGGAGTGATAGGAGAAAGTTGGCGCCTAATGGGGGCGTGAAGTTGGCTGCTAATAGGGACAAACATCCAAACCAACAAACAAACAAATCCACAGTTTTGTAAAATATATGTAAGATATATTTAGACAGTGTAAAAAAGTGGATAATTATATATAGTCTGTTTTTCCGCGAACGGGAATGCCAGCGGGCTAAAAGTACCATACAACGAATGGGAAACTGAATGGCATATTCAATGGTATATTAAACGGTAGAACAAGTGGGAATGATACCATTTGCGCAATGGTATAATTGAATTACCTTTAACACATAGTTAATGGTAATCAATTGGATTTTCAATGGTAATTAGTCAGAGAAATAGCCAAGGGTCGGACTGGCCGCAAAAAGCGGCGTCAACCGCGAGGGAGGTAAAAATTTCGAGGATTGAATCCGGTCGGGTCGTTTTTATTTCGCTCAAGGATATAATTAGTTATTACGCGAAAGACGAATTTTTTTTATGTTTAATGAATAGGTTGTTTTTTTGTCAATCGTATCAAAGATTAAAGTTAGTATGAGGATTTTTTTTTTGTTTTAATTCCTCCAGCGGCTCCGCGCTATGCAGCTACACGGGGTAGGTTAATTTTCTAGATGAAAAAATTACAAAGCACATTCTTGATAATAGCGACGAGATCAAAGGACCGTTGCCTCGAGGCAACTGGCCAGGGACCACACAATCACCGAGCCCTGGACAACGAGTTTCGCCGTTCGTATAACTCTCTCCTGATTTTTGTTTTTCGGTATATTTATTTTTTCGCGAAATATACAGATATATGGCGGGGACTATCGTATCGCATTATACGGTAGTCAAACGGGCGGCAGCGAATAATAAAACAAACAAAGCGGCGATAACAATGGCTCGGTACGAACAATGGTTGAACTCGATAGACGGATGAAAGTACTTAAATTGAAACGTCCGAAGACACGTCGTATTGGCGGACGTGGGGCCGTGTGGATATTTTTTTTACAGCTTGTCGTTCGTTGGTAAAAAAAAAAAAATATTCAATTTCCCGACAATGGACATTCGCCGTGAAGGGCATAATTTTCTCTATTTTTTGTTTCTCGGAGGAAGCTGTGCGTTAATGAAACAAATTTTTTTGCAACGTCAATCTACCGAGCTGAAATGCGACAAATTGAGCTACGAATAAATACCAGGTCGATAAGTAACAAAAACCGACAAACGGTCCAGACTTGAAACGATCTTGATTTTTCAATAGATGTCTGTTCATCTTCTTCATTCTTTGATTTGCAGCGTCAAAGCGACCGCGTTTATGCCATAATAAAAATTTTAGAATTTAAAATTGGGTCCCGAAAAGGCCCCAACAAAGTCTTTGGAGAACCGTAACAAATGCCTATTTAATGCTCTTCGTACAGATTCTCGTTGATCGATTTGAATATCAATCGTAGAAACGTTTTCAAATTTCTGCTAAGGTATAATGCTCCTCCGTTTCAGGCGAAGGTCCAATCAATGGTTACCTCGCCCCTTGCCGGCCGTACCCGGCCTTGCATCCCCCGACACGCCAGCCATTATATCAGTCGACGGAATAACAATGGAAGAAAAAAAAAAATGATATTCCACGAAGAAAGCGATCAATGCGCCGGATCGATGGTGCGAAGCTCTGCGAGCCAAATTATTTCCATACAACAAACCCGATAACAACGATCCTAATGAGCGATCTACCGAGCGCGCGAGTTAAGCCGCCTGATTAAAAGAGTCCGCGGGTCGCGGTTGCGTACGAATATGTCCGTTTTCATCTCCGTATATCTGCAAACCGCTGGCCTCGCCCGAAATCGCGCATTCGTCGGAATATCGCCTCTCGGCCGCTCGGGGCCGGGCCAAACATTGGCAATTAATTTCGCGCCGGTTCTACGAGTGTACAGTATCTGTCCATTATCGCAGCGGTACGGAGAGCTCCGGGGAGTCGTGTATGTGACAACCAAACAGTACGGGCATACCTCGTTCGTACGGCTCACCATCCCCTTTCCTCGCGACTACGGTTTTCCCGGCGTACGAAGCCCCCGGAACATTCGGCACCGGTTGTACATGCCAAGAGGAGGCGCGCGAACCCCGAGCGTCGATCTCCGGCCGGGCGTCCCTTCGCGATACGCTCTCCACGGACGAGTGTGTTTGGTCCTATCTATACGCCATCGGCGAAACCACCCTTCGAAAGCCCCACGGGCCTATTTCAAACGCTACCCGTTCGAGAATGCGTTTCGTCGCATGCCTATCATAATAAACGACTCTGCAGTTGCGGCGGTTGTTACGTGTTAGCCGGAAAACCAGAAACAGAACTGTCCGACCAGCGTCGCCCGCAAGCGGGTATATCCACCTAACAGCCTCACTTCGATCTATTACACGCTGCCATGGAAAACACCGATCCGGATGCCCGCTGAGAGGAATTAACCCACACCCGCTCTGGTGTACAGCGGGCGTTTAACATTGATGCATTCGCAACGTCGAGTGGCCAAAGAAAAGCAGAAGTTACGTTTTTCCACTGCATTTTGTTGTCCGTTTTCCATTCGTTCTGTTTTCGACTCCTGCCGAATCGGCTCGCGGTACCTTGGGTCGGAAATATCGTCCTGTCGAGCCGCGTCATTGCCGGCGAGGCAGCTTCGTCGCTCGAGATGTTGCAGAAGCCTTGGACGACCCTCTGCTCCGACGCGTAGTTCACGCCGATGAGAGACAAGAATCACCAGGTCGGTCTGGTTTCGTCAGTGCAGCGGATGACCCCACTTTATCTCCCATGAAGGGTCCCCGTCGTGCTGCGCCGAATGTTTCTAGCGTCGGTGTAATGCGGCCTCTCATTCCCTGCATTCTCACGGAAATGGTAACTAATGTTAATGGCCAAACAACGGACCCACCGCGCGGACTTACCGGTCGTCCTTAATGGAACATTCAGCTCCTACAGCGCTGCTTCTCTGTTATCTCTTATACTCCTCTTCGCGATCCTTGCTTCTCAACGCTGCTGCAGATGAAAAAAGAAACACAGACCCAACTGACCACGAAAGTGAGCACGGTTAGTTGAGATCTTGTCTGAAAATCCTGCGGAAGTCCACCGGGACTGCTCCTGTTACGGAGGTTGTCGTGAAGATCAGCAACGAGACATCTCGGAAAAGAACCGTGCGGTTGAGACAATGGGTCGTAACAGTTGTAGAGCAGATGCAAAAAGATGCGAACAGTACGTTCGAAGATCCGGTGCGAAAAGGGTTGCAATCTTGAGGTAAGACGGCGGCGTCTCTTTTGCTGACCTCGTCGGTGAGGAGAAGGCAAAGAATTTTTTTTGACGGATCACGCGGCACTCTACTTTTCCATACGTAGCTCCCCACTGACGCACACGGTTGGCGGATGGTATTGGAAGAGAACCCGCACGTCATACGAACTTCTCCGGGTGTGTTTCTGCATGCACTCAGAAATATTACCGTCTTCCCATCGCTTCTTGCACGTCTGGCGCATCTCTTTTGAAGAATCAACGTGTGCCGTCTTCCCCCTGGGCTACCACGATCTTTTCATCCTCCGTTCGCATTCTGCGTCTTACACCGTAGGGAAAGAACGCGACCGTGTGGTAATTCTTAAAATGCTTCCTGGTTCATCTCCCGCTGGTAGCGCCAGCATGGCTTCGCGTCAATTCCCATTCACCCTTTTGAAATGATTTACCAATGTGAGCATTTGTTTCTAAGATCAAGGCTGTTTCACTCAGCATATACGTTCCGGATCTTGGCATTGATCTCGCCCATATTTCAAGGGTTTTAGACAGAGGATCGTCACACTTCGCTCTTTCGGCTGCTCCCGAGGTGCTGAAAATGGTCAATTTATAAAATTTCGAAAAAATTACAAGTAGCGTGTGTTTTGAGCCGGAAATGGGCCACTTGAAGCCAATGGAGGTGGTAAAAAATCGATATCTCGAAAAAAAATATTTGGCCATTTTAAAAGTGGAAAAATGAGAAGGGGGTACCCTTACCATTTTTCGACAAAAATGGTATTTTTACAAAAAAATTTTTTAGAATTTTTTCGTTAATGAAATCGGTTGGTAAATATGCCACTTGAAAACAATGGCGGAGGTTTTAATTCGATATCTCGAAATTAAAAAAAAAAAGAGCCGTTTCGCAAAATTTAACACAGGATGTGTCCTCTTCGCCATCGCGGAAACTGCCCTAACAAAAAGTCTCCCTTCCACTTCTTGCGACTCGTCAGCGTGTTGCCTTTCAACCTCCAAGCATTTTCGACTGGTTCGGAGGCCAACCGTGGGTCGGCTTCGACACTCCGTTCCTGAGGTGGGCGATCCGCCATCTCTGCACTGGCCAATCCTCGCAGCGACACGATACCGAAGTGACGTGGGAATCTTTCCTCGCCAATGTACGGACCGGACATCGGGACAAGCTTTTTCCTTCTCGAAAGGTTGACTATCGACACTCGGTATTTTTTTACTCGACGCATGAACGTGCGTACGTATAGCGAGCCGGGCTCGAAGTACGTACGTGATGGACACGAAATGGTTGTCCCTCGGCTGCGCCGCCAGCTCTCACAGGTACACTTCGATCCAGCAAAGAGCTCTTCAACCTTCTTGGCGTGCCTACATACGGCGCCGAGGCTGAACTTCGGTCGTTTCTCGCGCGCCGCTTGCTCTTTCGCATCACGGAGACGCTTATAAAATGGTACTCTCACCCGAGTACGCTTCGCGAGACACTCCGAATATCCTGCTGGATATCATCCCGTCGAGGATGAGCACTCCACAATTTATGTTGCAAACACGGCTTTCCTTATTCCAGTGAAAACAAAATTGGGAAGAAAAAAAAAAATTTACATTAGAGTACACGAGGGAAATTTTCAAATAATAATAGTAGTAGTACTAGTTTATTGCCAGATATATAAGTGGGGCTAGATTTTATGTATGACATATCCTAATGAGGTTTATTATTATTATTATTATTATTATTATTATTATTATTATTATTATTATTATTATTATTATTATTATTATTATTATTATTATTATTATTATTATTATTATTATTATTATTATTATTATTATTATTATTATTATTATTATTATTATTATTAATTAATTAATTAATTATGAAGCTGTGGGACGGCGTCCTTTGAGATCCAACTCCAAATACAAATGAAATCAAAACATAGAGGCAATGCCAAAAGCACAAACAATTATAGCGACGATATTCACATGGAATATATTTAACATTCGATGGAACTACAAAATAGAGGAGTGAATATGAATATGATAATAAATACAAGCGTACGAAGCTAAAGCATCCGAATCGCTCCAATCGTTATACCAATAGATTTTCGCGTTGTATACTGCTAATTGGCCATGGGCGAAGTCCCGCAGCAACGCTTTTCCTTCTATTGAAAAAAGTATTTTTATCTCACCTAACACAGGGCGTGGACTTGATAATTAAAATAGAATTCGGTGTATTTCTTCGCTGATCATTCTTTCGAGTTGCCGATGAGTTGTCCGACTGGTATATTTTTGATGCATCTCTCATGTTCGTTGTGGGTTGAGTGCGCAATGGCTCGATATTTTCCATTTGGGTCGCGGCGAATCGTTCGGAAAGTTCTCTGGTTCTCGTTCTCGTGGATGTAATTTCCGTAGCTTCATACAGAAGAGTAACGCGAGGGCTGCGAGGCGGATTATCGGAATGAGACGGATACGCGTCGGACGACAAATGGCCGCGAATAACATTTATCGCTGTTCAATGCTCTTTTTTTTTTGTTTGTCTTATCCATTTCCGAATGTAACGTCGAGAGAGAATCATAAATTCCTGAACGCATGGCTGAAACAGGTGTTGAGAATTCGCGATGTCCGATTTCGTGACGTCATGAACATCTGTACATGTCGCAGTCGAGGGGGCGAAACGTACAAGTCACTGGTGCGCGTTCCGAGCACCTCCGGGGCACTGCGAGGCGGAGTCAGCCACGCGCGTTGCAACCCGCGTCGGATAATACCGTGGCACGCATGATTACGCCTGCCGTATTGTCCCCGGGTATCTGCATTAACTTGGCACGGTGCAGTGAGATATACGACGGAATTTCCATGCTCTCGCGTACTTATACCCCATGTGTCCCGCGTTCACCCTACGCTATGTATACCGTAATTTCTACTGTGCTCCGCCGCAGCGATACATATTCCGTGAATTCGCGTCCTCGGCTCGCAAGAGGGTGCGTTATAAACGTGTTAATTCAACCTAACTAGCCGTCACAGGTACGCGCTGCGGAAACGTTGCTGCATAGGATGCGACGTCATGTCGGTTGACTGAGATCACAGGGGCGTATTTTCCGTGTACGACACACACAAGAATCGTCAACCGGGGTTCAGTGACGCTTAGATGTCAATCGTCGTTTCCAAACCTTTGGCCAACGACCGGTCGGCTATTGACTGACCGATCGTTGCTCTGCCGATTTTAGACCAACAATCGATCGATAGTTGATTGGCCAATGTGGGATCGACTCTCGTCGATCTTGGGGTCAGTATTGGTTGCCACTGTACGGCCGGATTCGTCATCCGAAGCTCCGTCGATGATCTGCCATGCCTTCTGTGTTTATGTTGGCGCTATGGTCGATGTCGAGTTGATTGGCGATTGGCCAAGTCATCCAAGGCTCAATCGATGATCGGGACAACCTCGCATGCCTATGCAGACGCTATCGGCAACGAGGTTCCAATCATCCTGTGCGAGCCACGTACTGTCTCGCATGTGAAACGGTACCGGGGAAGGTGTAAAACTCGTAGGCTGGCGTTGAAAAGCATTAACTAGCACAAAGATATTTTTCCAACATAGGGGAGAGCGGGGCAAAATGGCACAGCGGGGCAAAACGGGATAACGAGATAAAACGCAATTTTCCAATAACTTTTGGATGGTGGCGATGGTGGTACGTGGGGCAAAACGGGTTGGAAAATGCGAATGTGTCGTTGGAACAAAATGGGGCGCCCAAAGATTATTGGAAAACTGAGTTTTGCCCTCGCTGTCCCGTTTTGCCCCGCTGTACCATTTTGCCCCGGTCTCCCCTACACGTAATAACATTGCCGATTTTTGGTTTTAAAGATCCACCGCTCGTAATAGGTAAACCACGATGACGACCCAATTGCCGGGTCAGTTTTTTTATACATAGTAATCATGAAACTGGAACACAAAGGTGTCTCACATAATTTACGGTTATTATTTTCACCTTGTAGACGTGAATAAGACTCGATCTCCTGTTCGAAGTCACCCAAGCCCCAAGACGTCTTTCGTGCGTCATTGAAGTGGGCTTTGGTCGACATCGTACAATTTTTTGACGACTTGACGGAAGCTAACGAGATGCTGGCGTCCTGTCGAATATTGATGGCTGAATAATGTTCGTTGGTGGGAATCTGCGCTGGCATGCTGCGAAAATGACGATGACGACGGCAGCCTGTCGGAACGACGCGTACGGTGGCGTTGTACAGCTTCCGGCAGTTCGAAAATGAATGAGCGAACCGGTGTGAGAAAATAGGTGCGCCCCAATAGGTGAACTTGGAAGAGCTCTCTCGCACGCTCGGAAGTCACCTCGGGATGTTGGATAAATTTCCCGAACAGGAGATTACCCCAATAGCGAACGAGTTCGGTGCTTCTGCGTTCTCTCGGTGTTCACGACCTCCTCTACGTTATTACCGGATAAGTTCGCCTCTCTGGCGGTGACGACGAGTTATCCCTGCTACGTAACGCCGCTGAGGATAGACGACGTTCTGCCATGCAGAAGGATAACGACCTGATAGCGGGAGGACTCTCTTTAAAAATACATTTTTCGCCCAGGCTGATGTACAGTCGCTGCCCAGAGCTATCCCGCGATAATGCTATCGCGTTTCGAGTCTTATATTCAAAGGGATGCTGTTTTACTGCCCCGACCTTGAGCTGCAGGAGCAGATCGAAGTACTTTCTACCGTCGGATTTACAAATGTTAATTAATGAGTGTAACGCCCTGAAAAAAAAATCCCCCTCCCCCTTCCCAAAATAGTACTTTGTGATATAAGTGCGAAAACGCGGTCTTTCGACGAAGGTTGTGAAGTTGGCCGCACGAACCGGAAGCGAGTACCACAGTAGCTCGAGACGAACTACTTCCCAACCGCAGTCTCGAGACCGCGCTTTCGTACAAGTATCGCGTACGACTTTTTGTAATAAATACACACGAGTGTTACTTTTTGTGCCGGTAACGTGGCGAAAGCGTGCAAAAAAGTAGCCAGAGTTTCAAACAAGTGTACAAAAAAGTAACTAGGGTGTTAAAGAAATGCGAAAAAATAACTACGGTGTTAAAAAAGTGTGCGAAAAAGGAACCAGTGTCAAAAGCGCCACTTTACCACTTGTCCGCGTACGTGCGCATAAAGTGGAACTTTTTGTGCGTGTGTTACAAAAAATCGATCTCCGTTATTTCGACACCTTTTCTTAAAATAATTTTTCATTTGTTCGAACTCGGGACTAAAATTTGAAGGTGAAAACTGGTTTGATGCTCCCTCAAGGCAGTGACACAGAGTGAATCGAGTCGGTTATCGACGTGAGCGATCGCTCCGGCTCTCCCTCGATTGTACTCATTCGATACTTGAATCCCTTTATCACTGTCCCTCATCTTGGCTACCCGATAACCTTCTCCATACTGCCTCGCCACACCTCACGTCACTCCAAAGATCGATCCAATTAACTGTTCTCCGCAGTGAGCCGGGGCAGTCGATGAGACTAGCGGAACGTGCGGCGTTCCCTTTTTTTTTTTTTTTTTTTTTTTTTTTTTCGTTCGCTCGACCGGCATTGGCACCTTTCGGCTCTCTCCCTCGATCCATGAAGCCTCGGGTTTATACGAAGTTTAGCTATTACGCCACTCACCCCACACAAAGCAAAACAATTACGTTATCAACGGGTGAAGGCTCGAGGGCGAATAATAACGGAGTTTCTGTCTGCGATCGGCATGTATGATCGGTACGTACAGATGTCGGAGCTTTCGAATTTAACCATCATGCACCCCCGTCGTCCGCCGGACGATTTTCTCCCCCGCCATTTTCGCCTCTCTGTACGGCCCCCCGCTATACACGTACGTCGAACCGGGCTGTATCTCCGTTCTCGCACCCAACCACGTCTCTCGCTCGATTGACTTAATCGCGCCCAACGTTGTGCACCAATTATTTCGGTGCGAGGCGGACGTCACACACCGCGAGCGAACAAAACTCGCAGTGTCGACGACCGGGACACCCCCTGCTGGCCAACGCTAATGTCGCGGAACGGGCGAGACTCTTCATTTTTTTTTATTTTTTTTTCTTTCATTTTACTCGTCCACACTAGCTTTCACTCTTACCACATCGCTGCCGGGTATTAGGAAAAGAAGAAAAAAAAAAAGTGACTAGAGAAATAAATGGGTTGCAGCGATCGGTAACGTGAATATGGATTTTTTTTCCGATTTTTTTTTTTTTTCAAATCGGAAACACTCGACTCGGAAATAAATGGCGAATATTATTCGCTCTCGATCGTTTCCCATTCGAAAATTCAATTTCGTCGGACGTACCGGAAAATATCGTTGCGACGTGGATTTCTATTTTTTTAAGCAGTTTTTTTAATTCAATTTTTTTTTTCCGTAGTGCTGTGAAGTCCTGCGTGAGCCGATTTTGAATAAATTACGGAGACACCAATATTTTTTTACCTCCACTCGAAGCCTTTCTATTGTTCTCTGTGTTATGTTTTTTTTTTTTTTTAAGAGCTTTTCATTTTACACATGCACAACGTTCAGAAAAAATTTGCATATTGAAAAATTGGTGGTCGATTTTACACTGAATGACACATATATCTGTGTGCGTCCGTCTGTGCACTGCAAACAGCCACGCATTCGAAAACATTCGTACTCATTTACCACCGACATTAACGATTCGTTAGTGTACAGCGGAGTTGACAAATATATATCGAGCTGAGAGAAACAGAGCGATACTGTGAGATGGGACAAAATACATAACAGTAACATGAAGCCCATCGGTAATGAAAACGAGTAACAGGGGAAGGAGGGGGGGCGGGGGGGGGGGGGGGGGGGGGGGGATAGTTGATATCGAAAATCCAAGCGCAAGTGCAACAGGCCTCAATATATTCGGCCGAATATATTCATGAAAATTCATTTCCCAATACCAAGTAACAACAGCCAGTGGAAATTTCGGACTCCCAAGGGAGGTAACAAACTGCAGCAATGTGACCGAAATAGGTCAACGGGCTCGGGACGGAGCGATTGACTTTTGTAAAATTAATTCGTTGCACCGAAAAACGTAGCGCGTACGACTTTAGATACTCAGTGAAAATGTATGTCGACAAAACAGTTTTAGAATCCCTGTTTGTGATTATTGTAAGTCTTGCCGCGGGTCGATCTCTTCCCAACAGCCGTGTTTAGGCCCAGATTATTCAAATTCGCCCTGGATCGGTTTTTTTCCAAGAGCCGCATCAAGCTGTAATTACAGTAGAACCTCGATTAACCGGGTGCGGATCAACCGGGCGGCGGTTTAACCGTGCCACTCTTTCTTTTTTTTTTCTTCAATAAACTTTTCTATTCTTAATATACTTTCATACATTAGTTGTTGAGTTCGTAAGTCTTACCCTTCTTTTATATGCTATACCACTTCTATATGCTATGAAAGTCGAAATCTCGAGAATATAGCGTATGGAAGTGATTTTGGATTTTGTTTTTTTTTTTTCGAAATTCACTTTAGTATGCTATGAAAGCCGAAATCTCGAGAATATAGCGTATGGAAGTGATTTCGGATTTTTGTTTTTTTTTTTTCGAAATCCACTTCTGTATGCTATGAAAGCCGAAATCTCGAGAATATAGCGTATGGGAATGATTTCGGATTTTTTTTTGTTTTTTCGAAATCCACTTCAGTATGCTATGAAAGCCGAAATCTCGAGAATATAGCGTATGGGAATGATTTCGGATTTTTTTTGTTTTTTCGAAATCCACTTCTGTATGCTATGAAAGCCGAAATCTCGAGAATATAGCGTATGGGAATGATTTGGGATTTTTTTTTGTTTTTTCGAAATCCACTTCAGTATGCTATGAAAGCCGAAATCTCGAGAATATAGCGTATGGGAATGATTTCGGATTTTTTTTGTTTTCTCGAAATCCACTTCAGTATGCTATGAAAGCCGAAATCTCGAGAATATATCCTAAAGCGTCAATGTCTTCCCCGGCAAGACTCTGACTGTGCTGATTTTTTATGACAATGTTCACTGAAAAGTCTTCGACTATGACGATATTTTATGACACTTTTCACTGCGAAGTCCCACCAAAGATCTATTCGAATCTAAAAAACTGATATTATGAAACTCTTCAGATCGTGCAGCGACTTTGATCGTCACGCCGCAGATGCGGCGTCTCCGGACGTTCTCCTTTTGTCTTCAAGGACCTCTAGAACAAGTGAACATTTTTCGAGGATACTCGAGGCAGACGTGCAGGCGGTAGGTGTGAGCCCGAACGAGATAGAAAGAAGAGGAAGAGCGACGGGGGGATTGTGACGTGCGAGACGAAGAGACGTCGCGGTGACGAGAGGAAGCCTGAATGGAGCCTGCAGGGGTGGCTCTTTTCGTGTTTTTCGAGGTGTCGGGGAAGGGAGTGGGCGCGTCTGCGGGAGGGATGAAGTGAACGTGTGCGAGGGCGAGGGTCAGAAGGTTCGCCCGGTTAAGGGGTGGAGAGAATGAGGTACGCGAGGAGAGTACCCTTAATTGTAACAAACAACCGTTTTTATCCGCACGTTGAGGCGCTCCTCTTGCGGCACAACGCTGGAGGAGGCTGAGCGACAGAATGGGAAAGAATGAATGCTAGCCAAGTACCCGGGTTCGCTGCAACCCACCCAGAACCCGCAAGGCTTTCACGAAATCCTTCAAGATTCTCTCAGCGCCATTCGCGAGTTTTCTCTCTCGAGCTTTTTCACCCGGATATCTCGTCTTTGTGCCTCGGTGCTGGGGGCACTTGCAGCGATCCCGGAGGCCACAATGATTTTCCAACGGAGGCACGTCGGGGTATCAGCAATGAACAACTGTCGGAGTGACGGTACCTCCGGTCCGATATAATTAATGAAGGATGTTGCTCGACAAAGGACGAAATCCCGCGAGCAACGGCTCTCATATATTTTAGATGAAAAACTAGAGAGCAGGAATTTCATTGGTCTAGGAAATACACGGTACAACAGGCTTGGATTTTTAACAAATGTTTGCGATATTTACCTTGTAAATTTTACAATTTTTTTTATAGCAGGGGGGCAAGATGGGAGAGTGGGGCATATTCCAATTTTGTAATGATTTTTGGATTCCCAATTTTGCCCCATCGATTCATCCGGATTTTTTGCCCCGTTTTGCCGCACTGGCTCAGCTAAAAATTATTGGAAAATTGTGTTTTGCCCATTTTGCCCCGCTCTCCCCTTTGTAAATTAACCCTTTTGGCCCTCGTCTCATCGATCCGGGTACTCACATTTGAAACAAACAAACATAACAAATGAAACAAACATAGAATATCATCGTACAATCCATTTCTCTGTTTTATCGACGAGTAACTGATTACAAACTTCACAAAATTTCCCTGCTAGGAACGATTTTCTTAACACCATTCCAAGACTCATTAATTTTAGAATATCGATTCGGTTAAAACGAGTATTTATCAACGGAGTAATTTTTCAGAATGGAATACGTGAACGAGAATTCTTTCATACTTCAACCTTTCTCCAGGTAATAAGCATATCCCGGCACTACTCAGGTCACTATCAGGGCACAATAGTCAGCGGACTATTTGATAAAAATTCTTGCCCTCGGAGAGTGGAACGGATTTATCTCTGACTAGTTTCAGGCCGCACCGGATAAACATAACCGACTTTCATCTGCAGCACACCTGTCTCCACAAAGTACGACATTCCCTTCCTCCCCCTCGCAGCCGTATTCTCATATTTTTCCTCCTACATGGATCCACCGTAGGAATCGCTGACGGGGCCGAGTGGCGAGTCGTAGGAAAGTAGCGAGCGCTGCACTCGGTGTTTTCCTCGTCGACCGAGGAGACGGATTCTCCGGTTGCCGCCTCGGCCCCTCTTTCATGTTTTCCTTCGCCAGATTGCTTCGCCGTGAGAGTACGGCGGGACGAACAAAACAAGCCCAAAGGTAATATGAGGTCTGGCCCGCCAGTCTCGACGTGAGGAGTCCCTGGAAATCCCGCTTTCCGCTGGTCCCTCTCAATTCCTCGTCCTCGCCGCCGCTCCACCTTTTCCGCGGCCGCTCCACCTTCGCATACCTGGGCTCAACCCGGCGCCTCGACTCCGGCCCGCTGGCCTCGCCGAGCCAAGACTTTGATTCAACTTTCATTTAGTTTGTGCGCCCCGCCGACAAGGAATACAATTATAAAACGTCCGACGAGGAGCGAGGAAACCACTCTCAAGATCCTATTCCGTACGTCCCTGACGTGGGATGCAGAATCACCCCAACCCTCCCACTCATCTCCTGCTCTGGGAACATTAAATCCGTTAAAATGTTCCTCTTCTCAGAACCGATATTGAACGTCGGACGAAGTCACCCGCAGCCGGATGTCGAGGCGACTGCTCCCTTGTGTGACCTGTTGAGAAACAGGCGCAAAGTATCATCTGTCGCAAGTTCCATGATGCTCCCCTTAAGAACGCTTTCCTTTGTCGCTAGTGCACTTCTCAGAGACACCTGTCTCTGCAAAGTTGAGGAGGTTGGAGCGCTTCGCACCAGTCAAATGAGTGCTACTTTGTTCAAGTCGTCCATAGAAACTTTTGCGCATTTTTGACTATATAGTGGATTGTTATTTGTACTAGAGCAGATGTCCTTAACATAGAGAAACATTAATTGTAATGGATTTGCAAAAATATTAAGTGGTTCGCGGTAATTTTCGAAAAACTTCGTTCAGTTTTTTTTCAAAGCATAATCCGTAATTTTTGCTCGATTTTCACGTATTACGGCTCATTCTCTACCTTGAAAGATGCTCTACGTATTTACGATCTCGATATTTGATAGTATTTTCCGTTTAAGGGTGACGGCCGTTTTTCGATCTGTCGACGATATTTCTTCATAAACAAACGGCTGTTATTTTTAAACGAAAAATACTATGCAATATCTAACCAGTGAATTCGTAGAGCATCTTTCAAGGAAGAGAATGAGCCGTGATAGATCAAAATCGAGCGAAAATTACGGATTATTCTTTGAAAAAAAAAAAAAACTGAACGAATGTCTACATTTTCGAAAATTAGCACAAACCAGTTAATATATTTATGCTGTTCTAGGTTAAAGGCATTTGCTATAATACAAGTAACCATCTACTATAATCAATAGACGCGTAAAAGTGTGTGTAATCTACTTTTGTTTAAAATGTAGCACTCATTTGATTAGTCTAAAGCGCTCCAAACTCCTTAATTCCTTGATCTGTTCGTTTCAGTCACGTTCAGTCCGGCGAATAATGAGTTCGCCCGGTGAGGATCATTAATGAATGGTCTTTCTTTCGAGTCAAGGAGTTAGCTCTTTCATCGGAGACGGAGAACCTCACCGAGCTGCCGTGAATGTACGTCGTAACACTTCCTCCGGTGCTCCATTGTTTTTTCTCTCGTCGTCGGATTGTTTCTCGGGGCAGTAGTTTGTCGTATCAAAAGGAGGATTTGCGTTGTTCCTCACCATTGTTCTCGAACGATCCCTTATCTACCCAACAAGGCAATTCACAACAATCTCTGTTGTGATTTTTCGAGATTAGAATTTGATAACTAACGGTTTTGTCACTTATTTAACAAAATTATTTTAACGAAACGTCGTATTCCGATTTTATGAATTTATTTTTTATTGTGTAGATAATCGAAAAGTATATTCGGTGGAATTAACGAGGTACAAATATACTCTAAAATTGGCAGACCCGGTCACACCTGTGGCCAATCCGGTCCCCCTTTAGGACAGTGCTAAAAGCCCGGCTAAATTGTTAAAAAAGAAGAAGAAGAAGACTAATTTTTTCCCTGCGTCTTCAACCGAGCGAGCTCCTCTCCACCCCGTCGGGAGAAATGGAACATCATCGGTTGTTCGGCACCGAAGCTTTCCAGAGACACATTTACATCTCTACCACTCACAACTCTACCAGAAAACATCGCTACCATGTTACAAGTGTACCGTATTAAAATTCTACTAAATTCTCTATCGCTGTAAAAAAAAAAAAAAAAATCTACCAGGGCGAACCAGTCGCTACCACATAGCAACTTTACCGGAATATACGTGTCCAAGAAAATCCCTACCAGAAAAAAGAAAAACGCTACCAGAATCAAAAATAAAACTCTACCGGACTTGAAATAAAATTCTACCAGAATTCAAATAAAACTCTACAGGAATACAAGTCTACCGTATTAGAACTCCACTAAATTCTCTACCGCTGTATGAAAAAAAAAACTCTACCAAAGCGAACCAGTCCCTACCACATAGCAACACTACCGTTATACATGTGTCCAATAAAATCTCTACAAGAAAAAGAAAAACGCTACCAGAATAAAAAATAAAATAAAATACTCTACCGGACTTGAAATCCAACTCTACCGAAATACAAGATGTAGTTTTTTTTCTGGTAGAAATTTGCTTGGACGCCTATATTCCGGTAGAGTTCTTATATGGCAGAGTTGTAGAGCTATCTTCTTCGGTAGATTTGTTTTCTGGTAGAGTTGTGAGCGGTAGAGATGTGAACGTGCCTTCCAGAAGTTCGTCGTCGCAGGAATTCACCCCACCAGTCCCTACGCAATGGCAATCAACGGACATCAAGCCCTGCGAAGTCGGTTGACAAAGACATGCGTGACGACTGCAAGGCTTCGGAAAAACTCGATCCACGTCGGGAAGACCGCAAGACGGGCCGTCATTAAAAAGTGTCTTCAGCACACGGGAAAAACAGACTTCCAACTCAAACATAGGACGCGAATTCGTTTTGTCTCCGTCTTGCCCCGCTCGTCTCCCACGCACTCGCGCGACTCGCGCAAACCGAAGTCCCACGATCGCGAGATTGCCTCGCTCGAAAAACAAAATTTAAATTGCCGGCTCGAGCAACGTCGTCAACGTCGTTTCCGTTCCGGCGACCGGGCGTTATAACGCGACCACGAAAGTACCCGAGCGCTCCGCGAGCCAGCCGGCCAAGTTTTCTCCCTCGTTTGTCACAGGCCGAAGTTCTAATTTGATCTTGCAAAACAGCTCGGAGGATGGCGAGTGCTCGACCGCTCCGGATTCTCCGCTTCATTTGCTTCCACGCGGGGTTGCGACCTGAGCTAGGTTAATCGTCGAGGCTCGGAAGAAAAGGGAAAAAAAAAAAAAAAAAAAAACACCCAAAACAAAAAAGAAACGAATTCTCGGTACGAAGTTTCTTTCCTCGGCTTCGTGCCACGGGGTTGCATTGCGTGCGAGGATTATAAAATTAAACAACGCGGGACCAACGTTCGTAGTTGTGAGAGTCGCGCATATGCGAGTGATCGAGTATGCTCGGTAGTGTTGGTGGAGCTCGCGTGCATCGGCTCGGACGACCCGCCGTCTGGGCTCTGCGCGACCGAGTTTTTGCGTAACTGTCACTCTCGGGCAAAAAAAGGCCCGAGGCGCGTCATAGACCGAGGAAAATATATAGAGAGAAAACGAGTGCGCGCCGGCAGACGGCAGGGTGAGAAGGTCGGAATCACTCGAGCCACCGAGGAAGCGGCACCGTAGTGCAGGGCGACGAGTGGAATGAGATAGGACAATGCTATGACATATCGCCCTGTCATCGCCACAACTTCGGCTCTCCGGCGGTCCGACCTGCGGAGGGCAATCGCCGGATCCGGTGGCATGCTTACCTACTCCGCGCGACTCTCGTCCGTTCCGCGCTCTGTCTCGCGCCGTCGTTCTCACCCTCCGAGACCCCGATTCTTTTTCGATCGTAAAAAAAGAGGGAAAAATAATAAAATAAAGAAAAGTGAGGCGTCATCGTTTCTCGCAGCCGCGGACCGAGGAAATAAAAAGTGAGGAATCGCTTCCGGCGCCAAGAGCCAGAAAGGCTCATCGGCGATGCTGTAATAGGATCGAGCTGATCAGTCGGATCGCTGCCCGTTGTGCACCTTCGTGCTGCATGGTGTACGCGAATAACGCTGTAGACGCTGTCTATGCGGGCGGGGCGAGATGGAACCCTGGGGCAAAATGAACCGTGCACTGAGAGAAGGATGTGATAGAAAAAAGAATAGATCTGTCAAAAGGATAGATCTGGTAAAAGGATAGATCTGGTAAAAGGATAGATCTGGTAAAAGGATAGATCTGGTAAAAGGATAGATCTGGTACAAGGATAGATCTGGTAAAAGGATAGATCTGGTAAAAGGATAGATCTGGTAAAAGGATAGATCTGGTAAAAGGATAGATCTGGTAAAAGGATAGATCTGGTAAAAGGATAGATCTGGTAAAAGGATAGATCTGGTAAAAGGATAGATCTGGTAAAAGGATAGATCTGGTAAAAGGATAGATCTGGTAAAAGGATAGATCTGGTAAAAGGATAGATCTGGTAAAAGGATAGATCTGGTAAAAGGATAGATCTGGTAAAAGGATAGATCTGGTAAAAGTATAGATCTGGTAAAAGGATAGATCTGGTAAAAGGATAGATCTGGTAAAAGGATAGATCTGGTAAAAGGATAGATCTGGTAAAAGGATAGATCTGGTAAAAGGATAGATCTGGTAAAAGGATAGATCTGGTAAAAGGATAGATCTGGTAAAAGGATAGATCTGGTAAAAGGATAGATCTGGTAAAAGGATAGATCTGGTAAAAGGATAGATCTGGTAAAAGGATAGATCTGGTAAAAGGATAGATCTGGTAAAACGGTACATCTGGTAAAAGGGTAGATCTGGTGAACAGGATAGATCTGGTGAACAGGATAGATCTGGTGAACAGGATAGATCTGGTGAACAGGATAGATCTGGTGAACAGGATAGATCTGGTGAACAGGATAGATCTGGTGAACAGGATAGATCTGGTGAACAGGATAGATCTGGTGAACAGGATAGATCTGGTAAAAGGATAAATCTGTTAAAAGGATAGATCTGGTAAAAGGATAGATCTGGTAAAAGGATCTATCGGGTACATAGGAGCTACAGCGACATCCTGACAAAACATTCGTATTAAACTTAACAGATTTTGATAAAAAATATGAACATTTTCGCTTCCCCGAAAATCCCGTAATTTTTGCTAGAATATAAGTTCTTCTTACCAAAAAATATAGTAATTGGTGCCGGCACGATCGCAAATCGTCTGTAGGTTAATTTTTTTATGTACACATAGATGAAACAATTTTATTGACGGAATTCTCAGTTTTTATCCGCGGGATTCTTAGTATATTAATTGGATTTCGTTGTATCCATGTTAAAATTTAACAGCTGAATTTGTACAAACAGCCAATTTAGCCAACCCGCCTTCTCGAAAAAAATGACCATGTGTGTCAGGTAAAAATTGCTATCGCCCCTTTAAAAATGTCAGTGTCTTTACCAATTCGAAAAAATCTTGTTTTCTCAGGAGTTCCGTTTTTTGCCCCGCTACCTCTGACGTATTGGTGAGTCCGAGCATCGACGAACGACGAGACGCGGGAAACAAAGGACGGCGATTCTTCGCTCCGTCGTTCAAACAACTTACACCCGGTGCGACCTCGCGGAGTCGTTAAAAAATAAGTGTCGTCGTGTCGGGTAAAATCGAAGAGTCTCGCGGTCCGTTATACCTCGGTAGAATCGTAGTCGATAAAAAAAAATTTTAATTCCGGTTTTCCCGTGAGTCGGATACAATTGGTTCGATCTCATTTTTCTTTTTCCACTATAGTAGATAGATACTGTATAGGGCAGACTTTTCTCGTTGCTTCGCGTTTCACCATCATCCATTCCCTCACTGCCCGTCTATCGGCCACGACTCACCCCATCCACAGCGAAAACACCAACGAAAGTCGTTAAAAGCAACGACGATCGTGATGGAAATATCAATTTCGTTTTAACCACGATACAGCTACAGCGCCCTGGCGACATTGTCGAAAAACTCACACACAACACACACACGGTCGCGGGCAAACTCGTTCGCCTTTACGTCCACTCCGTTATTATTTGTCTATTTTTTTATTTTATTTTTTGGTACTCTATTTCGTGTTGGTTTCCGTTGTTATTTTATTTTTATTTTATTTTTCTAGTTATTTTATGAATACTACAGCGCGGCTCATCAAGAGAGAAAGGCGACACACGAAAATTAGAGTGCATGCGATGTACCTCATAATATCATAAAATTTTACGCATCCCTCCTATGGCATTTCAATTTCCATTTCCATTATCGTTTACTGCGCTTTCCCTTTTTGCCAATTTTTCTCTCGCATTGTTCGGTTCAATTTTTTTTTTTTTTTGCTTTGCTTTTATCAAAACTTGCGTGCGATGCACACGTGTATAGATTCCATGGCGCCGGAGTTCGCGTAATCCGGCCTCGTCGTTTTAATCGCGTTTCAGGAAAAATCGACGGTAGTTTTTCGCCGCGATTATTTCCGCGGCTTCTCTCGCAACGGTCTCATTAATTGTAGTAGGTTTATATTCCACGCGCAGTGTGTAATACTCCCGAGTCGGCCGTGAATGGCTGGACGTGGGCCGGGCTGAAGCTGAAACACCCGTATACTTATACCATCTATATTAATGCGCGGGGTGCGAGTTAAGGGCTCGCGCAATTATCTAGAGTGGCGGGTGCATATACACCGAGATTGGATGCACCGGAGCCCGGCCGAGAAATCGGGAGGTAATGGTAATGAGAGAGTGAGCGCGTATCAACGAGATATAAAAAAAGAGGCGAGAAAGACGGCGAGCGTGTGTGTGTGTGTTTTTTTAGAAGAGATGTACGAACGATTTTTTGTGGAACTTTAAAACTGACGAAATTTAAATAAACATAAAATCATTTGCAGGTAGAAGTATCGTATCTTATATTATGTTTTTTTTTTTTTTAATGTAATGAACGATTTTGGAAAAGAAAGATTGTTGACGTCGATTATAAAAAAGATATTGTTTCGTCCACGCCCCTTTAATTGAACTCTAAATGCGACGATATTAATAAATATATAAAATAATTTGGAGGTAGAAATATCGTAATTTACAATATATATTAAAAAAAACTTTAACGGACGGTATGGAAAAAAAATATTGTGCAACATAACAGAATCGTACCGTGGATAATCGTGGATGCGATTGGAGGACTTTTTATTAAATTACTTGTCTTGACGTCGATTATCTAATAATATCGTTTCGTCCACGTCTCTTCGGGTTACCGAAATGTCTGTGAATACCGATCTGTATGTTTATTTTTTCTGTTAGCAATCCCGACGCTATGTGCTCATCGTAATTATTCAATTATGAATTTTATTTGAGGAAGCGGATATCGGCCGAGGATATTTATTGTGTTTGCGTGTAATTTAATGATACGTCCGCCTCGGGGCGTTATATGTTCCTCGTCAAGCGGAGCGGAAATGATGTGTCGTAATGCTTCGGTGAATAGCTTCGCCTACACGGCAGACGGAGTTAATCCATGACCCAGAAAGTTTTGATGGCGATTTATCCCTTCGTTGATTGCCTGTCGCGCGAGACTGAAAGCGATCGCCATTCATCAGGAAATTTAGTCGCCATGGAATCGAGGGGAAAAAAACTATCGGCAATTACCGATTTCCGGATTGGCTGCGGACCAAAACTGATAACGAATTCGTGTACAGCCCGAAAAAAATACACCGAATACTCGATAGGGGAGTTCTTTCAAAAACGATTTTGACATGACGTTCCAATATGCCGGAAGTAAAAATCTTCATTCTCGATTATCTCGAAAACGAAGTATCGGATCGAAATTACAACATTTCTACTATAAAATTTGGACAGGAGTTCTGCTTGTTTTTTTTTAATTTTTGTCTTGAAAGATTTTTAAGTAGGGAAGAGCGGAGGCAAAATGGGACAGTGGAGCCAAAAGGGCCAATTTTCCATTAATCTTTGGATGGGACAGTGGGGCAAAACGGAGTAGAAAATCCGCATATATCGATGGAGCAAAATGATGCATCCAAAAATTATTAGAACTTTGCATTTTTTCACCACTGTCCCTTTTTGCCCCGCTCTCCCTTACTTGGCGAACATTTATACTCTTCACAGTAAAAAATAATTTCGTAATGCGGTATTTCGTGAAAATAATTTGGTTAAATAACTGACAAACTCGTTTGTCACTTTTTTGAATATACGAACCTCTCCTTTTATTTCCCGTGTCATTGACAATTATAAGTTGTTTCTTTTGATTGTAAAACTAGAAAATTAACAAATAAGAAATTATGGATGCATGTGGACAATGAGTTGTTGTAAAAACTACAAACTTTTTTTACTGTTTTTTCGACAAAAAAAAAGTGTTCATGATTTATGTATGTAAAATTTTTTCGCCACTTCTTGATCTGCCGCACAAGAAATTGCAAGACCTTACCGTCGGTTCCTGAACTCGACAATCATGCGAAGCTCGCGAACTTTCTCGCAACGAATTTATAGACATTTTATCTTCATCGATAAAACGCCAAATCCTCGCTGGGGGGAAAAAAACAGAATAAGTAAGATTCGATCACGCAGAGAGGGACAGTTCTTGGTCTCAAATTCACCGACGAGTTCTTCGGGCTGGCATAGCGCGTCCTGCTCTTTTCGTATATCGATATAATCTCCTAACCGTCACGTAATCTTTGCCACTTCCGTCGGTCCCCTGCAATACTGTTTCCCGCAGAGCAATACAATTTATTCCCGCCCGCTCACCGCCGAGAGAATCCACCGAGACTCGAAGTTCCCGGGACAAAGTTCCGCCGGTTCGAGGCCCTCCGCAGCATTGCGACCGACTGCAACTCGCAGAAGTTGCATGCTACCCTTCCGCTTTCGTGAGCGGCGATCTGCTCACTCTCGCTCTTTCTCATCCATTTCACCAAAACCCATATATTCCGTGTAGCTTTATATATATTTTTTTTCATCTCTCTTCGTCGCGGGACGTGAGACATTTTTGTTTATTTTATTTTATTTTACCGCGAAGCAGTGAGTACAAAAAGAACGATAGGAGCAGACATAAACCGATGGGAAAACGTCGCCGGTCGTCGCGTGTATACTTCGGCAACAACTTTCGCGGCCAATTCCGTCCCACTCCCATTTTCTCCTTCCTTCTCTCGAACCGGCTCGTCGGAGACCGCCCACAGGCGAGTGAATTGAATTATTTGCGACGGTAAAGTTGTACGTTCGCTGTGTGGGAGATGCAAGGAGAGCTTTCGCCGCACGGCTTGCGACCGGAAGCCCCTATACAGCCGTGGTGAACGGTGATGTAGGGAGGGGGTAGGGGATGAAAAGGAAGTGGGATAATGTTTTTTTTTTTCACGATCAATCGATAATTCTTAACTCTGACTCGAGCCGTTTCAGCTCCACGATGATCCGTATCTCCAAGTAGAGCGGACGAAACACATTCACGTACACTGTAAGAGGAGGGTTGAAATAACACATTTTGCAAAATGTATTCCGATAATGCACGGGAAACTTGTTGTGATAATGCACGGGAAGGTTGTTCTGATAATGCACGGGAAACTTGTTCTGATAGTACACAGGAAGCTTATTTTTATAATATACGAGAAGCTTATTTTGATAATACACGAGATGCTTATTCTGATGATATACGGGAAGCTTCTTCTGATTCTACACGGGTATCTTCTTCAGAAGATACACGAGAAGCTTGCTCTGATAATATACGGGAAGCTTGTTCTGATAACACACGGGAAGCTTGTTCTGATAACACACGGGAAGCTTGTTCTGATAATACAGGGGAAGCTTGTTCTGATAATACACGGGAAGCTTGTTCTGATAATACACGGGAAGCTTCTTCTGGTAATACACGGGAAGCTTGTTCCGATAATACACTGGAAGCGTTTTCTGATAATACACGGGAAGCTTGTTCTGATAATACACGGAAGCTTGTTCTGAAAATACACGGAAGCTTGTTCTGATAATACACGGAAGCTTGTTCTAATAATACACGGAAGCTTGTTCTGAAAATATACGAGAAGCTTGTTCCGATAATACACGGGAAGCTTGTTCTAACAATACACGGGAAGCTTGTTCTAACAATACATGAGAAGCACGCGCGTAACGTGTTTCACCATGTGAAACACGCACATGTGTGTGACATGTGAAGCGTACTGTGACAGAACCCTCGAAGCGTGTTGTAACAACGTACGTCAAGCCTCTTGTGATAACACCCGTGAAACTCGCAACGACAAACGCGAAGGACATTGCTGCAATGCTTGCGAAGCATGTTGCAAACACCTAAATCAACGCGCAACGAAAGGTGCAAAAAACAGACTGCATGCTGAGCACGCGGAAGGCGCATTGAAACACACTTGTTCTTACAGCCAACGGATGCTCCCATACGAAACAGCGCTCTGAAGTTCAGTCGAGTGGATGCACAATTTTAAAAAAATGTTCCGAACTCATACTTCTGCCGCCGTGGCTTCTTCCCTTCGTTTCGTTTCGTTTTTTTTTTTTTTTTTTTTTTTTTTTTTTTCATAAAATACTTTGGCCTCACCTTATTGCCTCTTACATGCTCGAGCGAGCGAGACCCGAGTCGCGCAACTTTATCTAAAATTATTCTCCCCCACGGGAGCATAAAGGGTTGCTAAGAGCTCGCCGCAACGGGCGTAGCCGCAGACCGAGGAGGCACGTTGTACCGCGCTGATGGGGCTGAAATAAACCGCGCTCCTCGAAAAGGGTTCCGACCTTTCCCGAGTCCGTCCTGCGCAATGAGTCGATCCCCCTCATCGGTGTGCACTCTGGTCGACACATTTACGTATGCATAATGTTTTCACAGATCCTGCCTGACTGCTCGCGACTTTGCCCCTTGCACTATTATATATATGTATATATATATATATATATATGTGTGTGCACAGCGTGTATAAACTTAAGGGTACACCCTGTTCTGAACAGCCGGTGATGTTACGCACTGCACCGACTGCGTCGCCTCGAGAATCTCCGCATCCGC
Source organism: Exephanes ischioxanthus (assembly GCA_958510785.1). Lineage (NCBI taxonomy): Eukaryota > Metazoa > Arthropoda > Insecta > Hymenoptera > Ichneumonidae > Exephanes > Exephanes ischioxanthus. The sequence continues at coordinate 3,469,721 of OY294025.1, forward strand.
GCACCCCTAAGAGCTCAGAATTATTATGAAAGTCACTCGCTCACTCTGCCCTCTTTCCCGCCTCAATGCATACTGCAAATGATGCGACGCTGGACGGGCTGTATGCGCACGAGGGGAAAATTAATGTGCTCGCTGCGCTGCGTATAAAGTCGACTTAGGGTGAACCTGATGAACGAACGGGGCTGCGAGGGAAACTGACTGCGCATACCGACCACGGGCCAGAGGAGATTGTTGTCGACTTGGTAGAAAAACAAAGTGTGGGACACTTTGTTACGGACTCTTCGCGTTATCCTGCGGTTTTGTGCAGAATTTAATAAAATTGTTTACTTGTACATTAACTAAAATGGTAATCTTGTAAATTAACTGGATTGGTCAATAAGTAAAGTAACCGACAGAGTAATTTATTGTATGAATTGAAATAGTCAATTAATAAATTAATTGAAATAGTCAATTGGTAAATTAGCTGAAATGGGCATTTAGTTAATTGACTGAAATGGTCAACCAGTAAATGATCTAAAGTGGTCGACTAGTAATTTAACTAAAATGGCCGTCCAGCAACCCAACGAAAATAATCGACTAGTAAATGAACGAAATTTGCAAGTTACTAAATTAACTGAAATAGTCGATTAATAAATTAAATTAAATAATCAATTAGTAAATGAACTGAAATCGTCAATTAGCAAGATCACTGATATGGCATACGCATAGAATCTAAGTTACCATACATAGTATCGTGTCTGTGATAACGAATAAATGATTATTATATACTATAACGATTATTTGGCTTAGAGTATGCGACAACTGCAGTTCGATATGTCAGATGCGATATTGCTGTTACGTTTGACGATTCCACGCGCGACTTGACAATCGGCACGAATCCTCGATATATTGGTAGGGATTGAAGCGGAATCGAAGCGAGGGGATGAACGATAGACATCACAGCATAAAAATGGCATTCCAAGGCTCCCGTACGATGGGACGAATGTATGGCATTTCCGTACACCCGGATCAAAGTCAAGCCGATCTATTGTCGGATATTGTCGAAGATGCACTATACGTGCGAATAATAGCATGCACGTGCCAGGTGTATGTCGAGACGAAGAGATTTTCCTTAGTTACACGACTGTACGTCAGTCGATCGCCTACGATAAATTCTTTTCCACACGAGAATCGAGCACCATTGATATCTCTGTAGTCAAACGGGCGACAATGTTCCGACATGGACTCTCGCATTGATGTCGCGAGTGGCACGCGCGCAGGAACTTTGGCTCATGGGAGGAATTTTATTTTCGCAAAAAATCTGCTCGCCCTTCAGGAGGGATGAGAGACGAGCGTTACAAAGAACTGACGCCCTTTTACGATGACGACATGCTGGGTACGCGCCCAGCAGGATTTGCGCGATGAAGTCCCGGCATTGCTGGTCCTATGTTAGCCGGAGTGCTTCATATTAAACGGCACGCGCAAAGAGTTGTTCCTTAATATTCAGTTCTCGAGCACAAAGATTCTCTTTCACGATGGAATTTTTGTTTAAAAATTATTTTTTTTCCTTTTTTTCTAAGAGTTTGTGATTCAGGGATGTAAATTTAGCGACTTTTCTGGAACACTGTGTTTCCGCGCCGTCGAAAACTCTTCGTAGCTCGATAAAAATTGCAATCTTGACGAAACACTGGGATTTCCTCCATGCGATGATATTAATCAGAATTACAATACTCGCTGATCCTCACGGATCGCGACCTCCGTTTGAGAGGATACATTTTTTTATACTGCGAAAAAATTAGCAATGCTCCGTACTGCACCCCTTGCCCCTACACCATACTGGAACGAACAGTGATCGTTACCTACCAGTTGAGTGATTTGGACCGAGTTTCATTTGTATGCGACTCGGTCCAAATCACTCCAGTTGCATTTGTATGCAACCCGGTCGAAATCACTCCAGTTGCATTTGCATGCAACTCGGTTCCAATCACTCCACTCGATATTCTTTTCCTCCGTGTAGGCGAAACTTTTTGACAAAACGACTGAAGAGCAAGTCCGGCCCATCGGTAAAAAAAAAGGATGCGTGCGGTCGCTAAAACAAGGGCCCATGTCGTTGAGCTCTTTAAAACAATGGATCTGTACTTCAAATAGAGAATGTCTTAGACCCTGGAACATAGTAAAAAAAGTTTGTACTTTTTACAACAACTTATTGTCCCCAAACGTCCACAATTTTTTATTTGTTTATTTCCTAATTTTACAAACAAAAGTACAAACTAAAATTGTCAATGACACGGGAAATAAAAGAATAGGATCGTATATTCAAATAAGTGACCGAACGAGTTTGTCACTTATTTAACAAAATTATTTTTACGAAATTTCGCATTCCGATTTTACGAAATTATTTTTTACTCTGTACTTAGAGGTGAGTGATTTGGACCGAGTTGCATACAACTTCCGCTATTCCTTCCTTCCGTGTAGGAACATCTTTTTGAAAAAAAGTCTGAAGAGCAAGTCCGGTCCATCGAAAAAAAGGATGCATGGGGTCGCTAAAACAAAGACCCACGTCGTTAAGCTCTTAAAAAAAAAAAATGGATTTTTATTTCAAAGAGAGAATGTCCTAGTTCGTTGATACCCTTGAAGAAAAACAACAATCGAATATGACTTTGCGAGCCTCTTGTAGTCATACCACCGGTAAAAGTTACAAGGTGGGTCGCAGAGACGAGGTGGAGAAGAAAGTGGAAAGGGCGGAGAAAAGCTTGCCGAACGAGGAAAGTAGGTCTCGTAAAATGCGCAGATTGAAAACCGTGCACGGCCGAGGACGGGAAAGAAGCGGGAGGACGAGGAACAAAAAGCAGGAAAAATAAGGTGAAGGGTGATATCAAAGTTTTGACGACGTACTTCCGCGTTGGTCTTTGCCAACCTTTTTCTTTCCCCGCTTCCTACTCGGCCCTTCGGCCGGGATGCGCACACAATATGCATGCTTTTTCCCAGGCACAATAATATCGATGATGCTCCGCGTATGCTCATCGAGCATGAAAGTCACAACGATATTGGATACCTCGTGCAGTGTCCCCGATGTCGCCTTTTCGCGTCGTCGAGATGAAGATTTTTCATCGGAACTTTAACCGTGGAGGAGGAAAAAAAAATAAAATGAACACGTTTCGTTCCGCCGACAAGTGAGCCTGTTTGTTTTCCGGTTCCATCGGCGCAGCGCCGACGGAATAACAAAACGTCCATGCGGTTCATACGGTTTATTGATTCATACCGCTCGCCCGTACCGGGGAAAACATCGATCGAGTGTATCGTTGTGATATACGTGGGCGCGACGTCGGCGGGAGGGCCGAGAGAAGTGCGGCAGCAGCCGGAGATCTCGAGCGATCGGAGCCAGTGGCTGATGGAAAATTCAATTGAATATCAACATTCTGTAAAATATGCTGAAAACGAGTGGGTCGAAGGGGTAAGGGAAGTGGAAGAGGAAGTGGCGGTCTGATAAGACGGATGCAGGAAAGTATTCGAAGGGAGCGAACCGTCGGAGTGTCTGGCCAACGCGACTCTATCTACTTGCGATGGAACTCGGATTGTGGATTGTGGGGCATGTAAAGAATGATTTTTCGATAATAATTTGTTCATATTTATGAAAACGAAGTTTCGCCTATGAAGAAAAAAAATATATATTTTTAAAAACCAATGATAATTTAAATATTTAATTATCATGTAAATAACGATTTTTCGAAAATCATTTTTATCTTCTTGATAATAAATAAGGAAAAAAATTGCTGGATCGGTATTGAAGGCCTCGTGTAAGAAAATATGCCGGCTCGGTGCCTACTTGCGATGAAACTCGGTTTGTAGATTGTGGGGCATGTAAAGAATGATTTTTCGAAAATAATTTGTTCATATTTATGAAAACGAAGTCTCGCCTATAAAAAAAATAATATATATATATCTTTAAAAACCAATGATAATTTAAGTATACTTTTTAATTATCGTGTAAATAACGATTTATCAAAAATCATTTTTTTCTTCTTAATAATTCTAAAAAAATTTTTTTGCTGGATCGGTATTGAAGGCCTCGTGTAAGAAAATATGCCGGCTCGGGCCTCATTTTGCGGGAGGACTGAGAGAAGTGCAGCTGCAGTCGGAGATCTCGAGCGAGCGGAGCCAGTGGCTGATGGAAAATTCAATTGAATATCAACATTCTGTAAAATATGCTGAAAACGAGTGGGTCGAAGGAGTAAGGGAAGTGGAAGAGGAAGTGGCGGTCTGATAAGACGGATGCAGGGAGGGATTCGACGGGAGCGAAGGAAAATCCGTCGGAGTGTCTGGCGAGCGCGACTCTATCTACTGGCGATGGAGCTCGGCTGATCGAAGCGTTGCCGGATCTACTGGAAGATGAGCGCGACTAAACCAAGCACGCCCGAATCCACCGACACTTTTCGGCGCCGATCTGGAAGAGGACAAAAATTTGCAAATTCCTTCCTCATTTGTTACAATTTTGAGCATGGCTTCCTGCATGAGATTTTTGGCTTCCTCATAGAGGAAGCTATGCGCAAATTACTTTGGACAATCTTTCATATTTAGAAAAACCAAGTTTCCTCTGTGAAGCAAAAAAAAAAAAATCTTCTTAAGAACCGACGATAATTTAAATAAACTTTTCAATTATCATGTAAAGAATGATTTGTTGAAAATCATTTTTTGTCTTCTTGATAATTTATGTTTTATTTCTTGCCGCATCGGTATTGAGCGCCCCGTGTAAGAAAATATGCCGGCTCGGACTTAATTTTCTTGTTTCTCATTCGTCCTCCGTAACAGTACCGGAAGAGCCACCTTGGTTTAATGGAAGTAGCTTGCCGGGTGGAAACTTCGAAAGTTCTTGGCGTACAATCGACGTCCGCCGTGCCGTCGGTCCCTTCCCGATTGAGGTCCGCGGTTCCGCTCGCGGGACAAAGACGACTTTGTGCCGGGCTACAAGCTTCAGTTGAAGAATTCAAGAAACTCTTTTTTTATTATTATTATTTTTTTTTTTTTTTTTCCTCTACCGCCGCGAAGAAAAGTCGGTCGTAAAGGCGCGCACCGGCTGTAGCTATGACCACCTTCTATCTCGTCGTTTCCGTTCTTCCTCTTTCTCTCCCCCGTTTGATTTCTCGCTTCCTCCCGCTACAGCCGCACTATTGACGGTTTGTCCGTAACGGAAGACTCTCCACGAGAGCTGTACGGATTTGGAAACTAGTCCGACGGATTGCAGAACCTCCGGAGCGTCGAGCTCCTCGATAATTGACTCTGTCTTCGGTAGCTCAACTGGCCTCGTTTCCGACTCACCCAATTTATCTCATCCTCTCCACCGACCCAATACATATAGCGCAAGCCGCGGTATACTTTTGCCGAAGAATGAACCAAGATGGAGTTGCAGAGCGCGGTCGCGATCGTTTTTTTTTTTTTTTTTTTTACGAATGTGCACAAGCCAAGGATGAAAGACAAAAGAAAACAGCATCCCTTGCAAGATTAAAAAAAAAGAACTTTGCAATAAGGGAGTGCTGAGAAAAACTCATTGGTCATATAGAAACAGGTAATTTTTCTTTTGTTTTTTTTTTTTGTATAATAACTTTTTTGTTTTTAATGCTGGAGTTTGCGGAACGATCATTTTTGGTCACATGGGCACAACTTTTTTACGGTGTACCGCCGGTCAATCCATCAGGCAAATATAGACAATCCGGACTATTATATTATCAATCATCTCTGACATTGATGTAAATATTTATATTTAATTTTTTGGATCGTTTCTATCGCGATTGGCGTTCATGTACATTGGGGAATGACCGACTGTTATCGATGGAGAAACTTGCTGACTCACCATACTGTAGTTTGATTCAATCATGTCAGCATCGGAGGGCTTCGCACGCTCTGAAGCGTTTGTGAATGGTAGGCACCCATATTTTTTTTTTTTTTTTTGCCTTCGATGCGATTCGATGCGATTTTGAGTGTTTTGAATTTCGAGTCGTGGATGTATTTAGACGTTAATTATTATGTTTCTTAGACGTTACCGCTAGATTTGACTCCTCGAACGCCGTCGATCAAATATTACGGTCGAATTTAAAGTGCGATTTCCATTCACACTTTTCCGAAAGAATCAAATCACCAAAATCAAACCAGCTTCTTCTAGCTCCGCGACATCGTCATTCAAAAGTTTTCACTTCGTTCCTAAAAAAAAAATGAGTAAAGCAAAAATTGGGTTCATTGCAGTGATTTATAAGAACGGCACTTGCCTTCGCAGCTAAATCTTTTTACTACGAGCGTAAAAGAGCGAACGGGCGCGTGAACACACAAGTTGTGTACACAGTCGAGAGTGCCATTCTCTATGCACGACGAGAGTTGTTGAATTTTTTTTTTTTCCTTCTCCTTCCATTTTTCTAGCCAGAAAATTCATTGAGCCCGTTATGAATAGGAATGAAGCGAGTGAAATTTTCATTCGCACAATTCACTCGAAAAACCGTCGGAATGAAATGGTTTGGAATCCAATAACGTTGATGGCGTATACGGTATAAGTAACAGGTTTGGAAATCACATCAACCATGGACTGGGAAAAATTATAGTTCGGCAATGCGTGTGTTGGGCCGCTACCGAAACTTCACGTGTGTACACACACTCACAGGTAGGATGGAAAGTTCGTGTCGAAGCTGGTCTTTGATGGTGTGGGTGCAGTGTACGTGTGTGCGGAGAGAAATGTATAGGCGAGACGCGCTGACTGCGTGGCAATAAATATCGATAATCGATACTCCCGCACACCCCATTGGTCCTCGTGTGCCGCAGGCAAGGAGCCCGAGTGTTAGGATCCACCACGAATCCTCTTCTCCATTCTCCCCAACCATTCTGGTTCGTAGCTTTCAAAACCGGAAGTACCTTTTGCATTCCTATTAAAAAGCTTACGCTCCGAGTGACACTTTCAGGTGACCCTATAGAGCGTGCTCGATAAATTTTAGAACTTTCTTCTTCCTTTTTTTGGGTAGTCATTTGCTGATGTAAAGCCATTGACGGATAAACGTTATTCGGTTTGCCGGAGACAATGATCCCAATAGAACGTAATACTTGAGTAGGATAATTCGGGGTGATATGGCCAATCGTTACCTTTCTTGCAAGGCGAGCTTCCGTAAGTTATTCTAATTGAGTCGTAGAATTTTTCAAATTCTGCATGAAATGATTAACATTGATGGTCAATGAAGAGCTTGCTGTTAAAGTTCGATCAATTTTTTTTTTTAAGCTGTACTTACCGTTTTTCCTATAGAGCCCTATAAAGCGTGCTCGATAAATCTTAGAGCTTCCTTTTTTTTTCCTTTTTTTGTACTTTTTTGGGTAGTCATTTGCGGATGTAAAGATGGCTTTACATCGACAAATGGCATGTTTATCCGTCAATGGTGACGTATAAGCGTTATTCAGTTTGCCGGATCCAATTAAATTCCTCTTAAAAATCCGGTACTTTCCGTCATAAATGCCGTCCTAGTTCCGGTAAGCGATCATGATTTTTCTCAGACAATCGGTAATTTTTATTGCATCCTTCTCTCGCTGTATCTAGAGCGCTAATAAAAGGGAGCGAAAAAGTGATTAGAGCGACTTGCGCATGCGCACTATTTTTCTCGCTCGGTTTACTGAAAAGCGCGATTTTCGCCTCGCGTGCACGAAAGGGGGGGACTTTATGTGCACGTCTTAGGAAAATATATATATTTATGTATACATTTTCAAAAATAATCTCACGTTTCCCCGCGTATCCGTTATACAGAGCGACGTTGATGCGATATCGAATATCCATCTGGGGATCGATCGGCTTCGGCAGGTATACACGCTGTAGCGGGACATTTAAGTCACGAAAGCTTCTTCCAAGGCGGTGTATCGAATTACTCGAGCAAGGCACAACCCCATAAGCAGAGAAAGCGCGGACGCGTAGGACGGCGCGCGTATCCGTGAACCATTAGCGAGCTTTGTAACCTCGACTATTAGCGTTGTCGGGCGTAATCCAAGCTCTCGACAATTCGTCGGGATGTTTTACCTATAAAAGCTTCCCGATGAATGGCGGACGTAGAGACCCTCGGAGTTATTGTAACGAAGAAGTGAAACGACGCAAGAAAGAGCGCGGAAGGAACAATTTGTAACTCGAAGCTTCCGATGTAAAAAAAAAAAAACGCCGTCTTTCTCGCAGAACGCGGAGCTCGGTAATGGTTTCTCCTACGTCGCGACTTCGTCGGCGTTGTTAATCCTAACGAGAGACAGCGAAAACAACCCTCGGCGAGGCGAACATTCAGCTTCCCCGATATCGAGACATTTCAACGCTAGACCGGCCAGTATCCGGGCAAATTATCGTAAAAAAATAATCAACCCCGAATTGGGACGAGGAAAAGTTTGGATATCGTCCGAGGAACTTCTTCGATGGATAGAAAATGCGCCTCGGGCGATTCGTAATTTGTGTTGCGACGTGGAACCCATTGTCGTTCCGTCGATATCCCAAAAGTATCGTGTCTCACCGCGCAATTACGAACCCACGGACATTGAGGGGTTATTTTTTTTTTTTGTCGAGCAATCATTTTTACGACGAGGCTTTAAGAGCTGGATAATATCCGCTACGTTTCGAAGCTAATTTCGCAGAGTTTTCCAGAGGCAATAAATTATTTTTATCGCCGCTGCTTGGGAATGGACAAAGCTCGTTGAAAGGTGGAGCGACTGTAATTATTAGTAGTAAAGTGATAACAAAATAAAGAAATAGAAAAGAACAAGTTGATTGGGGTAAAAGTGGGGAATATGGCCCGGTCCATATATCATTGATTTACGTGTTAATCGAGGTGGGCCATATTCACCACTTTTACCCTACGTTAAGATAGCCATTGTACAGAACACTGGTCAGACCAGTGGTAAATTTTCTCTAAATTTTCGCGATTGTTTATCCAAAATATCGTGCATTTATTAACGGCAACGGAAGTGGATTTGTATCAGTGCATGGGTCTTCGATCAAGGAAACTACTGATAACGATGTTTTGTAAATACATCAACTGATAAATGCGAATTTCCGTGATGATAAATTTTCGTTGAGTTTTTTTCAAAGAATAATCCTTATTTTTCAACCAATCTTAATGTACCGCGGCTCATTTTGTTCCTCAAACGTTGCTCTACGAATTCACTAAGTATATTTAGGCCGTTTAAAAATGACAGCAATTTTTATGGGAACGAAAAATTCACCGGTTAAACAATGGGCCGTATTTATTAAAGGTCGAGCCTACAAAAAATTTACTTGGTTAATTCGTGGAGCAAACTTTGAGAAACAAAATGAGCCGCGGTACATTAAAATCGGTTAAAATATACGGATTTTACGTTGAAAAAAACCCAACAAAAACCTACCATCATGGAAACTTGCATTTACCCGTATTGTTCTTGCGAGACCATCATGATTTACATGTCTCTTGGTTGAGGACAAATCAACCTCCTTCACTGTCACTGAATACAACATCGGATAAACAATTGTAAAAATCCGGCACTCATTTGACTATCGTACCACGCAGTAGCTACCTTAATTAATGTTATTTCACGTAAAGTCCAGCAAAGAATTTTTTAATACAACATTTTTGAACCCAAGGACAATGAGAATTAGCGGACACAAGTCCCGACGAACTCGGACAATTCGCGTATGCGGGAATGAAAAAATAATTAACGCGACCGACCGAGGCAGCCGAAAAAAAAAAAAAAAACTGTGCATGCACACAGGTAGAAGAATGAAAGGGCGCCAGAAGCCGAGAATTATTACAGGAACAAAAGAAGCGACAAGAACTTAATTAATAGTGCAAACATCGAGTTTCAGTTTTCCGAGCCAGCCAGCGAGGATACGTTCCACGTGCGTGCATGCAACGGCGATGCAGTCGGCAGGCGGATCGCGCCCGGGCTGCAATAGCGCGCTCCTCTGCATACATACACGCGCTCTTTACATCGAAGCGGGTGAGAGTTTGCACGGGAGCGTCCTGCATCGGGACACGCGCGAGTCTCACCCCCGGCTCGTACCTCGCGCTTTCGACCCGCCCGGCCGACTCTGTCCAGCGATGTTATAGAATGCCTCTCTCGTGATATATTTACTTAATAAACGCTCGCCGAAACAGGACTCGGCGAAGTTTAAATTAAATTTATTCAGCGAAAACATTGAGGTAGAGCGAGAGAGAGAGAGAGAGAGAGTGCAGTGAAATGCCAGATGTAGAGCGGGGCGGAGCGGCGGGCGAGCATACTGACGGAATGCGCACAAATCCGAATCTCCAATGTTTGTGCGTCGAAAAATAGAAGCGGCGCACGCTAAATAAAATAGAGCCCGCCAGACCCGGGTGGGAGAGACTAAGAATAAAAAAAATAAAATTAAAAAAAAGAAAAACAAAAAAAAAATGATATTCAGTTTGCACCGGAATAAAAGCGTGCCGCTGGGAGAGGCGAATAATATAACGAAGTGTAAAACTCCGGGGAAATGCGAAAATGTACCGGGAGAGCGGCGGTGTACGCGCGGATTCGCGGCTGCTATGTACCAACCTATTTCTCTGATCCGTATATGCCGCTTTGTCATCCGCAAGCCCTCCCCGCCGCTCCGGCACTTTCACGGCAACGGAAATGTGTCAAATTCGCGCGTGTGCCATATCCTGTGGCTCCTGTGGCACTTCCACATTTTTTTTTGATATATATATATATATGTATACATGTATATATAACGATATAAATGAATGTGTCGGCGAGTTCGCCGTGCGTTCGTAAAAATTCTGCGCGCTCCGACTATTTTATGACAAACCGCAGAGCGAGCGCGTTAGTGCAGTACCCGGATGAGATGTGTAATTTTTTTTTTTTTTTTTTTTCGCACCGTGTTGTTGCATCAATTTATTTCACGGTCGGCAGGAGCGCGATTCGTCCGTTCGGGGGATGCCGAGAACATTTTCGGCGTTAACTTTTTTAAATGCGACAAACCGGTAGACGAAAATTGGGTAATTACGGGTGATGTGAGCATTTTTTTTTTTTTTTAAGTGGAAATCCCGGTAATATGGAGTGAGGGACATTTTTTGAAAATGAGTGGTGGGCAACTCTGCAAACATTTATGTCGAGTATTTCGTCCAATTCGTTTGAGTGTTCCAATAAATTCGATGGGCCAATTAGCTGTGACGGTATTTAAAAGGCACCTTTGGTCACCAATCGTCCGGAATATGTATTTAATTTTATTTATACATACATCTGTTTTTCGTCCTTTATGCATCTTTGTCTTTTCTTTTCCTCTCGATTTGTTTAATTTTAATTCAGCTGTTATTTTTCTGTCGGTTCGAGCTGGCGTTTTCTGTCGGTTTTGTATCCAAACATTAATCCCACAACGAGTTGTTATCGTATTGCGCCCACATTAGTGAACACCGATTAATGCGTCTTAACCTAAGTTGCACTACGAATATAAAGTAAAAAAAATCCTGAACAGAACTGAACAGAACTGAACTGAACTGAAAAAAAAACCCGAAACGTATATCCTCCGAAAAGACGAACCCCCGAAAGATTTTTTCGCGCTGAATACGAATCAGCTTCCCTTTTTGGGACCAAAGTACAATGAGACATTGAAAGTCTCGGTTTTATGCACGAAAAATCGTATTTTTGGGATTTAAATGGAAAATATTGGGTTGGTAGTAAAATAATTGTTATATTCGTGATCAGCGGGAAAAAAAACGTGGAATATAGCCTTGAAATAAAGAAAATCGATTGAACAACGATTTTTCCATTTTTGATGAAATATGTTTCTTTTTTTAGTCGTGAAAGAAAATCCTAACAAAAATTGTGGAGCGTTACATCGGGGCCTTGTCAGGGCCTTATCGGATCCCTTCCGAACCTCGTCAGAAAGAACAACCTTTATAACCCACGTTTTCTTGGCCCCGTCTTCGTCGGAGCGTTACGTTGCCAAAAAACAATATTTCTTGGCTTCTTTGTAGCGAAATCGATACGACACAATGTAACCAGCATGTACGTCAAAGTGCCATGCAGACTCGGAGCATCGTCTGACGATTATACGCTTCGGAAGGTAACTGCTCCGCATCAACCCGACACTAGTCTGGTTCTCCAGGTTCGAACAGATCGCAGTCGAACACGTCATTCCGGACGGAAACGACTGTGGACAAAAAAAGCGTAGGTACCGGGAGAACGGGAGGGAAGCAAAGCCACGGATAAAACCCGAGGCTTCGATTCTGTCCGATCGAAGCCCAGCTCGGGAGCCGATAATCGTTATGTTACAACTTCCGAGCCCCTCGAGCCGTGGCTCGATCTCTCTTTCGCCCCGTCGTACAGGTATACCGTTTGCCTCTTCCGCAACACGTTGCAGTCCGACGATACGAGACAACGGATATTAAGGCCACAGGAATGTTTCGATGCAGCGTTATGTTATCGACACGTGATGTCTGTTGTGACGTGCCATTTTTTTGAGTCCGTCACACAAGACCACCAACGTCTACGCCACCCCTGCAAGCCCGCGTTTTAGACCATCAACAGCTTTCCGGACAATCTCGGAAGCTCAAGCCAATACGTCACACGGCGACTTTTCTACTTTTGGAACGACCAATCACAAGTGTTATAAAGCAAACAATGAGGCTTTTATCAAAAGAATTTGTAATAATTTTTTTCACCACATCGATTCCGAGATACATGAGCTTAAAATTGTGTCAACATGAGCTGCATTTCGAGCCGCGTGAAAAGCAACATTCCTTTTTAAAAAAATATATATTTCCAGACTACTTTATTCGAATTTTTTTATAAATTAACATTACGACATTATTAGGAAGGCAGTAAAAAAATAAAATCAAGCCGTGCCCATAGATTTTCGAAGTTGTTACGATTCGAAGAAACGTCGAACCGATATTTAGTCAACCGATAGACAACCGATATTTAGTCTCATGCAGACATCTTCAGGGTGATATTTTTCATACAAAATCCACTCCGCCTCTATCTGAGATTGCATGTTTAACCCGGTACAACAGCCCGCTGTGGATGACAACAGCCGGGAATCTTGGATATCACGTGTTTACGCTGGTCTTCCGACGCTGATGGCGGCGGGGTGGTGGTTGTACAGCTTGAAAGCTCAACCTCCGCTGGGGCGTATAGTGGACACTCCACTTAGCAAAAGGGGTTAGTGGCCACGCTTCTCTCCCTCTATCTTTCGCTTCACTTTGCCGCGGTTTCCCTAGCGGAAAGCGAGTTTCACCACGCAAGCTTTTCGATGCTGTCCCGAGCCGCTCCTGCTTGGTTAGCCGTCGTCTTGCGCAGCTCACGAGTGTCTATCTATCCGACTGTTTTGCATCCGCTTAAGCCTCGGTGAGTTCTGCCAAGTTCGATACTCGAGACACCGAGCTTCGCGCGCGTCACATCTCGCAAGTTATTTCTATCGATGTCAGCCTGTAGTAATGGGCGGAAGAGGCGATTGATTCAAGAAGCGACGAATCCATTGTTATCTTTTAATTTTGGAATTGTCCAAAAGGAGAAGCCGGATTCCGTACATTTGTTCAATTACCGATAATATGACACATCGGCGAAGCTGGATTTCGTACATCTGTTCAATTACCGGTAATTAGCCTCACCGGTGAAATTAGACCTTTCGCAGCTTCGCATCCGCTCTTTTGCATCCGCTTAAGGCTCAGTGAGTTCTGCCAAGTTCGATACTCGAGACACCGAGATTCGCGCGCGGTGGCATCTCAAAAGTTATTTCTATCGATATCGGCCTCGAGGAATAAGAGAAAGATAAGAGGCGATTGATTCGAGAAGCCACGAAGATACGCCGAAGAAAGAAATCCATCGTTATCTTCTAATTCTGGAATTGTCCAAAAGTAGAAGCTGGATTCCGTCCATTTATTCAATTACCGATAATATACTTTTATACTTCATCGGCGAAATTTTCACAGTTTGACCGGGAAATTGGTGCTAATCGATGGAACCGAGAAACTTGTATTTATAGATAAATCGCATCAATCCACCGCATTAGAATTTAATATCGATGATATTGAAGTCTATTTTCTCTCTGTCCATCGGAAGGGTTAGGTGATCGACAGTGACTTGCGATTAGTTCATTGGTCGGCCCGTCGAAACCTTCCGAGGTTATTTATGGGTAGAGCTGCGTGTAACTTCTAAGATTGCAAGTAAACGTATCTTCAGTTATTCTAGGATCGGGTGGAAATAAACTAAAGCCAGTCATGTCATCTTACTGACTCCTCCGAAGCTCCGATTATTCTAAGCGCCGGAGAATTCGCATCTAGGGCTTAATTATTTTGACCCCCCTTATGAAATTCTCTTAGAGCCTGATCATTCTAACAATCCCGAAGAGCGCCTCTGAGGCCCCGACTATTCTAAATCCACATAAGAACTCGCCCTAGGCTCTGATTATTATAAGCCCACCTAAACACCCCTCCTAAGTTTCATTATTTAAAACCTCATAATTTGAAGTCCCTCTAAAAGTGCCCCTCCTGGGATTCGATCATTTTAAGTCTACCTAAGAGCCCCGTCTAGGTCTCGTTGTTTAGGGCCTCATAAGTTTAGTTCCATCAAAAAGAGCCCCTCCTGGGTTCTGATCAGTACTGGGCAAATACCCTAAGCACCTGTAGTACGTATTGAAGTATCAAGTACCTGAGCTATTGAGCACTAGGTAGTTATTGGTTACTGACGTATCGAGTATTGGCAGAACTGAATTGCTGAAGTTCTACGTACTGGGCACTGACTCAGTACTTAATACATCAATAAGTACTTCAAGTACTTCTATATGCCCAGCTTTGGTTCTGATCATTTCTAATGTACCTAAGAGCCCTACCTAGGTCCGTTTATTTAGGGCCTAATAATTTTCAGTCCGGCGAAAAGCTCCTCTCTAGTCTCTGATCATTTTAAGTCCGTCTAAGAGCCCAATCTAGGGTCTGATTCGTTCTAAATTTCTGCAGGTCAGCCTCTCCAAGTGCCGTTCTTGGTGCTGGCTTTTCTACGTAGCCCTACCATCGAATCAAAATCTTCCCTGAAGTAGTCATAGGACCTGATTATTGACAGTGTGCTGCCCTGGTCAAAATGACCCCCCGTGCAGTCTTTGGCTGTAACGCTGTTTCAGGACACTTTTCACTTAAAAGTTTTGCTAAAGATGTTTTCACATAAAAAAAATCGCAGCTAGAGAAGAGCGGAGAAACGAGAGAAAGAAACAACAAGTCGGTTAGTGTGAATCCAGGAGCAAAGCGAAAGTTCCGGCGCGGTAATGGCCCAAAGTTAACACATCCCGCGGCGCATCACCCTTGCGGTATCCATGGGCTTCCGTGAGCTTTTCCACAGCCATAGACCAGCTATCTTTATGAGGCAGTTTGTACTACACTTTATATTCCTCTCGCTTGTACCATAGTTTTTCATTTCGATTTTTTTTTTTTTTTTTTTTTTTTCACCTCGCAATACCTTCCGATTTAACCGCCCAGCGGATAGGTCTCTCAATTTACGAAGCCACGAGCACGACTCAGCCGGCGAATAAAGAGATATCGGAGATTTTATTTAATTCATTGGTGGTGGAATTTTTTTTCTTCTGATTTACGGATTTATCAACATGATTCCGTCGGAAGTCTTGATTTGATCTTGCATTTTTTTCTGATCAACGAATTTATCTACATGATTTAGTCGGAAGTCTTGATTTGATCTTGCATTTTTTTCTGATCAACGGATTTATCTACATTATTTGATCGGAAATGTTCCGAGTTAAATTAAATTCATTGGTGGTGAAATTTTTTTTCTTATCAACGGATTCATCAACATTATCGGAAATATTGCGAGTGCACTGGTGACTGTGCTGAACCAAGAAAAAAAATGTTGCAGGAACATATTTAGATGTATTTTCTCGCTCAGGTTTCGTTTTTGCAGCAAAATTGGATATCTTCGCTGAGTGTCACTCGCTCGTCCACCCGATCGTAGAAAATTATATAAAATACGCGCTCGAGATCCTCGGCTAAAGATGGGGGAAGATTCGAGCCGTGGAAATGCTGATGGAACGTCGGGGCGCGGTTTGGGGGGAATCGCAGAGTTCGCGGGAGACGGACACCGAGATTGGCAAATTCGTTAGAACTCGGCGTAATCGTGCGAGAAGATAGCAGCGAGGACGATCCAGATTTCGTCAACGTCGCACTTCTGAACTTCGAAAGAATTTCGTCTGAAAATTAAACTTTTGCGCTTTAGCTTGGCTTCTCTATTCGCAAGGGTGAATTTTCATTTTTACGCAAATTTGTCAAGACGCTGGAGAGAAGAAAAAAAATCAATACATAACCGAAACAAGGAAACGTGAAAAAATAGCGTGCACAATCCACGTCTAAGATGGGTAATGGTAGAGGATGAAAAATGTTGATGCGACGAGGCGCAAGCTCGCTCCGCATTGCAGGCCAACGTACCGGGATCGAGATTGGCAATTCGTTACACCTCGTGGAGCTTCCTCACCTCGTGCACTTTTCCTACGGCTGCTAATACTGTTGCTACTGCTATTACTTTTATAGCAGGTTACTTTACTTAAAACAATCTCTCTCACGCTCGCGCGCACGTTAATTTCTTTTTTGCGGACAGAATACACGCTCTATGAGACAAAAAAAAAGCATCGTAAAATCGATAAAATTGGTGAAACCTTCTACTCGACTATCTGATTAATACTTGAAATAATTTACTTCTATTGAATTAACGAATTACAAGATTTTTCCACTATTTTCATCGAGCTAATTAATATTTCGAATTATTTTTCGTAGCATTGCATTATAAGATTGTAACTTATGATTATAAAATATTACGACATGATGTTATATTAGACTGTAAGAAAAGTTGTATAAAATTTAATGTACTGGTACTAGACGTTTTTATGCATAAAACTGGTATATTAAATTTCATGTATAATTTTAATAAATAATTAATGTACACTATATTAAAAACTTTAGAAATCCTTCACTTTAAATAATTTACTGTAACTGTCCTATGAAAATAGTTTAATTGTAATGATCACTTTAACTTCATTGTAAAGGTATATTGATTTTTTATCAGAATTGTACATTCAATTAAATGTACCAGATTTTGGATAAAAAATTCCAGTCCAGTATATAAAATACATTTTTTTAACAGTGTATATTTAATTTATGGCATTGCAGCTTCGATTTATTTATCTTCAAGCTTTCATAGAGACAATTCCCAGTAAAATTTTCCTAGATTCCCCGAAAGCACGATAATATTGTAGTTGTTTTTTTTTTAACAAACATTACTATCTTCTCTCTTTACTCCTTTCTCCCGAGCAAATAACGGTTCGACTTCGAAGCGTATGAATTACTCGTATTTGCGTATTAGTTATCAGTACACCAACGTATCTGCATTACCGCGCTGCGGGAAAAAAGTAGTATCAGTATCAACAACAGTGATATCAGAAACGCAAGCTCGTTCTCCGCTCGAGGATTTTCCACAGGCAACCCTCTCTTTGCTCACAGCCGCTCCGCCTGGCAAACATTTGCGCTTCCATCGTAGACGCCAAGCTCGTCCGCTAAGTCGCACACCACCGATGCTTCGATCGCATCTCTATCAGGGCTTTAGAATCCGCCCTTCCGAATCCAATCACAAATTCGCAAAAATACACGCACACAGTAACGCCGACGTATACCCATCGATTTCTTCGAGCTGTAGTTTGGCCTGGATAACGACGCTCTCGATTACGCCTCCGTGAGCCATGTGCCTCCCAAGACTCACCTCGGTGATGAAAGAGTGCCAGCGAGATGGACCCTGGGGTGTCGTTAGCCATAGAGATAGGACGGAACGGTCCTTCGATCAAACATTCTCGCTTGCTCAACTCCGCTTCTCCACCTGAATAATGTCCTCGCCCAACTGGCATGATCCCTGGAAGAAATTGTGGAGCGTGACATCAGGGCATGATGAAGCCCAGAAAAGGTCTAATAATCACCTGACGAGCCTTATCCATGCCTTATCAGGCCCCGATGCAATGCCTGATGCGATGTCTGATGCAACAACGCCTGATGCAACGCCTGACATTACCATTCGGCGTTACATTTAACGCCGAATGTAACGCCGAATGTAACGCCGAATGTAACGCCGAATGTAACGCCGAATGTAACGCCGAATGTAACGCCGAATGTAACGCCGAATGTAACGCCGAATGTAACGCCGAATGTAACGCCGAATGTAACGCCGAATGTAACGCCCGATCTAATGCCCGATGCGATGCCCGATGTAATGCTCTAAATTCCCACCAGGGACCAGCTCGCTCCGCGCGCTCGGCAATGTTTTGTAAATTTTGATCTTTCGCAACATGTATTTTATTTTTATTCCTTAGGTAGAATTCACTCCGAGAAACGTTTCTGATTGCCTGGCGACGGCTCGCGACTCGCCAAGATTTTCTTTCCTTTCTCTTTATTTTTGATCCCCAGAAATGTTTCGAATCAACTTGCGAAGCGACGTTATCGAGGTGGAAGATGAATGAAACGCTCGCTGATGATATTTTCCAGTGTCGAGTATCCAGGCGAGCACGCCGAGACGACGGGAAGAAGAGAAGCCCCGAGCGATGGTTAACGACCTGGAAGAAATACTCCTTCGGGATCACAGCGAGCCTCTCACCTGCCGCTCGTTACTCGACCGTGGGTCGGATCCAAAATATCTTGCCGCGTAGCCCCGAATCTCCGCTCTCAAATTTGCGAGAGACGCGTCATATTTTATGGGACAGAAATTTATCGCCGCTAGGCTTCGAGCACGCGTTTCGCGACCGGCGATGATGGTAAATATGGAAATTGAATGAGGTGGGACACGAAGGGTCCCCTCGGCGCGAGAACAAATTGCCAAAAATTGTTCACGAAAAATTATTTACCTCGCCCGACGGATTAACCGCATGACGCGACGTGAATCACTCGCGTGACCGTCGCCCTCGAACGCAACACGAATCGCAACGGCATTTCGTAAACACCCAAAATCATAGATAAAATCCCATTTTTAATAGTGTAACGAGCCTGCATCGCTTTGCGCATTACACTGGTCGAGAAACAATGTGTTTTTTTTTTTTTATTACCCTGGACGTTTGTTTATCTGCGCGACGTCATCGATGACACTGTTTCGGTTTATGTGTCGCTGCGTAACCGGCTGTGGTATTTCTAGCTCGGGGGAGGGATATAAATTACTTTGGTCGTGGTTATGGAACGGGGACTGACGCGAATTTATGTTGACGATGGCAAAACAGTATTTAATGTTCGTTACGGGAGGAATGTCTCGTTATGCACTGGCAGCGGCGGAGCCAGCGTGTGTGTCTGTCGCGTTACACGTAACGCGAATTAGGTATTAGTGTTCGCAATCTCTCACAGTCTCTCACCGTCCCGCGACTTCGCGTTGGTCAAGGTGTTGACAAATGTCGACGGGTTGGTTGGCGGGTAAATGTTTGTAATGCATTAACGGCGCCGAGTTCGCGCGATCCGCCCGGTGGATTCGCACGACGAAAAGTCATCGCGAAATTTCCGCCTCGGCGACTTGTTTGTCGTGCCGGGATGAGAAAGAGCAAGGAAAATGGGGCGGAGAAAGCTAAGGAAAATATACTGTATAAATGAAACAAGATTACGATGTGAGGATGCAAAAGTCGATTGTACGGAACGTGATGCGAAATGAAAGCCGTTGATGTACTTTAGCAGAGCTGAAAATTAAACAAGAGTCTCTCAACGATCAGCTTAAAACCGGGTAATTCGAAACGCTGCACCATTCAGAACAACATCAACTAAGGGAGATGCTTCGAGCGCTTTTCGACCGTTTCGGCAATGGTTCTAGGATCTTTAACCCAAGAACAAGCAGGAGACGGTGCAGACTGGAAGAAACTTTAGGACGTTATATTATATGTTAAGAGCCCCAATAAGTTCCGGAAAAGAGCTTTTCCTGAACTCATTGGGGGATTTTATCAGGGCATTTAATAAGGATAGTTGATGTTCTTCTGAATTCTTGGTTATTACTCTATACATTTTCGGCCCGACTTCAGGCCAAAACCAACATCGCTTTCGTTTCGGCGCGAAAAAAATTCCATCGAATCATGTCGACCAGCAAATTGTTTTACAATTGGGCCAAGACCGGACAATTCGGAACATTAACTAAGGTCGACGATTCGAGCACTTTTCGACCGTTTCGGCATTGTTCTAGGATCTTTAGTTCCAGAACAACTGGGAAATGGTGTAGAAGCCGCAGGCCGTTATGTCAACCCACAATAAGGTCCGGAAAAGGTCTTTTGAAGACCTAATTGGGGGATTTTATCAGAGCCTGACCTAACGCTCTTTAGAGCGCCCTGTAAATTCTGATTTCTACCAAGGAGGTTGATGTTCCGAATTTGTCGTCGTTACTCTACAAATTCGGTCCGACTTCGTGCCGAAGCCAGCGTCGGTTTCGTTTCCACGTGACAAAAATCCCATCGATTCATCTCGACCAGGATATTTTTCAATGCCCGCCTCGAGATCCGACATTGATCTTCCCAATAATCCCATGATCGTCATCCGCGCCACCCCAGATGTTCGACTTTGAACTTTAGCCGGTTCTCGCGCTATCGCCTCGCCCCGTCACTTGCGATTACAAAGAAAGAGGAAGTTACATTAATTGAGTTTATAACCGTGAAAACTGGGTGATCACGCGACCGACCCGGTGCGAATCGTGTCAGCTCGACCAGCTGGCTCGGGCTGGCGTGTGTCCCACTGAGGGTAGCCCGACCGCCAAAGCTGCCGAGAGAGGAAAAGTTATATGCGCTCAGCCGCCCGTCCCGCCCCGTTTCAACGACAGCAGACACAGCCCTCGCCGCCCATACCCGAACAGTTAAGAATAATTATTATTTACGCCCTCGTAACTCCGAGCGAAATTACCAAAGATTTATTGTATGTCGCGAGGCTGCGAGCCTCGCGACGGTGAAGGCCCGTCCCATGCCGTTTGAAACGTCACGTACCACAATGGCTAATTAAGAGTTACTGGGGAGAGCGTCATAGCGCCGGACAGAAATTTCACCGGGCAAATTGTGCATAAACAAACCCGCCATTGCACGATTCACCATCGGCTGATACACTCGCCAATACCGCGACTCATTGGCTCTGTTTATATCTCCATAAATAATTTATCAAACATTTTCATACATCGAACACCACTTCGACGACGATTCGGACATTCTATGGTTTCACTCATTCCGGTTACATCGTCGACCATTTGTACCGTCGATCGCGGAGATAAAAAAAATTATCCTCGTCGCTGATGGACGGACCATTACTGCTGATCATTTGGATTTAAGTGACATTCGACCCAGTTCAAATTCACCAACGTGATCTGTCAATCTGCAACGGTTCTATATTTATTTAAGTTGAGGAAATTCGACAGACATTCTTTCACACGCCAGCCTCCGATCTTTCACTCATGATCATGTATTGCACTGTAAAAAAATTGGGTGTCTAATGTACCGGAATGCAAGTTTTTATGCCAAATCTGGTAAATTAAATTTAATGTAGAATTGGATGAAAAATGAATATACTTTTTCATTGAAATTAGAGATTATTAAAAATAAAGTGCGCCCAATGTTTTTAACACACTGAACATCAATTTTACGTCTGACTAGTCCATTATCGGAAAGAGCTATTGGGAGCAAAAAACGGAAATTTAAAAAAAGTTCCCAAATGAGCGAGGAATAATAAGTGACGAGGTAAACGGAACGCCCACCATGGAACGATTCGCAAAACAAAACTAAAGTGTATTTTGCGTCAACGTCGCAGCTCGTTCGATCAAATCGGAGCCTGTGTTATCGGTAATCAGTCGTGAATAATTTGTTCGCCCATTTGCGTCTGTCTCACTTGATTTCAGGGTCGATGTGGCCATCGCCGTAATTTCTCCACTCGCTCGTGCTCGGACTTTGCCTTCGCACGATCGCCACTCCGTATCTCTCGTTTTATCGTGTGGAGCGTGCATGTGTGCTGTAAATGGCGTATGATTACCGTAGACGACGAGTTCCACGTTCGCGCCGGCTTTGCTTACGACGAGATCGCTCGATGTCTCCCGCAATATTCCGGGTTTTCCACCTAGCCCGGTTCTTCGTCGTTCTCCAACTCGCCCGTCCGCCTCGCCGTTTACTCGTGGATGTTTGTCCAACATGGTACGCCGAGATAAACAACACGTCAGCACGCGGCCGGATGCGGAGCTTCGCCGCGTATTCCCGGATCGCAATCGACCCAACTGGTTGGAAATTTGTCATCAACCGCGGCAACGGCCCGATGTGTGGACCTCTTCCTAACATTGATTCCGCTGGCGAGACGGAAACGGCATAGATAATGCTAATTAAATTGCTTCATTCGTTGGATCTAATTGACTTTGACCGGCGATGTGGTACACCGGCAACAGCGTTTCGAGATTGGGGCTTGCTTACTTGTTCGATGTGGTCGACGAACGGAGGTTCTGCCACATTTGCATCTCCGCCAGATGCAACTCTACCAAATCGCAACGTAGCAAGCCAACACCGAGTTACTAGCATCTTGCTTCTTTAAATAAATAAGTGGTAAAAATTTAGGAAAATTTATTGAAGAATATCGCTGAAATGTAATCGTTAAAAAATCATTTAAATTATCGATCCCGAGGGATCGATAAATAAATATACAAGGAAATTATCCACGCCATGACCCAAACCCTTGTTGCGTCCTGTGACTATTCCCGAGATACTTTAATCAAGGAAGTTGTTTTTTTTTTTCATAATTAATTCATACAATTTAGCAAAATTTATTAGAGTATTTTGCTAAAATAAAATCGTTAAGCGATCATTTTAATTATCGAACCCGAGAGATTGATGTAAATAAATAATATACTGGGAAATAGAATAAATTAACCGCCGGGAATTACTACCAGGATCTCCGCCAGACAACAACCCCATCCGATATAAAAGCCCCTCGCAATGCCGCGAGGCAACAACTTCACCACTTCGAACAGCAGCTTATTATAACTGCACCGCGTTGGAACCCTTCCAAAATACAGACCTTCGAGATATATCGATTGGGCTCGATAATGTAACAATAATTCCGTACCTGTCGAATTACTGTCCATCATTTATCTGACCCGAGTGCTCGATTCACCCGATTCACCCGATCCAGATATTTATATGAAATCCGTGACAAACTTTTCCGTCATTATAATTGGCTGTTGCGCCTGGTTGGATTTAACTGTACGGTAAAAGTGGCGAATCTTGCCCGGTCCATAGATAATTGATTTGCGCGCCAATGTCCACCACATCTACGAAAAAACTTCGAGAAACCGATACATATTTCCGATGTCGAACCGTCCCAAAGACCGTCTCACCGGAGTTCCAATTTGCGGTCGACTCCGTTTGAGATTAGGATTTAACCGCATTGAGATTCAAGCTTCAACCGCAGAGTTCGTTGATCCGGTGAGTCAGGTAACCGGCGCGAGGGTCGGAAAAGCCGAACCGACGAGAGTAAGGAAGTAAGACGCTGAGGTCCAAAAGTTAAGGTCGCAAAAAAAAAAAAAAAAAAAAAAAAAAAAAAAAAAACGGTGCACTTTCGAGCTGTTTTATCTTAACTGCCGAGGGGTTTTTCGCGACTCAGTCTGACGAGCGTTCTATCCCACGAGCCCGTGGGACGTAGTTAAAGCGAGAGGGTGATGTACAGAAAGAGCGAGCGAGAGAGATGATAAGAAGATAGTTAGTATGAGGAGACATTAGTGGCAGCAACTGGGGCAACCGGTGAGCCTTACCGAGCGATCCTCTAGTCCTCGAACCTCAGGCCAACAGAGACAGAGCAGCAGCAGCAGAGCAGCCCCTTGCCTCTCTCAGGGTCCCCTCAGCTATACCTCCAGCTCGTTCAGGCGCACCGCGTTTCCATCCCTCGACTTCCATCTCCGCGCACCTCAGCGGGAATCAATAGTGAAACGCGCCCCCGGAGTACCTGCGGAGTGAGAGTTACCAGGCGACAGTCGCTTCGGCTCTCTGCGCGCCCTGTCATCTTCGTTCTTCCTGCGTGCGTAAACGGCACCGAGCTCCTTGCATGGAGTCTGCAGGGCGGCAGCAGTGTGCCGATGTTGCTGGAGGAGTTCGAACCGAAAAGCAACTTACAGACTTCTTCATCATCAGCTTCATAAATGTCAACCATTATGGGGAATGCGTATTGAGGTCTCGATAGGTTGGCTTAACGAACGAGGAGTCGGAAATCCTTCAGAAGCTACGCAACAAGTGTAAACAAGTAGTCGTAAGTAATGCGACGATCGAGCGGATAAATGAAGCGCGCAATAATAATTAGAATCGCAGCTAAATATCTCGAGCATGAACTGTCAAAGGTGTCTCTTTGTATTTGTATTTTTGTATTTTTGTATTTTGTATTTTATTGAGTCCTGAGATTTCCCCCCTGAGGACCTATGCGGTACAGGCTACACATAGCGGTTTACATAAACTAGGCTAGGAAAAAAAGAAAACAAAAGATAAGGAAGGCAGAAAAAAGCAGTCGATTACATAAAGTAATGTAGATTAGCGCTTGATATGAGAGCGATACAGGCATAGCGATAAAATTATGAGGTGGCGCTTGAGGTGGCTTTGGGAAGCCACCTCAAGACTCTGGGTGCGTTCTGGAATGTTGATCTGCACAGCTATGCGCTCTTTTATTTGTCTGTTCACTGTCAGTGGGTTTTTAGAAATTGCCAACGGTACATTCTATTCTTTCGGCGGGATGAACGCTTATCAGAGCGAATTTGGGTCAAAATTAAATCCCGAACCGGGTCAGACTGGAATATATGAACGGCCATTCCAACAGTGTATACATGTGAATGCATCTCGAATATTTCTGGGTTTAGCCGAACAGAGCAGAATCGCGTTCAAGAATGCACCCTCCATGTCACGACGATCAATCTCAAGTTGATCGTCCGTTCGTTTGTCAACTGTCACGCCGGGTGCATTCTTGAATGCAGATCTGCTCAGCTATCCCCTCTTTTATTCGTGAGTGTCCACTGCTAGTGGGTTTTTTAAGTTGCTTACGGCACATCCGATTCTTTCCGTGGTATGCATTTCGACAGTTTTGATAGCAAAAGAACGCTTATCAGAGGACATTTGTGTCAAAACTAAACCCTTAACTGTGACAACAGATTGGAATACAAAAACGCCTGTTTCAACTGTGTATACATTTGGATGCATCTCAAATATTTCTGGATTTGTCAGAACAGAGCAGAACTGCATTCAAGAATGCACCCATAGAGTTATTTCAGTCATCGCAGTAATATCGTGTGACCTGTTAAATCCTAATAATGGTTACGGTATGTTCAATCTGCAGATGGCTCGTGGCACGATAATTTACCCGGTAAGAATTTCGGAGCGTCGCATCAGGATCGGATAAGGCCGTGACTAGGTCTTATGAGAACCCGATTTAATGCTCCGAAATTTCTACCAGAGAATGTGGCAAATATCGTACGTTCGTCGTTAAAGGATTAAACTATGGCCGTATCCTTATCAGGCCTTTGACGGATCTTATCACTGCTCGATAACGCCCCGAAATTTACACCAGCGAACATGCCGAATGTCGTTCGTCGAGCGTCAAAGAACTCTAAAAAAAAAAAAAACATGGCCATTTCACCAAGCATTACCATTCGCGCCAGTGAGCGGATACGAGTTTCAGCTCTCGATTAATGCACGCGGAGGAAAACGTGACTAATGTACAAGCTCGAACAACAAATCGATTCAACGATGCCTCGGTGACCTCAATTCGCTGCCCTCGTTGCTGCTGCTGCTGCTGTTGCACACTCCCGGAGCCGAGAAACTCTCGTTTCATTCGCGCAGCCGCCAATTATACCACCACCCTTCCGATACCTCGAATTTTACATCGGAATTTCGCCCAGTTTGTACAAGCGTTATTGACCACCATCAAGGGACGTCCGAAATGCAAGAGGAATTCAAAGTCCCGTTTCACCCGACGTGAAGAACGAGCTCCGTGTTTTTCGAAAAATACGTTTCGGAGATTTCGCTCGAAAAACTGGGACCCGAAATTGTTGCTGCGTCAATCGTAGGATCGGTCGCGGTGCGCACAGATCGCGAGTGCAATACGATAAAAAAAAATATCGGTAAATCGCCGCTTTTCGTGGCACAAAACGTATATCCAGATAAGGGGAAGAGCCAGGAAAGTATGATCGGTCATCTCCGCTTGAAACGACGCCTGTTTTAGGCATGGCGAAAAATCGGTCGAAGAGAGGACCGTTTTGCCCCGGGTTTCCCTTCCACTCCGCTCTTCCCCGCCGTTGCAACACGCGACCATTCCATTAGCCCGTAGCGAGGCCGTCTCTTAGATTCGGGAGGGTATATTGGATACGAGGAGAATTCATCAAGATTTCAGAGCGTCCGAGCCTCAATTGGGATCGATGAGAAACTGCACGATACCGCTTCGCCTCTCGCTTTCGCGCTTTGTACGATGAGGACGATGAAAAATTCAAGAACAAGCCAATTACACTGTACCGAGGCTCCAAATCAATTGGCAAAGGAGGAGGAACGGAGCCGGCGAGGCTCGAGTTACTTGGATTCCGGTCTCGGTCGGTGGTTATACACCAGGAGCCTCGAACCATCGCGGACAATTTCCTGTGATTAAACCGACCCTCGTCGACCGCAGCCATGTAAGCTCGCGGTTCACCTTACCGGAGAGATTCACCGTCGTCGTCCTCCTCCGTCTTGTCTTCATCATCCCGGCTCCCGAGTAGCGCATCGCAGAGCCTCGACGATATGCCCGATCGTTCACGCAGGCTCGCTCCTCGGCGGTGAAACACGCGCCGCAAGCCCCGAGGAAATTAGCTTTTCCGCGTTATAATACTAAAAGTATAGACGTGAGAGGCGATAAGACGGCGGAGCGTTATCGTACGCTCTCCGAACGATCTGTGCAGTTACCCACAGCAACTTTCGTGCTTCCCAGAACTGTTGGAGCCGCCAGGCTGAAACGGAAAATCAATGAAGTCTCGGGGGGGGGGGGGGGGGGGGGCGGGGGGGGTGTAACTGTGACGGGTTGTAATCAGCGTGATAACCGATTTTCGGCATTTTAGACACTGGACGGGCGTCGAGTAAATTGGAGGGGATATGAAAGTGTTGCGTTTGCACGTTTCCGTGTGCACGTCCGACTAATTGCCCTGGATTCGTTTTGACGTTGAAACGGGTCGTTGCACAAAGGTCGATAGCCCTGAAGCGAGTTGATAGCTTTCGATATGTCGGACGGATGTGGGACATTTTGGGCGCATGCGTAGACCTCGCTGACTCACAGGCCGGCAGATGATATGGGGTAATGAGGGCTGATATGGTTGTGGTGTTTTTGAATAGGCACAGTAGACTTGCGTAGATGAGAAAGCCGTCAGATATGGGTGACTTTTTTAAAAATCTTCCGAGAGGAATCGGTAAAGAGGTTGATAACTTTGAAACAAGTCGATGGCTCTCGATATATCGAACTAAGGTGGGACATTTTGAGCGCATGCGTAGACCTCGCTGACTCACAGGCCGGCAGATGATATGGGGTAATGAGGGCTGATATGGTTGTGGTGTTTTTGAATAGGCACAGTAGACTTGCGTAGATGAGAAAGCCGTCAGATATGGGTGACTTTTTTTAAAATCTTCCGAAAGGAATCGGTAAAGAGGTTGATAACTTTGAAACAAGTCGATGGCTCTCGATATATCGAACTAAGGTGGAACATTTTGAGCGCATGGGTAGACCTCGCTGACTCACAGGCCTGCAGATGATATGGGGTAATGAGGGCTGATATGGTTGTGGTGTTTTTGAATAGGCACAGTAGACTTGCGTAGATGAGAAAGCCGTCAGATATGGGTGACTTTTTTAAAAATCTTCCGAGAGGAATCGGTAAAGAGGTTGATAACTTTGAAACAAGTCGATGGCTCTCGATATATCGAACTAAGGTGGGACATTTTGAGCGCATGCGTAGACCTCGCTGGCTCACAGGCCGGGAGATGATATGGGGTAATGAGGGCTGATATGGTTGTGGTGTTTTTGAATAGGCACAGTAGACTTGCGTAGATGAGAAAGCCGTCACGTATGGGTGACTTTTTTTTATCTTCCGAGAGGAATCGGTAAAGAAGTTGGTAACTTTGAAGCAAGTCGATTGCTCTCGATATATCGAACTAAGGTGGAACATTTTGAGCGCATGCGTAGACCTCGCTGACTCACAGGCCGGCAGATGATATGGGGTAATGAGGGTTGTGGTGTTTTTGAATAGGCACAGTAGACTTGCGTAGATGAGAAAGCCGTCAGATATGGGTGACTTTTTTAAAAATCTTCCGAGAGGAATCGGTAAAGAGGTTGATAACTTTGAAACAAGTCGATGGCTCTCGATATATCGAACTAAGGTGGGACATTTTGAGCGCATGCGTAGACCTCGCTAAGTGGCAGGCCGACAGATAATAGTGTTATAAAGGCTAATCTGGCAGTGATGTTTTTGGGTGGATGACATGGAATTGCGTAGATGATAAGGTCGTAAGATACGGATGACATTTTTTTAAATCTTTTGCGAAGAATCGGTAAAGAAGTTGACAGCTTTGAAACAAGTCGATAGATTTCGATGTATAGAAGGGATGTGGAAAATGTTGAACGCATGCGTAGACTTTTCTGAGTCGTAGACCGGCAGATTATAGGATAATGAGTGCTGATATGCACAGTGAAAATGTTTGTACTTTCTACAACAACTTGCTGTCCACAAACGTCCACAATATTTTACTTGTTAATTTTCCAATCGCGGCATACGGCTCTGGTTTTACAAACGAAAATGCAAACTAAAATTGTTATGACACAGGAAATAAAACCACAGGTTTGTATATTCAAACTCGAACAAACGAGCTTGTCACTTACAGAACAAAATTATCTTTACGAAACTTCGTATTCCGATTTCACGAAATTATTTTTCACTGTGCGGAAATGGACTTGCGTGGCTGATAAGGTTGTAAAATATGGGTGACATATTTTTTTTTTTGTGCGAGGTAAAGAAGACAGCCATATCATCCGACCGGCCACAACCATCCTGAATTCACTCTGTCTTTTGTCGCGATTACATACCCACTGCGTACTTTTAAATATGGAGATCTGGAACTGGTTGAAAAAGTAATTCTACAGACTAAGCTCTGTGTAAATTGCACGCGTGTAAAGACATACACAGGTCTCGCACAGTAACGTACACCACGGACCTGCGCAAAAGCTGGTCGCGCTGTAACTGGATAGCATTTTCGAGGCTCTCGAACTGGAGCAGCTCGAGGTACACAAAGCCCTTTGTGGCGCAAAAATCCACTTTTTTTTTTTTTGTTCGTATGGTAATTCATGCAAAATTCTTGCCTCTATCGTGCACAACGGCGATTCTGATGACGACGATAAAAAAACATAAAACATGTCGACGGTCCCGTAATGCACGTTACTTCGTTGTAACAAGTATGGAACTGAAATCTTTTATTCTACGAGTCCCTTGGATCGTTAATTAAAGTCTTTCACTCTCGTGAGGAATATTTCATGAGACGATTTCGCTGTGCGAGCGCATTTCGTGTCGGCTCTCCGGTGAGTCTCCCGTAACGATGTTCGAGCCATTTTCTGAAAATCGGTCGATGCCGCTACGACGAAGTTTCGAACATTCCCGTTAATATTTCACTGTCTGTCGGTAAGTTGAGAAATATTTATCGGAGTATTGAAACGAATACCAGCGGCGCTGTACAATTTAATAATGGCAAGTTGATAATTGACATATTTTGGAATGGCGGATTGGGATGGGATCGTTGGGATTACCTTTGGCACTAGTTACATGCCAATTTCACCTTTCAATAAATTACAACGAAATATTCCCTATAATTCGCATTGCGAAATGAACATCGTGTTATAGGAATAGAGGCAAAGAGCAAATTCGCACAGAAATGAAGACATGTAATAGCATTCATTTTTCCTCGGGAGGTCTTGCAGTGTCAGAAATGATCGTAACTAAAAACAACTCTTTCCCGAAATTATCAAAAAAATCTGACAATTTTACAAAAAAAAAAAAAAAAAACCGGTCGCTGTTTTACAAAAAAATAAATGTAAAGTTTAATCATTCGAGTGCAACTCGTCATAGCCGATCTTATAGTGCGGGGTCAATTTCAACCCGAACAATTTGACCCCAGTCGAACGAAGTGCATTATATAAATAACCATGCACTAAAAAAAATGACACTTTTTTAATCAAGTTTATTCATCTTTAAAGCCCATGTACTCAGATCGTTGAAAAAATAAAGATAATAGTGCTTCGCACTATTTTATTCAACAATGTAGGTTTCACCCGAGCTCAGTCGGCAACAAAAACCGTAAATATATATATATTTCTTTAAAGGTTGCGAATTTTACCGGAACAATTTAAACCATCATCGTCCACTCGACCGATCGCTGAAGTTTTCCTTACCGACCGAGTGTGCTTCACGCCGCCTTGAGAATCCTCGCGAAATAGGCCAGCGCGTCGTCATTGATTTTTTTTTTTTTATTCTTGCGTACTGCGCTTTACATATTGTGTGACCCGGGAGGAGCGGAAGGGTACGGTCGTAGCTGGAGAGGTAAAATGCAGAACCTCGGATCTCACGTCTTAATCTCAAGATGCTTTTTTAATCCCTCGGCCTTGCCTGGCGTGTAACCTCCCGTGTTGCACAATACTGTCGAGCGTAGACCCTGAGATCCCTACTTAAGCACCGTCGTATAATAATGGGCACTTTCACTATTCTCATTCCGCCGATGTTTGTGCCGGTCTACAAAGGCACGCAAGCATGCGGAGCACAATGTAACGTGTACGAGTGGCATTGGTGGTGGTCGTAAGGTCTGCACAGCCGCGGGCTTCGGCGATGCACGCGCGCAGCATAATCCATTATTCTCTCATTGGGCTAAGAGCACCAGACTCGAGTTACTTACCGGGGCGGGAGGGTTTGTTGTACATTATCCAGGCACTGGTAATTAATTACCGATCCTAACGGAAATACCCGCGTTAACCGTTGGGTGCGGGACGAGCCCGAGAGCATTGCCCGGTTCCGAGCTATGAAATTACTTATTTCCCGGTATCGGTAACGACGCTGAACTCACCTGTTACGTATCCATTAGTACCACCGACTGACATGGTAAAACGAGATTTCATTTTATGCTGGAAACGATGGAGTTTCCTCTCGTAGATTTGATATCGGAGGACGCAGTGGATATGCAAAATCAACAGTCTGAATGACGTTTAACTGACGTCGTTTGTCGGGGAAACTCGCCAAGTATTGAAGGATGGTAATTGTGAGGAAACGCGCATTAATATTGTAGTGTCGGAGAAGTTGAGCACTTGGATTTTCGTTACTTTGATCCGCATTCGGATACTTCAATGTTATTCGAGGATTTTCGGGAAGAGGCAAATTTCTGTGGAGTTTCTCTGGGTGGGGATGCAAGATCAACAGTCTGACCGACGTTTAACCGCGGTCGCTGGCGGAGAAACTCGTCAAGTATGGAACGATGGTAGTTATGAGGAAACACGCATTAATATTGTAGTGTTGGGGAAGTTGGGCGCTGGGGTTTTCGTTAATTTGGTACGAATTCGGATACTTCAATGAAATGCGAGAATTCTTGGGAAGAGGCAAATTTCTGTGGGCGGGGATGCTAAATCAACAATCCGACTGACGTTTAACTGACGTCGTTTTCGGAGAAACTCGCGAAGTTGGGAACGAGTGTAATTATGGCGAAACATCCATGGAAATTGTACATTGGGGGGAGTTGGGCATCGATATTTTCGTTATTTTCCTCCGAATTCGGACAATTCAATGAAATTCGAGAATTTTCGTAATGCGGCAAATTTCTCTCTATTTTCTCTGGAATTTTTCTGGGTGAGTAAAATCAACGGGCTGACGTCGTTGTTGGAGAAACTGATGAAGTTGGGAACGAGTGCAATTATGACGAAACCTGCATGAAAAAATTTAGTGTCGGTGGAGTCGAGCATTGCTACTTTCGTTATTTTGCTCCGAATTCGGACAATTCAATGAAATTCGAGAATTTTCGTGAAGCGGCAAATTTCTCTCTATTTTCTCTGGAATTTTTCTGGGTGGGTAAAATCAACGGGCTGACCGACGTTTAACTGACGTCGTTGTTGGAGAAACTGACGAAGTTGGGAACGAGTGCAATTACGACGAAACGTGCGTGAAAAAATTTAGTGTCGGTGGAATCGAGCATTGGGATTTTCGTTATTTTGCTCCGAATTTGGACAATTGAATGCAATTTGAGAATTTTCGTTAAGAGGCACATTTATCTGGATTTTGTTAGGGGAAAGATCGTAACGCTTCAATTACCTCTGCCCGTGACTCGCGCATGTCGAGCTTTCATTATTCCCACCTGCTGCAGGCGCTCGAATTACATCCGGAAGTTACACCCGTTTCCAGCAAATGCTATTCCGCTTAATTGAGTGCGGAAGCTTGTTGCAATTTGCGACGAGCTTGTAGACAAACCATTTGATACCGGTGCTTTGGTGTTTCAAACGAACTAATGTGTTTTCCTCGTAGCTGCATGGGTTTATTGAGGCATCGAGTTTTGCCGTAGTCGTTGCTCACGTGAGCGTGAATAAACGAGATCGACAATTGAATCGTCCGTATGAATGTGTCAGCGGACAACGCGGTAAAATAAATGGGGTACCCAAAAAATATTCAGAATAATTGAATACTTCATAGGAACGCTCGGATCGTATGGCGTAAAATCTTACCGGTTCAGAAAAAATTATATTATGAATTTCGATAAGAAAAATAATAATAATAAGGTAGGTTAAGCGCGTACAATTTTTCTCAAATTTGTTCTCAAAACCTGCACGGGTTTCATTTCTCGGCGCGACCGTTTTCCTCGTTCATCCCCTATATGTTGAACGCGTATGAAAGACGGCAAGTGTTTACCGATGACCCCTTTGAACGAGGTGTGGCTGCTCGTAATATTCCAAGCGAGCAGGCACTCCGGAATAATCGTGCGCTACAGTAGAGTTTTTCACAAGTTTCCTCGAGTAATTTCGTCCGAAGAGTCTATTTGTTTTTACCCGCGACATTTCGCGCTCGCCAGTAAGCGTACACTGTAAATTTTTTTTTTCAAAATTTATTAACGATATTGGAAGCTTCTTTACATAAACTGTTTCCGAAATTTCAGACATACGTGAGTTGCAATTTTACAGTATAACATTTTTATTTTTAATTCAAACTTTTCTAAATTTCAAGCACACGATTTGTAATTTTAATATCTTATATTGTTTTTTTTTACAAAAAAGTATATTATTCTTCAATTAATGAAAGTAAAGTAAGCAGATTTCGAGTTCCAGTACATTAAATTCACAATTTATTTTTACAGCGTACATTTCGGAGCGCAGATTTCCGCCGCCCGTTCGCCGGTTGCGAAAAAGTGGTGAAAACGCGATTTGTGTTTTTTATTTTTTATTTTATTTTTCAATTATAATCACGTACTAAAGAGAATACACCAGCCGAGTCAGTCGACTTCGCGGTTAAATTTGTGTTTCGAACCCACCGGCGCCAGACCTCACCTCCGGTAGCTGCTCCTTCCACATTCTCCGCTTTTTATTATACCTCCGCTTCTTTCACCCCATCGCCGGCACATCGTAGGTCGACTCGGTACTTTGGTATTTACGTTGTACTTATCCGTCAGTCGGTGTATATATTTGTGATAAATCATTCCTGAATTTCCAACGTTGCTTTGCGGATACGTACGGGAGCACGATGTTTCATTCTTTTTTTCCTCGCATTATCGTCCTCATAAATAATCTCGGTCTCCGTACTCTCTCTCTCAGCTCTCTTATTACTTGTGTACTCTTGATCTCGTGCACGTAAAACACTTCCATGTCCCTCTCCGCTCACTAAGCAAGGGCTTTTACGTTCCGGTATTTTTTTGTGCATAAACCGACCCATATAATAGCACAAAATATTTCGGAAATATTTTCAGTATTTCTGAAATATATGGAAATAATAGTGGTGGTAGTGAGTTCATTAACAATACGTGCCATGTAACAGTTTTTTTTATCCGTAACAAACTTTTCTCTTTTCACCTATATTGCATATTGCCAATCGGTCATCGACCGCAGTCCTTCAGCCATGGAAATCATATTTTAATGTATTCTATCAAAATATTCGAACGAAAGATTTGTAAAATATTTCAGAAATATATTTAACCTTTCATACATCTGAAATATTTCTGAAACGGTGAAGAAATATTTTGAAAGGGAATATTGGCAGATGTGTACTGAACTATATGTTCAGAAGGAACCGAAAAATAAAAAAATGCCATGGTTCGTGGATATATTATTATACAGTTCGACTATTTAATATGTCATGCACTCTTGAAGGGGCTCACAGGAATCCCCTAGACGAAGTGCTGCAGGCAGTACATATGTTTACAATAATGAAGAATATCTACAGCACTAAAACGTTGATAATTTCTTGAATATTTCAGAAAAATATAAAAAAAAATATTGTCGAAACATTTCAGAAATATCTTCGTCCTATGTGGGGATGGACGGGGTCGATGGCAAAAAAAAAAGTAACGACGGAAGAACGATCGGGATCAGCCGGTGCGATTAGTGAAGTCGGCTGGATTTTAATGGTCGAGATTCGAGAAAGGTACGAGGAGAGCCGAAGGATGCAGATGAAGACGAGGCGGAGGGAAGCACTCGGACTTTCTTATGCGTCTTAGCTCGTCTCCGTAGAAAGATTGAGTCGGCGAAAGATTGAGCCGAACGCGAGAGGGAGGGGGTGGGGAGGGGAGGGGGAGGGGTGGGAAAATTGTCCGGCACTAACGAGGTCGCGTCGTTGGAATAAGACGCGATTATCGGTGATGAACGATATCCGAGCGATTGTACTGTAGGCGGAAAGAGTGGCGGGGGGGGAGGGGGGGGGGCGGGGTGGGGGGAGTCGCGAAGGTTTCGGTGTCAGGAGGAGGATAGGTGGAAGGGAAGAATGAAGAAAGAGGAACGAGGGCATCGAGCAAGGTCGACGGCGACGGACGACCGACGCCAATCACCGCGACTTAATTGCCTGATAAGAATTAATGACGTAAAACTCCCCGACACGACCCCGTCCGCAGTTCTCACGAGTATTCAATTATCAACGAAAAATAGTTGTTCTTTCGGACTCGTATTCGCTGTTTCTCAACTCTATGGAACTAGAAAAATATTTTAAAAATTTGAGGGTCACAAAAACTTACTAACTTATAGTATATAATTATGAATAATTATAATTATGATTATCGTTTGCGACAACAGACGTTTATGGCTGTGATAAAAGTTAATACAATCGATGGTGAGTACACGAAGTCGTTATGGCGCTTGACTTCGAGCTATCGAGAGTGCCCCCTGTACGTCGAAGACTCCACGGCGGGCATAAGAATGGAGCAAATGCGGCGGTTGGTAGATAAATATTATTATGAAAGATAACTACTAATAATAAAGATACAAACATTATAAGAGATATTATTATTATTAGATATAACACTAATAAATATGCGCATATCACATTGACTTTAAATTTAATCCTAATCTTAACTTTACTTCGTTTACTGCTCGCTCTGATCACCGATTAATCATCGATTAATCACTTATTTAATTATGAACGGGCAATGCCCGATTGGGAATCGCCCGATTATCATGAAATAAATCAAAGTACGTGTGTGTACATCATCATTTACGACGGCAGAAATTTATGGCTGCGACACGAAGAGTTAACACAATCGCCACTGCATCCGATATGTTATAGTTTCCACCAACAAACGTCTCGTCGATGGAGAAAAAAAACGAAAGCGTTATGGCGCTCGGCTTCGAGCCATCGAGAGCGCTCTACGTCGAGGACTCCACCGCGGGCATAAGGGATGGAGCAAATGGGGCGGTTGGTAGATAAATGGCGGAACAAATGTCGCTGAAAGCCTCCGGGTACTGCACCGCTCGTACTTCGAAGAGTGTCGTGTTCCACATTTGTAGTATTTGTTTGCGATGCGAAGGGGGTTGGGGGTTGGACAGGAGGGGGGGGGGGGGGGGGGTCTGGCGTATGAATAGCGTTTCGAGTGTTGCACAGTATGCGACACGAAACTATGGAACATGCACGAAGCCGGAGCCAATGGATGGGAATATTCGCAACGTCGACTGTAGGCCACAAAATTGTACGGGAAAATTCATGCGGCAGACCACTGTCGAATGTGTGCACGGGTCTACGAGAGCTTGCATATTATCATTATGGCAAAAGAAAAACGACGAAAATTCCGACGATTTCTGTCAACGTTTGTGCAACGCGAAAAGGACAGTTTTCCCCCGTTGCGGCCTCGACGGACGATCGTGTTTTTCCGCGAATTTATAACGCCCCGCCGGATCCGATTCGATCATTTCACCGGTACCGGGTGGGACTTCGTTGCATACGCTCTTCCAGAGGATGACACTATTTTCGGCGCTGTTCACTCTGCCGGTGCCAGCCGTCATACCCACCGAACGATCAATGCCTCGCGACGGTGCTGTGTATATCGTTTATAAATATAAACGCGGTGTTGTGATACAAGCTTATTTTGCTACTCGCGCGATCGGGGATGAGTGAAAGATACCAATGGCCAAAATATTAATTTTCTTTTGCGCTTCTGACGATAGTTTTCGTTTCAAATTTCGAGTTGGGAGGAAAATGAGTGCTGGATTCAGCGTGATCAGCGGAAAAGAATACGCGGTACTTAAAGCCAAAGCGAAGAAAAATTATTTAAAAAAAATTATTGACAATTTTTATAGCAAAAGTGGTTTAAAAAAAACGATGTTTCTGACTTCCGGTCGAGTGCCCGGAAAACCCGAGGTCCCTGTCTTGTCCTACAGAAATGAGTACCCATGATACGACAGAGTTGCGGAAACGGTTTTATTCTCCACTACTCGGTCGGTAACAAAAACTGTGATACGAAGAGAAATTTGGATTAACGTGTTTGTTACCGACTCGGCGCCGTTCGAGCTATCGGGTTACCTGAAGGCAGCACCAGAGTTAAAGAAACTTTTTTCTCGCATTCCGAAAAATATATCCGCCCGCAATCAACTCGAGTACGATGTACTCCGTGAATATATAGAGGACCTTCAGTGCGGTACTCAAGATATGGGTCTCTTCCGGATCTCCCGAGTTAGGAGGGAAGACAAGACAGAGCCGTAGACGCCGCGGGATCCTGACCTCCGTTCCCCGGACGACGCGCGTGCAGTTACCGGAGTATCCTTTACGTGATACATGGGGGTTCCCCTACACTTCCATTTCCGCTCTCTTCCCTATGTCTTAACAATTTTCTTCGTACGTCGTATCTACATCTTGTCCAGTTACTCGCGCCTCCGGCGGCTTCCCTCGCTCCCCGGGGGGATACGAGTGTGACATCTTTATCTGCACGCCGGCGAACCCGGGGCAATGTATAGCCTCGAACAGTTTTACTCGACTACACTTTATCGCTTTTCCTCACGAGTGCATCCACTTCAATTCGAGACAAGAAATAACAGAGACGTAGAACGGCCCGGGCGGTCCCAGGTGTGAAGAATAAACAATTGTTAACCTTATCATTTTCATCCTTCATTCGCACGCGAATGTTGTTCATTTTTTTTATCCTGGACATCGTAGGAATGAAATCCTTGGAAAGACATCCTGGGACGTCTCGTATGGGTCACTTTATTAAATTAAAAATGTCTGCAGATGTGCGCAGCGAACGAAGTTCAGGGAACTGGACTTCGTGCTGAACTGGACAAAAAAGTTCTGCCTAGGATTGAACAAACGTACAAATAAGTAAACAAATCCGCAGTTTTTCAAAATATATATAAGATAATTCTATGATAATGATAATAATAATAATGGAGCAATTAACATCGCAGTCTGACAGACCATGTGTGACGATCTACACAGTAAAAATGGTTTGTTCTTTTAACACACTTTTTTGTCTAATAACGTCCACAATTCTTTTCTTGTTGATTTCACAAAATATGTTTGGAAAATTGTCAAGAGAAGCATTGTGGACGCTTGTGGACAAGAAACGTTGGTCTTATTTTATTGTGTAGGGTTAAAAAACATACGTGTAACGACCTAGGGTTAAAAAAAGATATCATTTTTCAACATACTTGTCAAGTAGTAAAATAGCTTTTGTCAATTAAAAAGCGATCAATAAGTGTTAGTAACGAATCAATAATTAGGTAGAAAAAAAGTGGGTAAGACAACTTGGGGTAAAAAAATATAGTATTTCTCGACATACCTAACAGGTAGTAGGATAGCTTCCTTTCAATTAAAAAGCAATCAATAAGTGTAAGTTCCCAATCAATAATTAGGTAAAAATTCAGGACATAGTTGGGGCCGTTGCCCGGTGTGGAATTGTTTTTGCCATTCCCACCGTGGTTTAAACTTTCGCCGTATTCTCTCGAGGAGATAAAATTTCTTCTTTAATTACCGTTCCAATATCGGCGGATGAAATAAGACAAAAAAAAATAAAAATTAATATCAATACCCGATACAGCAGCCGTTGCAATGCCAGCGGTAGCGCGACGATGGTGTGAAAAGGACAGTACGAATAATTTCCAGAAAAATCCCGATACTTAATTCCACCCGCAGTACGCCTGTCTCTCTCATTTCGCTCTCCCTCCCTCCCCCTCCCCCTCCCTCCCCTCCCCCCTCGTCCTGCCTGTTCCCCAATGGCGTATAAAAACACTCGCGGATGGCTCGAGTCGCAAAAAAAAAAAAAAAAAAAGAAAGAGTGCCGCTACTGTAAGTGATGTATCTGCGTTATAAATATCGCAATAGAGAAGGAGTAGCGCGAGCGATGCCCGAGCCGCAGGCTCTTCCGCCGGCGTGGCTGCAACGGCGTCAAAATAGTTTATGGCTAAGCCGTATTCACCAACAGAAACCGGTCACACGTTACGTTGCGAGTGCGCGTATGCGAACGAGTTCGGAGAGCTGTATAGGCGATTGCGGCACAAAACGGAACCCCGCGGGCAAAACGGACCACCCTTATCAATTTTCACCGGGACACGAGAAAAAAAATTCTCATCGCCAACGATGAGAATTTTCTCACCCTTAAAAAAAAAATGAGTTCCGTCCAACGGGGATTCTGTTTGGCGCGCGAGAATTCTGGTCGGCGCGACTGACAATGTATTTGCGTTGAATATTTTTTATTTTTTTAGTCGCGATCCATTTTGCCCCGATGTTCCGTTCCGCCCCGCTCTCCTATAACTAAAGTCCCGTTTCAATTACAGCGATAATTTTTCTTTTCGGAAAATATCTGTCGTCCGGCTGTGCTATATTCACCGTTAGACTTTACTGTTCATGATTTTAACACGGATAAATTGTGGGCACGTATATGGGAGAGAACGGTAAAACAAAAGCTACGAGCTGAAGAGAAGGGGGGGGGGGGCGGGGGTGAATAATTGTGAATAGCTGCCTCGGAGCGGTGTGTCCATCGGGGGAATATAAAAAATAATGCTTCCCGAAGCCCTCCCCGATGTTAATTACATAAGCGCGTGTGTTGCGGTGCGACGGCGAGGGGGGAGACAAAAAAAAAAATACGTGACAAAATAAACGGATGGTCGGGAACGCGTATTACGCAAAGCGTACAATATTACACCAGGTATCCCCTTATTATCGTTCCTCTCGTGTAAAACATGAATGAGCGTCCGAGCTTGACGGGCGAAACTGCGAATTATGAAAAAATAAAATAGAACACAAAAACGCGCCGTTCACGTGCTGCAGCTTTGGCTGAAGATATGAGCCATTATGCTGAATAGTTGAGTGACGGGTAGCCGTGGACACTCGACCGATCTCGTTGCACATGGAGGGAATGCCGAGGCAACGCGTATATTATCAGAACTCTTGCACTTGGGTTTTTTGTTTCGTTTTTCTTTTAACTAAATTCAACGTACGTGCTCACTCAGACGGTTAATTAAACACGTACGGTCGAAAAAAAAACATGTGAATTTGGGTTACTTTTTTTGTTAATATTCATGTGATAATTTATGAGACAATTGCAGTCCGCAGCGAAATTTGGTACCCGGCCAGCCTTACCGTTACCACGAGAACTATCGAACGATATTTTTCAAAGAACCCGAGGTTCTTCATTTAGAAGTCGACTTGTATTTGGAAGTCGACTTGAATTTAGAAGTTGACTTGAATTTAGAAGTCGACTTTCATTTAGAAGTTGACTTTCGTTTAGACTTTGACTTTCATTTGGAAGTCGACTTTCATTTGGAAGTCGAACTTTCATTTGGAAGTCGACTTTCATTTAGAAGTCGACTTTCATTTGGAAGTCGACTTTCATTTGGAAGTCGACTTTCATTTGGAAGTCGAACTTTCATTTGGAAGTCGACTTTCATTTGGAAGTCGAACTTTCATGTAGAAGTCGTGCAAAATATTTGTTCACTATTTATAAAGTACAAGATCCCGAAAAAGGGAAAAAACGTCAAAATCTTCGACTGGAATGAGTTCGTTCAATGATCCAAGCAATCGTCGGGGCCTGTTGGAGAACACCGTTGTCATTGGGAATACACGATTTTGCCAGCAACGCGATTTGCATACTCGATGAATAGGCAATCGAACCAATATTCGATACCACGCTATCGAAAGTCCAAGGCAAATATTGCTAAGTGGTCCGTCTCGAGCGAGGTTTATATATAGTTCGGGTACACCAGTGAGGCTTCTCCACTGCCTCGGCGAGGCATTAGAAAGCTTTAACGCTTGTGGATGGTGGGGTATGAAGAGGGGGCGAGGGGGGGCAAACTGTAATACCATTTAAACCACGGACGATGGAAGGAATAAATATCGGGGGTTTCGCTCGCACGTTGAGTCTCTCCGGGTTCGATATCGTTCCTTATTGGACGGACGGGCCTGAGTGTAGTTTAATACACCCGGACCGACCACGGGGAAAACCTCCGTCCTCTCCCTCACGGCGCTGACACCAACCGCATCCCCGGCTATCACCTCGAAAACTCGATCGTGTTCACGCATAAACTAAATCCAATCGCTGGCGGTTCCGTCTGTCCGCTTGCGGGGCTCGCTGCTTCAATCTCCTGCAATATCATCCTGAAAAGACGACTGAGCAGGATATTCGTGCCTCGGTAAATTTCAACCCGGGAGTTGAACTGAAAATTCATTCGGAAATTTACCAAATTTAATAAAGTTCCAAGTTTAGGGTGCACGAGAAAGAAGATTTGTACTTCTAACAAACTGTGGTTGCACGAAAATATCTGCAAACTTGTTCTAGTTAATATAAACAAACATTTTTGTAAAATATTTTCCTTTGTAAAATCCTTTTCCTTGTACAATCTTTTTATTTATAAAATACTTTTCTTTGGGCTGAAGGACTCCGGTCGATGGCCCATTGGCGATATCAATGAATGCGACTTAACAACAACATAGAGATATGTATCAGAGATTGTATGGACCAACTGTTATTGTCAATAAATACACTTTTACTACTACTATTCCTTTTCTTTGTAAAATCCGTTTCTCTGTAAAATTCTTTTCTCTGTAAAATTCTTTTCTCTGTAAAATTCTTTTCTCTGTAAAATTCTTTTCTCTGTAAAATTCTTGTCTCTGTAAAATTCTTGTCTCTGTAAAATTCTTGTCTCTGTAAAATTCTTTTCTCTGTAAAATTCTTGTCTCTGTAAAATTCTTGTCTCTGTAAAATTCTCGTCTCTGTAAAATTCTTGTCTCTGTAAAATTCTTGTCTCTGTAAAATTCTTTTCTCTGTAAAATTCTTTTCTCTGTAAAATCCTTTTCAGTGTAAAATCCTTTTCATTGTAAAATCCTTTTCATTGCAAAATACTTTTCATTGCAAAATACTTTTCTTCGTAATATATTTTTCGTCGTAAAATACTTTTATTCGTAAATCGATCGGAGTTTGAGAGCATTGAGCATGGCATTCCAAAACCTCATTTAAGAGAGAATAAACTTTATCGCCTTACAATGCCACACTCGTTGCACCAAGCTCCAATTGATTTACGGAGGTGCTTCCGACTTGCACCCCGGTTTGACTAGGTCAGGCCTTCCCAACAGTACGAATGTTGTTCTCCCAGTGAAACAATGTTGAACTGCTGTACATCAAATATTGTGTAATATATGTTGATAATATGCGGCGAAGCATAATCGTCCGAGAACATCTCCCGAGAACGGAAGTCGGGTATGTTCGCTTCTCCGCGCCACTCAACCCTTTGGTAAACAGAAATTATTCGTCTACCTACAATTTTCGGTATTTGTTCGCGGCAAGAACCCTTGCGGGAAGTCGCTAGCAACGTCGCGCTCTCTTCCCAAAGCGGCAGCGTACCTCCAGCGCGCGCGGTTTCTACGAAATTGCTGGAGTAATATCGGGTCTGCATAAACATTTGCATTTCCCGGCAGACGACGCGTAAATAGTCGTCGGTTTTCATTATTTATTTATATCGAAAATTCATTTGTCCGAGATAACGGGTATTAATATTTCCCGACTTACTTCTCGACGGTTCCAGGTCGATCGGTCTGGCCAGCATCGCAGAAAGATTTAATGAAAATTTAATGAAAATGTAACATTCGTATTTAATAGGAATGTAAGAAATGGAGGAATTGAGGAGCATTGCATTATCGAATACGGTATTAAGTTGGGCCGGAATGAGCGCTTAAGTATAGGCTAGGTTTCATTTCCGTCCAAAACCCTGTTATAGGGATAAAAGTTTCGTGAGTACAGCGTCAATCCGTATATCGATGGCGAAAGTTAGAAAGGGCGTACGAAGTGTGTGCAAACTATATCTCTACGCCCGTCTGGCATTGGAGTATCGATGTAATTAATTTACCTCCCAATCGGGTTGGATAATATTCACGACATTCACTTCATTAATTACAGAGGGTAAATTCTGCCGATTCGTAAAAGAAACAGAGTACCTACACTGAGGGAAAGGTTTAGTAAATGTGACTATATCGCTTGAGATATATTACCATAGCACGTAGTAGTAGGGAACTAGGGCTATTTGAGATTTCATGCCATAGGTGACGCCCTAGTTGCGTACGTGCGATGAGCTATGGTCATTTTTCTTAGACGACCGATAGTCTTTATTAGATCCTTCTCGCAGTGTACCTTCCTGTATTCCGTTATATTTATGAAAAAAGGCTCAGCCCACTCGATGCGCTACTCGAATACGGCTCTGTGATTGATCGTGCAAAATGCAAAATATGTTTAATAGAAATATAAGGATTGAAGGAGCATTACATTATCGAATACGGTATTAAGTTAGCCCTAAACGAGCCCTTAAGTATAGGCCAAGTTTCGCTTCTGCACAAAAATCTGCCATAGGGCTAAAAGTTTGGTGAATAGGCCTCAGTCCATACATCGATAACAAAAGTTAGAAAGGGCTTATGAAGTGTCTCCAAGCTATCCTTATACGCCCTTCTGT
The DNA here is from genome assembly GCA_958510785.1 of Exephanes ischioxanthus. Lineage (NCBI taxonomy): Eukaryota > Metazoa > Arthropoda > Insecta > Hymenoptera > Ichneumonidae > Exephanes > Exephanes ischioxanthus. The sequence continues at coordinate 3,513,097 of OY294025.1, forward strand.
CACTGGACCATCGATCTAATTAATTTACCTCCCAATCGGGATGCGTAATATTCACATCTACTTTATCATTTACCCAAAGTAAATTCTGCCGATTCGTAAAATAAACAGAGTACCTTATTCCATTCCGGTATATTTATTACAAAAAGGGTCAACTCACTCAATGCACTACACGAATCTGATCCTGCGGTTAACCGTATCAAACGCAAAATACATTTAATTGAAATATAAGTATTGAAGGAGGAGCATTACATTATCTTACATTACTTAAGTAAAGACTAGATTTCATTTCTGTACAAAACCTGTTACACTGCTGAAAGTTTGGTGAATACGCCTCAGTCCATACATCGACAGCAAAAGTCAGAAAGGGCTTACGAAGCGTCTGCAAGCTGGCCTTATACGCCCTTGTGGCATTGGACCATCGATCTAATTGATACACCTCCCAATCATCAGGTTGGGTCATATTCACGAAATTTCCTTTATTAAATACCCAAAGTAAATTCTGCCGATTCGTAAAATAACCAGAGTACCTTACCCCATTCCGTTATATTTATAACAAAAAAGGGTCAACTCACTCGATGCACTGGAGTACGGCACAGATGCCCAGCGATTGAGCGTGTAAAACGCCGCATGCAGTTGCATCTGCACAGCGAGTGTACGCAATCATTCGACGACGTGCCCGCGAAAGGTTAACATTTGGCACTACACTGCACGTTCGCACACTCGTGCACAGAAATACATGTATATATATAGATGTTTACGATGCACCGACTGGCTCGTCCTGTGCACCCTGCGCTCACCCTACTTGCCACTGCTGATGCGGTCGCTCTTGCACCGTCCGAAACCGGCGGAATGGGAAAGTAGACATTTTTATGCATGTATTCACATAGGTCCCCGATGTATGCTACGAGGGCCCCGACGGTCTCTAACATTTTTCCCCCCCCCGACTCTTTGCCGTCCTTCGACGCCGTATACATATATTTGCCGAACTCGATCTATACACCCGGCTTGCACCCTCCCGCACCCCTCCCGCAGAGCCTCGACGATACCCCGTCGATAAACGCCTGCACATCGGAGAAATTTTACTGAAAAACATTTTCTCACCCTTTCCGATATTGCAACGTTTCACTTCTCGCCTCTGAGGCGAGGGCTATTTTTTTTTTTTTTTGGTTCTTTATTTTTATGCGCATTGTGCCCTTACTTCCGTCGCGTTTACGCCTGTTGTTAAATACTTTTTTCCGTCAGCCTGCATTGTTCCGCGCGGAATGAGGGAGAGGCGCGCGACGCGGGGGCGACGATAGCGAAGATGAAATAAAAACAAGCGGCATTGCAATTCGTCACGAAGCTCGTTCGATTCTTGCACCGCACGCGGTTAGATTGTTTTTCGCGGTCAATCTGTCGATGACAGATTCCGAATTGCGCGATCGTGGATGCCTCGCTTTTACATTCACGAGCCGAAAGATCGATTCGGTCGCGATTTCGGTACTTCCGGAAACTGTAAAAATTTTAATGAACAAAAAATGTCAACCGTGGCTAAGATATTGAAGACATTGATTTTGCATAACAACGGTGCAGAAGAGTTATCGACGGGTTGCAAAAAAACATTACATGAAAATTAAAAAAAAGCCAATAGTGTGTTCAGACAAATCAACGAATTCATTTTAGACGAATGAAAAAGTTTTCTGATTATTTGTCGAAGAATTTTTTTTTTTATCAATTCGTACGACAATCTTACGGCATTGTCACTGCGCAAAATTATCTGAGAACCGTCTTCGAGGCTGAATTTTTTCAGATCTCTGTTCCATTGGGTGGTATAAAAAATTCTCACCGGAGCTTACTTTTGGCTGGGAACGCTGTACGTGATACATCGTTGAAGTCGAGGCTTTGAAGGCAATAGGGGATAAAATTGTAGAGAAAGCATGACCACGAGTGAGCCCGGTCGGCTGGGAGAACGCTCTTCGCCTCGTCTAATCGAAATATGCGGGAAGGGAAATTCGGTGATTCGGCAGAAGCGCGAGATCAGAGAGAACGTGGGTGGAGATCGGAGGAGATCCGAGGAGAGTTCACGTCGCGCTTCGGGACCTTCGGATGTGTTCCCTCAGTTTCTCAGTCTTCACCGAGAATGTCCCAGCCAAGCCCGCAGCTGTTCATAACGCTTCGTCGAGTGGGTGCACAGCGAGGAAAAAAGCGCCAGAACCTCTCCCCTGTTATCTTACTATATTGTTATCTTACTTTTTCCTCTTCTCTCTTAAAGTTAATTCATTACTTTTGTTTTTATCAATTCTTTTATTTTGTTTATCTCTATGGTGTCGTTATTTTTGTGACAATATATCTGTATAATTATCATTCCTCATACTGTACTCTCGTTATTAATTGTAAGTTGTTTGCTCTCCCTCTCCCACTCTCTCTGGTCTCTCCCTCCCCCTCTCTCTCTGGTCTCTCCCTCTCCCTATCTTTCTGGTCTCTTCCTCTCCCTAACTCTCTCGTTTCTCCCTCCCCCTCTCTCTCTGATCTCTCCCTCTCCCTATCTCTCTGGTCTCTCCCTCTCCCCATCTCTCCGGTTTCTCCCTCCCCCCTCTCTCTGGTTTCTCCCTCCCCCCTCTCTCTGGTCTCTCCCTCTTCCTATCTCTCTGGTTTCTCCCTCCCCCCTCTCTCTGGTCTCTCCCTCTTCCTATCTCTCTGATCTCTCCCTCTCCTTATCTTTCTGATTTCTCCCTCTCCCTCCTTCTCTGGTCTCTCCCCCTCTCTCTAATCTCTCCCTCTCCCTCCCTCTCTCTCTCCTCTCTCTCTCTCCCCTCTCTCTCCTCTCTCTCTCTGGTCTCTCCCTCTTTCTCTCTCCCTGGTCTCTCTCATGCGCATGCAATTCTCTGTAGTTCAGGTCGCCCGAAGCGCATCCAGAGGTAATGTGGTAACGGCAAACTCTGCAACGAAGCTTTGAGGCGCACCAAGCAAATAATTCAAGCTAGAGTTCCTGACAGCTGCGGGAGCGTAGCAGAGACTGCGAGGTCAGAATGATGCTCTATGAGCTCAAAATAGAGATGATACAGCCTTAGCGAGAAAGATGGGCGACCGAGAAAGCGGCAGGTATTAAACACGAAGGAACATAGACGAAGCGACGTCTATGTGAATGGGGGGTCCATGTGACAAAGGCCTTGCGATTACTTTTTGGCGTCAAGTCGGTGAAGGCAAAAATCGACGCGGGACAAAACGGATAGTCTATGTCAATTTTTCGGAGGACACAAATGAAAGCCTCGTTTTGCTTCGCATTCCCTTATCTTTTTGCGCCGCATGCGAATCTGTTATCAGTATTGGCTCCAAAGTCAAACCGGACACTGGTAATTGCAACAAAAAAAGCTGTTTTTTAAAATATTTTCAGCCTGGCCAAATTTCCTCGCGAACAACCAACGTCTGCCTCCCGCAATAGCCAATCAACGAAAAAAATTTATCGACAACGATGATTTCGATTATATCGATGCAATTTTGGGGCCGTGGGTTTTTTTTTTTTAGATGGAAAAATCACCTCAATGGCAATAATGGACGACACAGTGACAAGTGGATTGATCGACCTCCGGGCTCTCATTTGTCCATCCTCGTGTCCTGACCCAATTCGTGATCGCGGAGTTAAAGTCCGCGCTCACCAGTGCTTTTCGCCTCCGGGGCGCTCGCACTCCGGCGATGATGGGAGCGAAGCCAGCAGGCGAACGATAACTCGAATTGTGGTCGGTGCGTGGTTTCGACACCTTGCCCGCTTCTACCCCTTATCGATCTATGATTGATCGTCGTAACACCGACGAATCGACGATATAGTTAAACGCGTTGCAAGTTTCGCAGACGCCTTCTGCAATTATCGGTCCGTATCGGCCGCAATGAGAAGGGGAGGGGGACATCGTTCGTTAAATGTGGCCGATACGTTACTTCAGCAAAGGTTTAGTCCGCCGAAACGGATCACGACGATAGACTGCGTAAAATTGGAGCCCAACGAAATCCGTCGATCATTCGCGAGCGACGTGTTTACGGTAGAAATGGGTCGTCTCAACAAACTCGTTCTTGACCGTGACGAGTGCCATTTTTTAAATTTGTCATTTTGGAGCCTCATATCGAGACCTCATTCTCAGACTTTCGAACCTTGTCGTGGACCGATGTAAGGCTCAAAAATTTCTGTCAGTGTTTGCGAATTTAAAAAATTAATGAATTATTTTGTATATTAATTTTGTGAAGATTCGGTCCATAAACGTTACCGCATACCAGCCGAAATAGGTCGACGTAACGAGAACAGCGGCGGAAACAAGACGGCATTTACAGCACAAAGCGTCCTACTCATCGTGACCCGTTTCCGGGGCGCGTTCGAGGACCCGTCGGGCTTTTGTGCAACCTCCGTCAGTGGTCGTCGTCGGGTTCCACCAAGTGCGGGAGGCTCGTATCTCCACACCCGGTTGCCCTCCCGCCGCCCAAACTTCGAATTAATTGTGTACATTTGTTGCGAAATTAATTATAGCGACGCTATATCGCTGGCCGTCGGGCAAGCGGAGACCCCTAAGAGGAGGCGACGCTATCACCGGCAGAGACAACGGTCCGACCCGACTTCGTCGAGCTGCGGAGTTCTGCGGTACTGGAGAAAAAGGGACGGATGTACCGAGGGATCGGTTCGCCGCTCGTCGTCTAGAGCTCCGATGCGGCAAGGGCTTTCGCAAGCCGCAGGGACGATCAGCCCTTACCGAGGAAACTTAGTTTGTCCTTCGGGGATTCGATACTCACCTCACTTCCCAGAAACCCGGGCTCTCCCGCTGGCGCTACTCCTGGACTCTCCTGCGCTGGAATAACATTTGCTCGGAGTCCAAACAAGTTATGACCGTTTATCCTTTGGATAGTTGCACATAGTTGGGAAAGAGAAGTCATTCTGAGGTGCCGTTTTCGCAGTCCCGCAACCTCGAGAGAAGACGACCGATTCAATGGGGTTGTTGGTTTTTTCCAAGAGTATCAGGATTCGAGTCGTATCTAAACTGATTCACAAGAGTCTCTGAACCTGTACTTTTCACCAATGTTTCGTGACAACGAACATCGCGATCAGACGGACCATTTGCGACGGCACAAGAAACTCCAAAATAGGTCTGATCACCTAAGCTCATATAACAGTTGCTATGACCGTTTATCCCCTGGATAGTTACACATAGTTGGGGAAGAGACGTTATTTTGAGGTGCCGTTTTCGCAGTCGCGGAGCCCCGAGAGAAAACTACTGATCCAATGATGTTATTCATTTCTTTCCTACAGTATCAGGATTCGAGTCCTATCAAAACTGATCCACAAGAGCCTGTGGACCTGGATTTTTCAGAAATTTGTCATGGCAATGAACATCGCGGTTGGGCAGACCATTTGCGACGGCGGAAGAGACTCCAAAGTAGGTCTGATCGTCTAGGCTAATATACTGAGAAAAAGATCTAGTAAATATCACTCTATCGCTTAAAAGATATTACCATAGTACATAGTGGTACAGAGCTAGGGCGCCATCTATGACAGGAAGTACCGGATTTATAAGAATTTTTTTCGTAGATATTGTGGTAAAATTTCTTGGAAAATCTGGAACTTCATGCGATAGGTGATGGGTGCCTATGATAGGTGATAGATGGTGGGTGGTAATTTTTCTTAGATGACTGGTAGTTTTTACTATACCCTTCTCTCAGTGTACATGAGAGGCTATGACCGTTAATTCCTTGGATAGTTGGACATAGTTGGGGAAGAGACGGTGTCATTTTCAGGTGCCGTTTTTGCAGTCACGCCACCTCTAGAGAAAACGACTGATCCAATGGGATTGTTAGATGTTTGCCCTGTATCAGGATTGGTGTCATATGGAAACTGATCCACAAGAGACTTTGGACCTGGATTTCCCACCAATTTTTCATGGCAACGAACATCGCTGTCAGACGGACCATTTGCGACGGCAGAAGAATCTAAAAAATAGATCTGCATTATCCAGGCTCATCATTAACGTGGTAAATCGAAAATTAATTTGCAGCAACGCACGTAGCGTAAGATCACTGAGCATGCGGATTACACAGTCGTCGACTAGTCGACAGCTGTGAGGCGAAAAAGCCGTCTCTAAAGCGCGAGGGACTCGGTCGGCCGGCACTAATTCGTAATAAGAAACCTCGTGGAATTATAATTAATACATTACTCGCGGCTCGAGATAGCTCGTAAAATTACTATGCTCAGCGAGAACAATGTTCCCGCAGGCAGCACACCGAAAATTCGTTGCACACGCAGACGAAGTACGGTGTATCGTTTATACAACGGGGCATAGTTCAGGGTGTTATGCCCCAGCTGGATGTTCGCCGGTTCGGAGCTCTGCTGTTCTCGTTATATTAGAAGTCGTGAGGCAGGTGCGCGGTTGTGATGAGAAAAGCGTTTCGGCGTGCGGTAGAAGTCTAGAGAGTTTTTTGGGGCGAACGAGGAGAAACCAAAGGGAGAGAAAAGGCTGTAAGCGCCAGAGAACATCGAAAGGTGAGGGTTTATTTTTGAGGCTTTCGTGAGAAAAATTGACGAGATTGTGAGGGGTAGGTAGGTGGGTAGGTGAGAGCGGGGCGAAATGGAAAAGTGGGGCAAAACGGGACAACGGTTCAAAACGCAATATTCCAATAACCTTTGGATGGTCGCAGTGATCGTGAGTGTTGCAAAACGGCCATGAAAATCCGGACGTATCCTTGGGACAAAATGGAGCATCCAAAACTTATTGGAAAATTGAGTTTTTGTCACACGTGCATGAATCGCGGCACTTTACATGGCAGTCTTGCGAGCCGAAAGTGGCCCATTGCATGCCAGTCGTGAACCTGTTGTGAAATGACAGAGTCGCGCATGCGCAGTTCGCATTTCGTTCACTTTCGTCCCTTGGGAGTTTACTTTCGACGTTTTCGTCCCTGGAGACGTAACCTCACTTTTCAGTATTCGTCTCCCGCGACTGCCATTCCAAGTGCCGCAGATTCATGCACTTGTAACAAAAAACATGTGTAAGAAGGGTCGAATTGGCGATTGCAACTCGTGTGATTGCAGCCCTCGCTTCGCTCGGCCCGCAAACCTCACACTCGTCCCAATCGCCAACTTTCGACCCTTGTTGCACAATATACTATTCTCCCCTTTTGCCGCGCTGTCCCACTTTGCCCCGCTCTCCCCTAACCGAAGTGAAATGAGATAAAAGACGAGGAAAAGGACACGATCGTTCGGGAGGGTTGCGTCGAATACGGAAAGCCGTGAAATTCGCTGGTTCGCTGAACTGCGGAAATGCCTGACCCGTCGATACGTGGAATGTACCGTGTACCGAGTAAGCCTGCATAGTTCGCTCCAGGAGGTACATACACGGCGTACAGCCATACGTACGCCGCCGCTGCCGTTGGCTTTTCGGTTTGCCCCCCCCCGCGTCTCCAGGTAGAATATGAACCACGAGCGGAGTGTGCAGAGTCATTGTGCATCGCCAGCGAATCTCGGTGGCAGATGGAGCCTCCGGTGTGGTGGGCCACCGCGAGATCGGGCTCTTGTTAGCTCGATCAGCCTCTCGCTATCGCTTCTACCGCAGAAAGCCCCGCTATACCGCGGCGGGATGGCGGTGACAACGGGAACATTAGGGGTAGGAGCTTCCGGTGGAACAGTAGCGAATGCCGCAACCGAGAGACTTATACCGATATGCCTGACTGAGCGGCTGCCATGCACGCTCCGTTTTGTTGACGTTGGCTGAAGCACGGAAAACCGATTCTCAAGCAATATCCCATTCTCAAGCGTTTCCTCGGGCCCGGAGCGTCGACACCTTAATCCGCTAATGTCGTAGCGCCAGCTCCATTCATTCCGGGTACCGTCGAATGTGTACCAGGGTTAAAACAACACGGGACTAGCCTGATGAAAGCCTCGTTGAAATTCTCGAGCGTTAGATGGGGGACTTGTTGGGGCCTCGTGAGGCTTCTTCTTTAGTCCAAGCTGAACATTCTGTCGGATTGGTGGGTCGAATTTTAAGGTGTTAGTTTGAACTTCAGATCGAACTTAAGATCGCCGTTCGGGCCGAACTTCATTGCGTGCTGTTGCTTGAGTTCGAACTTCATGTTGTGCTTAAATTTGATCTTAAATTCGAACTTCAGTCTGAACTCATATTCAATCGTAAGTTCAATCTTTAGTTCGCATTCAAGATAGAGTTCAGACTTAAGTTCAAGAAACAAGATCGAAATGAGGGTCGGTCATAAGCACGCAATGAAGATTGGGTAAAACGTCGATATTAAGTTCCATATCAAGAGCGGTCTTGAGTTCAAACGAACGTCTTAAAATCCGACCCTAAGTGTCGGACAAATCCGCGAATCAAAAAGAAAATTTCATATTTTCATTCGTCGATCTCTCGGTGTGATTATTCATGAGGTTCATTTATTCACAGCTTCATCCGACACGGATGCCGTATGAGGGGCAGGAGCGAAGCGAGTTTCTCGAGACTCCCGCTGTGTTATGCCATTTCCACTCTACCCACGCCTGTTATTCCACATGTGTAGCTTTTCGCGATTCGCCCACTCCGGTTCTCCCGTCGAGCATCGCATGATACGACTTTCTCACTCTTTCCATTCTTTTCTCGACAAAAAACCCTCCCAGGAGCGCCACACAAATATTTAATAACACGGAAAATTGACGCGTAGACGCACCGGCTCGAGGCCGCGGAGCGAGCGAGCGAGCTGGAAGGTGTGTCTGCGCACATGCTTGTATATGGAGATTTAAAAAATTCAGGTTTCACGCAGAAATAAGATTCCTTCTACATAGCATCGTTCCGGTGCCGAGGGGCTTTTCCCAACATCGGCTGACTTGGGGATTTTATTGGGACAGGCTTTTTCTTTTATTCAACGAATTTTTCGTTATTTTATTGACGATTTTATAATAAAGCCCTCGCCTGCTGCGACCCGCTGAGTTCGTAACCAATAAATGTGAGTGCCAATAGGTTCAGAAAAAATAACTGTTAAATCGATAATTTATTGACAATTTCGGAATAATTTTTAATTGACCCGAATAAATGAATAACGATGAGACGAGCACAGGAGGGATTAATTTTCAGTCAGGAAGCCGGTGTGTCCGGTTGTCCGTTCTAAAAAAATCGTGTCTGCATTAGACGGAGTCAACCTGCAACTTGGGATCGAATGCATACGGGAGTGAGAGGGGTCAGTCGAAGGAGGCGATCGCATCCAAGTGCACTTCACTTAAAATCCTGGATAATGATAAATCCACGATCCCTTCTATCCTCTTCTCGATGCCCATTAGCGAATGAATTATCCAGTAATGTTTCAGCGTCAGCGAGCACTCTGGGCTCTCACGACGATCGAAGTTTGATTAATCAATAGCCAATTAAGTCGATTGGCTATTTGATTACGGTCTCTGGAATAGACTGTGGCGATAAGGTCTCGACGATGTCCTGTAGGTGGACAATCCACGGAATTGTTTTGTTCCGCCCCCGTAAAAGGAGCTGACCAAGCCGATGTGTCTCGGGCTTCGCGACGGAGCAACGGCTCGGTCGGATACACGACACACCGTACCGAGGACTTCGCCTCCGTAAACCTTAGCTTATCCGGAATTTATAGTAAAGCAGGTTGTTTCTTCAGCGAACTCGGCACGAAGAAGGTAGTACACTGCGCCAAGCCGGAGGGGCCAAGAAGCTCGGTCTGCAGCCATTAAGACGCTGTTGAGCTTCCCCGCTGCCGGTGAAAGCTGGCAAGAGGTAATGCTTTTGCTTTGTACACGATCCTTTTGCCTTCTCGCATGGGGGAGTTCACTGTGCGAAAGAATGCCGGCATTCCACGCGTGGAAAAAGAAGAAGAAAACACGACAGGGCAACGGGCCATATGCCGTATACAGAACAGCTCAAGAGGGTTTCTCGTACCCCGCGGGGCTGAAGCGACTTTCGGCGTGAGAAATATGAGTATCTGCATGCCACGGCCTGGAGAATTCTTCGACATTCCAAACGATCGTTGGACTGCCGATGAAAAGCGTGAACTACTTATCAAGCCATCCTAGTACACATTCCAGAGTGTTAGATCAGAGTCTGACAAAGATCTGAACAGGCCTTCTCAGGGCCTCATCAGGGCCTGATGTAATGCTCTGAAATGCCCACCTAGCCAGGATCGAGGCAATGAGCAAACGTTTGTTCGGTACGTTTGACCCGTACCGCTGCACTTGTCGCTCAAAGCCGTTGACGGAAGATTGACATCGGTCAATGCGAGGCAAAGTGCCCACTCTAGTTTCCGGTCATCGACGTCATTTCGGTTCACTCGAAAGTGAAAAATTGATAATCCATCCAGTTTTTTCCCTCTGGTGATTCTCATCGTTCCGTCTACAGCGGACCGATAATAACGATCGAACGATTTGCCTTTTAGCAGATTGAGTGACGTGTTTTACTGGGAAAGCGCTCCATCCTCCCTCCCCCCTCCCCCTCCCCTTCACAAATCGCGTAATGAATTTGCGTATTGACATAGAAATTGATGGACGAACGGGAGTAGTGCCGGGCTTGACTACTACCGCCGCCACTACCACCAGTACCATTATCCCGTGGTATAATTCTATGTCTACGACCGTAATTGGATCACCATTCCAATCGGCGTGGTTCGGATGCATTGTGGTTCACCACGTTATTTGCCATGGGGCACTGCCACGGGTACGCAACAACCGGTGGCCGGTTGATGGATCAATCTGCATGCCTTGTTGTTGATATTCTCTCGTTTGCAGATCTTTGATTATATATATATATATTTAATCAATGCGCACTATGCAGCCGGCGAAATCATTGGTCACATTTCCGTGATTCATCGATAATATCGATTTATCGACAGAAATCGATAAATTTTTTCCACCGATGGAAAGTCTCCGCGGGAACGAAATCCCAACGATCGGCGTTGCCGATCTCTCGTTGGCCTGGAAAGCATTCAAACGTCAAGATCCGTGCGACTCTCGGGGAACGAACGCAATCTCGCTCGATTAATAATCGAATACGGGCAGCCGATAGCGAGCGCGACAGCGAGTCGGAATGACGGAAATGGGATTTCAAGATGTAACGACTGACACGCCTTTCGTAGCGGGAAAGATTCGTTTTCTTGACGTTAGTTGGCGAACCTTTGAAGAATGCGGTTTCCTGGCCGATGTAATATCCGACTTCTGACGTTGTAACCCGCGAAGTTCAACTTCTTTCTTTCGCGGTTGCTTCTGATCAACAAAATATTCTCCGCTGTCGAAGGGGCTTACTCGAACGGATCTTATCTTACTATGCCGATCGCACATCCCGAACGTCAGAGAATTCTTATCGACGCGACCGGAGCTCGGAACGACCTGTCCTGACAGTTCGCGAAAGGACTGAAAAAGCTCGATTCAACCTCGAGACAGGGTATTCCGAGGAAATTAGGTCGAAATAGGGTAAAACTATCGAAGCGCGGACGCGGAGATACCGGACTGGGTGGATGAGAGGAGAAGCAGCCAGTACCACCGCCATCCTATAAATCCACTGTGCCGAGATAACTGGGCCACGGGTAGAACCCTGCAATCGATGCGTTCTGGCGAAACCGCGCTCTCTTCCACTTCCTCCAGTATCGCCATCGCCGCCGCGACCCCTCGCACAGACTTCTCCATGCCGAAACTCCACCTCCACCCGGGTCTGTCGACGAACTGGCTCTGAAACTTGCAACCCTCTCTCATCCCTCTCAACGTACCCGAAAATCCGTCCAGCTCTCGTTCCGCCCGGCTCGCTTTCCGTCCACGAACACCAATGTGCTGCGAGTGTAAGATCAACGATATCCCGACGTACACGTGGGACACATTGAGACACTCACATACACCCATTCCTGGAACGTATATTAACGTCGATCAATGCCGCTCTCGTGTTCGTAGTCAGCAGCGGTAATCTCCAGTAGAGATTCTCCATGGCGGTCCAATACTCTTCTCGAGTCTAACCTACCGACCCGTTCCTCGGGCCTTTGTACTTGCCAGCTGGGTACCCAGAAATCATTAAACATCTCCATAGCGGAAAGCGATTCCGGCTGATATGATCATGAAATTTCTTAAGAACGAAAATGAGAAGTTCCCTGGTAGAATTTTTTGAGCGTTATATCGGGCGCTGATAGGATCCTGATAAGGCTTTATCAGACCCGGATAAGGCCTTATCAGGGCCCGATGTAACGCCGAAAATGTCTACGCTGTCCTTCATTGACGCCTTGTCTTCCATACAGCTGTATTCGGATTGTCCGGAGATTAACGAATAACATGGCAAGATCATCAGAAAATGACGATTCCACAGCATATTTGATTAGCCACATCACCCGGATATTTCGGGTAACATAGTGGGGACGGCCGCTTGGGTCTTGGATGGAATCAAAGATAGTCAATCCGAGTTGTAATATAATGTAATATGTCAAGTGCTTTATTAGTCAGAGATTTCGAAGAGTACCGTTCCAGTCGTCGGTCGGAGCTGAACTATCCTGAGAGGGCGTGAAGCTCAGGACCCCAATCCCCGCTTTGACAAAGGACAAAGTCGCGACAGTGTTTAGTCTAATAGATAGACACACGCGACAAGGATTCGCTCTCGGCGACTCGGATGTGAGATAACTCTGAGGGCTTCTCTGAAGAGTTTATCTAAAAATAATACGATTCGATCGATCGAATAAATATTATAAAGGGGCTGATATCAAAGTGTTGAAGCTCGGGCCGTTGCATTACTGTGGCTTAATTACCGGAGCCGTTACATTACATTGCCTTTCCCCGTGGGAAGATATCGCGATCGGTCGTACAACTTCAAACGCCCATAACGCTGCATGACCAAATCCTGTACTATCGTCATTCATCTCTGTTTTACTATCGTACTTCCTTTCTACATTTCAGCCTGGTTTCTCCACCAGAAAAATTCCACCATAAGCACGAGTGTCGCGTGATGTCGCGTAAGGAATACGGCGTCTCGCGCGGAGCCCATCCATCACTCGACGTCGATACGTCTTTGGCGGACAGAGGGAAAGTCGCATTCGCATGGTTCTGTTCGAAAGCTCGCTTCCCCTGTGCGAAGCCCTCTGGTACCACGAAAGACATAATTCAGTCGGCGCCTGCACGCGCCCGGTGCGGCACGCCGTGCTGTGCAACCTTGATATATGGAAACCGGTGAGAGAACGAACGACAACGATGGCCGTGGCGTTTCTTGGCCGCAGGGAATCCCGCAAGATGTCCGGTGGCCCGGCTCGCCCTTCGTATCTCACCGCCGCTTTCCGTCCTCTCACCCTCATCCTCCTCGAGACAAACAGAAACAAAGCCGTGATTTACGAGCGACCTGTCAGGCACGTCGAACTTTTTTTTTCTCTCAGATATATGTATTCAGTTTCGCTCGGAATATAGATATTCTAAATTGGAATCGGTATCCTTGTCCAACGGTCGTTGCCGAAAGATAGATCAAGAGAAGATCGGAGTCGACAATGGGACTTCAGGATCATCCAATCATGAAGTACCGTCGAGATGAATCCCAGACCTGGGATTATTGTGGCGTTGTTTCACTCGCACCGCGAAAAATTCGGAACTCAGAAAATTCAGAACTTTGGTCATCCACCGAATGGTGAATCGGATCAGAGAGATCACGGACCTTTCCTGGAATTTATTCGGTTTCTCTCCGAACATCGATATTCTAAATTCGAATCAGTATTATTGACCAAAGGACGTCGCCGAAACAGAGAAGATCGGAGTCGACAGGCTTCAGGATCATCGAATCTTGAAGTACCGTCGAGATGAATCCCAGACCTGGGATTATTGTGGCATCGTTTGACTCGCACCACGAAAAATTCGGAACTCAGAAAATTCAGAACTTTGGTCATCCACCGAATGGTGAATCGGATCAGAGAGATCACGGACCTTTCCTGGAATTTATTCGGTTTCTCTCCGAATATCGATATTCTGAATTCGAATCGGTATCATTGACCAAAGGAGATCGCCGAAACAGAGAAGATCGGAGTCGACAATGTGGCTTCAGGATCATCGAATCTTGAAGTACCGTCAAGATGAATCCCAGACCTGGGATTATTGTGGCATTGTTTGACCGAAAAATTCGGGACTCGTTTGGTCACCCACCGCATGGTCAATCTGGTCCGACAGATCGCTGACCTTTCGTGGAATGTATTCCGTTTCCCCCCCCCCCCAATGTCGATCATCTAAATTCGAAACGATATCAGTGATCAATGGTGGTCGCCAGAAGCTACTCAAAGATTGGACAATGTGACTTCAGGATCATCCAATCTTGAAGTACCGTCGAGACGAATCCCAGACCTGGGATTATTGTGGCATTGTTTGACGATATCCGAGACAACCCCAATCTCGCATCATGAAAAATTCAGGACTCGTTCGGTCATCCACCGCATGGTGAATAGGATCAGAAGTATCGCGGACATTTCCTGGAATGAGGCTCTTGACGATGAGAGGACGAATCTCGAAGCTGCCGCGGTGTCGTTATACGAAGAAAGGCATTGAAACGGTGTGCCTTGCCTCGGCGAGTCGACTCATTGTGACCACCCGCGACCTCCCAGAACTAACAAGACGTAAATACAGCAACGGAATACCGTTTGTCGCTTCGGTAGATCATTCTTGCACATCCTCGCTGCACAAGGTGGAAAATCCTAGAATGCGTATCGCGCTGGAGTGTTATCTACGCTCACATTTCTACAGCTCCGTTGGAGTATCGGGGCTTTCTTCATCTCCTTTCGACCCCGTTCGTTGGCTTCGTCCCGGAGTAGAATGTCGTGTACGTTTGTCAGCTTTTCGCGCTCCTACGTACAGTAATATTGGTTCGTTCGTGCGAACACGCGGGAGGAATGAGAGCAGAGAGCGGAAAATATATATCGCGATCTTTCCTCCGTTTCCAGTGACAGTCGACCGTCTGCAGGGTAGTCGGATGCCGCTGTGTCGAAGACGAGCCGAGTGGTATCACCGTCGGATTACACTCGACTTGTACGTTGGCGGAAGAGCGTGGGTCAAAATGAACCTTGGGGCAAACGGACAATTGTTACTATTTTTTTTATATTTTTTTACGAGACACAAAAACCATATTTATCTAGAATGGAGGAAACGCGTTTCTCCAACGCGTTATCAATTTACGACGCTTCATTCGGCTATGAGAAAATATTATCTGATTCTGAATTGGTAAATAAACTCTTTATCTTGATAATTCTCCCGATTAGGTCCGTTGAATCTAAAAGCCACCTAACCGATCAATAAAAACGGCGTTGAGCATCCCAAAAACATTTACGCCTTCGCTCGACACCGGCCTAGCTTCAAGACGCTGTTCGGTCCACAACGAGGGTCCGTTTTGCCTCGGTCTCGACTGTGAATCTACACAGTAAAAAAATTGTACATTTGACAAACTTTTTTTTGTCCACAAACGTCCACAATTATTTTCTTGTTAATTTCACAAAAATATTTGTAAGATAAACAGACTTTTTTTTTTAATGAACAATATTTTTTGTAAAATTGACAAGAAAAATAATTGCGGACGTTTGTGGACAAGTAACGTTGGTACCTATTTTAATGTGTAGGGTAATATGGCGGTGCGATATGGTCACGGGTTTTTTTTAACGGTCAGATACGCGCATCCTTTAGAAAATCATTGGACATCAGTGAGGGACTAAACAAACATTCGTTAATGGTTTTGTTAAGTCCCTCCCTCATCCCTGGTAAAAATTTCGGAGTGCCAAATCCGGGCGTGAGTAGGCACTCACAAAGTCATATCAGGGCCTTATGAGGACGCGACGTAATGCTCGAAAAAAATGTTGACTGGAGTCTTTCTTCCGTCGTTCTTCACTAAACCTTACGTAGTCTCCGTCGAGAAACCGCAACCGCCTGGCACCGGTTGGGCTGATTGCTTTTTTTTCCCGCAACTCCGCAGTCCGTCGTAACTTGCAGTTTTTTATACAGCGCACCGCCACTTACTCCGTTTCGTTGCGTTCCTTTCGGCTTTCCCATTTCGTCATCGTAAACTCGAAGAGCGATGTGGACGAGGCATCCTCCCTCTCCGTACCTCGTCGTTCCGTCGGTTGATGGATGCAAGTCCTGTTGGGCGCAATCCTGGCTCACTCTGCTCACTCCAATTCCCCGGTACACTCGCACGCGGGGTCATTCGAGTTCGCTGGGTCAGCCGCTAGGACGGACGGTGCCGGGCGGCGTGCGGGGAGGGTTAACTCTCACGGAACAGCACTCCGAGAGGGTGGAAACATCCCTCTCGAAGTGCTGCTGCCGCTACCACTTCTGCCAGTGCCTCGGAGCCTCGCCACGAGGATAGCTAATCGATAGCGAAGTGTACGTCGCAAATAATCCAAGGGATCCTTCCCGGACCAGCAAAAGACAAAGTTAGTCCACTTCCTGCGATCTTTTCACTCTTCCTCCGGGCCAATTGTTTACCCCCTTTATCTCTCGCGATATGACGGACGGCGACGGGACGCGTCGTACCGCACGCCGAGTGCACACCCGACCGGTTTTGTTTGAGAAGCATGGAGGACTCATATGAACACTTACATTGACGGTAACATTTACTGGAACTTGTGGGGTGGGAACGCACATATTGCCGGTGATTTGTCGGTCGATCTGTTATCCTGAGCTCTCCGTCCCGGTACCGACCGCCTCCGGAAAACCAGAATCTTTCACGGCAAACGTGTGCCTACGCTGAGAGAAGGATCTCGGAAAAACTAGCGAGTAGTTATGGTAAATTTCGAGCAGGCAACATGGTACACCAGCGCCACCACTAGCGATATGCGAAAGTGTCACAGGAGCCATAGCTAATTTTTACCCACCTAAGAATATGGTCCTTTTGTCTAGGAGGCGGGTTCACAAAATTTTGCGTCTCTGGCCAACAATTTCGTGGATTGAAACTAAGAAATTCGTGAATTAACGCTGAGAATTCTGTGGATAAAAAGGAGAATTTAGTCAATCAATTTTTGACGTATAATATGCATAAAAACAATTTAATCGACATAATATACCTAAAACCAAGAGGAACAGAAGAAATATCTGTCGTGTGTCGTCAATCCGATAGCGATCCGCTGTTACTGTTGACGGTCCTCTAAACTTGGAATTGCGAATATGTTATTCGAAATTCCACCCCACACGCTATAATTTTAGCACGTTGATTCTCGTAACATACGGAATGGAATTCGACGTTTTTCCGGTGCAATTATTTCTGCAATACGCATCTCGATGCGACATTGACGAAGATACATGTGTGTATTTTTCATAACGAACGAAGAAATAAATCCGATTGACCCAGTGATCGTGCATTCCACTGACGTATCGGGTGATTAAATATTGTCCAGTTATAGAAGGCACACACGCGACTACTGAAATGTTTGACATTCATCAAAAGGTTTGCAACGTGGTGCTCGTTTGCATAGCATTCATATACATTTACAACGATCCCCGGTATCCGCAGGCCGCCGAGCGGCGGATCGTCCGTTTTCCTATTTAATATACAAACTAGTTTGGCGTTATAACGACGGTACACGGCATGTGTAGTTTAGTTATTCGTGTATAAATATAGCAATGAAACACGTTGACGCGTACGAACCCGAAGCCGATGGGAACCGTCGCCGGTGGCCAGGGGGCTCCGTACGTGTGGCTGACAGTTCAGCGAAATTCGGGCTAAACCGCGAAAGCCGTAATTAATGTTTGTGTTTGGTAATTCGCCAATTTTCAACGGGCACGCGGTAACTTCGCGATAGGGCCGAGCTTCGGAGAGAACGAATCCGTAGGTAACTGTCATCTGGGACGAATTACAATGGACGCGCTGATGAGCCGAGGAGAATAAGGGGAAGAGGATGAGGAGTGCGAATGAGCGACAAAATGCGCGAGGAAGAGGAACGAGTGAACCAATGGTTGGCTTGTGGAAGGGGGGGCTACGTTGCGATTTCTAAAAAAAATTTCGATTTGCGAGTGGTCGTTCGAAATCCGAACTAAATGCACGGACACACACGCACGGAGAAGCAACGATCCCGTAACGAATTCACAAATCGCCAGAGCCTCTCTCATTACGGTCGGACAAATACACGATGCAAATATAAATATCGCATCGTCTGCAGAGCGGAATCAAACATGGGAGTGTTGGCGGTCCCGCACCGAATATCGCACCGGGATACAGCGATTGAAATTGACGATATACAATTAGATAAACTAATGTTGCCAGCGACAGTAGGCGCTGAAATATGGCCAATTCGATTATCGATTATGCATATGCACAAGGTACACCCAGTGATATCGACTCCGGGGCAATGCGAGGGATATTGGGGGATCCTTCGTTCGAAGTAGTTCGCCAGTTGGGTTCCCGTGCCTAATGTGATTTGGGAAGATGCAGGAGGGTCCCGGGTTAAGCTGTAATCTCGCAAGGACGTGTCACATATCCGCCGGTGAACTCGGCGACACCGGGGAGAGGATTATATATCGGGCGAACGGCCGAAGGACGTCTCACTTAGGTGCAATATAGCGTTGAGGTGGTGGAAGCGAGGTAGCAACCAGAGAGATGCGTCGGGTCGAGGACGTACTCTGGTGGTCCTCATGGTGCATCGTCGCCCGGGCAAGTTGAGGCAATTGTCTGTAAATGATGGATGCCTAGTCGCCGACCAGCGGAGAGAGAGGTCCGTATGACCGGTCCTACTTGGCAACGCAGGGAGTTAACGGGATCAAATGACAATTACCACCGCAGAACGCCCGTTGAACAATGACGAATGTACCAGCGCGGCGTTGAGGAAGGGAATATTCCCTCGTGAGGCATCTACCGCTGCTACTCATCGAACAAAGGAATAATGCATGGCCACACGTTAGAAACAGGATATGCGTACTACATCGTCCAGGAGCATGTTACCATCTACCAAGCCTGAAATACGAACCTCCGTGGAGTTCATGGAATTCTGCCTGAACACCGTTGTTCATAAATGGACCTGGGTTTTATGGATGTAAATATCGAAGGAATCAATGTCGAAGGAATCAATGTCGAAGGAATCAATGTCGAAGGAATCAATGTCGAAGGAATCAATATCGAAAGAATTAACATCGAAGGAATCAATATCGAAGGAATCAATATCGAAGGGAATCAATATCGAAGGGAATCAATATCGAAGGGAATCAATATCGAAGGGAATCAATATCGAAGGGAATCAATATCGAAGGGAATCAATATCGAAGGGAATCAATATCGAAGGGAATCAATATCGAAGGGAATCAATATCGAAGGGAATCAATGTCGAAGGGAATCAATATCGAAGGAATCAATGTCGAAGGGAATCAATATCGAAGGGAATCAATATCGAAGGGAATCAATATCGAAGGGAATCAATATCGAAGGGAATCAATATCGAAGGGAATCAATATCGAAGGGAATCAATATCGAAGGGAATCAATATCGAAGGGAATCAATGTCGAAGGGAATCAATGTCGAAGGGAATCAATATCCAAGGGAATCAATATCGAAGGGAATCAATATCGAAGGGAATCAATATCGAAGGGAATCAATATCGAAGGGAATCAATATCGAAGGGAATCAATATCGAAGGGAATCAATATCGAAGGGAATCAATATCGAAGGGAATCAATATCGAAGGGAATCAATATCGAAGGGAATCAATATCGAAGGAATCAATATCGACAGCAGTGTGCAAACATAACTGCGTGCTGCGTGAAAAATAATTATGAATCTCCGAGGCTAATGGCTGGTACACCATGGGTGATGAACCATCCACGGTGTACCATCCAACGGTCGTCGTCGTTGATATAAAAAAAAAAAAATGAAGATTGAAAGTGTAAAGAGTCGAGAAAAGATCAATTGACAACAAAAAATTGGGCAGTGAGGATCATGGCTCTGTAGAAGAATCGACGAAGCTCGGTATCGGGATTCATCGATACGTAGGTCCCGAAATACGGTGTATTCTTCGGTACGTCGTTTCGTGCGGAACGAAGCGTTGATTGCGATGGGAGGATGGTCACCCAATTAAAAAGGAAAACGGGAGGAGGGCAATCGAGCGGGGAGGGCTCCGATATTTCACGCTCTTGGGGGAAGATACAGAGCCCCCCCTCTCCCGATCGATTGTAATTTTCCGTCAATGCTGCAGTACACCGTTCCAGCTACATGTCCGTCTCGCCTCGCGACCGAGGCTACACTCACCCCCGCGGCGGAGCTGGTCGGTCCGCCACGCAACGTTCGTTAAGACTTATTTATTTCCCAATTTTTAAGCTATCGCCCAGCTCCTCTCTTTTTCATTCTGCGCGAGTCCTGTGGACTCATGTGTGATATATTTTTTTTTTCATCGCGAAACCTATCCGCTTTCTAGTGCCCGCGTCCTCGTTCGATCTTTTTCACTCGGCAATTACCTCGCCGCAACTCGTATATCAACCGCTATTCAATCAAGGTATCTTGTTCTAAGCCCCGCCGCTGCGAACCAACTCCTAAGCGCCAATCATGTTGAGTCCATTGGGACGATAGGTGGGGGGAGAGCTTGATAGATGGATTCAATACACGTTAAAGGGATGCCTCTTCGTGGATCTTGAAATCCCGATACTCAGGCCGAAGTACGTCGTGGCTCGAAGGCTCCTCCCTCACTTCTCTCGTTCGAGCACTTCCGTCTAACATCCGTATCCCCACTCGCCCTTCTATCCTCTGTACACTTGACAGGGAGGTAAACGAAACCTACATAATCTTATTCGGCCACATCAATCAACTCCCTCGATATCTATCGCAACTCGCCGCCGAACTCCCTATCCGTATGCAGCCTTTTGTACAGTGATGCGTGCATTGATATCGGATACATTCGAAAAGAAATCCCATTATATAACCACTCAACAGTAATTCGTACCGTCACCGCAACTTTGCTGTTACATGGGCCACGGCAACTATACATGGCACCGTCTCTGCAACTATACATTGTATCATCTCCGCAACTATACATGGTACCATTTCCGCAACTATGTATGGTACCATCTCAGTAACTATACATGGTACCATCTCTGCACCTATACATGATACCATCTCCGCAACTATATATGGTACCATCTCAGTAACTATACATGGTACCATCTCCGCATCTATACATGGCACCATCTCCGCAACTATATACGGTACCATTTCCGCAACTATACAAGGTACCATCTCCGCAACTATATAAGGTACCATTTCCGCAACTATACAAGGTACCATTTCCGGAACAATACACGATACCATCTCCGCAACGATACATTGTACCATCTGGTTTTTCTGATTTTTTATCTTCCTGGATATCTTGCTCTATGTCTTCACGCGGTCGAAGATACCACGGAAGACATTCAGCAAGACGCAAGGAAATCCAGGCATTCGTGAACAGCAGTGTACCATCCCCGCAACTATAAATGGTATCATCTCCGCATCTATGCTATGATACCATCTCGGCAACTATGTATGGTACCATCTCCGCGATTATACATGGTACCATCACTGTAACTATATATGGACCCGATTGTCCCAGAGACTCCGGGCTTTCGAGCGAACCGCCGATGGTTCCTAGCTTTACGGCGAGCAAACTACCTCATACAAAGTAGCAATTACTAGATTTATCGCCGCTGGAACACGGTCCCGGGTTCGATATTTTAATTAACGAATAAGTTGGATCAATGTGGCGAGCGTGGTCTACGGTTTACGATCCGGGATGGCACCTAATGTCGGTCAATACCTCATACGCCTTTGCGAGCAGTTTGCTGTGGAGGTTCGGTTCCCCGCAACCTATCGAGGTTGATCCCATGGATAGCTCGTTTACAAGTAATTAAGCCGGCATAGCGCACGCCACGGGGAAAGGGGCTGAGACGGGGGATGAGTGAGAACAGAGGGAATGGAGAAGGCCACTGTCCCGACGTCATATGTGCTAAGCCGTACTTATCCGTGCGGAGGGCTATTCGATCGAACGTTCGCTACGGAGAACGCTGCATACGTCTAGGGCTCCTCGCGGTATTATCAATCCCATAGGCATATCGTGGCTCGGCAGGTGCCCTACCTTCGGGCATACCACCACCACCCATCAACTTAATCTACTCACGTACCTATGCATATCCGCATTGGCGGAGCGACGGGATCCTCGCACCCGGTCAAACATCCCGACCATTGTGCCTATCTGTTGGTCTGCACTGCGGCACACTCAGGGTAATGGCTTTGAAAATGATTCTATTCCTGGAAATAATGGTGTTGCAGCATGCATGGAGAACACGTGTGTATACAATGTATCGTGTAGCACGTTATGCTGATTCCCAATCGGGTAGATCCATATAAGTGCAAACCCATCGCTTTGGACTCTGGGAAACAAAGCCCGACGCATGGGAACCTCGTAAGCGCGGCTGCTTCGTGCCCGGCTCATATCCACCACCTAGACCACGTTTCTTGTGAAGCCTAATGTCGAAGCGCCAGTGTAAGCGCCCATCGGGAATGCGAATTTCAATTCAATGGCGCCCTGAAGATATCTTCGCGAGAGTAAATTTCCTCGAGTTGAAACGGCTGTGATTTCGCATCGCGCAAACTTCGCTCGGGAAAGTTCACATGCAGAATAAAATTCTACGAGTGAATAATTTTTTTTATCACTCCCAAAGCCATTGCATTGACAGCGCATTTTCCAAAGATGAAATTTCATGGCGTGCAGATATATTCAGGGTCATAATTCTTTGATTGCATCGAGAAGGTCGTGGGATGGAGAATTATCTTCACCTACAGAGTTATAAAGCTGGGTGTGGATCCTTGGAGACTCACGTGGATACTACGATTGCCACGTGACATTACGATATAGTCATTTAATCGGATCCCAGAGCCAGACCCAATCGTATTAACGATAGTCACGTGGAGACTCAGGAGGACTCGTCCAAAGACTCGGAGATCAACGCGAACGTACGGAAGGCGCAAGCCAAAAACAATACGATGCTATCAGATATAAATTGTTATCTCGAAACTTACCCAACATAATACTTTTTCGCAAACCTGATGACTGATTCGATCCGACACTTGCGCCTCACGCTAGAAGAATTTACAACTTTTCGTCCAGCGGTCGGAGGACGGAGGGGAGAGGGCGAACAAAGTTGAGCAGCGACCGACGACGAAAGACCCGGAAGTGGTGCAACCGCGTGGGGCTTACCGTACCCGGGATGTCGTACCGAGGACTAAAACTACGGCGACGACGTCATGTTCCTACCAAGTTGGTTCGACGATGCGTGATAAATGCAAGTTTCCATTGTTTTCAATGCCCATCTTGACGTGCCTCCCTGTCCACCCCCTCGCTCCTCTGTAATTCTTCTTACACTCCAGGGCGGCTTCCCCCGTTCCCCACCGTCGTCCCCCGACTTGTCTCTTCTCCGTCGCTATCTCGAGTGCTTCCCTCGGTGCATTGTCTTCCTTCGTCCACAGTTTAAGTGTTCGAGGCGATGCACGCCGTCCGCGAGCGGGAAGATAGCCGGGCAAAGTAAGGGTATGAACGACTAGCACGGGCGACACCGACCAAGGTGGATCGTAAAGGGTGCAAAGTGGTGGCAAAGTTGATTGGGGTTAAGCACCTACAAACCCTCATTCAGTTTTATTGAGTCGGGGAGGGTTATACAGTAGTTTGGGACCGTTAAAACGGTTATCAATTATTCAAGCGTCATTGAAATTTGTGAAACGCCAATAATCACGATGACTATACTCACGACGACTCTTTGACTTTTGAGAATGTTGAAAATTGACTCTTTGTCTGATTTAGATAAAATAACCGCATTCCTTGGGCGCAACACGGAAGATTGTCTTTTACTGACCAATGACCATTATTAACCTGTGCGCATGCGCAGTATCGTTACATTACTCCATAGGGAGTAATGGTCATTGGTGAATATGACTATTTTGCGACAAAAGAAATGTGGTAATTTTAACGAAGTTGGAAAATAATTATTGCACGCTGCATGGGAGAGAGCGGATTTTCACCTCGTATGATTTCTGCCCTCGTTTCGCTCGGGCGGCGAACTTTGCACTCGGCAAAGATCCGGCAGTTCCCTATCTTGTAGCATAAATGTAGCTATTTTGGAGAAACTTCAATTATACATTATTTTGCCGAAACTTCAATCATAGGTCGGAACGCGTCAAATTTCCGAAACTTCATTTTCCCGAATGTTCATTTAAACTAAGGTCACTCTTTGGAAATCGTAATTGGCCGAACGTCGTTCCTCCGAATGTATTTCGGTAAAATCATTATTCGGAAAAATGACGTTCGATTAAATAGCGATTTGGTGGAATAACGTTCAGCCAACTATAATTTACTGAAGTGTAACTTTCACTGAAATGAGTGTTCGGATAAATAGAGTTTGCGCATTTTGACGTTTCGGAAAAGTAAAGTTCCGGAAGTTGGACGTTTCGGAAGAAGTGCGTTCGGACACATGATTTTCGGCCATACGTCGATCGGGCCGATTGAACTTTCGGCAAAGTAATGTCGCTCTATTTGTACATTGCAAATCCACGTACGACAATCCTAAAGCAGGCGAATCCCGCTTGGATAAAGGCGCAGCGGGCACTCTAACTGGCAAAGTGACCTAACGGGGAAACCTCACGATACAGGAAACCCAATTTCAGGTATGCGAACCATGTTGGTGACAATGGCGTCGGATGTGCAGCCACGGAGCACCTACGTGCGTCCGTGATATGCATACGTACGCTGTACGTACGACTGGCCGTGTTTGTTTGTTTCGACAAATGGCACTGTTAATAGGATTCTAACCGGATTATCGTTGTAACAAGGGACCAGACCTACCGGTGCGACATGCAGAAAATTCGAACCCAGAAGTCCCTAGCAATACGCACAGTATTGTTAATCAGTGGCCTTACAGCCTCGAAAAATCTTTTACATCGCGCGTACTACAATATTATTCGTTTTATATCGATGTCTCGTTCGCCGATTCGGTCAATTGAGCAACATGAATTATCATTCTCCCTGCATTGACATGCTTTTCATCATCGTTGTCAAAAAAATATCAAAGTCTGAGCGTATCCCAATTTCTTGCGACGCTCGAGACGCGATCCGCCAATGTTTGCCAATACTTTTATATTCATGTACAACACAACCACATACATATTTATATACTTTATATACTATGTTATTTTGTTTACTTTTAGGCTTGTTATTAGTTTCTCTTCTTCTGCTACGCCTCATGAAAATGTGCATGCCCGTGTGTAAGAAAAAAATACATATGTATTAACAAGCCCGATAATGCTTTCATTGACAATTTTCGATAATAAAAAAACGCTCTCGCTCGGACACTTGCGCGACCAGCGGATGCAAATAAAAAGAATTTGTCAGTCGACGATTCACCCTCGTTCTTCCAGCGGATGGCGACATGGGAATGGGAACAATAGATACCTCCCCATTCGTCAAGATTTCGGGATAAACTGGGCTAAGCTACACCTACGCTACATCGGTGTTTCATAGGAGCAACCGAATGTTATTAGTTTCTCTTCTTCTGCTACGCCTCATGTAAATGTGCATGCGCGTGTGTAAGAAAAAAATACATATGTATTAACAAGCCCGATAATGCTTTCATTGACAATTTTCGATAATAAAAAAACGCTCTCGCTCGGACACTTGCGCGACCAGCGGATGCAAATAAAAAGAATTTGTCAGTCGACGATTCACCCTCGTTCTTCCAGCGGATGGCCGAATGATGGAGAACGGGAATTTCTCGGTTTTCGTTCGAAAGAGGGAGAAAGGATACAATCGACGAGGGTAAGAAAAATAACGGTTCCAGGGTTGAGAGGCAATCATTCGCGCGAGAACGGCGATTTGGAATGGGAACAATAGATACCTTCCCATTCGTCAAGATTTCGGGATAAACTGGGCTAAGCTACACACACGCTACATCGGTGTTTCATACGAGCAACCGAAAGATAGCGAGTCATCGAGGACAGACACGGCTGCTGGGCGAAGAAATTTTCCTCTGGTTATAGGGCCATATGATTTCGCAGGGGCTGCTGATCGCGTTATAATGGCGAGCAACCATCCACGTGTGCGGGGTAGCGGAGCATCCTCTATCGTCCCATCGTCACCCCTATCGGATTTTCCGATCGGCCTGCGTACACGTGGCGATGCATCGAAATAGTCGCTCTACATCTTACGCACGTAGACCCGCGCGAAATGTCCTACCAGGAACTATACCGACGTTGGTACAACGTGAAGGCAATCCAAATTCCATCGCATCTGCACGCTGCGAAAAAAGAAATGGCTGGGTCAACCAAGGCGCGTCGACATTCGTTCGAAGGCAAAAATGTTTCTTTACTTTGACATGTTTTGAAACGACGGAAGCGCATTATAGTTCAGCGAAAGAAGGCTCAAGTTGTACCAACTAAAGACTTTTTTTTTACTCAGTGTAGTTATCGTCAATACGCAAACGTGTCATCTTGACTCGCATAGAGTGACGGATATCGCGACCCAAATCATTTACGGTCTCCACAATGCCACAAGATACCGTTCGATTCTTCAGGATTTCAGGAAAAATTGATATAAGCTACACATACGCTATATCCCAGTTTCATAAGTGCAACCGAAAGATGGTCATCGAGGACAAACACGGCAGCAGGGCGAAGAAAATTTCCTCCGCTCACAGGACCATATGATTTCGTAGGCTCCGCTGATCGCCATGTAATGACGATCCATCGTCCGCGTGTGCGGGTCAGCGGAGAATCCTCTATCGTCTCATCGTCAACCCTATCGGATTTTCCGATCAGTCTGCCCACACGAGGCGATGCATCGAAATAGTCGCTCTGCATTCCAGCTGCGTAGACCCGCTAAATGTCCTACCGGGAACACGGACGACGGTACAACGCGGAGGTAATCCGAATTCCATGGCATTTGCAGTTCTCGTCAATGCGCAAACGTGTCAGCTTAACTCGCGCGGAGTAGCGATACCCCGAGCCAAATCACTGACTGTGTCCACAATGCACAGGAGAAATTTCACAGGTAGACGACGGCGGTGGTTCAGCTAAGCTGTATATAATAGCGCTCAGAAGGAAATGGGGTAACCATGCAGAGTGAGGACGATATACTCAAAGCGGCGTTCAGTCGCAGTTGCGGAGACAAGTGGAGAGGTGGTAGGTAGGGCGACTGCTGTCAGGGTGGTGGTGGAGAACGTTTGTAGGCAGTCAGCACACAGGGGAGTAGCGGCTAATGAAGATGTTTGTCAATACTGCCATGTTACCCTGCTGGATGGTGCACCGGACCGCCTTCGTCCTGCTGGCTCGTACGTTTCCCCCTCGCGTCCGCGCTTGCGGGGGTGGAGGGGGAGGCGAGGAGTGCATCCAACGGATGCCCGATACATGTATACGCCTCGAAGTCGGGTACCATGCCAAACCACGCGCAATGTCGGAAGCAGCGGCCCGTACGGCGAAGGTCCTTGGTTATCCAATGGTGCTTGCAACCCTGGAGTAGGCAAGACGTCCTTCGTTACCCTTAATATCCCGTTATAACCGAATTAGGCGAAATTGCGTGAGCCTCGAATCCCAGCCTCGGACGAACCACTCGAACAGAGCGTTTGTGTCAATACATCTCCAGTTTGATGTGCAGTGGTAGACTGTCCAATGTAACGGACCGCACGAAGTCGGCCAAAAGAAATTATGAGAGTGTCACAAGTGTATTGCGTTAGATCGGAGCATTGCGTCGTTGCTTTACCAGGCCTTTTTCAAAACTCAGCGAGAGTTTTTCGAGAACTCATCCGAGCTTGATAAGACGGCTGATTGAATGCTCTCAAATATCGCACCAGGTATTGGACGTACTACAAACTTATATTGATTCGAACTGACTTAGGGTCAAAGTTTAAGACGTTAGTTTGAACTTAAGATCGAAGTTTGGTAGGAACTTCATTGCGTGCTTACGATCTGTCTTAAGGTTCAACTTAAGTCTGAATTCAAGTTCGATCGTAGTTCGAGTTCGATCTGAAGTTCAAACTTAAGCACGAAATCAAGTTTGAATTGAGGTTCGATCTGAAGTAGGAACTCAAGGTAGATCTTGAGTTGAACCTAACGTCTTAAAATTCGACCCTCAGAGTGTCTATCGTTTGAATAGTCAGCATTTTGTTGGATGACGTTGTTGGAGTACAACTTCAACAGGAAACCTGTGTAGCCGCTGCAGATGCTCCTGTCTCTGAATACTGAAACAAACGTCGCTCTCGTTAATCATTCCGCCCTCCCGCGCTTTGGTGTCGCGCGAATGTAAACCATGAACGACATAGTACATCAACAGCAGCGGGGTCGTTTAATTTAAATCCCGTTCGTCGCCTCCTAGGATCCGTCGCAGCGACGCATCGAATGGTCATTAGGCATCCGGGGAAAATAGGACGGAAGCGAGGGAATAAATTATTCGGAAGCAAAAGGCAGCCGGATGCAATGAAATGTGGTACTCATCCGTCTCGTCATTAGCGAGGGTTTGCACGATGCGGCGGTTTTCAGTTGATTTCAACTAAGCGCCGACCGCGGTCGAACATGAACCCCCCACAATTTCTTTTATTTCACCTCAACATTTCATTGCCGCTGATGGGACGGGGGCTTCCAGGGTGGGGGGCCGGTGCTCAGCTGCTGAGCGAGGTAGACTGGCGCTCGGCGCCACCGTTGGGGTGGCCACAAGAGGCGAGGGAAATTTAGTTTTCATAATACGTAACGCCGGTAATCTTGATTATGTGAAGAAGCGCGCGGTACGAAGGGGATGAGGTTAAAGTAGAATGTATCGCGGTGCGGGTCTGCACAGGGTAAGGGTTTCATGCAGTTGGCAGTGTACGTGCGAGGGCAAACCCCGACGCTGCACAGGCGTCGCTGACTTCACCAGAAGCAGCAGCTAAACCAGCTTACAGTGGCACATAGCGCTCGCCTTCTTCACTCTATATCCTTTCCTTCGCGCGTGCAACAGCGCTTGGTCCGATAAAGCCGCAAGTTCACTTTGTTAACGGAGCAAGAGGATATATATTCTTGTGTACGGCGATCATCAATTTTAAAGTTACGCAAGTAAAGTTTATTTCGAGGAGCGGCGGAGTGTGCGAGGAGGACGGTGAGGCGCACGTGGCCCGGGCTCAGGCCAGCGCTTCGGTGGGGTTTGGGAAGCTAAGCAGAAGGTTGCCGGGTCGTGCGAACCAGCAGCGACAGGAGCAGTGGAAGTCGACTATTGTGAAGTTGTTGAACCCTCGGCGGGTTATAGGATGTTGTGCACACCCGTGGATAGCGACTGGGGGGGGGGGGGGGGGGGCTGAGCATACTCTCTGCAAGGCCCGCGGGTGGTTGAGGGAAGAGTTGGCCGGTTGGGATACAGGAAAATAGAGTCGCGGCAAGATGGGCGAGGGGGGTGCAGAGAAGGCCAGCGGTGAACTGCAACCAGAACGGAGTGCCCGTACGACGAGGCAGTGTTCGGGACAGCGTTGTGTCTTATGCGCAACGTTCACGGCTACGTGGATACAGGAATGAGTGGACCAATGTCGGGGACCTCAGGGAGAACGTAAATAGCTTAGTTACGATTGGGACGTTTTGACGAAAAAGTCTGTGATAAACAACATTTTTTTTTCAGATGCGGACTGGCAAATCGTCGTATACCCTCATAGAATTTTAGAGCGTTATGTGCGGACCTGACGAGGTCCAGAAAAGCCCTGAATGAGGCCCTTACGAAGCCGTTGCAATCCCTAGTCAGGGTCCGTTTTAACGCTCTCAAGTTCCTACTCGGGATGTTAGATAATTCCTTATCTCTTCAAATCCCGTCCATTAATATCATAGCCATTGAGGCCCTTACAAGGTACTTGCAGTCCCTTATCAGGCCCCAATTGAACTCTCTGAAATCCCCACTCGGTATAGTTGATAATCCCTTATCGCTCGAAATCTGGACCATTAATATCATGGGCATTGGGACATAAATCATGAATTAAATTGCCTGTTGCCCAGACCGATGTAACCTGTCGGATATCAGCAGCGCTGCGTAAAACCGAGTAGATCGATCCCTTCGGTTGCGCGATCATCGAATTATGCGGTTCGGGGATTCGATCTGCTCCATAAAATCATCATCGAAAAAAAAAAAAAATGTTTCGGATTAGGGTCACCGAAGAACATTTCCTAGGCTTTATCCTCGTAGCGCTGTGGGATTCGAGCGCGAATGTTAATATAATACATGAGCCGGCGGACTATGCGGAACTGTGCATTGTACCGAACTCTTATTACGCGTTGTATCCGCTAATAGGATTCGGATGTAGTATCAACCGGCGGTGGGATTCACGGTTCGATACAGTGATGCAGTCATTTCCCAGGATTACGTTTAATCCTCTGACGAGTGATCTGGTTTAGGCTACCATTCCACAACGGGTGTACTCTACTGCCTGCCAGTATTTTCTCATTGGTTGTCCCGCTCGCTTCCCCACACGCCGCTCCTTGCTATCCTCGTCACGCAGAGACCAACGTATATTTCACAAACTCCGCGCTATTGGTCGAACATTGTTGCGTGTATGACGGCACTCGGGATGGGAGAATCTATTGAAACGGGCTTTTCGACAGGGCAATTCTGAAGGATTTGTTTGTATAATCTCAACGGACATTCCAGGCTGCATTGTGCCAACGCCATAAACGGCTCAGGAGTGGGAGAGCAAATGGACCTTCATTAGCAGCCTCCGAGTGGGTTTGCACGCTTAATGTTGCACACCGAAGGATTAAAGTGTCATGCAATGCCGCACAACCGCTGTTGCGAAAAAAGTTCATCATGCTTTCGCTCCCGCATAATCCTGCTTTAAAAAAAAAACCCTATTCAAGAAAAGAATGAAAATATCAAAGGGTACTACAGTGATTGACTGCCGCACGAGGCTCAAGCCAGGAGCTATTTGCGAAAAACTTCAGCCAAACGGCAAACGGGAAAATGAAATTTCGGGCAAACGGGAAGATGAAATTTCAGGCAAACGGGAAGATGAAATTTCAGGCAAACGGGAGGATGAAATTTCAGGCAAACGGGAAGATGAAATTTCAGGCAAACGGGAAGATGAAATTTCAGGCAAACGGGAAGATGAAATTTCTTTCGGCAATTACCAATGTCTGGCGTATGACTTGGGACAAAACTGATATCAAATTCTTGTTCAGGGCGAACAAGAATCCAGCCATTGGGACGTTTACCTTACGATTCATCAACCATTCAGGAACACCGTTCTTGCTGGTCCCGTACAAAAGAAGCTTTACGTTTTTGTAATTATTCTGCATATACTGTGCGCAAATATTCCCCAGTCACTTCGCGCAAGCATCACGTCATTGTCAACGATCCTTTGTGTTTTGCTCGTTTGAGCCGATAAAAACGTATTCCGCATTGGTCTGACGCGGTCCCACCATGAATTTAGCGGGTATATTGTTTCACATAACCTTCGCAAGCGCCTTCTTGTATCCTGCGGGGTTGACGGCTTGTTAGAGCGAGGTCCCAGGAGACGAGTCACCGCGAAAGCGAGGAGACCCTGCGAGGCGTGGCTCCAATTTGTATTAGGTCGGATAAGGACGCGCGAAAATCCTTCCCCGGGGACCGGCATCGCTTTTCCCAACCCCTTCATATTGTGCCGAGCTTTCGTTCTCGTCCACACGTCTTCCTGTCATCCGTCGTATAATTTCCCAGTATCCCAAGAATGATGTCATCGCGAATCGCTCATCCTCGCTCGGTACCGCGCACGAATTCGCACCCCTTTGCACTTGTCAAACAGCTAACGAATCGCCTGCGACGCAACCGAGAAACCTTGACTCGTCGGCGTGGCAAAAATCCTATACTCGATCGCACTTCAAGCCGCTTGACTTCTCTCGACGACCGACCGTGGAAATTGACGATCTTCCTCGGAGAGGTTGGAATTGCGTCATTTCTGGTCTGAGCTTCTCATTATCGTCGAGCGCTTCTGGTACGTTGTTTCCGAAGGGATTTTAATTGCGAGAATCCGAGGTAAAATGACGCGCCGAAGAGCCGATCGACGATGCTTCGACGGGGCGGAATCCGACAGACAATTACCGTTCGCTCTCGCGTTTCTCATTTGCACGTATCGGATAGGCTGCTTTTGGAACTTGTACACGGCCGCGGTTACCGTCGGCGGATCGACGTTACTTCCGATGCAGTTGTGATTCAAATTGGCAGGTTAGCTCCGAACTGGAAATCTCTTACCGACGGGTGAAATCGGCGCACGAATACGACGGTGTTGGATTTCCGATATCCAAAATACTGCCGAGCAAGAGCGCCGAGCACAACGTATACCGGGGCGCAAACTTCGGTACAACTATTGTCGACCGTTACAAAGCCTGGCCAACACACGTTTGAAAGTTTCAAACATGTGCTGCCCGTGGAGCAGCAATTAATTGGCATTGTCGTGCAACGAGTGGGTAAATTCGTTTGTTCAGTCGAAACTGGCTCATGACTATTTTGGACTTGACGCATATTAGGCCTCACCGTCACTCCGAAACTTAAATCCACCCCGAAATAAATTCTATTTCTATTCTTTCTTCGGTTCGTAACACGAAGAGTCCCGATATGCGAGAATTTCCGCATCTATTGTTCGGACAGAATGACAATATTTATAAACCGGTACGAAGTGAATAAATTGTCGTGCAACGGGTGGATAAATTCCTTTGTACAGTCGAAAGTGGCTCATGACTATTTTGGACTTGATGCAAACGAGGCGTTACCGTCACTCCGAAACTTAAATGCACCCGTAAATAAATTCCTATTTCCATTCTTTCTTCAGTTGCTAAAACGGAACGTCCCGATATACGAGAATCTGCAGATATTCACACCCACTATTCAGTGCAGAATGAAAATATTCGTGGACTGATATCAAATGAATACATTGTAATTGCACCGCCAAAATGAATTCCTATTTTCATACTTTCTTCAGGTCCCAAAAAAAACGTCCCGATATACGAGAATCTGCCGATTTCCACATCCATCATTCCATGCAGAATAATAATATTCAATAAATTGTCGTGCAACGGGTGGGTAAATTTCTTTGCTCAGTCGAAAATGGCTCATGACTATTTTGGACTTGATGCAAATGTAACGTATGGTCGGTTGCGGGTATAAATGATTGTTTGACCGTCCGAGGTAAAATATATATGTTGGCTTTATTAGTCGCAGCGCGATTGTTCGGGAGAGTGTACCGCACTGGTCGTGAGTCGGAGCTGAACTGACGCTCGGAGGGGCGAGGCTGAGGGCCTCGGACCCCGCAACAAAGTCGCGACGCTCGGCCGGATGCAGATAACCTGCAGGGCTTCTGCGTATTAAAACGCAGCGAAAAATAATATCGCTGCGAAAAATAAAAATAATACTGGTGCGAAGAGGCCGGAGCCGTTACACAAAGGAGGCGTTACCGTCACTCCGAAACTTAAATGCACCCCCAAATAAATTGATATTTCCACACTTTCTTCAGTTCCTAAAATAAAACGTCCCGATATACGAGAATTAGCCGATTTCCACACCCGTTATTCCGTGCAGAATTAAAATATTCATTAACCGATACCAAATGAATACATTGTAGATGCACCCCCAAATAAATTGATATTTCCATATTTTCTTCAGTTCCTAAAATAAAACGTCCCGCTATACGAGAATCAGCCGATTTCCACACCCATTATTCCGCGCAGAATGAAAATATTCATTAACCGATACCAAATGAATACATCGTAAATGCACCCCCAAATAAATTCCTATTTTCGTACTTTCTCCAGTCCCTAAAGTGGAACGACCCGACGTACGCGAATCTGTAGATTCCACATCCATTATCCACGCCGAATAAAAATATTATTGACTGGTACGAAGGTAACAAATTCGTTTGCTGAGCCGGAAGTGGCTCAGGACTATTTTGGATTTGATGCAAATTAGGCCTCGCTGTCCTGAAACTCAAATGCATCCCCAAATAAGTTTCTATTTCCACTCTTTCCTCGGTAACTAAAACGAGACGACCCGCCATACGTGAATCTGCAGAGCTCTATTTCCCTTATCTTCGCAGAACGAAAATATTTATTAACCGAAGCAAAGTGTCGATAATAATTTAACAGAATTTTCACTGAAGCTACCGTGGAGGTACGTCTGACATGTGTGAAAAGAACTCCCGCGGGTGGGGAAGAGCAGGATGCGACATCGACGCGTTTCACGTTAGAGCGTCGATGAATTGGGCGAGGGCATAGATTCAACATTTATCGACGGTCCGGTCGGGAGAACCAGCCGGTGAACCGGAAGCATTGATAGTCGATGATGCGATATCGATAGTGCCTGCCTGTACTAACGCACGGACATAGAGGCGCAGTGACGCCGCGTCGCAGGTGAAGCGAGCGAGGAACATCGAGTTTTTTGCGATCATTCTCTTCCATCGTTATCCACCGACAACGTTAAGCACCTGTGTGTGTGGGTGTGTGTGTATACACAGTATATTGGCTGGCTAAAGTCATAAGGGCGTACGTTCTGTCCGCAAGGATATAAGATACGCCCTTCTGCTTATGGTCACCCGATATGTGTGTAGAACTGCGGGAAAACGTGGTCTGGTGTTGACTGCGCCGGGTTCGCCTGTACGTGAACCGTGACACCACTTTGTTCGCGGCTCTCTTTCTCCGTTCCTCCCCGTGCCACGGGCAGTCCGGCGTCGCTCGGGCATGTATGGGACGCGCACACACGCGCTGCCAATACGTACCGAGGACACGTATACGGGCTCACGTAAAAGACTGCTGGCGGTGCGGCAGCTTAACGTATGACGCTACGCTTTTTACGTAGGCATGAATCACGAACGACACTTTTAGCAACACACGAGAGGTATAATGAATTATGTACGCCGGCAGCCCAGCCCGGAGGATACACATGCGCTTAAGCTGGATCCACCAGCGCGCACGGAGCTTTCTGCTTTGCTATCGCCGCTTTTTAACTCCCGACCGGCCGCGGGCCGAAAAACGGCAGTTGGTCGCTTCACTTCTTTCAACTGCTCGGGCCAATTTTCGTTCCACGGGGTCTTCCGGAGAAGGAGGAAAAAAAATTACTTGCAGGGGTTTGGCGCGAACGTTCTGCGACCGATGGCGCATGTTTGGCCTCGATTATTGTCAAGATTGGATAGAAATTCGTGAAAAATTCAAAAAATTCTCAAGCGAACGCGGTTCGGCGTGGGAATCCTGACGACCTAGTGGAAATTTTACTGAGTGGCATCGGATGCTGATAAAAGCCCTAATAAAGCCTCTTCAGAACTGATCACGCCCCGATTTAACTTGCCAGGATTTGGCTCGACAATTCTGGGATCAATGACGAATATTTGTGCTCGATTATTGTAAGGATTAAATACAAATTCGTAACAATTATATACCCAAAGTATACAATATATACAATAGTTACAAATTGCATATTACATGTACATATATACAAATTCGTTAAAAAATCCCGTCGCTCTGGTAGAAATTTCACAGCATCATATCGGACCCTAATAAAGCCTTTTAAGGACTTATCAAGCCTCGATTTAACTTGCCAGAATTTGGAACCTCAATTCTGCGACCGATGGCAAACATATGTGTTCAATTATTGTCAAGATTAAAAAGAAATTCATAAAAATTACATGCTCTATCCCTGATAAAGGACCTAACCCTGTTTAGGAAGTATCAAGCCCTGATTTAACGCTCTAAAATTTTCCCTCCCGCCTCTACCAGAGCTGGGCCCGATAGATTGGCATCTTCATCGTAAACAGCCTAATTGTGATTGCAACCAACTGATTTGTTATTTATCGTCAACGGATTATCGTCAATAATTTGATAATTTGACAATTTTTATTTTACCTTTCGTATCCGTCGGTTTTGTTTGTTCATTTGCGTGTTATATAGGTGCAGCACTATCGTTCGGCAAACGAGAACGATGAATATGATACGCAAACGTATCAAATAAACAAACCCGAACGACTAATCATCGCGGAAATTGAAACCTTTCGGTGGAGCTTTGCAAAGGGTGAGAAGAGGGTGGTGGATGGTGGCTCGGGGGTGGTGGGGGTGAAAGGGGAGCATATTACCGCACCAGCTGGTTAAACTCGTGACAAAAGAGGATCTCCCCTCCATGCTCATCTCAATGTCGAACACACGAACGACGAAGCTTTTCCCACCCCTTTCGCGTTTTACTATACAGTAGAGCCTCGTTTATCCGAGATAATGTGGGTACGTCGGACAAGTGAAATCTCGGATAACACGGATAATGCGTTATCCGATGATAATGCATTGCTGCTTTATCAGTTTTATCCGAGTTTTCCGTATTATCCGAGCCTACACCTCGGATAACGCGGGGGCTCGGTTAATCGAAGGTCGGATAAGCGAGGTTCTACTGTACTTCGTACATTTCTGATGTGGAAAACGTGATCGCTATTTCTGCCCTGCACGACTGGGCTGATATTACGCTGAAAAAAAAAAATGTCAATGACTCAAGTAAAATTAGCTTGCGAGCTGCCAAAGAAAAAAATTGCTATCTCAATTCTACTTTCAATTTTTACAATTCCACACGGTTTTGAAACGATGTCACCTTGACACTCTTGCCGTCGTTGTTTCAATATCACATGGAACTGTAAGAATTGAAATTTTTTTAATAGAGGAAAGAAATATGAATTTCACAAAAATTAAACAAACCCCTGACTGCAAAAGGAGTTAAGTAAACAAACTGGATTATAGAGTTCTATAGTTGTAAATCGGTCGCTGTAGTGTAACTCCATATTCGATAAGTGATGTATGTCAGCGATATAATTTTCTAAATATTGTATCTCTCATACACAATTTTCTAACGTTGGGTTTCTCTGATAAGATTTTATGTGTCGTTTCTCTTTGATGCAACTTTCCAAACATTGTATCTCTCCGATGCAATTTTCGATGTGTTATTTTTTTTTTATACAATATAACATTTTTGATCATCCACGTGCTTCGGTGATACTATAGCTGTCAGCCTGCACTATGTTGATGGAGAGACAAGTCATTTATAGACTAGACGAAGCGGCACGACAATTTATTTTAATAATAAAATAACAAAGCCCTTTGAACGTTGGGCGGCCGATAACGATGAACATAAATATGATATTTTATTCGGCTACGGAGGCCAATTCCGCGATGTAGGAGCGTGGACGAAAGCCTTTCAATTCACCTCATTATTTACGTTTCGGTTCTATTGGCGGACCCTCTTCAGACAGATGTTTATTCTCCTAACAGTAACAATTACCTCAGAGTTATAACCATGCTTTTTTATCGTAAATTTGTTATTGTTGTTTGTTGCATTGAAACCCTTTCCTCCCCGCAGCTGCATCGCAAAACTCGCCGCCGCAGCCGAATAAAATATCATATTTATGTAAAAGTAACAAAATTTCCATTTGAAAATAAATTTTTCGTCACGCGCAATTTCACAGTGGAAGGGAATGTCAATTATTAATAATAATTATGGTACTAATAATAACAATAATAAAAGTTCTTTGAATGTAATATCGGAAAATTGCAGTGTATCGTAATTACGAACATTAACGCTACATCTCTCCAGCCCTTGTAAAACCCTCTCGTCCAGTAAAACGTGCCTGGTACGACCAACAATTTCGCATTCACGTTGATAAAATTCAATGTACGCCGCGTTTTATCGAAAATATGCATTTGAACGTTTGAATTCGACGGATTTTGCAAGGCTTCGAGAGCCTGCCGGGCAATCATTCACGTTTGACCTGATATTTGTAATTAGTTTGTTACGCAATGCTTGTATCGTTTACTAATTGAATTTGGTCAGTACGCGTGAATCGCATTGGCCGGTGCACCGTGAACGCCGAGGATTAATGGGTACATGTGTGTATATGTATCGCTAAAAAATCTATCGCTAGAATGAATTTAAAGTCGAATTTTTTTTTTTCATTTCTGTTTCAGAGCTATCACGGATTTGTCCACGGTTAATCTTCACAGGTGAGTTGCCATCGCGGATCTACAGCGATCTGCCTCGTCCCATCCGTTTTTTTCTCGTACACTGGGTCTGCAGTCCGAATTTGTATCGATTTTTTTTCAACCCTTCATCCATTAGCGTAGCATCCGAAACAAATTACGGAGAAATTCTATAAAAAAAAAGTTGTCTAAAGAAAGTTTTCCGAACAAATTTTTATCACAATTTTTCTCTAAACGGAGTTCCAAAGTACCTAAACTAAATCTTGCTAAAGTTTGATTATGAACATATTTTGATACAAAAAAAATCAAACAGTTGACAAATCAAACAGTTGAAAAATCAAACAGTTCAAGAAAAGAGACTCGGCTGTCAAAAGATTCAATAATGTTAATTTTCACCACAGCCCACAAAAAAAAAAAAAAAAAAAACAAATCTTAATAACAAAAAAAACGTTTATCCGCGTGACAATAATTTCAGTTTAGTCTAACAAGTTGAAAGGGGTCCTCGGTCCGTCGCCGTTTCCGGGGTCGTTCGGAGCCGCAGGTGTCGTCGAAGTTTCATCGGAGACGAAATAAATAACAAACTTCCTCGTCACCCGCCCGCCGAACCGCAAGGAACTATCTTGTTCGCGTAGTCGTGAAAAGTGGGGTGAATTCGAATCGCTGAAACTTATTTGAATAAAAGCCCTCCCGCCACAATAACAAATCACACGTCGCTGCGGCAAGACACGCCAGACGGGAATGTTATTGGGATTGGTCGGTGGTCTGCGTTATAGCATTCGAACGAGGAATGCAGACGTTCCACTGCCGTACCGCACCCTCCTCCGTTTTCCCAGTTCCGTACACGGAATACCAATTTTATGCATTCCCTCTATTCTCATTCTCATCTCTCCGCCGCTCAGATATTTTCAAACTAATTCGGTTAATGCTACGCAAACAGCGCCCCCCCCCCCCCTTTTTTTTTGGCCACTTCGCTTCTATGCGCGACGGGCCAAGCGAGCTACCTACAACGAAAGCTCGGTAATTTCGCCGCAAATACACCCACCGATGCTCGACTGAACCGCGGGCAAAGTTGATCCTCCTTCCCGGGCATTCGAGCGCATTTCTTTTAGAATCCGCGCGAAAAGGAAGCTTTTCTTTTCGCCCGCTCTTTTTTCTTTTTCTGAAACTCCATCTTTCTTTATCCAGTTTCATTTGTCTTTCTTTTGTGGGCCGTTCCTCAGTTTCTCCGTACCGCCATTCCGTCTCTGTCGCCCTTTATTCGCGCCTGTTATTATAGATGTTGCTATTACAAATGTCTCTTTGCTCTCCACTAGTTTCCGCCCGCTGTCCCTGAGGTTCCTCCGACTCGGTGGCGGAGTCGGTGGAACTCCCTCGTTCCTGTCCTTCGGCGAGTTTCCGCAAGCTCCGATGACTCTCCCCGAGCTTCTGGTATAGCACGGTGCGCCCTGCCCGGTACACACGGCCCGGCATGAGTACGGCACATCACCTCGAGCTATTCGAACGCTGTTGCAACTTCGCAGTCTCACTGTTTATCTTCAGCTGTGAGCTTTTACGTTTGAACAGCCCTTGCCCACCGGACTGCGTAAATCCCGTCCCTTTCCCACCACTTCCATCCCATTCCGACCTGACGGCCACATCGCCCGACGCTGCCAAACTCGCGGCTGTCGAGTTACGGGAACGAGATACGGAACTGACTGCCCGGAAATTCACGACCGCATCACCGGCTGTTTATCTCCGTATTGTTGGATCCGATGTTTCATTAAACCTTGGCCATTTTTTTTTTTTTACCGATTAATGAAAATTTTATAAATTCGTACCTAGGACCGAGTGTCTTTGTAGCTTTGAAGAATGGAAATTAGTTAAATTATTTTTACCAAGCGTCGCTGTCACGAAGGTCAATTCCAATATTCTCATCTCCAGGAGTTGCAAAGCACCGAGCTTTCTCGTTGCTTCAGAAAAAAATCCTAATGCATTTCCATCCCCTTCTGAGACAAACTCCGATCCATCAAAACGGAGATAAACAGGCGGTAAAGCGGTCGCGAATTTCCAGTATGAGTTAAGTTTCAGATGTCGTTCTTGTAACCCGACAGCCGCGAGTGCGGCAGCGTCAGGTGGTGTGGTCCTTCCCAGCTGCCGAAGTTGAGAAAATGTGAATTGGTCTTCGTCACAGCGACGATCGGTCACTCGTCGCTCAGTAACGCGGAGCAATCCTAGGGTGCTAATTTCCATTCTTCAAAGCCACAAAGACACTCTGTTTCAGAAACGAATGTAGACAATTTTGTAATCTTCATCTAAATCTAAACGTACTAAATTCAGATGTTGGAACCGAGAATCTCAGTAGCTCTGAAATAATCCGAACCCTCATCCGAGCGCAAGGTCTGAGGTGGAGACGTTTCCAGCTCGGCTGCTTGGTCGTCCAAATTTGTCGAGCGGCCTCGTTCTCAATCCGAATTATTCACGCGAACGGCTAAGCCGGTCCTGATCCATCATCGCGGTGGCATCGATAATTTGCAACCCTTCGATTCAGGTGTTATATGCTCCCCCGTATTACTCTATGATCGAAGACACTCCCTCGTCCTCGCGCTCTCGCCCCTTTCGCTGTATTTTCGCAGCCAGTTCAGTCCAACCCAGTCGCAACGAACGGGATGAAGAGAGGGCAACGAAATACCAACGTTTACCCATACACAGAGGGATGAGCTAGCAGAGTTGGGCGAGGATCAAAAAAAAAAATAAAAAGGGCCTCGCGAACGACACACATCGGTGATAGAGCCGGGGAGCAGCTCAGGGACAAAAAGCCAGAATGCGGAGTGTGCGAGTTGCCGGGAGCGGTGTTTGCGAGCTGGTTTTTGCAATTAGCGATATCGGTAACGTCACCTGACACGCAGCCAACCCACCGGGCCGGTGACCGGGCTAGTCGGTGTCACCGACACCACGACTGTACGAAACGCGGCGCGTACCAGGGACCAACCCTCATCCCCGGACCGGCGTCGCTTGCCCTTTCTACCCAACTCTGCAATCGCCCTCTTCGCTAGCTATGTCGATCTCTCCCTCTTCCTCGCCGCTCCGCCGTTTCACCGTTCCTCCTTCTCGCGCCGTTGAACGTGCTAGTCGCGTTATATTGGCGCACGGCCAAATTTCCCTGCGATATATCGACGCCCGGGGGGGGCTCCTGGCGGCGTTATCAAACGATTTATATCGGTGTTTTGGAAAATTTGTGGGTCGCCGCGGCTTGCCTGACGACGACGGCTACGTGTGCCACACAGATCTGCCAGTTGCACGGCGGAATGTGTATGCGTGTGTGTGCGCGCTGTGTATACGCGAGCGATAGTGAGTAGTCGAGCTTAGTTTGGTCCATGTCTCACTCCGGTCCGCTCGGATCTCTCGTAGGTGGAAATGCACTAAAGCCACAAGCGTGGCTCAAATGGATAACGAGGCGGATTCTGTCTCTGATACCGGTGCTGTTGCTTCTGTGCTTTCGTGGAAACGAGGCTCAATCTTCCAGCCAAAACGCTCACAGAGTCTGGTACAATATGTGCCTCGTTGCACGTGCGACAGAAACGAGGGAGAAGGGGCGGAGTGGAGCCCGGTTGAGAGCTTCGCCAAAAAGATAACCGAACCTCGGGATTTCGTTGGCGACTTTAATCTCTCGGTGGTTAGCGGTCGACGTGGTTGCCACTGGCCCTTTCACTAATATACCGCCACGGATTTTGGCTCGAGGTGCACACAGCGTGCATGCAGAGAGTCTGCGAAACCGCTTGGTTCCAGATGAACGTGCATCGTTGCGGTGCTTTTTTCTTTGTTGACTCGCAGTCATCGAGCTGTTGGTGATAACTTTGGATTGACAGTTAGGACCGATTCACTTATCGCTTCACTCCTGCCGCTGTCTTTCTTCCATCCTACCTGAGAAAAAATCCCTGTTGAGAAAAGAATTGGAGAATGTTGAAGAGTATTGACGCTTTGTTTCTTCTGTAATTGGATCTGGCGTCTCACCCAACGTCATCCTATGCACAATTTCAGTGGCCTGGTCTCTATGCCTCGATGACACTCTTTGACGAGGCATTGATATACTAGAACGGCTTTTAGCTCGAGGTACACACAGCGTGTACGCAGACTCTGCGAAACCGCTCGGTTCCAGATGAACGCGTATCGTTGCGGTTCTTTTTTTGTTCACCCGCAGTCATCAAGCTCTTGGTGATAACTTTGGACTGGAATTTCCCACGACTTCACTCATCGCTTCACTCCTGGCGCTTTTCTTCTTCCATCCTACCTGAGGAAAAAATCCCTGTTGAGAAAAGAATTGGAGAATGTTGAACGGTATTGTCGCCTTGTTTGCGACGGAATTGGATCTGGCGTCTCACCCAACGTCATCCTATGCACAATTTAAGTGGCGTGGTCTCTTTGATGACACTCTTTGACGAGGCATTGATATACTAGAACGGCTTTTAGCTCGAGGGACATACACCCTGTATGCAGAAAGTCTGCGAAACTGCTTGGTTCCGGATGAACGTCTATTGTTGCGGTCGTTTTTTTGTTGACTCGCAATCATCAGTCTGTTGGTGATAACTGATAACTTTGGACTGGAACTTCCCACCGACTCACTCATCGCTTCACTCCTACCGTTATCCTCCTTCCATCCTACCTGAGAAAAAAAAATCCCTGTTGAGAAAAGAATTGGAGAATGTTGAAGAGTATTGTCGCTTTGTTTGTTCCGTAATTGGATCTGGCCTCTCACCCGACGTCATGCTATGCACAATTTAAGTGGCCCTCTGTCTACGCCTTGACGAGACTCTTTGACGATGGATTTCTCTCTATCCGTCTCATTAGCCGTTTCATAGCTCGGCTGTGCATTGCACCGAGTATAACGACTGGCAAAGTCTGAATCGTCGCATACACTCGCGTTGCGGATGTTGCCGAGGACTTCGCCCGTTTGTCTGGTGGAAGCGACCCGAAGTATCCAATTGGCCGAACGGGAGGGTGAAACGCCGCGAGAGACATCGAAGCAGATAGTACCGAGGGAGATTCTACGGGAAGACACCGGAAGTGGAAATTGCATAAAAGAGGATACGTCCCCCGTGTCCCGTTGCCAGGGTACCTCAGTCGGAGAAACATTCCAACGATTCCAACGGTGAATTCGAGACTCCGAGTATTACACGGCGCAGCGGCGCGATACAGCACCAGTCTACGACCATGACGCACACAGGGTTTTGTACACAGTTGCAGCTTCTTTTTGCGGCTCGGAGGATAACGCGTCTGGCCCGCGAGAACAAAGACCTCCGCAGTAAGCTGAAATAATTGGCAATTACAAAGGTGAGCGCGATATTAACGTTATCTTCGTCTCGGTCGTCTCGCGGTCGGCCGTGTCCACGATCCGTGCGTCTCCCCCCCTCGCTGTCTCCTCCCGAGGACTATGTATCGCGAACAGCGTTAACGTTCCAGTTGACTTCCTCAACGGTGATTCGCTTTCTTATCTCTCGCCCATTATCATCGGCCACGCTTTTTTTGTTACCGCCCTGCACTGGCCGGCGCGGAACGGAGAATCATTTCTCGTTCAACGTTACTTTGTTTCTCCTTGACTTGTTGCCGAGTTCTCCTCTCTGAGGGCGTCGTACCAAAAAAATGTTGAATCCTGATGCAAATCTGCCTTTTGCCGCGGGCAGAGATTGCTTGTTGAACGACTAGAAGTAGTTATTCTTCCATTTCATCTCCTGACGTCATCGGTATCGATAACCGATATCCTTAACGCGGTAACTTTTCGAGACTTCTTGCGATCGCTTTGCCCAGGTGCATTGATCGCAGGACGATGCTTCTTCACTCACATGACGCGGCAGAAAAGGGTTCCTTTTCTTTACCCGTACAAAACCAAAATCTCCGGCTATTCTCCAGTGCATACTACCTGCCGAGCAGAACTTGACGTCAGATTACCTGATAACAGGTCCTGATAACATATCGCCAGTGGGTGCCAGATTTGTCAAACCTGTTTGTCCTGATAAGGGACGAGATCCCGATAACGTCATCGGTGTAGTGTTAATCGCTCAACACAGATTATACCGAGAGGGTCGATAACAAATTCAAACAAAACGGAGATAACGGAGTTAAAGACAACGTACGCTCC
Source organism: Exephanes ischioxanthus (assembly GCA_958510785.1). Lineage (NCBI taxonomy): Eukaryota > Metazoa > Arthropoda > Insecta > Hymenoptera > Ichneumonidae > Exephanes > Exephanes ischioxanthus. Next base: position 3,557,092 of record OY294025.1, read on the forward strand.
GAGCGAATAAGTCGCGTTACGATTAGCGATAACCGATCGTGAGCGGGTGTGCGTGAGTGTGCGTAGAGCGACCGCGAGTCCGTGAGTACGAGTTCCGTGTGTGAATACAAACAATTATCGAGCAGCGCCTTGCGCGCTAAGAATAAAGTTTCTAGCTCTAAGAGTCCGATCTATTTAGTGAAGACCGCGATCCGGCCTTGAACCGTTTATCCGATCGGAATCCTCCAGCTCAGCCCTGGAGCAGGCTGCAGTTCCCTGCAATCCTTCCGCCCTGACAACGTCCTAAAAAAAGAAGCTTTACCAACGGTAAAAGCGAACCTTTTAGTCGCGTTCTTGAATGCAGATCTGCTGAGCTGTGCGTTATTTTATTTGTGACTGTCGACTGTTCGTGAGTTTTTTGAATTGCCAATCCGATCCTTTCCGCGGGATACATTTCATCCGTTTTGATAACAAAAGAACGCTTATCAGAGCAGATTTGTGTCAAAACTTAAATCCTGAAACGAGAGCAGACTGGAATATAAGAACGCCTATTTCGGTTGTGTATACATGTGGATACATCTCGAATATTTCTGGATTCAGCCGAACAGAGCAGAATTACATTCAAGAATGCAACTTCTGTGACAGTGATTCGAAAAATCACGTCACAACGAACCATGCCACATTCGCCACTTTGATCCTATCCGAAGACACAAATAACGGGAGCTTCGCGATCAGCTTCAGCCTCATCTTATCTGACAGGGCTTTAACTAAAAGTGTAACTTTTCGAGACTTCTTGCGATCGCTTTCCCAAGTGCATTGATCGCAGGACAACGCTTTTACACTCACATAACGCGGTTAAAAGGGTTTCTGTCCTTTACCGGTACCAAACAAAAATCTCCAGCGCATTGCACACTTTCTCCCGAGCAGAAACTGACGGCGGATTACTTGATCCCTCAGCAGGCCCTGATATATGGTCAGCGGTTGCCTGATCTAGCAAACCTGCTGTAGGCGTGGAAGGGACGGAATCCCAAAAACGTCATCGGTGAGGTCGCTGTTAATCGCTTACAAAACAAATGAAAATCGCAGTTATCCTTCTGTGACAGTGATTCGAAAAATCACGTCACAGCGAATCGTACGACATTTGCCACTTTTATCCTATTCGAAGGCACAAATAACTGGGGCTTCTGCGACCAAATTCAGCCACATCTTATCTGATAGCGCTTTCCGCAAGCGACGATTCTAGGCTACGACGGTCGAGCCAACCATGGCAGGGAAATGACAGGCCCGGCCCTGGATGTAACGCAATTTCGTTCTTCCGTCTCGAGATCCGCCGCGTCACCGTCACCGGCGTTTCTCCGCTTCCTTCTGCGCACCGAGGCTCGTTCTTCTCGTTATTACTCATCTCTCTTTTCACCGTATCGACGATTCGTCGCATCGTCGTCGTTCCTTTCGTCGAATATACTGTGCAGCTTTGGTTTTTGCTCGATCTCTTCTATTTCTGTGATTCGATATTTCTCTCCCTCACTCTCTTGCTTTTTATTTCCAGTGCAAGAGATTTTATTATTTTTTTTTTTTTTTTGCTTTATATTTCGTATCCTCTGGGCGGGCGACCTCCCGCCCTCTCGCGTTTTCACCCAGTGGTTCAATTCGCTCGAGCCATCACTCGAACTGCCGGCGCCACTGAAATTAAATCATAACGTATTTATTAAACGTCGGGATTCGAAGTCTAATAAATATCTGAGCTGGTGCAGAAGTCTCCCCGTCACCATGCACATCTTGGATCGATCGGACACACGGAACCATCTCAAGCTGGTCGTCACCGATGCGAAATATGAGAAAATTTTCTCATATTTCAAACATCGATCGTGACTATGCTGCAGCAAAATCACGATAGTCGCAATATTTGTATGTCTTTTCCATGTAATTTTTGTTTTTTTTCTGTTTTTTTTTTATCCGTCGTCAGATAATGGTAATATAATACGGCTTTATAATCTCCTTGCGAAAACTCAACAGTGTAAGCAGCCACTTCGCATCCGCGCATCGCGAAATTCCATAACTACATTTCTATTTATCAGAACCCAAAAGTGTTTTAACCTTGGACCGAATAGAAAATTCATCCGGCTTCTATTTTCGTAAATCCAATAGCGATAACGCCACATCAATTTATTCCGTGACATCCGATTTACGGACGGTGAATTAGTGTTCGGAAAAGTTTAACGATAGAATCGGCAGTATTCGGAGGGGATAATTAGATGTGACAAAAGCTTTTCCCACCCTCGCCCGGACCGAAAGGACTGTGCACTCAATAATCGGGCCGACGTTATAACGGGAGTCCGCTCTGAAAATCGCGAGAGCTAAAACGCTACGTTTAGTCCCCAACGAAATTGCGTCGATCCGCCGATTCACTCGGACTCCGCTGTTCGCCCTTTCCGCAAGACGTTTTCGCGTAGTCGAGTCTAGAAATTCTTAAGCTACCGTTAATCGACAGTCTCGTCTTATCGACTGGCCGACGTCCCGACGGGGCCTCCCATGGCTGCAGGAGAAAGCTTCCGCCACCCTGCCGAGTCTGCGTTTGTATTAATTAAGAAGTAATTAAACAGTATTAAATTGACTTAAACTCCGGCTGAGTGGACGGCAGCTTTTCTTGACAGTTTCCATTCAACGACCGAGAATCTCTTTCTCGTCGCTATCTTCGAGCTGATTCTGCAACTACCGGGCGAGTAGGCAGCGTCGAGAGGACCGAGCGACTCGTCGTTCTCGTTCGAGTGATCCTCCGGAGACTTTCCGCCCAACGTCGCCCGTGAGGACAATGTCAATATTTTAGGAGACGGCAATTCGCTTAAGATATATGGCAACGCGACTGAGCGCTGCGTGGACATTGACGGGTTCCAGTGTTTGAAAAAAAATACTCAACACACTCGAGGATTTTCCATTTCTGTCGTCGATACTACCGTGTCGTGTCATTAGCGCAGAGAAAAACGGAAATGGCAGAATTTCAAATTTTAGATTTCATCCCATCCAGCCTATCGAAAGACAACCCTTCACGTAGCGGATGTTCAAGTAGGACCTAGAATTTTCCAAGACGCAAGCTTCGAAGGATTCAAACAACAAGTTAATGAGCTAAGAAAAAACTACAAAAATTCACAGACGTACGTTAAAGTGTCGTTTTTTTGATAAGGCAGAAGAAAAATTTTCATGAACATCCGTATCGTTTTTGTGCTTAAAAGAAGAGATGGTCGTTTGCGATCGTCAAAAAATTCCCGGTACTTGAAGGGTTAAAGTCAGTCGAAAAAAGTACACTGAGAGAAGGATCTAGTGAATATGACTATATTGCTTGAGAGGTATTACCTCATAGTAGTAGGGAACTAGGGCGCCACCTATGGTAGGAAGCACCGGATTTATAAGATCTTTTTCGTAGATACTATGGTAAAAATTCTTGGAAAATCTGAAACTTTCCACCATAGGTGGTGCCCTAGTGCCTTACTACCATGTGCTATGGTAATTTTTCTTAGACGATTCATAGTTTTTACTAGATCTTTCTCTCAGTGTAACAATGCTGTTAGTCAGTTAAAGTCAGTCGAAAAAAAAAAGTGACGCGGCTGAAGATTGAGATTCCGGCGCAACGGCAATGGGTACGTTAAACGGTGGAATCTTGGAAATTAGAGAAAGTTCGTCGACACGGGTTCAAGACTCGCTCGATCCACTTGCGAGAGGGTCGCAAATGAAGCGGAGTCTGAAAGGGGGATTGTGCGGTAAGGGTTGCGCTTATGGGTTGAGGCCGCGACACTCGAAAAGCTCACGGGACGGAGAGAGTGAGAGAGTTCCGCGGCGAGGGCCTTTTCGACGGTGGAGTGACTCGTTGAGCCTGGTCGTTAATGACGGAGCGAGTAGTATGGGTTCGATGTGTGCATGCATTTGTGTATACATATGTGTGTGTGTGTGTGCACATAAATTCGAGTTCCAGATCTCGGAGAGGAACGGAAACCTCATTGGAGCTGCCGCGAATGATCAGCAGTACAGACACTCAGTCACCAAAGTTGGACAAGGCGAAGGTGCATGTATACATTCGCGGTTGTTCAAACCGGTACCACATGTAAACACCAGTTAGATACGGCGTCGCCAAGGGGCCAGTGAACGGATAATTATGCAGGAGTTTCCAATTACTAGTGAAACGCGTGAACGTCGAGTCCCGCAGGGGTCCTACAAACGTATAACCATCGTGCGAAGTACCCATTACGTGACGGGGTTGTCCATTATATCGGTAGGAAGGTAGCGTCGATAACAGGCGATATCTACACACGCGCACAGCAACTTGCATTGCAACCTGCACAGCAACTTGCATACCAACCTGCACGGCAACTTGCATAGCAACCTGCACAGCAACCTGCATAGCAGCCTGCACAGCAACCTGCATAGCAACCTGCGCAGTAACGCGCACAGCAACCCACACAGCAACCTGCACAGACACTTGCACAACAACCTACATAGACACTCGCACAACAACTTGTAGACACTTGCACAGCGACTTGCATAGCAACCTGCACAGACAATTGCGCAGCAACCTGCACAGACACTCGCCCAGCAACCTGCATCAGGCAAGAACCCGCAGGCAAGAACCCGCAAGTCCCATAATATTATCCACGGCAGCGGGATGGACTGTTCTCCAGCTATTAAAGCATGAAGTCGTTGCAGCTAGGGACGTGAGGGTTACGTAGGGATGGCCGGAGAGCAAACCCAGACCGTCCCTCCTTCGCAGTATCCATTTGCCCTCGGTACGAGGGATGTGTCACCGGTTGAGGTACTCGGGAAGCGATCTTATACGATGTAACTATCAGACAATTCCGTAATCAAGGCTACAACGGGGACGGAGTAAGAGCTGTATCTCGTCGAGATGGCTACCGTTACGGAACGAGTCTCGTAACTCGCCCGTACCCCGCGGTGCCACTACGGGACGTGGAATTTCCTCAACTGGCTTTAACTCCCTGTTGCAAACGCTTCACTATTTTCTACTAAAACCACCCCCACCCCATCCCCCTCGGCCCTATCTTCGCCCAACTCTCTCCCTCTCCCTTTCTCGCGACTGTCTGTACATACGCGCGGCATACTATCTCGGGTACTTCGCGCGCCCACCCGACGACGTGGGTGTAGACTGGCAACGATAACGCGAAAGACCTCGCATTATATCGCGCCGCAAGATTATACGTGGGGGAAAATACGCGTGGGACTTTTGCCCGGCACGGCAAGCCACCGGGACTAAAAATAATACCGTCCTTAATGAGCTGGACTCGGGCCAACTCCTTGTCCGACTACCACTCGGCGATCCCGCTCTCTCCACCGAGAGAATGAGAAGTTTCCGAGCTGGCCGGTGAATGCCAAAGCTATCCAGGGCGAACTATCCTGCTTTGCAATTCCAACTCGATTCTCTCGCTTCCCGTAGGCACGGGCCGGAAGGTCCCTTAAGTCGCTTGATAGTTTGAGCGGCGTTCCGGTATTCGCGTTAGCCTGTGTGCGATACTTTCTATTACGCAACCGCGCGCACCCCTTGCACTTCTCGTGCCAACAAACGGCTCAAGGAACGTCGTACTTCTCGACGATCCGACCCTTTAATCGAACGCCTGTTTATTTTATGGCTCACGGTGTTACTATCTAAACACAAGAGGATGATAAACTTCTGGAAAAGAAGTCTGCTGCGGAGTTAAGCAACGTGACTCGGATATCATCGATGCAAATCGCAGGCTGTTGATAACAAAATACGCAAGAGTAGTTCCCAACGATCCACAGTTTACGCGAACGCCTGCTTATTTTATAGTTTATCGCGTTACCATTTAAAGACCAAGACGATGATAAACTTCTGAAAAAGAAGTCTGCTGCGGAGTTAAGCAACGTGACTCGGATATTGTCGATGCAAGTCGCAGGCTGTTGATAACAAAATACGCAAGAGTAGTTCTCAACGATCCACAGTTTACGCGAACGCCTGCTTATTTTATAGTTTATCGCGTTACCATTTAAAGACCAAGACGATGATAAACTTCTGGAAAAGAAGTCTGCTGCGGAGTTAAGCAACGTGACTCGGATATTGTCGATGCAAGTCGCAGGCTGTTGATAACAAAATACGCAAGAGTAGTTCTCAACGATCCACAGTTTACGCGAACGCCTGCTTATTTTATAGTTTATCGCGTTACCATTTAAAGACCAAGACGATGATAAACTTCTGAAAAAGAAGTCTGCTGCGGAGTTAAGCAACATGACTCGGATATTATCGATGCAAATCGCAGGCTGTTGATAACAAAATACGCAAGTCTACTTCTCAACGATCCACAGTTGACTCGTATACCTGTTTTTTTTTTACCGTTTACCGCGTTACCATCTAAACACAAATCAATGATAAACTTCTGAAGAGAAGTCTGCTGCGGAGTTAATCAACAAGACTCGGATATTATCGGTGCCCATCGCAGGCTGTTGATAACAAAATACGCAAGTCTACTTCTCATCGATCCACAGTTTACTCGACCGCCTGTTTTTTTTTATAGAATTTACCGCATTACCATCCAACAACAAGCCAATGATAAACTTCTGAAAAGAAGTTTGCTGCGCAGTTACGCAATATTCCTCGAATATTATCGAAGCCAATCGCAAGCAATCGATAACAAACTACGCGAGTGTATTTCGTACCACCGATTCGGAAGCCCATAAATTTTTTTAGCCAACTCTCGTGAACATACTTTATACTTTTTTTCCAGACGAATACGACCATACAATATACACGTATGCAGCAACGAATAATTTTTATTCGGAAACAAGGGGCGCAGACACGCGTAACTCACCGACAGAGCTCGGCGGGTGCCTTTGTTGCGTAACTCTCCGCTGGCCTCGTAACAGTCGGACGTGCCCGGGCACTTTGTTTGTGACGTGAAAACGCTTTTCAAACTCCCGCGAGTCCCGTTGTCCTGGGAGGGCGAGGGAGAAGAGGGGGGGGAGGGGGGGGGGGAGGTGGACGGTACGCCCCGTAGCCTATAGGTGGAATCTAATCCATATCGTTTGCTCCCTACCAATTTCCTCGCGCTCCAGCGTCGAGCGCCTCGAGCCAGAGCGGATGAAATTTACTACTTTAATAACATTCTGCCTCAACCGAGTCCAGACTTCATCCCCCGCTCTGTCTCTCGAGCGGCCACAGCGGCAACTCCGAAACACAGCGTGTTCTACTACGGTCTAAGCCGATGGCACCGAACAGCGGTACATCCCTTCCACTTGTTTTGGAAAAACGCAACATATCTTGCCCCACGTTATCTATTCATATGTACGACATATGAATGTGTTTTACTGGAGATGGAGTGGAAAATATTGAAGAAACAAGTGGTCGAGTCCATCCCACTGTTCGCCGCGGGCACCGTCCGATACCTCGGTACGCGCCGGGCACCGTGACATACAAGCATTACATTACGGTCGGACCGGTTGGATTAACAGGACGCTCTGCGCATAGATTCCGGCAAATATGTGTGGATATAGACTAGGTCGAATAGATGGGGTGGTCCATTAGGAGGGGACCGAATACTAGGGCAATGGTCTATTATTGGTTCACGTTAGCGCTTATTTACATCCTCGAAAAAGAAAACGGTTAACGAAGAGTCTGTTCTGTATCGTCAGAAATTGAAAACGTCACAGCTTGGAAGCGCCACAATTTGGAACGAGACACCTTAGAAAAGTCACAGGTTGGAAACGTCACAGGTTGGAAATGTCACAGGTTGGAAACGTTACAGGTTGGAAGCGTTACAGGTTGGAAACGTCACAGGTTGGAAACGTCACAGGTTGGAAACGTCACAGGTTGGAAACGTCACAGGTTGGAAACGTCACAGGTTGGAAACGTCACAGGTTGGAAGCGTCTCAGGTTGGAAACGTCACATTTTGGAAACGTCCCATCTTAGAAACGTTACATTGCAAAAAATCAATAGTCCAAAAATCACGGCACCCAGAAGCGCGAGCCCCAACAGCAAGTGCGCACTTCAATAAGATAACGTTCGTATTTCCATGACATTACGAATATCTACGCTTTAGCGAATGGCCTTCAGGGGGCGAGTGGAGAAATTATTCAGCGGCGTACAACATCGGAGTTTAACCATTCGCGAAATTGGTCTTGCGTAACCGTGAATCTAGTAAGTCGGCTGTACCAACCGGCCTGACCCAGGGGGTGAGAGATGCGAATTTCCTCGGTTAGCGGGCAGAGGAGCCCAGAGGCCGAGGGGCCGAGACTTGCCCTTGGGCTATCCCACTGAAACCTCCGCGTGACTGCACGTAAATTACCGCGGTAGATACAGCGCAGGTAGCGCATATACCGGCGGCATTATGCATGTGCAACTACTGTGGATAGCTCGCACGTGGAACCCCAGTAAAGCAGAGCCAAGGCGTACGTGTAGCTGCAAGATCGACGCCTATATCGCTAAAAAAAAAATCTCCGTCGTAGTCTACGAAATCAGAGCGACGAAGAGATTGCCATTCTCGGCGCCGCTCAATCTCGACTTGGCTCCCTCCTGCACCCCTCTCGTTCACTTCCCCACGTTCCGAATCACAGGTCTGTAGTGGATTCTCGTGCCAGAGTTCGTTTCTTAACGAAGAGTCTTTCGAGGATTGAATGGCGGTGAAGAGGGTCGGGAGGGGGTTTGGGCGTACTGAAGGCGAGTGGAGAAGATTTTTTTGTCGGTGCTCGACGAGCTCGCCTACCGGCTTGGAGTACCTTCGAGAGCAATGAAGAAACACTGTCCCAGTGGAATAGCAGGCGGGACGATAAGAACTGAAGCGTGGGAGGAACGGCGCAAAAGTGTGAGTGACCAGTAAGCAGAGATGAGAAAGATTTTAAAAAAAAAGTGAACCTACGAAAGGTACGAGGGCGAATGGGATACGGGTAGAAAAGATGGTAAGAAGGGTCACGCAGAGTGAAGCGGGATTTCCATGGATAGGTAACATAACCAATGGTCAGGTGGGCCGAGGCGGGGATTGGTGTACACCGAAAAGGTTTGACTATTTCGTGCCGAATCGAGGATGGAACAGGTTGAAGGTACGGGACGAAGGCGAAGACTTGAGTGCTAGCCGCTTGTTCTCTAATCCAATAGAGAGACCCTCAGACCTTTTCCGCTCGCGTATTTTTCGTTGGGTACCTTATAGCGGTATTCCTCCCTTCCGACGAAGGTGTGTACACACGAGGCCTCCGTACAGTGTACATACAAGGCTGAGTGTATTCGCATCTGGTACAACTACTCCCAGCATCCTTTCCTGCTGAGTGGGCACGTGCCCGATGCGCCTCCGCTGAGAATACAGAGCATTCGGAGCAACACGAATTTACGGCGGTGGTCGAGTGGCGCTCCACATCATTCTGTACTTAAGAATAATGCAGTTGGGAAGATTCGATGAAAATTGGCCTTCACAGGCAAGAATCTGGAATACAAAATATGAGAAGATTATGTCTAGAAACGTCTAGAAACGTGTTTTGTAAGTAAATTTTTGTTCATATTTATACTCAGGACAAATCTGGAATAGTCTCCAGTTTTCTATAGTAATCATGGGGCAATTGCGAATCTGGGAACGTGTCCCAGACTTTGATAAGGCGTCGTCCATACAGCTGGAGGAGCATCAGAGAATCTGGATCCCCAACTGCGCACTTGTTCCACGTGTTACCCATGTTACTTCCCCTCCGTGTCATTGTGATCGATAGATTCGATGTAACATCCACGGCTTGTAACATTGGCTTGATCCGTCGAATGAACCGTGCCCTGATTAATATATCAGGTGGTCGAATCTTTACCGGGCGCCGCTTGAACGTCCAAACATCATTGACGTTTAGTCACTGACACGTCCTTCTCTCATTAACCTTTAACTGGCAGGCAAATGCAGTGGACAAAAGCGACATGCGGCTAAACCAGCACTGTCGGTCCGCAGCCTGTCACGGCCAGAAATGATCCCAACCCACCCCAACCCTATCCCACCTACGTACTCGCAGCTCCGCTCTGCCGGATTTCTCTCTCGGATTTCTACATTTTTTCCTCTCTGGTTTTTGCACCCTTCGACGTTCGTCACTCGTACCACTTGTATTTCCATCGTGTTTTCAATGATACACCTCACTCACCTGCGCGAGCAACGGAATAATTTACACCCCCGCTGCCATATCAAATATTCGCTCCCGCTGCTCCGAAGCGGCGCGAAGCTTCCGTCAGACACTTGAAAAATCCTCGTTCCCACGGTGACGGTAAAAATTTATCGGTGATTTTATCCCTCCAACACACAAGCTCAGATATTGTGCATTCTACCGTGACACAAAAAAAACAATAATGCGTCGAGAAGCTCGAGAACCGCGGCAAACCGACCTTTATCACCCGATACAGAAGTTCCCTGTCGGTGAAACAGGCGCCGGGAGAGCGAACTCTCCCGCAGAGCATTCGCCGTAGGAGCGGGAGTCGGTAAGTGCAGACTGACGAGACTCGACCGTTGGCAAGCGACATCGTCGATAAGGTAGGAAACTGTCCAACGAAATTCGAGGGTACTGGAGTGCCGATTGAGAAGGCGACCGTCGCGTCGCTCACTGCGCCCTGTCGAGAACCGCCGAGCGATGGGGTTGCTTGTTCCGTTTCTCGCCCGGAAAGCCACTGAATATCGAACAAACACCAGCGAAGGGGAAAAAAAAACAGCCCCGATAGACTTTTGACGCCGATTCGTGCGGCGTTCGAAAATTACCGACACGTTCGCTCTAATGAGTGGAATTAGAAACAATCTCCACTGTTCACCCAGCGCATCGCGCGAGCCGATCGCATTCACTGTTTACGATCATACGATCGCGTCTATCCAGCAGCGAATAATCGGGCGCTCATCGATTGCCGCTTTTCCTTCTCGAGGGTAGGGCTATAAGTTTGATTTACGGCTCGGTCTCGATTCGTTTCGTGTACGTACGAAGGTGCACCAGCGATATCTTCGCGTGCATCGTTATCGGTTCATTCGCTTGATTAACTTTAACGTTTCGCCCCCCCCGTCCCACACAAGCCACACTGGATGTGTGTCCTTTACGATTTTTCATCGTTTAAACGAAATGTCTTTTCTCCGCTCAACGGTCCCTCCGCACTTTACCTCCTGTTCGCGATGTGTTCAACGACGATCACGCTTTTTACTATGTATCACCCGGCGACTATCGCCGGAACCGACGATCGTTCCCGAGTCGCAAATATCCAGGCAGTTTCCGCCGCGAGAGCCGATTTAGCGTATCCGTGAAAATAAAATTCTAGCGAGAGAACCGGCGATACGGGCACGCATCACTTGTCTTTACGAGACGCATACCACGCTCCTCTCACCGACGATCCCTCTCTTTATTCCTTCCGTTCTCCCCCCCCCCCCCCCCCTTTCAGCCCCCCCGACTCCGATACTAAGCTCTCACCGTTTCCCCGACGCTGACATTGGAGAGTGATTAAAAACTTGATACCGCCACGTCGTTTCACCTAGAACCCATCTATCCGGCAGCCGTCTCGCTTCCGCCCCTTCGGCAGGGCGCAACGTTCGAGCTGTTGCGCTCGCATCCCCCCCCGGTGGCTCCGAGCGGCGAGTCTCAGACGACCCAGACGGATGGTACAGCGGAGTAATTGTTGTTCGGTCGATGGGGGCACGCGGAGGAGCGAGAGGTGGAGGAGCTGACAACGCGCGACCGAAGAAATAAGGGAGTCGAAGACGCCGGCGCTGAAGAGGGAGGGGTGAGAGTCGAGAGAGCGGTTGCGTAACGAGGAGGGAGAAGACGAGGGACCGTCCGATAGTGTCGGATTACCAACGGCACCCAGCATTGTTGAAGTCCAGACACGGGAGTCTGTGTTGCTCGGAGGAGGAGTAAAAAAGAAATGGAATAAAAAGAGGAGAGGAGAAGTGAGGAGAGAGACGAGGCTCGGGAGGAACGACGGAGGATCCCGGTGTGGCGGATAGGACGGGAGGCGGAACGGAAGAAGAAGTTATTAGAAATACCGAAAGAGAGTACAATGCCATCTATCCCGCGGTGAGAAGTAAGGAGGCCCGCTTGCACCTTCGGCAGTCGCGCCGCCGCTTGGCTGAGGAACCCCCGAGGAAGAAGGAATCGAAGAAGTCGGGCATAGGGGAGTGCGGGGCAAAATGGCACACCGGGGCAAAACGGGATAATGAGACTAAACGCAATTTTAGAATAACTTTTGGATGGCGGCGATGGTGGTACGTGGGGCAAAACAGGTTTGGAAATCCGGATGTGTCGTTGGGACTAAATGGGACATCCAACAATTATTGGAAAATTGAGTTTTACCATTACTGTCCCGTTTTGCCCCGCTGTGCCATTTTGCCCCGGTCTCCCCTAGTGGCCGAGAGGATCGCACAGCCGCTGCGAAGTCTGCCGAGACGGCAATACCACTACAACCACTATCGGAACCATCGACCCTGCCGGTCTGTCTGCCAGATTTGTTCTCTCTTCCTCCGCCACCGCTATCTCGTACGTCCCTCTTACTTCTCGCCGTTTCTCCTCTACTCTTATCTTTCGTTCACTTCCAACTGTACGTCTCCGGATCTCGAGACGTCGACGTGATTCGCGCTGACCTCCATCGCTCGCTCCCCGCACGCCTATTTCACTTCCATCCCCGCCACCCTCCTCTCCGCTCTATATTTTTGCAGCGGCACCGATTTATTTCAACCCGGATTCAAAAGCGCTCCCCCGAGCGAGCGGGCTCGCTCGGCCAGAAACAATTGATGATGTTCACCGCTGGGAAGTGGATCCTGCGACTGTAATAGTCCGTCCCGCGGCGATATATTCTCCACTGTTTGCCAGGAAAAATATGCTTCGAGGGCCCGAAAGAGTCACTACCGGGGACGCGGCGGGAATAACGCAGCGGCGAGCGGAGCTGAGGCGGACCTGGAGGGCTGTGAGATATCGACGGAGCCCAGAAACAATCCTGATGCTGGTCGGGTAATTGTTGGTCGATGGGGCGACTGGGAAGAGCTGGCCAAAGGATGCGACATCATCGAGAACAGTTTCGCTTGTAATTGGATTTGCGAGCAGTTTCGGTGGCACCCGCACAACCTGTCGCTGCTATCGCTGATATCGCCGACGCGTGGGAAAATTAATTGTTTGCGTCCATTCCGCATGGAGAAATCCGATCGCTCTCCGGTTCAGATGTCTCGGCTCGCTGCGTTTCTCGAGCCGACTGGACATCCATTTTTTTTTATGATCCTCGTGGTTCCGTCGCGCGTTTTAGGGGCGAGGGGGCAAAATGGTACTGCAAAAGGCAATTTTCCAATAACTTTTGGCTAGTGGCACCCGAAAAAAAGTTTATTCCAGTCAAAGAAAATTTGCTAAGGACGAAGAAAAATGTTTATTTGCTTCATAACCTAATAGAGCGTTTATTAATTTCTAATATATTTATTTTTTCGATAGTATTATTCTTATTATTTAATAATGTTTATTCGAATCTAATATAGAGATATTTATATCAAATTATTTTGTTAAGGCAAGTAAACATTTCTTATATCTCAATAAACGTCATTCGAAAATCGAAATGTATTTGATTATAATAAATATTTTTTCTGGGTGCAGCGGTGGCTGCGAGTGGGGCAAAACGGCCTTCAAAATCCGGATGTATCGTTGGGAGAAAAATGGGGCATCGGAAAATTGTTGGTAAATTGAGTTTCTCCCCGCTGTTCCATTTTGCCCCGCCCTCCCCTACGCGTGGGAATATTCGCACGAATCGGAATCTTTTCACGTTGGCCGTCCGAGTTCGATTGACGGATCGTGAGAGCGAGCTATTAGTAAAACAACGGGAATGGAAACGGTGATTATTTCCTGATTGACGACGGGACACGCGAATCCGGAAGTCGAGGATTCGGCGTGGCTCATCCGCGACGCCTCCGCAACGCGCCTCAGACGTGGCCCGCCATGCTCAATGAAACTTTTGATTGTCGGATATCAATTCTCATAAGTTCCGGCTTGTCGGGCCTCACGTGAAAGCACGGATCGCATCGAGCGTTTGGGCTCGCGGCCAGACACTTCTGTCTGACTGAGGTGCGAAGTTGAATTTCCTACCGACACGACAAGCCGACTCGCAGCTGGGAATCTATGAATTATTCGCGAGGATCATTATCGCGAAACGAGTTTTAATACCAGTGAGGTTGCAGCGTTGGAATGTAAAAAAAAAAAAAAATGCGACGTAGAATCAGCAAACGCTTCGTTGCGTTTTACGCGGACTCATTTTTTGCCGCACCAAGTGATTGTTCGCGTTCGTGACTGTTATGCCAATTCCCGATAACACCAAAGTTATTGTTCAAGAGTTAATTATTTTTATCGCGAGCACCGGCAATTAATGCGGTTACAATATTTTTTTTTTTTGTTTTTTTTTTTTTTATCGCACAGACTCGACGGTTTTTAACGATGTCATTCCGCAACTACCGCAGTTGTCGACGTTACGCAATCAACATTAAAAAGCGACTCTCCGGTAGACGACGCGATGGCGAAACTCGATCTGAAACTTCGACGGTAGTCTTGTAACTTTATTTTTTTCAAACACACAACATGAACGTTTCGTGCACGGAAAAATACTCGGTATCTCTGGGAAGAGCAAATACGACTTCGATCTGTATCGGCATATTTATAGTCACGTTGGGAGACGAATCGAAGTTTGAAATTTGAAAATTGAGACTCACTTTACAGTGACTGTTTAAAAAAATGCTCATGTAATTTTGGAAGCACTGACGTATCTTCTGAGGATCGACAACGTCAATTTTCTGCTTTCAATTTTCTGCTGTCAATTTTCTGCTGTCAATTTTCTGCTGCTGAAAAATCATTGGAAACACTTTAGCCTGACTATTTTTATTGCTGTCGTGATTTCCACAATTACGTACCTCAACTGCCGATTCGGTGCGTTTCTGTCACCAGGCAAATGTTCCCCTTATGATCTCTTGGATGAAAAAATCTTCATCGAAACAATCGACAATTATCGCCAATCGACGTAACTCAATGACCGCCTGATCGACTGTAATCACCAGTGAGGCGCAGGAATGGTGAGGAGTGAAAAAAAAAACTAAATAACCCAGGCATGTCCAGTGGCAGGGATTTTGGTGGCAGTCCGTCTCGGCCCTGAGGCGTCGCTCGTACCACGCTGTAATAACTGTAATCAGTATCATGGACAAAAATCAACGTTCAATCAGCAAAAAAAAAAAAAGAATGGAAAACCATTGCAAACATTTTAAATTTATTGAATTTAGCCTGGCTATTCTCATTGTCTTCATAATTTCTACAGTTAAGTACCTTAACTGCCGATTAGCAGTCGGTGCATTTCTGTCACCAGGCAATGTTCCCCTCATGATCTCTTGGACGACGAAATCTTCATCGAAACAATCGACAATTATCGCCAATCGAGGTAACTCAATGACCGCCTGATCGACTGTGATCACAGCCAAGCGCAGGAGTGGCGAGGAGTGAGCAAAAAAATTCCGAAATAACCCAGGCATGTCCAGTGGCAGGGATTTTGATGGCAGTCCGTCTCGTCCCTCGGGCGCCGGTCGTGCCGGCCTGTAATAACTGTAATCAGTATCATGGATGCTGGGCGAGCGCGTCAGCTAAATAAATCAGGAGCCATTCATGCTCCGGCGCAGAGACGCACCTCAGCTTTGACCGCCCCATAGATTCCCCCGTTTTTTATTTTACCTTATCTAATTGTCAATACGAGACGGCGAATCGTGCGAGTATTATCCGCTTCTTCGTTTCCCATTGGCATTCGCCCCCCGACTTCGTACCCTTCCGTTCGCACTTTCTCACCCTCCCTCGTCCACTTTCGCCATCTTCCCACACCCGCTCGCCAGTCAATCGCACTGATTGTATTCTCATGCAAAATATGGCTACGCCGTAATATAATCGAGTGACCACGCGTACGCAGGCGTTCGCAAAATTTCACCATCCCGGCCAACGACCGCTGTTTCGGTACCGAAAGCGATGAGCTCGGTCCAGTTATAATTATCAGCTTCGTTATTTCACATTTCCGAACGATTATCGACTGCGCGCCCACGTTAAATTTCCAGCCAAAGTCATTAGCATAATTATTCCGTCGAAAAAAAATTGATAGTGGCAATGAAGTTTCGTCCGATCGCTCCCCGTACAGAAACGACCATCCGTCGACTGTATAAAAAAAAAACCTCGAATAAAAATATTCTTAATTTTCGGTTAAAAAACAAACCAAAAATAAAAAAACGTATTTTCCTCGAACGATCACTCGGGTACGATAACGACTCTTAAGGTCCGACCCCACGTTAGTTCAGAGAGAATTGAGAGATAAATTTCGAACACTTCTCGATGGGATAAAAATCTGAAAAAAAATCAAGCATATGGAACGTGCTGAAAAGATTGATTTTGCATAATATCAATTACAAAATATTTTTAACTCATGAATGAAAAAAAAAAAATTGTTCACCAAATCCCTCGGCCACTTAACTTTATGTTCATATAAAAACAATATGTTAATATTTTTGAATACGTATGCATTTTTTCAGAATTTTGTGTAATTTTTGAATTACACAAAATATTCGCGATTCTCTCTGAACTCACGTGAGGTCGAACTGTCCGCCAGTACTACCTTAACCGCTCGATATTCAATTTCGATGGGGCGAATAAAAATGAAACCGGTGCGAGCTCGACGTGTCGGTAACGCACTTATCGGTAGCGTCCGTGAGGTCTCGACGAGCGTGATGTATATTATAGTAAATTTATCATTCGAGGGGCGAAAACGATCGGGCAGACGACGTATATGGCACGGTTCGAGATTGCACCGGGATAATCTTTAGCTCAGGGCCGTCGGTTGCCTAATGGAATTCAAGGGTTAATCAATCAGGAATAGAGCAATTAGAGCAACGTTTTGACGGGTGTTACCCGACCCGACAGCGAGAGGATCCGACGCGGATTTCTTTAATCAGTCACTTGCTCGACACTCGCGCTCGCTGGAAGTTTTGGCGCTAGCCAGTCAGCGGGAAGACAAGTGAACATCGGATTACAGTGGATGGGGAGGGGGAGGGACAGCGGACGGATTGATGCTTCCAGAGAAAGATGTTAGAGGAAAATGAATCGCGCAAGTGATCGTGACAGGTGATTTTTTAATAATCGAAAAGGATGCCCGAGAATTAAGCCCAGTGACAAATGGCAGTCCCGAGCTGGATTAACATCCTCGTCGGGTGTCGAACTGCAAACCAATGAGAGTTATCGAAAACAATCGTTCGAAAAATCAGACTAATAAACTCACGTCGGCTGCCCATGAGAGTCTCCTTGCGAGTCTGCATACCAAAAAATAATTTCGTAAAATTGGAATATGAAATTTCGTAAATAATTATTTCGTCAAGTAAGTGACCAAGTTGTTCGTTCAGGTTTGAATATACAGACTTGTCCTTTTGTGTTACAAAATTATTATTAAAAATAATTTCGTAAAATCGGAATATGAAGTTTGGTAAAAAATAATTTTGTCAAATAAGCGACAAACTCGTTTCATCAGGTTTGAATATACAAACCTGTCCTTTTATTTCCCGTGTCATTAATAATTTTAGTTTGTACTTTGGTTTGTCAAAATGAAGCCGCATGGGTGCGATCGAAAAAGAAACAATAAAAAACCTTCGTGAACAACAAGTTATTGGAAAAAGTGCAAACTTTTTTTTACTGTGTTTGCGTGAGTTCTGTTGCGAGGCTCAGCGAGCGTCTGTGTCGGTGTCCAAGGGGATCCAACATAATTTATTGTATCGCAGATTTTTATGACCGTGTTTGAGTTTAGATTTCACGGTACCAAAAATAAAACGTAGGAAGACGAATAAAAAGCGACGCAATAAAGAAGACGCTCTTTTTATATAAGAAAAAAAAGAAACACCATTTTCATCTTCCGGTATCAACATCTAAACGAATGAGGACAATTTTCGAGGTATTATTTTCCCTCCAATCGGACAGTCGCACCCTCGAATCACTCCTCCCCCTCGGTCTCTGAATAACATTACGTTTTCACACTTTCAAAATTTTACCAACAATTTTACATTCTTACAATTCCACCCTCCCGCGACGAAGAAAATTGCTATCCATTTTTCTCCTTTACCCTCACACCTCCCCCCCCCCCCCCCCCCCCCCCCCCCCTCACCGCCTCTTGGCAAGGTTATATAACACGGGGATGACGGACCGCCTGCCGGAGAACCCTTCGCGGTAGTCTTGTTCCCTATCTTCGCAGTGCGAACACTTCAAATCCGGAACTCGAAGCTTCAAAGTACGTAAGTAGTTCATCTCAGCCCCACTGATTCGTAAGAAAGTAATAGAGCATCATAAATTTTCATAGTCGCCCCTTCGCCCAGCAAAATCGAATCCAACCGACGGCGAGAACTGTACATAAATAAAAAATACGTACATATATAGCATAGAGTAGGAAAATTACCTTTTTGAACCCAATCAAAATTATCTAATTAAAGTTATTTACTGCTCTCGTTCAATCCAATTAAAATTTCACAAATTCATCGAGTAGAAAATAGAATAAAATATGTTCTGAAAAAATTCAAAATGTGTCATTGATTTTTGTGTTTTTTTTTTTTTATTAAAGGTTCCCATGCCATGAAATCCGATTGAATTGCGTTTGATGCATCGGTCGAGAAACCGCAGTATTAAAAAAATATATTATTTTTCGCGAGCTGTGGGATGCACAAAATTCCAAGAAAATAAGGAAATCGTTGAAGGTAATATGAGAGGTTGAAGGTAATATGACCTTGCTCAGACAGTATTGATAACACATGGGATAAGCCATGCCAATTTTAACGGTAGAAGATTGACAATTTTTGTCCATACAGCAACACACTCAAGAACCAGTTGGTGAGAATTTCAAATTTTTGCATCTATATCTAGCTTAACAATAAAATACTAACTGCAAAGATCAGAAAACCCTGTGTATTTTAAATGGAAAACTTCGACCCCCGTTGTCAGGGGGTAAGTTTTTTTTTATCTGAAAAAATTACAGGGTTACTTTTTATTTATTCAGAGTCGATTTGGGGGGTGGCACGAGCAAAATTCGTTTTGACCTCAACTAACTCTCACCCTAATACATATATATATATATATGTATTACATGTCATTTCATCATCGCTCGCAGCTTCTTCCGTAGAAGAGCAACAGACACGAGTCCGCGCCGCCGTTGTTTCGGATGACCGACAATTCCGTCACCGTCCGATAACTCCGGTCCGTTTATACGGGAAACCCGATAAACGCCCGAACGTTCATAATTTTGGTCGCGAACGATGACGAGCGCCTCCATTGTAGACGATATATTGTGCGCATACCACTACCACTCTGTTACATACGACACTCCTGTGTACTCTATTATTCGTCTCTCGCAGGAGAACTCACAACAGACTGACTGCACGGATGACGGGGTCGGTCGCCATATGCCGAATATGATTATGGCAAACACGTTATAATGCTTGGCATGCATCGCCACGGAATTCGTCAACCTGTTATGGGGGATGACGATGGAACGGGGGATGCTTGCCTCGCGATTTCTCCACCCAACCCCCTTGGCGAACGGTCCACACCATACCAGCGTGGCCCTCTGTTTCGTGCTTCATTCAGTCGTTCCTCGACGGTATGCCGATGGCATTTACGGCTGTGTCACCATTATATCGCGCAAACGCCCGAGGCTTCCGTTGTACGCACCCGAGCTCCGATCAATTTATAAATATTACGGTTAATCCCGGCCCGCCGGTCTGTTTTACATTTCGCGTATTATTAATGTAAATAACGGCAAATCGACGGGCGGAAGCGCGATATCGTTTCTCGCGCGGTTTCCGTCGGCCAGTGTCACCGGAACCGGCGTTTTATGCTCGACGCTCAAACAGCACTCGTTAAGCTCTTTGGATGACGTTTAAATTATGTGGCGCGAATTGTCGAACGAACGCGTCTCTTAACCGCGATACGAAAGTAGCGAAAGTACACGGTACAAAAATACTCTTACTTTTTAAAAGGTCTTACTTTTAAAAAAAAATGTTTTTCTTGGTAATTTTGCTACTTTTTTCTTGTCAACGAAGCGTATTTTTTTTTTTAAGTTGTGGATGTTTGTGGAGAAGAAACTTTCGTTGCCATGTTCGGAGCCGTATTTTTTTTAATCTGAAGAATTTTTTATAACTATTTTGTCAGGAATATGCGATTTAAGGACGCGCCTGGAAAAAAGTATAGACGAAAATATATTTTTGATATATTAAATATAAATTTAATATATAAAAAAAAATTATGAAATATTAATGCGAATATAAAAATATTAATTTTTTGGAGAGCAAAAGTAGGATATTATTACATTTTTTTCGTGCCGAAAAGGCACGAAAAAGGCGGAGTTTCCGTTTTAAGCAATAGTAGTAACGGCTAGTGTCAGACTATCCTGTAACATTGCGAGATCGATGGCGAACTCCGTGAACGGTGGCACATCGCGTCATTAGATTAAAGAAAGAGAATCGAGTTACGGAAATAAATTATAACAAACATCCGGAAAGCCCAGAAGTTTTCTCGCCTCTGGATTAAGTTGTCACGTAAGAGCCTCCGGGAACTCCGAAAAACCCCCGCCTTTCATCCAAAATGAGATTTATCCCATTGCTTCGAAATTCTTTGCGGAGTTCGACCTACTTTGCTTAGGTGGCTAACAACTTTCGCAACCGGCACTTTCATTCCTCCGATATTTTATAGATAAGAGGCGTGTGCTATAGCTATTCGCATTGTCGAGTAATTCATACGCACATCAAGAATAAAAGCCGGCTGATACGAACCTGCCTTTTTTTTTCTAACAACGAAGCTGAGAGATACTTCAATTAGGCCGTCGGCCAGCGTAGGCCGGTCGTCGACCAGCGTCGGTCCCGGGTCTCATTCCCACCATGGGAATCTCGCATGGTTACCCTCATCACCACGAGTACCTCGTTCCAGCCAACCGAGAATTTTCCGGGTTCTCGGTGAGGTTTGACGCCAAATTTTCATCCCCCTGATTCTTCCGGATTCAGCCTCGGTTCTGGACGGGGTCGGTTGCGTCTCGCGGACAAATAAATTCTCGCCGAGGCTCGGCGTGCCTGGTCTTCGGCGCTCGGCGCGGTCGTAAATCAAACGGGTAGAATGCCGCGCAAGGATAGGCTCCCGTTGAACGGGCTATAGGTACGTTCTGGCCGGTGCGCGGAGAACGGGGCAACGGAAATACAGTTGAACGTCTCGATTGCACGGAGGCGCTCTAAACGGTAAGTCCGGTGGCAATAGTAATTAAGTGCCGGTGCCTAGCTGTACACCCTCTCGAAGGGAAAGCCCTCTCACCGTCTCTATCTCCCGAATCCGGAAACGAGGGTAGATGTAATTAGGATGAGTTGTGATGCCGCTGGCGCTCTGCCGCCCCCTTCGCCTCCAGTTATCCGTCTCCCTTTTCCTTCATTCCTCCTCTGCTCTGTACACGAGCTCGCGCACTCGAGCTCATCGCTGTCGCTGCTCCCCCCCCGGTTGCTTGCTCATCTACGTTATAGTGTACCACTTTGGATAAACGCTATACGGAGTCTATCGGTCTCCTACGTTGGAGACCTGCACATTCGCTCCGCATTCGGAGCTTGATTATGATCCTCGTCGTCTTCGTCGCCGTCTAGGCGTGCCCTTCTCCGGATTGTGTTCCGCCATCGAGACGAGCATTAACCGCGAATAACGGTTAGTGCGCAGAGCCTCGTGGTATCCAGCCGTAGTGTACCGGGCGTTTTAATTGTTCGAGCAATTAGGCGGATAACCGGCAAGATTATTGACAAGCATTGCCCGGCTTCCGTGATCAATTTCGACGAGGAGTCTGATGAGGATAACTGCCGGAATATATCCGGGGAATGGGACGGAGATTAGCTTTGAGTTTCCAAAATACACTCCGTTCACGGTTGGCTCTCCTATTTGTAGGCGGATAGCGGTCGGTACTCTGTATTCGAGGGAGGGTGGAGTCGGAATATACGAGGCCCGGAAAACTTTGCCACGCATATTTGGCAGTCGATATCGAATTCGTAGTACACGGCGATGCCGATACGTTCGGGCCCGGCGAGTCCGCTAGAGCGGGATGAGATAAGGAAAAGTAACTTTATTGTATCCACGGTATGTAATACTTCTCGAGATTTCGTCTCGGCATTCCTCTCGGGAAATAACTCGCCGGAGAACCGGCGCAGAGGGGAGGCTCGAATGTCCGTGGATTTTTTTTTTTTTTTTCCTCTTTCTTTTCACTTTATTCACCTGGGGGAAGGGCACGGGGAGGAGGGGGGGGGGGGGGGGGGGGGGGGGAGGATGGGAGCAGAAGTTGCGAGCATATTTTATTCATGTTACGATGGCTGGGCTTAGACGGCGAGGATGCGGGTTCCGCGAGGATGGAACAAGCTAGGAGAGATCGCGGAGCGAGATATTCTTCAGCGAGCGTCGGAGTCTCTCGGCACGCCGTCTCATGCACGTATCTACACTGGCTTCGGTACCGTCGTTGTGCACCGCGCAGCGGCTACGAACCCCGGAGGGTTGAAATGACGTGTCACTGACGTCATTAGCCGGAACGCTGTGGGGCGTTTTAATCCGGTTATCCCGGGGCGTATCACCCTCGGTAGCGAGAGCCAGCCCGCGCTCGCCCATAACGCCTGTACGAAACGCCGGCATCGCCATCAGCGCACCGAACGGATTCTCCCGTACGCTATCCGCTAACCTTATATTCTAATCGCGAACAGCCTCCGAGTATTTCTCTCGTTCGTGTTTCACACTCTCGGCTTCGCCGTCGGTACATCCGCACGGAGGCCCGAACGAGGCCGGCCCGCTGAGATCCGACTGGTGGAAAGCTCGTTTTGAATATCGAATCCCAAACCCTCGACGCCTAATAACACAGTACATTAGGGAGGTGCTATTCGAGGGGATCGACTGTCCGCTGGACGTTGAATTGTCTACTACGAAATTCAACGGGTGTAGTCGGACAAGCTAAGGGTGCGGAATTGAAAATTGTCATGGTGTATCGCGTGGAGGATTTGTTTACCGATTCTCGTCCAAGTCCAGGAAGACGGACGTTGGTGAAGCCTAATTATAGTGGTGGGTTTCTTTTTTGTACACTCGTATGGACTTGGTGGAACAGGTGTCAGTGGTAATGATGAGGATGGCTTTGAGTGTAACTGGGATTGGATGCGGAACCGAGTTTTCGGTATAGGGGAGAGCGGGGCAAAATGGCACACCGGGGCAAAACGGGATAATCAGACAAAACGCAATTCTCCAATAACTTTGAAATTGTGGCGATGGTGGTACGTGGGGCAAAACGGGTTTAAAAATCCGGATGTATCATTAGGACAAAATTGGGCATGCAAAAATTATTGGAGAATTGAGTTTTGCTCTCACAGTCCCGTTTTGCCCCGCTGTGCCATTTTGCCCCGGTCTCCCCTACGTCATTGCTACTATTAGACTGAGATCTCGATGAAGGTGGCGACTGATCAGATGTATTAGAGCAATTGCACGAATAGATTCGCTGATTTGCAGTGCCAATGTGCCGGGACAATGACGATCATGGCAAGACGGTGGAGAAACGTTAGGAAACCTCTCGAGGGTTTTACTGGATTTCTCCTTGTATCTTCGCCATTTACGGTTTTTCACTGGTTTTCAACTGGCACTACAAAATTGCAGATTGTCATGGTGTATCGTGAGAAAGACTTTGTTTGCCGATTTTCGTCTGCGTCTAGGAAGTCAGACATTGGTGAGCCAAATTATAGAGGTGACTTTCTTTTTTGTCCACCGGTATGGACTTGACGGAGTAGTTGTGAGTCGTAACGATGAGGATGGCTTTGAGTGTGAGTGAGATTGGATGTTGAACCGAATTTTCAGTATACTTCACTGCTACCATCGGACTGAACTTTGGATGAAAGCGGTGACTGGTCAGATGTGTTAGAGCAATTGCACGAATAGTCTCTCCGATTTGCAATGCCAATGTGCCGGAATAATGATGGCGATGTCGAGACTGGAAACATTAGGAAACCTCGAGGGTTTGACTGGATTTCTCCTTGTATCTTCGCCCCGTTCACGGTCTTCCGATGGCGGGCCGCTTGCCGCGTGCAATTTCGATAATTGCTGGTTAATGGGTTTAGCCACGGTGCGCACCACATAGCATATAGCTGAAGCCGCAGGAACGTGAGGCACCTGCAGATTAATTGAGTCGGTGCGTGGGTTCTCGCAACAGCTATGGCAAATCTTATGTAACGATGGACATCTGAGAAGTTGAACTTCGAATGAAACTTCAATTTGGACTGATACACCCCACACCATGGCTCCGGCTGATTGTGGCGATAATTCGTACACCATCCTCATTCGACCACCGTACCGTTATCTCAAAACCTGCCAATTCATCGCTCTTCCGCCGAGACGTTTCGCGGATACGTGCCAACTCGATGGAATTACAGGACTCACAAGTCTGACGATCGACAATGTGGTTTTTTAAATCTCAGCCGTATTACTCAAAACTGAAGTTTCCTGCCGAGCTCCAAGGTGCGGAAAGAGCTCCCTTGACTCTTCTCATGACTACTATGAAAAGAAACTTCTTTATCCGCGGTCCAGAATGATCAACAGTAGCATCAGCTGGCGGATTGTCCGATATCGCTTTACTATGAAAAGTTACCGAAAACCAACCCTAAGGCAACAACAATGCTCACAAGTTGATTGTCATTGTTAGTCGAGTTCGATAAGTAGCGAACTTACAGTCGCCCCAGCTATGTTTGATGTAGAAGCGCGTCGAGAGTCGACTACATTCAGCGGTCAAAACTGGACGCAAAGTTAGCTTTTCCCAAATAGCAACCGTAATGCACGGGTTGTTATTTGGGTGCGTTTGAGGTGATTTCCTTCTGCAAAAACAACCGAAAAGCAACGGTTCTCCGATTCACCAGAGGTCTCATGATTCCTACCGTCACCACAATCCCCACCATCCGTATTTCCAGCCGCAAAGGAATTCCAATTTGAGACAAAAGTTTGCTGACCGAGAAGGTAGCTTTTCGGCTGTCTTTCTCTGCCACCGCTGACTCCCACCGCACCCGTTCTCGCTTCGTCCTCCCGACTGCCATGTCCCACGGGGAGAGACATCTTTTCTCGGAATATTCTGACAAAAAGGAAAATCCTCGAAACCAAGAACGGAGGCAAATAAAAACAATATCTATTAAGTCGCCAGTCGTCCGAGCGTCACGTTTCGCCGCTTATAAAGCTCATATACTTTTTTCCGTCACAATTTCTCCGTCGCGCTTCACCGGATCTCTTTATTTGCTTGATACTCTGCCCCGCGTCCAACGGTTATTTATATTTGTCGTTCGTGGCGGCACTCGGCAATACGTACGGCACACGAGACGCAACGAGGAGGAAAAATATAAACTTGGTAAAAAAAAAAAAAAGATAACGGTCGATGGCGTCGACTAAATGCGTTCAAGTAGTACGATAAACAAAACGGTAGTCCATAAATCCCATCGGCAACGGCGGAGAACACGCTTCGAGAAAGACCAAACATGGCAACGAGACGGACTCCAGACACATTGTGGCGGCCGATCCCCCCCGAAGTGTCTCCTCTGTTGCAATATCGATAAAACATTGATCCTCCATTCGTGCCTGGAGTCTCCGGCGTAGGATTCGCGATAACCGTTGTGCAAGCCTACGAACTCGCGCACCCTTCGCCGAGGCTGGGTTCATTGTAACGTGCCTGCCTCGCACCGACTGTACACTATTACACGTGGATATCGTATCGTTATTCGACGTAACGTTATCATTTTTTAGTCCCACTAAAAAAAAAAATGACAAAAACCGTGAGCTCCCGACCCGGATTTCCGTTTTGCCCCGTTCTCCCCTATCTGTAATAATCACGCCTCGGTGACAAGAGCAAAAGCTGCTGGTCGTCGCTGTGCGTGGTGATTTTGAGAACGCAGAGTTGCCATCAAATAGCGGCGGCGCAAAACTCGCAATCTAATCCAACTAAGCAAATTGCTCAAACTTTCTGCGGGCGGTGGGAGGAGACCGGAACGGTGGAACGAAGAGAGGCCGATAGCGGGGCGGGACGGTGTCTCTGCGTCCGTTCCTGCATTCCCAAAAACTTAGATCAAAGGGAATGTCGCGTCGCGACGCTCGTCGTCGTTTATTCACCTTCGACCAACCCTCATTCCTCTCCGTGCAGTCGGCGAACTTCTGGATCTCGCTCTGGCAACCTAGCCGCTTTCTCCCTCACTTGCTTTCGGATGATATCGCGTCGGGACTCGAGACAATTCGGACCTGGAGGGAATTGCGGTGTTCCAGGACCACCTGGACTTCCAGCCTCGGGTCAATAAAAATTTACGTTCTTGAAGCAAGTGGCGCCGGTATTCTTTCGGTTCTCGATGATAAATTTCAAGTGGGTAACCACTTTCTCGATGCTGACAATCGGCCCGAACTGACTAGACAGATTTCCGCTCGGAAACGTCTGGAGGTCCTCGTCCCCGTGTTCCGGACCGGCTGTTAATCCCAGCGAGTGGAACGACCGATGTACGAAGGTACCGAGACGTCTTCCTTGGGAAAGGAACCGCGAAGATAAGGGGCGGACTGCGGTCAGAACTCGGTGGGTAAGTATTCCTGTGGTTTATGGGCACTCGTGGCGATTCAGACACAAAGGCTCATCAAGCGCCCGAGAGCGGGTTATGCTCCCTTGCAGGGGGTCCTCTCGTCACCGGCAGCATCCCGAGTTATACTCAGAATCGGAAGATCGCGGCGGGCCAAATTTCACGAGGAATTTCAGCTGCTTGAGCTGCCCGGAGAAATTTATCCGTCCGCTTGCGATGAAGCTGCTCGGGGATATTCGACGGAACATACAGACGGGAATAATCGAAATTCCCGGTGAGGAGCATCCACGATCGGGGATATCATACTATTTATAAAGTGACTATTCCGCGATGCGATATTGCGAGATTGGATGCTGACTGATGATCAAGCCTCTCGCTACCCGAGCAGCGGATTAGGCAATCCATATTCAACATCGTGATATCCATTCGCCGCCGGTTTCTGTGTGTATGTACCGCTCATCTCCGAAATGTCCAATTCCTAGTCTGGCCATCAAGCGGGAACGTCTTGGCGAACGAGACCCGCGCCCGAGACGCCGAATAGTTGGTACCGTTGATTATCCGGCTCGGTAAACAGAGGCATCGTTATCGATTGCGCCAACAATCTGCAGCTGCTTCTCCGCCACTCCCACAATTTCCTACCCCGGACCATACTTGTCCTTGTTCGACCCCCTTCCCACCCCCCCCCCCCCTCCCTCTCCGAACGCCCCTCCACCAGCCACCTCGTCGTATTGACGCAATACAGCTTCGCAGTTGCATAATGAATGGTTCGCTAATGACCCTACGGAGGTTGTGGAAACCGCAACGACGAGATGGCAGAAGGGAAACAGGGGAGTGCGAGCGCGAGGATTGCGGGCGGCAATGCGGGACGATTGACCCGTCCCGGCTTCAAGCACTTCCGGCATCAAACATGCACGCCGGGGTTATGCTCCGTCCGACCCCCACCATATGACCTCGCCGTCGGTAATGCCGACGTGCCCCGGCATGAAACGCGCGCCCCCGATGCTCGGCCGTCTATACGAACTGGGCATCTCTCCTCGCGGGCACCAACTGCAATGACCGGGATGAATTTACGCAATCGCGACGCCAATTTTCCAGAGATACCACGCTAAAGATTCTGCATCACCACAGCCGAGGATGCCACAACGAAAACTCGCGGCGGCGGCAGCTTCGTCTGATTGTCGTGTTAATTCTTAATGCAATATGCCGAGTGCCAGAGAGTGCAGCTGAATTCCAGTTTCTCACTGCGATCGTAGTCGGGTCACCATCGGAACCGGGCCAGTTTTCGATGATAATTCCTCATCCTTTGCAGCGGTCCCGTAATTCTTAGATTTCTCAGTAATTCTTTCACACGCCAGCGTCCGGTCTTGTGACAACTGTCCAGCCGCTCCACCAGTCACGTGCGTGCAGCGAACATCTGATCGAGCCTAGCAACGTTGTATCCGCGCGCAGTAATAGGCGAGGGCTTCCATCAGACCCTTTCTTCGGTTCATATCGACGTCCCGAATCTGTTAGATGTTCGCTCTCCTTCGTTCATAGTCCCGTTAATAAATTCTTCCGGTATTCATCAAGTTCCTTCACTTTACCTCAACCCCACCTTGCAGATCGTTACACACTGAGAAAAACTTGCACAGTAAATAGTTCCCAGGGGGGGGGGGGGGGGGGGGCTACAATTTATAGTTACGACAATGACCAAAAATTATAGTTGTAACTATACTATAGTTGTAACTATAGTTATACTATAACTTTAGTTATACTATAACTATAGTTATACTATAACTATAGTTAAACTATAACTATAGTTGTAACTATAATTATAGTTTAATCAATTGAATATCTACTATCACAAACTATCTATATAGACGTTCCCTCTGGGAACTATTCGTTATAGTAGGTAATACCATCCTGTTACTCAGTGCACCTTCCCTTTGCCTTCTGAATTTCCTGCACTTCCGTGAATCACAAAGAATATGTGCTGTTCCGCCGGTGTAATGAAGTTTCGTTCTCTCTGTTTGCAGTGTCCCAAACTACCCGGGCATCGACAAACACCACCTGACCACCACACTGACGCGTCATTGTAAGTATCAAGATAAACGACAGACAACACGTCCTTCCATTGTGACGACGAGAGCATGACGTCCCTCGTCCTGCGGCTTAATGCGCCAGATTACCCAAGTGATTATGTCCAAAGTGCGGCTGACAGTGGAACTCCTGTTTCATTGTAACAGCTAAAAGTTTGCCGGAGTATTCAGGAGAGTTTCACGGGATGATAATAGCGAGTAAATGTACAAAGAATAACAGTATCGCGACGGCTGCCGTTCCTCGGGCTCGGTGAACGCCGCGCGGTTCTTAAGCCCCTTGAACTCGGTGAGGATTCTCCTTTTTTGCTCCTAATGAAAATGCTTCGCTCGGCGCTGACCGTTCGAGTAGACGAACTTACAATTTACTTTAAGCAAAGAGGCTTTGGTCCTCCCGTGCGAAGAGCACAACGCATTCACTCGGGAGGGGTCGAGGCACGCAAAACGTCGCGGCTACTTAGGATCTCCGTCCGAGGTTCGTCGTGTACGACTTTTTCTTTTGGTCCTTTTTTTTTGTGCGTCCTCCACCGCGCGCGTTTTTCTTTCCTCTCTTATTCGCAACTCGTTTGCCTTCCTCTCACTAAAATTTTTCTTCCCTATCCAACTTTCTTTTCGTGCTTCACTCTGGTAAGTACGACAAAGCTCTTCTTTCAGCGGGCAACGCGATCTCGACTGTTGGCCCCGGGGGGGGGGGTGAAAGCTCTTCTCGCTCAAAGAGAGCGTTTCACTCGCCGCGAGAGCTCGGCAAATTTTTAACCCATTGTACACGAGCCTGAGACCCAATCTGCAGCGTTTAGTAGTGGTAAAGTTTCTTTTTTGAGGATGTTGTCAGGGATTGCAGGGAACTGCAGCCTGCTCTAGGGCTGAGCTGGAGGATTTCGATCGGATCGGTTCAAGGCCGGATCGTGGTCTTGGATAAATAGATTGGACTTTTAGCTAGAAACTTTATTCTCAGCGGCAAGGCGCTGCTCGACAATTGTCTGTATTCACACACGGAACTCGTACTCTCGGACTCGCGATCGCTCTACGCTCGGTTATCGCTAATCGTAACGCGACGTATTCGCTCGGAGGCTCGCGGCACTCTGTCTCGGATTTTCGGGTCGGCTAATCGCCCGATCTCTTGACCGTTATCGATTGTCACAAAGGGGGGTTAATCCCGAGCGTACGTTATCTTCGACAGTAGATTACTGTATGGCAATTTCTATGAATAATCAAATTCATCCCCCCTGTAAGCCGAGTCGAATGCATCGATGCGGCAGTAAGTTTTTTTTTTTTTTTTTGCCAACGCTGAAGCTCGTCTCTCATGTTTCGCGCGTGGTTGTCGGCTTTGCCTGCCATTCGGCAAACGATGACGAAACTGCCACGCGGATTGCGAGGCTCGTGCGGAACGGCGCTACTTGGTCGCGAAGCGTCATCGGCTCCGTGCCGAACTACGAAGTACGTCAATATTGACAAGACAAGTAAAACCAGTTCAAGTTAGATTGAAGTTCAAAGCGTCATCGACACAAAAGAGTCGCGAAAGTGTGGACTTTGAGAGCCTGTGCACTGCTCGAGAAGGATTGTCGGGCGATGTGCGCGACGGATGGGGAATAACGCGTGGTTCTGTGCTCGTCAAAAGCAGCGTTGAAAAAGTTTTCGTTTCGCGACAATAGCAGAGCAACACAAAAAAAAAAAAGGAACTACAAGACATAGTATAAATTAGCAACAACCGCGGATTCAAGGAGAACCCATGCATCCGGGAGCCCGACGACATTAAATTAAAAGTTCTCCCTGTCCGTCGGGTCGCCGGGCGCCGGAACAACAAAAGCTATTCACCGCGGATGATTGTGTGTAGCGAAACTTTGTTAATTGTCGTTCTATGACGGGCCACGAGAGCGTGCTCTTCGGTGATCAATAAGTTATTGCCGCTTGGCCCACTCGTCCTACACTCGGGGAGATCAGCGAGCTATGAAGCCGGAAAGTTTTCTAATCACGGCCCCGCGTCTACGTGAGCTACGTGCGCGATACTGGCCCGGGCTCACCTTTGCCAGTGGCAGCTCGCATAACACCGGCGAAGACAGTTAACAAAAAAAGGGCCAAACTCAGGTGGGAACGATACATTGGTAGACTTTTCATCGAAGGAACGAGATCTTCGCAGACCTGGAAGAGACGATGGTTATCCTGTGAAGCCGATTCATCGAATCGATGCGAACTTCCGTTAATGATGCGTCCTCACCGAGACCTCGAAGTTGCAACGTGGGGTCTCGTACTAACGATAATTGTCCCCCGGTCGTTGGCCGACCCAGACGATCTCCCGACTACGTGCGTGATACTGGCCCGAGCGTACCTTTGCCAGTCGCAGCTGGCGTAACACCCGTGAAGAGAGTTAACAAAAAAAGGGCCAAAGTCAGGTAGGAACCAAGCATTGAGAGACCTTTTAGCGAACAAACGATATCTTCGCAGACCTGGAAGAGACGATGGTTATCCTGCGAAGCCGATTAATCGAATCGATGAGAACTCCCGTTAATGATGTGTCCTCACCGAGACCTCGTCGTTGCAACGTGGGGTCTCGTAGTAACGATAATTGTCCCCCGGTCGTTCGCCGACCCAGACGATCTCCCGACTACGTGCGTGATACTGGCCCGAGCGTAGCTTTGCCAGTCGCAGCTGGAATAACACCCGTGAAGACAGTTACCAAAAAAAGGGCCAAAGTCAGGTGGGAACCTTTTAGCGAACAAACGAGATCTTCGCAGACCTGGAAGAGACGATGGTTATCCTGCGAAGCCGATTAATCGAATCGATGAGAACTCCCGTTAATGATGTGTCCTCACCGAGACCTCGAAGTTGCAACGTGGGGTCTCGTACTAACGATAATTGTCCCCCGGTCGTTGGCCGACCCAGACGATCTCCCGACTACGTGCGTGATACTGGCCCGAGCGTACCTTTGCCAGTCGCAGCCGGCGTAACACCCGTGAAGACAGTTAACAAAAAAAGGGCCAAAGTCAGGTGGGAACCTTTTAGCGAACAAACGAGATCTTCGCAGACCTGGAAGAGACGATGGTTATCCTGCGAAGCCGATTCATCGAATCGATGAGAACACCCGGTAATGATGTGTCCTCACCGAGACCTCGAAGTTGCAACGCGGGGTCTCGTACTAACGATAATTGTCCCCCGGTCGTTGGCCGACCCAGACGATCTCCCGATGAACAACATTGCCGTGCGCCAAGGGGCCATTGGTATACACCGGCACGGTAACGCGGTGCCCTTGCACACGCATGTGCCAGGCCAGCCCGGAGTGGCCAGGATGCGGGCGTGGTTCGTCTGTAGTGGCGAGCATGGTCTGCCACCGGTGCCTCAACCCACCGCCACCGAGAGTGGGAGGACTTATTACGTCCAGGGGATTACCATATAAATTATCGTGTGATGAACCCGCGCCGCGGTGGCGACGCTTCAGAGAAATAGTTGACGGACACCGAAAGGGATGAGAGAGAGGCGGACGGGAGAGGTCGGGAGAGCGACGAGCGTCAGAGGGACTCGACGAACGTATCCAACCTTCCTTTGTCGAGGTTTTGGCTATATGGTTAATTGGCTAGACGCATCGCTCGATAGAGCCGAACTCCGGATGGCGTGCCATCGGTGTATTATCCGAACCCGCGGGACACTGACCGAGGCGATCGGCGATGTGCGAGGCGGCGTTGATAACAGTCCGGGAATATGCGATACGGCCGTGAGACGGGTATGGCGCGGCGATCTGGCAATCAAAATTCTATACATACGAATAAGGGACTCGAGGATCGTCCAACGCCGGAGCCAACGAAAGAACTTCGGTGACTCGGCGTAGCGCGCTTTGCGAAACAAATTTCGACCTCCCGAGTAAACACTCCGGTTCCCTGAATACGCTCGTATGCATTCATAGGCATATTTCTCGGGAGGCTCCCCGAGGATCTCGCTCGCATAGCCGACGCTCCCTCCGTTCGTAAGACCATCGCCCGCGAATCTCGATGAATATGCAGAATTAGCGGTCTCTTCTCGAATCATAAACGAGAACTCCGACGCTCTCTGTTTCATGCATTCGTATTGCCTCCTTACCTCTTCTTTCCCGGCGAGAGAATCCCTGCAGGAAGTCTCGCGGCTGGATAGGACGGACCGTTGGTTTTCTCGCGGGATGGCGATGGTCGGTGGCGACGGTTCGCGGCACGGCGTGTGTGTGTGTGTGTGTGTGTGTGTGTCTGCATGACTCCGGTGAAAAGGAGCGAAAGAGACGGGGAACAGGAGAGTTCAACAATGTCGTCCGGCATTACCTTCGTTATGCGTCGTTTAAAAACGTGGTTTGCCGCATTCAACCGAGATATTATTCCTGCGGCGTTCCCCGCGAGGTCCCGCGAGCGCCGGGAGCCTCGACGAGCTCGCAAGCCAGTTACGGACTATGCAAATTACGAACTATTCGCGTCTGCGAGGGTGGCGAAAGCTGCGCGAGGCTTAGGAACGACTCCGTCGTATTCTCGCCCGGAGAGCGTTACGCTCGTCGTTTAACCGACGATGACGACCGCGAGGCTACAGACCGGCAGATAAAATCGCTGCTGGCTTGCGCCACGCGCCCGGGCACGGTCACCGGATTCTCCGGTTAATTTCTCGAGACCGATCCAAACCATAGCCACTTCGTTAAGAGACTCGCGCGGGGAAACTTCTGTTTCTTTATTTGCCATCTGCTCTTCCGTGCTCTCTCGACTTTTTCACATCTCCCCTGGCTTTTTTCTTCGCCATGGCCGTCTCGCTCGTCGGCCCCGACACACGGCTTCTCCACTTATTACACGATGAAAGGACGAGAAGAGAAACTAAAGTGGGGAAACTCAAGCGGCTTCTTTGCCCGTGTTTCAGCCAACGCTCTCTCCTCTCTAACCATAATACATTTATTCGTCGGAGATCGCTGCTTCTTCTTCTTCTTCTTCTTCTTCGTCTCCTTCTTCCACTTCTACTTTTGGCTATACAGACGCAGCCTGCTGCTCCTACTTCACCCTTCGGCGTTATCCTCGCGTACACGCCAGGGCGTGTGCGGTAAGAGTTTTGGGGCGCGAACCTTATATTAGAAAACTTTTCCACGCGCCTCTATCCCTCTCCATCTTTTTTCCTTATTCCTCCTCTCCATTCGGACGGGAGGCTGCAGCGTCAACAGCGGCAGAGAAGCCTCTCGACTTCGAAGAAGCAATCTCTCGGCAATAATATACACGCGGCGACCGAGATGGCTCGATAATAACGGCAATTTTTATCTTTTAAAAAATAATAGCTTTCTCACCCGCGTTCCTAGACTCGGACCGATGTGCATCGACACGGATATTCAAACCTTCCTGTCCGTCCTGCTGCCCGGTTTTCTGATCAATGCCAATATAGTTGTTTTTATGTACGCCCGGAACTCGCGATAGGAATTCGGGGTTCCAAGGCCCTGAACTAAGTGTTGACTAACTAAGGGTTTCAACCCTTAGTTAGTCAACACTTAGTTGGTCAACAATTCATGAATTGTAGGACCGCAGTTTGAACGTAAGGTCGCTCTTAAGATCGAAAGAGTCTAGTTCTAATTTAAGATCGAACCTCAGTTCCAGCTTGATTTCAGGCTTAAGTTTGATCTTAAGTTCGAGGTTAAGTCTAAACACAAATTCGATCGTAAGTTTGAACTTCAGATCGATCTTAAGTTCAAACTGATAAGAAGCGATGAGGAGATATCCAAAAAAATCGTATCGTAGTCCACGTATCGTTTTCCACCCATCTTGAAAATCGCAGATCATGTCATTGAGGAGAACAATTGGTCTCACCATTGCAAGTGGCGGATCACCTATTCATGACAGTATAGTGTCATCGAAGCGAATCGCATTTGGGATCCAGATATAGATTCCATGCCGAAAAGGCGTTAAAGTTCGATCTTAAGGTCTAACTTAAGATCGAACTCGAACTACAACCGAATTTCAGTTCAGACCTAAATTCGACCCGAAGAATCCTTCCTACTCGATTGCTCCGAGACGCGTGTGGGTCGAAATCTTCACAGGAGCAATTTCAAACCCTGAATACTCTAAGTGTCTCCCCGATTAAAGTCTCGCCAGAAGACACTCGTCGTAAACCTTTTTCTGGACAATTTTCAATTAGAAATTCCTCTAAAGATGTTTTCACATCAACGGATAGAGAAGATTCCTAGGTCTGCTTATTGCGAACGCCTGGCCTCGTGGGTAACGCCCACGCAGTGAAAACACTCGTGGTAGCTTTCCGTGTACAGTGGAAAATTTCATGTCGAGGATGAAAGCACTACGTGGATATTAATGGCCATGAGTTGACGACGCGTATATACCATAACAAAAGCAATAGCGTCGCGGAGTCAGCGAGTTCTTTGTCGAGACCTCCCCCTGAGCCACGTCGTCTCTAGGATCATTTTATATTGTTCCCCGTCGGTTATTATATTAGCGGGCCTCAAAGTCTAGTCCCGCTACTACAGCTACGGGAAACGATACGAAACTTAACTTTCATTTCCAGCCATAATATCGCACGTTTATTATATACTGCCTTCGTCTTTACAGCCCTTAAAAAAAAAATAGTAGTAGTATTGCAAACGCCTTCATAGCTTCCTAAAAATTCAATGTCATTTCCGAAGAATTTTCTCATCGTTTCCCCCACCCTCGGACGTTTCTTCGCGTTTCGTTTCTTCCTTCTCGATGCAACGAGAGAAAAACGAGGAAAGGTAGATACTCCGGAGGGATATTGTGCGGCGCGAACCTGGCGCTTATAACGCTTCGACGCCCGCCTCTCGGTGCTTCTTCCGCTACACGGCAACACACCGCGAAGCCTTCGCGAATTCCCAACCGCCGACTTTACCCGTCGGGAAGTAAGGGTGCGAAAGCGTCTCTGACAAAACAAAACACGCTTAAGCACCCTCTTGTGTGCGCATCCAGGATGCGCTAGTCTGTACCGTCGCCCAACCCGCCATCCGCTGTCGAATCGCGGGAGCCAAAGTGGCTCTGTGAGACGGCCATGTATACCAGCTGGTAGCGAAAACCACTTTGGCGTCTTCTCGAGTGATTCTTGGGTTTGCTCGTGATTTCGTCGAGAATATATTGAATATACATCGCGACATGTATGATAACTTTACGAGCATGAGTAGGCTGAAAGTTCCTTGTTTGCATTACTTTTTGCATCTTTGCACAGTTACATGCTGCCGGTATAAATAAACAATATAAGAAAAGAGCAATTTCACTTTGTCCCCGAAATCCAGGATTCGCTAGTCTGTACGATCGCCCAGCCCGCCATCCGCTGTCGAATCGCGAGAGCCAAAGTTGCTCTGTGAGACAGCCGCGTGTACCAGCTAGTAGCAAAATAGTACTTTGCGATACTAGTACGGAAAAGCGGTCTTTCGACGAAGGTTGTGAAGTTGAGTTGCTCGAGAGGAGGCGAGTGCTGCCTACTTCCCAACCACCGTCGGGAGACTGCTTTTTCGTACAAGTATCGCATACTACTGTTTGTGACAAGTGCACGAAAATTCCCGCTTTTCGTGCCTGTAAAGTGCGTTCGGAAAAATAACTACAGTCACAGATAAGCCAGCGTAAAAAGTAATTAGAGTGTTAAAAAAGTGTGCGCAAAAGTAGCTAGAGTGTGAAAAAAGTGTGCGAAAAGGAACTAGCGTGTGAAAAAAGTGTGCGGAAAACAAACTGGTGTAAAATTAGTATCTACAGCATTTTTCGCGCATCCTCTGCTAGAAAGCGCCACTTTCGACACACTTTACAGGCCCGAAAAGCGGGACTTTTCGTGCACGTGTTACAAAAAGTACTTTATCGTCTTATCGAATGGCTCTTGAGTCTGCTCGTGATTTTGTCAAAAATGTATTAGATATACCTCACGCCATGTATGATTGCTTTACGAGCACAAGTGGGTTTAAAAGTTCCCAGTTCGGATTATTTTTTGGATCGTTACACACTTACAAGCTGCCGCTATAAATATACGATATGAGAAAGGAGCAATTTCACTTCGCCTTCACAGTATTCGTAGTTACATTTACAGAAACCAGATGGTTTGCCAACACCGACAACGTTGCGCACTTTTTTTTTATCTAAATGATAAAACGGCGAACCGACTGAATATACCCCGATTGGTCTGCGCTCTATAAACAGCGACGCCTATATTCCGCAAAGCTGGCAGTTTGTAATTCGCCTTTAGTTTAATTAAATTTTTATGTAATATTTGCCCTCGGAGAGTTACCCCAGCCCCGAGCCAATTCCGTCGGCCACTCGCGTCCGACGACGGTAAACCGTATTATTTGCTGTCTTTAATTGAATCTAGACTCACGAGGGCAGCGGCGAGCTCTGGCTGCACGAGATATCCCACCGCCGCCGAAGAGCGGATGATACTTTCTTTACGATCGTTACCCGGCTTGAGAATATCCTTTGCTCGCAACGATAGGCTCTCTGTCACGGTTATCGCTTTCGATTCCTCTCCTCTTCTCTCAGTATGTCTCACCTCAGTTTACTTTTGCCTTTTTTTTTTGTATTTCTTCGTATCCCATTCTCTTCTCGCCCGTTATCGTTTTATTGGATATCGGAGATTCCGAGAATGCCGTTGTTATTCCGCTGGCCGTTTGAATAAATATTTTCCAAGCAATCACGGAAACGGATAATTGGAGGAAGAATTAAGAGCGATAATCGATAATCACTGCGCGATCCCAGACCCGATTGCAGACTGCGTCTGCGAAGGTGTGATACATAAGATATAAAGTAAAAATAATCCAACGGTCGGGGCATTTTGTGCCACGTTGGGAAAACGAAAGGACGATATATTCCGAACGATAATAATTCATGGCTCTCTCCTGTCTACTCCTCGGCGTGGTTTTCCAATCGGTTGAAACTAGACTTTTAGATTCTCGTCACCATCAAAGTGTTGACCATTTTCATCGACTCCTATTCCGATTCATAAAATACTCATGTTGTGGTTTTGATGCGTTCTGATTTATTTATTGTAATTTTTTCTCCCTTTTCTTTCAGATGCCGGAGTGATGGACGGTGAAGGTACATTGGGCCGTGGGCATGCGAACGGGGGCCGTGGACTGCGCCGTCAACGGTCCCTGGAATGGCGAGAACGGCGCGGTTACGGTGCCAACGCCCAGTCGAGCAGCGACGATGACGACAGCAACGCTCGTCACGGTGTCGTCGGTGGACCGGGAGCCGTGAATGGACGAGGTGCCCGCAGTCCGGGTCCGGTGTTTGCGTCCATCTTGGCTCAGCAGTACAACGGTAAGCAACCAAAAGGATATCTTTAAAAAAAATGGCGTGAAAAAAATCGCCACCATACATAGTTGTGTATTGCTGCCTTAGTAGAGGAAGTTGTATTCGTTTACGCTGGACGCAACACTGCAACCAGGATCCGGGGAAAAAAACCGCGACAACTAGGGAAGGTTTAGAGAATAACCAAGTGAGCTGAACTGAATTATCAGTCAAGATAACGCTCCAATACTCAGGATTATTCGAGGTCCTGGAGCGTAATTCTACTCACCACCTTATAGTA
This sequence comes from Exephanes ischioxanthus, assembly GCA_958510785.1. Lineage (NCBI taxonomy): Eukaryota > Metazoa > Arthropoda > Insecta > Hymenoptera > Ichneumonidae > Exephanes > Exephanes ischioxanthus. Next base: position 3,595,248 of record OY294025.1, read on the forward strand.
GTGGGCTCGCCGTTTCGTATGCGAGAAAGCGTTGAGTCCGTGGCCATCTAGCGGCGAATTGCCGAACTGGGCTCCCGTTGGCGCTTTCTGACTCACTGACCCGAAGTACCGTTCTAGAGAATGAAGCAGCGTTCCAGTGAACACAACTTACGTGGAGACTACCGTAGCGTTATTGTTTCATATTTAGCGATGTAACTGTTGGACAACTAGGGTGTTATGCATCAGTTTCGTTGCTAAGTATGAAACGGCAGCATGAAAAAATATATCAGTGATTCAAGTAAAATTCGTTTGCGGGCTGCCAATGAAAAAAAACAAATGTTATTTCAATTCTACTTTCAATTCTTCCAATGCCATACGGGATTGAGACGATACCACGTCACCTTGACAGTCTTACCGTCGTTGTTTCAATATCATACGGAATTGTAAGAATTGGAAGTAGAATTGAAATTTAACAAATTTTCTTTGGTAGCCTGCAAGCGAATTTTCTTTTCTGTGTCCGTCTAGCTTGGGTTCATTACACAGCACAGTATCGAACCGGGACGTTTTGCTGCTTACAAAGGATCACGAAGACTTATCGAGTGTCTTACCGTGAGCTCGATAGTCGATTCTGTCTAGCCATCGTCACTTCAGCCGGTGCTCACGAAGGACTCTCAATTCCTTTCCCGATCTTTCTTCCCCTGTTTCTCTCACCGTGTCTCTCGTCCATCATATTCCATCACATAGTTAGCCGCCGAACTTCGCTTCTCGCCAGACTTTTCGCAGCCGACTCTGCGTGCGCCGCAATAAGTTTATCAACGGTCATCAATACTTGGCGCGCCTGCTGCTGGTGATTTTATATCGTAACAAAAATCTACAACCGCCCACTGTAATTCGCAACGTTCAACGAGGAACAAACTTCTCGGCAGCGAGCCCGATCAGTCGAGGGAGTCAAGACTGATCCGTATCGAATTGCCGTTATTCGTCATAGCAAAACACACTTCACGACATAGCGATAACATTCTGGATAGTTAGGACTCTTCCAATAATTTGCATCGACGATAAGTCGATGAAACTCCGAGCCGTTAAAAGTATTATCAAGGTTGTCTCGAAGTCAATGACACTGGGACGAATCTTCAAGGGGACGTGAATTTCGTCCTGCGGCTGAGCGATGTAACCATCGCGTTGCTACGGGCATCATCTCGAGGAACCCATCGCCTCTCTCACGTCCGTCCGAGTTTGTTCCATTTCACTGGTTGCCGATTACCGCACTCCCTTCTGCCCCACGCTGCAAGGACGTGGGCCACCACTTCATTCTCGGGACCCTCCCGTTTTCTCTCCATCTTTCTCCCTTACGCTTTCCCTCGTGGCTTTCTATTTTCCATTTCCCCCGTTTTCCCATCGAACTGTCGAGCAGCCTCGATGCACAATGTTACGTAACCGCGGGAGGCGTGCAACGAAGAAAAAAAAAAAAAACATCGAAGGAGAAGCGAGCGCCGGTGAGAGGCAATGACTCACGTCAATAGTCGACACATCGATTCCGCACGGTACTCTTATGCTCGAGCATTTTTGTCTTTCACATTTTTTGTAGTGCAGGATCAGCGAAATGGAGGCCGGGGCTCGAGACTTTTTTTTTCTCTTCGTGCAATATTTTTTTTTTTTTTTCTAAATATTCTGCGTACCCTTGCCGGTTTATCCCCGCGATGAAAGATTCACGCTTGCAATGAGGTCGAAAGCTCTACGGTCGTGAATCGCGCAATGGGAGTTCAAGAGGGCTCTTCGGTTTTCCGACAAAAAAATACGCCGAATGTGTTGGGCTGTGAGTACAAGCGCGACGGGAACGTCGGTGAAATGACCAGCGAGGAGGGCGTCGTTAATCATCTCGACGATGACAATGAGACAAAATGCTCGTTCCCGGTTCCTCGGCGCGTTAAGAGAGCAAGGTAAACATAATCCATCAGAGGGATTCCGAGTCACTCTCTTATCCCGGCCCTGATGTACCAATGTAATAATCTTGCGCACACGGACAAGAACACTGCATGTTTTATGTTGGGTTTATGTGACCGAGCACTTTTGCCCGATTAACGATACACTCGTCGACGATGACCATCGCTCGTGGCCTCGCTCGAACTCGATATTCGGATCACAAAACGAATTTCCGAGATTGCTTTTTATTCCGACAAACAAGGGTAACGAGAGACACAAAAGCTACGCCGCAAAAAAATGTCTGTCGAAAATTAACAACGTAAGAAATTAAAATGACATGTTAAAATACAATGAAAATGAAATAAAATGAAATGTTAAAATACAATGAAAATGAAATAAAATGTTGTTTGAAAATAAAAAATGTAAGAAATAAAAATTAATGAACGGTATTTGAAGCTTTCTTACGTAAACTGTTTTTGAAATGTCAAAGACATGTGCGTTGCGATTTTGGAGTAAAATGTTTATCTTTAGTTAAAATTTTTCTAAATTCCGCGCAAAAAAGTTGTTATTTTAATTATCTGGTGTTTCAATTGTACGAAAAAGTACATAAATATTCAATTGCTGTAAGTGATGTATGCAAATGTCAAGTTCCAGTACATTAAATTTACATTTTATTTCTAGAGTGTACGCTTTGCTTGAGTTTTTGGTCATCGTGGTCGGCTCGGGGAGAGGAATGAATGAAAATCGGTATATACGTCTCGTTCCGGGGGAGCTTAAACTGTGCGAACTTTGTTATCGAGCGGCAACAAAGAAAGGTCTGTCGGGATGGCGATAATGACGCAGTGTGCGTTAACGCTACGGTGGAGCTTTCATACGAGAGCGCGGGTTCTATATAGATGACGTCCCTCAATCACCGTCCGTGCAGTCATCAATATAGTGATGATGGAAGCTAAAGGAGGGAATTTCGTGTTGTTGCTCCCAGGCGTTCGGTAGGAAGCTCGCCGCTGGTCGGCGGACGAGGGTTATCTGTTATCGAGAGTATAGCCCTCGATGGCTTTAACCAACCCAACCAACCCCGACACATTCTATACATTCGGCTCGGTGTACATAATATTGCCAGCTCATTAGCCCGATTATGGTTCCTATCACGCTTTACTGCCCTTCGCATCGAAAATATTGACACCGTGGGACTACCCTATACGCCCTCCGCGATGATACCTCGGACCATCGTGATACTCCCATTATCGCCTGGGACAGCTTCCACATCACGTCATTATATATATTTAGTCTTATATATATTTTGGAAAATTGTGCATTTAATTGTTGATTCGGATTTTTGTCTCCCACATTGTGGATTTTTTTGTTGGTTTGGATGTTTGTCCCCCCCTCCCCCCTTTCAAAGAATCTGCCCCCCCCCCCCCACCCTTCGGTGACGCTGACACCTCCTCCCCCTCCCGCGCCGGTTTTCATAGTATATATAACGAATTTCGAAATTGCATTCTATACGCTATAATTTCGGAATTCAGGTTTTTATAGCGTATTAAGTGGATTTCGTGATTCCGAAATTCGATTGTATATGCTACAGCTTCGAAATTTCGGTTTTTTATAGCATATTTTCGAAATTTTGAAATCCATTCCATATGAAATGGATTTTCGCATGCTATGAACCATGCGATCCATGCGAGACATGGGGCAAAATGGACTACCTCCTAAATCGGGGTGAATAAAAAAAAAAAAAAAATCTCGAAGCGACGGCGAGGTCGAAAGGTAACATTATTGTGAACCCGAGTAATTTCAACGTTCAACGTTCAACGTTTCAATGTTGTCTCGAATTTTTGAAAAAATAATATACGTGTCTGTCGTTTTGAAGGAAAAACACCGAAGACAGGCTACGAATAACCGTGGAATAGGAGGAGCTATTTATAACGATATGCGAGATACGATTGTGGGCGAATTGCTGAACGATCGTTCTCGAATTGGCCTCATTCACGATTCACGAGACGAAACGATGAAACGCGAGAATACATCGTAAGATAATGTGATAACGTCGAGAATGAAAGGACCGAACGTATCCTTGCCAGTTCAATTATAGTCGTCGACAGAACAGACGTTTCCTAGCTAACCTAAATCGACGGCCGAGACAAAAGTGGATCAAGATTTGACGATATCGAGCAATTTGTCTGATTTCTTATCCATTTTTTTTACACTCTACTGAATTCCATAACTGAGATACTCCATACTTTTTTCTCCCTACATAATTCGTATCGGAATGAGAAAGTACAAAAAATTAAAAATAAGATCTAAAGAAAAAAGAAACGTTCGCATCGTAAATGTATCGACGATCGACGAAAAAAAGGAAGTGAACTCTCCCGGAAATCACACGAGTATCGGGCTTAAGGGATGAGGCGGCTTGGCTCATACCCGCTACGGTGAACAAATGGATCAAAAGAACAGTGCCTCGATTCGAGTGACTTGTTCTCTTTAGGGTCGAAAAGTCCAATGCGTGAGCATCGAGGGAAACGTTTTTGTCTTCGTCTTGGTCCGTCCTGGTCTTCGCTGAATGCGGAAGAGGAGTTTCCCTCTGGCGGGCGTTGCGTGTACTTTTCATCCGGCGCGACTCGTGCAGGTTGTAGTTTTAGTACGGATGTAGCAATCGATCGTATGGAGTTAGACGTGGTGAATATGGCTCGGTCCGTGTACCATTGATTTACGTCTTGATCGGTGTCTGCGATATTCACCACTTTTACCCTATACACCTTGTGTCGACGTTGCCAACAGGAGGACAACGAGAAATCTGGCGCCGGGACATGCGGAGTATCACACATGTTGTATAAACTGCACACCATGCAAGTACAAGTCCCCCCAACCATAAGTGCAGCGACGAATGGATCAAAAGAATATTGTCTCGATTCGAGTGACTTGTTCTCTTTTGGGTCGAAAAATCCGATGCGTGAGCATTGAGGAAAGGCTTTTCTCAGACGTAAGCTCCATCCTGGTCTTCGCTGGATGCGGAAGAGGAGTTTCGGTCGCAGAAATCGAATATGGTCCGGTCCATGTATCATTGATTTACGTCTTGATCGGTGTGGGCGATATTCGACAATTTTATCCTACACACCCTGTGTCGATGACGCCGACCGAAGGACAACGAGAAATCTGGCGCCCGGACATGCGGAGTATTACACACACATATTGTATAAACTGCACACCATGCAAGTACAAGGACGCGTAACCATAAGTGCAGGGACAAGGCACGATGCGTCGGACTGACCGTCGGAGCGCTATATCGCGCACCGGCCGCGACCGCAACATGGTCCGGTGCTTCATGCCAGTACATACAAAAGCTCACCGCCTTCGCGAACCGCACGGTGAGGTACGTTATGTACAGCCTCGTGTGTTACTAATAAATTTTCGTGAGCCGCAACGGCGGCACCCGATGACCAGCATCACGCCACACTGTACTCCCTTGTCGTACTTTATTGGGGGGGTTTTCCTTTTTGTTCCCCGGAACAACACACCTATTCTTCCAGTTCATTGAGCCCACACACGAGTCCGCCAGTCACACGTCGGCTTCGTCGGTCGGTTACTCGGCCAAAAATACATATTTTTCAACTTCATTGTAGTGAAATCGAGACGAGAGAACCTGAGCCACATGTTCGCCAAAGTGAAGCACCGATACAGTAATTATTGTAGAAGTTACACGCTTTGGAGTTTTTCATGAATACTTCGGGCTGGTAGCAATCGTGCTGCTCGCGAGGCAATGCCATTGACCAATGGACAGGTGGACAAACGACGAATGGGGTTACGAAATTTTGGCGTGCTCTCAGCTGGATTTGCCTCCCTGTTCGAGATTATTTATACGAAAAGTAAAAAAAAAAAAATCGTATGAAATTTAATGTACTGGAAGTTTTTGTGTATAAACTGGTATATTGAATTTCATGAGCAATTGCTATATAAAATTAACGTTAGTATATTACAGATTTTAGAAATTGTACTTTACTTAATAATTCACATTCATTTTACTATAAAAGTTCTCTAAATCCAATAATTTCCTTTAATTTCATTCTAAAAGTTCATTAACTTTTCATCACTATTTAATGTATCAGTTCTTGCATAAAAACTTCCAGTCTGATGCATTAAATTTACCTTAATTTACCGTTCAAAATTTGAGTAATAATTTTCTTTTTTTTTTTTACCAAAAAACCAAAAACCGGACAATTTTTTTCAACCTAACGTGAGTGTTGTTTCTTCCTGTATCCACGCAAGCATGCCGATGCGCGTCGCGAAACGTTGAGGGAATAACAAAACTCCGGGAAAATCAGCGAGCCCACGAATAAAAAAAAACTCACCCTTTCTGGAAAAAAATTACGAGCCTGTCCGCTTCCCGGCTTCGCCTCGCAGGATCAATGATCACAGGGCTCCCTCTGGCTCCGATCGCTTCAGGGGCGGCCTCGTTCCGGTCGTCGCGACGCGTAAATATAATTCTCATTTTCCCGTCCAGGAGACCAAAGAGCCCGTGGCCTTTTCATCTCGCGAACAAACACCGTAAAACTCCCAGCGCACCGAGCGCCCACATTAATAGGAGAGTGGTAATGAGTACTATTATATAAACTACGATAATAATATCGTATACCACTCCAGTGCTGTGTGTGTTCTCGGCACATAGCACTTTGCGTTAATACCGCGATGTAATAACATTATTACCGTCGACGTCGTGGAAAACCTGTATGATTAAATTGTATTTTCCGTCGGCCCGGTGATTTCTTGGAAAATATACGAAATTTTCCGTCCGCCGAGTCAGCAAAGCCGCGCACCCGAGGTTTTAATTAATTGACGAAATCCAGGAAGCGGATGCGAGAGTAGACGTACCGTATGGAAATCGGTTTCGCATCGCAATACACCATATCCGGTCGCTAATTCCGTTGTTCCCGTCCATGAAGCTGCAGTATGGAGCAGGGTAGCGAGACTTTTGCCCACTATCGTGAGAGGCTTATTGTGTATAGCTGCGTGTTTACGTGCGTAAGCCGGGTTATAGTATAGAGAGAGAGGAAGGGCGAGAGGGACGAGGACGGAGATTCCCATTAGCCTTCCGACACGCTACAAACAGCCCGAAGCATCATCGGGTCCAAATACTCGAATAGAAATTTCAATCGGGCTGGAGTTTTCAATCTGTAGCTTGTTCTGCGAGCCTTCCTAGTTTGTACTCCATACCGGCCAAATATAAATCTATAAATCTATAAATCTATAAATCTATAAATCTATAAATCTATAAATCTATAAATCTATAAATCTATAAATCTATAAATCTATTTCCGTGATTTGCTATGGCTTCGGAACGGACTAATTTCAGAATCCTCTTCTTTTTGTTTTTCAATGAAAAACTGGTTAAATTTAAAACCGATACATGTCAATATATGTCCAACTTATATTACTTAAGCTATTCCTTATAATTAATTTTTTCCCCTATAAATCTGTAAATCTAATTTTTCTTTGTCGCGACTGTATAAAAAATATCCTAATAAGCTGTTAGACCGCTGTAATGGACCCTTAAGAGAATTTTTTTTAAGTACTCTCACGCTCCGTCTGTCTGCCGTTCCTGTCCTTTCGTCCCTTTCGTGTACTGCGCTACTCCCTCATTATTCCTCGCTCAGCTCGGGCGCCTTCGTCTCTGTACACGGAAAATAATATACCACACACCATTCTATAGACACAGTTCTGTGCATAGAAACGCGGAGACCCGACCCGTGTATATCACCACTTGCCACTCAAGCCTGGAATATCGCGTAATCGAGTTGTCAGGCAAACTACCCTTTACTCTACGAGGGATGCGTCTCTCCGGTTCTCCGTCCTACGGCGTATACATGTGTCCGTATTATACTCGGGAGTTGGCTTGTTTCCCCGTACGAGGCTCCTGATACGTACATCGACTATCGCAGACTTGCCGCACGATCCCTTCTCGACGAGGACGGCGAGGTCCTCGTTTCAACCGAGCTTGTGTATCCCTTACCCGTGCTTTGCCGCGAGCTTTACTCCTCAATGTAGCATGTAACGTTCTCGACATGGAGCATTTAACTCTGTCGATATTATAATGTATACCGCGCGTCTTTGTTCCAGTCCGTTACGTTACACGATGTCAAAAGCTGCAGATCGACCGCGCAGATCAATAAACCTCTTCCCCAGGAGGGTGTTAGCAGACAGTCGTCTGACTACATAGCGATGGAACATTACACAGCGATGTCGCGTACCACACAATTCCTGAACAGACATTTTCAATCGTTACAACGATCGTTACATGGAGTCTTGTCGGGGCGGGATGGACGTTGCGAAAAATTATTGTCCGAAGGACCAACCGTCTTAATAAAAAGTCGAACAATATATCGTACGACTTATTTTACGATGCGTCATTTCAGCAAGAGTCTATAGAAGCAATAACGATAAACGTAAAACGATGTTAGTTATGGCGTAAAAATTATGCTAAATTTAATCTCGATTTTCCGACCGTAGGTGTTTTTACTCTGGCAAGCGATTTATTTCTGTACTGTGAGTTATTGACACTTTTATTTCTGAGTATTTTTCTTGTAACTGTTAACGATTCACGAGTTAGTCTTTACTTATTGATGTTTAATTAAGCTTTTTTTACAAAAGAGTTAACATTAGAAGAAACTTAAGAAACTTAAGAAAGAGTTAATCAAATTAAATTTAAGATATTTATTTTATTATAATTTATTTCAATAATAATGTAAACATGTCAAGTGAAGATTTGAAAAATACGACTCGAGAATTGGCGGTTTCGGTATTAAAAAATTATTATCGATTGGGCATATCACGCGTCACGTCGTGTCGCCCGTCATGGCGCTTAAAGCAGATTTAATAAATTACAGCTCGCACCGTGTTTTCTCCATTTCCCATGAATCGTCCGATCCGGACGTCAGATCGGGACGTTGGACTTGTTGCGGCTTCCCGGTCGATACCGTGAATCGAGTCAGAAAAAAAAAAAAATGGAACTTAGCAATTTTCATGCCCCCGTCAAGAAGGCGTGTCCCGTTCCCCTTCATCGCGACGACAGCGGAACAACGATTATTATTCATTCGGAATTCTCTTTTTCTCGCCTGTTAACAACACGACGACCGCGTCGCTCAGAAAAATATATCTCGTACTGTTGCGGTCTCCCGTTCGCATGTGCACGTCTCCTGCGACGGGAGCTCGTATTGTATATGAATGAATTACAGGGGCTTGTCGTTCTTCTACCGGGGAGTTGAATACTTGAATAGTGTAGCAACGCTCGCGGGACTCTCCCCTATCGCTGGTACGACTATTAGGAACAGTTATGCCGAGTACAGGTGAAATCCTCCGAAGTCGCGGGCAAAATTTCTCGACCCGTCGTCCACACATGAGCAACTTGGTGGCAACTTTATGCAACTTCGTGGCCATAAAAACTGAACGGAGTTGATCGATCGACGAGGAATTATTTTTAAATTTCATTAAACCGTCTATCAGCTGATATAGAATTTTCCGCGTCAAACGGTAATAGAACATGATACATCGAGTTTATCGTCATCGACGTTCGATACGCTTTCACAAGTCGACTAACATTTTTTATGTGACTCATGCATGAAAAGTGCTGCTTTTCTACCTGCCGAGAGTGGCGTAAAGTGGCGCTTTACACCCAAGTGTACTATAAATAGGCCGCTTTTACTTTACGCACGCTTTTCGTACTTTAGGCACGCGTCTCATACGTTACGCACGTGTCTCGTACTTTACGCACGCGTCTCTTACTTTACGCACGCTGGCTGTACAACACCACAATCAGCAGACACAGAGTAGCACTTCTTCTGCGTTCGTTGCAAAGAATATTATGCGATACTAGTGCGGTGTAGCGAACATCATACGCGGACTGTGAAGAGACTCGTACTCGCTTTCGGCTGATGCTCCTGTGGTACTCGTGGGGCTCGCGTGACTCACTTCACAGCGTGCGTATAAAGTTCGCTTTACCGCACCTCTATAGCAAGTTACTACATAAACATAATTGTTATGTAGAAAAAAATCTAAAACGTTCAATAAAAATGCAAATTCTTTTTCCTCAAACATGTTAACATTAACCCTGTATATAACACTTTACAAACCCTACCGAAACGGGACTAACACATGGCTACAGTAGCGCCTAAGAGTCGGTCTAGAGCCGTGACTCACAAAGGGTTAATAATTTTCAAATGCCACCTTTCTTAAGCTCGAGTCTCCGACCAACCGTCCCAAAAAAGCCAGCTCGCTTCGAACCGCCGCTACGTGAAAGGGTTCTGCACCAACCCGCGGCCACCTCGCCCTCCTCCGCCAACGTCCCATCCGAGCATCCGGAGTGAGCCAATGATCCGCGCACTCGTCGTTTATTCAACGTTCTACTCTACCCGCACAACTAATCCAAGTCCCCCGAACCGACTCCTCCACCGCTACAGTTATAATAGTTGTCCGGAGAGTATATGAAACGCGCGAGCATGTACACACTACCATAACTCGTATGAGCGGGAAGGAGTTCGGTGGGACGAAGATGAACAGGAGGCGGATGAGGAAGGGGCAGGGGGAGGGGGGGGAGGGAGGCAACTTAATAATGCAGACGGCGAATGCTCCCAGTCCTCCCGGAACACCATGTGTAAGTCGTGATTAATATTTCAGACATCCGACCGGGCAGCAGAACCGCCGGTGAAGCAAGCGGGTTAAGGGTTGTGTAGTGCGGGGCGAAGCTCCGGGAGCGAGCTTGGGAATACAGTACGTACTGTACGTTCTCCGCGTAGTTAGCCGCGGAGGACCGAGGGCTGGCTTGGGGGGGGGAGGGAGGGTTACGCGAAAGCATGGCGGTGGTCACTTCACCACCACTCGTCCGCGCCACCCACCGGACGACGAACTGACCATTGCGAAAGCGCGGTCGGCTCTCTCGCGGCTCGACTCTACGCTGCATATAACGCGGCAAGCTTTCGCTCCTAGCGGTATATACGTTAATTATTCGCAAAGGAAATTAATGCGATCCTTGGTTATAATTCATACGCGCAACGGAATGAATGGCGGGAGCAGACGGAATTATTCACGCTCGTGCCACCTAACCCGCCCCCCCCCCCTCTTCCCCCACCCCGCCTCGTCCTACAACCCTTGCAGGAACGCGAGCTCAGAACCAACCTCAACGGAACTCGTAATTCCGTGAGTGCTGTTTTACGCCGGTAGCCTGCGACAGGGAGAAAAAAATAGCACGGCTCGCGCACACATACGCGGATACAAAGTGAGAGAATAACACACACGTTGGACGAAACTTGAAATTGGGTTAGTCGCTTAGGGATTAATTCGCTGGAAATTCTGCTGAGACGATTTTTTTTTTTTTTTTTTTTTTTTTTTTTGACGGCACGGAGACGGGGAGAGGATAAAGAGAGGGAGGGGCGAACAAGGAGTTTTCGCATTTCCGGTAAATTCCGGCAAAGGCTTCCGGCTCGCGCGGAATCGCTGAATCTCACTCGGCGATCGCTCGGAGCGATCGGCGGGCGAGTCTTGAGTTATATTGGCTGGTTTTGTTAGGGAGAAGGAAGTTGTTTTTTTTTTTTTTTTTTTTTTTTTTTTTACGATCTCCGGTTCGTCCATTCGTAGGTGAATTATCATTTTAAGGCAGGCATTTCCGTGGCTTTGACCTCGCGGCGGGATGACTATGGCGTCAGGGACAATGGAGCGGCGAGGGAAGACGCACAAATGGGGAGACGGAGTGGAGACGGCGAGGCAAAGAACGAAGTATAATGGTAATAATAAAAAGTGAAGACGATGGGACGACTGTTGAAGAAGTTTGGAAAGTTTCTTCGCGTCCCGCGACCGCGCGGGGCGACCTACGGAGCTTTCTCTAATGACTGTTGTATGAATTTTTGTCGATAGCTGAGGGGACCACCGGTTCGTATATCCTTGTCGACATGTCGGACGTAATTTGTGCTTTTCACGATCATAGGAAATGTTCTCTCGTTACAAAGTTCGGCTATACGGATGCGACGAGCAGTCGGCGTTTTAACCGTCGGGAGGATCGAGGTAATATAAAGCGATGTTTAAAGAGGGTCATCCGTAGACTTCCGGCTAAAAAGAAGTGTTTTATTTTATTTTTTCTCTTGGTAATAAATTATTTATAAAAAATCCTTCACGATTTACTGCTTGTGATGGTGTTCCGATCATGTAAAAAAAAGTTTGGAATCCTAATATTAAGGATTCTTGGCGGCGTTCTATTTTTTATTTTCAATATTTTTTACTTTTGAAAAATGGAACTTGACCAATTTTTTATTTTCCGACCTAGGAATTTTCATGCATAACCAGAACATCGTAAAAAAATGGAAAAGGGCGAATTTTCGATGAAATTTTTTATTACCGAGAAATAAAATAAAACACGTTGTTCTGGCCTGAATTTGATGGTGCATTCTTGGGCAGAGTTTGTCGTTGTACAGTTGACACCGACGAAACATCGGGGGGACAAACTCGGAGCTAAAAAAAGAGAAGTGAAAGCCTAAAAGTCTAGAAGTACCCGCGTACCTCGTGACTGTTATTACCTATGAAAGGATGTAAATTTTTGTGGAAGGTTGGCGAAAAGCATGGGTGATGCGAAAGAGACCGATAAGCTTTTGCATCGGGCACTAACGCTTTGCGTTTTATCGACGCAACGGTGAGGCTTTCACGCGTAATCTTTCCTGAAATTAGAGGCAGAGTTTGTCGCGAATTGTATTGACGCGGAGATGAATTTTCACGCTCTTCCGCATCTTTACGGAGAAAGCTTCAGTTTTCATGAAAAAGCCATTAACATCGAGTTTTTCGAAACATGTTTTTTTTAGATAATCTCATCCAGAAACAAATGCACATAAATCAACGAAGATCGTTTACACGTGCGCTCGGTCGACGAAATGATCGTCAAAAATAATCGCCACTCTTATAACAGAGGAGGGCGTTGAAGAACGAAACTCCAGGGCGAAACGCGCTGTTTTCACACGTGGTTGAAGTACGGAACGTACGGTGACCAAAAGTTTGGTACCACGTTTGTCTTTATATCTTTATAAGATCGACTTCTCACACATGTACACTCGAGCAGCATTCTAAACGTCGTTCGAGCTCGTTCCCCTCCGTAACTCCAGGATTTATATTTTTTTATAATTTCATTGTAACTTCAAGGATTATACCCTGCAAAGACAAAAGTGGTCCGAAGCTTCCTTCAAAAGCAATGATTTCTTTTTTCACTTCAAGGTTCGCGGTTTGTGGCTTCTTATCGCATTTTGCACGCGTTTCCCTCCAAGATGTTGGGTTTTTCTTCACTTCTTGTATACCTCCAAATGTGAGAAGTCGATCTTACACACTGAAAAGGAAAATTCGCTGACGGCCTGCAAAATAAAAAATTTGTTTAAATTCTACTTTCAATTCTTACAATTCCATATGACATTGAAACAACGACGGCAAGACTGTCTAGTGACATGTTATCGTTTCAATCCTCCATGGAATTATAATAATTGAAATAATAATTTTCTTCTTTAACAGCTCGCAAGCGATTTTAACTTCAGTCATTGATAATTTTTTTTTTCAGTGTAACGATAAAAGTGCTCGCCAAACGTTCGGTCACCGTCCCTTACTTCAACCACACGTTTTCAAAGAATTTTCCGCGTTTCATGAAAACGTCTCATCTCATCTCATCGCTCTGCCGCACTTGGCTACCGAATAGCCATCTCGTCGGCCCGTCGAATTACCGAACGGACCGATAACATCGACCAACCGACTTTTTATAATTGCCCATAAGGCAACGCCGAATGCCGACGCGAACGTGAAAAGATGAAAGTCCGACAGGTAAAAAAGGATCGAGAGTTTTATGATCAAAGCGCCGAAGTTTTCGCGCAGCGAGCGCCTCAGCGGTCACCGCCAGATGCGCCCGAGTAATGAACCATACGTAACGATTAACATGCCCCAATGGGATTTTTACGATTGACCCGCACAAAAGGCAAGGATCACCCCGATCTGCATTCCAATCTATGAACTCTATTCTCTCCTTTGCCCACTTTTCGTTTTTACTCCCTCGAAATATAGTAATCGTTCCACATTCAATTTTCTCCGGCGCGAGCACTCGCAAGCTCGTACGGTCAACTCCATATTCCACATAGTAACATCGAAAGTCCCCTTTGCTTTGTCTCGCCAGTCGTTCGTCGAGCTTTCCTTCGCAGTCTGACACTTGATTTTTCCTTCCTCTATCACGCTCCCCCACCCGCTCCATCGCTCTCATCCCCGGAGATTCAAAATGGTAATTTCGCCGTTATTTTTCCCTCTTTTCTGCTCCCATGGCAATGTTGCTAGTGACAGCAGGCGTGTTTCTGATCCGACATTTAATTTGCGTCGCCCCCGTTGTGTTCCGTGCGACGCGACCGACGCCCGCGCACGGGACGTTCGGCTCCAAGGGAGCTTCCGAAGCACCGGGAACCGCACCAGGCCGCCGCGTCGCGCCCTCCGAAAAAAAAAAAAAAATTGCTCCACCTTCCTCGACCCTCCCGCATCCTTTGCAGCCGAGCTTCGCAGATTTTTGTTTTTTCCTCTTTGTTTCCTATTATCCCGCGTGCCGCTCCGCTCCGGTGCTGGGGAAGCTAACGCGACTGGCTGACATCGATGGACGAAGGGGTTCGCGATGGGGTTCACCCTTTCGTGAGAACGATGGAGAGCGGGAGAGTCGGCCGGAGAGAGAGACAGGGAGAGACTCGAAATGCAGCGGAAGCGAGTTTTCATCAGCGAGACTTTCTCGCTTTACCTTTCACCCTCACGTGCCAAGATGTTTCTTTTTGTTGCTGTTTCTTTTTTTTTTTTTTTTTTTCCTTCGGCCACCTTCGCTACCGAGAAACAGTGGCAGGGTGGAAACCAATAACGTTCCTTCAGTCGGTGCCGCTGCCGACCTTACTCCACCCGGGATCGTGGCAGATAAAGGGACACATATAGACGTAGAGCCGAGAATTCGTGGCCTCAGTTCCACGGAACTCCGGCAGTGGTGGTGGAAGTTGTTGGGAGAGAAGAGCAAACATGATTAGAGTTTGGAGAGTTGCGAGAATAATGATTCACCTGCTTGAGTTGACGAGGTGATCTCCTTGTTAAGGGTTGTCGGGCAGAACCGAGTATTGGCTGCGCCTTTTTGCTTTTTGCCAAACACGAAGAAAGCAGGACATTGGGATGGATCTAATGACGATGACAACCATACGAAGATTACCTGAACAAGAGTACAAATTTTGGAGCGTTACATCGGGCCCTGATAGGGCTCGGAGGGGGGCTGATAAGATCTTACCAAGGCCTTGCCAGGCCCCGATGTAACCCGATGTAACGCACAGAAAATGTCTACTCCGGAAACTTGGAAACGGTTGTCGAAACGATGTATCAAAATTTCCACAACTCCGCTTCCGATGTTCGATGTATTTGCGCAAGTAATGGTTCACCTGTTTGAGTTGACGAGATCATCTCCTTGTTAAGGGTTGTAGGGCAGAACCGAGTGTTGATTGAGGCTTTTTTGCTTTTACGGAGAAAACGAGAGGCCATTCAGAAGGATCCAATGGCGATGATAATCGCACGAAAGTCACCCGAAACTTGAAAACGTTTGTCGAAACGATGTATGAGAAATCTTCTCCAACTCTGCTTCCGATGTTCGATATATTTTTTATATATTTTTTTTTGTCTCGGTACGCACCAGCAGAAGCGAGCTCGACGACGAGGCTCGAGGCAAATATCTGTCGAAGCCCTTTGCAAAGCGGCTACAATACCCGCTCGTTCGCGACGTCTCGGAAATTGGTTTTCATACCGATATACCGAGGGTGGCGGGTAGAGCTTTGTTCCTTAGGTACGAACGTCACGGGATATTCGAGATATACCCGCTCGCCGCTCAATGAAAAGTCAAGAGAGAAAATCGCGAGGGATAGAGGCTGTGTGACAAGAGAGGAGGCGAAAAAAAAAAAATAGACGACAGAAGTTCAACGACAGGGACGGGAGAGGTTGCACGCTGAACGGTGCACGCTCTGTCCTCTTTACTTTAGCGCATAGTTTCCGTTCGCCCGTCGCGTTTTGTCGAAGTCGACGCCATCAATGAGAAACGTTCGGCGCACACATCGCGGGAAATGTCGTATTTAAGTATAGAGTTGGTACACTTTCATCTCCGAGCGCACTCCTTCGCGGACGGGACACGCGCCGATGCAGTGGGTAAAAAATCGAGGGGGTTCTCTTTATATCGATGGAGTGTGAATATGAACTGTGGTTAACAATAATGTTACGTCAAAACTGTCGATGTTTTTATTTCCGCCTAGTTTCACGCAACTGTTGCTCCGCTTCTCGTAACTTCGTAACGTCATAATCAATCATCTGACGTTTGAAAGCTACGTCAACCTCTGGAAGAAGTTTCAGAGCGTTACATCAGGCTGCCCAGTCAGGGCCTCGTCAGGTCTCGATGTAACTCTGCAATATTTCAACTAGGGAAGTGACGGCCAAAGTATTTATCAGCGCACGCATATAATGATTCTAGCCTGATACTGGTTTGGAGTTAACAGGAAAACTGGACAGACGCTAAACAATACACTGAGAAAAAGGAAACGGTTGGATTAATCAAGGCGCGGTGACGAAGGTGTTATTTGGTTGGTACAACAAAAATGTCTATTTGAATCGGCAAATTTTGAATGGACTGAAGCAAATAATCGTTTAACAAAACAATGCTTTATTTGCACCAAACAAATGACAGCTTCGGCTTTTCGAGAAGTTTGATACAAAGAGGTTCAGAAATATTGATGTATTTATGTATTTATTAATGGGACAGGCACTTTTACATTGACAATTTTTACAGTTCAGATATGAATACGCATATGAACCAAAATATAGCATATGTAACCATAATAACATTGTAATAAATTTTTTTTAATCATAATTTTCGTTAAAATAGAAAAAATAGGAATATAAGGAAGTAAAAAAACATATATTTATGCCCTTTTTATTAGGGTTAAAAATTAATGTGCAAACGACGACGCTAGACGAACTAGATATAACTAATGTGGCTCAAAAGCAAGTGTGTGACATCCGGTTTCAATAACACACGCAAGATTCGAGGCACGTAGGTTCGTCTCCACGCGGAGGGGTGGTGTGAGAATGAAGAGCTGGTTAATCTTTTTTTTAATCCAACAACTTTTTTCTCAGTGTACCAAGCTATGAAAACCCATTCGTGTCGCGATCGATGCCAGCTTCGCTGCAAGTATGCTTATACGGTGTTGTCGTCATACCGTATATTTTCCATTTCGTATTACAGACGATAACGAACCATTACCGTCAATTTCTCCATGAGCATCCGAAAGTGTGCTGGGTGGCTCGTTATTCTCGCATGCGATAGCGCGATAGTTAGCGGTACGTCGCACCGAAGGGATTTAAGCTCGAACATTTCAATGAAAAGCGCGGGGAGGCTGTTATACCGTTATAACGTAGCGCACGGGGAATACGACCGTATTGATTTAGGCTTCGGCGTATACACACATCGTACAACGCTAGACTCACCTAACCGGAGTGCCCCTGCGTCAGGGATGTTTAAATTTCCCCTATACACGCAATCGCGATAAATATTCACGACGATAGTCTTCGAGTGTAGTGTACTTAACGTAGAGTACGACCGTAGGCAGGTATACCGCCTAGTCCTCGGAGACCGGCTCTTTCCCACTGCCAACCCCTCTTCGTCGCTACGTCTCTCTCGCGAGAGGCTCCCGCCGAGCGGGAGCCGAATTGAAAAATTTACGACGGTGCTAAAACGTTGTTTTTGCATAACCTTTCCTCGCCAGTTCGTCGATCAGACGCGCGGGTTAGACGACAACCGAGGATCACTCGGCGATCTTCGAATGAATTATTAAAACAGCGACGAATCATGTTATACGTGGCTACAGCTACTTCGACCTGCCTGCCCCATGTAGATTTTGCCGATGGAATGGCGGCGGCCGATGGTTGGGCCAGTGTTGGCGAGGCGATTGGTCGAATCCCCAACGTTCGGCTGGCAAGTGGTTGGTTTGACAAGTTGCGGAACTCGGTAGTCAATAAATGCTTAGGCAATACATCAACTGAGTACGATCGCTCTGAGAGTTCTCGCAAGAGAAAACATGAAGTATAATCTCTTGCAGACATGTGAAGCATAAAAAAGTTTAATTCAACTTTTATAACATTAAAACCCCCTGTCGTCCTATACAAGTAACCTATAGAGGACCTATATTGAGAACCAATTATCGGCCGATCCTCTTGATCGACTTTGGGTCCAATATTGTCAAGTACTTGTCATCCAAGGCTTCCTCGATGATTGGGCCAAGCTCGCATGCCAATGTTGGCAACGTCGCTACCGAGTTTCACCCATCAATTGGCCACATCATATCACCCTACATGGGCCACGCGCTACGCTCCAAAAATACTCGCCACGTGTACCGCGGAGGCGTCAATATCGTGTTCGACATCGAGCGCGAGGCCGTACACAATGGTTCATCCCGGTGAATGGAGAGCGCGGAGGTAATGGAAAAACAAATTTGGCATTGGTAGAAAGAGATCCCTCTGGTAAGAGGACGTAGCTCGAAAGTGATTTCTATACACATCTTATTTCTCTTCATCCCGGACGTCTGTGCGATAATCGTGCAGGGAAAGAGTCCCGGAGCGTGCGGCAGGGAACCTTCCGGGCAGCTACAGGAGCCAGCTCCTTCCTCTCCGCCTCGCCAATCGCGGGGCCACGGCGGGTTTAACGAATTTGATACCAGCGTGCATGGGACCTCGGCTCATTTCCAGAGTCACCATGGTAACAATCCCCCTTCAAACAAAACCATATCCAAGAGCGGGGTTTCCGGCCGCGGCTACCGGTGGCGACCACCAACGGCGAAACTGGCGGTACCGGTTGATAGCATGCCTAATGGATGTACCTCTGTGATATAAAAGCCCGAGACCCACGTGACCGCACTCCGACCGGCCATTTGGCCGCTGGCGCAACGCGGTTTTTCACATCGTGCGTTGGCTCGCTAGTGAAGAAATACTCAGGAACGTAAGTTACTCGTAGGTTGGCGGTATCTACCTACGTGCCGACATCGTAAATTCGTGCCAAAGGAGCATTGGGGGTAAAGCGCGGCAAGCGGTTTGCAACATCTCGCGTGTATCACTCGGCAGACTTTTCTTCGAGATAAATCGTTTGTGACTCGGCGTTATAGTAAGGCCGGAATGGAAACGAAAGCTTCTATACGGAATGGCATCGCGATAGCGCGTCGACAGCCGTGATGTAACCCACCCCGAACGAGTAGTGTAGTTTACTCAGTGCTCCTCTTTTCTGCTCCACCTTCTTTGCCTCCTACCGCGCGTACAGCTTATACCGGGCGTAATATACCGCGTTGTTGAACTTAAATTTCACGCTGGATTTGATTCCGACTCAACAGTTCTCCGGAACAGAGCGGGTAACACTGACTGCGAGGCAATTCGTCGTCGATGTTGATTTCGTGAGAGACACAAAAAGCTTGGAAAAACGTTCGATCGCTGGCAATAGCGCTGCTCACGTAGCTGAAACTACGAGTTTCCGTGATCCATGACGAACAACACGAGCTCGTTCTCCGATTTACGGTCCATCGAAAGGACGGCATCTGATCCACTGATTTACTGTCATCAGAGAGAGGATCGAGTCTCGCCCAACAGCGCGGAGTGTATCTGCTCGCCGGGGGATGCACGGAGACGGAGTCGTCCCGATCCTCTTAACGTCCGAGAAGAAGTTTTTCGAATCCATATGGATTAGAGAATCCAATATATAGAGGGTCGCGACGAAGGGGCAGCGGAGCGAGGGACAAGACAAGGCGAATCGAGGGTTGGGTAGACCTTCGTCGGGGCAGTGTGGGACGACGAGAATGCAGGGAGCCGAAAGGGCAATGTAGTGCTCGGGAAAGAGGGAAGCAGGAACGGGAAGGTGAGGGGTTTGAGAATGAGAGAGGGTCTCGCCGTATAGAAGAGGGAATAACACAATTACATGTGGGGTTGATGCCGGTCCCTCCGCCGCTTCCCAACTTGCTTCCCCTCTCAAACAGTCTCCCGCTCCCTCTCTCCGTTCCTCCCCTGGCCGCCGACGTTGCCGGGGGGGTGAGAGGCTCCCAACGTTGGGTGGCAAGATTGAATATGAAAGTTTAATGCGAGCAATATCAGCGCCACTGGTTCCCTTTCTGCGCGCTAGATAGCGAACAAACGCCGCAGCGTCCAATGACTCTCAGACGTCTCGACTCTGTCTCAACCAACTCTGCTCATCCAATTCTCTACCTCGTATTTTTTTTTTTTTTTTGTTACTCGGACACTTTGTTGCTTTATGTATCTCCCGGATAGTAAATTTCGCTATCGCTTGATTGAAGCGAGGAGAACGTGATTGTTGAACACAATCATGGGGCAGGGCACGGTTTCTGCAGGACGCTGTTGATAAAATGATCGATTGACCACGGCGATCTCACGGTAGCGAAACTATCCGTGGCTCTCCAGGACGATACTTACGCTGGTCCTATTCACCAGGTGAATGCTTCAACGAAAGAACTGCACATGATAGGCAACCCTTTAAGCTCCGACTTACCGGGGATTTCCGCTCAAATTGACGATTCGGCCAACACACCAAGGAGGCGACTCGACATTACGACTGAGGTTGACTGTTTGGTGAATCGCATCCTGTAGAAACAGAGAAATCTGGAAGACACGACCTTCTGATCGCGGTCATGCGATATACTTTCCACGAGAGAAGCGCATCGTTTTATAAATAGTAATTCTCTTAAAAAAAAAAAAAAAAAAACATAAATAAAAAATGACATTACTCCATTGATTGGATTTTGATATATTTTTGGTGTAGAGCATAATTGACCGAGCGTTAATCGATCTGTCTGGAATCAGCTCCCGATTAAGGCAAGGGTAAATTGAATTATCAATTCGGCTACGGTATCGACGGCGAACGGCTATAATGAGATCATTGAATCTGCGCAATAAGGATTTCGCGTATAATCAGGAGTTAAGAAAGGACCAATTTACCGCAGTCACACGGACGCGCTCTCGCGTCCACACGCGTAGATAAAAGCGCTGCCATGATATCATGAACGGCGACGAGCTCCAACGATACACGTTTTACCAAAGACGTTTAATGACTTCGCCTCCGGGTATTTATAAAACTTTCCTCATTAATTACCGACAAGATTCAATCCCCCGCGCGTCTCTGCATCCCTTCTCCGCACCGCCATTTCCTACCTCGCCCAGACGCTCTCCTAACTCCTGGCGTGTCTCATCTTCTCCCTTTACCGGAGCGCACCGGAGTACACCGCACTCCTGCCTTTTCTCACCGTCGAGCGAGGGCGCGGTTTACCGCCTTTGTTCGGACGTCGAGAGGATGGAAATTTAACAGAAAATTAGAACGTCGTCGACGTAGTCGGCGCACAGCAGTGAAACACCGTCGGGCTCTTCGCCCTTTTTACTCAGAAATTAGTGGGGTAATTGAGAAATAAAATAACACAAGCTTTTTTCCTGCACGCCATCAATGCTCGCTCTTCTACCAGAAGCTGCCCAGCCGCGTGTGTGTTTCTTCTCGAAACAGTATGCAAGCTAATCGCTGAGCGGTAGCTGATGAACTGTCATCGTCGTTGCATGAAGGAGATTGTTCCGTGGATATTCCGCGGCTCCCGGGTGTCCGTTTCGCCTCGAAACAGTATGCAAGCTAATCGCTGAGCGGTAGCTGATGAACGGTCATCGTCGTTGCATGAAGTAGATTGTTCCGTGGATATTCCGCGGCTCCCGGGTGTCCGTTTCGCTCGGCTAAGGCTTTCAGGACTTTCAACCTCCCAATGCGACAGACCGACGTCTTAAGTAGATGCAGGTCAGCTCAACGGCGCGCTACCAAGTGCTCGGATCCTGCGGAATGGATCTTTCTCTAGAATACCGTGGTAGCAATAGCAGTACGCGTGGAAGTTGCAGCTTAGAGAGCGAAAATCCACACTGGGACGAGGCGAAACTCGCGTCAATGCACCGGCTCGGAGGCAGTAAAACGGGACGATGGCTGCGTCAAGGGAACGTTGATCCTGAGATGCTAGCAAGAGGCGAAATGACTCGTATGCGAAGGACCGTACATGTATACACGAATGTGCGAAACGTAAAACGAGACAAGAGTGGCGGAGAAGTAATGGAATGAATCCTGTAGACTAGGGTGAAAAAAAAGACCTGTTTGTGAGAGCTCATGAGGGTCCGGATTTTCGGCTCGATCGGTAGTTTCGATAACTCGCCGATTAATTGTTGCCATGATTTCGTGGTTCTGCTCTTGAATCCTATCCAAGTTTAATCTGTTATCATTAGCCTCAACTTGCAGAAACCTCTCAGCCGACTCGAATTGGCGAACATATCGTTTATGAATTTCCTCGACTGTTTTAGGCATCGGAGAAGTAATGGAATGAATCCGGTAGACTAGGGTGACAAAAAAGACCTGTTTGTGAAAGCTCATGAGGGTCCGGATTTTCGGCTCGACCGGTAGTTTCGATAACTCGCCGAGTAATTGTTGCGATGATTTCGTGGTTCTGCTCTTGAATCCTATCCAAGTTTAATCTGTTATAATGAGCCTCAACTTACAAAAACCTCTCAGCCGACTCGAATTGGCGAACATGTCGTTTATGAATTTCCTCGACTGTTGCAGGTATCGGAGAACGTCCGTACAGAACTGGCTCGGATACCGAAGGTGCCACGACAACTGACAATCCGACTACACCCTTTCCAACACCGCCGCCCACATTGACCCCAAATCATCGCCAGGCATCGCCGTTTCCGCACGAGAGTACCAACTCCAGACGGCATCACTACAGCGGCAGTGTTTCCTCGGAGAGAACGGCGCGCAACGGCAATGGTCAGTAAATCACATCGGATACGTTTCCTTCATTGAGATACCGTTTCACCGCTGATAAATTTTAATCGGATTCATCATGCGTTGGGGAGAGCTGAGCAAAACGTGGAACCTCGGAACAAAACGCTATATCTTGACCAATTCTTCGCAACTCAAAAAACTGTCTCCTCAAATGGACGACCCGGATCAGTTCCGTCCCGGATTTGCGTTTTGCTTGGTTCTCATCTAGCTGCCATTTCGCTTTGTAAACCTCTCGCGGAAATTCAATTTGCACTATCGAAGGCGTAAAACGACAATTTCGTTTTTCCGCATGCTTAAAGGCGAAGCCATTTACGCCGCCCCATCGAAGAAAACGAACTCGGGTGGCGGAACTCTCGGACGGCGCTCACGTCGGGGTCACGCCAGTGCCCTGAGCACGAGTTCCACGGCCAGCGATCGTTCCGAAACTGCGTTTCCCGACGAGCACTCGAGGATCCATCTCAACAATGGTGAGTGGTAGGCAAATAAAAAATTTAAGAAAATAAAAATATCCGCACCACGATGCACTTCGCTGCGACGCGCACACGTATGAGTAACACGCTTATGGACAACAGCGCGTTCAGCTTTTATCCCGACACACATTTTGCCTCGTGAATTCGATTAACTGATCGTATAAAATTCTGATGACCGCGTGCTAAGAACTTTGATACGTATACAGGAGGGACGAGAGCAGGCAAGCGCGCTCGGGCGAATGAACGGGTGGTCGTCGTTGACGCGAATCTCGTTTAATCCCCCCGTCGGGCTGCCACGAAGATGCGTGGAATGGCCGGCCGAGACTACGGAGAGACACGAGTAGCCAATGCTAATTCGTCCGACGTCCATTCGCAATTATAAGTTTGAATTTTCGATATAGCTCTACGGACGGGCAGCGAGCTGCCGCCCGGTAAACTGAAACCGGTGGCTGTGCAACGGGGGGTGCGAGAGTTTTCCCGACCAGCGACACCGACACGGCTCCCGCGCGTTCACCCATACGCGAAGTCCGTTCCGGTCGTCGAGGCCGACACTCCTAACGAAATTACGGATTAAAATCTCATGCGCGTTAAGTTAACGAGGCGTAGCCGCGAATATGATTAAACCTGGTAACGCATTTATCCCGAGTCATATTGAACGCTCCGAGTGTGCTCCATGGTCGGGAGCAGTTAAAACGAGTTTTAGCGCACAATGTTGCGTACCGTGCGGGAAGTTCATTCGTGTCGAACACGCCGGTCTTAATAAACTTGGATACGGTACGCGGCGGACGGTGGACCAGCACGCGGCACTCCTGCAATCACGGTCGCTTCCCTCCTTTATTCGCTAAACGAGTTTCATTGCAGGTTGACATTTTTAAAAACACCGGCTTATCGTCGATGATGAGCGCTCGCGTCGTCATTCGTAATCGCAATACAATCGAACGACATTTCGAGAATGAACTAGTTGGGAGAATTCCCGAGTTGAGAATTGTATCAGGCTGGGGTCCAGGCCAAAGTACGACCACGGGAAAGTAACATCCAGCCCAGATACGACGCATCAATATGGCCCTCATTAGGAGTGTAATGCTCACGCAAATCCGGCCTCGATCTGGCATCAGAATCCGGTCCACAGTTTTCTCACGCAAATCCGGCCTCGATCTGGCATTAGAATCCGGCAAATCGAATGAATTTCATATTGGGTTTGGATCTGGTAAATCGAATGAATTTCATATCGGGTCCGAATCCATCGATATCCAAGATAACAAATTCGGCGTTCTTTACTGCAGCCGACAACGGCCCGGTTCAGGTGGAAATCCGGCAAACATGATGTCGCCTACCTTACCAGTACCTGAACTGTAACTGATAACTGGCACATCAGGTAATAATCCGGCAAGCCTGAATAGGCCGCTAGACTCATCTTCGATGTGGCCGTGATGAAACATGTGGCAGATGGAAAAATATTCTACGTGGCATAATTCTTCATCACCATACACACTCGATGGAAATGTAATTTCTGCGGGAATTATTTTCACAGTGCGTTTCGAATGAATCGACGCGGTTGGTTTATTGGAAACCGATGGGTTTTATGTAAATGCAAATGTGCAATGTTCTCGAATAAAATCGCGATCGACTCGGAGCCTCGTAGCACGATCGCAATGAGTATCTCCGCTGGTACGCACGATCCCGCGGCACGATCTGCCTTCGCCCTCTTGTCGCTCGATCGCTCGATCCTGAAATAATCTTCCCACGGATCCACGGAATGACGAGCTCGCTCGTACATTCTGTGAATCGAGTTACGAACGCTTCGCTGAATAATTGCATTAGGAATATCTCGCGTGGCTGACCATCCGTATATATCATGCGCCGATTTATACACCCGCTGTCATGTATATAGATGGGATACTCCGCGAGAGTGCTGGGCTTTATCATTTCACTGTTCATTCCGTGTCCCAGAATGACGCGACGAATCATGCGGAACAGGTTTATTCTCCTAATTCGCCGCGAAATTTAGACGACGTCACACCAAAGGCCGCATCATACCGTCACTGCCTGTGAATTTTGCAGCGAAACTCACTGACGCGACTCGCTAAAATCCATACATATTTTATAATACTAGGGACAACGACGCGCGCTGCCGCGCGCGAGCGGAAATTTGTTAGCGCTGCAGCGCTCCGTTTGCCCAAGATCTCTAAATTAGTAATTTGATAAGGAAACTACGGATAAGGGATAAGGGATCATCTGTCCATCGATCTACTGAACTTGCGAATTGAAAGATCACCCATCTAACTACCGAACTCTCGATTTGAACGATCATCTATCCATTTACTGAACTCTCGATTTGAACATTTTCACTCATCCAACTACTGGACTTTCGATTCGTACGGTCACCCATCCATCTACTGGACTCCCTACTTGAACGGTCACCCATTCATCTACCGAACTCTCGATCTGAATGGTCACCTATCCATCTATTGAACTTTCGATTTGAACATTCAGCCATGCAACTACCGAACTCTCGATTTGTACGGTCACCCATCCAACTACTAAAGTCTCAGTTTGAACGGTCAACCATCCATCTATTGAAATATCGAATTGAAAGGTCACCCATCCAACTACGGAACTGTAGTCCATCTATGGAACTCGCGATTTGAACATTCTCCTATTCACCTACTGAACTATCGATTTGAACCGTCACCTATCCATCTATTGAACTCTCAATTTGAACATTCACCCATCCAACTTTGGAACTCTTGATTTGAACGGTCACCCATCGAACTACCGAACTTTCGAATTGATCGGTCACCCATCCGACTACTAAACTTTCGGTTTGAACACTCATCCATCCATATACTGAACTTTCATTTTGAACGTTCGCCCATCAACCTATCGAACTCTCAATTTGAACGGTCACCCATCCGACTACTAAACTGTTGGTTTGAACGGTCACCCATCCATCTATCGAACTCTTGAATTGAAAGGTTACGCATCCAACTAATAAACTGTTGCTTTGAACGGTCATCCATCCATGTACCGAACTCTCATTTTTTGAACGTTAATGAAATCGTCATTTTTTGAACGTTAATGAAATCGTCATTTTTTGAACGTTAATGAAATCGTCATTTATTGAACGTTAATGAAATCGTCATTTTTTGAACGTTAAGAATTTTTTCGTTAAAAAAATCGGTCAACTTGTATTTTTTTCGAAATTTTAAAAATTGACCATTTTCAGCATAGGGAATCCTGTGTTAAATTTCGCGAAACGGCACTTTTTTTCAAAAAATTTCGAGATATCGAATTAAAACCTTCGCCATTATTTTCAAGTGGCATATTTACCAACCGATTTCATTAACGAAAAAATTCTAAAAAATTTTTTTGTAAAAATACCATTTTTGTCGAAAAATGGTAAGGGTTTTTCGACAAAAATGGTATTTTTACAAAAAAATTTTTTAGAATTTTTTCGTTAATGAAATCGGTTGGTAAATATGCCACTTGAAAACAATGGCGGAGGTTTTAATTCGATATCTCGAAATTTTTTGAAAAAAAGTGCCGTTTCGCAAAATTTAACACAGGATTCCCTATGCTGAAAATGGTCAATTTTCAAAATTTCGAAAAAATTACAAGTAGCGTGTGTTTTGAGCCGGAAATGGGCCACTTGCAGCCAATGGAGGTGGTAAAAAATCGATATCTCGAAAAAAAATATTTGGCCATTTTAAAAGTGGAAAAATAAGAAGGGGGTACCCTTACCATTTTTCGACAAAAATGGTATTTTTACAAAAAAATTTTTTAGAATTTTTTCGTTAATGAAATCGGTTGGTAAATATGCCACTTGAAAACAATGGCGGAGGTTTTAATTCGATATCTCGAAATTTTTTGAAAAAAAGTGCCGTTTCGCGAAATTTAACACAGAATTCCCTATGCTGAAAATGGTCAATTTTCAAAATTTCGAAAAAATTACAAGTAGCGTGTGTTTTGAGCCGGAAATGGGCCACTTGAAGCCAATGGAGGTGGTAAAAAATCGATATCTCGAAAAAAAATATTTGGCCATTTTAAAAGTGGAAAAATGAGAAGGGGGTACCCTTACCATTTTTCGACAAAAATGGTATTTTTACAAAAAAATTTTTTAGAATTTTTTCGTTAGTGAAATCGGTTGGTAAATATGCCACTTGAAAACAATGGCGGAGGTTTTAATTCGATATCTCGAAATTTTTTGAAAAAAAGTGCCGTTTCGCAAAATTTAACACAGGATTCCCTATGCTGAAAATGGTCAATTTTCAAAATTTCGAAAAAATTACAAGTAGCGTGTGTTTTGAGCCGGAAATGGGCCACTTGAAGCCAATGGAGGTGGTAAAAAATCGATATCTCGAAAAAAAATATTTGGCCATTTGAAAAGTGGAAAAATGAGAAGGGGGTACCCTTACCATTTTTCGACAAAAATGGTATTTTTACAAAAAAATTTTTTAGAATTTTTTCGTTAGTGAAATCGGTTGGTAAATATGCCACTTGAAAACAATGGCGGAGGTTTTAATTCGATATCTCGAAATTTTTTGAAAAAAAGTGCCGTTTCACAAAATTTAACACAGGATTCCCTATGCTGAAAATGGTCAATTTTCAAAATTTCGAAAAAATTACAAGTAGCGTGTGTTTTGAGCCGGAAATGGGCCACTTGAAGCCAATGGAGGTGGTAAAAAATCGATATCTCGAAAAAAAATATTTGGCCATTTTAAAAGTGGAAAAATGAGAAGGGGGTACCCTTACCATTTTTCGACAAAAATGGTATTTTTACAAAAAAATTTTTTAGAATTTTTTCGTTAATGAAATCGGTTGGTAAATATGCCACTTGAAAACAATGGCGGAGGTTTTAATTCGATATCTCGAAATTTTTTGAAAAAAAGTGCCGTTTCGCAAAATTTAACACAGGATTCCCTATGCTGAAAATGGTCAATTTTCAAAATTTCGAAAAAATTACAAGTAGCGTGTGTTTTGAGCCGGAAATGGGCCACTTGAAGCCAATGGAGGTGGTAAAAAATCGATATCTCGAAAAAAAATATTTGGCCATTTTAAAAGTGGAAAAATGAGAAGGGGGTACCCTTACCATTTTTCGACAAAAATGGTATTTTTACAAAAAAAATTTTTAGAATTTTTTCGTTAATGAAATCGGTTGGTAAATATGCCACTTGAAAACAATGGCGGAGGTTTTAATTCGATATCTCGAAATTTTTTGAAAAAAGTGCCGTTTCGCAAAATTTAACACAGGATTCCCTATGCTGAAAATGGTCAATTTTCAAAATTTCGAAAAAATTACAAGTAGCGTGTGTTTTGAGCCGGAAATGGGCCACTTGAAGCCAATGGAGGTGGTAAAAAATCGATATCTCGAAAAAAAATATTTGGCCATTTTAAAAGTGGAAAAATGAGAAGGGGGTACCCTTACCATTTTTCGACAAAAATGGTATTTTTACAAAAAAATTTTTTAGAATTTTTTCGTTAATGAAATCGGTTGGTAAATATGCCACTTGAAAACAATGGCGGAGGTTTTAATTCGATATCTCGAAATTTTTTGAAAAAAAGTGCCGTTTCGCAAAATTTAACACAGGATTCCCTATGCTGAAAATGGTCAATTTTCAAAATTTCGAAAAAATTACAAGTAGCGTGTGTTTTGAGCCGGAAATGGGCCACTTGAAGCCAATGGAGGTGGTAAAAAATCGATATCTCGAAAAAAAATATTTGGCCATTTTAAAAGTGGAAAAATGAGAAGGGGGTACCCTTACCATTTTTCGACAAAAATGGTATTTTTACAAAAAAATTTTTTAGAATTTTTTCGTTAATGAAATCGGTTGGTAAATATGCCACTTGAAAACAATGGCGGAGGTTTTAATTCGATATCTCGAAATTTTTTGAAAAAAAGTGCCGTTTCGCAAAATTTAACACAGGATTCCCTATGCTGAAAATGGTCAATTTTCAAAATTTCGAAAAAATTACAAGTAGCGTGTGTTTTGAGCCGGAAATGGGCCACTTGAAGCCAATGGAGGTGGTAAAAAATCGATATCTCGAAAAAAAATATTTGGCCATTTTAAAAGTGGAAAAATGAGAAGGGGGTACCCTTACCATTTTTCGACAAAAATGGTATTTTTACAAAAAAAATTTTTAGAATTTTTTCGTTAATGAAATCGGTTGGTAAATATGCCACTTGAAAACAATGGCGGAGGTTTTAATTCGATATCTCGAAATTTTTTGAAAAAAGTGCCGTTTCGCAAAATTTAACACAGGATTCCCTATGCTGAAAATGGTCAATTTTCAAAATTTCGAAAAAATTACAAGTAGCGTGTGTTTTGAGCCGGAAATGGGCCACTTGAAGCCAATGGAGGTGGTAAAAAATCGATATCTCGAAAAAAAATATTTGGCCATTTTGAAAGTCGCAAAATGGTAAGGGTACCCCCTTCTCATTTTTCCACTTTTAAAATGGCCAAATATTTTTTTTCGAGATATCGATTTTTTACCACCTCCATTGGCTTCAAGTGGCCCATTTCCGGCTCAAAACACACGCTACTTGTAATTTTTTCGAAATTTTGAAAATTGACCATTTTCAGCATAGGGAATCCTGTGTTAAATTTTGCGAAACGGCACTTTTTTTCAAAAAATTTCGAGATATCGAATTAAAACCTCCGCCATTGTTTTCAAGTGGCATATTTACCAACCGATTTCATTAACGAAAAAATTCTAAAAAATTTTTTTGTAAAAATACCATTTTTGTCGAAAAATGGTAAGGGTACCCCCTTCTCATTTTTCCACTTTTAAAATGGCCAAATATTTTTTTTCGAGATATCGATTTTTTACCACCTCCATTGGCTTCAAGTGGCCCATTTCCGGCTCAAAACACACGCTACTTGTAATTTTTTCGAAATTTTGAAAATTGACCATTTTCAGCATAGGGAATCCTGTGTTAAATTTTGTGAAACGGCACTTTTTTTCAAAAAATTTCGAGATATCGAATTAAAACCTCCGCCATTGTTTTCAAGTGGCATATTTACCAACCGATTTCACTAACGAAAAAATTCTAAAAAATTTTTTTGTAAAAATACCATTTTTGTCGAAAAATGGTAAGGGTACCCCCTTCTCATTTTTCCACTTTTAAAATGGCCAAATATTTTTTTTCGAGATATCGATTTTTTACCACCTCCATTGGCTTCAAGTGGCCCATTTCCGGCTCAAAACACACGCTACTTGTAATTTTTTCGAAATTTTGAAAATTGACCATTTTCAGCATAGGGAATCCTGTGTTAAATTTTGCGAAACGGCACCTTTTTTCAAAAAATTTCGAGATATCGAATTAAAACCTCCGCCATTGTTTTCAAGTGGCATATTTACCAACCGATTTCATTAACGAAAAAATTCTAAAAAATTTTTTTGTAAAAATACCATTTTTGTCGAAAAATGGTAAGGGTACCCCCTTCTCATTTTTCCACTTTTAAAATGGCCAAATATTTTTTTTCGAGATATCGATTTTTTACCACCTCCATTGGCTTCAAGTGGCCCATTTCCGGCTCAAAACACACGCTACTTGTAATTTTTTCGAAATTTTGAAAATTGACCATTTTCAGCATAGGGAATCCTGTGTTAAATTTTGCGAAACGGCACTTTTTTTCAAAAAATTTCGAGATATCGAATTAAAACCTTCGCCATTGTTTTCAAGTGGCATATTTACCAACCGATTTCATTAACGAAAAAATTCTAAAAAATTTTTTTGTTAAAATACCATTTTTGTCGAAAAATGGTAAGGGTACCCCCTTCTCATTTTTCCACTTTTAAAATGGCCAAATATTTTTTTTCGAGATATCGATTTTTTACCACCTCCATTGGCTTCAAGTGGCCCATTTCCGGCTCAAAACACACGCTACTTGTAATTTTTTCGAAATTTTGAAAATTGACCATTTTCAGCATAGGGAATTCTGTGTTAAATTTCGCGAAACGGCACTTTTTTTCAAAAAATTTCGAGATATCGAATTAAAACCTTCGCCATTGTTTTCAAGTGGCATATTTACCAACCGATTTCATTAACGAAAAAATTCTAAAAAAATTTTTTGTAAAAATACCATTTTTGTCGAAAAATGGCATTTTTTCAAAAAAATTTTTTAGAATTTTTTCGTTAATGAAATCGGTTGGTAAATATGCCACTTGAAAACAATGGCGGAGGTTTTAATTCGATATCTCGAAATTTTTTGAAAAAAAGTGCCGTTTCGCAAAATTTAACACAGGATTCCCTATGCTGAAAATGGTCAATTTTCAAAATTTCGAAAAAATTACAAGTAGCGTGTGTTTTGAGCCGGAAATGGGCCACTTGAAGCCAATGGAGGTGGTAAAAAATCGATATCTCGAAAAAAAATATTTGGCCATTTTAAAAGTGAAAAAATGAGAAGGGGGTACCCTTACCATTTTTCGACAAAAATGGTATTTTTACAAAAAAATTTTTTAGAATTTTTTCGTTAATGAAATCGGTTGGTAAATATGCCACTTGAAAACAATGGCGGAGGTTTTAATTCGATATCTCGAAATTTTTTGAAAAAAAGTGCTGTTTCGCAAAATTTAACACAGGATTCCCTATGCTGAAAATGGTCAATTTTCAAAATTTCGAAAAAATTACAAGTAGCGTGTGTTTTGAGCCGGAAATGGGCCACTTGAAGCCAATGGAGGTGGTAAAAAATCGATATCTCGAAAAAAAATATTTGGCCATTTTAAAAGTGGAAAAATGAGAAGGGGGTACCCTTACCATTTTTCGACAAAAATGGTATTTTTACAAAAAAATTTTTTAGAATTTTTTCGTTAATGAAATCGGTTGGTAAATATGCCACTTGAAAACAATGGCGGAGGTTTTAATTCGATATCTCGAAATTTTTTGAAAAAAAGTGCCGTTTCGCAAAATTTAACACAGGATTCCCTATGCTGAAAATGGTCAATTTTCAAAATTTCGAAAAAATTACAAGTAGCGTGTGTTTTGAGCCGGAAATGGGCCACTTGAAGCCAATGGAGGTGGTAAAAAATCGATATCTCGAAAAAAAATATTTGGCCATTTTAAAAGTGGAAAAATGAGAAGGGGGTACCCTTACCATTTTTCGACAAAAATGGTATTTTTACAAAAAAATTTTTTAGAATTTTTTCGTTAATGAAATCGGTTGGTAAATATGCCACTTGAAAACAATGGCGGAGGTTTTAATTCGATATCTCGAAATTTTTTGAAAAAAAGTGCCGTTTCGCAAAATTTAACACAGGATTCCCTATGCTGAAAATGGTCAATTTTCAAAATTTCGAAAAAATTACAAGTAGCGTGTGTTTTGAGCCGGAAATGGGCCACTTGAAGCCAATGGAGGTGGTAAAAAATCGATATCTCGAAAAAAAATATTTGGCCATTTTAAAAGTGGAAAAATGAGAAGGGGGTACCCTTACCATTTTTCGACAAAAATGGTATTTTTACAAAAAAATTTTTTAGAATTTTTTCGTTAATGAAATCGGTTGGTAAATATGCCACTTGAAAACAATGGCGGAGGTTTTAATTCGATATCTCGAAATTTTTTGAAAAAAAGTGCCGTTTCGCAAAATTTAACACAGGATTCCCTATGCTGAAAATGGTCAATTTTCAAAATTTCGAAAAAATTACAAGTAGCGTGTGTTTTGAGCCGGAAATGGGCCACTTGAAGCCAATGGAGGTGGTAAAAAATCGATATCTCGAAAAAAAATATTTGGCCATTTTAAAAGTGGAAAAATGAGAAGGGGGTACCCTTACCATTTTTCGACAAAAATGGTATTTTTACAAAAAAATTTTTTAGAATTTTTTCGTTAATGAAATCGGTTGGTAAATATGCCACTTGAAAACAATGGCGAAGGTTTTAATTCGATATCTCGAAATTTTTTGAAAAAAAGTGCCGTTTCGCAAAATTTAACACAGGATTCTCTATGCTGAAAATGGTCAATTTTCAAAATTTCGAAAAAATTACAAGTAGCGTGTGTTTTGAGCCGGAAATGGGCCACTTGAAGCCAATGGAGGTGGTAAAAAATCGATATCTCGAAAAAAAATATTTGGCCATTTTAAAAGTGGAAAAATGAGAAGGGGGTACCCTTACCATTTTTCGACAAAAATGGTATTTTTACAAAAAAATTTTTTAGAATTTTTTCGTTAATGAAATCGGTTGGTAAATATGCCACTTGAAAACAATGGCGGAGGTTTTAATTCGATATCTCGAAATTTTTTGAAAAAAAGTGCCGTTTCGCAAAATTTAACACAGGATTCCCTATGCTGAAAATGGTCAATTTTCAAAATTTCGAAAAAATTACAAGTAGCGTGTGTTTTGAGCCGGAAATGGGCCACTTGAAGCCAATGGAGGTGGTAAAAAATCGATATCTCGAAAAAAAATATTTGGCCATTTTAAAAGTGGAAAAATGAGAAGGGGGTACCCTTACCATTTTTCGACAAAAATGGTATTTTTACAAAAAAATTTTTTAGAATTTTTTCGTTAATGAAATCGGTTGGTAAATATGCCACTTGAAAACAATGGCGGAGGTTTTAATTCGATATCTCGAAATTTTTTGAAAAAAAGTGCCGTTTCGCAAAATTTAACACAGGATTCCCTATGCTGAAAATGGTCAATTTTCAAAATTTCGAAAAAATTACAAGTAGCGTGTGTTTTGAGCCGGAAATGGGCCACTTGAAGCCAATGGAGGTGGTAAAAAATCGATATCTCGAAAAAAAATATTTGGCCATTTTAAAAGTGGAAAAATGAGAAGGGGGTACCCTTACCATTTTTCGACAAAAATGGTATTTTTACAAAAAAATTTTTTAGAATTTTTTCGTTAATGAAATCGGTTGGTAAATATGCCACTTGAAAACAATGGCGAAGGTTTTAATTCGATATCTCGAAATTTTTTGAAAAAAAGTGCCGTTTCGCAAAATTTAACACAGGATTCTCTATGCTGAAAATGGTCAATTTTCAAAATTTCGAAAAAATTACAAGTAGCGTGTGTTTTGAGCCGGAAATGGGCCACTTGAAGCCAATGGAGGTGGTAAAAAATCGATATCTCGAAAAAAAATATTTGGCCATTTTAAAAGTGGAAAAATGAGAAGGGGGTACCCTTACCATTTTTCGACAAAAATGGTATTTTTACAAAAAAATTTTTTAGAATTTTTTCGTTAATGAAATCGGTTGGTAAATATGCCACTTGAAAACAATGGCGAAGGTTTTAATTCGATTTCTCGAAATTTTTTGAAAAAAAGTGCCGTTTCGCGAAATTTAACACAGGATTCCCTATGCTAAAAATGGTCAATTTTTTAAATTTCGAAAAAATTACAAGGAGCGTGTGTTTTGAGCCGGAAATGGGCCACTTGAAGCCAATGGAGGTGGTAAAAAATCGATATCTCGAAAAAAAATGTTTGGCCATTTTGAAAGTGGAAAAATGGTAAGGGTACCCCCTTCTCATTTTTCCACTTTCGAAATGATCGAACGAAAATTACGGATTATTCTCTGAAAAAACTGAAGGGATATTTACTTTTTCGAAAATTAGCACGAACCAATTAATATTTTTGCAAATCCATCGCAATTAATGTTTGTCTACCTTGAGAACATCTGCTGCAATACAATTGACCACCACTATAATCAACAGATGCGTAAAATGTTGTGTAAACGACTTTCAAAATGTATCTCTCATAAAAAATCACTGAATGCTTGCATCCACGGATCGGCACAGCCAATTCAGTGATTGGATCATATAACAAAAAAAAAAAAAAAAAAAAAAATGAAAGAAGGACAGACGAGGGCATCATCGTACGTGATACTGATCGAGCCCAGCGAAACCGGAAACTGTTTCAAAAACATGAAAAAAAAAACCTCGATTCACGAATATTTTCGCGGTGTTCGTGGAAAGCTCAACCGGATGCATCAACAAAGAGTCGGAGGGTAACTTTGGTGCGCCCGAGGCGAATAGTTCAGTGTGTCCATGCTGCGGTGTTGCCCGTGTGCACGCCGTCTGCTCGCGTGTGCGCGTGTGCACACACATGTATATCATTCACTTCGCTTTATACACACATGCGCAAGACACATCGTGTCCGCACGGTGAATTCGTTTGGAAACCGCAATGTCTGGCAGTGACTTCGCGGCAGAAGCTGTATTAAACCGGTCAGCTTCGCCGAGTCACGTCGCTTGTACATGCATGCTCACTCCAGAGTTATTTCAGGTACAGTACCTCCGAGACCTCCCCATTCCCCCACGGGTAACAATGGAGTAATCGGCAAACTACCTTACGCAGTGGCTCATTAAATAACCAAGGACTTTCTGTTTCCGGAGTTAGGTCCATTGTGTTGCAAGCGTGCGCGCGCGCTGTTCCCAGAGCTCGCGAGGGCCCGGCGAGATGCGGCTAGGTGAGCTCGGTTTTGAAGGTGTGTGCGTCGTGAGAGGGACGGGCTATGTACGAGACGGTGAGGAGTTTGCCCGGTTGTGCAGTACGGTCTCTCGACCTAGTGCTTCTCAACGCAGCGCGGTACAGAAACGAGCATTTACCACCGTGGCCATTATCCTGCCCTCTCGGTCTCGCTGCCGGTCCGGGCCGTCAAACTCGGTCGCTTCTCACCGTCGTCGTTCACCGTCGCACCGTTCGCTCGGCATATAACTGTGTATAAACCGACGAGTCGGGGTAAGGCGAGAAAGCTTTCGGAACGCCGCGTTCGCGGAGCTCGTCTCCGCCGCCGCGGCGAGCCGAGTGTGGAGTAACCGAGTTAACAGTTGCCCGAGCGGCCGGGCTAGTTAGTCGAGGTCACTGCCGAAGTTAACGGACCCTCGGCTGCTATATTGTTTTCGGAACGCCGAGAGTATTTAGGCCTTCCACTCGGAGCTTTCGCGGGGGATTCACCGTGGAGTTACCGGGTACGGCGCATGCTGCCCATTCTCTCCTACCAATCTCGCGCGGTTGTTCGCAGTGGCAACCGGTTGACAAAGCCGTGTAGCTTCTGACGAGGAGCACGAAGAACCCGGTCACCTCGTCCTCGGACGGCCGCATCGTCACCGCATCGCCCGCCCCGGGGTAACGCAGTTTTCCGACCGCGAGATGAGAAAGTAGAGTGTAGATAGTAACTCGCCAAACCACCGGAGGCTTTGGGTCTCTCTATCCCCTTCGATGTGGCCGTTTTCTAGAGCTCGGCTTTCGGCGTCATCGCCCAAAGTGAGCCCCGGCATCGGGAGCCCAATGGTATTACCCCGGTGGATGGTAGTTACGTCCGACCGGGACGGCAAGCGAGCCTGTCCGGAGCTCACCTAACTTTTTAATGAACTCGTCGGGAGATCTTGTTTCGCGGTCGCTGATACTCCATCGAGGCTGCCCCGGCTTCGAGCAACGGTGTACGCATTTTTGTTCCGCTATCATTCTCGATGTAGATACCGCGGTACATAATGCAGCCTCATCTTTCCCTCACCGCCCTCCACACACGGGCCAGACATGGCTCACCAATTATTCGTCGACTCCCCGGTTGGGCGCGCGGAGGCGAAAGAGAGAAAGCTGAATTATAGCTGCGCGAGATGGCACGATGGTGCGGGAGAGAAGTGCCGGGAATATCCGGGCAAAGGCGGCGGAGCTTTGCGGAGAACCCTTCGAGAGTTCTGCCCGGTGGGGGAACGCTGAAAATCCACGGTAACCCTGAATATTTCATTGTCGGAAAGGCAAACCGAGGAAGAGCGGGCGAGGCTTGGAGTTTCAGAATCAGCATCAGTGACTGAGAATACCAGCTGAATTTCACCGTCTCTCGATTACCCCTTTGTCCGAACATGAGCCGAAAGCTAGCTAACCCAAATATCTTCCTCCTTAGGCTGGAAGCCTCGGAGCTTTGCGAGTGACACGGGGTACCGCGGTGCGGGCGGGGGTGCGCGAGGGGGGTTAGCTCGCGAGGGGTGTCTCGTTGAAATTAACAGGATCCGGCTGGTATCGGCGAGGGCGAAAGGGAGATGGCCTGAGAGTGGTCGGTAATTCGCGTCCGAATATCCGATGGGATATTGCGCTAGTCGGAATGTCCCTGCGGTCTAATGGCGGGATGTCGAGGCATCTATTAGCAAATGGTTCCCAACGGTCAGAGTTTACCCGCCGCGTTAACCCGTCCCGCTTGCTAGCTTAGCTGACTAGTCCCCCGCTCTACCTACGATCTCTCGCTGGATGTATCCAGCGGCTCGGGCTCGCTCTCGGCTCTGGCTCGACGACGATGATCCCGATGGTAGCTCCGGGGTGGCCTGTATTCGCCGCACACCGAGTAACACCGCCGACTCGTCCCGTTTCCAACGGATCTGCTCTGCTTTGCCGTCGGAACTGCAGCGGACGAGGGCTCGTCTTATCTGCGGCACGAAGTCGGACGAACATCCCGACGTTTCGAGAAACGTGAGGCTATCGGAATTAGCGTCGGATGCATATTGAATCGGAAACCATGATCGCGCACCAACGCCTACCTTCGCTCGAATATCCATCGACATCGTCGACTCTGTAGTCTGGGAGCAGTCCGGAATGTCCGACGAGATTGCCGAGTTCTCCTATGTCAAAAATAGTAGCGTTTATTGTTCGTTGACGATTTACGTTACTGTTGTACGAGAGGTCAACAAATATTATCTTTAAGTTATTTGGGATCGTTGCACAAATTAAGAGTGAAACTCAAGTTTGTGTTATACAAACTAAATAACAAGGTTATTCAAAAGAAATATAATTCATTCGATCGTTCTCAATATTTCTTGTTACATTCGTCGATTTCTTGGAACATGAGCCTAACTCTGAGACCAACCACTCTGTACTTCAGTCGAGTTCAGACTGTCGATTTCCCGATCGCGATCCGCGAGGTGCAAATTGATACGTCTGCAATTTTGTTTTACTGCCTATACTTAGTCATCGAGAATCTGCCATTGTCCGATTCTCGCTCCGCAGTATTGGTCTCCGCAATATCGAGTTTATTAACCGGGCATCGTCTGATGCTCACTCGGCTCGGTGGATTTGCCAGTAAGTATTTCCCAATTTACTTGATGCATTTATTCTGCAACATTACCAAGAACAGCCATTAACTCTCACTCTTCTCGTGGCGCCTTCCGAGCTCATCTATGTAGTTGTAATGTAGAGAGTGGAGAGAGGGAAAAAAGGCTTAGCGCCCGTTATACGAGCCGGTGGCTCAATCGCTAACTGGATTCAATTCCTACATTCGCCGCACAGCGAGTAACACCGCCGACTCGTCCCGTTTGCAACGAACCGGCTCTGCTTTGGCGTCGGAACTGCAGCGGACGAGAGTTCGTCTTATCTGCAGCCGAAGTCGGACGAACATCCCGACGTTTCGAGAAACGCGCGGCTATCGGAATTAGCGTCGTATCCCGGCGGATGCATACTGAATCGGAAACCCCGATCGCTCACTGCCACTACCTTCGAAAATCCAGCGACATGGTCGACTGTGTAGGGAGCACTTCAGAATGTCCGAGGAGATTGCCAAGTGATTCTGTGCGAAAAATACTGGCGTTGATTGTTCGTTGACGATTTACGTTACCAACAATAGTCATTATCTTCGGGTCTCTTCGAGGCTGTCACATTCGGTCTTCTCGTGACGACTCCCGAGCAAATCTATATAGTTGTAACGGTGATAGTGGAGGGAGAGGAAAAAAGGCTTAACGCCCGTTATACGAGCCGGTGGCTCAATCGCTAACTGGATTCACTTCCGATAAAGGGTACACGCTCCACGTGAACGACGAAATTACGAGTTTGGACTATCGGTGGGCCGTTTTTCCTATCGGAGGGGAGGGAAGAGCCGATCGAAGGGTGGCACGATAGGGTGATTTGCACCGATGCCGTTGTAAATTCAAGCCCCGGACGCTCGAACGGTACATCGATAGCGGGACTGGCATTAAAATATATTGTTGTAGAAAAAAAAAAAAATTGTAGATATATAGTAGACCGGAGGTCGGAGCTCTCGGAGGCTATGGAAGATGAATCGGTTGGGACGAATCGTCGACCTTTTCTCTCTTTTGCCATCGTATTGCCAGCAATCGGTAGATCAATGAACCGCGGGCCATTTTTGTAGGGCAGATAGAGCTATACGTAAATCCGACGGCGTTTCGAGATGTTAAAGATGTATGTTCCGAATACGCCAAACTTTGCGCGTATTTGAAACGTTGCGATAATACTGGAAATAATCCGGTATTATCATTTGTAAGCGAAAGAGTCTTACACAGTAAATTGGGCACAAACGTTTCTTGTCCTTTAATGTCCAGAATTCTTTTGTAGTTAACTTTACAGAAATGTCTATTTATTTATTTATTTTATTGGCGGGACGAGTCATTTTACATTTACAATTTTTACAGTTCAGATAACAATATACATATGAACCAAAATATAGCATGTGTAAACATGGTAACATCGCAATATATAAAATATATTATTTTTCTTTTTTATAACATTTTTGTTGCTAGAACGTAACAAGGAATGAAAGGCCACGGCCGACAATCGAAATTAAACAAAGCCATTTTATAACTCGTATCTCAGAACCCATGGTCTAAGCTCCTCGTTGTAGACCGTTAATTTTACAGAAAGGTTTATTAATTTTACAAATATTTTCAGTACAATTAACAAGAAAACAATTGTTGACGTTTGTGAACAAAAAAAGTTTGTTAAAAGGTCAAACCTTTCTTACGGTGCAATGAACAAACTTTGCTCTCGCAATTGGTCACCAAAAAGTTTGAGCCTCTATTTTCTTGTTCCGAAGGAAAATTCGACTTCAGTGAAAGGAACAACTACCCGAAATCACCCTTAATAAAATCCTGATAATAAAATATTCTGCCGATTTTTTTTTTTCACACAAGTTGCGCAGTGGTCCATCTTGCATATTTTCGGATGCTTGGCAACACGGACCAAAAGAATCGCCAATAAGGATCAACAATGATCATGAAAGGTGCACTTTTTCTCAACCCAGGACGACATTTGTCCGCCCATAATCAACGCGCAATGGTTTGCGTGTCTCAGAGCCTCACAGACGTGAAATCCACTAGGCGGAGTCCGAAGCGAACAGTCGCGGAGTTGCGACAAATAGATCCGTCAACCTGAGAGTGCGATTAACCGAATCAGCGTCACTCGAGCCGCTTTTTTCCGAGAAAACCCCGGAGAAGCTCGCTCGCAACGTCGGACCATGCGCCAGCCGTGCTTCCCTGAACACAATCGTCAGTCGATTCACCGTATGAAATAATTCGTATTTACATGAATATGTATAGCAGTGCGCGGGTCGGACGAAGTGGCGGAGGCGCTGGTCCATTAAATCGAATTACCGATGCGGACGGCTAACCGCATCAAATCACTGTCGGCCACCTTCCTCTCCGCGCGGTGAAACCCCCCCCGCCGCCCGTTACGCCCGATGTCTGACTAATACTGTCTCGTTCTACTGGTACCTTCTCCGCTCTCTCCCGGCCCGATTCTCCCGCTCTCCCTCCCCACCGGCCGATTCCCTCCTCCGACCACGACACTCCGCGTTATGGGGTACCGAGGATCACCGTGCTGCGACACCCTGACTGCGCGGAGACGACATTCTGCTAACTCGACGTCCGGAGAATCAGCCAGGCCAATCCCCGATGAGGGATACCCAAGCTCGTCGAGCCTCTGGGTGTCAGCGACGTGCCATCGTAACCCATAATTGGCTCCGCGATTGGCCTCGCAATGCACCGACAATCTCTACCCCTTCCCCCTTCCCCCGCCCCTTGAAACCCTTCCCCGATACCACGGACTGTTACATCTAATTAGATAAATGTCATCGTCGAACGACGGGAGCGTGCATTAGTTACAGGTGTACAAATCCACGAAGGCGATATCTGCGGACGGATGTCGGTGTCGTCCGACGAAGTCCACCGCACCGTCGACGGGGCATTCTCGCTCGATCGCTTATCCGGACATTCGCGACGATAAGGCGCGGGTGGAAATTAACGGGAGAATTATCGATAGATAGTTAGACATTATGTATAGACTGTACAAAAAATTTTTATGGAATTTAATGTACAGTCAATTTAATAGTTTTTATGCAGAAATGGTTAAATTTCATGCACAATTCAGTGCATTAAAAACATTGGAAATGCTTTATTTTTAATAATTTGCTTTAAGCTCGATGAAAAAGTGTATTTCCTTTTCATCACGTTTGTACATTAAATTTACAATTTTTTTTTACAGTGTAATATATATATATATATATATAAAATATTATACTTTCGATCTATGAAATCCAAGATGAGTCTAGTCTTAATAAAACATTTGTATTAAATCGTGGGTAGGTTGGGCAAGC
Organism: Exephanes ischioxanthus; assembly: GCA_958510785.1. Classification (NCBI taxonomy): domain Eukaryota; kingdom Metazoa; phylum Arthropoda; class Insecta; order Hymenoptera; family Ichneumonidae; genus Exephanes; species Exephanes ischioxanthus. The sequence goes on from OY294025.1 coordinate 3,636,820, forward strand.
GAATAATAAGCTTCGAAAAGTGTGCAAGTCAGGCATATAAAAGCAATGATTTACGTCAATACCAAGTTTCACCGAGTACAACAAAATTTTGCGATTCGAGAGCATTTCCACGAATTCATTGCGAACGCCGACTATTCTAATCATATAACAAAAAAATTATTTATCGCAATAAAAAAATAAATTAATACATTTGAAGATCGTTTTTCTTTTGCTAGATCGTTACGACTAAACCCTTCGCCCAATACCAAGTTCATATCCAATGAGATAAGTGTCATCGTCCACCATTGTCAGCGCGCAGTAGTCACAGCTGTACAAATGCACGAAGGCGATACGCATCTAGGGACGGACGTCGGTCTCGTCGGACGAAGTTCCGCGCACCGTCGACGCTGCGTCCGTTGATCGCTTATCCGGCCATCCTCGACGATAACGCTCTGGTGGAAATTAACGGGCTTCGAATTATCGATAGATAATTTCGCCCGGGATGCCCATTGAACGTTGTCGAGTTCGTTAACTCCGCTGATGGGACCTCACTGGATTTTCTCCGAATGTTGCGCTAAAGCCGCCACCCCCCCTGGCGAAGCTGATTTGTCGCGTTGCAAAAAGGGGATTATCATGCGGACGATACGAATATGATCGTGCTCGCGCGGATTCACCCGCGGCTGAACGGCTCAATAACATAATTTTCTATTCGCCTGATAATAAACGCGAGCGGTTCGGCCGTGTCGAACCTAACCGATTACGCATTACACGTGCAACCCTACGGCCCGACTTCCTCTCCCCTCCCCATCCCCCCCCCCCACCCCTCCCCCATCATCTCTCCATAGGCGAAAAGCGCTTGGCAAATTGTTCAATAACTGTAACGAATGTATATTTCGATGGTGTATAAAGTTGCCGGAGATATGCGGAGAGCGGTCGGGTGGTGGGGTGGGGGTGGGTTGGGGTTGGGCGAGGCTGGGTACCAGCGAGGAAAGTACACGCGGCTGCTGCGGATGACAGAAATGCATTGCCGGACGGGCAAGCGGGCTGGCGAACGCTTTTCGAGCACCGCCGCCGCGGTACGATTTAATTAAACTATTATTATTACGACGGATATTGAGCGGGTTAAGCTACGGTAAACGCCCCGGCTATGTGCCTTCTCGCTTTACCGCTCTGTATATCACTGGTCGCTACCTTTCGAAAGCGGTTATTCGGGAGGAGTCCTGATTGGAGGCGAAACGAGCGACTGTGACTGGTTGTGATTCTTCACGCTCTGGAGCTTCCGTTTAGCTTGGTTTACCTAAAACTGTAATTATCAATAATCTGAAACCGGAAGTGCTCCGACTGAATTCTGAGGGTTGTTCGCTTTGATCAGTTCTACCGGCTTAGTCTGGACTGCAGGCAAGCTAGCAGGCATTCACCGGCATACATTTCTGAAATTTTTGCTGTTATTTGTGCCGGACATGCAAAACGGATGGTGCTTCATTGCGTTTTTTTGGAAATAAGTGCCTGCTGTTTTTTTTTTTTAAGCGGAGTTGGTTTTGTGGAAAATTGTGGATTTAGTTTTGTTGAGTTTACCGAAAACTAATTATCGATCATCCGCAACCGGAAGTGCTCCGATTGAATTCTGAGGGTATTTCGCTTTGATCAATCCTACACTGTAAAAAAAATTATTTTCAAAATTAATGAACGGTACTGGAAGTTTCTTTACATAAACTGTTTCTGAAAATTCAAACACATGTGCGTTGCAATTTTACAGTAAAATTTGTATTTTTAATGAGGATTTCTGTAAATTTCAGTCAAAATATTTGTAATTTTGTTCATTGATCATTTTAATCGTAAATTTAATTTTAATTAAAGTTAATGACAAAGTATCGTTCACATCAAGTCCACCGCATAAAAAACGTGAATTTTCAATTCACGAACCGCATTGTATCGATTTCTACAATCGGCAATAATTACTTTCTCGTGATTATCGTCCGAACATCTAAAAATATTTTTCTTCGTACACGAGAATTCATAAATACATTGCCGCTGCGCGATGTGACAGGGTGGGCTTGTTATCGCGTTCGCCTCCCGGTATGAAAACTTTGTCAGAGCAGTATATATTTTTTTTTTTCATACGTGAAAGCTTTCGGGGCACCTTTCCGCCAAAATTCCATTATCGAATATCGGCGCTTCGGGGCTTTATATATTCGGTCGTGGGGCGGAAAACAGGAAGGTCGGAAGCATACGCGGACGAAGGAGCGTATTAAGTTACGCTCCTACTTGGCGAAACCTCGCCGATAGACCGCCGGATTGCAGTTAACGTTGATTTACAATAATGTCCTTTGCAACGTTAACAACCTCTAATGGTTACACATTGCTCAAATTGTATATCCATGCGGTGTAGAGTTATGTATAGCTACGTGCTTCGGACGTACACACTCCACATAGTATATATCCAGTGTTCCACATAATCTCCTCTATATGTATTATATACCGGCCGCAGAATGTATTGATTTATCGCGTCGGACACTCTAGACTCTATCGACTAATTCGCAATAACCGGTAACCACGGCCGTGCAATGTTCGTGGAGTCGTTAAAAAAAAAAATATAATAAAAAATACCTTTTTCCACATTAGATTATACCGATAAATTAGCGATACTCGCACGGGCTCCCTGGTAGCGATTTAACAGCGTCGCATCGGACCTGAAAAAATCTCGATGTCACACTCTAAATTTCTATCGGGACTTTAATGAATAATAGTAGTAGCAGTGAGTTTATTAACAATACATAACATGTAACAGATTTTTTTTTTTACACCTAATAAACTTTTCTCTTTTCACCTATATTGTATTTTGCTAATTGGACATCGACCGCAGTCCATCAGCCAATTAATTAATAAGATTACAGCATCGGATCACAATATCAGGTCGCATCAGACTCTGCAATAGGTCTTACAAGACCATGAGAAAGCTTCGATGTGACACTCTAAATTTCTATGGGGCTTGAATGGGCGCAATTTCTTTGGAGAAACATAAAAACGATTGGGTCTTGATATTAATTTTTTTAATTAATGTGGCAATGTTTTGTCGGATTTTCAGACACTGGCAGGGATTCGCCACCGGAACCCGCTCCTCCCGAGGTACCGCCGCGAGGTCCGTCACTGCACGCTACTCACACGATTCGCTCTCAGCAAAGTCGCAACGGATGTCCCCCGAATTCTGTCACCGGAGGATTCACACTGCCGACGGACCAAGTCCAGTCTGAGCCATATTCCGGTGAGTACTCGATGCTCAAATATTCTCACGATTTTATTTTTGCGCCACTTGTCGGAGTCGTGGTGTTACGATTGAAGCTAATCGCGTTTGTGACATTATCGTCAGCAAATGAAAATGTGAACTACTATACGACTACCATTCGAATCTAGGTGAGCGAAACGAACTCGAGGGTAAAACGGACCACTATGAATATTAAACCGATTAATAATTATTAAAATCGATTATTTAAGTGGGCAAATTTCCATAGTTACGGCCGATAATGAAAATTCTATCCAATCGATAGATCGATCGCCATTTTACTATTCAAGATCCACGCTACTCGCCACTATGACTGCTGCCATTGATAATAAAAATATAAAAAAACAAACGAAAAATCGTCACAAAAGCGTCTTGTGTCCAAAACCTAAAATCGGCATTATAACTCTTCCAGTCGCCGATCCGAGTGTTCACCATTCGTTATCGTCCGAGCATTCGTCAGAATACCCTCGAATTAGCATAAACGCCATTCCTCTTCCAGACGACTCCGTATAGCGTCAATTAATTTTCGACCCCGCCCCGCACTAGCAGCAAAGTATCCCCGAAGCATCGTGTAATTTGGAGTTGGGTTTTCGCGAACAAGTGTTCGATTTCGGGAGCATACGAGCCCTCCGACTCGGATAAAACCGATTTTCGGTCCGCGTTCCACGGCCGGAAGTGCGTGGATATCGAGCGCCGAGAACAGCGCGGAGGGAGAATCGAGCAGATGAGAGATGTGGCTCGACAAAACGGTCGGGGGAGTGGAAGTTGGGAAATCTGTTTAAACTAATGGCGCTCCATGCCGTATGACGCAGGAGGGAGAACTCCGGGCGTCGGTCGGAGGTGGGTCGGTCGAGGCGGGATGGCGGAGAGAGGTTTTGCATTAACGCCCCCGACCGTTAATTCATTGTAAATATACTCCCCGGTATATTTGTTTCTCTATATTTCTATGTACACACCATTAGTATATTGCAACGACTAAACACCTGTATTTGAACGACCATGAGCACACTCGGGGTGCATCGGTGGGGAGAGTTGAACCATTTGACGGGAGAGCAACGAACCACCGAGCGAAATCGGCCCGGTTTGAGATAGAGGGCGGGTGAGTAACGATCGGACGGAATGGATAAACCGGAGGCTCGAGAATTCGACGCGATGCTCTCATTAACCGATTTACATAATGCGGCACTCAATTCACGTCCACGAACGGCTATAACCACACTTTTGCCGATTCTAGGCGTGTGCACACAACGCTCGCACGGCACACGCTCGGCCTCGGTCGTCGTTAATGCTTATTAATCGTCGTCGAGATAAGAGTCGACAAACAGCGATAGATCAATCGATAATGCAGTCCGGCAAACCGAACGGTCACCGGTCAGCCGCGATACGCCGATCCGAAGCTCTCGTTGCCGATCGATCGATGATCAATTATGTCGTTTAACGACCTATATTGCCGGTTTTTTTGGGGGGGGGGGGGGGGGGGGAGGGGGGCTATTGACCGGGAAAAATTACCGATATTTCGATGCTGCTGGACAGTTTCGAAAATTTTATTTATGTCGCGGGGCGAACGAGACTCTGGCGTCGTTTAAGCTTATTAGTCGTGACCGCAATTAGTATAACGTAGCACATTTGGCAAATCAGTTGGAAACGATAGGTAATGGACGATGAAATTTCGTTATGTCCCCCGAATGCGCGAGGCGAAACGTTAATCGGCATAATTAATTGAAAGCGGGGGCAGGGGGGGGGGGGTGGTTCGTTGAATTCAATTGTACATACCGGTTCTCCACGGCGCGCTCTAGCCTCGTTGCAGGACTGCAACGGACTCCGTGCTGTACCATCGTTGGAAAGAGATGGACATCGATCGTTACTGCCAAATCGACATTTAATCTTTTATATGTACCATGATTTTTTATCTTATCAATTTGTTCTACACAATTTAGTATCGATGTCTATGACTACGAGTGACTTCTCCAATAATATGTAATGGAAACTTAAACATGACGATATTTATAAGTTGATAGGATCGATATTTATTTTTATTTTTCAGTGTTCGATGCATCGACGAAGATACCGCTCGGTAATTGGGGAGTTAAAGGAATTTAATAAAAACTAATTATTTATATAAAGAATCTTTTGAGGTTTCGACGTTTCGGTCGTCGAATATTCAATAATTGAATTTGTCCCATAATTTTTTATCTCGTTAGGTTGTTTTAAACAATTCACTCTCAATGCCTGTGACGAGCGACTTCTCTGATAATCCGTATTGGAAGAGTAAACATGGCAACATTGATAAGTTCATTAGATCGATATTTATAAAAGTTAAATAAAAAAATAGAGAAATTAAAGAATTTTCAGTGTTCCATTTATCGACGAAAATACCGCCCGGTAATTAGGCAGTTAATGGAATTTAAGAAAAAAAAAAAATTATTTATATAAAGAATCTTTTGAAGTTTCGAAGTTTCTTTGATAAATTTAGAAGAGCGAGCTTGCGCGCGGAGAACAACGTTGAGGTATAACAAAGAAAGCTCCGCAACGTTCTCGTTTGGTTGAATGTGAACGATAAGTAGACACGGCAGAGGACACATATAGCGAGTAAGAGGGAGTGAGGGAGAGCGGAAGGAATAGCGTACCCAGCAAAGCAGCCCCCCAGGGTGGTGCGTCGTTCGCATAGGAGAGCTCTGGGCGCCGGCTCGAGAGCATTTGAGCCAGAAGAAAATGCACGAGACCCGCGAGATTCCGTTCGCATCGGTGCGGCCCACGGACGAAGAAGCTCGACGGTGTCGGCCGTGGAGCCGCGACATCCTCCGGTATTATTATCTAGGGTACTTAAGCTTTACGTATTTTTGCATAACCGCAAATTAGAAATAATTACTGTTGGGCCCTTGGGAAGTCTCCGCCACGTTGCACCGGGAAGATAGCGAGGCTATTTCGCTATCACCGCTGGCACTGAGAGAGAGTTTCTATCCGCGAAGAGGCCAAAAACTGTGAATTTACAAAGTTCCTCTAATCTAGACTTACCTGCGTGTAATTTACAGTGATTATTGTTCACGAAATTCCCCGGATATTTATTTTCATGTCAAATTACGACCAAACGCTCTCTATAATGTAATTATTATAATTTTTCTTAAGCTACTTACGGTTTATGGTTGAGAACAAATTCTTACATTAAGCCGAATTAGTCACCATACACTGAGAGAAGGATCTTGTTAAAACTTACCGATCATCTAAGAAAAATTACCGTAGCACATAGTAGGGCACTAGAGCGCCACCTATGGCGGGGAGTGTTAGATTTTCCAAGAATTTTCACCATTATAACTACGAGCAATTCTTATAAATCCGGTACTTCCTACCATAGGCGGCGCCCTAGTTCCGTACTACTATGTGCTATGGTAATATCTCTCAAGTCATATAGTCATATTTAGTAGGTCCTTCTCTCTGTGTACTAGAAGCCACTTTACTTTCGACTGGAAATAGTCTGCAGTCGTCTCTGTTACCGACCGGGGTCGGTAACAGAGTCGTGTCGCCATCACCCTGAAATATCACGGTGTTGCGGATTCGCCAGACCGTTTAAAGAAAATAACGTTCTCCAATATAACGGATGGTCGTATTACTCTACCGAGCTTATTACCTGGCAGGCCATGTCTCGCAACCGCTGACGTCAGTCGGCCGGCCATGTCTCTCGAGCAATCACATTATCCGACCGACCTTATCGCCAAATTTGCCATATCGCGCAAATTTGACATATCGCCAAATTTGCCACATCGCTTGACCGGCCGTGTGGCCGTGAATTACCCTATGTGTGGTGTTCTCGGACTAAAGGATTGACCGGTGCTTCGTTTCCCTCATTAAATTTCGGAAAATAGATAAGTTCACCCTTCGAGGCATGCCGCGGTTGATTTTCCGGCAAATTACAGCTTCGGACGATTCCGCGGTGAGTAATGGGACACTTTGTAAGATAGAAGCCAGTCGCGCTTTACCTCGTTCACAATCTTTTATCGAGGCTTCCCTCTCGTCATCGTAAAACGAAAGAATTCCATGGATGGAGAGTGGAAAAGAAATAACTACCGGTACGATAGAAGAAAGTAGACATACGCTTCTTACGCGCGACAGAGATGGTCCACGGCAAATCCATTAAAGCTTGTAACGACGGGAAACAATGGCCGGTGGAAACAGAGCATCTCCCCCATTGAGAAATACAGAGGCAACGAGTGCCGGATAGCCCGAGGAAGAGAGTTAACGAAAGAGTGGACAAAGCGTCAGTCGAAGGGAGAGATAGAGGAATCCAATTACATTACAAGAGTTTTTTTTTTTTTTTCCGAAGCCATTAAGGGATTAGGATCGAGCTCAGCGCGTTCACCATGTCCAGTCACGACAATCAGACTCCTACGCGTCGTTTATCTTAGTCGATCGATATACAGTAGTCGGATACTTCGATCATCATTATAAACAAGATAAATGCAGCAAAGCTCTCTGCGAGGAGAACAAATGAATCGCGATTTTCACACAGCTTTGTCGTGTAAAATACCTTTTGTTCACAAACTTCTATGGAATGTGATTTTATAAAGGTTGTTTTCGGACACCTGTTCATCTCACCGAAGGGGAATTTACTTCCGGAAATAAGACATACAGGTGCAATTTTTTTAGTGCTCCACATTCACCTCGTTTAACCTACTATCATTATGTATACAATATATTTTTTATTTTTCCGGGAAGTGCACGTATGCACGTAAAACGGCGTTAACACCTACGGGGCATAAGTGTGGCTCGTATAATTCTTAACGTGACAGCAGAAGGCACTTAACAGCGGCATAAAGAACGCTGCATGCGACTCGATGAGACACTAATAAAACGCCCTTTATATCACGATTCTCTTATGCTGAGTGAAATTGCTATAAAATCGTGAGCTCGGAGTGCCCGAGACTCATAAGATCGTCGTTTTCCGCTCTTGGCACCTTTTATGAAGATCTCTAAGTATGATTCGAAACACCATCAACTAAGGTCCATGATCCGAGTGCATACTTGACCTCCGTTTCGGCCGCAGACTTCTACACTCTGAAAACAAGTGTGCCCTTTAAAAATTCCAGGACCACTTCCCAAAACAAGCGAAAAGTGTTCGAATCGACGACTCTGGTTGATGCAGTTCTGGGCTAGGCTCGTTATTTTCTGCTGTCTGCGCTTTGATCATTTTTACGGACGAATTTTATTAAGATCTCTAAGTATGATTCGAAAAAATAAGGAAGATCTATGATAACAATCCCAGAATCACGTCCAAAACGGGCAAAAAGTCCTGGAATCAACGACCCTAGTCAATGCTATTCTGAATTTTACTTCGACCCTCATTATCCGTCCTTATCCCACATCTAATCTGCGTCGCGGTTGGTTAGACGGGAATTTCGATGCGTCGATTCGTGGGTTCGGAGGGAATCAAACTGGACTACGTTCGTTTTTTCCCACTGCTTTCGCTTTGATCATTTTTACGGGCGAATTTGATTAAGATCTCTGAGTATGATACGAAAAACCATCAAGGCAGGTCTATGATTCGAGTGCATACTTGGCGCCCGTTTCGGACGTAGTCCCAGAATCTTCACCTCCAGGACCTCTACACTCTGCAAATAAGTGTGCCCTTTAAAAATTCCCGAACCACTTCCAAAACGAGCTAAAAGTCTTCGAATCAACGACCCTAGTTAATGCTGTTCTGAATTTTACTTCGTCCCTCATTATCGGTCCTTACCCTACATCTGATCTGCGTCGCGGTTGAGTAGACGGGAATTTCGATGCGTCGATTCGAGGGGTCGATAGGGAATCAAACTGGACTGCGTTCGTTTTTTCCCACTGCTTTCGCTTTGATCATTCTTACGAACGTTGCGGGTGAACGGAAGCCCATCAGAGGATCAGGCTGAGGCCCCAACAGGAAATGTGTATGGAGTGCCGAATGCTTTGCAGAGAGGTGACTCGAGAGAGCGGAAATCGTACAAGTAAGGGTCTTTCGACGATAGATATAGCATACCTGGTGCAGTACGCTATTTCTACAGTAAAAACCCCCGGATGAACTTGGCCCCCGCGCTGATGCGATGCTGCGGCTCCTGTTTACTCTCGCGGGCAGGCCGCGCTGGCCGGAAATGTGGTAGTGCCGGAACCCTTGCGCGTGCGAGTACGAGGAGTCGACGGAGGAGAGGATGTACTAGAACTCGGAGAGAAAGAGTAAGTAAATGTTGACGCTCTCTATGCTTTTTTCCCCGGAATTTTACTGAACTCTCCGGTTTCCGCACACGTTAGGTAAAGATGTATACGCACGTGTATATAGCGTGGTTCAATATTTTTTCCCCATCCGACTCTTCGTTGGTACCGGGCGCGGCGAGAGAATTCAGCGATGAAAAGTAAGGGTTTTTCAGGGAAGATTGAGAGATACGATCCTCTCGCAGGACGGGGACGAAAGATGGATCGCCGTAGCAATCGCCGCAAATGGGCTTTGCCTACAGCGCGGATATTTTATTAGTACAACCGGGATATCTCCCGACGGAAAGCGAGAAGGGCAAGCTGGGAAAACTTGGGAAAGACGCTGAGCAGGAATGTTTTTTTTTTTTGTTACGCAACGTCGTAATTCTTGTGCCGCCGTTTGGACGAATCATGCATTATTTTTATGCAAGAAATGAGAAATTTCTACCAAGTATCCTTGGTAGAAATTTTAGAGCGTTGAGTCGGGGTCTGATCAGGCCCTGAAGTGACCTCATCAAACCTTTTCCCGGCCTCATCAGGGCCCGATATAACGCTCTCATGATTTCTGCCGGGGTTTAGTAACATAGAAGGATTTGACGTTTTTCACAGCTACCGGGATCTTGACTGATAAATATTCATAAAAATACTATAGTATCGGCGATGTCACAGATAGTGTCCCGGGTGCGCTGGCGAATCACTAATTTGTTTTTCAAACATTGCCACCACTAAATTAACCATCGAATTTCTTGAAACTTCAGATTGAATTATCTACCATTAATGCCACAGAGGAAGTAACCTACTATTCCGTAAGTCGCTTACTATTCCGTAAGTTGCGTACTATTGCGTATAACTATTGCGTATAACTATTGCGTACGATTGCGTACTATTCCGTTTTCCGGTTCGAAAACAAGCCTGATCACATCACGCGGGATTACACTGTAATTCTGTTTACCGTCATCCCGTCTTGCCCTCCCACCCATTCTTTCTCAACCCTCGACCAGAACTCGCGGACTTCGGACTCTTTTTCATCGATTTATCGAGAATCGCGAGTTTACGGTTCTCCTCGTCGCGATGTTTATGGGGCCGAGAAAGGAGCACAAGAGATAGAGAAAGTGGTGAGCAAGCTCAACGGGGTAAAAGCAGTTACGAGTGATGGAGATACTGCAGCGGAGTTTCGTAGCACATGCACTTTTCGATGGACGACAGTGGCGCCTATGGTAAAGGGTCTTTTCACGGAAACGCCATGAGTTTAACGACCTCGCTAGGAAGGTTCCTATCCTCGGTACGGAACCGCTCTGCGCCCCATTTCATTAATCCGCCTTATCCCGTATCTCTCCGATGAGACTAGCATGTGCGCCTCTCGTCAGTTCACCCTTGATCCGCTTTCCCAATCGCGAGCTCCGTTACACGACACCGTTTCAATCTCTCTCTCTCTCTCACTCCGTGGAGTTCGTTGTCCCAAGACCGTTGCTAATAACGTAAATGCGTCGACGAGCACGATACAGAATCGACGAACGAGTCGCACTAAACGAATCCCTCACATACAACAATTATCCGTCTCATTGCGGGGGCCTGCAGATGTATTGCCTCATATATTAATTATGGAAAGCTCGTCGGTCGCAGTCCAAGTAATCCACGTCGACCGTTCAAAGACCCCATGAAATTCATGTTAGTCAGCAGCGATCGCAAGAGATTTGCACGATTTTCATCCCCTGAATTCATTGATTTTATTTTACAAAAAATTACGAATAAAAATAAATATTAAATTATATATATTATAATGATATAATATATAATTATTATTACTTATTATTGTTATTTTATAAAAGGAAATGATTCCTCAGTTTTTTAAACCATTTTTGAGGCGAGAAGAGCGTGAGTTTCCTTCCTTGGAACTCCTTAGGTCTCGATTGTGGTTTACATCATAAACTCGTTAATCTCAAAACGAAGAAATTTGTATAATTATATTTAGAAAATTTGTAGTCATTGATAATTCTTAGTAGACATCGATAGATAAATCCTGATAGCCCCCAATACAATTGTAAACGGTCATGACTTCGTAAATCTTTGTAGAACTTCATAGGTCTCAATGGCCCTCGATAGACCGCGATAGACCCGAAAAATGTAAGGTAAATTCACCGAGTCGATCCACTCAGAATAACTCGCTTGATCTCAGCACTGAGCGACACACTCTCGACAACCCCTACTAAAACGCTTCCCCAATGATAAAGCGAAGCTTCGACCGGTCCCAAGCTTAAGGGGGGGCGAATGGAACAGTCAAAATGCACGATACGAGCCGACCGCCTGTAAGATGCGGGTGTCGCCCGCATTTCTAAAATCCGCCTAAAATCCAATCCGTAACGTTGCGGCGCTACGTTGGAAGCGCCGTGGCTCCCGGTTACTTTTCGAAGTCGCGTGATGTCTCGCTCGCTATAAATCTGTCCGGTGCAACGGAGGCCTAGCTTCGCTACAAACAACGTACGATTCCAGCCCGAGTGGTGTCCCGCGGTCCTTCGTCTCTCGGCACACGGCGAAATTGTGCAATGCAGAGCAGCCACACAAAGAGAGAAAGGGGGTGGGAATATACCAACCTGCATATAACTCAAAGTGTCTCGCCGCTTTGCCGGAACGCAGCTCGGGCCCACGATGATGTCGCTGGCGGCGGTCGAGGGGGGTGGGCTTATTTTACAGTTTGCAAAGCCGCCGAGCCGGGGCTCTCACGATTTAACTCTCGATCTTATCGTCCCGACAACAATAGCATCGCTCGGTTGAAATACTTATCGCGAGGCTCCTATACACGATTCTTACTGAACCATTCGCGAAAGCTCTCCGCCACTGAATTTACCACTCCGAACTTCCGTACGCGGAGATTCCGGGCTCTCGGGCACGCGTGACGCGGAACTTTTGACGCCCGCAAACGGGGTTTTTTTTTTTTTTTTTTCAAACTTCTTGACACTCGTTGTAAAAATAAAAATATCAATTGAACTAAATAATTGTGAAATGTAAAAAAGTGTATCATGTATGTAATAATTAGTCATGTTTAATATTGAATATCAATACTTAATATTAAATATGCATTGGGACAATATTTTTAGACTATATAAAACTCGTACGAAAATATCTCTTGAGTTATATGCTATTGCGATGGCGTATATACGCTGTAAAAAAAATGGTTTGACAATTCATGACCGGTATTGAAAGCTTTTTTACATAAATTGTTACTGACATTTCAAACACAGGTGTGTTGCAATTTTACAGTAAATTTTTATTTTTTATTAACATTTTTGAAAATGTTAAGCAAAAGATATGTAATTTTAACATTTGGTATTTTTGTTTTACAAAAAAATTATATTAATGTTCAATTAATGTGATTAATGTAAGCAAATTTCGAGTTTCAGTACATTACATTTACAATTTATTTTTAGTGTAGCTGCTTAATGTTTTCCAGTTGGTTGACAGCAAATCATTTTATCATTTGATTGATTCTGTATACTGTGAGAGCGATTGACGAACATTAATGCACCGCAACGAAAGTTTTTCGACCTGAATTTCAGTGAAATAAAAAAAAATTATTTTGATGTAAAAATAATGTTTGTATGTAAAGATTCACGAGCTATGCCAGAATTGGTTTTTACCTTATGAAACGCATGGAAATCCAGGTACAGAGAGAGGTGTTTACCTCTCTCTGTTCAATCGTGCACCGCGAAACATTGAAACGGTGAAAAAAAAACCGCGAACATACTACCAGCGTCGAAACTACGCAATATTTTTTGCAGATGGAATGATATCGGACAGATCCGCGGATATGGGTCGGATGAAATTTTTCGTCAAAGGCATTCCCCCCACCGAATTGGGAAATGTGCTCGCAACTGTGTCTCTCTGTTGCGTGCATTGGCACGCGAAGGGCGAAGGAGTGCGGAGATGCAAGTTTGCCGAGAAATATGCGCTTATATACACACGGAATAACCGATGCGCAGAGACGTCACGGAGCGACGAAACTACAATTGAGTCAATCGATAAAGCAAAAAAAAAATTGCGGATTTAAAACGGAACGGTGGATACGCCAGTGCCGGATACGGGTAACGAAACTCAACGAAACATTTTTTCGCGTCTCTTTTTTTTACGCTCAGCGTAGCTCACATGCACGGAAAACCAAAAAATATTTACACATGCACATGCATATCGTTGAATTGCGGAACTTCAATCAAATTTTACGCATACGCGTATCTCGACGACGACGAAGCGTTTTCAATTTCCGAAAATAAAACAAGCGGACGACGTGTGGAGGGAAAGCAAAAATGAAAACCAATAATAAAAATGTTTAAAAAAAGAAACGATGATTTTCCACGATTGACATCGACGCGTCAGTCCGCTACTGTTTCTCGCATGCAGATGCGGGATTGGAAAAATGCCGTCCTTTATCATTGATATGTTTCTACATGATACAGGAGATGCGGGTACATTTTTTAAATATTAGTGTTTATTTTTTATATTTTTTTTTCCTGAAGCTATGCGAGACCGATTTCTTGTTGCACAAACCGAGCTCGGCTGCTAACGAAAACTGTAATCAATTTATTTCTAGGTCCTTCAACATCCTGGGCAGGACGGAAATTGTTAACTCCTTCGTGTGACACTCGATCAGAGGCTAATAATTTGATCTTTCTTGAAAAAGTTTGGTAACATCGAAAAAAATTGATTACACTTTTTGTTACCGACCAAACCCGAATTGAAAAAATGTGGTCCTTCATCATTGATATGTTTTCACATGATACAAGCGATACGGATACATTTTTTAAAATATTGTCACTTGTTTTTATTTTTTATCTCTTCCGTATTGAACAAAACGAGCTCGGTCGGTAACGAAAACTGTAATAAATTTATGTCCAAGTTCTTCAACATTCCCGGCTAAACGCAAATTGTTGTCTCCTTCATATAACACTCGACCAGACGCTAATAAATTGATCTTTTTTGAAAAAGTTTGGGTTACTTAAAAAAAAAAAAAAAATGATTACAGTTTTCTTACCGACCAAACCCGTCGCGGGCCGTGGAGTTTTCGCATGGCCTCAGGTTAATGTTCTATTCGGTATATAGCAATTGGAAGGCAAGTGGTCGATGCGAAGGGAAGGTATGATCCGAAGACGAGAGATGAAGTTGTCTGGCGCTTAATTAATTCGAGATTAAGACCTGTAATAAGAGGGTAGCGACGAGAGCCAGGAGCACTCGGCCTCTGCGAGACGCTCTTGGGAATCATCGTGGGGACCGCGTGATGCGCGACTCGCGCGCGGATCCGTCTGAGAATTCGCTGGAGAAATCAAGATCGAAAGACACCGGAGATGGAAAAAAAAAAGAAAATATATTAAACGAAGAGGAGCGCTTCCAATAGAAAAAAATCTACAGAATACACATAGAGAATTCCGCGATAATAAATATATCGAGAACACGGATGATGGGAATATTTCACTCAGTCTCGAGGACAATGTGCAGAAAGTTTATTCTTCTGCTTTACTCATAAAAGACATTTTTTTTTTTCATTGAGGAAACTGCACTATTGGTATTGATATTTGTTGTATAAGTTATTGCCGTAGCCATGGATAGAAGGGAGTTGCGCCTTGGTCGACTCGTTACATTTTTCATTTTATAGTACGAATATTACATAAGTTTTTAATTTAAATAATTAGTTACGCATTTTTTTGATTATTTTTTATTCGCATAGTAAAAACTGGCGAATTGTCAATGCATTAACCACGAATAAAAATCATGTTTTGTAAGTTTTTGTTGTCATTCTAATAAAACCTAGGCTTTTGATTTTGTGCTACCCTCAGTTGGCCTACCAACCCTAGTTTTTTTGCAATTTATCTTTTCGTATAGATAACTGTTCGCATGCGAAATATACCTTGTACGGAGTTGAATATCTGGAGTTATATACCGCAGGTAAAAGTAAAAATTGGTTCGTCAAGTACTGTGATTTGTTATCGCTTGAAAACAATAAAAAAAAGTTTAAAACAATTTTAAAAACTTAAATTTCTGGATTAAATAATTAAGCGTGAATATGCTTATAATCCACTTCAAAAAAATCAATCCGATAGCAAATAGAATAAACAAAAATTCTCAGAATAAAAATTCAAAAATGATGCGCGTAGGTTGGCATTTTACGTAAGAAGTAATAGACGGCCCAATCTTCGGAAACCACTCACGGATTCTAGTGTAGTGCTAAATCGAGAATAACATCGCACAAACCCAATATAATAAAATCGTATCCTGCACACCAGCATTGGTACGCGTGCATAAAAATAAAATAAAAAAAACCATTGCGTTACGTAGAGGAGAGCGGGGTTAAATGGAACCGCGGATCAAAACGGACTACTTTTACCGGTTTATCGCGGGATGAAAAAAAAAGTCTGACCTCGAGTGTCCCTTTTTGCCTCGCTCTACCCTGCCAGCGCTTTCCCTATATTTTTGCGGACACTATCCGGATATTGCTCCATCTCGAATGTAATATCGCATTATCGGACATTGCGCAACTTCCATCTCGGGAATCCTTGAATTTTTGTATTTACTCAAATTTACCCCCTTATCGCGAGTAACGGCGTAAATTCATGGCGCATATCGTTCGCCGATGCTATTCGATTATGTAAATAACCGTGAAGCCGAGAAATTCATTCGAGATTTTCTATACACAGTGCATTTCATTGCGTATCGTTCTGCCGACGAGAGAAAGGCGAAGGAGGTAAACGATGGAAAAGAAAGAAAAGGAAGCTGAAAAAAATAACGAAAAAACTATCGAAGCCTTTTACGTTTAGCGGAGTCGTTCAACGGGTTTTCTCGGCATCGCTCGTGAGAAAGAAAGAGGGGCGAGGGGCGTGTAGCACGACTTTCACTAGCGTGCACCGGAGGGGGTTGGCTTGATCGTGAAACTCGGTGCTTCCGGCCGATTTCACTTTACGGCGAAGGAAGTTGTAACAGAACTATCGCGGCAATGATAGCTCCCCTATTACGCCGTGCCCGGTGAACGGGGCGGCTACGAAAGGCTTGAGCTTTTTGCTCGCGTCTAACCTCTCGCAAGCGACCCCCGATGGCGAGTTCACACAGTATTGAGTGTGCACTTCAACCCGTAGAGACGTCTCCTCGCAGTATTATTAGTATTATTTTTTTTTTTTTACACCTCGAAAGGAATTCTTGCGTAGAAAAAGTAAAGTTGATTAGAGGTGTAAATTTAATTTGGAAATTCGTAACATTTCGTTGTTCGTTGACCATTTTTGGCCTCCTCGTTATGATGATAATTTTTTGTAATATTTATATAATTGCAAACATCATAAAAATTCGCGATCGATTTTTTGCCGAATTTTATGACAAATCTCTTTCAGCGGAGTTCCATGGGAAATTTTAGCTCGATGTGAGGGAATTTTACGATCTTACAAGATTTGACCGCTTCGATAAATTCTGGCCAAGAGTGCTTGTTCGCCACGCGACGACAGCTCGAAATTTGCAAAGTTTACAAATCATAAAAACTCAAAATGTAGGATAAAATTATCGATAGGTAAAAAACCGTCGGAATGGTAAAAATGATCAAATTTGCAAAGGCTAAAACTACTACAGACTCTCCTAATTTAATTGTAATTTAATTCAACAGATGTGTTTTTACGACAACAGGCTTTTCCGCGAGGAGATAAAACGATGAGTTTGAAGGTTTACAAGTTTCAATCGGCCCGACCGCAGCTGCTTCAAACTTTACGGCTCGTCGAACGTAAAATTTTATTTCACCACTTGTTTATCTGGAAAATTTATATAATTTCCAATCTTTCCATTGCTCTCTCTCCCCGTGTATATTCATAAATATCGAGTTCCCAGCGAACAATATCCAGAAAGAGAGCTCTGCAAAGGGGTTCTTTCGCTCGAACAGGCCCGCTAACGCCGGTCGCCCAAGTGCAGTACAGCAAACTGTTCCTCTATCTTGTTTCTCGAATTCTTCAAGGAAAATTGAATTCTGGAGGGCAATCATTTGCTTCGTTTGCCAACCTGATATAAACAAACTTTGCGGGAACTCGGGAACAATATTCCACGGATCATATTATTCAGCTGCAACGTTCGAGCCGCATGATTGATCGATAAGTTATAAGAAAAACCAATAAAAGAAAAAAAAAGCAAAAAAAAAAAAAAAAAATCGCCTCGAACGAGTGCATTTGTGAGAGGGTTGTTGAATCCGCGAAATCGCATATCTCCGCGTCTCAGCGATACGTTTCGTCGCCGAGTGAGATCGTGCGATTATTACCCGGCGAGATTACAAAGGAGTTAACGCCGCGAGCTTCACCGCGGCGGGTACGATAGCGGAAAGCGTTTCGTTTTAAATAACGATTAGAATGAACTATTACGAGCTTATCGCGAGCCAGCTTACATAATGTTTCTAGGCTGGTAAGGATAATAAGTTGCACGCGGGGCCAAAGCGACGCCGAGTCGCCCACGTGGGCTCGAGGGCTCGGCGAGATTTAGGTCTCTGAGCCGAGCCTTGTCGGACGGTGGCGTGACCGCGGCGACTTTCGTACATTCAATTAATGCATTTCCACACGAGTAAAATTTCTCCGTCCAACGGCATTGTTTAGTCAGATAGAACGGCAACCTAAAAGCAAAAGGAATTACCCCACATGGTCTGGTATGTAGAGTGGCGTGGGATGGGGTAAGTCGGGGTGATATGGCCGTGACTTTTTTAACAACGAACAGTGGAGGTTTAACGTTAAAAGACAACCTTTAAATTTTTACGGGGCGCCCGTCAAATAAATCATGTGTCTGGCTGCAAGGACTACCTAAAAGCAGAAAAAAGTAGGAGAGAGCGGGGCAAAATGGCACACCGGGGCAATACGGGATAATGAGACAAGACGCAATTCTGGAATAACTTTGAAATTGTGGCGATGGTGGTACGTGGGGCAAAACGGTTTTAAAAATCCGGATGTATCGTTAGGACAAAATTGGGTATCCAAAAATTATTGGCGAATTGAGTTTTGCTCTCGCAGTCCCGTTTTGCCCCGCTGTGCTATTTTGCCCCGGTCTCCCCTACCTCACATCGTCTTCCATGTGGAGTGGCGTGGGACATATGGGGTCGTACCACCTCCACCGACGAGCAATTGTGTCGATCGTCAACGAGCCTTTTCGGCTCCAGCCGAATTAATATAATTCGTTGATTTATTTAATTTCGTTCGCGTTCTCGCGAGTAAGGATCGGCTGAATTCTCGAGATACTCGGCAAATTGTCTCTGCCAGTCTTCCCGATCCCCCCTTCCGGCTCGGAGAGGGATGCTCGATTTTCCTCCGAGGTTCTCACCTTCATCCACAGGTTTTCTCACTATCTCGCGCTTCGAGAACCTAGAAGAGCCTCTTTCTCTCTCTCCCAGTGCGCCCGGTATTATATCCGAGACGTTCCCTCGGCCCCTGCTCGGCTCCTTCGGCATTCTACGAGATTCCTGTTATACAATACGATCGAGGGTCGGGACGGCGATTGAGAGAACCGAGTAGTCTGGCTTCGCGTGTCTCCGTTAAACTCGGATAATAAGCAGAAACGCTTCGCGGAATTCTTACGTTAAAAATAACGGAGAATAAATAAGACTGAGAATGATAATAATTCACGATAGCGTGGATGGATCTTCATTTTCGGCCGAGATTATTACGGATATCGTTCCCGATTGTTCGCCGCCATCGATCGGCCTCCGCGCGTCTCGAACTCTCGGAATTATTTTAAAATATTAATGGTACAATAAAAACGAAGAGACTGTCGAATATTTTTTCTTGATTAAAAGTTCAATGACCGTGCTATGGTTTCAAGAGTAAAAAAGAATTCGGCGAGGATCGATCCGAAACCCGACGGTCGGAGGCTTTTCGAGGAACTCGTCGAGTATCCTTAAAGTTTCATGCCGTCCTGTGTGCGGAAATACGTTCGGGGAGTCGAGAGCGATGAAAAAGAAAAGAATAAAGAGGAGACGGAGAGGGCCGGTGAGCGCGGGGCTCCAAAACTATCAAACCCGCTGGCACCAGAGAGCCAGACTGATTTCAAGTATGCATAGGTTAATAAAAAAAAAATTGCCCGCGAGCCACGAAACATGGGCATTCGATTATACTTTTCCCTTTCACCGGCTGCCCGCTGCGACGAACGAATTTCAACGGGGCAAACAAAATAATTATTCAACTTTTGAAAAAAAAAAAAAAGAAATACACATTTTTTAGACACATCCGGACATTTAATAACTCTTCTGTCTCGAGAGCAAAATTTTAATACTCAATTTCAACTGCGAGTCGGCGAGGGGTGGCACGAGAAAAGTTTCCACCCAGTAGTTGCTTCTTTAAATCGGAAAAAATACGGTTCGAGGTTGAGTTGAAGGATTTCGCGCTAAGATTCAAAGTCCCTATTTTAAGGAGATGTATTTATGTCTTGCCAAATATTTTGCCCGAGGAGACCGACCGTAACGCTATCTGATGACACTTTTCATTAAGAAACATCGCTAATCATCGTCTCTCATAAATTGACTGCACCCGAGTAGAAACTTTCGAGTGTTATACTCTTTAAAAAATTTATAAATTTAATCCACTGGACTGGATCTTTTTAATCCAGTTTTTATGCTGAAACTGGTACATTACATTTAATGTACAATGGTGATGAAAAATTAATGGACTTTTACAGTGATATTAAAGTAAATTATTGGATTTAAAGTACTTTTATAGTCAAATAAATTTTTATTATTAAAAGTAAAGTATTTCTAAAGTTTTTAATAAACTGTACGTTAATTTTTCATCACAATTGTACATGAAATTTAATACACCAGTTTATGGATGAAAAGTTACATTAAAGTTCATACGAATTTTTAACGGTGTACATGTGAACCCGATAGAGTCTGGAAGAGACCTGACAAGGGCGACACGGCCTTACCAGGATGTTTTATTACATAAACCGTTTCTGAAATTTCGAACACATGTGCGTTGCAATTTTACGGTAAAATTTTTATTTTTCATGAACATTTTTGTAAATTTCAAGCAAAAGATTGGTAATTTCAATATCTGGTATTTTTATTTTACAAGCAAAGTACATTGATGTTCAATTAACATGAGTAATGTTAGCAAATTTCAAGTTCCAGTACATTAAATTTACAATTTATTTTTACAGTGTAGGTAAATGGTTGATAGGTTCGAATATAATAGGGCGAGTGGATGTTACCCGAGCCCGCCGTGCTTCGGCTGCTGCTGCCGTTCGTGTTGTTACGGCAACTCGGGGTGTATGCATACAAGATTATTCGCCTGGATATAAACCGGGCGAGACTCTCATCCCGTTGAAGTAAGATATCGGCCGTTCAACCAGCTAGCTGGATATCTGGCAAGCAGACTTGTCTGAGCTCACCCTCTCGACTGCGAACTTTAGCCAGGATGTCGGTACTGTGCGGAACAACGTAAGCGGGGTAGGTAGATTTCGTCGTCACCCTTCGCCGCGTTACGGTGAACTTTCGCCACGGGGCTACGCAGCTCGGTGCGTGTGGAGCTTTTGCGCTACCCTCGCTAACGAGATACACGACAGTTCGCGCAAAGAATTCGAGAGCCGTCGACGACAACCGTGGATGCAAACGTGACGAACACGAGAGAAAATCCGACAACGTCGTCGCGCAAGCTGCGATATATTCTCGGGATAAATTTGTCTATCATTTACCGTGAAACTCACACGCACGCAGTGATGATTATAATTTATGGATATCCTTACCAACAGTCGTTTCTGTTCTATCTTGATCAAACTTATGTCGTCTACAGAAAAACAAAAATACGCTTCATTTGTTGGAATTTTTAAAGATTTTTTAAACATCTAGGTTTTTTTGCAACGCGATTTCAAAGTTACGTATTTCAACATGGAAGGGAACGGATCTAAACTCAAAAACGATACACTGAGAGAAAGTATAGTATTTCCTGCTGCAACGAATACGTCCCAGGGGAAACGTCTGTATATATAGTTTCCGATAGAATATATTCAATTGGTTAAACTATAATTTTCTAATAATACACCCGAATTCATCCGGGTGTATTACCTGTGATACATCGTGCTTCAAAGGGTTAACAACCGAGGCAGTTTTCACTTAGACAAAACCAAAAAAAAAAAAACTAAATTAATTGAAAGGAGTCTTGGAACTCGGAGGGTTAGCGATCGATATCTCATTATTGCGATAGTTTAAAAACGAAAACTGTAAAAAATACATCACTCGAGAAAGGGCGATGAACGTAAGCTCTCGCATCCTGTAGGGGCGGACGGAAGCTAAAGCACGGAGGCAGCGAAGAGGCCATCCCTTCTGGAGTTATCGATCTACCTCGCGGTGCCGTCGTCGCCTCGTCGGGCCTCTTTTCGCGCTTCTCTAATAAAATTGCTTAACGAAATTCGAAATAGGCGGCGAAAGATATAGACGAAGATGCATATACATGTATAGTAAAAGAAATAAGATATAAAATATATATCCCGGGATATATAGAGGGGTGGAAAAAATTCTTTCCTCTCCGCACTTTAAATAACGCAGTCGAGCGTTCGAGTTGCCCTCAGGCCTTCTCCGACGAATATCAATATATATATATATATATATATTATATACATATATATATTTTTTTCTAGACCTTGCAATACATTCGCAAAATTTCAATCATATCCAGCAACGGTTACGCACCGAAGCAAAAAAAAGTGCGCCCTCCGTTGCTACTGGCGAAACCGCAACGCGCGACTTTCTCATCTCATTTGTTTTTTTTGTAAAGTTTTGTCGTAAAATTACTGAGATAAAATCTCGTATTCGATAATCACGGACTATCAGTTATTATTTATATTTCTCATAACCCGAAACCCGCGAATTTTGCCGTTTAATGTAAGACAGGCTTTTCTTTTGACAAGTAATTATAACCGAGAAATTGCCGCGGCTGGGATTTTTCGGCTGGCAGGGCTCCGAGCCATTTAATTCGACGACTAAATTTCATTGCCGGGCGCCAATTACTTTCCACGAAACTAATAAATAATATTTTTGGATTTGACTAAGTTCAATCGACAAGGAGATTTATTTTATACGGGATCGATTGGAGGATCCAGGAGAAAAGAAATTTGCAAAAATCGGCAGAATCGAACTGAGAAATCACCCAGAAAAATAATTTATTTGACGGACTCGCCACAAATAAATATTTATTTTATTGAAATCAATACTTATTAAAATTAATAACAATATTTATTTACACCAACCAAATTATTTTTCCGGGTGACCGATAGCCAAGATATGAGTGCAATATTATCATACAATGAGAAAAAATAACGAACGAAATATACAGAAATTTTGGAATCTGTTATCAACCATTTTTATCCGTCTTCCTCGACGAGTCCCCACAAGAACGCAGAGAAGTCGATCCAGCCGGATTCCACGGCACTCGTGGGAACAATCCGGGCGAGGATTTCCGTGACGTTAGGCAAGTCGCGCGGGCGTCAAGTTCGCTAATGGGATTTACATCTCGATGGAGCGAGTGAAACGAGCGGGCATATAGCGAACGCGCTTGCAGGAGATCCGTGACACGGACACCGGTGAGAGATGCTCTTTACCCGCGAGCCTCGATGTCTCACGGCCTCGCCGTGTCGCACCGAACCGTCGGCGGTCTCGCCGGAGCGAACCTGTAGACCATTTGACAAACTGGATAATAATTATTGCACCCGACGCGAACGGAGAGCCTGCGAAAGGGGTGCACGCATATACATTGCGGATCTCGACAGCGCCGAGACCGAAGAGAGACGCAATCGTCGTCGTCTTCGTCGTCCTCCGCACGGGGAAGCTTCGACTACAGAGAGATACGTGAGTTAGGCTCGTTCGTTATTCCAGCGTCATAGAAACACAGTTAGCTCGGAATCTCGGTGTGACGAGGATGAGGAAGAGGGAGGGTGAGAAGTCTGAGCGAGAAAGGGTGAGGAGCTGAAGAAGGGGAGGGGGTGGGGAAGAGGGATCGAGGTCGAAGCGTCGTCGAGGCGTTTCGAAGGATGCGCGTCGAAGCGGATATTCCTTCGATCGGCATTGCGAAGGAGTACGGTAATTAATTCCGCACCGGCTGACACGAAGCGCGGGCGAGCGTATCCTCGTAGTCGGATAGTCGCTCGAAACTCCAGCGGGAAGGGTTGAACAGTTCGTGCCACCTATATTATATATATATATATATGTATTGAATATATATAGGTAAACGTGGCTCGTATTAGAAACGCTCCCCCCTGACTTTGTACGGTACATACTGTGTAGTGGGGGATTTGTATGTGTTGTACAGGGAGTTGGATATCAGTCTATCCCGACTTCCGGTCTACGCACTTTGCCGTTTGTATCCGAACTCCGTTGGATTCTACGGTGCTCGAGCGATTTTCAGGGAAATAACGGGGCAATTGAAATATCTCGATGTGGCGGACGAGACGGGATTGGAACTGTCACGCGCGCCGTGCTCGGTAATGCAGGGTGATGTGATCATGTTTTTTTTTCTTTAGGGAAATACACGAGAGAGACTTCGGTTTGCAGAGGAGTTTGTTGTCGATGAGATAATAAACTAGACGAAGATTACTCGATGCGTTAATTAGTTGTGGTTTATTGTTTGCACGCCGATAGGCAAGCTATGGTATAATAGCAATTTGAGATAGGAGTGCGGTAAAGTGCACTTTATACGCACGCTGCGACTCACTTCACAGACCGCGTGTGATGTTTGCTACAACGGACTAGTATCGCATGATATTATTTGTAACGAATGCAGGAGAGGGCTACTCCGTGCCTGCTGATTGTGTCGCTGTACAGCCAGCGTGCATAAAGTACGAGATGCGTGCGTCAAGTAACATCGGTCCGATGTGCGCATGCGTGGGGTACTTATAGTACACTTGGCTGTAAGCCGCCACCTACGCTACTCTCGCCAGGCACGAGAAGTAGCACTTTTCATGCATGAGTTACATAATATTAATTTACGATACAAGTGCGAGAAAACTGACGTGTCGAGCGTGCGTAAAACTGCAATTTTCGGACCGAGTGTAACAAATTTACATTTTCCTCAATAAAAAAAACGACAACGTCGTCGTTGGGACAATTTTTTTATTCTTTCGTATCCCTAAAAAGACTATTTCTCCTCACATCGGAGTCAAGGGATGGATTTTATTGAAACGCATGCACAAAAAATCCCACTTTTCGTGCGTGTAACGCGTGGCGAAAGTCGCGCTTTCTAGTACGGCGTGCGAGAAAAATACCGCGCACGCGCAGATCGCACTATTTCCTCTTTCGCACACTTTTTTTATGCAAACTTCACAAACTTCGTCGAAAGACCGTTTTTTCGCACCAGCACCGCAAAGTCCTATTTTTTTTATACTTGTCTATTTCACCGGCAAAACGACTGCGAAACTCTTTGTCTCCGTCGTTTTTGCCTTCCGGTCCGGGGCGAGTGCAGTCAGGCCGTTAATATCTCACCCACGAGTGACCCGAGCCCTTTATTCTCCACGAAATCCAGAGCACATAGAAGTAAAATCGACAAGCGTCAGCGTCGTTTATAAAAATTTTCTATGCCCGGCCAAAGCGCTAAAACCAACTTAAAAAAAAAAAAAAAAAAAAAAAGAAAACACGTCCTCGGCTAAAAGCCGCGAAACAGACAAGTTCGCCGAGCGAGAGGAGCTTTAATACCGAAACCGGGCCTTTTCGCGTCGGGCAAAGGATTATCTCGCCAGAAGCATCCGCGGATATGTCTCCCAGTCTCCAAGCCGGCGGAGCGCCAAGCGGAGAGCGACGCAGCGACGCTTTGCCACTGTACCGCGCGAGTTTCCCGAGTGAGATAAAGCGACGAAAAAAAAAAAAAAAAAAAAAATGAAGAGACAGGAGAAGAAAATAAAAAAATCCGCAAAAAAAAGAAACGAAAGTAGCGGTGTGCGCTTTATTCGCGAGAGGGAAGAGAGCTTCAGCGAGTGAAATTTAACGAATTTCAAGTTGTCGGAAGCGCGTCGCCGCGGCAAAGTATTCTGCGGGAGAATCGGGCGAGAGGACGGACGCGTGTTTCGCTCCGGCCGTGGCAACCCCCTTGCATTCGTCCCTCCGCAGCCCCCGTCGCTGTTCCATCCTCCTCGTACTTTCCACTCTCGTTTCTCCATCGCGCCCTTGTCATTTTCCCATTCTTCACGATACTTCTTTTTTTTTTTGCAACATATAATTCTCCCTACGCACCCGTACGTCATACACTCACTTATTTTCGCGGTAGAACGAGCGGAGCGCGGCGTTACAGCGGTAGCCACCCCGCTCAGGCTTTGGTAAGCGGCTACGCACGAGGGTGCGTACCCCAAGCGCGCGTACCTTACTCCCCCAATGCGCGTGCGCTCGCTTCGATAAATTATTATATTATACACTTCGGGTTCTTAGCGAGGAAGCAATATCGGGGCTAATAGGAAATCACGAAGGGTTTCGCGCGTCAAGCCTCGCAGCGGTACGATCTATTGTGTATCACGCGTACGGCTGGCGCGATTTAAAAACTGTCGGGAATCAGTAG
The DNA here is from genome assembly GCA_958510785.1 of Exephanes ischioxanthus. NCBI lineage: Eukaryota > Metazoa > Arthropoda > Insecta > Hymenoptera > Ichneumonidae > Exephanes > Exephanes ischioxanthus. The sequence goes on from OY294025.1 coordinate 3,662,809, forward strand.
TCGATTTGTAAAGGATTTTTTTTGTCCTAAGTCTTCGAACCTTTATTATTGTGCCCTAAGGAAGTTGAGGGATTCCGCCGATTTCCGGTAAAAACTGGGATTTATTAATTTTGTTTCCTCATAAAGGAAGCTTTGTTTTCGTAAAAAAAAAAAAAAAATGAGATTTTAATGTCAGAATACTTAAAATAGTCTGGAAATACGCCACTTACGTTTGGAAAGAAGACAAAAAAAACTCCCCGCAATCAGTTAATAAGCCGTATTTCCGGTATGATATCACTTCCGGTCGAAAAATGAGATTTTCAAACTGTAAGTGACGTATTTTCGTTCTGAAGTGACTTCCGGTCGAAAAATTTGTTTTTGGCTCGAAACTGATATCACATATTAAAAGATTATATAATTTGCATGCTCGTCAGCTTCCTCGAAAGTGATTGGTTCGGCGGTTGGCACGGAGACAACCGCCGAACCAATCACGTGGGAGGAAGCTGAGAAGCGGGTTTATGAAAATTTCAATTTTCAACTTGTATGAGGAAGCCATATGAAAATTTCAATTTTCAACTTTTTTTCTTGGTAATAAAAAGTTGATTTTTTTCTCGCTAATAAAAGGTGCATTTCGATACTTGTCTCTTGCATTCTCAATAAGTGAAAAAAAAAAATGGAAAATCCGTGCTGGGTTTTGGCAAATAATACAAATAATTTCGGAACATTCGAGTTTGGTTTAACGAGCCAAATACGATTTTATTGTGAATCGCAAACCTCGAAGAATGCTTTCCGGACGGGTTAACGCAAATTCGCGTTGCCCGCATTATTCTCAGGGAAAAGAGTACGCGAGTTACAAGGTACAACTCGTTTCCAACATCTTTTATTATTATTTCATGGAACACGAGGGTGGAGAGTTACGAGAAGCCGGGCGAAGAATTCAAGGGGTAAAACGAGCGACCCTTATTGCGGCGGTTTTTCTCCTCTGCTCCCGGATCATCTCATACCGCGTTTGCGTCTCCCTAATTCAATTGACCCCCGCTAGAGTTTCTGACTGGGGAGCTATGACATTTTGAAACGAGCTTTTTTTTATCGTTTCACGCTCATTCGCTGTTTCTCTCACCCGGACAAAAGTGCGTTCGTTCGGCGACGGGGATGTTGGGGACGCGTCGAGGGACACCGGCTGGGGTGAATTTTCAATAAATTTCGTCTCTAAAGTCCATCGGCGACGGATAGTCGAAACGTGAATCATCCAATCATCGATCGAGGCAACGCGAGTGTATTAAAAAAAAAACGTCGCGTCAGGGACAATTAAATTAAGAGCGTAGGTAGGAAATCCCGGGGAAAAATAGAGACGTTGCAGAGTGCAGAGTTGAGGCAAAATGGGACAATCAAAAAATGTTGAGAAAAGTTCATTGAAACACTCGGAGTGACGGGGGTAAAATTGTAAGTCTGGTGACATAGACAAAAATCTCCTTCATTGGTTGGTTGACTTATTCTCATTAAAATAAAAAATTGTATGCAGAAATTTCATAGAAGTAAATAATTATTTTAAAAAATTCGGCGGGTAATATGTTTCTGTACGAGTATGCTTAGCGGAATTACAGAGCCCGCTATTAACTGCTCTAACGTTTACAAAAGCTTAAAAAAAATTCAACGTACCTCGAATTATCCCGTACAAAGTAGAAAGGGGGTGCAAAGTAAAGAAGACCCGAGCCTCGAAGCTTTAGTCTACCAACGCCAACATCGTGCGGATATCGACGATGTGAGAGCGAAAATTGTAGATTTGCGCTCTTGTTTGACCAGGGATAGACACACTTTCCGCTGCGTAAATCGCTTATGCATAAAAGTATAATTTTTTTTTTCCAACTTCCAACTGAATAAAAAATTGAGTCCATGAAAATATTGACTCCAAAAAGAATGAGATAATTTATTATTTAGGAATAATATATGGTTTAATTTATAATTATTTGTAAATCAATTGCATTAGTCGAGCGACATCTCAGATATGACGATATCTTGCTTCATGTTCATGTGCATATCGTATAAAATCTTCAATCTGAAATTGTTATTGACTAATTTATTCTGGTAAACGAAATTGTATGCAGCCAGGTGACATTCTATATTTTTTAAATAAATTCATTTAAGTAACTATTTACTTAATTCAAATAAATGTTTATTTAAATCAAATAAATATTTTATTTAATCTTAATAAACGGTGGCCGTCGAATAAATTTTTTTTGTGGGTGTGATGATGAGGTAAAAAAAACACGGACAGAAGGGTCATGACCATGACCGACTTGAGCTTTGCCTTCGTGGTCCTAGGTATCCGAGAAAAAATGTTCGATCCCGGCATTGAAATTAAGATTTAATGTACTACGATTTTTTCAAAAACGTCGTTTGTCCTGACGCTCAATTCCCAGCGCTCAGTGTTTCTAGCAAACGACACCGGATCATGAAAGCTCATAAATATCCTACGATTTTCAAATGTAAAAACATTCCGCTTGTACAATAAACAATCTTGTTATACCAAGTAATGTTGCTTTAAATTGATACTAATATTATTCTCGTTCACCTACAGGTTTACCTTCTCGAGAGTTAAAAATAATCGCTTCGAGAAACGAGGGTAGCCGGAGGCCGTGGCTCGTTTACAGGCCAACATCCAACCAGCGTCGAGCAAGTGCCCTTTATGTGTCTTTCTTTTTTTTAGCACCAGGCAACGTGCCTTTCGTGCGAGAAACGTGAGAGTGTCCGCGTCACTTGCAACTAGTGGTTAGATGCCGTGTTTGTCGGTCGAGCCCGTTGGGCCTTCAGCCAGTTCGCGTTATCCGTAAATTGTCTTTAAAAAATCCCTGGGTTATCTTTTTTTCATCACTCGGTGCGGAAATGGCGGTTTTACGCACGCGGAGCGGGCGGAAAAGTGGCCATTTCCGCATAACAAATTGGAATTATTATTACATAAAAACAGTGTTTGCAGCTCCTCGCATGTGGTTGATTTTTTTCAGATTTTTATCCCATCGAGAAATGTTTGATTTTTTCCCTGAAACTCACGTTGGGCGGGGCTGTACCGCTCCGACTAGCTTAACTATTTTTTTTTCAGCGTGGAATAGTGAAATGACTTCTTTTTAATCACAATTTTCTGAATTTTTTTTTTTTTTTTTTTTTTTTGCGATCCGGCGTGTGGCGGTGAGTCTTGCAAAGCCAAATATTATAAAATTCTCTTGGCGGCAGCTACCCCGAGCGTTGCCCTCTGTCAACCCTCATTATTGAGCGTCTTCCCACCGGAGTTCCCTTTAAATATTCCGTCACCAGTCGAGCACACTGGAGCCGTACATATAATTATGTACATCCAACGGTGCTCCCTCGAGCGAGCGAGTGAGCTGGGCTGGTCCCGAGCTCACGAAGACCGTAAAATTAAAAGGGCCTGCCTCACCCCGTAGTTTATAGGCAAAGTTTAAGGTACCCGCTCTCTCTTTCGGTGTAACACGTTGTTAACACGCGAATCTCTAAAGGCAGTCGGAAGACGTGATTACACTGCAAACTGTCACCATTTTTTACAGCGAAATAATATTTATATAATACCTTGATAATAAGAGTTTAAAAGAGTTTTAAAAAGACCAATATTTTCATAGGCTTCAAACTGTCTATGCAAACTATCACCATTTTTTACAGGGAAACGATATTTATATAATACACTGATAATAAGATTCTTAAAAGCGTTTTAAAAAGACCAATATTTTCATAGACTTTAAACTCTCTATGAAAACTGCCACCATTTTTTACAGCGAAATAATGTTTATATAATACCTTGACGATAAGAGTCTTAGAAAAGTTTCAAAGAGAACACTTTCTTCATAGACATTGACGCTTTATTCGTGTTGTGGTTAGCTGTTCCATGTGGCTGAAGCTACTTAATGAAAATCGGCGTATTTTTTTTTTTTTTTTTTTTATCGAAATACGTATTTTTTCCTCCGCGGTCTCCACAGTTGAAATTGCTCCGGTGTGAGCTCGCGAATGATCGATGATAACGATGACGATGGAGAGTCAAGAGGCCACGATGAGGCGGGGAAACTCGAAATCGTTCACGAAGTTGCGTGCCGGGACAAAAAAGGAGGATGGAGAGGAATTGGCATCGAGCCGGCACGCTGCGTGCAGGGCCGATCGAAATCTATGCGAAGCCAACATAGATGGATCGTGATAAAGGGGGGAAAAAAGGTATATGTACATTGCCACGCGCGCTATGTACGTAGGTGAAAATGGCTTTTGTTATCCTGAGTGGATCTTTATGCATATATTTATATATACATATACAGTTAATGTCGGCAACATATTTTTTTTGCGAGCGTTCGTTGACTAAAATTGTTGAAGAAAAAATGACGGAAGAGCGAGAGAAATTAATTAATTATCATTTTGAAGCCTCGAATAACCACCCGACAGCAAATGGCAACTGTAGTTTAAAATATAATCGTATAGTGATTGATATCGTTTTATTTTTAACGCTTCGGACTAATTGAATATTTCAAAAAATGTTTCTTGTTTTAGCAGCGAAACATTTGATATATGTGGTCCTTGGTTCTTTTTTTTCTCATACCGCTAGCGGTGACAATTTATTTAAATAACAATTGATTTCTTTATTAATTATTAATCAATTTAATTGCCTTCGTTAGTAATATATTTCAACGTTAAAAAAAAAAGTTGATTAATTACCGATAAATTATCCAATAACGACCTGCGGCAAAATATGCTCTCTCTCTATCTCAATCTGGCGTCTCTAATTAGCGAATAACCTAATAAAAATTATTTTGTAATCAGCACGAGGAAAAACAAGGTTACCCACAAACTCCCTCGGAGCATAATGATCGATCTAACACGATGGAGTATTAAAGAGAAAACCTTGAAAAAAAAAAAAAAAAAAAAAAAAAAAAAAAATACTTTTACTACGTATGTACGATTGTCGTTCAATTGTTATCGAATAACACACGGTCGATCACAGCCATTTGTTATATTGTATCGAATATCCTACGCCCGTTAGAATAGACGACTTATTGATCGGTGAGTGGTCATGACGAGCCGCTCGAACAGCATGACGTTTGACGGACGAACAAACGATCGACTTCACAGCGATCGTAGTTTTTATCGAGTCTTTTTCGGGACTTCAACTGGAACAGACGTATCGACCGTTACGTGACGATTGCGATTTCATATTCGTGCTAATAAACATTCCGCCTCTTCGCTCGGTCGTTGCAGCAACATGGCCGATCGCAAATATTTATTTAAAGAGCTGCAATTAAAGTTCTGAGTGAATTACTTCAGTTCGATGTTTATAGAGTTGGTTGCGACGAAAATTTAAAGGTTTTTTTTGTTTGCATTAAACCTCCAATTTTCATTGTAAAAAAAATCATGGCCACATCACCCCGACTTACCCGAATAAATATATAATATATCATCGATTCGTCAGTTATTCGAGGGCGCGGCTGTGAAAACAGAGACCGATAAAGGGCGGCCCGGTAAAGAAGAGACTAAGGAAGGCGTATCGCGCGAGGGAAAGCTGGATGGAATGGTAGTAATATGACCCTACAAAAGGTGTCGGAGAGCCCAGTGATCGACGGAATGCGACCGGGTGAATAGGAACTGTGAGACGGAGAGTCGACAAAAGGGTCGGTGAGATGGACGACCACTGTCAGCAAGGACGAGTAACGAATGTATGTATATACATATACATACATACATATTATATATATATATAATGCATGTGTATATGTATATATACGGGTGACTATATCTATAGAACAGCAGCAGCAAAAGCAGTAGGTTGTCTTCTGTCCTCCTCCTATGATTAATACGACGTCCTTGTCTCGGAATTGGGATAATTTGCGTAACATCGGACGAAATGGAACCGTCAGGGCTCAGATGGTACTAGAAATAGTTTCATCGTCGAATATTTATCACCTGCGAGGACGGTGCGAAAGGAAGGATAAAGAGCAGCGGTGGTTGAGATGAGCTGCTCGCGTTAATTGGCTTTCATTTCCATTTTTTTTTTTCTCGCGGTCTCATCCCTGTCTCTCATATTCTCGGCCCTTCTCACATTCCACGTGAATCTTGCGCAGCTGAAGCGCGACGAGGAGAAAAAAATTCCTATAGAATATATTTCACCTCAACGGCGACCAACGCTTCTCCCTTTCACTCCTTTTTTTTTGCCCTCCGTGACAAAAATTAACGTTCGTGTATTAATTTTGATTAGGCAAAAGCCCGCGACGATCCCGGTGTCTGGCAACCCCAAGCGACGGTGTCGTGTTTTTAATTGCTACGATTAATTGACACGTCAGAGCCGCCGGTTGGTTTTGTTTCGTAAAAGAAGAAAAGTATGTTTTTTTTTTGTGGTAATAAAAAATTAGGCCGAAAATCCTCCGCTATCGATTGCTCATCACGGTGTTACCAATCGTGCGAAAAAATAGCAGACACGGTTATTAAAAAATTTTGGAGGAGTCCTGTTGATTAAAATTGGAAAATATTTTTGAAAATGATGTCGACAAAAATTTGTATCCTCTTGCCATTTTTTATATCCAGACCTTAGGGATTTTTTTACATTGTCAGAACACTGTTAGGAACAATCAACGTTAAGGAATTAGAGGTCGAAATATTTATATAAAAAAAAAAAAAAAAGAAGCATCCTGCTCTTCGGAAAGTTGTCATTAGTTGCCCTCGAATGCAACTCTTTATTTTCGAAAAGCTCTCGTAATCTTCATCCGTAATATCTCTGCTTCCCTCGATCTCCCCTCGGCTCTGAGACAAACTTTCCCAATAACGAATAGTGCTCATAACGACTTTACAAGTTTACGCTACAGAACGGGGCACGTAGCGGAAAACTTTTAAATTTTTCCTCGCCTCTGTGAACCCGCTCATCGACTATCTTGTCGATGGAAGAAATTGAGAAAAACAAAACAAATAAATTTAAAAAAACCTTATATTTTGCAACGAGAAAATTAATCCCATCTCTCGCGTCGGACCGAGTATGAACGACTCTCCTGGATGCACTCTATACACCGTACTCGTCAAATTACTTTCCGTCGACTAGTAATTTATCATCGGCGATGCGACACGCGACGACATAGACCAAGTTTTCAAAGATAATATCACCGCCGATTGGCACAAAAAGTGGGCAAAGCGAAATTAGTCGCCACGAACTGAGACTTAAAAAAACAAATAAACGACAAGAAATAAATAAAAGTTAACGTTAAGTCGCAAAGTTCTCGAAAAAAATGACACATTGCTGTATTTAAGAAATTATTCAGAAATCGTTTAGGAATTTTAGTCGTTCGTTGTGCGGCAAAATGATGACAGGAAAATCAAAATACTATATTTTATATTAAATTCAGAAAAAATATGATTATTAGTAACGCTATCGTTACTAATAATCATATTTTTTCTGAATTTACGCTATCGCTATCTGAATGCGCTATCGCACATATTGCTTTAGGAGGAACCTAAAAATTCTTGAAACTTCAATATCATTTTCCATCGATTGAAGTAATTAATAAATATTGCCCACATGACCCTAAATGACTTAATGTGTTGATCCGATTAAAAGTCACGATCTACTGGATATCAAATTACGAATTTTCTAACAAGGTCCCGTTTTGACGTATCCGCTCGCCTCCCTCCCCACAACTATTCCATCCGTCGATTATTAAATTACATTGCATCGCACAAAATTGACTCTTGACTCGGACCAAAGTTTCGGCCATAACAAGCCTTCGCCGTTTTCCATCGCCAAGGATTATTACTCTCCGCTCCGAGCACCGAGCGATGAACTGGCGCGCAAGTTTAAATTGAACGCGAACAGAGGATACGACGTATGAATATAGAACGGATAGGTGTGGACTTCAGCATCCTCTAGTTATGCAATCGCAGCATAGTTCGGTAGTAGGCATTAACGAAGGTACGGTAATGTAGTACGAAGACGAGACAGAAGAGGTTATAATGACTATTGTGGACGATCGCGTCGTAGAATCGTCGATTATTGTTATTGCTTGCGAGATCACAGAGCGGCTGGGCCCTTTGACTGCTGCCTTCGATTACGTTCATATCCGTTTTATTCGACCGATAGTGCATACCGAAATATGCGTGTTATGTGCAAGGTGGTATCTTATTCTCAACCTTTAGTCAATATATTCGCAAAGTGTAGTCAACTTATTCTCAACATTTACTCAACTTATTCTCAACATTTACTCAACTTATTCTCAACATTTACTGAACTTATTCTCAACATTTACTCAACTTATTCTCATCATTTACTCAACTTATTCTCAACACTTACTCAACTTATTCTCAACACTTACTCAACTTATTCTCAACACTTACTCAACTTATTATCAACACTTACTCAACTTATTCTCAACCCTTACTCAACTTAGTATTCGCAACGTGTACACAACTTATTTTCAACACGAATTCAACGTATTCGCAATGGATACTCTACTTATACGCAACGTGTATTCAACTTTTTCTCGACATGTGCACAACTTACTGGCAACGTGTACTCAACATGTGCCCAAATTATATTTATATGTATTCTGAACCACCCTGTATACATACGTATATACGAATATATACATATATGTATAATATGCACAGCCGGATTTGCTCGCACATGACTGAAACTTCCATCATCGAGCAGCGAGCCAACAGCGGACAGCGGTATGAGAGCTCCGGCAGGAAATGGTGAATTTGCACCCTTTTCGACGATTGTGTAACTGCGGCCACGTGCTGCTAATGTCCCGTCGAACAAATGGGATGCGGTAATGATTTTGCGGCGTTCTACATTATAGAGGTCGCAGAGAAAGCGCAGTACCGAGACGTACAACCCGGAGCATCGTCGAGAGCGAGAAAACCCCGAAACGATTTTATATATCCTATATATCGACGGTCCGATGCCAAAAGGGCGAACAGACTATGCGTTTATATGAGTCGATGTGCCCTTGCGGATTTGGACCATCGATATATACATATTTTATACGCGGGGCGAAGTAGTTGATGGAAAAATTGTCGATACAAATAAATATGATAATATTTCGCTTTTCCGGTAGCTCGGAGAAGTCTTCTCCTTGGGTGGTTACAGCGTGGCGGGCGCGACGAGGGTTCAACCTCACCCCTCGCACATTCTTGCGGTAATGTGTGTGAAATTGCGTGGGGTTGTATTTTTTTTAGATCATCATTTTACCGTTCCTTTCCCCTTTTGTCTTTTTTTTACGAGCGAAAGTTTACAAAGAATGAAACAGTTTTGTTACGTCGTAAGGTTCTGTGCCATTCGTTAATTTATCAAAAGATTCGATCGTCCAAAAAATTATTAATAATGAATCGATTGACAAACAATAGTAAACTATTATTGGTAAATGAAAAAGTTTTGTCACGCTGTGATGTTTTGTACGATTCGTTGATTTATCGAAAGATTCGATCGTTAGAAAAATTATTAATAACAAATTGATAGACAATTAATAATCAACTAGTAATAAATTAATCATAAAAAATAAGAGGCTATTATGGGTATGGAAATCAAATTTTTTGGTCGAATCCGCGCACAGTAGTGTTAGGTCATTCGACGCGGACATCCCCAGTTAAACGCGCGGGTGTACCAAGGTTACAGACTGAAGAGCAACACCGCGCAACGAGCGGTGGTGGATTGAACTCCGTACAACGAAAATGTCGAGGGCGAATGGTAATTTGTGCCGCGACAATCGTACCCGCGGGAGCTCTCTGGTCTGTAGATTACTATATATGCCTCTCGCTATAACACTCCCCTCCACGCTGCTCGTCCGCACCACTCTTCTTCAACCCCTCACGTTGAAAAGCATTGAGTTTCGCAGAAAAAAAAAAAAAAAGCCTCAACCTCGAATGTCTCGTCGATGCGGTGGCACAACCACATTAACGGCCCTTCGAGCGTCAGCTATCGATCGACGGAACCAGAAGAATGACCCCCTTTTTATTCCGCTGTATAGCCAGAATTAGCGCATAAAGGCATCAATGTACCTTTAGGCACTTACATAACCATATATAACTATTTTGAGACCTCAATCGTCGATCGTCTCCTCGACAGCTTTGTCAGTGTTCAGAGTGCATTGAGGATGGAATGTTCGTACTTTAGATATTTCCAACTTATAGACAACTCGTTCCCAATTTATACTCACCTTATTCTCAATGTACACTCAACTCTATCCTCGATCGTCTTGACAGTTGGCAGAGAGCATTCAGAATAAAATTTTCTTACATATTTCAACTTATACTTAAATCATTCTCAACTTGTACTCATTATTCTCAAACTACACTCAAATTGTACTCAACTTGGACTCAACTTCATCTTAACTTGTCCTCAACGTATACGTCTCGCCATACCACCATCCCTTGTGTTCTCGTCCACGCTTCTTCTCATGTTGAAAGGCTTTAAGTACACTATAGCTAAAATCAAAGTTCGACCTCAAATGTCTCGTCAACGTGGTTGCAAAAAACCGCTCTGAGGACCCTTCGAACGTCGGCGATCGGTCGGCGGAGCCAGTGTTGATGAGAACTATGACCACCCTTCTGTCGTGTCGGTATCGTCGGAATTGTACATATACGCATCGACGTGGGTACGTCGATGCGTATATGTACAATTCCGACGATGCCGACACGGCAGAAGGGTGGTCATAGTTCTCATCAACACGCGCACCTCGCATCTCGCGCACTTGCGCACTCATAGGAGAAAATCAGTGGCTGCCGCGGTATCGCAGTCGTAACGCGCTAATTGGTACAAACTCTCACGTATCATGCCGACGAGGTCGCATCGAGCTTGTGGCGCTGGACGGGCGAGCGAGAGCGTTTATTAAAATGAAATGTGCCCGAGGCAGCGGACCAAATGTATATTCAGCAACGGAAGGCAGCGGTGCGATGCGCGTTCCAGAATCGCCGGGAGACGAGCGACAACCAACCACAGCACTCCTGTCCTCGTTTATCACTCATTCCACACTTTCTCATACGCTATATTTTTTTTGTACGTCTCTTTAGTATCTCTGTTAGTTAAAAAAGAAAAACACAAATTCATGTATCAGCTATTTTACCTCAATATTTCTTTTTTACACAATCCCTAAGTATTCCCGATAAGCCCGACCAACGCCAACTGATTTTTTTTTTTAAAGGGTACTGTAAAAAAAAATGGTATGAAATTTAATTTACCGACTGGAAGTTCTTAGGCAAAAACTGGTACATTCAATTCCATGTACAATTATGATGGAAAATTAATGTTCAGTGTATTAAAAATATTGGAAATACTTTATTTTTCATAATTTACTTTAATTTCAATGAAAAAGTCTTCTCATTTTTCGTCACAATAATACATTAAATTTAATTTACCAGTTTTTGCGTAAAAACTTCTAGTCCGGTATATTAAATGTACAACTTTTTTTTCTCTGTAGCAATTGTCGAATTACAATTTAATCACGAATAATATTATTATTATTTATTTATTTATTTATTATGAGGCTTTAGGACTGCGTCTCTTGAGAGTCAACTCAAAATAAAAATGAGATCAGAAAATAGAGGCAAAAGCACATTTAACATTCAACATAGATAAATTGTTGCCTGTCTGCGCTCGGGGGGGATTATCGATTGTGTCGATTTTCCCCCAGTATACAACTCCGTGATTATAGGACCTTTCTCGAACGTCGGGAGCGAAGTACCGACCGTGGTAACACGAGGAGGGCACAGTGCATCGAGGAAACAGCAAACTCGTGCTTACAGCAAAGGTCTTGTTCCCATTTAGATTGCTGCGGGGCTACAGAAGGAATAACGTGATACCATTCTCCATCTAACGAGTACAAAAATCGAACACCGGCTTGTTACGCCTCAAGTAGTACATCCGTTATTATCAATAATGGCCTCGAGACGAGCAATCTCAGTAATAGGCAAAAAAATAATAATTAAAAAAATAAAATAACATACCATAAAATAAAAGTTAGCGAATAAAGCTATTGAATAATATTTTTTTAATTCAACCCTTTACCTGCCAGAATAGAATTTTTAAAAACATCTTGCATAATGTTGACCCGAAAATTCTAGAAAAAAAGCTTCCTCTATGAGGAGGCAAAATTGACGAATAGCATCCTGAAAACAGTTTTTCGTGGTACATATAAAGAAACAATATTCTGGAAAAGCGCGAATTTACCGGAGCTGGGAAACGGACCCGTGTACCTCTGAATGTTCGGTCGAGTGCTTTGAACCCTGACCCATATACCAGGCCGTTAACCACACTTTATTTCGGATACATTTATGTACATATCAGATAAACGAACTACCACGTCACAGAACGCAATTTCATCGTAATTTTTTTGTATATAAAATATTCAGGTATGACAAATGAAAAAATGGTTTTTCAAAAATAACCATTTTTCAGGTATTTCGATTCAGATGCGTGTCGATCGGCCGAGAAGTTTTTTTTTTCAACCGCAAAGAGGTCTCAATCTTGAAGGAATGATCCAACCGTCTCGTACAAATTTCCCAAACACACGCCTGCCAAATTCCTGTCAGGGTAAACACGGCAAGGGTGCCGATTAGCACATAAATGAATCTAACATCGACCCGCCCATATACATCACTTTTACCGTATACGTGTCGACGACATTGCCGTGCATATTCCGCCATGCGATGTCCGAGGTTTAACCACGCTCGCAAGCCCGACGCATTCAAGAACATCGAGGCGGTCAAGCCATCGGCGATACACGGTCTCTCCAGATCTCCTCCGAAAGCCGACGTTTCTGAATAGAGGGGCTTCCTCGCTCTCTCGCCCACCCCCGGCTGCGTGCGATCTATATGTTGTACCATTCGCCGGTTCCACACGGCACATCCGACAGCGCCAAAGCTCCGCGCGAGCAGTCGCGCGCGCGCTTCGATGCTACTCGTGTGTGACAATATGACGATGTGACAATAGCGACCGCCGCTCGGCTCAGCGTTGATGGACTAATACGAAGGGTCCGGGCTTGTCCGAGGAGCGGCAATCGTGTACGTCCCGATGCTCATCGAGCTATACAGGCGAACGTGTATTACCGGCCACTTCGCTCTCTCTCTCTCTCTCTCTCTCTTGCCCGATGCGTCTTATGCATCGCTCGCTGACCGACGATGAATCAGCTCGATCACCGAAAGAATATGAATATTGTCTATCATAGCCCGAGAGAGAGAGGGAGAGAAGGCTTGGAATAGAGACCGTCCGTCGTTGCGACATGAGTATCGGAGCATCAAAAGCGTCCACTGTCCCTCCATGTACTCCAGATTTCGCTCCCTGTATTACTTTCCATTAATCAAGACGACACAATCAAACTCACGGTATTCAGACTGTCAATAGAAATAACAGATTTCATGTACTGGAACTTGAAATTTGCTTACGTTACTAACATTAATGTAGTTTTTGTTCTAAAATAAAAATGCTAGATATTAACGATACAAATCTTTTGTCTGAAATTTAGAAATTTGTCATTAAAGATATAAGTTTTAGTGGACAATTGCAATGCACATGTGTTTGAAATTACGGAAATAGTTTATGTAAAAAAGCTTTCAATTCCGTTAATTAATTTGTCGACAAAGTTGGTTTACAGTGTAACCGAAAATAAAATTGTAAATGTGATGTACAATTGTGATGAAAAATGAATATACTTTTTCATTGAAATTAAATTAAATTATTAAAAATAAAGTATTTCCAATGTTTTCAATAGATCGAGCATTCATTTTTCATCAGAATTGTACATGAAATTTAATATACCAGTTTTGCCATAAAAACTTCCAGTCCAGGACATTAAATTCCATCCGAATTTTTTTTTAAGTGTCTTCATCATGGTACATAACTACTATGTTGCTTATACATCGCCGTTGACCGGCGACGAATCGGCTCGTTCGGCGAAAGAATATGAATATTGTTATTATGGCCGGAGACGGAGAGGGAGGGAGGAAGGGAGAGAGCGACAGCATGGAATAGAGACCGTCCTTCGCAGTTGCTACATGAGTATCGGAGCATCAACGGGAGAAGCATATCATCCCCCTTTCCTCCTCTTGCCGCCGTGTACTCCAGATTTCGCTCCCCGTATTACTTTCCTTTAATCAATCCGGCACAACGTCGAACGGCACTGCCTCGCATTCAACGTCGGCGTGTACTGATAATAAGTCCTTCAAGATTTTAATATATCACGTCCGATATCGACTGAAGCCCACTCTTGCTTTTATATCGCGAATATTATAAAATGAGCTCGGGGCTTCCACTATCTCTTGAATTATACTGTTAGCTGCAGTGAGGGAAGGATATCATAAAAACTACCGGTCATCTAAGAAAAATTGCCATAGCTCATGCGACTAGGACGCCACCCGTGGCAGAAAGTCTCCGATTTTTCAAGAATTTTTACCATAATATCTACGAAAAATTCTTATAAATCCGGTACTGCGTGTCATATGTGGTGCCTTAGTTCCCTACACTGAAAAAAAAATATCAATGACTCAAATAAAATTGACTCACGGGCTGTCTAAGAAAAATGGTCGTTTCCATTCTACTTTTAATACTTACAATTCCATACAGGATTGAAACGATAATATGTCACCTTGACAGTTTTGCCGTCATTGTTTCGATATCGTATGGAATTGTAAGAATTGAAAGTAGAATGTAATTTTAATATCTGGTATTTTTATTTTACCCAAAAGTACATTAATGCGTTTAATTTCAATTAATGTAAGTCATGGAAGCAAATTTCGAGTTCCAGTACATTAAATGTACAATTTATTTTTATAGTCTGTCATCAGACACTCACAGTCACTCGCAGAGATTCACATGAGGAATTATGAATAAAGTATTAAAAATAAACTTTATACAGTTGTCAGATTAGACCGAAGAGAATAAGCCTGTCCGAGTGAGTTTTGTATTAATTAATATTTAAAAAGATAACGTTGAATTCTCATTTTATTTTACGTATTACCGCAATCTCCCCGTCTTCGATACTGACGTACGCAAAGCGGATGCTCTCGCACACCAGCCGGCGACACTTGTGGTCGTCTCCGCTGTCGCGTGTGTGCAACAAAATCGATTTGTGAATAAAATTGAGTTTCCTCGGACGCTCGCCAACTACCCTATCCACTTCCGCGCCTCACCCTCCCGCAGTCTGTGTGTAAAATTTAAATAATTTTTTTTTTTTTCATACATCGTCAGTAGCATATTTATGAATTTTTATTTAATTACACCGTCGAGTTCGATGCAACGAGTCTCGGTCGGACACGGGAGGGTGGCGTACAATGTTTTCCATACTACATTTATAAAACTTTCCAATATAAATATATGTATGTATATATTTATTTTGCAACAATTGCGGTATAATCGATACCGATCAGCATTGTCAAAACGCCCCATCATATTAATATACAATAAATATTCAAGCAACAAGCGTGTAAAATTTGAGTAAATATATATTTTGAAATTTATTTTTTCATCCATCGCCAGTGGTCTATTCATTAATTTTTTGGAGCGAACGATGTTTCCTGTATGACAGTCACGATGTCATTAACCAATGTATATATATTTTTTTCATTTTTATAGCGATAAAATAAACATCGATCGACCTCGTTGAAAATCCGACAAATCGTCCCACAGTATTTATATCACAGTGCATAACTACTGTGCTCCTTGCCGTTAACGTTTATTTGGCCTTCGGTCACTGCAGCATCGCCATTCTTAGTGCGCAACCAAAGTTTCCCACTTAATGCGGGAGGAATCGCGGGCAACGCGATAGCATCTCCCAGCGATATCTCGCCGCTGCCCCGAGATCCTAAACTCCCGGAGACCGCACCGGTGGCATTTATACACGCAAGAATATTTCGTGAAATTAACCGACTTGCCGGTACCGATAACGACGTATCCAACGCAGTAAGCCGGTCACCTTCACCGAGAAACTTCCCGTTTACGGTACTTACTGTACTGCGCAACAGTAGTTAGAGAGCGGTAAAGATGGACAACCGGAGCGAGAGACGGAGCCTCCGCTGCAGCTAGAGGGCATTAACCGCGAGAGCAACGTTACACAAAGACCCCCCCCCCCTCAGGCTCAAACTATTCCGATCGTTATGCGGTTTTCGAGAAGCGATAACAACTTCTCCAAGTGAGAAAGCGAACTTCCAACTGCGCGTCGTAGCAAATGCAATAATGTACATCTTGCCATTGAAACTGCCGCATCAATGCGGCAACTTTTGTTATGAATGAGGGTATAAGATTTACGGGGTAACGTCTCGCGTTTGACCCGTAGAGTTCCGAGACGCTTTCCTCTGTTGAACATTTTTTTATTTTCCTCGACTACTGGATACTTATTTTTAGTAAAAATGCTTCCAGTCTAATTAAGATAAAAGTGAGGAATACGACCTAACCCAATTACCATGCAAATCTATTATGATTGGATCGGGTCGGAATGGCCAGTTTAACCCTACATACTTTATTTTAGTAATTAACATTTTATCGTCTCTGCAACATTAAGGACGAAACGCGTGTTGGGAAACCGGCGAAATCAGAGTTCTACCGTCGGTCTGCCGGACCGCGCGCGCTGGGATATCGCACGGTGCCCAGCCGTGCATAACCTAACCAAGCATCCGATTCACGATTTTCCGCCTTCTAATGGGTGAATCGCATCGATTAAAATCGGGGGGGGAGGACGACTGGTGGAACGTCGAAAACTCGGGCAAGCGAAGTTTCTCGGTTGCAATTTACCGTCATTTGCAAGAGGGTATACAATGTCACCCGGGTGATCTTTACGATTACGAGGTTGGATCGGATGCTGCAGCTCGGAAGTTGGTTCCAGCAGACCCGCAGTCAAAAGTTGCTGCCGCTTCGGGGAACGGTAATAAAATGGCGAAACATAGAGAAGGGTGAGATGGTCGGAGATAGATGGAGAGAGTGCAGGGAGGGGGGGGGGGGGGGGTGAGGAAGGGGTGGAAGCAACCGAACGGCATCTCCTATGGTATAAGCCCATAAACAAGATGATACGATCTAGGTGTAACGATGTTTCCAACAAAATTAGAGGGAAACTGCAAACAACCCCTCTCGGTTCTCGTTCATCCCCCGTTTAACCTCGCGCTCTCTGCCATCCCGTTGCATTCCCCGGTACACCTACTGTGCTTGCTAACCATCGCCGTCCCTCCGCTGCTGAGCATCGCCTAGCTATATACACTGCTCGCTCAGTTTCGCCGCGGCGAACGGCAACAACCCTTCATTCGACTCGTTAGGGCGGCTTGTAACGCGATGCCAAACAGTAATGAAAGGCCCATGCTGAGTTTCTGCCTCTAACCGATGGGAGCGTCAATGCTGTACGTACGCTATTACAAGTAATTCCCATAACGGCTCCGGTGTTCATAATGCCCATAATGCGTATCATGTGTCGGGACGAACTTTGAGATAGATGGATGGATATCGAATGTATGCATATCCGTTCCTCGTTAACTTTGCGGATCATGCGATACAGGGTGTGAGATTGAGAGAGAAAACTGGAATTTGGCAAAAATACGTATTTGACGAAAGTGGCGAATACGGCCCACCCCGATTAACACGTAAATCAATTATGTGTGGACTGGGTGACGTTTCGATATTTCAAGCCAACGAAATATCGAGCTCACGATTTTTTTAATCTTCTTCCAAGGGGGAGGTATAGAGTTCAGTATTGGGTCGGCTGGATAAGATGTTGAGGAAGGGATTTTATGTCACATGCACTCGATTCGAGCAGACAGGTGGATTGCAGATGACGCTAACGCATAGCTGGGCAATTTTTTGTAGGAATAGGAACGAACGTTGAGGATAGGATTGGTGGGGCCTTTATAGTGGCCGGCGGCCACTTCGCTGGCGAGAAGCGCTTCGCCGCCTCGCCATCTCGCGGTCAAGCGGTCAAGCAGAAAGACTCCGCCGGAGGTACGGCGTCCCGTTAAAACTCTATGTAGATATATATATATATATATATATATATTTATCTTAGATTTGATTGTATAAGAAAATTATTAAAGTAACGGATTAATTTTTTGAATGAATGAACGAACAGATGAATATTTCGCATGAAATACTCAACATCACTATCCTGAGAGTTGCAAACTATCAACTTCGAATCCATTATTGAATAGCACATCGCCCGTTTACCGCTTTGCAAAGAGCATGAAATTATCACCCAGAATTCCCTTATAGTTGAGATGTCCAATACAGGAAAATTGGAAGGGCGCTGGACACTACGCAGTCAGAAAACACATTCGTGTCCCGATCGATGCAAGCTTCTCGCGTAAAGTCGCGCCAGGCCCGACCCAGCGAGGCACTGGCCAGGAAACCTCGACAGATGCGGCACCATCCACCGTCTCTCCCATTCGAGTAGCTCACCGCTCCCCGAACGCCTGAATTTTCGCCTGATAAAAAAATACCAGGTAGACAATATATTTCCCCAATATCTGTCCCCGACGAATATCGAACTCGATAAATTCCATAATTTATAGAAAAAAGAAGATACATACATATTTACTCACTCCACCGCCAGGAATGACTGATAAATTATGACACATAAATTGTGAACGAAGGGTGTGTTGTTCTTCGATGGGACGGATCCGGGGCGGAGGGCGAACGTTCAAAGGATATTGCCATCGAGATGAAATGACGATGCAGGGTGCGGCGCTCTCGAGCTTCGGCGTTTTACCATGCACAGTAGTATATTGTATGCGACCCGGGGCTTGCCGATGGTTATTATTAAAAACAAAAGAAAATCGGGCTTTCGCGTCGACGGTGGAAGGTTCGTCTGGTAGAACGCGAGCGTGCAAGGCTTTGGGGACAGCGGGCCGGCGGGAGGGTGGCAAATAAAGCAAATTGCCGGTACGCGTCGTTCGTTCGGACGGTACGTTATAACGCGGAACGTTGGTGGGGCGGTGGGGCAGGGGGAGGGTCGGGGGGGCACCGTACGCCCGGATTTATTAGTGTTTACGCTTGGTAATATGCAAAGCAGGCCAGAACCACCACCGAGAGCCAGGGAGTTCTTTGCTTCTGGCTAGCCGGAGCCCGGAGAGGGATGAGGACGATGCAAGGACGAGAGCAAGGAAAATTCAAGCTTGGTCGTCGCCCTTGTACACACAGACACGAGCACACTAACCGGCGCATACACGTGCAGGCAAACACATTCTATCCCCGCGGCAGCGGCGGCATTCCTCTCTGTAATTAATTCGTTTGATTTATATCGACAAAGGACCCCGAATGCTAATGCGTATTTACTTATTAGCAGTGCATGCGAAGTAGTCTCTATCGTGGCTCTCCTCTCTCGTGTATTGTGTCCCCGAGCCCGAGGAGACGAGCAAACGAGACCAGGACGATGAGACGGGTCGTGCCCCTGCCGCTGTTCCTGCCGGTCCTCCTGTTGGGGATCCTTCAGGGTACGACGACGCTCTATTCCTCTTCGGAAGTGCAGACTCACGGGGACACCGTCGTTAATTAAAGTGCCTTCCTTTGTCGGACTTAGATCGATAGATTCTTTGACCGGACTTTGTGTACCCTATTGGACCGGGCATCTTCGTACCAAGCTCCTTGGCGCGCGATCCCAAAAGGAGGAGAGGGAACGGAACCGAACAGGAGGAAACCGAAGGCCACCGAGACCTCGCGCACCTTCGTGTCATTTGTTTCGCTCACTCAGTGACGGGTTTTTCTTTGGAGCTTGTTTTTCGATCGTTCGCAATGGTTTCTCTTGCATCGGCGAATCTCCGTCGCGGATCTCCGCACCGAAAATTACTTAGATAAGTAATCTACGGAAGGATTTTGCTTATCTCGGTGCCTGCTTGGGAGCTTCGTTAAACCTTTGATGCGCGCCGTATTTCGCACTTTGGTGAAAATGCTGTTTCCGAAAATATATTTTTTTTGTTTGTTTAGGAGTTTTTTTTTATAGTTGATACAATCACCCGAGAAATACGAGCTTTTCGTAGTCCATGCCCATAAACGAACTTCTGGCGCACATGCAAAATGACTTACGATAGTCATGCCCGCGGGTTTCCAGCGCATGGCTAAAATAGATTAATGTCGCCATGAATTAGTTAATGCCTCGCGCAGAGGGGATGGATGTAGTTTGCGGGGTGCGATGAGGAAGGTTACCTGCATGGGTTGGCGTTATATTGACGCCGAATAACGCCGACACTAGACTTGCGCGCAAACGAGAATTGTCATGCGTCGATGCCTAAAAGGCAAATCTTTTAATTTGTTTAATTAGATGTGCAGATTTTTAAATAAATAGGTGAATCATGTTTTTTCAAAGATGGGGAAACAATTGGCGCGTGGACATAATTGTTTATATTTTTTATAGAACAATACACTATTGCTGAAGAAGACCCGTATGAGGGTGGAAGCGTGAAAAAACAATCGATTTGTTATGTTTCTGAACACCTGAAGAAAAAAAAAGCAAATCGAATCGGGCGTTACAAAGGTTCAAACTTTTCAGACAATTTTTTTTTTTAATAAAAAAAAATTGTATTAGCTTTTTTTTGTTTTCCTATAAGCTCTACCAAATCATATTTTTCTACTAGCTGGGGTGTACTTTACTTATTTTGCCGAAAACGCTCCGATGATAAAAGCAAGAACGGCGATGGTAGATAAAAAAGGGTTGTTTAATCTAATAGAATGCCTCTTCGTACATCCAATAGAGGCAGCGGCCGCTGAACTGGACAGGGATAACGAAACAATAGAAGCTCGTATCCGGAGCAGCGCAAGTGCGGTGATATTGCTGAATTCGATACAATACAACGACGTTACATGTAGTCTTGTACACACAGCAGTCTGTGGGGTTGTCTGTGTGCGGGAGTGTTCGGTCCTCGGGTTAATCAAAGTATTCCAATGTGTATTCTCTGGCATCAGCCCTTTGGAGCCCATCGGGCTTTTATCCGAACCGCCCACTTTTAGCGGTCTTGCCTCGGCCGTTACTACGTTGAAAGAGCCCAGGGTCGAGAACAACGTTGAGCGATACCGGTCACTGCAAACAAACGCCCGAAGCGAATATATACGCACCAAGCGCCCCCCTGCGTCGGTGAAATCCTGCCAGCTTGACATACGAAGGAACGGAGACTGGAGACGAAGAGTAAAATTTTGCGGTGATGCGCCTTACCCATCCGATGTGGGGTGATCAGATCACTCCGACGACTATGCGAAGCCCGGTGTAGAACATTGTCATGCGGGTTTTACCCGGTCATCGATCTCTGGATGGCAAGGCCGGCCCTGTATTGGCTCAATATTCCCAAGACCGCTTCGGAGAACGGCCTGAAGAAAATGAATTCGCAATCGGTCGTCACGATCGAAGCGAACCGATCTTTGCCAACGTGATCGGGGAGAAAACACGAAAAATGAACGGATCCGTTTTACCCGCACTTCCGTTGCTCTTCGTATTGGCTAGGTATTGGTCCCAAGATCTCTTCGGAAGAACGGTCTGAGGAAAATGAATTTCGAATCGGTCGTCATGAGCGAAACGAACCAATTTTAGCCCAGCTGATCGGGAAGGAAGTACGAAAAATGAATAGATCCGTTTTTCCCGCTCTTTCGCTCTTCTTCGTATCGGTTGAGTATTCGTCCCAAGAGCGCTTCGGAGAACGGTCTGAGGAAAATGAATTTCCAATCAGTCGTCATGATCGAAGCGAACCGATCTTTGGCCCGGTGATCGGGAAGGAAGAACGAAAAATGAACGGATCCGTTTTGCCCGCTCTTCCGCTCTTCTTCGTAATTGGAATTCATTCGAAATACGTATCACCCAAATGGGACGCATATCGTTCCTCTGTATTCCGCTATTACTGCAATCTCCGAATTTTCTTATCTCGCTGCAGCACTTGAAGCACTTGCGATCCTCACTCTCCGTCCCTGCCTCGGTATTCAATGCCTCTCCCCCCGTTTCCTCCCCGTGCCCCCCTCGGCTCCGCTGACTCTCTCCTCGCCGACACAGGCGTAAGCATAATTCGTGTATTCCCATATATACGCATTTTGTATATAAATTACGTTGTGTCGGTGATAAAGCGCCCATGGAAACGTAGGTGAATCTCACCGACGCAACTACGGGCTTCCACGAATTCGCACACGTGGTTTGCATATAGCAGACGAAAATACACGCTTGGGCGCGGTATATACACCGATATAGAGACCCGAGATAGCTCGGTATATTGGTTCAAACCCTGCGCACTCAGCGCTCATGAATATGCCGGAGCACGGTGTGGTTCAACAGGGCAAACCCATTCCCCATCTTCGCCCCTTCCAACCCCGGTCAATCTCCTCCTGGCTTCCACATTGTATCCGAATAGAGGGAGAGCGAGAGAGTTGGAACGAAAGAGTCTACCTATGCTAGGTAGGGTGTCGTGACGGTTGGTCGAGCCGGATCTGCCGAGAATCGGGCGCAAAGAAACGAAAGCTGGGCGGATTGAAGGTTGGAAGATATTGCGGCCGGAAAGCTTCGAAAGCATGTTTATTAGGAACGATTTTCAACGATCCTCTCTTTTAAACATTTTCCTTTGGTTATTTGTTTCTCCATCGATCCCTTTGATGTGTGTGTGTGTGTGTGTGACCTGACCTCATTCCCCAGATTGTTTCTTCAAGCTTTCACGGGCATACCTTCTTGAGAATAAAACAGACCAAAGGTTGGCGAAAATCCGGACTCCGATATCTTTATTCATGACCCAAATTCCGATAGCAGAGAAACAACTTATGCCCGATCGCTGGAACGAAACAGCGTTGACCCACTTTAATGTTCGATTCTATCGAATTGGGAAAATTTCTGGTGACACGGCTGGCGAGACTGTGTAACTACAAGCCTTATCACCCAGCAGGTCGTACCACACTGAATTGCTCCATAACAATTTGCGGATGCGTGACGAGTTGGGTCTGGGCAATCAGGAAAAACGTCAGAACATTTTTTTGCCTCCCTGTCACGAATAACGCGATTCGCATTGCCATCCCTTGACTTTGTATACTCCATGGGCCTGGGAATCTTCATGGTAGCTCCTTGGCGCACGATCCGAAAAGAAGGATACGGAATGGAACCGAACAGGGGGAAACGGAAGGATATCGAGACCTCGCGGACCTTAACGTCATTTGTTTTACTTCATTCTCTCAGTGACGGGTTTTCTTTGGAGTTTGTTTTTCGATCGTTCGCAATGCTTCTCTTGCATCGGCAACTAAGTCGCGGAGATAAGTGATCTCCGGACGGACTTTGCTTGTTGGGAACTTCGTTGAACTTTCAATACGATTCAATACGATTTCGCCGTATTTCGCATTCTCGGGATTCTAACTACTACCCATATCACCCGGTAGGCCGTGTCTGAAGTGCCCAATAACAATTTGCGGATGCGAGACGAGTTGGGTCTGGCCAATCAGGAAAATGTAATGGAATTTTTTTGCCACCATGTCACGAATAACTCGATTTGCATTGTCATCCCTCGTCTCCAAGACTTCTGCGCCACCGGTACGAACAACATTGACTGGACACTTCCGACCCGACGGAAGTTCCGTCAGGAGGATCTGGCCGTCACCGTTGCGGCGTCTCGCCGAGGATGCAGATGTACGGATAGAGTACCCAGGTGTCCAAAGCTTCTTCGGCATACAGGACGGGGAGGCAATAGGCGAGCCGGTGACGGAGACGCCGTCGTAGCCTGACCGACGTTGAAAGTCGGCAGACGCGAGTCAGACCGTTGACGCTTATTACGCGCGTGACTCCGCGTCTCTAATCGAGCTTTCGTGACTGGTGTACTCACTCAACGAGAGGTAAGCAGAGTCGGCGAAGGGTTTGCGATGGCTCAGCGGGCTACTCTGCCTTCGGGGGGTTCGTACACGGTGATTAGGAAAGTTACCATGGTTGCCTGAAACCCCGAGGTGGGACGATCTCGGAGACTGGCGCCAACCTCTATTCCCGGGCAACGCCAGGAGCATCCACCTTGTGCTCGAAGCTCGTCGACCACGTTCTACATGCCAGTTTCCGGGAAGCTCTCCTGACTCCTCTTGTATTCTGTCTCGGTGTATTGAGACGAGGCGAGAACAAGGCATATACACTTCTCTAGCTTCCCGGCTTGATCCACCGGAATCCAGAAACAAGCATTATCCAAAGGCATCCCGGGCAACCTCAGCATCACCTTGAGGATTCGTTATCCTCAATTAATTCACAATCAATTCTACGGATGTTTGCACCAAATGGAACCACGTTCGATTAGCGAATTCCAATGAGGTCTTCGTCGTTCGTTTCGCTGGATCACCAAGGCCGGTATGCTGGCCGTTCAATTGCGGTCGTCGGTGGGCTGAGCTTTGGTAAATCCGAGATGGATTGCGACATTCCTGGTCGAAATTTCGAATCGTCAGATCGGGGCCTGAGAAGGTTCCGGAAAGTCCTTGCAGGCCCTTGTCCGGACTCCTTCCGACCCTATCAGGGCCCGATCTAACGCTCCACAAGTCCTACCAGGGCTCACGACTTCCTCGTTGTAACCTGTTTTCCGTACCTCGGCACATTCCCGTCGTCACAACGCCGATGGCGATACGTCACCAGGGACCCGATTCGATAGAGCGATAAGCGTTATCAAGCGTCTCTCCTGTTTCCGCGTTGGTGACATAGTATCGTGCATCGTCAATGCAGCTATCAGCTATTTTGCCGGCAGCGTCAAGGGTACCGGCATGCTTAGGACAAGTATTCGAATACGTCAGTGAATGCGTGTGAGCTTCCTCTCAGACGTGCTAGATCGATCGGTATTTGGGATGCTGGTAGTCTGGTGCATTATACGTTAACTCACACTGTTCCCATCAGCTCACGTCCCCGACAAATTGCAAATAGCGTATCGACGTCCCGATGGGTGATGGCAGAGGTGAAGGCCGTGATCACCGGACTATCTGTCCCTTTCCTTTCGTTACGTCGCCTCGTTCTCGTCCCCGATCGAACGGGGAATCCACCGAGAGCTGCCAACGCGACATCGCCCCCTTCCATCTCTCCCCCCCTCCTCCCCCCCCCCCTCCTCCCCCCCCCCCCCCCCGGGCGAGATCGAGCGCGGACAACTAACTCGCTGATTAACCAAATACCGCTCGCTGCCGAAACAACAAACGTTCGGACAAACATTGAATAACCGTACGGTACACTGACGGTCATAGGTAGAGGCGACTGTGTGTATGTGTAGCTAGAGTTTTGTTGGCTGCGAGCACGGCCACCTCCCTTGAGGGATCAAAGTTCGAGGCCAAAGTCGCAAAGGGATTATAGTATTTTTTTTTAGTTCCTGCTCTTGTTCGAGTATTTCTAAATTTGCATTGATACTCTAGCAGCTTCGGCAAGCGTGAAAATAATGGAAAAATATGACGGCAATTTCAGGTCACTTTTTGTGTGGTTGTAATAACGGCGAGCATATTAGTATTTCAAGTTCTGCGCGTGCGCGTACGAGAGCTCACGCTGCATGTGCTTGCAGCGAAAAATAATTTCGTTAATTCGGAATACGAAGTTTCGTAAAAATAATTTTGTTAAATAAGTGACAAACTCGGTTGTTCAGGTTTGAATATGCAAACATCACCTTTTATTTTCCGTGTTATTAATTATTTTAGTTTGTACTCGTGTATAAAACAAGAGCCAAATGAGCAAATAACAAATTGTGGACACTTGTGGACAAATAAGTAATTGCAAAAAGTGCAGACATTTTTTTAGCGTGTTGGACAGATAAATCACCAACCTTTCCAAAATCCAGTGACTCGAATCAGAAGGTTGCATCATGCATCTTTGTACACGGAAAAGGTCCTTCCGATTTAACTCACACGATACATGACGTTTGTTTCGCGAAAATTTATTCAGTTTTAACGATTCATTTGTACCGGTCAATCGGGCGCGTTTCCTTCACCGCGGTGCCATAAATTCTCGCTCGTATTGACGCTCCGTCAATTATTGCGGCGATCACCATAAACAAATCCATTACATGAATAGTTGATGTCCGCGAAATTGCAATGCATACAGATCGATAGAACGAACGATCCGAATAATTCGAGATGGACTCGATGTCCATCGCGACGCGATACCTTTGGGGTAATATTGTTTGAATAAACATTCGATCGGGTCGAGACAACGCACGGAGACGGCAGACATTACCGAGTATGATTTTTAACGCGGAATTCCTTGCAGAGCGGCCAACGACCGCGTCGCTTCGCGATATCGGAAATCTCGGGCTTGCGTATTGCCGTTCACCGCATACGTGCCTCGAACGTGATTGCTATCACTAATTTCGTCATTAACGAAATTATACGGGCTCCCGGAAGATCCCCCTGTTCGAACCCCCCCAAGTCGCGGTTACGCATAAATGCACCGCCTCTCGCACTCCGACATCGAACCGCAATATTGGAACGGAAAATGTACGATACCGTAGCGACGTACTCGGAATCACACGAACAAATTATCGAATCGCATAGAGCACCCCATGTAGGGTGATGAGATCGGGCGACGTGGTTGGGCGAATCTCAGTGCGAATGGCGCCGACATTGGCATGCGAGCTTCGCCTGATCATCGACCGAGCATGTACTTCTATGACACGAATGAAACCGAGTGTCGAATTGTAATACCTTCGGCTGAACCTAAGACCGATCCTGAGACGGAACTGACGATCGAACTTGATTTCGTGCTGCAGTTTGATGTCAAGGTCGAACTTGATTTCGTGCTGAAGTTTGGTCTCAAGTTCAAAATTACGTCTGAACTCAAATTCGATTGTTGTTCGAGTTCCATCTCAAGTTCGAACTTACGTCTGAACTCAAATTCGATTGTTGTTCGAGTTCCATCTCAAGTTCGAACTTAAAATAGATCTTAAGCACGCAAAGAAGTTCGGCCCAATCATCGATCTTAAGTTCAAATTTAAGGTCGAACTTGATTTCGTGCTTAAGTTTGATCTCAAGTTCGAGCTTAAGTCCGAACTCAAATTCTATTATAGTTCAAGTTCGATCTTAAACACGCAATGAACTTCCGGCCAAACTTAATCTTAAGCTTGATCTCAAGAGCGAATCTCAAGTCCAAACTGACGTCTTAAAAGTCGCCCCTGAGACGCTTCAAGAAAAAAGACCTAAAAAACAGCGATTGCATCGCATCCAGTCGGTCGCGATTCAACACTCGTCCAACAATGGGTCCGAACGTTTGGCAATGAAATCGTTACACCGACACTGCCCCGATCATTGGCCCTTTTCCTTCGATCGGCGGTGCCCACATCTGACAGATGGTAGTTTCACGGTCGTCCAAATTTGTGGATTTCGTCACGATAAAACACATCGCGGTTTTATCGTCCGTGCGTATTGTAGAGTTTCGATTCTAAACGGGCGTTTTAGCCTTGCGCGTGATTGGTGTAGTGCCATCAACCGCGACTTCGGGGATGAATTAGACAAGGGTTCGGGCGGTAACGCGGCGGAGCGGTAGCGAGAGCCTAAGCCGACCCATCTGGCTCGCGGTGCTGTGGATAAACGATTGGAATCGAAGGGCGGGCGGGGGGGGGGGGGGTGGGGGAGAGAGATGGAGAGAGATTTCGGGAACGGATCATCGAGCACAAGGGAGTCGACGCCCGGAGGGGAGGGGGGGTGCGAAGCCACAGTGCGGGATGAGCGCCTAAAGGAGCCTGAGGCTACATAGAGAGTGGATACGTGCATGTCCCGGTGTATGAACGATCAACAGGAGCAACGACCGTTTCATCGATGAGGCTCGCGGCCTCTCTCTCCCCCGCGATTGGATTTGGCTTACGGGCCCCGGTCTCGGTTCGGGATTAGGGATTTCTTCTCCGATACGATTCCCCGTGCTATATCGTTGGGAATGTACGCGGATATGCAGTCCATTAGGATAATGAGAGACCCAGAGCTTGATCATGCACGGTGGATTTATACAGTGGACGATATTAATCTCACCTTGACCATTTTGGTTCCTAGGGCTCGAGGTGATTTCAGAACGTGCACGAGTGCTCGGCATGGCCAAAAATGTTTATTGGTTCAAATCCGAGGCCAGGTTGCTCGTAAAAAAAATTGAGCTGGATGTAAAGTAGGGTGCAGTACGGGTGTGAGTGCCTGGGAGTGTCTGTGAATGTCTCTGACTATATTTGACTATCAGGGAGTGATATTTGAAAAAAAATGCTATCAATGGTCTTAGAATCGCGTGAAATTGTCGCGGGGATGGAAATGATTTTTAGACGACGACGGGAAATCCCTCGGTACTTGGGATGGACGATAGTTTCACCGTCACGAAATTTGTAGATTTCGTCACATCGTGGTTCATCATACCTACGTATTTGCGGTAGGAATTTTTTGTTCAATTTAATCGAATTCATTGACGAATTTCCCCTTTTGCATAATTTCAAAGATACATTAGAGACAACAGTGGTTACTGAGAGAAAATTACAATAATCAAGAACAAGCGAAACGAAGTTTCAAATGTAATTGAAAACAGAAACAAAATTAACGGATTATAAACAGCTATTAAGTATAAAAGGATATATTTACAATAATAAGTGCAAAAACCTATAACACCTAAATTGCTGACCTCGAGTTATTCGCTGCTCAGTACGATTGAACTTGCTCGTTCTTTAAACACATTAGATGCCTGTGAAATCCATGGCTGAATATTGGTTCGCTAGTCTTAGCATGCGCGAGATCGCTGAATTCCTGCTATCAGTGATCTTAGAATCGCGTGAAATTTTTACGGGGACGCAATAGATTTTTAGTGTGCGATGGTAAACAAGTGTCGGCGAGAAAGGTTGAAAAAAGCCGCCACCGCCCTCCCCCAAGTGTTTAAAAAATAGCCTTTACCTGTAGTTTGCATTGCCGGGAGGAAGTAGCGGGAAATTGTCGGAGGGTATTAGAGGATCGGTGATTGCACCGCAGAACCGCGCGATGCGTCGATGCCGCGCCGGTGAACGGTGCAGCGATGCATCGTTAAAGTCGACGTTGCATCGTGCATGGTACATCGTCTAGCAGCTTCAGTGGCAATCGTATCGCGTACATGCATGTATGCAGCGACGCCGCGACGCGCGGCTATGTACCTTTCTATTTTCCCCGGTGCGATTCGCACATTAGAATGCACGGCACACCGAAAGAGCGTATGTGTATGACGCTGTCGGGCATCCGACACACCCGCTCGCGTTTACCGTCCTCAAATATGGTAATTCATTCACGGGAAAACGTTTTCGTATGAGTAACAGTCGCGTGAGACTTCGCGTCGTAGGCTTCGAGCGACTTGGCTTCCTGCCGCGGCAACTTACCCTTTCGCCTCTCCTTCTAATCATGTTTCGCTCTGTATTATTCTCTATATCGCTCACCGCCCCGCTAACGGTTTGCAAACAAAGCCCGCGGCTGGATCGAGAAACAGAGATGAGCTTGGTTTAGCGCGAATGCGAGATTGGTCTTTTGGTCCGAAATGGCTGTCGAGAAGGTTGGAGAGAAAATTGATGTGATCGCAGCTCTTGCTTTTTGGCATCCGTGGAAAAAGGTAAAAGATCACTCAGGACATCAAACTTTTATTTAATTTTTTGTAATTCTCTAATTGTTCTTCTAATGGTCGAATTTTAAGACCTTAGTTTGAACTTAAGACTGCTCTTAAGTTCGAACCTAAGGTTGATTTTAAGTTCGGACTTAACTTTGATCTTTGGCTTAAGTTCGATCTCAGGTTCAAACTGATGTCTTAAAATTCGACCCTAAGGGTTTCAGCTTAACGCTTTAAAGCACGGTGTATCACAAATGATACACCTATTCGAATGCAGAAAAAAAATGCGTGAATAACCAACCAATGTCTTTGAAAATTCTCATACATGTAAAAAAAATATGTACCCTTCAAAGGGTCAAACATTATACCAGAGTTATAGTCACAAACATTGTTGATTATTGTCGATGCTGCGGCCTATTATTATTACAGTATTATTATCATTTCGCTTTATTGTTCATCGATATTTTTTAAAAAAATGTTATGTATCAAACAGAAAGAGTTTCGTGATGAATAGAAAATTGCAAACAGAAACAAGCGGAGAGAAATGTAAATGCAAAATAACTAGAAAAACCGACCGGAACAATAACGACATAAAAAAAAATATCCATGCAATGAATAGAATAATGGTATCGTATAAGTGAATCGCTTATACGCACCTATGTCGTGTGTAAATTATGGAAAATTCCGGAAATGTAACGGTGTAACAAACCGCGGCACTTATTTCGTGTAATGGCTATTTCGCGTCTCGTCTCAGCGTCGCCGTAAATAGCGAAATTATATTCGATGAATAATTCATGGGTGTACAAGAGAACGAAGGGAGAAAGAGAGAAGATAGCTATGGTTAAAGTGACGCGAGAGTCCGCCGTGTTATAAGGATATGACAGATGGGCGGTGCAGACGCGCTGCATGGCATGAGCTTTTGCGGTAAGCCTCACGAAATTCGGCGTGCACCCGGCAAACGTGCTTCCCGACGTCGTTCCGACATTCATGATACATATTACCGTTACAGTAACGCATGTGGCAAATCCTTTGCTTCGGCAATTTTTCAATTGATTTACGCACGATTAATCGTCGATCGATTACACTCGCACATGCACTGACGCAAACGCACAAAAACACGAATGGACGATGACCACGAAGATGTCTGCATGGTACTAAATTTCATCAAGTTATAACGGCTGTTTGCATCGCGAAGTTTGCATCGCACAAACTTCGCTCGGGGAAGTTCACTTAGGGTCGAATTTCAACATGTTAGTTTCAATTTAAGATCGCTCTTGAGATCGAACTCGAACTATAATCGAATTGCAGTTTAGACTTAAGTTCGAACTTCAGATAGATCTTAAGCACGGAATGAAGTTCGATCCAAACATCACAAGAATTTTTTTTCTTCCTAAAGCCGCACTTGCCGAAGATGAAATTTGATCTCATGCAAATATCATGAGGGCAATAATGGAGGACGAGGGCCCTTTTTGTCCCGCTATCTTCTACTCTAAACAAATGAACAAACTAAAAGTAATTCCTAATAAAAATAGTAATTGAATAAATAATAATAATAATGCAGATCGCGTGATTCTCCGTGATTGAACGAATAGCATTGCCGTGGGGCTCAGGACGGGACCCTTGAATCTATGCTCGTCTGCTTGCGTGAATTTCGATTGGCGCTCAAGCGCTGTACCGGAGGCGATTAGATTCGCGTGCTTGTACGCCTGTAAAACCGCACCAAGTTCAATCAGTGCTAGAACGAGAGGAAAGTTTAACTCCACCGGTTGGCTTTACAGATAACCGAGGGAGACGAAACGAAACACGTTGATGGAGAGCCGGCGTGACGAGCAATTTCTAACATGCCGCGAAGATTAAGAGTGAACGGATTTTCAAGTGCGGAACGGTACCCCAAAACACCCCGATGTTGGCTAAGTGCGTTCTCGCGTTTGTGTCCATGTCCGCCCTCGAGAAGGGGAGAAACTAATTTTCCATTAATTTGCAAAGACACGAAATAACGAGAAACAGATACCATCTTCAGTTAGTGGAATTTTTATTCATTATTTTTCTTGCGACTTGTATAAATGTATACGAATCCAATTTTTTTAATATCTTTGGTGGTGTTTTTGGATGTTTGACACTTGATGACAATTGCGATTATATATATGTGAAATTTCATATGCATTTTTTTTGTCTGTTGCAGGTACGTGTAAAAGAAATTTTACGATTGTTTCTTAGAAGAATAAAACACGTGAGTATCGAAAAATAAATCCGGTGTTTATGCAGGTCTCAGGGATAGTCGAGAGATTGAATACATTTCGGCAGAAACCATGGTTCGTCGCCAACCGCCGACTGAAAATTCATAATTATCAGAGGATTAATCCGAAACTCGACCATCGTTATCTAATTAATTTTATCGATTATTAATTTTATCGATTATTAATTTTATCGATTATTAATTTTATCGATTATTAATTTTATCGATTATTAATTTTATCGATTATTAATTTTATCGATTATTAATTTTATCGATTATTAATTTTATCGATTATTAATTTTATCGATTATTAATTTTATTGATTATTAATTTTATTGATTATTAATTTTATCGATTATCAATTTTATCGATTATGAATTTTACCGATTATTAATTTTATCTATTATTAATTATTACTATCGACCATCAATGATCATCAACGACGGATTTTCTTTCAACTAACATTTTCGAAATTTCATTAATAACCAACAACTAAGGGAATTAAAGATTTTAAGCTCTGTAAGCGGACGAACGGACGGTTTTACATTTACTTGATTAAACGTGCGTCGAAAAAATAGAAAAATATCGCCGAGCCGCGTTTCATAAAGCGAATCAATTGATGATTCGCGGTTGGCTACCTCGGGAATGCACGGTGCTTCCCCGTTCGCCGCGAGTTACACTGGTCAAACAGAAACATGGTAGACCCTCTCTACGTGTACAACTGCACCCCGAGGCACGTAGCAACAATCTGTAAAGTCGATTGCTGCGGCTACCATGTTGCTGGTCGTTGGAGAGGGGTATATATAGCCAGTGTAACTCACCGTGGAATATTGTTGTGATTGAGTGCATACCAGCGCCGTCACATACATTGCAAGTTGACCGGACGATATCGCACTATCGAAAGCTTCGAGCGTACAACATACGGGAGGGTGGGGCAAGATGGACCGCTAAAAAAAAATCAGATTTAACGCGGAAGAAAATGCTGATTGTAAAATGGAAATCCTTTTTAACTTTTCAAGTCGGGGGCCACTATCCGGTAAAAAAAAATATCAGCTTCTACACCCAAGTTTCTGAAAGTGTTCGAAAAATGTCACTCTTGAAGAAAATGTTTTACTTAATAAAATTTGAGAACCTAATAAAAATTTAAAAAATGTATGGCGAAATGATGTTCTAAACATTTTGCTGGTGCTGCATTGATTGGCGTTCTTCGAATATTTCTAAAATTTGCAAGTAAAAGCGGCCAGTCATTGCAAAGTAATTTGCACAGGAATTTTCGTGCAATGACCATTTTAGGCCCGTGGTCCATTTTGCCCCGCTCCCTCCGCCACAAGGTTCCCGTTACTGCTATATTTTGCTCTCCTCAATGATGCGCCATACGTAGCCAAGCGGTCCATTGTCGAAATCCATGCAATTCTCGGAAGCTTCGTGCAGCCGCAACCAACGAAGCAGCAGGTTACACAATCGTTAATCAGCGCCAGCATTGACGGATGAAATGATATCTGAATGCCCGAAATTATCGTCACCGAGCTGTGATAATTGGACAGGGTCGACGAAAGCACGCCCGCTTTAGCCTCCGCCATATACGCATCGGGTTATATGAACTCTGTCTCCCTCTCTCTCTCTTTATCCGTCCCTCGGTGCCAAAATTCGTGACGAGACGAACCAATGCGCTCCAACGAGCGCGCATACGCATTAACTCCGATACACGTTCTACCGCACAATATATAAGGTTAAAGTGGTGAATATGGCCCACTCCGATTAACA
This sequence comes from Exephanes ischioxanthus, assembly GCA_958510785.1. NCBI lineage: Eukaryota > Metazoa > Arthropoda > Insecta > Hymenoptera > Ichneumonidae > Exephanes > Exephanes ischioxanthus. The sequence continues at coordinate 3,696,247 of OY294025.1, forward strand.
CCTAAATCAATGACGTATGAACCGGACCATTTTTACAACTTTTTCCCAACAGATATATACACTATAGTAGTAACTTTATTAACAAGTAGTAGTGAGTTTATTAACTCACTACTACTAAAGTTAGTAGTGAGTTTATTAACAATAGATAACATGTAACAGTTTTTTTTATACCTAACAAACTTTTCTCTATTCACCTACATTGCATATCGCCAATTGGCAATATGCAATGTATGTACGTTAAACACCAGGACAGTTTAACGTACGTGCATTTTAACAATGTCGTTCGGTAGAGTTTCCGCTCTAGAATCTGCCCCTTGAACATTGGCGAAATTCGGTCAGCTTCAACTCGCAGCTTCATTTAGTTGTGTGTATTATAACCGAAATTCCGCCCTCCCGCCGAATTTTACGTATGCGTGCGGTAGACTGACTGTATTGCAAAGTGCACACGGGGCTAGTTGTTCGCTTGGCGGAGTGTCGTTTGTTATATCCATCGTCAAAGGGTTAAATGCGTGTAAATGCTCGTCGGCGTTCAGCGTTTATTCGCGATCCGAAAGATTCCACAGCTATCGCTCTCTCCCTTTCGCCGTCCCGCTGGCGTTTCACCCTTCGGCCTTGTATGCACTCTCGCAGCGCTGCATACCTCAGCGACGAACCTGCATCAAAGTCCACCGAGCCAAACCCCCCGCCCAAACCGCCCCCGATTCTCGAGCGAATCGCATGCACGTCGAACATATATATATATATATATATATATATATATTTTTTTTTTTTTAGGGGAATGAACGCATGTGTTATGTGTATGTTAAAATACTCGTCGTTCACGAGTTATTCAACTCGAGGGTGTCTCTTTTACCCTGTAAAAATGTTGGCATACAAAACACTCGTCCTTCAATTATGACGCAAACAAAAATTTTAAATCCGTTATTGTCACATTGAACAACACAATGCAAAATTAAATGAATATGTAATAAATTAATTCATAATAAGCCACATTTACATCTCTACCACTCACAACTCTACCAAAATCGCTACCAGAAAGGTAAAACATTCTACCAGAATCAAAATAAAACTCTACTGGAATACGAAGCTAGACGGTAGCCTTGTATTTCGGTAGAATTTTATTGTAATTCCGGTAGAGTTGTAAATGTGCTAATAATAATAATAATAATAATAATAATAATAATAATAATAATAATAATAATAATAATAATAATAATAATAATAATAATAATAACTTATTATTATAAATAGTAATAGTTCGGGGCAGGGCGAGCGAAATGGACCGACGTCCGCCACTTGAGGTCAACATTTTTTTTCTACTTTTGGGATACTTTTGCTCGATAGTGTGTACCAGACATCAGTGAAAATCTTCATTGTTTTTGTGTCAAAGCCTTTCGAATGGGCGTGAAAAAATCGCAAGGCGAACGCGATCTCTCGTGTATTGTTCGACGTCTATTTTTCCGTGATGCCCGCGTCGCTTCTGTCATCAGCAGCTAACCGCATGGCAACCCGATATTTTATCCGCATTTATTATTCAACGCGCTCCAATTTATTCTCGGTAACGAAGAATCGAGAGAAAAAAAAAAAGTTTACATGAAACAAAGCTTCCTCCGTAAGGGGAAAATAAATGAGTAAAATAGTCCATTTTGCCCCGCTCTCACCCCATATCATATGTGGCGAAAATAATATTATTAAATATAATATTGGCGAAAGAAAACGGCAAAAAAATTTCCCGCTAATGAGGGGTTAACGAAAATTGAACAAAAGCTTCGAAACACGAAGAGTAATCGATTAGACAACTCGCACGGTATTGTAAACGTTAATTCGTCGAAGGAAGTTGCACTCTACAGGATGCGATTTTGTGATTTCTACTCCTCTTAATATACAGCTCAATAAACATTTATTTATTTATTATATTCAATAAAGAAATAAAGAAATAAACATACATTTATTGTTCAACGCGTTCCAATTTATTCTCTGTAACGAAGAGTCGTGAGAAAAAAGATGAACAATAAATGGGTAAAAATATTATGGAATATAATATTGGCGAACGAGAACTGCATAAAAAAATTTCCCTCTGATGAGAGGTTGTCGAAAATTGAAAAAAAGCTTCGAGACACGAAAAGTAATCGATCGGACAACTCGCGCAGTATTGCGAACGTTAATTCGTCGGAGGATATTGCACTCTACGGGATGCGATTTTGTGATTTCTACTCCTCGCTTAATATGCAGCATACGGATAGGGTGTTAGTTTGCAGGATACGTATCGATCAATCGCGAAAGGGGTGGCAGACAGCGAGAGAGGGCACGTCAATCAATACGGGCTAGGGGCCGTTTCAAGTCTGGGATCACCCTTATCTGTGGCGAACAAGCGCGGGCGGGCGCGCGCGCACACACACACGCGCGCTCTCGAGAGCATAAAATCATCGGCCTATCAATCCCCGCACGATAAAAACTGTACTCCATTCGTTCGATAACTATTTTCAAACTTGATTGTATAATCCCAAAATAACTTTTTTCCGCCAGTTTCACACGCCGGCGATCGAGATATCGGCCGAAGCTGGCTTCAGAGACACACAAACTGTCGGGAGTTGATGGACAATCGTTTAATTTGGGTTTTTTTTTTTTTTTTTTTCATTTATCGACTCTGTGAGCATTCGATGGAAACACACTCAATCGAAATTTTCGATAAATGTTTATTCAACTTGTTGTTTTTCTTTTTTTGTATTGTGGCACTTTTGGGATTTTTTTGCGCTGTTTTTTAAGTCTCAATGATTTATTGAGAAATATTTTGTAATTAAAATTACGTTACCATTTCGGAAGTTATCGACGGGACGAGTGACTTTGAGGCGTGTGCGAGGGGTATCGTGGAGCGACGATGGCGTCGCAACCCATTTTTACTATCCGGCTCTCTTTCGATCGCTCTCACACACTCTATCTCTTTTAAGATGTTTTTTTTTCTGGCATTTATCGACTCTGTGAGCCGTCGATGAAAGTGCACTCGATCGAAATTTTCGAAAAATATTTATTTAACTCGCTGTTTTTTTTTTTTTTAATTATCACTTTTGTAACTCCTCACGTACCGGGTTTCTGTTCAACGAGAATCGAGAATTTACCATGACGCAATCTTTGAACGATTGGAATAACAAGTGAATGTGCTAGAAAAAAATCTGTAAAAATTCACAGACGTACCTTGAAGTGTTGTTTTTTTGATGACGCAGAAGAACATTTATTACTGAAATCCGCATTGTTTTTGTGCTGAAAAGAAGGTAGGTTCGTTTGCGATCGGCAAAAAGTTCCCCGCACTCGAAGTGTAAAAACCTTTGCACCATTTTCGAAAAGTCAATGATTTATAAAGAAAATATTTCGTAGTTCAAAGTGCGTTACTATTTCGAAACTTATCGACGGGACGAGTGACTTTGAGTCGTGTGTGAAGCGTATCGTGAAGCGTCGATGGCGTCGCAACCCCCTTTCACTATCCAGCTCTCATCCGCTCGCTCTCACGCACACTTCCTCTCCTCCTAGACTCTCGTAATTAAGCCACCTGAACAACGTATAAATATCTATCGACGCGGAAGAAACGACGAGGGAGGGGGAAGCAGGCAAAGTTGCAGTTTAATTGCCGTAAGCTAAGTTCGAGCTCACCAGCGCCGTTTTCCCTACCGCTTCGGTGCGACTCTCGAGAATCGTAAGCCGACCCTATATAAGCTACCTACTTTCGAGCCAAGCGTGCCGCCCCGTTCCGATGCCAATATTTTTTTTTTTTTTTGTCCATCGATCGGCGGGGTTTTAGTTGTAAAACGTGTCTTACACCGCGCGCACACCCCACCCGTCGATCTTCATCCTCTCGTTCGGATTCTTCTTTCTCCGCCTATTTTTCGTGCCGACTCGTTCGCCCTGCAGGAAGCGAAAGGGCTGACGGCGAGATGGCTTCCGTTTTTTCTTTTCATCCCCTTCTTTTCCGCACTCTCTCTCCCTCTCGAAACTTTTCCTCAGCCTCACTCAGCCCGTGGCTCTCTTCCGCCTTCTCGCTCGCGATCCTACGTCGTTCGCTCTATTCGCGACGCAGTTGAGTCGTACACAACGCCGTCTAGTCTAATTTCAACGGAGGCGCAGCTGCACTGAGCCGCTTTCTCCGCTCCGCCGCAGTCGATGCAAGCTCTCGCCATCGCACGGTAATGAAATTAAACTTGGATCCTATTTGCCGAGCAATATTTATTCAATTATTGTGCGAGATGCGGGGATCCGAGAAATGAAGAAGATCGAGGGCACAGACACAACTCGATGATACTGGCGAGACAAAATAGAGGATTGAGGAAGTTGATAAACGAGACTTCTTGACTTGGCGGTGATAAGATTTTCGACGAAGTAAAATAGTAAAATAGTAAAATAGTAAAATAGTAAAATAGTAAAATAGTAAAATAGTAAAATAGTAAAATAGTAAAATAGTAAAATAGTAAAATAGTAAAATAGTAAAATAGTAAAATAGTAAAACCGACTTCATCCTTGTTGGTATAATTTTCGTCATATAAAAAAAAAATTGCGTAAAATCACTCAACTCACTCGAGCTCGGAATAAAATTTGTCCATTTCTGAATCGCCTCTTTCCGTTACTCGCGAGATTTCTCCAGGAGGAAAATTTTCATATTCGAAGCGACAGCGCAACGAAGTAATAATCGAATTCGACAACGACGGAACGGAGTGGGAAGGTAAAAAAATATATATATAAACATAAATAGAAGAAAAACATTCTCGACGGAAAAGGTGTAATCACGTTTTTTCCCTGGAACCGTTCGACAATTGATTCTCCACTTTCCGCTGAAGTAGCCCGAGTGTCTTTATTTACTCCGATAAATTTGCTCCAATGCTTCCGATGCACCGGCAATACGATTGCGTAATGAAAAATATTGAAAGAGTCTCTCTCCCCCTCGAAAAAAAAAACAAATAAAATAAAATAAAATAAGTACCTCGACAGAAGCAAGAGGCGGAAGGAATAAATCTCGAATTATCGACTCCCCGGGCTACGAAAAATATTTCAACGATTTTACTATTCGGCATGCGCTGGAGACCGGAGAGAGGGCATAGGCGAGGTTAATGCCGTTCGCGGGCCGCGCCGGCTAATCCGGTATTCACATTGCCTAACCCATTGAGGCCTTCGTCGACTTATCGAGTCGCGAATTTTCGCGGTCCTCCGAGCGTATAAAAGCGCTTCGAACGCCGCCGGATTCGCCCTTTCGAAAAAGTGGCCGCAACGAAAGCTTCCGGTTTTGCCCCGTTCTCGATGGGTGTAATAAAAAAATATATATTTACCTCACGTTCGCTGCATTTCATCTCGCCCGGGGTGCTAAATACCTGCACCGCGTACCGACGAATGCCCAAGTTGCGCGTTGCCCGCAGTTTTCGATGCAAACCCATTTTTGTCTCTACAAATATACGTGTATTAAAAAAATGTTTTTCTTGTTTTGTTTTTTAATTTTAATTATCCGCGGTCCATGTCGGATCACAGTCGTCGGCAACGCAGAAAAGAAAAAGCACGCGTGCAGGCGCTACGTACGAGTTCGGACAAATTTTTTGTTCTGATGCAACTCGCTTGACTGTAATGCCGCGGCGGTTCCACGGTAGAATGCGAGCTATTTTTTAATAGTCCAGCACGCTATCCGCCGGGATCGCGAGCATTGCGGCTATCCATATATAACAGGGTGCCGAGTGCAGGCTTAATTAAGCAACATTCTCCCTCGGTTTTGTAAACCCTTGCACGGGCCGAATGTTTAATTTGACGTGGTTGAAGCACCCGTTGTACGTGCGTCGCTTTTACTGCGGCATTCGCACCGCTGCAATTGACACGTCCCGGAGACTAAGATTTTTCACTTGTCTCCCCCCCCCCCCCCCCCCCCCCGTCGAGTCGGCTGCTTAGAATTATTTTTTTAGAGCGCTGTGCTTCGAGCTCTCGATTAGCTGGACTTTTTTTATTTGAGCGTATCTTTCAAACGAGTCAATTTAAAAAAAAACATGAGAATCGAGATGTTTCAATTTTTCGGATCTGAAACGCACACACACATTTAGCAATTTTTTCTAAATATGATTTTCGGTTGTTTTGGAACTGAACACACCTTTTCATTTAAGTCTCGAATTTTTTCTTTTGATAAAAACGAAACTTACTCTATGAGAAAGCAACATCGCCGAAGTTCTTCGGCTTTTCGAGAAGTTTGATACAAAGAGGTTCAGGAATATTTATGCATTTATGTATTTATTAATGGGACAGGCACTTTCACATTAACAATTTTTACAGTTCAGATATCAATGCGCATATGAACCAAAATATAGCATATGTAAGCATAATAACATCGTAATATATTTTTTTTATCATAATTTTTGTTAAAATAGAAAAAATAGGAATATAAGGAAGTAAAAAAACATATATTCATGCCCTCTTTATTAGGGTTAAAAATTAATGTGCAAACGACGACGGTGGACGAACTAGACATAACTAATGTGGCTCAAAAGCAAGTGTGTGACATCCGGTTTCAATAACACATGCAAGGTTCGAGGCACGTAGGTTCGTCTACACGCGGAGGGGTGGTGTGAGAATGAAGAGCTGATTGCTACGCTAGATTTAACTCGGGATATATTCCGGCGTGAGGGAAACCTCGCGCGTTTGTACCTAATACGCTAACCAACAGGGGGTACACAGTTTCTACGCTTGCGAGATTTCACGAACCTGTTGGTTACGCCCAATAGTGGAATATCCTTGCTAACCCGTGCTTTCCGCGAATCCATAGAAATTGCTTTAGTCCTGGCAGTTCGCATTTCATATGGAAACTCAATTAAATCGGTGCGAGGAGCTAGCGGTGTGGAATCGATAACACGATAACCATTATTAGAAGAAAAAAAAATTAAAATCTTATACGAGTGCATGTGAGTGTTTGCCAGTATAGATGTAAGTTTGGACAATATTTTGTGTTTAAATACTGCGATTTTGGATTACGAAGGCTCCTCGAAGAAGCCAATATAAATTGGTAAACAATGACAGGGCAACTCCATTCATTAAGTATTTATTTGTTCCTGATTCATATAGGTAATTCGTATTTTATATGGAAGTTCAATTAAGTCGGTGTGAGAAGCACGCGGTGTGGAATTGATAACACGATAACGATTATAAAAAAAAAAAATTCTTATGCGAGTGCATGTGACTGTTTGTGAGTATAGATGTAAGTTTCGTTATTAATTTATGTTTAAATAATGCGCTTTTAGATTGCAAATTTTCCCCGGAGCGTCCAATATAGAGTGGTAGATCTACAGCGTGAGGGCAACTCCATTAATTTAATATACATATTCGTTCGTATTTCATATGGAAACTCAATTGAATCGGTGCGAGAAGCATCCAGTGTAGAGTTGATAAGACTATAACAATTATACAAAAAAAAATAAAATTCTTCTGCGAGTTCACGTGCGTGTCTGCGAGTGTAGACATCAGTTTGGACACAATTTTGTGTTTGAACAGTGCAATTTTGGATTGCGAAGGCTCCTCGAAAAAGCCACTAAAGAGTGACAGACGACGAGGGCAGCTCCATTCACGAAGTATACATTCGTTCTCGACGACGACGAGGAGTATCAACCGTTAACCTCGACCGCCTTTTGTCAAAAATCCGACAAAGGGGTATATCGAGGGTCGGTCCTGTCTCGACGTAAAATCTCCGAGCTCCCTAATTATTTGCATTCAAAACGTGATTCGGAACGTGATCTCGCTCGCCCGCCCTCTCCGGAAAGCTCGCCACATTCTTTTTTTTAACCCGCCTTTATTTATTTATTTTTTCTCTTATCCCTTCTTCATCCCGCATCCACTCAAATGAGTATTCAGAGCTTTCGCCGAGCGAAAGCTCGTGGGCATATCGCAATACGCACACTTATACATTTATACTCTATATTATCTGCATTGCCGGCGAAGAGTTTCTCTCCGCTATCCATAAATGCGAAATAAATAGACGCTTTTCCATGCCACCCAACTTTTTTTTTCATTCTTCCTTTCTCGGCAAGCTCGCTTCTCTCTCTCTCTCTCGGCGTCCCTTTTTCACTTTTCTACTCGACGCAAGGCTATTCGACGACACGCGCATTCAGTTTAAATTCTTTTCTCGCTTCTCTATCTCCGACGCCTCTCACTCTCGAACACTTTCCGGATCCCGACGCCCCGTTTCTCGCATATACCGGCTTTTCTGCAACCAACCCAACCCCCGTTGCGAGGTGGCAACGTCGACTGTCACTGCCTGCGAATCCTTTTACGCTTTTTACCCTCCGCTCCTGTAATTCCCATTTATTTCTCTGTTACGCTTTTATACACGCACACTATGTATTTTCCCGTCAGAAAAACCCACGTGCACTCTCCCCCTTTCCGCGCTTATTTATAATATAAGCGGGCGAACAGGAAAGAAACAAAAATCCAAAGAAGGAACACGACCGTAAATATTTTAAAACACAAATACTTAATGTCAACGGTATCGAAAGAGTCTTTCATCCTCCTCGTGTCTTTTTGAATTATTGAAAAATTCCTCAGCCCCGCGTGTCTCGGACGAACGAGCTATCACTAACTTTTCTCTATCTGCGTAAGCGAAATCGGCCTAAAGTCCGTGTAAATGCAGGAGATCCGCGCCAAAGCAGCTCAATAGAAAAGGCAGCGGAAAGATTTGGGTGGAATCGTGAATTGTTCATTGGCAGCGGGAGGCGAGCGGGGTAAAACGGACCACAATTTACAACATCCGAGACGGGACTCTTTGTTCTGCGCCTTCCGCGATGAATCCGTAAGAATCCTCCGTTTTGTTGCGGGTGTTCCGTTTTGCCCCGCTCGAGCCCCGGAGGAATACGAAACGGTACGAGGGAGAGAGATAATACGAATGGGAGGTGAGCGGGGTAAAACGGACCACAATTTACTCCATCCGAGACGGGACTCTTCGTTCTGCGCCTTCCGCGATGAATCCGTAAGAATCCTCCGTTTTGTTGCGGGTATTCCGTTTTGCCCCGCTCGAGCCCCGGAGGAAAACGAAACGGTACGAGGGAGACAGATAATACGGATGGGAAGTATACGGCGAGATAGACAGAGGAAAATGGTTCGTGTGAGGGTGATGAAGCTTTTATGCCAGGAAGGGTCGGGCGGCCGAGGGGGGGGGGGGGGGGGGGGGGAAGGGAAGCCTTGCGGCCAGAATAATTACCTCGCGAAACTGCACTCAACAATTTCCAATCGAACAAGCCACGCGAGGATAATTCAAAGGTACGTAATCCCTGGGGTAACGCCAGGTGGTCGGAAGCTTGCGTGGGTCCGCTATAATGTTGTAGGTAGCCGAATAATATATACCTATATATAATACACATACTACATATGATACACTGTACGTCCTCCCGTCCCTTCGCGATCTCGTTGTCCACGCTACATTGATCTCCTCGCATAGAGCCCCGAGGATTACTGCATCGTTCGAGGCGAGCGAGATGGAGAGTCTGTCTTTCAGTAGGCTTTAGCCGAGCCATTAATAGATCCTTCGGTTCGTTGATATAATGATAGATATAATGGCATGAATAATTTGTGCACCTGTATGCATAGAGCAAACGTTGCGGCTGTGCGATATCGTGACTTTCGACAATATTGTGTCGTCAATGACGGTGAGTGTCTCTGAGCGTCTCTGTGTTTCTTTGAGCGACTTTGAGGGTCTCTGAGTGTCTGTGAGAGTCTCTGAGTGTCTCGGAGTGTCTCGGAGTGTCTCGGAGTGTCTCGGAGTGTCTCGGAGTGTCTCGGAGTGTCTCGGAGTGTCTCGGAGTGTCTCGGAGTGTCTCGGAGTGTCTCGGAGTGTCTCGGAGTGTCTCGGAGTGTCTCGGAGTGTCTCGGAGTGTCTCGGAGTGTCTCGGAGTGTCTCGGAGTGTCTCGGAGTGTCTCGGAGTGTCTCAGAGTGTCTCAGAGCATCTCCGAGCGTCTCTGAGTGTCTCTGAATGCCACCGTACGCCTCTGAGTGTTTCTGAATGTCTCTGATTATCTCTGAGAGTCTCTTAATTACCACGATTTTTTTTTTTTTTTACTAATAAATAGTACTAAAAAGTCTACAATGCGCAAGATTTTTTTTTTTTAACGACGCAAAAACGCTCGCCGGAAATGTTAGCTGTACAAAACTTTTTATACCGTGTATCTCCGCCATTCCGATTTTATACATGCGACGTCACATGTCCAGCTCTCGAGCCCTAATGGAGACAAAGAGCGAAAAAAAAAAAAATAAATCGAGTCAAATCAAATCTCTGTCGCCTCCATCATCCGATTAAATCTACGTAAATGTCTTGTTTATCGTCGAATCTATCGGTCGTTATGACACTGACGTAAATATACATATTCCTCCTGACACATATGCGTCACTCGACGACACAGGATATGTCAATGGTTTCTCAGTAGACAGGTGTTTTAATGGGAACCGAACGCGAGTGTGTCCGTACGTGGGTGTGCGTGTGCGCGTGCGGTGTAACCCGACCCGTGCCCCATTGTCCGTGCCGAGGGTAAGCGAGTATAGCGTTGGATATCGAAAATGAGTGGGTCATAGAGAAGCACAGCGGCAAGAGCTCGTTCATCGGGTGCGCACTCACTCCCTTCCCCCATATCAACAATTAAGTTCTCCATCGTCGTTGACAGGACCGTGTGTTCCGGAAAGAGTACCGAGGATCGAACGATGAGACTCCATACGGGCTCGGTATAATGGAGTCGGGCAAGGGAAAAAGGGGAGCGAGTCAGAGAGGCGTTAAATTACGGGGATACTTGAGTCCGAGCCAACATCGTGAGGACCTCGAACGGTCTCGATTTTCCGATTTTTGTGAACATACTAAATTTACCGGACGATATCGATAACGAGACGACACGCCGGAAGAGCATTTGTGCCACACCGAGCTATCAAAAAATCGCTCGCGGGTTTTTGTCATTAAAAAATACATTATTCCGAGTCTACACAGTAAAAAAAGTTCTTACTTTTTACAACTTATCGTCCACAAACGTCCATAATTTTTTATCTGCTTATTTTCGATCGCACTATCCAGCTTCTAGATTTACAAACAAAGGTACAAACTAAAATTGTTTATAACGCGGGAAATAAAAGGACGAGTTTGTATATTCAAGCCCGAATAAACGAGTTTGTCACTTATGTCACAACATTATTTTTACGATACTTCGAATGCCGATTTTACGAAATTACTTTTTACTGTGCATATTTGCCACATTTATCCTATCGCATTATACTGGAAATATTACACATATTAATTTACACGCGTTATTATAATATTGTCATTATAATGTGTAATAAATTTCTCTCCCCAATGGTGTTTTACGCGACACGCGTAAATTGTCCGACTGCCACATCAAGCCAAAGGGATTTAAAAATAGTCGTTGGCGATAAAAGGATATCATCGATAATGCTATTGTATTGTAATTCAGTCGAAAATGTCGATAAACGCCAGGGGTTAGTGGAATACCGCTGTGGAAAATTCATTCACATCAAAATAATATGGAGCGGTTTTGTTGTTACACGAAAATGTGTAGGTATTAATCGTTGAAACGCTAATTGATAAATGTGGATACAAATTCGTTTATTCGTAATTAGACGTGTTAATTCCATAACGGCATGTGCGGCGAGGGGGTTGCCGACGGAAAGTGGACCGACGGATAATTAATTAATTTTCTACGAAATTATGTTGTACAGGAACCAATAATATATATTGATGATACACCGGATAATGACGATGATTGAGGCTGATGAGGGAGGGTAGGCCGTTGTTTGCACGAATACGACGAATTAGTAATGTGAGAACAGCTTCACGGAATTTTTGCATCCTCACAGAGGAAGATTTATGGCGAAAAAAAAAATTTCAAAATTTTAATGAAAAACGTGTTCAGAATGTTCCGAAATATCGAAAAATCACATTTATGCATCACGGATGTATGTGTGTATGTGTGTGTGTGTGTGTGACTCAGACTCGAAAAAGTCAAACCGCTATAACTCGTGAATGCTGAAATTTCGCACACAACAGGTGTGGTTAATAGTCTATGTTTTTTTTCTCTAACTTTTTTTCATGTTAACTTTTCGTTATGTGTTTGTTATGTGGAAGAACATGACAAAACGCTTCTTTCTCGGCAGAAATTGATGGGTAACGCCTTAAAGAAATTCAGCACTTTCTAACGATGTAGGATATAAGATACATGGATATTTTTATTTATCGGAGTTGACACCGCAAGAGAGAATATTTTCATAAACTCTGATGTTTTTTCAGAATAGAATTGTTGAAAAAGATTTTAATATGTGACCCAAGAGTCAAAGAGATCCTGAAATTCTGTTTCGAAATAATTCGTGAAACGTTATGTTGCACCGTTATCGTTTATACGCGTCCCGGAGTTGCGAATTTAATTTAAAAATATGTCCAATTTCGTTAAAAAACATTGCGAAAGTCACGAATATTATTTGCGTATTTGAAACAGAATTTCCACCGTGGCAAACGAGTGGAACGAGATAAAAACATTTCGTTCGTGTACCAGATACAATTACGTTACACCGGGCACAAAGTTGATGGATAAAAACGTGTCAAGGAAGAAGCTAAAAAAATGTGCGGTATGTTCACGGACGATAACAAAAAATTCCTCTCGAATCGCTATAGCAGCACTCATATTTAATATCCACATGTGTGCAGATTCCACTTCAATTATTGGCACAATCGATTTTTTAAAATAAATGACGTAATTATTATAATTTTTTAAAATGCAACAGCGATTTCCATTTGATAATATAAATACAATTCAATTACGCATGAAATTCGGACTACGAATTCCGACGACAATGGAATTTGAAAAATTCCTCGTTCCGCAGCGTAAAAAAAAAAATAAAAAAATAATCCTCGCTAGAACGATAGGAGGTGAGTTGGGAAGGATAGAGGGGGAAAAAAGGAAGCAGAAGATATCAGGCTCGAGAGCGACAAGCCAGGATTTGCCGGGACAGTTCTTCAAAAGACGACATTCAGAGCGTGTTGTCTCGCCACTCACGAGCTTCCTTTTCCCACCGTCGCGGGGAGCGCGCGCGGCCGTTTTCCTCCGCGCAAGCCGTCTTTCCGACATTTTGATGAGGTGCGATTTGGCCCAAGGCCAGTACAAATGCCAGACTTTTTCTCTCTCCCTCCCTCCTCCCGTATTCTTTTTTCCCCCTCGTCGCGTTTTCTTCTCTCCTCTCGCTTTCGCTACACTTCATACCTCGCAACCTTGCTTCGTACCTTTTTTTTCTACCATTTCCATCAGTCCCTCGTTCCTCGTACTCCGCTCAACCATTTCCGACTACGCTGCGAAGCTTATATGGGCTCCCCCCACCCCCCTCCCTCCTGTATTATTTCAACACATATTCCAGTATTATAACTGTACTGAGACTATACACCGAATGTATGTATAGCGTTTGCAACAGTAGTATATCTCTTGACGCACTCGCGTCGTTCTTTTGTCCCCGCCTACTCTACTCATCGGATATCACGACTCTACACGGCTCGTTTTTAATATTTACGCGTTCCCTCTCGGCGGAGAAGTGGTGAGGGCGGAGGGGGAGGGAGGGAAGGAGGGTGAGAGATGAAAGAGAGAAAACGCAAAGGTTTCAAGCTCGACGCTCTCGAAAAAATATTAAATTCGTCGTATCTGCGTTGGAGGGTTGGAGAGTCCTTCGTAAATGTATGTAGAATTAATCTATAAAGATACTCCGGTTAATATTTTTCCACATTTCGTTCTTTAATTATCAGCGTTTGCATTTTAATTCTAACTGTGGCTTGGAGTTTTATTTAGATAATAGACACTCAAGAAAATTGCAATTATCAAAAAGTAATTAACATATTGCGTTGTGGTAATTAAGGCTGATATTTTGTAACTGGGGAAGCGAATGTCTAATTTTTTTTTTTTTTAAGTAGGACTCTTTTTTTTACATAGTCGAATGAAATTTACATCGTAAAAACAATATTTTACTCCGAGCTGCGGTTAAAAAAAGATCTCGAGAATACCGTATTGCTGTCGTTTTCGTTCGTGCTGTGATTAACTGCTGTGCGAGACTAACGCTGAAAGCTATTTACATTAAATTTCAAATTCAGTTCTACACGTTTCAACTCTACACGTTTCAGTTCTACAAGTTTCAATTCTACACATTTCGATTCTGCACGTTTCGATTCTGCACATTTCAGTTCTACACATTTCAGTTCTACACATTTCGGTTCTACACACTTCGGTTCTACACACTTCAGTTCTACACACTTCAGTTCTACACACTTCAGTTCTACACACTTCAGTTCTACACACTTCAGTTCTACACACTTCAGTTCTACACACTTCAGTTCTACACACTTCAGTTCTACACACTTCAGTTCTACACACTTCAGTTCTACACACTTCAGTTCTACACACTTCAGTTCTACACACTTCAGTTCTACACACTTCAGTTCTACACACTTCAGTTCTACACACTTCAGTTCTACACACTTCAGTTCTACACACTTCAGTTCTACACATTTACAAAACCTCCCGGACCGCGTGAGTCGCACTGATATCGCTAGTGTGTCAAATTGTTTTTTTTTTTTTTTACATGTGCAATCGATAACACGCTCCGTGAGAAATGGCTTGGCTTTGGGAGTACTATACAGACTGGAAGGACAGTATGAGGCATACGGTACAGTACGAGGGGGATTTATTTCGCGGATGTTGAATGAAAACAGCGCACGTGATCGAGCGGTATTGCAAAGCCGACTGTTTTATTGCGGCTTGATCTCGCGGACAAAATTGCCCGGTGGGGGGTTCGACGACCTCCGAGAAGGGACTCCCCGCTGGTGTAACCCTAATGATCCCCAATGATCGTTGATCTCCCGAATAAAACGAGAATAACCGCACCACGGATATATCGCACGGCCTTCGATATAATATTAAATGATAATTTTTCAAACCGCATTAGCGCCTCGTTTTTCATACATCGAAAGGATTCGCATGCATTATTCCCTAACAATATTTCACCCTAAATTACAGTCCCCCTCCTAACAATTCCACCCCCGGAGCTGTTGGAAAATAATTTTTCAAACTAGGCATTATGATATCGGACGGGTGTCCGGGGTGTAGGCACGTGGCTTTTGGAACTATAATCCACATCCATGTTTTGTCCAACGTCTTTATTTCCCGGTACCCACAGAAAAGCCCTACACCGTTCCGGGATTGAGTCGCGAGCCGCGCATTGTGTACACGACGAAGCGCCCTCGTGGGCTCGCTGACGTGAGAAATAAAAAAAAAACCAAGTGATCCCTGGTGATGGGTATATAACATCTTTTTTTTTTTAAATTAAATATCGAGAGAAACCGACCGAAAAAATGGTTAGTCTGCAATTGCGATAACAACCTTTTTCCCAGGCTGTAAAAAAAATGTCTAACACTTAACCGCTCCATCATATTAATATTAATATTAATTATAATCAATATTAATTTTATACTGATAGCAATGGGAGTAGAAGTTTATTGGCATCGATTACAATGTGTAGAGTCAAAGAATTCGGCCAATATCTATCCAAGTGATCAGACTTTATGGGATTATGATTTTCTTGAAAAATGACTAAAAATTGTCTAATTTCAGTAAACATTAAGGTATCGAGCGTAAATTTGATTCTGGAATGCACTAACACTGTACAATGCTTGGTATTGAATTTGATGGAAAATTGATCCAACCGTTTAAATTTTATGGGATTTTGAAAATTCTCATTTTTTTTTTTTTTCAAAATATATTCTTTATATTCGCCGTGAGTTTATGCATCAAATGTTGCCCTAGGAGTAAAATAATTCGTGACATGTCCTTAAAACGACGACTTACGCAAATTTTTACACTCTACATTACTGAGCGCCATTGAAGTTCTTCAGCCCTAATATCAATATTAATACTTTTATATTATATTCATTATCATCTAATTGAGTTATTTATATTTTCAATTGTTCGTAATTTATTGCACTTGCTTGCTACACCACGGCTTAGAGGTCGTTGCCCTGGGATGCGAAATAAACAATTCTATTGTATTATAATTCTATTCAATTAATTTCAGTCGATCATTAAAGAGGACACGAGTCGGTTCGAGGCTTGCGGCTCCGTTCGCATCCATTGGCCGG
Organism: Exephanes ischioxanthus; assembly: GCA_958510785.1. Lineage (NCBI taxonomy): Eukaryota > Metazoa > Arthropoda > Insecta > Hymenoptera > Ichneumonidae > Exephanes > Exephanes ischioxanthus. The sequence goes on from OY294025.1 coordinate 3,712,404, forward strand.
CGAAAGCTCTGGCGATGCCTGCGTATTGAGAATACATAACCGAGCGTACGGTTCGCAGAAGCACATGTCCGCGTACGTGATACGCGGCGTACAGGTCACGTGCAGAGAGCCCGACCTGGGCTCAGCGAACCAGCCGAAACCGCCCCGAACCCCCCCCCCCCCCCCTCCCCCCGCGACCCCCGACCCCCTTGATCATATAACCAGGTCATAACGCCAGAGGAAAATTTATTAATACTCATAATCCAGCGGTGGTCTGGTACAACGCATTTCACGAATATTCGAACGTACGCAGCGAAAGCGTGAACGCCCCGTGAGCCCGCGCGGGTTCTCGTAATGTAATTTTAATATAGCGAGGCGGCTGCACGGAGCAGCTAAAGGCAGTACATTACGGTGCAGTCTAGCCCTGTGGTTCATGCAGCAGTTACCTAAACCTTCCGGCGGAACTTTCTGTCCGCCTCTCTCATTCCGCTAAAGAGATCGAATTTTCCATCGCCGCTGCGTTACGTTTTAATATATTTTATTTCATAAAACAAGCGAGAGGAAAAAAAAAATAGTACTTTGGCGGTGCTTGCAGTTGTGATTGCGCGGTGGCGCCGGGGAAGGGCAAGCACGACAATTATTGCAATTAAATTATGTAAATTTAATTAATTAAATTTATCTTTAGCCATCGGCACGTCAGCCTCTCCGACTGTACCGGCAACGTGCCGACTCAAACGGCGTACACGCATGAATTTTAATTTTTTCATTTTAATCCCGTCCCCTCTTTCTGAGACCGTGTTTGATATTTTGCGGCGGAGGGACATGCGAGCGGGCGAAATGCGTTCAACAAACAAGTATCGAGAGTTAATAATTTTCTGTGCTGATTGCGGATTTAATTGCGAAAAAAGATTCATCCTTTATGCACAATTTTCCAAAATTATTTGTTAATGTTGATTCAAAGAGATCGCCGGTGAACGTTGGAGTTTAGCCTGAAGCGGAATTCCTTTGAATTTCCCCGTCGTTAAAGTATTCATAAAAGCATCCACAACACCTTCGCATTAAGCGATGCATTTTTTTTTTTCTTAGAATCAACAATCGATAATCAATTAAATGATAATTATCCGCTCTTTAAAGTATCCGTTCATCTACAAGTACGATTTCTGCAATGAGTTTCAAATTTTTTAAATCCAAAATGGTGGAAAGGGGACGCAGCTCGACTGAAAATACAGTTTGGGTGCCAAAGACACCGTTCAGTGCGTATTTGACACCGTCGAATGCATGTGTGAAACTTAAAGCAGTTGTTAAATGCACCACTTCTTAGAAATGTTATCAGTTAACCCAGAATTGTGTTGATGACTAAGAAAATAACCCCACCAGGTGACATCATGATTCGTCACACCGTGTGTTCAGTGTATTTTTCACTGCAAAATAGTGTTAATTTTATTCAGCGAAAAAATGGAAAAACGATTCAGCCTCGATGGAAAAACGATTCAGCCTCGGGAAACAATTTTTCAAAATAATTTCCAAATGTCGATTCAAAGAAATCGCCGCTGAGCATAGGAGCCTCTCTTGTGGGGTTCCTTTGAATTTCCCCGTCGTTAAAATATTCATAAGAAGGCTCCGCGACACGTTCGCATTAAGGGGTGCATCGTGCGCGCGAGGCTCAGCGAATCCTCGCGACCCCACCGATCCGTATCCCTGCACTTTTACGTCACAACGATTTAGCCTCGACGCCCGATGAGTTACCCCTTCCCTCTTCGGCTGTTTGACAAGCGAGCTGGGGGATAAAAAAAAAAAAAGAAAACTTCGCACCGAACTGGCCACACGAAAGTAACATGGCGTGGAGTCCCCTCGCACCAATGTAATCCGCGCTTCTATATAGGCATCCCGATAACGATCTAGATCCTCTTGTGTACGCCAACTCGTTCGGTGTAAAATCTAAAATCTGAATCGCGTGTCCCGTTGAATTGATCCACCGATGCGAGAAGCACGGGCGATCCGGATGGATACCCCTCGACACTGCGCTATCCTCTATCTATCCGTCGAGAATTACGAGGGGGAATTATTATCAAGGATATTCGGGACTGCGAGCGCTTTGCCCCCCCCCCTCCCCCCTGGGATTTTCGATGTTAAAATATTCGATAAACAATGACGATGAGGGTCATGAATTATACACTCTGCGGCGAATATCTCGAAGCTCATTAATGAGATTGCGAAATAGGCGATACACTTTTTTATTTCGTTATTAAAGTACATCGGTTTATTGCCACACTGTCGAACATTTTTTGACGATTAATGTACGAAATGTTGAAGTTTTTTTAAAGCGTACTCTTCGCCTCGAGGGCGGTAAAAAGTACGGTTTTACCTGAAGCTTTTTACATGAAAAAATCAATATTTTTTACGTCATTTTTAGTCGCTGTTTCTACAAACGCCGTCGATCCAGAGGAAAGTCCTTTTATTTTTTACCTCCCTTGAAAAATAAAAGGTAAAGAGTAAGTCGAAAAATCCATTTTTTTTAGGTAATTTTTCGTTGCCGTTTCTACAAACGCCGTCGATGAAAACGAAAATTCTTCTATTTTTTATTCATTCGCATTCATCATATTTTTCATATTTCGACGTGTAGCGAGAGTCGAAACAACAAAAAAAAGGTGCAGTGTATTTGCATCGATCCGGAAACGGCATTGTGCACGGTACAATCGAGTCAATGTTAGAACAGATATGTGGAAGTTTGGTAAACTCATAACCGTGTGTTGATTCGCGCTGTGCGATTGTGTAGACGAAGCCCCGAGCCGGAGAGAGAGGAACTATGTGCCGAAATGTAAATGGCTCTGGAAAACGGTGTGCGGAAACATCGCGTTGAGATGGATGCCGACATCGTCACGGTTCGCGTGGGTATGAGATGAGAAAAGTACGCAACGCATGGAACGGCTAAACCCTCCATACATGTATGCTCGGCAATGCATACGCGAGATATCCGAACACTGCAGTGGGGTGTTGTTATATTCTATTCGAACGAAAACTCCGAACCGACGATTCGTACGCGACGACACGCACGATATTGCCGAAAACGTTTGTGTTCACCTCGTCTCGAAAGTATGATGAATTTTCTTCCCTTCTTTTTGTTCTATCGAATTTTTTCCGTCTCATCGCCAGTAACTGAAAATTGAATTTTCATCGAATAATCTGAAATTTTACGAAAATTTTTGATGATTGCCACCGATCAATAGTTTCATACTATGAAGAATTTAGGAAATTTTCAGTCGATCTTTCGATATAAATATATTGGAAATATTTTTGAAAAAAGTGTAGAATGTTTTGTGAAGGATTTTTAGAACGACATTTTTTTTACAAGCCGACGAATGAATGAATACAAGGCGGAACACATAGACCGAATTTTATTGACAAATTCGAGTACTTACCGTGAGGCATCGTAGCGTAAAACGATAATTGACGTGAGTCTGAAGGGTCGATACAGAGTGGGGTCTCCCGATGACGATCCTGCGACAAAAGGAGGATGAGTCGGATGTTACGGTAAGCTCGCACATGGAAGCACAGACGTGCGCTCGCGCGTGCATTGAATTTGACTCCTAATTCCCGTCCTGGTCCCTCGACGAACCCTACACTGCGGGGCCGAAGGGGGGGGGGGGGGCGGTTCACAATATCCAAGTTCACCAGAGATTTACCTACAAAGTTCATGTGACCAGTTACTAACACTACGAGGGTAGATTTAGCGTATATATCGGTCCTTTGCACTGAGCCTTTATAGTGCCTCGGTAGTGAGCCGCCGCACAAAGTCCTGTCATTCCTCATAATGCCTGAGCCTGGACTATTATTGCGTTATAAGCAATCATCACTGCCATGAATACAATGAGCCTACCGAGAAGAAGAAGGCACCGTGAGCTCGGAGAATGAGAACACTACCTAAAATAAGCGTTGTGCGAACAACTGCTTGTACTCCGTGGATTTGTATGTGAAAACATCTTCGGGGCGGTTAGGATAGGATGAGAATTGACTGAACGTATGGCCTCCTCCCAGACTCTGGTTAATCTAACTCCCCCAAGGATGTATTGCGAGGTCCTAATTATTCTAAGTCCCCCTAAGAGCCAGATTATTCCAAAAGCCGTCCCAGATCCGTCCCAGATCCTGATAACACGAAGCCTTTCTGGGCCAAAGTCTTCCCAAGAACCCCTCCAAGCCCTAATAACACGAAGCCCGTCCAGGCCAAAGTCGTCCCAAGAGCCGCTCCAGTCCCTGATAACTCGAAGCTCTGCCGGGCCATAGTCATCTCAACAACCGTCCCAGACCTTGATAACATGACGCCCGACCAGGCCGAAGTATTCCCAAAAGCCGCCCCAGACCCTGATAACTCAAAGCTCTGCCAAGCCAAAGTTTTCCAGAAAGCCGTCCCAGACACTGATAAAACGGAGCCCTTCAGGGTCAAAGTTTTCTGAAGAGCCGGCCCAGACACTGATAACTCAAAGATCTTCCAACGTCTTCCCGACAGCCGTCCCAGACCCTGATAACACGAAGCCCTTCCGGGTCAAAGTTTCCCTAAGTGCCGTCCGAGGCTCTGTTTGTTCTGAAACCCTCAGGGTCAAAGTCGCGCCAACAGCCGTTGCAGGGAATGATTGTTCTAAGTTTCTTCGGGTCAAAGTCTTCCTAAGAACCATCCAAGGCCCCGATCGGTTCAATCAGTTCTGCGCATTATTTTACAGCCATGTAATAGAAGGAAATTTTTTTTTATACGACTGCTGATGAAAATAAAAGGCGGATGTTATTCGGGATATATATAAGAATCAAGCGAAAAAGGATCTGCCTCTATTCTTACCGGGTTGCCGAGGCTGGGAATAGTGAACGGAAATGCTGGCGGACTGAGATCGAACCCGCGGGAAAAGTGGATTGCACGGGTTCAATGGGCGTTTCTCGAGCATCTTTCACGATTCGTCTCGCGACCGTACCATTCGCCACACATCGATGATATCGCTGTGGCTTCGATTTTTCACAGAACAACAGACACCGCAGAGTTTCATGACCGACCTATCGCGAACATTAAGATTTATCGTTCCCGGTTATTGTACAGTTTGGTAACACTAAAATCGCTCAAAACTTCAAGGTTCTAAAACGTATTTTTTGTTCAAACTTTGGCCCATCGTCCGAAAGAGTTTCATCGATTTGTTCTTGTTTGGCGCGACGCTTCACGATTTCGGCGTTTCGACGTCACAGCTAGAGGCAAGAATTCAAATCGGCCCGAAAAATTATATTACTTCTTTGAGAAATGATCTTTTGCCACAAAAAATCCCTATCTCTTGTTCATTCATTTTTATTTTTTTTCCAACTTAATTAATTAAACAACTTAATGAAATTAATTAAGTACAATTAAACAATCCGAATTTTTATAATTCAAAGATCATCTCTCGAGTTGTGCCAGAGCGCAAACTTATTCGTCATAGCGATAGCAGAGAACAAATTAAAAATTAAAAATAATCTCTCAGCGTCTCTAATTTTTTTATATTAATTCTTCTGTGACTATCGCCGTGTTCTTATTAGTAAAGTAAAAACAAAATTAGGATATTATTTTTATTTTCCTTGCGCTGTTGGCAAAAAAAATGTCAAATACCTTTCCTTCACGGCAGCTATTTATTGCGATTTTTACGATGTCTCTTGAAAATAAGAAAAAAATTAATAATTTTTTAAAATATTTAAAAGGCATCGTCCACAAAGCGCACCGTACAGGAAATGAGCGACAAGCCGCTGGAAGAGCAAACGAGATTGCTCCGGACTCTGATTATATATATCGTGCCGAAGTTTAACTCGCGGCATCGCGTGTACTCAAAGAGCGAAAAGCGAGGAGCTCCGAGGGGTATGCTGCATCTTCGGCGCCCCGAGGTGGTACAAGTGGAGAGAAAAATAGAGCTGAGAGAAGGCAAAAAAAAAGAGGAAAAAAATCGGTTTAACAGAAGCTCTTTCTCTTCGGTTAAAGATAAGAGAAAAGCTCGTCGAGCGCGGGAGAGGCAGAGGCGAACTCTTTATTTGACTTACGAATTAGCTGGCTCGGTGAGCGAGTTGGTTTGAGAATGGACCGAGAAGAAAGGTACGCGGGAGCGATTCCGCGGAACCCTCTTTCGAATCTCAGCCGGAGATAGTGGCTATACTTATGCTGCCAATTCGCCGTGAGCCGGTCGGTTGCCGGGCCTCGCCTTCCGTGCCGGAGAAGCCGCGGTTACGCGGTACACCATCGCCGCGTCCTCTCCACTCCGGAGATTCCGTGCTTTGTTTGAAAATCGCAATTTTATGTACGCCGGAGACAGCGGGAGAGAGCCGGGGGGTCTCTAACTTATTCTCGGCGCGAGGTTAGGATAATTGGATCGGTACGAATTAGGGAACCTTACTTAACCCGCACCCGCTGTACGGGCTCACGCTTCGCCCAGTGACGAGAGGTGTTGCCGCCGGAACAGTCATTTCCACGGGCGAAGAGCCTCCGGGGTGGGCAATCTCTATCTTCTTTTCATCCACTTCTCTTCAGCATCTCCGTCCGTCGGCGCTTCCGACTCTGCCTCTCGCTGGGAGTCCGGATCGGCGGGATTCCTCGAATTTCGTACGCACTCCCCCTTTTTACCGGGACCAAGCGAGGTGCATTAAGAGAGTGGAATGGAAATTTCAAAAAGGTTCGATGTAATTTGCACGGCGCTCCCGCCGCGAGAAAACTCGTTGATCGATTTTGGTTTTCTGGAGGAGGCTCTGCGCTTGTTACGCTGAATTTAAACGGTCATAATTTATCGGAAATTTACGGCAAACAATCGTCGAGTCGAATTCACGTAAATCGTTTCTCGGGGATTTGTAAAGGATTTTTCGGCCTGTTGATTACAAATCTGCAACTCGTTTCACTTCCGGCGTGATATTCGATGAAAAAAGTCGGGTCAGAAGGGAAATTGAAATTCTGCGACAAAATTCTGAAATTTTCGAAATCCTGTGAAATAAAAACGGTTGGATGCACTTTAGCCAAATGCAATACCAAACATTTTACAGTGTTCGTCCATCCGCTTTCCCAAATTTCAGCGCTATATTTCCGTGTCTAATCGTATAAAAATACAATTAAAAAAATACAAAATTTAATAAAATCTTATCGTTTTTGAATGAATTTCGACCAAATTCAATACCAAAGATCCTTGATCGATATAATATATTTGTGTACAGTTTTAAGATTATTGTTCGAAACTTGCGAAAATTGGAGCTACCACGTCATGTTCGTCTGAAAATTGAATGAAACGGCTCGTAAACCTATCGGCCAAGTTTTCACATACAATTCAGCGAGTACGCGCATTTAACTAACCACTATTTTTGACTCGCCTTACACAACCAATAGAACAATCTAAGCAGGGCACAACAATTTCGAAAATATTATAATTGCACCACTTGATAACACTGTTCATCAACGAAGGATCGCGATCCAAATTTGCCTCATAATCGCAGCGATTTCTTTACTCAGGTGCATTCGATCCCAGCGCAAGCGTTGCTCTCGTTGATATTAGTTAAATTCGCAACCGTGAGGATAATTAGCGTAAATGCACTTCAGGAATATTGTGGCAGTATTACAGAAGTACCTGCGTGAGCATTGAGGTACCGGAGCTTTCTGTTTATGCTGGAATTAGCGTTGAGATCTCGAGCGACGCTGCGAGTTACAGTTGAAGCGAACCGGTGAACACCGAGGCGGAAGGCACTCGCGCGAATGTTCCCCAACCCTCGCCAGTGTGTGCGCCTCTCGCATTCGTAAATGCGATAAATTATTAATTTATTGCCTTCAATCCGCACGCAGAGGATTCGAGGCAATGAGAGGCTTTTCGAGGCTCGTGTATATGCTAGTAGCTGTTCCAGCCTCACCGCCTCTCGCGTATATGTTCTTATCTCCGTTTCGCGTTCTCTCTATTCTGTACCATCGTGACTACCTGGCGAAACTCGCTCCTCCTATCACAGACACTCGGAATACGAGAATCCCAAGCTTTTGCTGGCTTGCCGACGTTATCTTTGGGTGAGAAACTCGACTCTTCTCGGGAACTCAATAAACGACGAACTTCGCAAAAGCTATATGCGATGTGAGATGTTTACCAAGATTTTCTGAGAAATTTTGATATCCGTACTGTGCTTGGATTTGTAGATGGAAGACTTCTTGTCGGAGATGTGATTTACTCCATTTTTAGCCAAAGCCGAACAGAACGGTGCATCAAAAAAAAAAAATTGGTGTATTATTGGCATATGAATGGTGATTCCTTGATGAAACTCGCTGCTATTCCTATCGCAGATACTCGGAAGACGAGAATCCCAAGCTTTTGCTAGCTTGCCGACGTTATCTTTGGGTGAGAAACTCGACTCTTCTCGGGAACTCAATAAACGACGAACTTCGCAAAAGCTATATGCGATGTGAGATATTTATCAAGATTTTCTGAGAAATTTTGATATCCGTTCTGTGCTTGGATTTGTAGTTGGAAGACTTCTTATCGGAGATGTGATTTACTCCATTTTTAGCCAAAACCGAACAGAACGGTGCATAAAAAAAATTGGTGTATTATTGGCATATGAATGGTGATTCCTTGATGAAACTCGCTGCTATTCCTATCAGAAATAGCAGCAAGACGAGAATTCCAACTATTTTCCAGCTTGCCGACGTTATCTACGGGTCAGAAAGTCGACTCTTCTCGAGAACTTAATAAGCGACTAATTTCCAAAAGCTATTTGCGATGTGAGATGTTTACCAAGATTTTCTGAGAAATTTTGATATCCGTCCTATGCGTAGATTGGCAGATGGAAGAGTTCCCATATGGACCGCGATTCCTCGGTGAAACTCTCACAGCCACACGCATTACGAGAAACCCAGGCATATTCCAACTTGCCGACGTTATCTTTGGGTGAGAAACTCGGCTCTTCTCGAGATCTTGATAAACAACGAACTTTGCAAAAGCTGCTTGCCATGCGAGATGCTCGCTGAGATTTTCGAAGAAATTTTGACATTCCTCCTATGCCTGGATTGGCAGATGGAAGACTTTTCATCGGAGATTCAACCGATTTATTCAATTTTCAGCCAAAGCCGAACGGGCCAAAAGGGAACTTAAAAAAATTCACGTGGCAGAGGATTAAAGTGTCCGACAAAGAGTCTCGCACAGTAGAAAACGTAGTCTTTTTGGATAGGAATAATAAAAAAAAAAAGATGAACGAATGCATATGACAAACTCCGTTAGAGCCACAATTAAATATAATGATACGCGAACAAAATTCGCAGCGACGTATTAGCGACAGAAAAAAAAGCTCTGACCCCGACGGGCGACAATAACGAAGGGAGACACGTCGAGCTGTTGTGCAATGCCGTGCTCGGTGAGCTGCACAAAAGCCGGTCTCGCACACACACGCGCGCTCGTGAGGTAACACCAGTAAAATTTTCGATAATTGGTATTAGCGAGGGAGCGTTGATCACTTAGGAAAAATCGTAATCCGCGTTGTCGGACAACGTTGGACGTAACAGAATTCACCGATCCTAATCAGTTTTGTCCGCGCATGTTCCCTTTTTGAATTACAAAAAAAAAGTCTAATTTATTCACACGAGCCATGCCGTCACATTCTCGTAGAGCCGAACGCTCCAGAGCCGCCGAGCAATGAAACGCGAATTTATCGGGCGAATTATAATCGTTGATTCTTTTTCGTCCCCCCCGATCGGTAACGACGGAGTGACAGTTCTTGACGTACGATCCGGTGTAATCGCAATTTGAACGGACAGTTCGAAAATATGCTGGGCTTTTTTTTTGTCAACGAGTCTGATCGCTCAAATTTACCCGTCCAAACATCGCGTTTCCGTTCGTCGTTTCTCTGTCGATTTTACGGTTATACCGTAAAATGACGCCCAACATTGACGTACGGCATCGTGACCGCAGAGGTGCCAAACATCGGTTCGCCGGCTAATTGCAGGCGCATTATTTCGAGCACAAAACGTTGATCCCACCCCGCGATTATCCAACGGAAAATCAAAATTTATGAATTGTTTTGTCCCACACCAGGCGGAAAGTTGCCCGGTAACCGCGGTATTTTGAGGAGGGTCGAAGCGCTTGAAAATTGGTATTTTCCGTGCGTCGTCGACCGATGTCAGTTGCATTCGTGCTTGGTAAAAATCGCAGCGACGAAAAAAGAATCGCTCGTCGGCTACGCCCAGCAAAATGACGGTCCGGTATTTAATACGTATACTGAAAAAAAAAAAATCTATTCAATTAACCGGCGAATAAATTATAATTCTCCGGGGTTGGGCGATTTTGTACGAGCCCGCATCGGTCACGAGCCCGCAGTTTCTGACGCTGAATCACACGCGATCCTGTTGCGCTATATGATACGCACCCTCACTCGGCCACCAACCGCACCCCCCCCCCCCTCCCCCCGCCCCAGGGGCCTCACGCATGACGTTTTAATGTGCACACCAGACTCGCTGTCAAAAGCGACAATTCGATCTCGCAAAATCGAATCCGTATTATTTTCAACTCCACTGGTTTATAGAGCTGGCGAAATTTCGCGTAATCAAACATTTTTTTTTTATGTCATCCGGTAAACATTTTCGTACAAATTTTCGAGAGATCATTTTTCCGGGTTTTTCATGACCGTTTCATGCGGATTTTTTTAAAACTTATTTATAACAAGACGCGTATTTGATTTTTGGGCGGATATTCTTAATTGTGATCACGAGTATTTATCTCAAGTGCGAACTGTCAAACGTCTGCTCTCATTGAAAGTCTGATCGAGACTCCCGTCATCTCGTCAATCGATTATCTGTTCACTTGTCATTTGTCATACCGAACTTGAGTACTTGAGTACCTGCCGAATTCAAGTACTCAAGTACTCAAGTCAAGGGAGAGCGGGGGAAAGATGGAACGGTGGGGCAAAACGCAATTTTCAAATAACTTTTGGATCACGGCAGGTGGTTGTAAGTTTGACAAAACGTGGTTGAAAATCCAGATGTATCGTTGGGACAAAATCGGGTATCCAAAAATTATTGGAAAATTTAGAGGTAAAAGATCAATCGAGACAATCATGTGTTCCCAACTAGGTATTGCCTAGAGCCAGTCCAGTTTTCCTGTTTAGAGCGCGTTTGCTGCAGACTCAATTTAGGTGTCGATTTATGACTCCGACAAATTTCCACACGGTATGTTAACGACAGTGAAAATCGATCTGTCTGATCGCGACGAAAATGAACGTTTTGAATTACCTGGAAGGGAACTCATTAATTTCCTCCTCCGTCTGGAGGGTGCGGATCAAAGTGAAATTTGGTGTTTGAATTTTGGCGTTTCGAAAATTACTTTCGATATTGTATTTCAATGGAATTTATAGCCACGAAGCCTGAGTACAGAGAACGAAGCCTGGGGAAATTAACGTGTAGGTACCGTCCACCGAATCCAGCGATTCGCTGCTACGTGAAAGTACAAATACGACGTCGAGTCGATAACGATAAATCTATCGAGTCACACGAGTATAAACACTCGGGGGGCTGACAATTACGAGCCGTCATGGTTTTCAATTTCATTCGATCGTGCGTCAAAACAGCCGGCCGCTGACAATGTCGACACGCTGGTGCGCATTGGACAATCGTCATTTTTTTTTTTTTTTTTTTTTTAGGCGCGTAACTATCGAGTGTCGTGAGGATCGGGTGATAATTGGATAAACCGACATTTTCACGAATGATAAAATAAGTAATCACGTTATCATCGGCTGGTGGAAAAATATAAAAGTAGGAGAAGTCACGCTGCGCAAATATTTATTTATAGAACTGCGAAATTAGATCACGCATCGAAAATATCGATATATAAGTCCTGAGAGAATTACTTCAGTTCACCATTAATGCAGTCGATCTTTTTCGGATTTTCATATCATCAGAAAGTGTTCAAATCCCCACGGAATCTCTCTTTAGGTTGCGAATGTACTTGCGATGAATTTTTCAACGTTAAACCTCCAATGTTCATTGCTGAAAAAACCATATCGCCCCGACTTACTCTACGGGACGAAATCGAAGGCAGATCTCGCAGAGGGATCGACGATCTCCAGAAGACATCAAACGTACAAACAAAAAAATTTATTTCAACCCAACAAATAGTTTCTACATTGATATGCCTCGATACTTCCGGGCACGAAAGATTCTTCCGCCGATCTGCGCGGATCAGAATAAAAATCTGCCATTTTATAGCCAACAATACGTCGACCTAATCGCGTCGAAGGAGAGAGTTGTGTTCCGCGCCGACCGCGGATATACATCTTTTACGACCGCCTTCGGATTCAATTTGATTCTCTCAATATCGAGCGATTCCATACCGGCTTCTCTCCGGCCGCTCTCCGGAGTATCTCCCGACGGTAACTCGGCGTAAGCTTTCCTCGACGTTTTCCTCCGCGATACAGTCATACCCCACAATGGGACGCAACATCATAGCGCGCAGATTTGTACCACAAGCGGATATGCAATAGCGTTCCATCGACGGTAAACAAAACAACTCCGATGCGCTATCTCGAGTCCTCGAACGTCGAAGATCGTTTGCCTCGTCCATTCGTTTTGTATAATCGAATGACACAGCCATTCATTGCGAACCGAGCAATAACCGAGGGAAAAACATCATGGCTCGTTGCTCCGCCTCGGAGACTTCTGAACCCGATGATTCAATACCGTCTGGGCCAAACCGGGGCAAGATAAACTTCGCCGCTCGACATTCGTCGAAGAACTGCGAGAAACAGTCCGTTTTCCACACAGTTCCGTTTTGCCCCTTTTACCCCCGATGCATCCCCATAGCGACGGCTCTCCTAATGACCCGAGCGGGACACATAAGCGGTATCGCGAGAGCAGCGATGGCCGATCCAGGCCAATGCCGGCCGAGTATGAGAAGGGAAGGAAATCTCTCTCGAGTTTTCCCCTGGAATTGTCGGGGCTCCTTCGAAGGGGGGGGGGGGGGGGGGGGGGTCTGGCGGCGTTGCAGCTGCCATCAGAGTCGTTTGGAATAGTCTCGAGACTGGAAAGCAGTTCACGCGAGGGTTGTTTACTTTTCCTGTGTATCGCTCGTCGCCCCTTCCAAGGAACGTTGGCCTTTCTCTGTAAAATCTCGTTTCTGAAAACCACCGAACTCCCCAAACCGCCCCTGCGCGGCTGAAGTCCCGGGACCGTGAGGAGCAGTCCGGTTATGTGTGTCGGTGAAAGAGACGGGAGGGTGGCGGGCGGTTGAGGAACGAAGGGTGAAACGAGAAAGAGACGAGCTCCGAGTAGCCCATCGCCGATCGGAGCGAGAAGAGTGGACGCCGGATAGGTGGAGGCGAGGAGCGAACGAGAGGAGTGGCACGCAATTTCCACAGCATTTAACTGCTAAGCACTTTAGCGTGCTGCAAGTTACACAGAGCGGCAATCTACTTCGTTCCATTCAATCAGCCATCGATTTCATCGATTTATTGGCCAAGCGCTACTCCGCGGCGGATACTAGCCTCGGTTTGGCTTCTTCTTCGTGGGCGCCTCGAGGAGGACGAAGTGGCGGAGGCGACGGGAGTGCCGGAAGACGCACGGACACTGACGACAATGGCTGTCGTTATATATTTCTGTACGACGGTGGATGACTAAGGCTTCCACGCGGATAATCGGCCGGGCGAATAAACGGAAATACCACCGAATGTGATACTTCTTAAAAACTCGGTGTCATTTCCGGTTTCGCGATGACCTGGAGAACGTCCCCGCGTAGCTTCTTCGTAATGTGCAACCTTGATCCGTGTTTTCTTAATTCTATCTCTGTTCTGTAATCTCGCCCCGATCTCCCCTATATTAGTTTTACATATTAAATATATAGATTGCATTAAAATCACACAAAAGCACAATTTGATGATACGAGATAGATAAACAAAAATGGCTACACGTAAAGGATTTCAGGCTCGTGTCGGAAACGTTCATTTTTTCACGATATACATTCAGACATAAAAATGAGTGTGGCATGGCCGAGTCGAAACAAATTAGAGGATGACGACCCTTGCTGCAATCTTCCACGGTCAATTTCCTCCGGCTAACAGATTTTTGTCGCACCCTCGCTCTTCGGTGGACAAACGGCTCGGGTGAGCCGAAACCGCTTCGGACCGCACACACAATCTTGCCGGTTACGACTTCTCAGCGAATCGGCCGACCTGATGCTGCGGCGACTAGGGGAGAAACCGTCTCATTTTCCACATACGTCTTCCCGTCGTCGGTCGACTCGATCCAATATCGTAACGCCGTCGGCCACGTCGCATCGCGCAACGACAAGATGTATGAATATCTGGTTCCTTATCGCGCGTATGAAAATCAACATACAAAATATTTGCGTTATATCATAATAAAAAAAGAAAATGCTCCATAGCATTTTTTGTACGATAGATTAAATTTTATGTAAAAATATGAGTTAAAGTGAATGCTCCATTTTTACCAATTTTTTCGAAGGACATAAAAAAGGATCTCGAATGGAGGACAAAGGGACCATTTTGCCCCAAAGTTCTAATTCGACCCGCTCTCCTCTGTATTAAATTGAGCTTTTTAGACGTATTTAATATACCGAGCATTTAATTCCAAATCAATTGTGTAGAATTCATTCAATGTACCGACTTGTGCGGAAAAAGTTCGTAATTTCGTATCGCTCATTAATATTGCAAACCGTGTCAACGGTCCAGGGAATAAAATTTCCTTTCGCATGAAACTAACGTGGGTCATTTATCTCGTGTGAAATTAATGACGATTACTCGAGATCGATTGACGCTGATGACGAACACAGAAAATTACACAGATCACATCCTCATTTACGGTAGCCGGTGTTAATTATCGATGTTATAAATCAATTAACGTCGTTGAAAAGTCGACGGGCAAATATCGGAGAGGGAAAATCCCGAGCGCATTGTTTATCATAAATTTTGACGCCTCCGTGTCACTCTTCACAATTACGGTAATGTAATTTTCGATTTATCAATAAAATATTCATGGTCTCAAATATGCGGACACGGGACACGTCGAAAAATTAATAAATTTGCGGATCTTATCGTTCCATTCCAGTACATTCACTAACGGTAAATAAACGACTACAAGTTTAATTAATTAATTGATTAATCGACTATCATTCAACGTTGTTGAGTAATGACTAGGATTTTATAATATTTTTGATGTAAGTTACCGAAGCGTCAGAATCTCGTCGAATGCTGGGATGTCAAAAAATGTAATATTAATTAACAAATTAACAAATAAAATAAATAAATAATAATCACAGTTTTAGTTTAGGATCGGAATGGGTATGTGAGACTTTCAAAGTTACGAATTACGGGTATAGAAACACTATAAACATTATTTTCTGTTTAGTAACAAACTCGAATTTTGAAACTTGAAATAATTTCGTAATAAATTAATAAATTAATTTATAATTTTTAAAACCTCAGCATTCTTTCAGTGAAACAGGTATGAGACTTTAAACAATTAAAGAATACTTGAGAAGTCATTACTATGTGAATTTTGAAGAACTTAGAAATTACATTGGACAATCCGCGATTCCCCAGAACATTGCGCTCGTATGTCATCACAAAAAAAATCGTCTTTCTTCCATTCTCTTCCGCTTCTTTTTTCCTTCTATTTCTCAGGACCCCGTTGCTTATGCAACAGAGTCATAATATAGGTCGCTCGATTAGTCTGCACGCAGAGGGAGGGGAGGATAGAGGAACTCGCGTATGGAGTTCGTTTGCGTTTTAAATGAAGCCCCCGCCCCTCGTGAGCCGTTATACATCGGGCGGTACTTTAAGCAAAACGTTTCGCGCGATACGCAGATAGACGAACGTTCTCCCCGACTCCGGTCCGCCGTTGAATTTATACGAGGGCTCGAGCGCGATAGTGTTAAGGCTGGCAAGCCGACTCCCTCGAACAACTCTCAACCCCTTTTCGTAGAGTCTCACATCCATTCAGCCGCGGCGCCATAGCGACACTTTTAAATATCGCTCTTCACGCTTTTCACCGACCGACGAATTCATCGATACTCTATCACCTCCACGGCATACGATGAATGTCGAATTTTTTTAAACATCGACAAAGTCTCCCTGCGGCAGACCTTGAGATCGGACTAGGAGATTAGACTTGGAGATTAGACTTGGAGATTAGACTTGGAGATTAGACTTGGAGATTAGACTTGGAGATTAGACTTGGAGATTAGACTTGGAGATTAGACTTGGAGATTAGACTTGGAGATTAGACTTGGAGATTAGACTTGGAGATTAGACTTGGAGATTAGACCTGGAGATTAGGCTTGAAGATTAGACTTGGAGATCACACTTAGAAATCAGACTTTGGGATCGGACTTGGAGATCACACTCGGAAATCAGAATTTGAGATCAGACTTTGAGAGTAGACTTGGAAATCACACTTGGTAATCAGACTTTGAGATCAGACTTGGAGATCACACTTGGACATCAGACTTTGAGATCAGACTTTGAGATTAGACTTGGAGATCACACTTGGAAATCAGACTTTGAGATCACACTTGGAAATCAGACTTTGAGATCAGACTTGGAGACCAGACTCGGAGATCACACTTGAAAATCACACTTTGAGAGCCGACGTTGAGAATTAGAACCTAGGATTGAATCCTTGGCGGTCTTATTAAGACCTGGAAGGGGTCGCGTTTATGTAATTCCCACCCGACTCTCAAATTAGTGAGGATGTTTTCATATACAATTTTAGTGAGTACTCGCAATTATACTCGCTACTGTATTCAATGCGCTTATTTTATTATCGTAAAAGAGCGAATGAGAGGAGACACAATTGGGCAAATTATTCGAGAGAAAAACGAGTTGCTGGAATAAACGCGGATTGTTTTAATTGCCTTTAAATTCGACATTCGACGATTAACGCTTGATCGCACCATCCGGAAATTTATGGTTCGTGAAGGGCTCGAATAGTCTGTCTAACGAACAGAACCCATATCGCTTGCGAATCCATATTACGTTACGGTCCCCGTATTGCGTGACCTCGCGTCGGTGTTATCCGCTTGAATCAATCATTTAACGAGGTCATTCGTGCAATTATTGATAAATTGACGATGCTTGTCGAGCAAAAATGTGATCGTGTTGAATCGGTACAAGGTAAAAAGGCATAATTAAAAAATATACAAATATGCGAAATTTTCATAATTAATTTCCCGGCGTAGCGCTGACTTAGACGGTGAAATAAAACGGCAATCTATTTTTTTTTATCGAGGTCGCTAAACCCTTCAGGCGATTCGCAAATTCTCAACGTTTGTGAAATTGATACATGAAGATATTCCAGTACCTTGAAAAAAAAAAATTAATATAAAATTTATCAACAATAAATGAATAAACGACAATGAGTAAAATATCCATGTAATCTCAAATAATTTTTCTTTATCGTCCAATGATAAAAAAAAACACAAATTCCTAATTATTTTCTATATTTTCTCAAGATATGAAAAAAGCTGCCTAACTTCATTGAGTCTACAGCGACCACGTCCACATTTTTTCTCTCACCATATTACAAAAAAAAAAAAAAATCATTATCCACATTATATGCCGACAGTGGTGAATACGGCCCAACCTAATTATTACTTAAATAAATGATACACCGTCCGGTCCATATTCGCCACTTTCTCCCTAATTACATTACAAGACGAAATTTATGTCACATATCGGTGGAAAATTGAATTAGTCGAAGAATTTCACTTGACCCCAAAACGGCACCGTAGAGAACACATGGCGCACGCGACGGCAGGAAGGGGGGGGGGGGGGGGGGCGGAGGGGCGAGGGGGGCGGCAAGGGGGTCATAAAAACAAAGTAAGAAAAAAGAAATCGGATAAAAAATAACGATACAGGGAGGTGGAGCGAGCAAGAGAGCCTCGTGCGTGTATTGATCCTTCCGATGTCGGGTGAGCGACGAAGTGAGAGCGCGAGTGTGGGCAAGGGTGGAGCGGCTGAAGGGACGAGGAGGCAAAGAGAGGCCGGGCGGGGGTTGAAGGGGGGCTCGTTCGGGTTGGATGAGTGCGAGAGACTGAGGGAGGACGAAGTAAAACAGGGGGTAGATTCGTCGAGGCAGGAACGACGTCGAGGGAGAATTGCAAGGGGTTACGGTCGAGGGTGGAGATGTCATTCCACGACACACATATTTGCATGCGAGCGGGGAAACCCCGACGCGTCGTCCATCCCCGGCAGGTCATAGGCCTCTCCGCCAGCAGCCCCGATATAGCGCACGGGAAAATTCATACTCACGTCATATCTCAACTACCTGGTGTGTTGCGATTCCACGTATCGTTGCCGAGTGTGACATCGCCCTTATCACTCAAAACTGTTGGCGCAATTTTGAAAATTGTCAAGCCTTTCTCTATTAAGCATTAAAAAGAACAATATACGAATATATATGTAAAGAAAAATTCATATTTCAATGCCGTCGCATGTAACGTTATCACGGCTCGTTGCCGAGAGTGACACTCAAAATATCATTCAAAAGCTTTCGTGCCGTTTGGGAGATGTTCAACCCTTTGAGTATTAAGCTAAGAAAAATATATACAAAAACTCATATTTCAAATCCGTAGTGTATTCCTCGTATCGTTGTCGAGAGTGATATCGCCCTTATCAGTGAAAAACTTTTGGCGCCCTTTCGAAAATTTTCAACCCTTCGTCCAGTAGTAGTAAAAGAAATTTATTCCCAATGCTTTACATTTATGGGGTTATCTTCGTATACTAGTTTTATATCTAATGATAATCATACACCCTGGCAAAGGTCCATCGCGGCTCGTTGCCGAGAGTGACATCACAAATATCACTGAAAACCTTTCGCGCAGTTTCGAAAATGTTCAGCCCTTTGACTATTAAGCAAAAACAAAATATATAAAGAAATTCATAATCCAACTTCGTAGTGTGTTCCCTTTCCGCGGATCGTTGCCGCGAGTGACATTGCTCATATAACTCAAAACCCTTTGCGACCTTTGGAAAATGTTCATCCCTTTTTGTTTAAAAAAAAAAAATACAAAAAATGCATACCTCACGAGGGCAGTAATTCCGCGAATAGATGCGAAATGAAAGCGGAGAGGGATAGGAAATGAAAAGAGATAAAAAGGGATTTATGTACGCGGGGGACGTTCGTCGAACTGTTACTAACCGGTTCGGACGTTCTGCAGAGCCCGTCCCTGTATTTTGCACGGAGTATCTCGGACTTCGCTCTGCTTCTCGTCATAGCATTAACTCTTTAAACCGCAGCGGGCACGTCGTCGCAAATAAAAGATGACGAGGGTGCATCCAGACGCGAGAGTCACCCTTCGGTCCTCGTGCTTTTATTTTTCTCCCCCTCGGTCTCCCCGGCTTCTCCGTGCGGCAGCGATACGCACGTCACCTTTATAAGTTATAACCTACCTCGACGTCGGGTCGAATCTCTCTTTCGTACACGCCGGGACTTGGACCGCGAGAACCGGCGAGGCACGAACGACCGGCGGCAAGAAATATTCACCTTATTTTGCATTATACAATTAATTAATTAGGCAACGCGAGGCTGGGATTTCGACGCCGGAGCGCGGTACAAGTAGGCGAAGAATGTATGTCAAGGGGTGAATAAGCAGCGTTGCGTAGGTGTGGGTTATTTCCAGCCATTCAAGGGACAACGTTGAAATTTGATTAATAAAGTGAAGTCGCGAGAAAGGAATTTAATTAGAAACTAACTTCACGAATTCGACCATCAAATATTGGCGTTTTATGCTATAAATTTATTGGCAAGTAACTCGCCAGTTATTTTTCTGTAAACCTTTAGCGGAAAGAAAATAAAATTAGTTTTTACGGGAAAAACCAATATGAAAGTGGATGAAACAAATAAATTAATTAGTTCGGCATTTCGAGTCTGTGATTTCGACGCTGGAACGAGGTGGAAGTGGGTGAAGAATGTGTGTCAAGGGGTAAATAAGCAGCGTTGCGTAGGTGTGGGTTATTTCCAGCCATTCAAGGGACAACGTTGAAATTTGAGTAATAAAGTGAAGTCGCGAGAAAGGAATTTCATTAGAAATTAACTTTACAAATTCGACCAGCAAATATTGGCGTTTTATGCTATAAATTTATTGGCAAGTAACTCGCCAGTTATTTTTCTGTAAACCTTTAGCGGAAAGAAAATAAAATTAGTTTTTACGGGAAAAACCAATATGAAAGTGGATGAAACAAATAAATTAATTAGTTCGGCATTTCGAGTCTGTGATTTCGACGCTGGAACGAGGTGGAAGTGGGTGAAGAATGTGTGTCAAGGGGTGAATAAGCAGCGTTGCGTAGGTGTGGGTTATTTCCAGCCATTCAAGGGACAACGTTGAAATTTGAGTGATAAAGTGAAGTCGCGAGAAAGGAATTTCATTAGAAACTAACTTCACGAATTCGACCAGCAAATATTGGCGTTTTATGCTATACATTTATTGGCAAGTAACTCGCCAGTTATTTTTCTGTAAACCTTTAGCGGAAAGAAAATAAAATTAGTTTTTACGGGAAAAACCAATATGAAAGTGGATGAAACAAATAAATAAATTAGTTGAGCATTGAGAGTCCGTGATTTCGACGCTGGAACGAGGTGGAAGTGGGTGAAGAATGTGTGTCAAGGGGTAAATAAGCAACGTTGCATAGGAGTGGACGAATTCCAGCCATTTACAGAATAACGTTGAAATTTTTTATATAAAGTGAAGTCACGAAAAACGATCTACATTATATACTAACTTTATGATTTCGACCGGCAAATATTTGCGTTTTATGCAATAATTTTTATGCCATAGTTTTTACGAGAAAAACCAAAAAGTGCGAGTTGAAGGACTCCAGTCGATGGCTCGTCGGCTTTTTTGTTATTTCGTTACATTGTACGAACCACACTATATTTATAAAAGTTATTATGTGTCGTTAACGCAACATCCAACGATAAATACACATACGACCTTTTTTACGGATCGGAAGAGGGCTTACAAAAAAGGTCACGCGTTAATTAATCGTGAAACGAAGCGTTCAGCAGTTAAGCTGCAACATTTTCATTGCATATTGACGATAAAATAAAGTGAAGCATTCGCGTTCCGGGGGTTCAATTTTTTCGATTCCGCAGCGAAATTTCTGCCATCCGCAGGTTTACGTCTTGTGTCCTACGAATCGATCGCAGGAAAATCAGGCCGCTCCACTCAATTTAAAAACTATTTATATATATATATATATAATATTTAATACAGTCTTGCAGACGAGGCTTTTTTGCTTCATCAAAGAGGAAGCCGTTTTGGTAAAAAAAAAAAAAAGAAAATGCAAAATTTCGAATTAAAAAAAAAAATTTCTTTCTCGCGGAAAAATGGAAAAATCAAGCCGAACCGGATGCGAGAACATGCGCGACGACGCTTTCCGGCTCCTCGTAACGACACGGTACATTTAAATCCTATATACGAGAGAACGAGCTTCATCCCGGCGCGAAGGCAAAGAACTCTCTCACTCCCCGGGCGAAAAAGGTTTGCCCGACGAGCCGGAGATAACCGAGTGGTGTTACCGGGCATCCGGCCGCCCCAGCCACCTCTCCTTCGGGAGTGTGCTCTATTTTCGAAATAAAAGCAAGATAAGTGACGAAAATGCTTTTCACGGATATTCAACGTGCGCACGCCCGCTCGCAGTTTGCCGAACGATCTGCTCAACGGTCTCGCCGTTGTTACGTCTGTCCTATCGGTTTTTATGACAGGCACGATTGCCGGGCGCGAGAACGTTCCGATAGGTCGCTTCCCCCACCCCCCCTCCATTTCAGATAACTCGACGATTCTGTATTAAAGTGAAGTACACTCGCTCGTCTATCGAACCACGCGAGCACTTTTGTCAGGATGCACGACTAATCAGGGATTTTGGTATCATAGATGATACCAATTTTTTTTTTTTTTTATCGGTAGCTCACGCACACATCACAATGGAAAATTGACGGCTATACGCTCGCATAAGTTGCACAGTTTTTCGTGAATTCTGTAAAACAAATTGTACACTTAATGTATCATTTTATGATAAAAAATACTTTTGCATCAAAATGAAAGTAAGTTATTAAAATGAAAGCACTTTTATAGTGAAATTAAAGTAAATTAGTGAAAATAAAGTCATCCTAATTTTTGTAATACACTGAACATTAATTTTACGTGAAATTTAATGTATCAGTTTTTGCGGAAAAACTTTCAGTCCGGTACATTAAATTTCATAAGAATTTTTTTTTATAACCCCACTCTAATCAAGGCTTTTTTTTAGGTTCAACCAAGTTTGATATGGAAACGTTTTTTATTATCTTGTGATTAATCCATTGACGAATCGATAATTAATTTCAATTCTTTTTTTTTCAATCAAATACCGTTCGAACGAGATCTTCGCAGACACGAGATTACAATTTTTATTCAACATTGAACAAATGTTTTTCCAAAAACGATCACAGGTCGAAACCGTGAATAAAAGTTCTCACCAATGATAGTAAAAATTATGTAATAATAATAATATTATTATTACAAATCCTGCAAATTTTCGAAAAAAAGCTAGAAAAAATTTGACGGCTTCACACTCGAGTGAGATTGCTTCCAGTGTGTAAGTTGTTAAGAAAATGGATAACGTGGGCAAAATAAGACTCGACTAGATTATTATGACCGGACGAGGGTGGAAAAAAAATGGGAGATTGGCGTGAATGGTATGTTAAAACTAGAGGCGGAAAATTTCCGAAATAATATTAAGAGCCGGCGATTATCCGGCTGTAGTTGAGGGTTTAGTCGGCTCTACCCATATCATTCCCATATTCGGCCGTTTTGCCTCTTCCGCTTTCGTCGCTCTCGCTCTCGCCGCTGCATCCCTCGGGCGAGAGCTCGTCTGGGTAATCGTTCACGCGATATATACACAGCCCCGGACTCTTATTCCACTAGATTTAAATAATATTCACTCTAACAGATTTTTTAAAACGAGTTTCATTATTTTTCTCGTTTCCACGGCAATTCCTGTCCCGCTGGGAAATATATTTCGTTCTTTGACTTCAACCTTACCCCGTCGTTTCTTCTCTCCTCGCCCGCGTCTTCCGGAAGAGGATCGCCTTCTTTTTCGTCTCTCTTTTCGCTCCTCCTTCGCCGAGCCGGTGCCGCTCGTCCCGACGCTGACGGTGTCGTTGCCGCTCCTCGGCAAGAAGATTCCCTCCGACCATCTCGACACAGGAGCGACGCTTATCGTTTTCGCCAGTTTATATTTATACACCCCGGAATAAGGTCCGAATGCCTCTCGGCCATGCTGAAATTGAAATCCCCTATTTTGCATGGCTGACGTCAACCCTCACCGCTATTCGACCGGAACACGCGAATAACCCCGTTATTTACTCCAAACAGACGCACACACACGCGCCTCGCTATCGCATCTACGCGGCGAGGATATTTCATATAAATTAGAAAATGGACGAATGTTCATGAAATTTAATATCATTGTTATTCGAATTTGAGGAAATTTAAATGAACTCATCGCTGGACCTTACACCGAGAAAAGAGTTTGGTGAAAAGAGTTGTTGGCGATCCAGATGCGAACAAAACTACACTGTAAAAAAAATTTGTTTGAAAATCAATGAACGGTAATGGAAGCTTTTTTTACATAAAACGTTTCCGAAATTTCAAACACATGTGCGTTGCGATTTTAGAGTAGAATTTTTATATTTAATGAAAAGTTTTGTAAATTTTAGGGAAAGATTTGTAATTTTAATATATGCTACTTGAATTTTACGAAAAACGTACATTAATCTTCAATTAATGTAACTAATATAAGCAAATTTCAAGTTCCGGTACATCAAGTTTATAATTTATTTTTACAGTGTACGGCATCACAACTCTAACATGTATTCCGGTAGAGTTTTATTTTGATTCTGGTGGAGTTTCTTTTTCATACAGTGGTAGAGATTTTGGTAGAGTTCTAACACGGTAGAGTTGTAATATGGCAGATATGTTTTCTGGTGGAGTTGTGAGTGATAGACATGTAAATATGTCCACCTCTATTATGCACTGAGAAAAACGTACATAGTAAATAGTTCCCAGAAGGAACGTCTACATTTTACAGTTACGACAATGACCAAAAATTATAGTTGTAACTATAATTATAGTTTAATCAATTGAGTATATACCATCACAAACTATCTATATAGACGTCCCCCCTGGGAACTATTCGTTACAGTAGGAAATACCATCCTTTTTCTCAGTGCGGAATTCGGACGCAAGTTTCGCCACGCGCTCATTTAGGCGAATTTCGAAAATTGTGTTGAAATAATTGATTGCAAGGTTGACAAATATTTGGGGTAATTTTCATGGAAAATCTTTGGGCGGAACGAAATCTCGGAACAACGGCGATGGAAACGAGAGGCAACAGGTACCCCGGAGAGTGTTGAAGTTTCAAGATTAACGGGCGCGGCTCTCATCGCGCTATGCATGCAAAGAGACATGGACGACTTTCGTGGCGACGAAAGATTCTTCAACTTTTCCGCGCTTAACCTTGACTTCCACGTGTGCTTTCGTTATTTTTTGACGAAATCTTGAAGAGTTGAAAAACATATATAGATATATATGTATTATTTATTCGAATTCAATATTGCGTAGCCGTCGGGTTTGTTCCGAGACACAACTGGGAAACTTACTTTTTCAGGTCCACTTTACGTAGCGCCAGTTACGGAACTGAACGCTTCAATTAATAATTTGTGGGACCGAGCCATAACGAGCCGCCCACTTGCGAGTACTCTATATTTATGTCAAGAGACAACTTCTGCCCGCCGAAATTGACCAATGAATAATTCCTCAGAAAACCCCAGTTAATCACCGAAAAAAAAACTCCAGGAATTCTCAAAGACCTAAAAAGGGTTAAATCTTCTCGACGCTGATTCTGAATTCTCAGAGACCTAAATAGGAGAAAAAAATGATCTGTTGAGAGAACTAATGCCAGAAATACATGTAGGCTATGCTTGTAATATAAAGAATTTCTCCGCCTTCACAAAATTAAACCATCGATATTACGCAAATTATAGGGAAAAAAATCCATACTGAGATTGCAGCAATCTTCGTGTTCTGAATATTTTTATATCAGCTGTCTTTATTTATGTAGTAGCGGAGAGCGAGACAAAACAGACCCGAGTTCACCATTCGATATGAGACTAATATTTTTTTATGTTCTCCGAAAAATGGTTAAACATGATTTGTTTTACCCCGCTCAACTTCTTCCCCGGTTATGAAAAAAAAAAAAAAAAAAAAGCAGTAGGTATCGAAAATGTAACAACCAAAATTTCGCTCTGACGGAAGGTGATCAGAAGTTCAAAATCACAGAGTTAGGAGTTTGGTGCTCGGAGCAATTGAGTCAAGCGATACCGTTGCCATAGGTCGATACGCCAAGTAGGTAGTGAACCGGGTGATCATAGACCGAAAGCCTCGGGGTCTGCGGGTCCCGTTCGAATATTAACGAGAGTGCTGTTCTCCCATCGTCGTTCCGGACAAAGTTGCAGACAGGGAGTGGGCGAAGCTTAAGTTTGTACGAAATCTAGTGGCGCTTAACGCAGACTCATGAGAGGTTCGGAGAGTTAACTGCGTGCCGGGTAAAGCGTTGTCCGGATTTTAGTTGCAGCTTCTCCTAGACCAGAGTAGCGTTCTCCTAGTGGAGGACGAGGAATTGTGTACAGGGCACGAAGGAAGCCGACTGGCGGCGTTCGCCCGGACCAACGATGACGAGGTTGAAGAGGCCAAGGGAAAGCCCTTATCTTACCTGAACTCGGCACCGCTATACATTCGGGGGGGGGGCATTCATAAAGTCTCGAGTTAAGCCTCTTCCGTTCTCCGTCCCTCTTTGCTCCTTATAGTATATCTCCCCGCTCTTCGCATTCCACACACTCTGCTACTCACTCCGAGCCCGTGCTACATGTAATGTATATAACGTACCACAGTATAACGGCGTTATGTATCTGATATTGGTGTACATAGCAGGGTAATGCACGCTTATATGGCCACGTTTTTTTTACCAGCGAGATAAGGAACGACTAATAAAATAATAAAATAATAAAATAATAAAATAATAAAATAATAAAATAATAAAATAATAAAATAATAAAATAATAAAATAATAAAATAATAAAATAATAAAATAATAAAATAATAAAATAATAAAATAATAAAATAATAAAATAATAAAATAATAAAATAATAAAATAATAAAATAATAAAATAATAAAATAATAAAATAATAAAATAATAAAATAATAAACCAAAAGACCAAAAGACTAAAAGACCAAAAGACTAATAGACTAATAGACTAACAGACTAACAGACTAATAGACTAACAGAATAATAAGCTTTCAATATGCACATATTTCTCGACCAAATGCTATCGCCTTGAAATATTTCTGTGGATTCATAAACACCAATCCCTAGAAAGGGCCGGGTGATTGGCGCTGCCTCTAAGAACATATAACGATCGGCCATATCACCCGACCAGCTATATCACCTTATATCCCCCTGGATACTATACAAGGCGTGCCGGTATCGGTGTTCTCTCGCTCAGCGAACAAATCGAACCATCAATACACTGTGTACGTGTAAGTGGCTTCCACCGACCCGGACAGGGTAGCTATAATCCGATACACATACAACTTGCAGCCTATTAGATCCCACGCTAACGGGTATGATGTACTCGAGAGTGGCATCGAGCCACGCTTGACTCTCGTTTGTTATTCACAAGTACTTGGACCCCTCTAGCTCTTCCTCATCTCTTCCAATAGTTTGTCTTATTCCATGCCAACGACGGAGGATATTACTGTACTCGTGTGCACACATACACTACACAACACTGCGAAGGCCAACACTGCACAGACCCCCCCATTAATGTTGCATAGGCGACGCACAGTGGAACGGTAAAAGTAGCGCTGCACGACGTAGAAACCTGCTGCCACTTTCACACACGTTTTACGATATAATGCTATGCTATTTTCTTACAAAATTTAACAGGTGTTTGACACCACGTCAGCCTGAATCGTCCGAGTACCGTTATCGTTACTTTCCCGACAATCTATTTCATTCATTCATACTATTGACAATTCGCGTTGCAAATTTCTTCTTTGCGTTACTGATTTTTCTAATTTTTTCTGAGACTGCTTGGTCGTGAAGATTTTACAAGGTTTTTTATTTTATTATCTTAATGTTACCATCATAGGATTTGCTATGGAAGTAAATATTCCGGCTTGTGTATTACTTGACGGTAATGCTGTTCTATATAGTCGTAAAATTTAACAGGTGTTTGACACCACGTCTGCCTGAATTGTCGGAGTTACGACTATCGTTCCTTTCACCACGATCTATTTTATTCTTTTATACAATTGACAACGCGTGCAATTAATTTTTTTTTTTTACCGACATTTCAATCTTTACTGAGACTTCTTGGTCTTGAAGATTTTACAAGATTTTTAATTTAAAAAAATGTTATTATCATACGACCTGCCACGGAATTAAATCTTTCGGCTTATGTATTACTTCCCGCTTTTCTGAGTTTGAAGAATGCAGCAAATTGTCGCGAACTTCAACCGTGAATAAAGTTTGGAGTCCGAACACTGAGAAACTTCTTTTTAGGACAATGGACTTAAATGCGATTTGGGAAAGTCCCGCCACTGTCCGTCGTCAAATAGCACGTTACAAAAGGATTCAACGTTTTTGTTTAATAAACGCCAATACTTGTCACTGCACTGTGTCCCAACTTCGGCAGTTCGTAATAGGTAAACGTACTCTGTTTGATGCACAGAGAGTCGCACAGAGAACTTTAAACGAAATATTAATAAACTCTCCTGCTTGTTACATCAGCAGCGATAACAAATAAAACGATAAAGCTAGAGCGAGCCCAGAGGCAGCCTGCAAAGGGCACGCGGGGAAAATCCTGTCCGCGAAGGTTCCAGGACCTTCGCCATAGCGGGAACGAGAGAGAGCGAACTCTCTGCTTCCCTTTACACGCAGGAAGCCTCTGTGTGCAATCTGCGTGCTCTGGGCACCCTTCCCTCGCAGTTTCACAAAGTTGCAAAAAAAAATTACAATTTTTTTTCTTTTCCTCTCTTAACATTCTCGAGCGATAAAGTTTTGCTTCAATCGCGCTTTCCCTTCGTACCCTGTCGAACGTGCGGATGAAACTTGAAAGGGCAACAGACCCAACAAACTGTAGTGAAAAAGAGGAAAAGAAAAATTTACAAACCTCGCGCCACGTGCGATATACATTAATAATAATAATAATAATAATAATAATAATAATAATAATAATAATAATAATAATAATAATAATAATAATAATAATAATAATAATAATAATAATAATAATAATAATAATAATAATAATAATAATAATAATAATAATAATAATAATAATAATAATAATAATAATAATAATAATAATAATAATAATAATAATAATAATAATAATAATAATAATAATATTGTTATTTGTACAGGTAAAGTCCGGCGTGCATAGTTTTTTTTTCCTAGACATAATTTTTTTTTTCTCACTTCGAAATGCACATTTTCGTCAAAGCTCTGCTGTCTCTGCTGTAAACAAAGCTGCGAGCCATTAATTCTTCGTCTAGTGTCCATCGAGCAATAAATAACATGCCCGAGACATTCATGGCTGCCGTATAACGTTTTTCGCTCTCACCCAATTTTCCCTCTAGCCTCGGTGCGAAACGTCCTGCCACAGTTATCAGCTCGTTATAAAAAAAAAAAAAGTCAGCGATGAATATGCATAAACGGCCCAGAAATAGTGAAAGATATAGTTGGAAACGACGCGAACATGCCGACCTTTAACGATCGCGGACGAGACGCGCAGCAAGCAAATTAAAATGTACAACGTTGCAGATGAAAACTTGTGTAATTTTACGGCTTCTCTCACGGCCGGGCAGACACGCGGACTGCCCGCCACTTTCGGTTCTCGGTGAGCAAAAAATCCAATACTCCGCGTGTCAAGAATCCAAGTACATCCGACGGGACCGACGATGGGACGATTTGTCAACGCACCTTTTTTTTTAGAACCTTCTCCATCTTTCTCCATCGTGCGGAAAAAAAATGCCCACTCGTTTTTTAGCAGTGCGAGGATTAACGATTATTTCACCGACAATTTATCAGAAAATGTATATTTTCAATGAGAGTCCAAGAGGTTTGCTCAACCAATTACATTGAACCGTTTTGAAGGCGTCAACTAAAATTTCGTCCATCACAGAACAAGAAATGTATTTTCTATAATAACAACTGAACAATTGTTTATATTTTTGAGCATTGACGATTTGGACTCCTCAACGATACTTCGGAGACAAAAATCTCACGGACCGAGCTGGTCCATTTTACCCGGA
Source organism: Exephanes ischioxanthus (assembly GCA_958510785.1). NCBI lineage: Eukaryota > Metazoa > Arthropoda > Insecta > Hymenoptera > Ichneumonidae > Exephanes > Exephanes ischioxanthus. Next base: position 3,741,754 of record OY294025.1, read on the forward strand.
ATTCCGTTTTGCCCCGCTCCCCCTTATCTAATTGAATTCCACGAAAAAAAGCCCACTCGTTTTTAGCAGTGCGGCGATTAACGATTATTTCACCAACAATTTACCAGAAAATGTTTTTTCAATAAGTTTGCTCAACCAATTGCTTCGAACCTTTTTAAAGGCGTCGACAAAAATGACGTTCATCTGAGATAAAAAAATGTATTTTCTATAATAATAAATAAACAATTGTTTATAATTTTGAACATTGACGATTTCGATTCCTCGACGATACTTCGAATATAAAAACGTCTCGGAAATACATGAAAGCTGGTCCATTTTGCCCGGAATTCTGTTTTGCCCCGTTCCCCCCATCTAATTTTATTCCACGAGCTCGCCAATGAATCAAGCTCATTTTTTTGCCGCGTGTCCCCCATATTCCACGAAAATTGGCCATCCCGGTCAACGCATCATTAGTCTTCCTCGCCGCTGTTGCTCCTGAGGGCAAATCCGAGAATGTTCTACGATTCCACGGTGATATAAGCCTGTTCGTGCAACCCCCCGCGCGTCTACTTACCGGGGGATTTGGTCCCAAAAGTCCCTGACGTTACGCCTGCACGATTGTGGCTGTGGGATGTGCTCGATATATATTCGTAGCGTGCGATATGCGACGAGAGCCCACTGGTGAGGAGTCGCGATATAGTGAAGGGTGGATCGAGCCAGCGAAGCATACCGGGGAAGCATCGGTCCATTTTAGGGAAACTGCCTCACGGCCTCGAGGGTACATTTCCCTCGGCGTACCTTCCAACCCTAAAGCACGAGAGAAGCTCCGCTGCCAGAACGGAGAGCATCATCAGCGGGAGCAGCAGTAAGCGACGACGTTAGTGGATTCATCATTCAAACATATTTGGCATAGGTCTTCGGCGAGCTCTCCGTCCCTCCGACTCTATCCGAAGTAATCCGTCGTGTATGTATATATATATAGATGTGTGCGGAACCATTGGATGCTTCGCCCTTAGAGCGGCATCACGGTGGTATCGCGAGAATTATGTGCATTTAGGAAATACGACGAGCCGAGAATTCTTCTCGGTACGATAATAAAATTTGTACTTGCGCCGCGGGCGAACTTCGACCTACCGGTGCAGAAAAATGTAAAGCAAGATTCTCGTTTAAAATTCTCGATAGCGAGATAACAGTACGTGAGATGCGATGGTAATTTTCCGTAAGGTCATGGTTTTCGAAGAATCCGGTTGGCAATAAATCACGTTTTTCGAAAGTAGTTTCGTCAGAAATACTGCACGATGCAAATCAAGTGACTGTTTGGCTTTGGTGAGGTGGGTTTTGATCAATTGGGCTTTGATAAGTTGGTCTTCGATAAGTTGGGCTTTAATGTGTTGGGCTTTTGTGAGTTGGGTTTCGGTGAATTGGTCCTTCCTAAGTTGGCCCATCGCGGATAAATCGTCCATCCGGTGAATCAAGCCGGGGAGAGTTTCATCTTGGAGTCATTCAACGGAGAGTTGCACAATTCAGATGACAAACGTACCGCTCCACATTCGCTACTTTTTTCCTGCTTCATTTCATCACCACGATAATACAGATTTCGCACTCACTTTTCATAGACCTAAGAAAATGCGTTGTTTGATCCCTGGGGTGAAAAAAGAGCTCCGAACAAATCATTGGGGGGGATGGAAACTCTACGGGGTGCTAAGGATGCCGGAGGTTGTGCAGCGCAACAGTGAAGACGAGCCCCCGGGGACGAGGAATCCGAAGGTCGCTGCACACCCTCTATAAGACCCTCGTCACTCCTGGACTACTCTCAATGACGAATGGCGTGATCTCCTAACTATCGATGCTTGGTGTGTGTGGGTGTATGTTTATATATGTATATTTCATTCAACACCGCTATCTCTCGCCTCTTTCATTGCTGTGCCGGTATAGTCATTAATTGCCGACCTTGTTAGCGCCTCCATTGTACAACAGGGACATCGATCCTGCTCTCGGCCAGCTTTCCCAATGGTGCACTAGCGCGAAGTGCAACTCGGACGACCACTGGGAGGCACCGGAGCGCATTGTCATGCACCTCCGAGCCATGGCACATAATAACAACAATAATTCCCGAGGTCCTTTGTAGTTTACGCCTTCGGTCAACTCGACACGATCCTTCTTTCTCGTCTTCGTCATATTCGTTTGGGTGTCCATTCTCTTCATTCGCGCGCTGCGTCGGGCTCACTTCCACGAGTCGACTTGTTCTCGCGCCAGATTTTTATTCCACACCCAATATTCTATTGCAATGGCTCTACCAGTGGAACATACGTGACGAAAATTCTTCTATCTGAAAAAAAATTCATATTCCGAAATAGTTGGAATGTATTGTTGCGGATTTATTCGTCCGCTGAATGGCTTTCGCGCGAAGCTGAGAGCTCGAAGCTATTCGCGAGGAACTTCAGACATGCGGAAAGCCTGGCAGACATTTTGGGGCGTTACATCAGGTCCGGTGAAAATCGGTAAAAGACCCGACCAGGCCCTGACAAGTCCTCGATGTAACGCTCCAAAATTCCTACGTAGATAACGAAGGAAGAATTAATAAATTCGTCAATCGCCAGTGTGCCGCTTGACTGTGCACCAATACTGTTATCCGGAGATCGACAACAACCTAAGAATGAAATGGCCTTAGGGGAGAGCGGGGCAAAATGGAACAGTGGGGCAAAACGGGACAGTGAGGGCAAAACTCAATTTTCCAATAATTTTAGATGCACCATTTTGTCCCAACGATACATCCGGATTTTCAACCCCGTTTTGCCCCACGGACCACCATCGGTACTATCCAAAAGTTATTGGAAAATTGCGTTTTGTCTCATTATCCCGTTTTGCCCCGCTGTGCCATTTTGCCCCGCTCTCCCCTAACTCATAAAGACTTTAACAAAGCTATTAAGCCCTTTTAATTCTTAGATTTCTGCGTTGTCCGGGTTATTTCTCTTCGCGAGACCTTTCGATTCGATGCACAAAAAATTCGAAGGTTTACCCATTTATCGTACTATTTTCACGTTATTCACGGCTCCGCAACAGGGCACAATATAAACCGTCCGCTTCTCGAAATAAACATTGCAACACAGCGAGACCCGGGTGTCCACGCGGTTGCCATTTCGGTCGGCGGGTGACGTTGACGCTCCTCGCGCGCTTCAACACCCACTGAATCCACTGCAATATTGACCTTCTTCCAGTACGTGGGAAGAGTGCACGAAGGCGAGAACCAGCGACGTTCTCGATAATTAACTGGACCGAGGCTAGAAATACGAAGCTTCAGTTGATACCCGGCAAAAAGTCAGTAAAAATAAAGCTTGACCCTTGAGGATTATTGGGGGGTGAAAAGAGTGTTGCATCTGAGCGTCGATTTCACCTCGCGGTCTTTCGGCGGGGATTTCCCGAGATATCCGGACAAGCGAAGTATCGGAGTAGAAGGGGCGATGGTCTACGTTATATATATTAATGCCACGACGTAGAGGCGGAGGATCCGGCCGGTAGGTAACTCATAACGTGGCCAAGGTCGATCGTGACAGAGCCATTATTAAGGATAACACTCGCCGAATGAGGAAGTCACGTAGAAAACGCGACGTGACCGGCCGCCTTCCCTGACCGACAAAAATCTCATCGAGAAAGCGATACACAACGGACGTGTGAAGACGCACCCGTAAAACCCAAAAGCTCTTGGACTCCAGATACGTTTGAAATTTATCCCGAAATCGCCGCAAAGCCTGTTTCAAAATAGATCTTCAAAGAACATTTTTCTCATTAATCTTTCCTGCGATGAAGACTGCATGGAAGAACACAGTACAAGTGAACAGAAGTCAGCGAATCGAAACACCTCATCGATCATCCACGATGAAGAAATGCGTGATACTTCGCAACTTTTTCATGGTCGATTGATCTATCGGAGTTCTTTCATATGAACATCCTGAGTTGCCAGAAGTAAAAAAAGCGGAATGCTGATCGATAGTGCCACAAGATTCCGATCAGGCGGGTCATCAAGCCACTTGACCCAACAATGAAACGGTACCAAATGGTACCCTGCCAGCGAATTGGGCATACCCGACGAAGGAGCGAAAAAGTTCTTGGCAAGAACAACGCGAAGTCCACCAAAGGAGGGAGGATCAATAAACCCCTAACCCTCAGGACCCCCCCCCCCCCCCCCCCGGCAAGGTCTTACCTGACCCAAGGAGGTGAAACGTCGTTACAAGACGATCGTGCTGATCCGTCGTAAAAGGTGAGAAAAGTATTCCGGAACATTTATACATACCATCGCGAAGGACAAAGAGAGTGAGTCGAGCGAGAGGGCAAGAAACGAGGTGGAGGAAGAGACAAGGGACAACTGGGCCAATCGATACCGCACCGAGAGCCAGCGACGGCACCAGCACCATCGGAACCACCACCAGCGGCGGCGGCAGCAGTGGAGTTTGGAGTCGGAAGCCCGCGGACGAGAAGGTCGGGTTACGGGTGTGAGCGGGAGCCAGAGAGCCGCGGAAGCGTTCGCCGCTGTGGAGAAGCCACCTTCCGCAAAGGCAGCCCGCCGTGCGGCGCCACCGTAGTCCCGGTTTCCTCTCTTCGTCTCGTCATCGGTTCGCGAGGGATCCCCATGGCACGGCCGATAGCTGAGAGGCCTAGAGGCGCATCGGCCATGGTTCGAGGCCTCCGACGATGAGGGATACGCCCTTGTGCTTCCCGCCCGCCGATGTACACGCACACACCTATAAACATGTATACCTATGTAGATCATTCCGTGAGGGTGGAACGGCTCGAGGCATGCGCACAGCATATCCACCCCTTGCATTTACCAGTTTATCACAACGTACAACCAGCATCGTCAAATGTTCATCGCTCCTCTGTCTCAGCGTCATTGTGATCGTTGGCCTCATTAATCGTCGATCGGGAACGTCCGCGAGAAGACCCTTGTCTCGCGAGACCGCGACAGTTGGATTCGGTGCTGCCTGTGCGGTTCGCGGATCCGCGAGACCAGCCCGAGAGAGACACCCCGTTTGTTTGTACACCTGCTGCGCGGAGGTGAGCGAGAGGGAGCGTGCGTCGCGTCGCATCTGTGTGAGAGAAACGGTGAAAACGGCGCCAGGCGGGAGCAGAAACGTACGCCACGGCGCACCGGCGGGGACGACGACTTTCCTCTCATCTCGCGCATCAACCGAAGCGCCAGGCAACTTTCACCCTTAACCTTAAAGCTGTCTCGTCGCTAAAACGCCTCTTCGCGATATCGTCGATAACGTTACTCCGCGTTGTGACTCAACGGACTCGCGTTCATCGAGCTTTCCCGCCTCGAGCTATCGGCTTTATTCGTTGATTTCGACGATTTTCTCGGGACCCTCAGGAGCCTCAGGACTCCCAAGAGCGGCGGTAACGACCAAAACACAGAAACTAGCGATGCATTGCCACGGCAAAGGGGTCAATGGCTTTGCCTAAACAACGCGAAGCACACAGCCGCAACACAGTGCCACGAGTTGTTTGATCGATCGAAGTCTATTGACCACCTCCGACTGGCTGTTGCGACGCTTAGAGTCGTTAATGCGCATTCACCGGTCTGTGCGCGCAACAACAACAAAATTTCTTGGTGCAGACTCGCGCGTGTTCTCAGTGCTTCCGACGATTCCCCCTGAACGCTATAGCTGTCCGCTACCTCGTGCCGGCGCACCGACCAACTAGCACCTGGGTGCATTAAGATCGTCCGAGCCGTCACGGATGACGTTGACAAGACGGCTAGCATCGCACGAGGAAACTATGCGGGTTTATATCCAGTGAGAAGGTCTCTGCCAGCGACTGACCGACGGTCTGCAACCTCATCGCCGGCACAAGACTACTTCGTCGACCAATCTCTGCATTCTTATAAAGGGACTTCTTTGATTCGCTGCGACAATCGACGTCTTTGACATTGCCGGCGCTCCTGAGGTAATCGCTGAGGATGAGGAACCTCCACGGTTACATCCGTTCGGAACTCACTTAGGATCGACGACAACGGATTGATTCGCAATCTGAGTCGATAACACCGACTGATCTTGAACGTTGACTGTTCCTAGCCGGAAATGAGCACATCCGGCAAGTGAAACGTGGCCCGCCAGTCCTTAATTCCTCGAGAAGCCACATCGGCCTCAACGCCAGGCAGCTATGTTGCATCAGTACTACACTCAGGAGGACATAGATCGCGTCGGTGAGTTTACGAGCGTGCATGTATGCGGGGTACACAACAAGTCGAGAGAGAGAATGAAGAGGAGATTGTGTGTGAAGAAGCGTTTAAAACATTGTGCAGTATAAACGCTCGAGTGGCTCTCGTCAGCCCACGCCCCATCGGCACTCATCCCGTTGTTTCGAGATGAAAGGGCCTTGGATGCTTGGGGTGTTGTGGCACTGCTGTTGGGGTACTCGCGTCGGCACGAAGGCGACACTGCGGAACACGCGTCTCTGGTCGAGCATCTTTTGCCAGGGAACCGTGGAAGTGTCGATTTGTGTCGGCACTCGGTGCCATTCAGAAACAACGGACGAGTTGATCGTCGTACCGCGTGGCTCGGAACCACCGAGAGGTCTCTCAGGCGCCTTTTTTTTTTTTTTCTTTCGCGCTGTAATGGATTTAGTCGTTGACGGGTCGAATCTCCGCGGCGACTCCTTCGACGGGATTATCGGTGGTACCGGAGCTTTTTGCGCGACTTTGACGTTCGGCGTTTGACAAAGGGGGCATAACGAACCAGACGAGACAACCTAATGAGGATAGACACGTAGGACACGAATGCCCGCGACGCTTTGTGACACTCGACTCCTTTTGACGCAAATGGCGAAATCTCCTCCGAGCCGCTCTTCGAACGCGCCAAAAGTTTCATGGGACGCTCCGGTACACTCGTACCATGTTCGGGATCGGCGCGAATTTAACGAAGCTTCGGATTCTGCGTCGTTGTCGGTACGATAAATTCAGGGGGATTGTTTATCCTATTTAAATACGATTCGGTGGATCGAATGGAATTTTGTACCACGGTACTGCGATGGGCGTCTGTCGGGTTGAGCGGCGTCGATGATGCAGGGGAGAGCGGGGCAAAATGGAACCCCGGGACGAAACGGATCGCGAGAAATTTGTACAAATATAATGCTATCGTATTATTTGTTACACATTTTTATGATACGTTTCCATATGTATTTTATTATTATGCTATATCGCCAGCCGATAAACCGCAAAAACGTAACGTCGATTAATATGTAAAACATATTAATCGAAGTCGGTTACGTCTCTCTGTTTTTTTTTTTTATCAGTGCAGCACAAATGCTGCGTTCGCAAAACAGTTGTTTAAAGACAATATATAGTCTTAAAAAAAAAGTATGTTGAGGAGAAAAAAAATTGATTCAACCTTTTAGATTGAATTTTTTTTTTGTCATAAGTATAATTTCTACCGGCATAATCGCCAAGCCGATAACACGGCAAATAAGGGGATTCCAGAAATTTTCAAATGGAAATCTTAGCGTGCGATATGGCGTCGTCATGCTTATATGAGCGAAACGGTACAGGGTGTTTACCGCCCTGCCAGTTCGGCCTCGTTCTCGATATCTCTTTGGCTTGTCGGGTATAAAAGCAGCACGCACGCCACGGTATTTCCGCCGTGGACGTGCTTATTTGGTAAAATGTATGCAGCTTAGGGAACCCGGAGATCCGAGCGTGTACAGTGTTCAACCGGTGAGAGCTCTCAGTCGTACAACCCCCTTGTACTCCGGATTATATTAAGTTCCACGGGTATTTTCGCTCCCGTAGCTGCTTGTACGCCTCATCCAACGCCTCGCTCTCCCCGTTCTTGCCGAGAATTTAAATTGGACCAAATACGTTGCGAGAGAAATGAAGGAGCAAAATAAAATGGGACGCGCGTGCATGCCGGTATAAAGGCCTGAACGAATTTCGTTCTCTCGTGTAAGCTCCGAGAACTCGATATACTTCTAAGTATATGCCTCTCGTAATTCTTGTAATAAATTATCATCAGTTACTGCTATACGGTCGATTCACCCTTCTGCTGAATATGCCGTGCGAATACCCGAGTATTTAGACTGGAAAATACAAACTTGTCGATTATTAACATTAACTTTATCGGCAATTAATCGGGAAACATCTCGTTTCTTAACGAGCACGGGTTTGACAATAAGCGACATTCGAACGGTTCGATAACTGGTAAAAGAATTTCGAAGAATTGTGAAAAAAATTCACAGTTGGTCGAAAAATATAAAAAATATAAAAAATGATCGAATAATATTAATTATTATTAATGGGGACAAAACTGAGGAACATTGCATATTCTGATTAGCACGTGAATTAATTATCCACCCGACCGACCATTATTCACCACTTTCACCCTATTAATCAACTTTTTCGTTGACAAAAAGAAACGCAAAGATTTTAAAGTATCGCGAACCAACTAATCATCACTATCGTAGAATAAGACGACTCATCTGACAAGAAAAATTGCATCGAAACCGAAAAACAATAAAATGATTCAAATAAAAAAAATTATCCGTCTTCTCCACGAAACGTTCTGAAGCGCTGACGCTGCTCCGCAGAAAAAGGTTTCCGCCCTCAACAAACGTCTCTTGTCCGCAAAATTTCAAAATACAAAAAATATCGTCGTCCATTGCCAAAATCCTTGTCAAATATAAAAATAAAAAAATCCCCGCGCCTCGGGTCCCAGAATTCTACCCAACAAAAAATCCCCACACCGCTCCCGAGAAATGTTCCCAAGAGAATTCCCGTCAAAAATATATCACCAAAAATCCCCCCCGGCCACCGTTCAACGAGCTCTCCCACAAACACATCCGCAATTAAGCCCACCAATTGGCTTTCCCACTGTTCCATCCGTCGAGAAAATAATTGATCCCCGCTACTGAAGAGTCCGTCAGCAGAATCCACCCTGAGCCCTCCGCACATGCATGCAAGCGTGTATTTCGATTCACCATAGTCTAAAAACATATTGAATATCGCGAAAGTGGAACTAAATCGTGAAACAATGGATCCGGCCGAAGACTGTGCAAGTATAGTTGGCTAGGCTGAGCGAACGCCATACGCGGTTGGACTCTCGTGAAGGCATTGTTAACGCGCCAGCGGTCCGGTACGTGTATTTCGGAGCTTCCGCGCCCGGAGAGATAGACGGAGAGGGCACATATCGAGCCGCGTTAGTTCGGTATTGTGTGTACGCGCTTTAAGGCCGTCCATAGCCAACGGGGTAGCGCGTTAGCAAATTAGAATGGTGCACGTGGCCGGCATGAGTCGCGCACCCGTAACCAAGCCTCTGGGTTCTGCCGCCGTGTCTGTCGGGTCCTGCCGCGCTCTATTGCGCGGGGGTTGGGTTTGGATTTGTAAGCCCTTCGTTCTCGTCCGCATACACCATTCCTCCTATAGTAGTGGCAGAAACGTTGCGCGCCTAACAGCTTCTCGCACTCCGAATATCCAATCCTCTCTCAGTCGCTCGCTCTCCGGTTCTTGCTCCTCCGGTGACTATCCCGCTTTGTCTGGCGCAGTGTGTTTGCCACGAGGCAGAGACCCATCGGCAATTACGACGCTTTATTGGGTGGGGTTGCGTGTTGCGCGTGGAATTAATGCTATTCGCGAGCGAGGAGCCTCGAAGCGGCGCGGAGGGAGATTGAGGGAGATACAGGGATGAGGGATGACGGAAACCTAGCAGGAAGCAGAAACGGATCTGGCGGTGCAGGGGGTGAGAGGGACAAAACGGACCACCGTGTTGCCCCCCCGTTTGAGATGGGATCTTCGTTTTTTCTTCAACGCCTCGCGAGATATTCATAAAAATTGTCCGTTTCGCCCCCTCCGTGTTGCCGCTCCGTTCGAGACGGAATCTTCGTTTTTTCTTCAACGCCTTGGGAGATATTGATAAAAATGGTCCGATTCGACCCCTCCGTATTGCCGCTCCGTTTGAGACGCAAACTTCGTTTTTTTTCAACGCCTTGCGAGATATTGATAAAAATGGTCCGTTTTGACCCTTCGTTTGAGATGGAATCTTCGGTTTTTTTTTTCAACGTCCTGCGAGATATTGGGAAGAAATGGTCCGTTTTGCCCCTCGCCGATCATGCTGCGGATTGGGCTCGATGTAATGCGGAAGAGGTGTTTCTTCCTGATGGAATCAATCTCGACTTGGTCAATCGGTGACGTGTGATTTTGTTCGTGTATCGAGTAATTATTGAAGCTTTCGCATAGAGCGGGACTGATCTGACGTCGGGACAATTGATCGAACGAAGGAACAATTTTTTGTTCATTATTTTAGGTACAATGGCTGATTGTAGGTGGAGTGACCAATTAGCCTGGTGCACGATGGTAGTAAAGAGAAAAAAAAAAAAAAAATCTATGTTCATTCACGATGAGGTATTCAGCGAGACGAGTGATATTGTTGGTTGATTGGTCCCTCACGGAAATAATTATGGGAACAAGTGTATTCGAAATATATTCGAAATATACTAATTTTTTTGGCGTTTTAGCTTTGCAAGTTTATCGTCGTATATTAAACTTTACTTTTTCATGCGGGATGCTCGACGATCGTCGTATTATTGATTCTTGGGGGTTGAATTGTAAGACGTTTGTTTGAACTTGATTCTTCGCTTAAGTATGATGTTACATTCGAACTTAAACCTAAACAAGGCATCCAGATATAGATTCTCGATTCTCGATTCTCAATATCGAACTCGAACTACAATCGAATTTGAGTTCAGACTCAAGATCAAACTTAAGCACGAAATCAATGTCGAACTGTCGTTCGACCTAAAGAGCAACCTTAAGTTCACATTAACGTCTTAAAATTCTAAGACCGATAATGAAAAGTCGGATGTCGTAAAAAAACAATAAATTATTGCCCATCGCACTGAAATTATCTGCCACGAGGGTGCTTTCCGCAATCAACGATATTTACGACTATCCGAGAAAGAGATTTTTTTTTTCCCTCTCGGTTGCGATTCGTGGGCTCGATCTTGATCCCTCTCGTTCCTCCCAGCTGCGAAGCGGGATAAGGACAATAAAAGCACTGGCCTCGGGGACTCCATATCAGTCTGGCATCCACGGCAAACACACAGTGACTGGACCGCCCGCAGCCATCAACCTTTCTCCCGGACGAACACTTGTGGCACCTTTTTGCGTTGCTGCGGTAGCGAAAAACTTATGGCAGCGGGGAAGCAAGCGTGCAGAGTAGCCAGCAACGCTGTTATCAGCAATCTAGGCTCGAACCGTGCCCTCCCCGCTGCCGCTTATCCGCGGCAAGACTCGCTGAGACCGCAGCAACTGCTTCTCGTGCGTGCCAAAAGCTCATACACACTCGCCTGCACGTGAGAATATCGCCTGAGGCAATGTTCTTCTCATCCGGCGACACTTTCCTATTTTCTATTCAATTTTTTTTGTTTTTTTTTTTTTTCGCTGCTGCCCTTCTCGTTTATCATAACAGTATTGTTTTTTCACTTAACTCACACGCCACGGAGCCTTTGAGGCGCCATTTTTTTCAACCTCAAAGATCAAAGGTCGTTGGGTAAAAAAATGTGTTGTTCGAAAAGAAAAATCTATGCTTCGAGGGGTCGAAGTGTCCAATAGAAACAGCTCGTGAACGCTGTTGTGGTGCAAAACTAAAATTACTTTCGTACATTCGCGATCGATATTTTGCCTCTCGTTTTCTGATAATAAAAAAATAACAAAAATAAATACGTAATAATAAATACATAAAAATAATTTTTTTAAATGACTTTCGTACATTCGCGAGCGATATTATGCCTCATGTTTTCTGGTAATAAAAAAAATGGGGGGGGGTGCCGTAACGAATGACGAGCCGACTGGGAGATGTATGTACATGTACCATATTTGGGACGTCGAGCGAAGCCCGCTCGGGGGATTAGAATAATTTCTGAATTTATAGGCCAGGGTCGCGGAGACGTGGACTGGCAGGGGATTCTCTCAAAGCTCCTTCAACCCCCTAGGCCCGTTCGTTCGTGCGTTCGACCCCCCCCCCCCCCCCCCTGCGCTCATGCCGCTAATGAGCACGATAGAGCACGGAATGGCAATGCTCGACAATGCTGAGCGAACCAGGTCTCGACTTATCCCCTGGAGAGGATAAATAAAGCACGAGTTATAACGATGGGAGTCGGTTGCTCTGGTGCAGTTACGGCATCTGTCACGTGTTTACGCGGCCCACTTGCCCCCTATCCCGCCCAGCTGTTTTTATACGAGAAATCGCGCTCTTAACCCACTTTGGCAAAATCAAGCAACACTTTTTTTCTGAGGCCTCTTCTCCCGGCACTTCTGTTTCCCGATTCGTCATCATTCCTATCCACGATTAATCGATCCCAAAGTGGGTTTACGATAAAACCGTTTGCATTAATCGAAAAACATAATATTCGTTGATCATTAAATCTGATTAACCCGCCAGGAGCTTGCGAAGAAAGCGTCGCAATATCTTCGACGGTGCAGTAGGGTAGAATTATGTTGTAATAAAAATTAGATTTTTCTTAACCCACTTACGTTTTTATAGAACAAATTGCGCTCTTAACCCACTTTTGCAAAATAGAGTGACACTTCTTTTCGAGGCGCCTTTTTCTGGCATTTCTGTTTCTTCATTCGCCATCATTCCCTTCCACAATTAATCGACCCTGAAGTGGGTTTACGAAAAAAAACCGTTTGCATTAATTGCAAAGCACAAGATTCGTTGATTAGTAAATTTGATTAACCCTCCAGAAGCTTGCGAACAACTCGTCGCAATATCTTCGACGGTACACTCGGGTAGAATTACATTGAAATAAAAATGAGAATTTTCATTTTTTTTAAACGTTGATTGGCAGTGTTGATTCACCCGTCTTAACCGGCGATTCGTCGGTGCCTTAACCCTAATTTGAATTCGTGCAATATCATTTGTTTTAACAAAGGGTTCTTGCGGAGGGTCGGTGAATTCTCGTCTGTGTATACTGTACCTATCTCTGGCAGCAGCAGCAAGCAGCCCGAGAGCTTTGCCAGCATTAATGCGCGCTCCACTCCCGCCTGCTTCCAGTGTATCTGATTATACCACAGTCAGCGCGAGTTTTGGCTCTCGAGCTAGCTGCCCCCCCCCCCCCCCCCCCCCCCTCAGTCTCTCTCTTGCTCACTCGGCTGGCAGTGATGCCAGCTTCGCATGAAAGGAAAAGAGTTAAGTCCGGGGCCAAGTGCAAGAGATAAAGGACCGTACAGAGCTGCGGAGAATTGGAGGGGGGGAGAAGGGGGGGGTGGGAATGGCGCACCAGCAAGCCTATCTACAGTATTATAACTCCGGAACTCCGTAGCTTCTTTGTTAACAGGGCGGCAATTATCGTTTTTATTATCTCTGGCTGACCTTTTAGCGAGCGCGAAGACTGGAAGTTCGGTTTGTCTGGCGTTATGTGGGTCGTATCGTTCCTGCGGCTGAACGACAGTGGCTGCACCGTAGAGTGGTTTGAATATTCGCGCCAACATTCAGCGCCATCTGCGTGCCATTCGCGTGAGAAGGAGCCCAAAATGGCGGCTCTGTTGGGCGGTATATCAGGTGGACGCAGAAAAAGTCGACACGAAGGCTGTACACGGTGAATGTGGGCACGCAAATTATATGACCACGTATATGGCTGTACACCAAGTCAAATCCACGCCGCGAAAGTTTACAGACTGCCAACAACAGACTGCGAACACTCCAACAACTGAACGCTCGACAACTCAATACGAGTTCAGACTACTACAGGTCGCTGAGTCAAATGCTCATGTCTTATTGTGACAATATAAGAGGCGGTAGGTCGCAACGCAATACCAAGAGCGCGCAGTTCGAGCATGACACTTTATCATTATCATGACACCTTAGGTATAGATTCTCCTCATGGGTAGTGTTGCCTATGTATTGTTGACGTAATCAATCAGAGGGATATCACTCGAGAATAGCGCCCCTGAAGCTCAAGTATCCGGTCATTTGTGTGTAGTTGTCGAGTGTTCAGCTGGTAGTGTGTTCACTCTCTTAAGTGCAGAGTTGACTTGGTGTACAGTCTGTTCGTGGTCATACGTTTCAGTGCACATATTCACGGTGTACAGTCTTCGTGTCGACTTAATCTGTGTCCAATGTCTTAATCTGTTGGGTCAAATGTGTGTTCTGTTTTACAGTCGGTTGCCAAAAATAGTTACCGGCGCAGCCACTGGCGGCGCCGAATTTTATAGGGAACGGAAATTGTTTTTGTTACGTCTGGCTGACCTTTCGGCGAGTGCGAGCGCAAAAATAGTTACCGGCTCAGCCACTGCAGGCCACGCTTTTTCTAGAGAACAGAAATTGTTTTTATCATCTCTGGCTGACCTTTTAACGAGCGCGGAGACTCAAGGTTCAGTTCGTCTCGCAACCCCGTAGAGTGTTTTGAATATTCGCGCCATTTGCGCGCCATTCGCGTAAGAAGTGCTCCAAAATGGCGGCTCTGTTACGGCAGATGCCTCTTGAGCATCGGGCATTATTGTTAGGGGTCTGTTCTGTTTTACATCCGGTTGCCAAAGATAGTTACTGGCGACGTCACTGGAGGTGCGGAATTTTCTAGGGAAAATAAATTATTACCTCTGGCTGATCTTTCAGCGAGCCCGAAGACTGAAAGTTCAGTTCGTCTGACGTTGTGTCGGTCGTTTCGCGACTGTCGTTCCTGTGACAGTGAGTGGAGTATTTTGAATATTCGCGCCAACATTCGAGACCATTTGCGTGCCATTCGGATAAGAAGGGGTCCAAAATGGCAGCTCTGCCAGGTCGAATGCCTCATAAGCATCGGGCATTATTGTCAGAGTTGTCTTCTGTTTTACAGCCGGTTGCCAATAGTAGTTACCGACGCTGCCACTAGAGGCGCGGAACTTTCTGGAGAACAGAAATTGTGACTGATCCAAGTACGTAATCAATTTTCAGGGGTCTGCGATGATATAGATCTCGAGTCTCTCGAGTCTCTACTTCGTGAGATGAAACGAGCCGAAACGAAATGATGTTCGAGACGCGTGTGGACACGGCCGATGGTCGATCATTGAAAAGCTTTCCGTCCATCGCTATGGGTTTGCGGTCGGTGAGCGTTCCGTCGATTCCGCCCAGAGCAAAAGGCGGTACGAGTGCGGAGAACTTGAAAAGCTCAGACAGACAGAAAAAAAAAACAAAAAAAACACCCCGGGGGGAGATAAAAATAAAAAAAAAAGAACCTTGCGGAGAGAGTGAACGGTATGAACGGGAGGAAGAAAGAGAAACGGAGGGCGGCCGACAGGGCGGAGGGGCGAAGGTGAACGATAAAGCGAGAGGAATCGATGAGAATGAGAGAAATGAATTGAAAGCCGAGCTTGTACTTCTGCAGTTCTCTTGCGGGGTCTCGGGCGATAGATGAGTGGGAGGCCTCGGCGCATCTATCGTCCCGCAAGCCCCGCGGCCCGCCGTCGGGAGCCATTGCGGTCATGGTCCGCGCTGGATACATACACCCGAGTCTCACGGTGAAGTTGACCCACTACAATTTCCGCAATCTGCACCGCCGCGGGCATAAACCGCCGGATACCGCAGAATGGCTGATCAGCTTTACCGTACGCCGAATCCTTGCGGTACGTAAGCAACGTGCTTGTACATAGCGCACTTGCGCGGTGAAAACGAAGCTCGTAAGGGAGTTCGCTGGACTCCGATCCACTCGCTTCCCATTGGGGAGCCCTTTATTATTTATAGACAGCGGCGGTAACGTTCGAATGGAAATAACGAGGTTTCTTTCTCGACGAGAGCCAACTGTGACGATATTCAGCTGTGGAGTTTGTTGCCTTATCGGGCGCGGCAGCTTACGTTAATGTTGACTGTGAGGAGGCTAAGATATCGGGCTCGGGCAGGTTGAGATTCATTGCAAATCTTCCTGGTAGCGTTGATGGATCAAGTTCAATCATTTTCACTAAAGTTCTATTCCATATACATTCTGCTTAAGACGCAGAAGGTCTTCACCTCTCGCGCGGAAAAAGCATACAATCTTACACAGTAAAAAAGATTTGTACATTTAACAAACCTTTTTTGTCCACAAACCTCCACAATTATTTTGGTGTTTATTTCATAAAAAATATTTGCAAAATTGACAGACATTTTTGTAAAATGGACGAGATTTTTTTTGTAAATTTAACACGGAAAGAATTGTGACCGTTTTGTGGACAAGAAATGTTGGTATCTGGTCAGGAGTCTGGTCAGTCTCGTACCAGTGCTGGGATGTCACAGCCAGCCGGACCAACCTGAGTGCGGGTGTGCGAACTATTGCTAGACGCACATAATAGTTCTACAGCGGGTCTACCGTAGACCGAATTTTTTAAGAGTGTGTCAATTTCGTTTAACCTCCAGTTTCGCGTATATTAACTTTCAGACAATGCTGGTTTCCATTCTATATAAATTAATAATCCTTTCGGCGAGTGAAAATCTGCGCTATTCGGATACTAAACAGCCCATCAACCGGCAACTCGCGACGTCTATCAACGATCCTCGGCACGATTAGCCCCCGCTTCGGTCGGACTTGCTCTCGCGGCCTTTCCACGATAATCGTATGAAATTTAACCGGCGCATTCCCGACGACCCTTCGAACTAATCACACTCGTTGCTGGAAACTCCCGCTGCGAACACGGCGAAACACGCTGATTTAATTTCGTTTGTCGAGCGATGAAACTTCGCGCGTTTGTTACATTAAAACCGTACCGTACACCCCCGCACCAGCGATAAACCGAGGCGCGACAGTTGCACGAGCAAGGGCTGTTGTGCGCCGGAACGAGACCCCGATCAAAATCGGTCCGCAGTTTGGCGTGTTTTTCTCGTTTCGACAGTATACGTACAAACACCCATCGACCGTTACAATTTCAACTTTGCACGGCGTACATGCTGTTATTGCATTATTTCACCGAGCACTGAAATACGCGACTAACAGTTGGGGAGGACAGAGCACGCTCGTGGACCGAGCTTGCGGTCCACGTCAATTCACCGAAGTACGTGTGTTTCTGCAATGACGGCCATGACGCAGCTTTGCAACTTTTTTATCGGTGTCACCGGTAAAGCTTCGAGTATAGTGGGGGTTTTTTTTTTTTCTTCTCTCTCCGGGATTATTGTGTATCGCGACGATGAGGACTAATGGAATTTGGCTGCAACGAAGGAGCGACGGGCAGCTGAGCTGAGCGTGAGAGTCGTCTCTCCACGGTCTCTGCCTCTCTCGCTACGCAAGCCGCGGAGGATGCACTTACCGGTAATTGCTTCAACATATCGCACCCGCATAAGCCGCGGGGATGGAGATAAACAAACTAACTAAAGCGGGCAGCAAACTGTCTATTTTTAGTCTTAAAAAAAGTAACTTTTTAATTTTAATTTTTCAATTTTAATTTTTCAATTTTAATTTTTCAATTTTAATTTTTCAATTTTAATTTTTCAATTTTAATTTTTCAATTTTAATTTTTCAATTTTAATTTTTCAATTTTAATTTTTCAATTTTAATTTTTCAATTTTAATTTTTCAATTTTAATTTTTCAATTTTAATTTTTCAATTTTAATTTTTCAATTTTAATTTTTCAATTTTAATTTTTCAATTTTAATTTTTCAATTTTAATTTTTTACTATTGATTTTTTAATTTCTTTTATATAAGTGACAGTATGGTAGACATTGTGCCGGCTAGCTTAAACCACGGGGGTGGAGATGAAAAAATTTAATTAAGCGGGCCGCAAAGTGTGTAATTTTTAATTTTTACTTTTTAATTTTGATTTTTCAGT
Source organism: Exephanes ischioxanthus (assembly GCA_958510785.1). NCBI lineage: Eukaryota > Metazoa > Arthropoda > Insecta > Hymenoptera > Ichneumonidae > Exephanes > Exephanes ischioxanthus. The sequence goes on from OY294025.1 coordinate 3,759,489, forward strand.
TTTAATTTTTTACTATTAATTTTTTAATTTATTTAAATGTATGTGACAGTATGATAGACATTGTGCCGGCGTGCTTAAACTACCTGCACGCCTTTCGCGGTTGTCCGGGAGGCTATAGGATTGTTCGCTGTCGAGACGTCTAGTTTATCTCGTCACGTATCTGAGCGGCACTTAACCTTTCTACTGGCTATACCTCCGATCGCCTCTTATTCACATTTCTTTTTTTTTTCTGACTCGGTCAGGGAACCGCTCGAGTGACCCCGTGGGAGGCGACACGTGCCTTGAACAGGCTACAATTACCTTATTTGAGATATCACTCGACGCGACAGCGCAACGTCGGAACTTCGACCGCGCGAGACTCATGAATTTTCAATGGCAAGACGCAACGCGCGTTGCAACGGTCACGATACACGTACTCATGACTGTAATTTTTCTTTTGCCGTCGAGGAAATATCTTCATTTGCGGATTTCCCTGTTAGTTTTTTCAGTCGGTAAAGACTGTATTTATTTTATTTTTTTATTGTTCTTCAACATTTTGAGAATTATGGAAATTGGTCAGACACTGAACAACATTTTATTATAAAAACTGGACTAGCACTAAACAACGTATAATTATGATAACTCGTCTGGCACTAGACGACGTTTAATTATAAAAACTGGACTAGCATTGACAGGGCCTAGTTACGAAAACTGGACTCGCACTAAACAACGTCTCATTATGATAACAGGACTGGCACTAAACAACCTCCAATTATGATAACGAAACCGGCACTAGGCAACATCCAATTATGATAACTGGATTGGCACTAAACAACGTCTAATTATGAAAACCTGTCGAGCACAGGATTGCCTCAGGTTAGGATAACTGGGCATGCACTAGACAAGCGCCTATTCAAGAAAACTAGACAGGCACTAAACATTCCTGGCGAATGCCCAGTATAATACGTAATGGAGGAGAATCCGATGCTGCATCGACGTCGATGAGTCGCGAGTCTGTGTGGGAGAAAATGGGTAGCGATTTCACAAAGTCGAGTGCCGCTCGGCGTTGCGGAGGGCGCTGGGAGGGATTTGCGGAGTGTGCGGACCTACGGCTGAATGTTGGTATCCGGTGTCAGCCGGTGCTGGTTGCGATATGAAAACCGCCCTTCTCCCATTCGCCGAGGGTAAACTATCGCGCGTCCCGTTCCCGTTTGCCGCGGCTTGGCACAGGGTTGAATGTGCGGGTGGTAGGCAAGCGGCTGCTCGTAACGCTTTTCACGAGATAACACCAATGTGTGCGCGTGTGAAAGTCCGGCGAAGCATCGCGCACACACCCGGACACAGAAATAGCACCAAGCGTCGAAAGGGCCACCCATAACACCCGGGAACTCTGAGAATCGCTTTCACGCTCTTTCGCCGCTATACAACGCACGTGTAGTGGGTTTACTTTATTTTTCACTGCTACTCACGCCGCTGTAGGTTTATCGTAACTTTTCGTTAATCGTCCGCTAGCCGGGGGGCACTGAGAGAGGAAATAAGGGAAACTGTAAAATTCCGATGGCCGAGCGGTTTTCGAGAAACATCGTAGGGTAATTCGGAGCGATACTATCTGCCTGGTGACATAGCCGATCGCTGTGCATACACTGCTAGTCATTGACTTTTCTGATGTTTCTGATTTTTCTGATTTTTCTGATTTTCCCGATTTTTCTGATGTTTCCGATTTTTCTGATTTATCTGACTTTTCTAATGTTTCCGATTTTTCTGATTTATCTGACTTTTCTAATGTTTCCGATTTTTCTGATATATCTGATTTTTCTAATTTTTCTGATGTATCTGATTTTTCTGATGTTTCTGATTTTTCTGATGGTTCTGATTCGTCTGATGTTTCTAATGTCTATGATTTTTCTAATGTTTCTGATGTTTCTGAATATTCTTATTTTTTTAAATTTGTTTTCTAATTTTTCGTCGTTATCTTCGATCCCACTGAGACATCGAGCAAGTCATCAATAAAACCCAGTAATCATTGACGGTCACGTATTCCACCAGGTCCGGTAAAATTTTCACGCCGAACAGGGGACGATTTCGAATTTCCGCCACATCGCCCGAATATTCCGGTGATTCGCCACGCGCATAGAGAATCGACGGAGGAAATCAAAATTGCAACGAAATTTTCGCACCCCACTCACTCACGGATTAATCGCGAAGCTTTCCACGGCGAACGGCTCACGGAATTTTTTTAAAATTCCCCCAGGGTAGAAAGAAGGAATCTTTGATATTTATCGTCCCCATGGACGCTAAGAAGAGTCCCATGGTTATTAAAGAGCCTCAACGGCATTATTAAAGAGAGCCCTGAACGGCGTCGACGTAACACGGACAGGGAAAACGATTTCTGAACGCACGAATTTCTCTGAATGCAACGAAGTGAATACCCCGCGGAACGTGGTCCGCGTTTCATTTGTGCCCCGGTGTACCAGTCTATACAGTAGAATATTATATAATACATATGGCAACGGCACTCGGTCGGGGAACAATGAGAAAGGTTTAAAACCCCCGTAGAACTGCGTTTAACTCGATTTCATATAAAATGGTTCGCACTAATAAGATTCGTGAGCCGAACAAAAGCGCTCGGCGTTACGTAAAACAGGTTACGTGACGCAAATGCACAATTCGTTACTCTGCCGGTTGGAGTTTGTGGAGAGAGGGAGGGGGAGAGAGAGAGAGACTGAGAGAGGAGGGAAGAGAGGATACACCGGGTTTTCGGTATGTAGGTACGAAGCGCGGCGGACCGCGCCAATTCGCCGGCGCGCCGCTCGGGCCGTGCTTCTCGCGCGAATTTCGCACGGTCACGAGCGAGGGTGGAACGAAGGTACGGATGGAATCCAGGGTCACTGTACCCTCGTATTCACCGTTATCTCTATCTCTTCATCCAACTTTTGTTATTCATCGGGAACCTCTTTCCGTCTCCGACTCTCGCCCTGTTCGTCGTAATAATAGACGTGAGACTAAATTAAATGGATTCGCGACAGAATTTCGCGTCGGGCAAGCCACACCCCTACCTTTCGGAGGTCCAAAAAAAAAATTGAGGGCGGCGTTGAAATGTGTTTCCTCGATTGCAATAATATCGAGGAACCGTCACAGATTTTTAACCACGAGCTCGATTAACGGTGATGAATGGACGGTATGAGAAACTCTTTTTACATGAACTTTTTCTGAAATTTCAAACACATGTGCAATTTTACAGGAAAATTTTTATTTTTAACTAACATTATTGCAAATTTCGGACGAAAGATTTGTAATTTTAATATCTGGTATTTTTATTTCACAAAAAAAGGACTCGAGTCTTCAATAAATGAAAGCAATGTGAGCAAATTTCAAGTTCCAGTACATTAAATTTACAATTTATATTTACAGTGTAGGGTAAAAGGGAGGGAATATGGTTGCGTGACAATTGATTTACGTGCTAATTAGGGGTCGGCCATATTCACCATCGTATAATTTTACACGACGTAAAATTGGTAAAACACTGAGAAAACATTACACACGGTGATCACAGTGACTTTCTACCGTAAAATACAATCCGCTGAGGGAACGTGTACATTTAATGGTTAGGACAATAATCATAAATGATAGTAGCAGATATCATTATAATTTAACCAATTGAACATATTTCAACAGAAACTACATGCATAGCCATTCCATTACGGAATTGGTCCCTACAGCAGAAATAACGATATTTTTGTCAGTAAAATAGTCCATTTTGACCCGTTCTCCCCAAAAACTATAATATCGTAACCACGATGCATTTAGTTGCGAACGCCCAAGTGCCAGCTGTAAGATTACTAATACACGATCACTACAAATAACCCCTTAATTCAGGTAACCTTATGTAGGGAAGAGCGAACTGTAAATCGGGGGTAAAACGGACTATGTTCCCCGATTCCTCGCGGGCCCACAAAAGAAGCAAAGCCTCACCCACAAATCGAAGTGGCTGGTCCGTTTTGCCCCGGGTTTCAGTTTCACCCCTCCCACCCCTCGGTGTGCATGAAAGCGAAGTTACACGCGATTGTCGCTGTACGGTAGTTTAAACGAGATAGATGCGAATGTGCCGAGGTCTACCGCGAAATAGGTGGGACTACAGAAGTAATCTGGACGAGGGCCAGGAGCTAATTCCCCGCAGTTTGAGTTGATGAAGAGAACGAGAACCATTGCCGGTGAGCGCGGCGCCGGCAGCGGCCGCGGCGGAGCTAGTTAAACTTCGGCCACTTCTATTTCCGGTTTGTTCCTAATAGCGGGTACTGGGACAGCGAAACGCGAGGAGCCTATAGGTAGCTCCGACTGCAACGTGGAAAACGTTGCCGGTAACGAGATAGGAGGGGAGCGAGCGAGAAAGAGGTCGAGAGGCAAAGGGAAGACAAGAGACGGATCGAGCGAACGGCGATGGAAAATAAGGGTTTCCGTGAGGGGAGGATCCGATAGAAGTCTGCCGTAACCGAGCTCGGGCGGCGAGGAGCGTCGCCGTTCCCCCCTCGGTGGCTTTCGGACAAAACCCCCGAGCTCACTGGCTCGTGCAGTTTTAAAAGGACTTGTATATTCGAACAAACTAACCGGCAGCACATTCGTCTCTGTGTATCCCGCTCCGTTTCTCTGTCTTCCTCCTTCTGGGACCCTTATTAGAAGCGACGATCCACTCTCCGGCTTGGCGAACTTTAACTTCCGTTTTCGTAAATCCGTAACTACTGCTGCGGTTTCGCTGTCGAGCTGAGGGGGCTAGGATGGAAGCCGGGAGAAAGACCAGGGACGGCGGTGTGCGGCTGCACCGCACATTGTGTGTCTTCCGGAGGGAAGGTATCCGAGTCTTCGTCTTATAAAAGTTATAATAACGCTCGGCGGAGAGGCTTTAGAGGGAGGATATTGCTACCGGGTTTTCGGTAGCGATCCTGAATCGCTGCGCTCGAGTCGCTTATGCGCAAGCCGCGGATGAAATTGTCCACGAGGTTCTGACTATTGCGGGTCGAAGGCGACAATACGGCACGTCGAGATCGATTAGGGATTGGTGGTCCTTCCAACGGCACAAGGTGCACAATTTATTGGAATCTATTTTGGTGCCTAAATAGTCGTTTACCGGAAATCCAAACTCTTCAAAAGGCAGAACAATTTTACGAGTTAATCGCGAAGAGCGGAGTTCCGTGAGTCACAAGATAACGACTTTGCCCAGATTAGCGTCATGACGGAAAAACGCCGGTTACGTTGCGACTCGAATGACGGCGGTAAATTTTTCCTTTCCTTATTCCAAAGTGGGTAGCGGATGAAGACGGGGAGTAATGTATGGAAATGTTAGGACGGAGACATCAAGTAACATTACCCGGTTCGTCTGAATCTTACATCCTCGACCGCTATATTCGACTTACTTATGAACAAGCCGCGGATGAAATTTTGGCATAAGGTTCTGATCAGAGCTGGGCAAATACGCTAACTACTTGAAGTACGCAATGAAGTATCAAGCACTGAGTCAGCGCCGAGTCCTCAGAATTTCAGCAATTCAGTTCTTCCAGTACTCAATACGTTTGTACTCAAGAACTGCCCAGAGCCCAGTACTTCAAGCACTGCAATATGTACTTCAAGTAGTTAGAATATTTACCCAGCCCTGGTTCTGATTATTGCAGATCAACCGCGACAATACGGCGCGTCAACATCGATTGGCGATTGGTTTTCCTTTTAACGGCACAACGGCACAATTTATTGGAATCGATTTTGGTATCTAAATAGTCGTTCACCGGAAATCCAAATTCTTTAAGAGACAGAACAATTGTACAAGTCAATCGCGAAGAGCAGAGTTTCATAAGTCACAAGATAACCGTTTTGCCCAATCTGGCGTCATGGCGTTCCGATATGCGAGACAGAATAACGCCGGTTACATTGCGATTCGAATGACTGCGGAAAATTTTTCCTTTCCTAATTCCAAAGTGGGTAGCGGATGAAGCACGGAATAATGTATGGAACTGTTGGGGGGGGGGGGGGGGGGGGGGGCGAGGTATCAAGCAACATTACCCGTTTCACCTGAATCTTGCATCCTCGGAGATGCTAGTTCAGCGTACTGGGGGGGTTTCTCGCTGCCACTCACCCCTCTGTCTCTGTTAGGAACGAGCCATCCAGGCTTGGGATTTCCACAAGTGACGGACGGAGATTGCGCTTGTCAGATTTCGTGTGTTCCACGGATACGCGGAACGGTGGAGCGAGAGAAGCGAGTGAATTGACGAGAGATGGAGAATTCAAGACCGAGTGAGTCAGCCGTTGGGAGGACAAGAAAGAGGGATGAATATTCGCCGCGGCCTGGTGAAACCCCGTTGCCCGGCTGCATCAACGTTTGCCTACTGCGGTGGATATATCCGTTTCCATGCTCAGAGCGTTATATACATATCGCCGTAGCTACCTAGAGCCACCTTACCTAGCCACATAGCCATAGTTCGCGGGCGAATGTTACGTCAATTCCTCGGCACTATAATTTATGTGCGACGATCGATCATACGCCGATGGTGCTGGCTTCCAGTGAGGGAGAAGCCAAGCCGGCTCGCGAGACGGAGGGTAAAGCTCCGCCCGACTCGCTCCCGAGACGTTCCACGGTCAGGTGGAAAGCCACAATTATGTGCCAGAAGCGTTTCTCGCCCATCGGCTCTCTTGGAACAATATTGTTTGTCCGATCGTTCATGTTGCGTCGGTATTTCACTTTCTGCTTTTCTTTGGAAAACGTTTCTATAGCCAACCGCATCATTGTGAAGGATAGCTTTTCTTTCCTTACTTTCCACGGAAGAGTGGCTTTGCTGGATGGTGTGGCCGAGTAGAGTCGTTGTTGGTGTTTTAAAAGTGCGAAACCAACCGGTCGTAATTGATATGGGGCGATTCCGGGTCATATGACCACGTATTTTTAAAAGCGGCCTTTAACAGTGGATCGAGAATGGATAGCAAGCAACTCCGATTTCACCCTTGAGGAGAAATGGTATTGCTGTTCAAAGCGCTTCAAGAAGCATGGTCGGAAGATAATGAATGAATGGTCGGGAGATGTATGAAAATGTTGGGGGAAGGTCGGTTCCATGGTTAGGTAGAGAGCCACAATTATGTGCCAGAAGCCTTTCTCGCTTATCGGCTCTCTTGGAACAATATTTTTTGTCTGATCGTTCACGATGCGTCAGTATTTCACTTTCTCCTTTTCGTTGGATAGCATTTCCATAGCCCTCCGCATCTCTTATATTTAGCCCTCCGCATACTTTCCACCGAAGAGTGGCTTCAGTGAGCGATGTGGGTGACTAGATTATTCGCTATTGTTTTAAGAGCGTAAAGCTGCCAACCAGTCGTAATTGATTTAGGTCGTTTCCACGTCATATGACCACGTATTTTTAAAAGCGGCCTCTAACAGTGGATCGAAAATAGATAGCAAGTAACTCCTAGTTCACTATTTAGCAGAAATGGCATTCCTGTTCAGAGCGCGTCAAGAATGGCACTTCCTCCGTCGGGCAGGATCAGGCTGTCAGCGACAGCATGATCGGAATATAATGTATGGAAATGTTGGAGGAGGGCGGATTCCATGATCAGGTTGCACGCCACAATTATGTGTCAGAAGCCTTTCTCTCCCATCGGCTCTCCCGGAACAATATTGTTTGTCTGATCGTTCATGACGCCTCAGTATTTAACTTTCTGCTTTTCTTTGGAAAAAAAAATGCACTTGCGGGCTGCCGAAGAAAAAAATGTTCGTTTTAATTCTACTTTCAATTCTTACAATTCCATATGATATTGAAACAACGACAGCAAGACCGTCAAGGTGACATGTTATCGTTACAATCCGGTATGAAATTGTACGAATTCAGAGTAGAATTGAAACAACTTTTTTACCTCTTTGGCAGCGCGCAAGCAAATTTTACTTGATTCAATATTTTTTTTTCAGTGCATAGCCCTCCGCATCATAGTGAAGAATACCTTTTCCTATATTGCTTTACTGAGCGATGTGGGTGACTAGATTCTTCGCCAGTGTTTTAATAGTGTAAAGCTGCCAACCGGTCGTAATTGATTCAGGTCGGTTCCACGTCATATGACCATGTATTTTTAAAAGCGGCCTTTAACAGTGGATCGAAAATAGATAGCAAGCAACTCGCATTTCACCCTTTAGCAGAAATGGCATTCCTGTTCAGAGCGTGTCAAGAATGGCACTTCCTCCATCGGGCAAGATCGCGCTGTCAGCGAGAGCATGATCGGCCAGCGAACGCGAAGAACAACACGCGGTGACGCAGTGTTGATGAAATGATCGGCAGACCAAAGCGCAATCGATGTCGCTGTTTCTCAATACGGCGCTAAACAGATACTGCAACCGCGGGACACATGTAACATCGATGATTCACCGATTTATGCAAGATCGATCGCGACAGTCTGCGGTATTCCGGACGTTTGACTGCTTCGGCGTTAACGCGAGTTTCCCCCGAATCACTCTCGCTTGTCGTTGACGACTATCGAATCTGCGAAGCCCCGAGGCATCAGCGATCCCGTTCACCGCATGAACGTTTCCCATCCGCCCGGACGGGGATGCCCGTCGTCATAAAGACAATGGTGCTCGCCCGGTTAATCCGACAGCGAGCATATCGGAAACGTCGCTTGTCGCCACAGCGATGTACTCGGTTATCCTGTCAACGCTTAGAAGCCCGTCTGATAGCCCGCCGCCGATCGCCGGACCGGCTGGACAAAGCGTCTCCCGAACTGCATCCACAGCCCCGTTCAATGGACACAGTCCTGGTGTGGATGGCGGACCGATGGCTTGCTATTCCGCACTCCGATCTCTCGATAGTTTACCCTACGAAGGGTGTTAACGATAATAACGGATCCTGAGCATCCATAAGAGGTTAGCGACGATCGGGATGCCCGGTCACGCATCTGGGATTACGTTCGATTTCGACCAACTCTGATATCCGTCTGCGTCGTTGTCGTCCCGACTCCCATCCAGGAATCGGTCCGTCCGTCTACCCCGGCATCCCCTTTCAGTCTCTGGCAAAGCTTCCCACTAACTCTACACCGAGTCTGCATAAGAGACCCGCGCTTTAGGCGATTCCTACCGGAACCCGTTCGACGGTTTAATTGCTATTACCCGCCCTTTGCCTCAATTCTCGCCGGACTTTGGTGTGCCCGGTCGTGATACGCGAACGGCTATTAGAAATCAACCGTCCGCACAGACGCGACCCGGACGGACTCGCGGCGTACGTCATTAATCAACTCGACCGAGCACGCCGCTACGAAACTCTTACCCTCCAGTGGTCACATGTGGGTAACGTCCAGAGTCGTATTCGCCCATAACGCGCATCAGTCGATTCGAACTGTTTGATGTGCGTACCGTTTGATCGTACGATGACGACTATGAAGATCTTCTTTTTAATTATTCTCGACGCGAGATTGTCAGGACGAAGAGATACATAGATAGCCGGTAGATCTTCCGTATGGGCAAAGTCTTTCTTGGGGTTATCTAGCGGAGTGGACAGCAGAGTAGGGTGGACTATCGCAAAAACGCCTACACTGAGAGAAGGATCTAGTAAAAACTACCGATCTAAGAAAAATTACCATAGCACGTAGTAGGAGGGCCCTAGCCACCTATGGAGTAAAGTCTCAGATTTTCCAAGAATTTTTACCGTAATATCTACGAAAAATTCTTACAAATCTGGTACCTCCTACCATAGGTGGCGCCCTAGTTCCCCACTACCATGTGCTATAGCAATATCTGTCAAGCGGTATAGCCATATTTACAAGATCCTTCTCTCAGTGTATTTCAGACCATCGTCTGAAAAAGGCTGTCAAAGGATAACAGCTGTTATCCGGTCCATGTGGTAAGGCAAGCTGTGGCCAAATGGAACGCTGGGGCAAAACGGACCACCATTTTTACCAATTTTTCTCCAAACGCAAAAGGTCTCTTCTCAAGAGTACTATGCTATTGGTCTGAAAAATGAATTCACTCCCATTCATGACTTTTATCGTGAAATTAAAGTAAAGTATTTCTAGATGTTAATTTTCCTTCCAATTGTACACGAAATTCACCATACCAGTTTACGCTCAGAAACTTCCAGTACAAGTACATTAAATTTCCTACGAACGTTTTTTTACAGTCTTGGTCCTAAATTATGTTAGAGTCTCAATCAGATCCATCCAATTTACAACCGCCATTAATGATCGAAGCTCCGCGCATGTGTCTGCACGAAGTCGGAGCTGGATGGATAGCGGTCTTCAGACGGTAGTTCGAACCGCGATGCGTTTTCCTCTCCGGGATTCGGGGATCCAGTGAAAAAACGCTAACCATCGACGGCGCTCCATAGAGACCCGCCTTGGCGGCCGGCCAAACATCCAACAACCAAGAAACCCCTCGACCCTGCTGCAGCAACTCCACTTCAGCCTTTCCCTACACACCGCCCCGACCCTCTCGGAACCGGCCTCTCCTTCCACCTTCCTCGCTTTGCCAAGATTTTTTTTTTTTTCCCCACCCACCGACGTTCCCGACCATTCCTTCTGTTTTACCTGAGCCAACCCTTGGTCCGGCCGCTCCTCTCCCGACCCGACCAAGGTGTTTCTCGATTAGGGTCTGGGATTTTGCTCAATTCCGTCGGCTCTACGCCACATTCAACATTCTCCGCTCTCCGCTCTCGAGCTTTTTTCCTACGCACCCGAAGAAAACTCATTTCGCCAAGTCATTCTTCGCCTCGTTCGCTCCCGACTCACTTCTCACTCGGGCGATCGAACCGCGGCGAGATTTTCTTTCATTAGGAATTCCTCATTGACGAATATTCGAGCCTACCGGCTTAGTTTTCTCTCGGTTCTCTAGACCAACGTCGATGATTGGATGTTGCAATTCCCAGGACCATTTTTTTTCATCTCTCGGCAAGATAATCGTGAGTTGTCGGTGGAGGCGAGCCGGACGATCGAATAAGAGGATCCTGATAAAATAAAGGACAGGCCGACTGAATGCTCACCCTGATTGTATCTCCCGCGGTGCTCGCGAGGGCGTACAATGTTGCGTACTCGGTGCGCGGAGATAAAGGGAGTAGTCCGAGCGGTACGCCTACTACGGAGCCTAATTTACTCGGCAAATTGTCCGTTTGTTTGCCAGCTATTAGTTAACATTCTCCGTCTCGCGGCCCGTTGCGAGTTTCTCGGCTCTCGAGTATTCGCTCCCTTGGAGCTCTTCGTTTTCTCAGACTCCCTCCTACCCTTCGCACGCCTCGCACCTTGCCCGCCTCGGGGGCAAAGAGAAGTGAGCAACTATCACCGCCTTCCACGGTGAGCTTCGTCCTCCCCGAGAGAACTTCGGCAGACCCTGCAGATCATTTCCACTTTGCACCCGGAGAGAGGAAGGGAAGATCGGGGAAGTGGTGGGTTAAGTTGGACGGACTGTTTCGACACGGGTGACTCACTCAATGTCTCCTTTTATCCTTAGATTGTGTGTTTCCATCCGCCGCGACTTATTTTTTTTTCTGTATTTTCACTCGATCACCGTGAAGAGGATTTGTACGAACATACAAATCTGTTCGCCGGTCTACGAGAAAAAGTGTCAGAAAAATCATTGTCACAGGGTGAATAATCTTAAGGGGTCTTCGATGAGCAATATACATTTCTACAAATATACAAACCTTTTGCGGGTCTATTAAAAGGGTTAAAAAAAATTAATATCACACAGTGAGTATTTTTCAGGGTTTTCGATGAGGAATGTATATTCGTAGAATTATACAAATGTTTTCGCGGGGCTGCTAAAGTTTGTAAAAAAAAAGAAAAGATTATCACAGAGTGCGTAGTTTTAAAGGGTTTCGTCGAGGAATATATATTTGTACAAATATACAAATCTTTTTGTAGGTCGACTAAAAAAAAGTGTTAAAAAAATGAATACCACAAAGAGAGAGAGAGTAATCTTAAGAGGTTTCGACGTAGACAATACTCGTAATCAGTCGTTCCCCGTCTCAACCCCGAAAAACGGCTCTGACAGAACAGACATGACGTTCAACGGCACTGTGAGCTTCCAAACACATACACTCATAGTCCTTATCACTTCCCAAAAAAAAAAAAAAAAATCTTTGCTCACCCTTTTTTAAAAAAATCAGCTACGCATCGATCCCCGGTAATCGCCACTCCACGATTCTCCACCACAATTAACACAACAACCGCCAAGACTTACCGTGATCTTCCAAAGTGCCGAAGCAGCCATCGAGCCACGCTTCCTCTTTCCCCCCCCCCTAAAATCGCCAGTCTCCCAAAGGAAGACTAAATCTAAAATCAAGCCAAAAAAAAAGCCAACACCTTCCTCACCAAAGAATCGCCCAAGAACTCCATGAAAAAAAAAAAATAACACGAAGGGCCTAACGCAGCCGAGTGTTTGTCTTCGGTTGCGAAAGAGCCGGAGGGAGTATTTGCGCGCTCGATTGTTCACTCGGTGCAGTAGTAATGGCCCGTGCTTGTCTAGACCGAGTGTCCAGCGCCGGCGAGTCGTAGAGCCCGGGTCACTAGCCTGCTACTCGTTGGTACGCAAACACTATCAACCCCACCGGGCGGGGTGGCGGAAGGAGGGTTGGGTGCGCTATCGTGTGTCCCTGTGCGGCTTGTGTTCCGGGAAGCCTTAAGAAACGGCGTCCATTTCCTTTCGCTGCACGGCCGCTCCTCGAGGTAGCCTCGCGCGTCGTCATTTCCACCGGTATATCAACGACCGGATCCGCCGGGTACATAAACAGCGGAGAACGAGAAAGAGAGGAGGCGAGGGGGGTGAGAAAGAGAGTTCTCGACGGAACAGGCCACAACCTCATTACTTATGTAAACGCGATATCCGCCGATACCTGACGATGTATCGCGAGCGGAGAGCGTAAAGGGCGCGAGTCCCGCGCCGAGGGAGGCGAGTCGCGCCCTTTCGACCCCGATCGACCCGCATATCCACAGCAGTTAAGGGCTGGGCATGAAACTACCCCGGCTAGAACTCTCGTTCGCCGCTGTTCGAGCCAGCCATGGAGACACACGAGTCTCGCAATTTATCGTTCATCCGGACATTTATAGTTCCTTCAACTTCGATTCCGCAATTTACTCGTCGATATAACATGCGACATGTCGAAGATGTATCGGACGGAGGAGGGGAAGAAAAAGGAACGGTAGAGAGGTGAAATGAGAATGATGATCGATAGACGTGGAACAAGAGGATAGGAGCTTGAAACGGAAGTCTATGGCCCGAGGGGGCGTCGGTTTTGAAACGGGAGAGACGAACCTCCCCGCGGGACGTCGAGTGCACCCGGAAAAATCATTTATTTGCCGGGCACCGGCAAATAGAGGTTATTTAATTCAAATAAATATTTATTTTTATCAAATAAATATTTATTTGCGGGTCGCGAGTCAGATAAATCATTTTTCGGGGTGTATGTCCATTGCAACGCGTACACGGACGACCAGTCTACGTTATTACTGCAAGTATTTTTACAGAATGGGTAATCTCAAGGGATTTTCGATGAGGAATACGTATTTGTACAAATGTACAAAAATTCGCTTGCAGGTTGCCAACATTTTTTTTTTTTAATTCCATTTCTACTTTCAATTCTTACAATTCCATATGAAATTGAAATAATGATGGCAAAACCGCCAAGGTGACATGTTACCGTTTCAATCCCGTATGGAATTGTAAGAATTGAAACAACAGATTTTTCATTTGGCGGCCCGCAAGCGAATTTTACTCGTGTCATTGACATTTTTTTTCGTGTAGTGTCCACTATATAAAAAAAAAACGGAAGGGAGGTAAAATGAGGATGATCGATAGACGTGGAACAACAGGACAGGAGCTTGAAACGGAAGTATATGGCCCGAGGGGGCGTCGATTTTGAAACGACATAGACGACCCTCCCCGCGACGGGACGTCGAGAATGTCCCGTTGTAACGAGTAGACGGACGAGCGGGCTGTGTTATTACTGGAAGCGCTATTAGACGAAAAATAAATAGCGCTGGTCGTGTGTAAATAAAGGTGGGTCTTCCTGGATTAATTATCGTGGATGATGCCGAAAGTTTCGTGGGAAGTCACGTTTGGCTGATGCGAAAACAGAGGCCTCGGCATGGAAGCGACGTCCCGCTTCGTCTCTCGTCTTCTGGCATTATCTCGCTGTCTGAAGCTCTCCGCTGCAGTGGGTTGGGCGTAAATCAACGCCTCGGGGCTGCTCGGTCCCTCGGTGGATAGCGTATTGCTCGACGATATCGTTTGTCACTTTACCGAGTATCCTGAGCCGAGGTCGAGAGCGACGTTTGGCAGGGGCGTAAAGAGCGAAGAATGAGGAGCTTTGAGATCTTCGGCGGAAGAGAGTCGCACAGCTCAATGCAGAGACGAGCCGACCAAGGGCAAAAAAAAATAAAAAATAAATCCTCGGCACGCGGGCTTCGGCGATGATCTCGTTGCCTTTCCTGATTCGAGGCCGTGCAATTAATGCAATCGATTTTCGTATTGATCGAATAAAAATTGGGCTCGAGGGATAAAAATGTTCAAGTACCTTGAAGACTGCATGGAAAAGGTGGATGTCTTCCTACTGGCTCAAAAGCCGCCAGGGAACCACCCCTTTAGCGATATCCGTTGCGAGGAGCGTTATATTAAACGTACGAAACTTTTTTTTTACTGCTCTCACCTAACTACCTAATCTGATTTGATAATCTAACTATGATTTACGAAGGCTGCACATTTTGTCTGAATTGATGTGTCGATCGAATGAAAATTGGGCTCGAGGGATAAAAATGTTCGAGTACCTCGTAGGCTGCACGGAAAACGTGGATGCCTCGCTGTCGACTCGGAAGCCGGCCGAGAAGCACCCGTTTAGCGATATCATTTGCGAGAAACATTTACTTAATAACATTTACTAAACTTGCGAATTTTTTTTTTAACAGCCCGTATTTGAACGAATCTAACTATGATTTACGAATGCTGCACGTTGTGTCTGAATTTTTGTATCGATCGAATAAAAATTGGGTTCGAGGGATAAAAATGTTCGAGTACCTCGTAGGCTGCACGGAAAACGTGGATGCCTCGCTGTCGGCTCGGAGGCCGACAGAGAGGCACCCCCGTTAGCGATATCGGGG
Organism: Exephanes ischioxanthus; assembly: GCA_958510785.1. Lineage (NCBI taxonomy): Eukaryota > Metazoa > Arthropoda > Insecta > Hymenoptera > Ichneumonidae > Exephanes > Exephanes ischioxanthus. Next base: position 3,774,564 of record OY294025.1, read on the forward strand.
AGCACAACCCCTTACGATCGTTGCTATCCGTACACCTGTATCATCGTCATGACTACCGGGCAAAACAAACCCCAGCACTCTACCGTCGGCTTTCTTCATGTCTATCTTGCCGGAAAAAAAAAGAGGAGCACGAAGATACTCCCATCATTCCTCGCTGCATTATTGCCGCGTTCCGAGAGCCGGGGCTTCGATCATCGATCCCTCGGCTCCCCGACGCGAGGGGAGACGAAGAATAAAATTAATCAGTCGATTGCTTTCGTATTACGCTCCGACGAAACGTCCGGAGCCGAGGGACAAAGAATTATTTTTCGCTACCGCGGCCTCTTTCTCCTCCCCCCGCATCCGCGGCTCCACTTTCCCGGCTGTTTCCTTTGACTACGAGTCCGCGCAATTTTTGCCCTCAAGAAAAATTAATTAGCCAGGACTCCCCGCTGCGGCGCTCGAGGTGACGCCGACGCACGGGTCTTCCGTGTCTGCACGTCGACGAAATTCCAACGACGTCCAGGGGAGAAACCTCTCCGGACAACACATTAAAATCGTACCGAAACGGAATTCATGATGATGAGAAACACTCGTAAGAAAGACCGGGCTGAGGGTCGAATTTTGAGACGCTAGTTCCAACTCACGATCACTCTGGAAATCGAACTTAAGTCAGGCCCGAAGTTGATTGCGTGCTCAAGATCTCTCTCAAGTGCGAACTTAAGATCTAAGCACAGTTCGAATTTGATTACGTGCTCAATTTTGATTTTAAGCTCGACCTAAGGCTGAACTTGAATTCGGTTGTAGTTCGAGCTCGAACTTTAGTCTGAACTCAAATTCGATCGTGGTTCGAACTCAAGTCTGAGCTTACGATCGAACTTTAAGGTTATTTTTTCCTAAAATCTATATCTACATCCCAAATACAATTAACTTTAATGACACCATGAATAGGTGATTCGGAAAAAAATTTCTTGAATCCATTTCTATGGAATGATTGCTAATTCTTCTCTTCAATGACGCGATCAGTGATTGTAAAAATAGGTGGAAACGATACGTGGAAGACGCTAAAAAGATTTAACGCTTCTTATTAGTTTGAACTTCTTCAGATCGATCTTAAGTTCGAACTTAAGATAGATCTAAAGCACGACTGAATTTCGGCGCAAACGTCGATCTTGAGATCGAACTAAGGTCTTAAAGATCGACCCTATTAACACTCATAAAACAATTCTGATTTTTGTTTTCTCCGTCGATCGGGACATAGTGTGCAAGTTTTATTTTATCGAGTGAAAGGTCCTCTTTCTGCGAAGGTCTAATCAGCTTCCCCCCTATCGGCGTGATCATCGAGGCTTTCCGAAAAAAATGCAAACGTCACTTCGGACGAAACCGACGACATTACCGAGCCATCCGTAATCTGAATGCGGATCGAAAAAATTGCACACTTCACCTCACCGGGCACGGAGCAGGCATTCATTATTTCATATCCCTCTAAAAGTTTCCTCCGCTCGAAATAACGTCAGTTAATTTTTCGATTTCTCCCCAAGAACGAACTTTGTATGCATCGAAAAACTTTTATCCAGGTCGACGTCCGAACTCGAAGATGAATCGTGCATGACCGCACCGCACTGGACGGACGTTGCTTCTTCGTAACTCTGCATTGCATTAAACGTCGAAACTTTCGAATATGTCCGTCCAAACGGCCTCGTCATAAATTAGCCGAAGTAATTCAAGTAATCCGGGAAATCTGTCGGAGTGCGTGGGATCTACACACACATATATATATATATAGATTTCCAACGAGCGACGGCCATGCCGAGAAGTGGGTTAATTCGTAATCGACTAAAATCCCGTGTGACAGTACAGGGTCGACAGGGTAGACAGTCCTGTGGAGGAAGAGTGGTTCGAAGAGTGGCAGCCCGCCGGTGAGCGAGCGAACGAGCGAGCTGATCTTGAATAATAATAATCTGTCGGTAAAGCGGGAAACTGCAGCGCGAAGTTCGGAAAGTGGAGAACGGTGGGAGATGTGGGGAGGATGGCTAATATGGGAAACGTTCATATACATTCTGCCGGTGCTCATTAACTAATAAACAGGTAAGAGTAACGTTATCCGATCGACGGGCGGCCGCGGACGGCGAGCGGAGAGACGTATAAAGGGTTCGTGGAATATTGATAGAATTTTAAGGGGTCGACGTGGAATCGTAGCTGGCGACTGATGCATAAATCCCGGGCTGGCAGCTGTTACTGTCGCGGATCCGACAGTCAGCGTGTCACGCCAGCCCGTTCGGACGGCCGACGGACAACGACGGAAGAAAAGGCGGCGAATTAATCATGAACTTGTTCGTCGATGGGTAAAGTCCGATATGCATTTTCGACGAGAAACCTTCGATCGCCACGTTTAATCCGGATCGGAGATGGGAGATCGCGAGCTTCGGTGGAAAATCGACGTTCTCGTCGGGTATTTGTGGATCGGTGGGAAGGCAGTCGGTACTCGATGACTCGTGACTTCGAAACGAATTTTGGATTTTTTTTTTTTTTTATTGGCTGACCATTATTCAATTTATTTCGAGTCGACTCAACGCTGAGAGACAGTCAGCGTCAGCCAGCACGTTCGGACGGAGACGGACAACGACGCAAGAAATGGTGGTGAATTAATCATGACCTTGGTCGTCCGATATTCATTCTTGACGAGAAACCTCCGATGGTTACGTTTAATCCGGATCGGAGATGGGAAAGACCGCTTTGGTGGAAAATCGATGTTCTCATCGGATATTTATGGATCGGTGGGAAGGCAGTCGGTACTCAATGACTCGTAACCTCGGACCGAATTTTAGGCTTTTTTTTAATGGACCGGCGATTTCTCAATTCATCTCGAGTCCATGCAACTTCTTCAAGCTGGTCAGCGTCAGCCAGCCCGTTCGGACGGGGACGGACAACGATGGAAGAAAAGCTGGCGAATTAATCATGAACTCGTTCGTCCCATATTCATTTTCGACGAGAAACCTCCGATCGTTACGGTTAATACGGATCTGAGATGGGAAATCGCGCTTTGGTGGAAAATCGATGTTCTTATCGGGTATTTATGGATCGGTGGGGAGGCAGTCGGAACTCGATGACTCGTGACTTTGGGTCGAATGTTGGGTTTTTTTTATAGACCGACCATTACCCAAATTACCTCGAGTCGGCCAGGACGTTCGGACGGGGACGGACAACGACGGAAGAAAAGGTGGCGAATTAATCATGAACTTGTTCGTGGCGTTTTGATAGAAAATCGATATTCTCCTAGGGTACTTATGGATCGGTGGGAAGGCAGTCGGTACTCGATGACTCGTGACTTCGGACCAAATTTTGGGGGTTTTTTTTTATTTACCCAAGATTTCTCAATTTACCTCGAGTTCGCTGAACTGCTTCGAGACAGTCAGCGTCAGTCAGCCCGTTAGGAAGAAAAGGTGGCGAATTAATCATGAATTTGTTCGCCGATAGGTAAAGTCCGATATGCATTTTCAACGAGAAACCTCCGATCGTCACGTTTAATCCAGATCCGAGATGGGAAATCCCGCTTTGGTGGAAAATCGATATTCGCAACGGTTATTTATGGATCGATGAGAAGGCAATCGGTACTCGATGACTCGTGACTTCGGACCAATTTTGGCCTTTCTTTATAGATCGACGGATTCCCAATTTATCTCGTTAACTCGACCGCCCCGAGCAAAGTCTCCTCGATTTATGCAGACTCGAGCTTTAATAACGAAGCTGTGTAATGGCGAAAAAAAAGGAAACGACAGACTAAAAAAAAAATCGTTCGAGACCAATTATTTGCCGCGACGTCGAGGGAGTCGTTACAGTCCCGGGACCGGCCGTACGACCGTATTAATTTCATTCTCACTCCTTCCTCCCCCGAGAGAAATTCTTTATCGCGTCGTGTTCATCATCTTTCGCATCCTTCACTGGTCCGTTGGCGGCGAGTGTGAAGAAATGCGAAGCGCGGAGTTAATCCGCCCGCGTCGCGTATCCGCCTCGCTCGGAGGTGTTCGGGTCAGAATGAGGGATCGTGCGAGGCGGAGAAGAGACCCTCGGAAAAAAGCGTGCGAAGAGGAGGGAAGGCGCGGAGGACAAGACAGCTCGCGCGTTTAATAAACTCAATTACCTCGTCGCCCGGCATAGGTCAGGTTCCGAACGGAAAACCGAGCCGGTCCGGAAGCACCTGCGCTAGCTCGGCTCTCTCTCTCTGTCTCTTTACCTTCGAATCCGGTTACCTGTCCGAGTAATTAGGCGGGTAGTTACGAGGCTGCTGTACGATTAAGGGACGGCCCGGGCTAGAAAACTCCCGAGGAACGAGCGCGAAAGTTTGAGAGAGACGGGAGGAGAGTCGGGTTTACCAGGACTGGAGAACATCCGGAGACACCGGGACATAATTCAGTGGACCAGAGGACGAAAGAGGAAACTCGAGTATATTCCCGGAAAGGATCCGAACAAATTGCGAACATTCGCAGAGAGAGGGACGGAGTGGCCTCGGGATGGAGCGAAATTCGCACCAGTTTCTGTAAGACATGCGCGTTAGGCGGACGGACATTCAACCCTGGAACTAATTCGTGGAGTGAAAAACCAACCCCAGTTGATATCCAAAATTTGGGTAATTCGTCGTTATCCACTGATGAAGAAATTCCCAATAATTTTACTTCTGGAGCCACGTCTGACGCATACACTCGAGTTGGACGAAAAATACAAATTTTTATCTGGACATAATTCAGCGAACCATGGGACGGAAGAGGAAACTCGAGTGGGAATATTCCCAGAGAGAGGAACGGAGTGGCTTCGGGATGGAGCGAAATTCGCACCAGTTTCTGTAAGACATGCGCGTTAGGCGGACGGACATTTGACCCTGGAACTCATTCGTAGAGTGGAAAACCACCCCAGTTGATATCCAAAATTTGGGTAATTTTGATAATTGTGAGTAATTGGGAAATTCCCAATTATTTTACTTCTGGAGTCACGTCTGATGCACAAGCACGTGTCGGACGAAAAATACAAACTTTCCGGCAAAATTGTACAATGTCATAATGTCAGAATTTTAACGATTAGATCAATTTTTGCTAAATTGTTGGTGCATTTTCATGTCAAATTTAATCTTTATACCTCCATGTTTACTTGAATTATACCGTTTATGGTAATTTTTCAAAAAAACTGAGATTCCTATAAAATCTGATCGCCTGGATAGATTTCGGCCAAATTCAATACCAAAGGTCTTGAATTTGGCCGAAGCTCATACCGCATAGTTGTAAGCAGTTTTAGGACGTAATTCTTTTTGTACAGAACAGTAGAATAGTCAAAGTACAACAGAAACGATTTACCATTGCCATTGCCGTTCCCGTTGCTAACAAAAGCATCAGACATTAATTTTCGCTTCTACATCCAATATTTAAGTCCCGCAGGTTAATCACAGGATGGTCGGAACGCTTTTTTCGCAGCTCCAAAAAAGTGCGTCGTAAGCCAAAGTTAGAATATGCAAAAAAAAAAAAAAAAAAGACAAGAAAAAAAACCGAAGAAGTAACAATTAAATCCAAAGGGTGGTCGGGGGCGTCGGGTGTGGCGGTAGCAATGGATTCTCAAGTAATCACGGCCTCCCGTAGGCAGAAGCGTACGCATCCGAACCAATTTCGTTCAAATCGTTCTTCGCACGTTAAACGCCAGCAAATTTCATCGATGCATTATTCATGATTGAAGCGGGCTTCGGCGAGCGAGAAAAGAGGGAACGGCGGATTGGTCGGTAGGTGGCGATGGGCGGTAGTGCTGTGTGTGCATGGGTGCATTAAAGTTTCGAACGCGCGAGGCAGCCCCGAAGAGAGAATACGTCGGCGTTGCCCGCCGTGTACTCTAGCGAGCGCTGCGGGTGGGAATGGGGTGGCGAACTTTCAAAGGCTAGTTACCAAAAAACCTTGTAAAACCGGAGCGAGAGCATGGCTCGACAAAGATAGAGTTTAAAAAAAAAAAAAAATACGGTGGTGTGGGTCGAGCTGGTACGCTACCAAACTTTTAAAAAATGCGGACACATTTGCAATTTCCTGCGTAAAGTGACTCTTTGAAGCTCGGAGCTCGAACCCACGCGAGCTTGCTAAATTTCCATCGCATACCTAATTTCTCCTGTTCAATTGCATTTAAATCAGCCGAGTGAATTTTACGGTCGTTCCGCAGCGAGGCTCCACAGAGAGAGGACCGGTGGCCGTGGCACGGAACATTCGAGCCATAAACGCACTTTCCCTGCACGCAGAGCCGCGCTCTTTTTTTTTTTTCACCTCGTAACTTGACCCGATTCGGATTACAATTTTAGTCAGATTGGGAAAAAATTCGCGCGAACCGTGATATATTCGCGGGTCGCCGGGAAATCGGTAAATCCGATCGGGTGTTCGATCCTCGAGCAGCTGGGCCCGAGCTCGAATTCCCGGGCACGCGAACGACGTAGCTTTATGGATATAGAATAAGTCCTGATTTTACGTAAGAGGCGGTGGATCAGGTGGCGGGCCGGTGGCCGGATGCCAATTCGAGCCAAATCGACCCGCATCGAAGCCCACCGGTGTATATAGGGAGTAGCGGGTTAAGACGGACCACCCGGGTAAAAGGACTATTTTTACCGATTTTTTCAAGAGAACACGTGTCCGTTTTGCCTCACCCGAGCATCGACCAACCGGCACTATTTTCTATTACTCCGGTGTACTCTTTTAAATTGGATCAAGAGATACCATCTCGCATCGAGAGCAAAGAGAAATAACGATTTAGGTCGGGCATGCCGATCGATCTTTTTTTATCCCATTTTGAACTCGCGCTCGGTAGGGAAAATGAAGGTTGACGGTAAATCGATGCACTGCAAGGTCCAAGTGAAAAGTTGTCATCGGGACTGACAGTATCCACTTCGGGATATCGAAGTGTCATTATTTTTGGTCCATCAAGCATCTTCGCTGAACATTGTTGACAGATGGGAAAGGCCACAGGGTTAAATTTGGCATCGAAGCCCTCGGAATATATCGGTTTATCGGTGTTACGCTAGAGCGGGACAAAACGGACCGATGTCCGCCGTTCGACATGTCGCATTAACATGGGACACTTTCGTTTATGCCCCAAGAAATAACAGTCCGCTTTGGCCTGGGGTTTCGTTATGCCGTCAAATTTCGAAAAAAAATTATCTGGTAGTTTATAGTGTCAAGAATATTCTGTTACATTTTTATGTCGACATTCAACGAATCACGAAAGTCAGAGACCGTTGTATGGAAAGTAGCGGAGCGCCCGAGCAGCGGCGCGGCCGAACTTTGAACGCGTTTTTCTCAAAACGTGTTTTTCAAGATCGGTGTCTCTGATATCTCAAAAATGGCTTGGTGGATTTTTATGAAAAATTTGTAGCTATATACTTCAATAGATTCTTTAGTCCTTGACGGTCTCATAAAAAAATTATAATAAAAAATCATTTTTTTAATGGATTAAAAGTGTTGAAAAATTGGTAAAAATCGACTTTTTCAGATAGCCGCCATTTTGCCATTTTTTCCCTTCGGCAAGTACCGCGTTATTTATCATTTGTTAAGAAACCATTAAAATGTTTTGTTTCTGATAAAATGACAATTTGAAATTAGGAAACCGCAAAGAAACTTAAAAAAATACTTCACGTCTACCAATTTAAAAAAAATACATAATAACAATAAAATTGAATGAAAAAATGCCTAAATGCTCTTTAATACATCCTCCTTCGACCCTAAAAAAATGAAATCGATAAAGAGTATATTTACCGAGAAAAAAAATCCCGAAACATGCATGCCTTTTACCCATTCATTGCCGCGTAAGCCCTTAGGTCCGTCCTAAAAAAAAGAGTAATTTTTTTTCCCCAAAAAATCATCCTGCAAAATATTTATCTCCATTTTTCTAACGAGATCAAAATTTCTTCTCTGATTGCAGAATACTTGATGTCAGGAAGTCCGCGAAACTATCCGGCTCGTTCGCCGGTAGTTGCGTCGACGCCAACGGTAACCAGGTGAGTGACGAATCTCCGCCGAATCCACGTGTAAGCTTTAAATGCGCATATAAGGAGCGTCATTGCCTTATGGTTCCACTTCTTCGTCTACCCCCTCCTCCCCGCCGATGTTCCTCGTCGTCGTCGTAATACTCTCTGACGTATGTTCGATCCGTGAGGTACGCGCCCGTCGATAGGGCTACCCAGCTCGTCGTTTGCATAAACGCGTTCGACAAATCCCCGCGCCTTAACTCCCGATATAGGCTACTTCGTAGTTTTGAAAATTCGTCACGCGTACGTGAGCGCGACTCGATAGAGACGAAGGACGAGGATCGAGAGTGAGAGCGTGCAAGACCACCCCGACGGTCTAACCCCAGCATGGTGAACTTTTATTTTAGCAATATATAAAGGCGTCGTAGCCGTCGTGAACGACCGTGCGACGTAAGCGCTGCGAGCGGGGCTGATGGTACTTGGTTCGCTTTCTCCTCGCTGATCCCCTTCCCGACGCCGTTGTAAAACGTTTTGAATTCCGTTGAATTAGGTGCGTCGTTACCGGGCGCAGCGCGCTGCTGTTGGCGATGTTCCTACACCCTTTTTGCACTAACCCCGCTGCCGTTTCGCGAGCCAAGCTCTAGCCGCTGGAGTGGTATCTCTCTATACGGGGTGCGAAAGCCCGAGACTCGAACTTTTCCGAGAAAGTTTCAAAGCGATGCTCTAACTCCCTCGGGTTTTATAGCCAATACTTTGAGACCCGAAGTTATTACATTTATATTGGTTTTCCTCGCTTTTCCCACTTTCCAACTGTCACGATACAGTCTGCCACAATGCTGACATTTATAATCATACAAAAATCACTGGACATTTGACAATTGTTTATTCACGGTGCAATAAAATACGAGGTGTTTCCTTTGACACGCACAGATAAATATATAGTCACAGTGAATCACATCTACACTCAAAGATAATTAAGCCTTTAAGAAATTCAACGACACTCAACGACACTCAACGACACCCAAAGACACCCAAAGACACCCAAAGACACCCAAAGACACCCAAAGACACCCAAAGACACCCAAAGACACCCAAAAACACTCAAAGGCACTCAAATACACTCAAATACACTCAAATACACTCAAATACACTCAAATACACTCAAATACACTCAAATACGCTAAAATACGCTCCAAGACACTTCAAGACACTTCAAGACACTTCAAGACACTCCAAGATAATCCAAGACAATCCAAGACACTCGCACGTCGACCGTACGCGAGCGCGCCAACGAAAAAAAACCGCTAATGATAATAATCAATCTTTTAAAACAATTATGTTTTTTTTTTTTCCATGAGAGGAACCTCTCTGAGGAAGCGACCTACAACTGTTATTGAGAAAACTGCCGTCGAATTGCAAGAAACTACTATTACGTCGGTACATTCTCGTAGATTCGACGTCGGAACGGTTTTTCTACCGTTCCGTTCGATGGAGCGTTAAGTCCCACGTGGGCTGACCACCCGCGGCCTTTACTACTAGAGAGCGCTTGGCAGCTATCACGTCGTATCTCGCAAAGGCTTGGGACTCTAAGGCGAGGGAACAGATTGCGTTCCGGATCCTCTATACCCCAGACACTAACCGGCCGTACATTCGGGACTACACGGCGTTATTTACCGTAACGGAAAAGCCTGCCGAGACGAAGGAGAGACAGAGAGAGAGCGAGAAAGCGACGGAAGCAACGGAAGGAAGGAAAAAAAAAAAAGCGATGATGAGATACGAATAGGGTAGAAGACTCCGAGAAGAAATAAGATGAAAAAGAAGCTACCGGTGAAGGGGACACTCGAAGCGGGGTGTCCCTTCGCCAGCGCCGCCACCGCCCGGTGAGCGAGGGTTGGGTCACGTCCGGCACTGGGAGTCGAGCGCGAAAAGTTTTTCGAGAATCTAAATCGATAGGTCGTGAGCTCGCACTACCCGGACCCCTTCGAAGGCGATAAGTACGTGGCGGAACTTCACGACACTGGCGAAAGAAGGAAGCGCCGAGCTCGACTTTACCCTCTTTTGACTCGGGGTGTTTCTCCGTTCATCTCTCTATCTATATATACATATAAATATATGTAATATATAAAAGTCGCGCCCCTGTCGCTGTCGCCGTGTACAAGAATCGAGGGGGTCAGCTCCGCTATAGGGAGAGAGAGGCGCCTTTCTATGAAGGTGACGCTTTGCCCCCTCGCCCTAAGAGAAAGAGGTCAGCTTCATTGTAGAGGGAGCATTTCCCCCTTTACCCCCCCCCCCCCTTCCCAAAGCGGAAATAGTAGTGTAAGTGCCTTGGGTGGCCTCAGCCCGAAATTTTCTAAGTCCCCTTAGAGAAGGGGCGTCGATAGGTGGGGTGGGGGGCTGATTATTCTAAGGGTCGAATTTGAAGACGTTAGCTTGAAGTTAAGATCAAAGTTCGGCCTAAACTTCATTGCGTACTTAAGATCTATATTAAGTTCGAAATTGATTTCGTACTTAAGATCTGCATTTAGTTCGAAATTGATTTCGTACTTAAGATCTGCATTTAGTTCGCAATTGATTTCGCACTTAAGTTCGAACTGACGATCAAACTTAAACTAGATCTTAAGTTCTAGAAATTAAGATAGATCTTAAGTTCGAAATTAAGATCGTTTTTGAGCACGGAATGAAGGTTCGGTCAAACTTCGATCTTAAGCTGAATCTCTGGAGCGACCCCAAGACAAGGAGCCCCTGTCCAGGTCCCGATTATTCTAAGTTTGGCCCTGAAGAAGCCCTGAAGAAGCCCTGAAGAGGCCCTGAAGAAGCCCTGAAGAGGCCCTGAAGAAATCTGCATGAGGCTAAATTTCATCAAGTTACAACTGTGTTATGCATCGCACAAATTTCGCACGGGAAGTTCACTCGGAGAACGAAATTCTACAAGTAAACATTTTTTTTTCCCAAAGCAGTGCATTGACGGAGACTTGCCGAGGATTAAATTCGATGTCACGGGGATATTTTCAGGGTGATTTCTAAGTCCTCTTGGGCTCCTGCCCGGGCCCAGATTATTCAAGTCCCCTTGGGTTCCTCCCCAGGGTTTGATTATTTTAAGTCTTTTGGAGACTCTTCATGCTAGCGCGCGCGCCACCGGAAGTCCCAGTATATATATATGTATACACCCTTCTGGCGCCCTGATAAGGACTCGATGGAGCAAGTTACGTGAGATCGGACCGAAAGATGTTCCAATTCAAATGAGTTCGAGTTTTTTAAATATTTCGAGAGCGGAAAGAGGATCTGTGAAGTGGTAAGGAGACAAGAAGGGAGACTCGAAGAATCGAAAGAACTCTCGCGAGTGGTCCTCGCTCCGTCGACGACCGCCCGCTCTGGTCCCTCTGCAACTATCATCGAAGGAACTTTGTTGGTTTGCTTTGACTCCACTTTTGTCATAATATTCATTGACACATAGAGAAAGCGCATTGTCATCCTCAGTACGCGCTGCCTAAGCCACAATGTAGAAGTGTCAGCGGTTTTAGGACACTGATCTACTTTCAAAAAGGGCGTCAGATAAAAAAAGATCAAAAATAATTATCAGCACACAACATTTTATGTTACATATTAAATGAATATTTTATAAATATTCAATGTAATATATAACAGTTTTTTATTACAAAATTTTTTTAGTTGGGCCAATGGCTAGTGAAATTGTTGGATTAGCCATTTACTGGTTTGCTTGAACAATTCACTAGCTTGTTGCAACCACTCGATTCGGGTGGTTGCAACAGCAAAGTTTGACAAAAATGTTAATAAACAATTAACACAAAACATTGATCTGCGCGACCGCATAGTGCTTTTTCTATCATTCGAAATTCCTTTATATTATCGTTTAATTAATGACACATTACATAATATCAAACATATCAAGCGAATATTTTATAAATGTTGAACATTGTATATAAAAGTTTTTTTTACACCCGGAAATTTTGCACTGGAAAACTTTGCGGCCCGATCATAGTTCGAGCGTCGATTTATCCCGGATGTCTCTAATGCCTCGTCATTTCTCGGCGTTCCGTTCTCCCGAGCGTGCGAATATTCACTCCCTCACTCGGCCCTGTCCCTTGTCGAACTGCGAAAGACTTCTCGTTACGACGAATGGCGCCCCATCGATCGCAGGGACAACAATGCAATCGAGCGGGAGATCCGTACACGGGGAACGGTTTGTTCTACATAAAAGTCCTCTATGTATACGATTTTTCTCGGGAAATGGCATCGATTTGGGCGAGTGAGTCGTGACTGAGGAGAATCAAGGTCCCGAGCGATTTGATCTCTCTCCTTCGGCGCAAGTTCTTTTTTTTTACGTCTTCTTCTTCCTCTTCTTCCTCCGCTTTTTGTTCATCCACTTTGGTGTTTCGCTCGCCGGACGCTCCGACCAGAAGAAGATCGGTGCTTGCGCAGCCCCGCAGCCGGCTGGAGGATTCTGTTGGGAACGGCCAAAGAAAGGACAGGGTAAGAACGAGCGATGGTGGAAGAGCCGCGACCGTGTCACCGGAAAGAGCGGGTCAGCGAGACGGAAGGTACTGTGTTGCTGAGGCAACCGAGCCAAAAGAACACTCCGCTGACGCCCGTGTAGCTCGCTGTTTCGACGAAAGGGTTTCGGTACCTTTTTTTTTCTCCTCGCTTCTCGCTCGCTCCTCGCCGCATCCTCGACGGATCGAATCCCTGTTTCGCTCGCTTCTTTCGGAATGCTCTTCGGACGCTAACTTCCCTCCGCGGCACTCCATGCTTCTCCCTGCCGCATGTTCGTGCTCTCGCCTCTCTTTTACCTTCTCGCTTCGCTTGGCATTCTTCGGCGACGAAACGCGAGCGCAATCGAGTCTTCGACATTTCCGAACTGGCCGAGTGACTCCTTTTTTTCACTTTCTCATCACATCAGAGGTATTTGAGTGTTGTTCTAAACAAAACCGTGTCGGTCCGTCGTGAACATTTTCTGGAAAGGTTGGCGTGTAATGACTCGAGAATTCGGAGGGTTTTCGTGGCCGATTATGCGATGGCTGGTCCAAATTTGAATGACGGAAAGTGGAAGTGAGGTTAGACAGTGAAAAAAAGTTTGCACTTTTTACAACTTATTGTCCACAATTTTTTTTATCTGTTAATTTTCCGATCCCACCATCTGGTTCCAGCTTTGCAAACAAAAGTGCAAACTAAAGTTGTTAATGACACGGGAAATAAAAGGGCGGGTTTGTATTTTCGAATCGTAAAAAACGAGTTTGTCACTTATTTAACAAAATTATTTTTAGGAAACTTCGTATTCCGATTTTACGAAATTATTTTTTACTGTGTAACGAACTAAATTTGTTACAAAAATCTTGTACCAACAAATGTTTTTTTTTTTTCTCCGTCTAATCACGGTAGCGTAGTCGAGAAAGCGGTATCCCGGTTTATCGCTACGCTTCAATCACCGTTTCAAACTTATAGTCGAGGCCTGAGTAGAGAAGCTCGAAAAAAACAGTTCACGGGGTTCCGCGCCTTTTCTTTGAGTCACAAAAGTCATGAACGAATTCTCCGATCTTTCGCGACGGCAGATGCGAAATTGTATTCGACTTCCCGTGGAACAAGTGTGATTCTCGGCTCGAGAATTTCTCTTCGCATTCGCGCTCGAGTGTCGCGATAGTAACGAGATTGAGTGATTTTTTTCTTGCAGCAATCCAGAACCGCGTAACAGCCGGAGGAGTCGGAAAGTTAGCTAACCGGTGTAACGCGAATTGTACGCCGTGGTATTCTCTCCTCCGGTGCGATGTACTTCTATTCATTAAACTCTACATCGCGCCCGGTCTGGGCTGCGCTCGAGACTTTCCCGCTCGGAAAGTAAGTTCGGTCGGCGAAAGCTCGGTCGGCTCTCTATGCACTTGTACAGGTTCGTCACTGAACCACCTTAAGCCCTCTCTCTTCCTCGACTCGTTTGTTGGAGTTCCGTATTAGAGAAGAGGGGATGAGTTTACTCGGTTTTCGTCACCGGTCCGCGCGACGAGAATGAGATCGGGGAAAGCGGATAAAGCCGGCGCGGTGTTTCTCGACTGTTAAACTTCGCGCAAGTCGGCGGGAAGTTTCCCGGATTCGATCAAGCACGAAGTACCGAAATCTCAGCCGGTCATTGTTTCCGCGATGGACCCCGAGCGTGGTTTTCTTCGACTCGTCGAATATTTGAAAAATATGGGTGTTCGCAGAAAGCGTGACGGAAGAGAGGACGAGGTTAGTCGGGATTCGTCACCGGTCTGAGGACGGGAATGAGATCGGAGAAAGCGGATAAAGCCAACGCGGTGTTTCGCGACTGTTGAACTTCGCGCGAGTCGGCGAGAAGTTTCCCGGTTTTCGATCAAGTACGAAGTACCGAAATCTTGGCGAGTTATTGTTGCCGCGTGGACGCCGAGCGTGGTTTTCCTCGATTCGTCAAAATATTTGAAAAAAAAAAAAAAATATAGGTGGTCATCGACAGAATAACACTTCGGGGTGTTTCCCACACGAAATCGCAGATCCATCGGGGCAATCTAATGGGCTCGGGTACTGTAGCGTTGATACGTTATTACTCGTGATTGCCGGTTTGGCTCAATGGCTGAAATAGATGGTGAGATCAACCTCATTCAACTGGCGCGACGGACAATCGGGAGCCGCAATTTCAGCAGACAGAAGGCTAAAAGAACAATAATGAAAAATCATAATACCACAGTGAATCGTGATAGTGTACGGCTCGGCGAGGTTGGATCGTGCCTGATGTAATTGACCGACGGATTTCGAAGCGTAGATAAGCCAACGTCCCAATTTGGGGCTGTTCCGCACGCATTTTAGTGGGGTAAAAAGAAAGAATAAAAAAAGGAGAATTCGTGGGTTATTGGACAAACTATGCCGAGAGAGAGAGAGAAAGTATCCGCCGGGCGGCATATGTTCCGTACGCACGCCACGCAGTTTATATGTCTGGCAGACCCATCGCTGTTACCGTGCACAATAATGTTGCGCCCAGAACGTCGTGACCGCAGACGATAAAACCGAACCTGGCGCCTTATTCGAATTACACCCTCACGATTTCCAAAAGCACCACTTTTAAATTTCTTTCTACGACTCTTTTTCTTTTACCGATTTCAATAAAAAAAAAAGGATTCTGTACAGAAATAAAAATACGACAAACTGAGTTCGTTACTGGATCGTCCTGATTTTCGTTCGGTTTATAATCCGAACGAAATTGATGAAGTCTTAACGCAGCTTCGAAATCCTTTTGCATGTGCTCACGGTTTGAGAAATACTGTGCATGCATGCAAATGCAATATGGTCTTGTTTCCCGCACTAGTGCGGGAAAATGCCTTTCTACGCACACTTCCCAAAAACGAAAAGCGTGATTTTCGTGAAACTTTTAGGAAAAATTATGTGAATGGCATGGGCGTAGAAAACGGAGTTCTGACTCGTGTGAATGCCGCACTCGTCGAGAACTCCCTTTATACGCCCTTGCCATGCAAATAACAATTCTGAAAGAAAAAAAAAAAAAAAAAAATCGGAAAACCTCCGTTCGTGGTTCGTCCCAACCTTCCTCCAGTTTACAACCCGACCGAAAATCGCGACTCGCACTGTAAACAGAAGTTGTACATTTAATGTACTGGACTGGAAGTTTTTATCCAAAAACTGGTACATCGAATTCAATGTACAATTGTGACCAAAATTAATATACTTTTTCATTGCAAATAAACTAAATCATAAAAAATTACGAATTTCCGGCGTTTTTAATATAATGAACATCAATTTTTCATCGCAATCGTACAAGAAATTTACTATACCAGTTTTTTCATAAAAACTTCCAGTCCGCTCCAGTAAATTTCATAAAAAAATTTTTTACACTGCGGTATCGCCTTCGTCCAGCGAACTCTCAACGGAGCTTCGAAATCCTTTTACCTCCTCTCGCGCTTCCCCCACAGTTCTTTCACCAAAAATATTATCTCTCCCCTGACGACGAGTGAACCGTCATCCGGGCTCCTTTCTCTCGGGTCCGCCGGGCGATGCCGGGACCGAGTCTGTCCCGTGACCCTTCCGTTATTCTTCCGATGCTTTAATCTTCGTAATAATCCGAGGAGACACGTCGGCGTCAACGCCCGAAGACGGACCTTAAACTCTCCCGGCTCTCACAAATAACGCCCCGGGAAAGTTGGGAGACGAGGGATGATCTCTTCCTCCAGGTTTCTCCGCCTCTCGCGGAGAGCCTCGTCAAAACGCGACGAGACTCTCAGAGATTTTAGCGAGTCGCCTTCGGAACGAAGCGAAGGAGCGAAACGAACCCTTGAAAATCGTGCCTCGCGAGAGAATCCCTTCGGCTCATCGTCCCTCGCTCTCCTCCTCGTCCAGCCTCTTGACGGGTCCGGCGTTCGAGTCCTCGAAATTCCGTGGCTCGTTCGACGACGTCGGCTCTTTCTCGCGTCCTCCCCGCTCGCCCGATCGACAATCGTCGTCCGGCATCGATGTACTTACCCCGCCGAACAGAATTATCGACTGCTCGGCGGTAAAATGGACAAAGGAGCTGCCGGAGAATAAGTATCCGCTTGCTCGTCGCGACGGGACAACGAGTTTGCGAGACCGATAGATTGAGGGGAGGAATAAAAAAAAAAAGGGGGAGCGGCGGATAGCCTGTGGAAGTAAATGAGAGGAGGAGCTCGGCTGATCGATAGAGTCGAGTATCTCACTGTCGAGAATGATCCTGCTTGGGGTGCCCAAACTCGCTGCGTTTGCACTATTCTCTCGGCTGTGTATGCCTCCGCGAGTGGCACCGTTAATTTTAACGGGCGAGACTTCTCGAGGCTAATACAAACCCGGGAACGCAGCTGAGGAGGAGGACGCTCGGGTCGAGCCGAGATTCGGTTTTATTCCGGAAAATTTTGCCCCGGGGAAATGGAATTTGTGCGAAGCTGACAATAACGCTTGGACGAATGACGGAATACAAGACGCATTTTTTGTTGATTTGTTTTCGCTTGAAACTTAAGATAATTAATGTGGTTCTTGAGGCTGTGATCGGTGAGGCAATGTTTGAAAAATTAATCTCACGCTTTTCGTGCTTGAAACGAGAAAAATTCGGGCTTCGGTTTTATTGGGCGCAGTTTTCTCAGGGAAAATGAAATTTGTGCGGAATTGTATGATATCGCTTACCCGAATGACGGAATACGCGACGCATTTTTTTTTAATCTTAGTTTCACTCGCGGACACTGACCTGTGCGGTAACGAAAAAAATTTTGAGACTCGTAACTTGAAACTTTCAAAAATGAATTTCACTCTTCTCGGGCTCTTTACAAGAAAAATCTCGACTTCGGCTTTATCGAGGAAAATTTTGCTCGAGGGAAATGAAATTTATGCGAAACTGTCTGATATCGCTTCCCTGAATGACTGAATACGCGATGCATTTTGGAATCTTAGTTTCCCTTGAGGACACTAAACTGTGCAGTAACAAAAAAATGTTGAGTCTCGAAACTTGAAACTTGAAAAATTAACCGCACTCCTCTCGGGCTTGTCACAGGAAAAATCCCGACTTCGGTTTTATTGAGGAAAATTTTGCTGAAGAGAAATGAGATGAAAAAAAAAAGTTGATTCTCGGTAAACTAAAAAAATGTATGGGTAAAAAAATTAATTTCTCCAGCCGTTGAAAAAAAATGTGACGCGAATTATGAATGACACGCTCGAAGGCTTCTCCTTGTTCACCATCAATATCAAATTTTCATCAAATTTCACGCTTGACCTCTCGGGCTTGTCGCAAGAAAAATCCCGGCTTGCGTCCTTCGCTCAGACGTTCGTACCGTACGCAGGCTTCCAGCAAAAAATAAAAAGGAAAAAAATTCGGGGGCTCTGGAGAACCTCTGATAGATCGGACGGACGAGAGAAGAAAAGATAAAGTCGAAGCGGCATCTTTCAAATTTCACCAGACACCCACGCCTCTCCCTCGCCCTCCCTCTCATCCTCCAGATGAGCGCGTCGAGGCGACTCGTTGCTCGAGATACACTTTCTCTTATCAGCCGGAGCGTCGTCTGTTCACTTTGAAATAATTCATCGCATCTGGGAACTCTCGTGTGCGGCTCTTGGGTCGAGCCGGGGACGTGGAAATAGTGTGCGTCTCAAGAGGCAGAACTTACGGCCGCTGCGTCCGTATTGTCCTCTCCGGCCGTTTCGGCGATCTTCCGATCGGAAGGGATTTTAAAATATATGTATATAATTTTTGGGTTTTAATTCAAATCCGTCCGACTGAAAAATACATTTTTTGGGAAAACCTTTTTGGCAATGATTAACGTTTTTGGGTACACGAGAATATTACAAATATGAAAATAATGCGATCTGTAAGAGAAATGTTTTATTCACCGGACAGTGGCATTTTTTTATACGTGAAAATATAATCAACTTTAAAAAAATATATGTATTCAGTTTTTGGGTCCTAATCCATCCGTTCGACTGAAAAATAAAATGTTTGGTACGACCTTCTTTTCGGCAATTATTAACGATTTTCGGTACAACGAGAATATTATAAATATGAAAATAATGCGATCTGTAAGAGAAATGTTTTATTTATCAATTTTGCCGCTCCGATGACCAGATAGTGCAGTTTTTTCGATACGTGAAAATATAATTTTCTCCCCATTTGAACGTCTCGACGAATCATTAATTTTATTCGCACTACGGCACGTAACCGATACCGTTATTAAACCATTTTATCATTATTAATTAAAATGATTATTCAATTACTATTAAACATATTAGTATTAAATCGAGTTCAAAAAAATTAATTCACGATGTGAACTTTGTAATATTGTAACAAACTTCATCAAGCATTTTGCGCTACGTGACATGGTTGGTCGAAGCTCGAGCGAGTAAATTTCTCAATTTTAGTTCCAGCGATGTAAACGACGACGTGAATATCCGTCGGGCGTCCAGTTCTCTCGTTCCGCCGTCGTCGCTCGACACAACCCGCGGGCAAATTTATACATAAATATATATATATATAAATTATATATATACATATAAAAAGGAACAAAAAAGGAACCAACGGAAATGTCGAATACATCTTCCCAGCCTTTCTCGCGCTTATTGCTCGTGCGAGTATAAAGATATCAACGATTTCTTCTCGCGCCTCCCGCAACACACCCACGACAATATATCAAAAGAGGATATTCGCCTTCGCTACGGCTCCGATGAAACATTTAGAGTACATCCACTGCCTTCGTCTCGAACCCGAGATTCGCTTTTCTCACGTCCAAAAATTTAACCACTTTTTTCAATTTGACCATTTTGCCTCTAATTTTTATTTTTTATTTTTTTTTAAATGCGAGTAGATAAAAAAATCGAGATATCATGTTTGTTGTACACGTGCTTTCGAGAGAGCCCACGTGGATGACGTTAAAATCGTTGTCGACTGGCGGTGCGGTAAAACGCCGGTGTCGACGTCGGCGTCGGGGCGCCGCGCGGCTTCTTCCACACTCCCCTCTCGAAACAGTTTTATTTTAATCGCGCGTGCGAGTCGGGCACGATGCTGCACGAAAGGCTCGACACGCGGACACGGAACCGCTAAAGTTCAAGCTTTCACCCCCGCTACAACACTTGGACTGTGTTGGCTGTTGCCGCTCAACCGCGAGATATTCACTTTTCCCACGCGAAGTGCGTGTTCGTTACAACCCTGGCAATTAAGGGGATCGTGCTCACTCGCGACGCCGCCACGCCATTGCCCCGAAGCCCAACCCGTTTCCCCGTTGCGAGAAGAATTTCCTCCTTTAATTAGAAACAATTTAAAAAAAATTAAAATATAAAATCTAATCAACAGCACAGCGGGGGGAGCGGAGGATAGCGTCAACCTTCTGTGACAAGGACCCCGCGGGAGTTCGAGCCGACGAGAATAATAACGAGAACTGAGAATAATACGGAATGACGGAGTTTTTAGCTGTATTTAGAGAAATTGCAGAACTCAATGATAAATTTTATAATGTAACATACAGTATTTAATGTACAGTATACTATTTATTTATGGTATTCAACCAAGGTAGACGTCGACAACTTCTTTTTAGAATTTTAGAATTTTAGAATTTTAGAATTTTAGAATTTTAGAATTCTAGAATTTTAGAATTTTAGAAATCTAGAATTTTAGAATTCTAGAATTTTAGAATTTTAGAATTTTAGAATTTTAGAAAGCATAGTCTGACATATGTGGGTACTTCTTGTCCTTATTGTGAGCTCAGACGATCATTTTACACGCATTTTTTTTCTATTTTTGTACGTTTCTCATTGGATCGTGTTATAAAAAATCCGCACAAGGATTTTTATCGAGTTACGAGTGTACGCTTCGCAAAGCGAAAGAGGCGTTCGAAGAGCGTAGAGCTTGAATGAAATGCCCGCGCTAACAGAGTATATACAAGCACCCCCCCCTCTCGCGGGCAGGCTGGTTGCTGCTGCTTTTGTCTGTGTATCCGCGATCGATACAATGACTGTGCACTGCGTACGTGATGGACTGAGAGAGAACATCGAAACGGCAAAGCAAGATATACATAGCAACTATATACACTGTGTTATATACATATATAGGAAGGCAGCTGCGGAGCGATACCGGGCTTCCGTTTGGTCCAGCCGATGAGCCTATGCATAATCCGCCTACCGCGTTCCCGGATCCCCCCTCTGCGAGAGGGTGCATAATTGCATCTTGATAAAACAGGTGAATTGTAAATCAAATGTGGCAATTCTCGGCAGCTCTCTTCCCCTCTCTTCCGCTACCGGGGGCTCTTATTCATTCTGGACTGACGAGATTGCTATCTATCTAATTAAAGAATTGCTCAATTTTTGTATTTAAATTTTTTTCCTCGAGTCGATTACTTTTTTCGAGCTTCAACGGACTTTGTCGTAGGTCCAACTGAACTACGAGTGCGATCAAAAAAATTTGACCTCGTAAGGATCGAATTGATGGAATTCGTTGGCTCAAAAGTGAAAATGCGAATTGCTAGTCAGAATTCCGCTACGTCATTGCTAAGAAACATCAATACCGAAAGATTCCCCCCAAGAATCCGCTCCCGAGTCTAATTTATTCCAAGTCCCCCTAAAACCGGAATATTCTAAGCTTCACTAAGTCTCCCTCTCCTAAGGTAGAATTATCCAAAGTCTCTTCCCGGCCAGAATCTCCCCAGGAGCCGACAGTTGCCCTGATTGTTCTAAGTCCCTTTTCGGTCAAAGACTGCACTAATTCTCTTCGAGACCCGTTCCAGGCTCTGATTACTCTCAGTGTCTTCACATTCAAAGTCTATCCAAAAGTCATCCTAGACCCTGATTGTTCAACGTCTCCCCAGACCTAAGTTTACCGAAGATTATTCGCAGTGTTTTGAGATTCAAAGTCTCCCCAAAAGTCATCCTAGGTCCTGATTGTTCCAAGTCTCCCCAGACCTAAGTCTCCCCGAGAGCCGACCTAGATCCTCATTATTCTAAAACCCATGAGGGTAAAAATCTCCGGAAGTCCTTAATGATTTTTCAAGACACTTTCCATTTAAAAATCCCGATGCAGATGTTGTCGCATAAATAACGGTCAACCCAGCCGTGCAAAGCCGATAATGAATCCGCCATTAAACATCGTCCGGCTAAACTGACAATCTTAGTCGTCGATGTCTGCACTGACCCGATTCATAAAACCGCATCGACTGTTTTGCTTATAGTCTCTCGAGCGACGTTAAATATATTACATGTCATTCGTAAATTTTCTTGAAATACACTCGGAGATTGCACAACCCAGAAACTGCTTCCTCAATCGGGAACATAAAACGTGAAACAATGTATGGCCGTCTGGCGGATACGGTGGCTCGTTTAACGAATGATTTTACATATTGCATCGTCTTGATGTGACTCTTCGGTCCGTACTCATTATACGAAGTGGGTCTTGAAATATTTATATAACTATGAACGCCAATCACAACTTGTTCGGCGAATAATGATTAATTCCTCGACAATATTACGGCCTGACTCTGTAAATCGGTTTTGAGATTCCGTATGGAAATTCGTCACAGTAAGCCTACATGGAGACAAGCCTATAGATAGCGTGTCCTACATAGGAAAACTGGACGAGCACTGTAAAGTGGACAAACAAAAACGCTTCAAACCCTAATTGGAAAAACTGTTTGTCCCAGCTGCAGTCGCCCAGCCCAGCCCAGCTGCAGTCGCGCTAGGCACGGGCCAGAAAACTTCGATAGAGATGGCGCCACCGTCAACATATCTCGGCTGCGTTAGTTTTGACTGTCCCGAACCTAACTGATGGTCACTTCTGTTACATCTAGAGCATCGCCGTCCGCTCGGTTGTTACAACGTGTTATACGAGACAATTGAGCTTTCGTTCGCTTACCAGTGTTATCCGCACTCGATAAATCGGACTGTTTTGAGATTCCGTATGGAAATTCGTCACAGTAAGCCTACATCGAGTCAAACCCATAGATAGCTTGTCCTACATAGGAAAACTGAAGAAGCGTTGGACAGGATCTAATTGGGAAAACCGTTTGGTTCAGCTGCAGTCGCGCTGGGCTAGCGAGGCGCGGGCCAGAAAACCTCGATAGAGATGGCGCCACCGGCAGCGCATCTCAGCTACGTTAGTTTTGACTGTCCTGAGCCAGACGGATGGTCGCTGGCTGTTACATTCAGAGCGTCGCGATCCGCTCGGTCGTTACAACGTGTTCTACGGGACGAATGAGCTTTCGTTCGCGTACCGGTATTATCCGTACTTCCGATACAGGTATATATGCCAAGGAAACCAAAGGATTTAGCCGGCATGAGACGAACGACGGTAAATCATCTCGAGCGTGCGCCAACTTCTTAAGCCTCTCTCGCCCGATTCGGCACAACCACTTGCACATCACCCCCTCAGTTTCTCCATTAGTTCCTCGACCTCTCAAACCTAAACTCACCCAAACATAATTTATCGCATTAATAAATACACCCGGATGGTGATTCGTCATGTCTTCGTGATAAATAAACCGCGAGAGCTTAATCCGCGCGCTGCTTATCTCTTCGGTAGAATTTGCGTCACGGTCATGCACCAATCTGTCATCGCGACAAGTTGTACTACGGTAAAAATGCATTATATCTAAATACACTTTCTTATTTTTATTGTTTTTTGGCTTTTATTTTAAGAAATTTTGTTTTATTTGAACAAACCCTCCCCCTACTTTGGTATATTTAAACGGCACAAGGCTACAAACTGTGAGTCGCGACCTAAGAGCTCGAATATCAGCGAATGGAACGTTGCGAGGGCGACGCAGTCCCGAACAAAGTTACAGTTATGAGTATTCATTATATTCAATTCATTGTATTTAATTCATTGTATTTAATTCACTATATTCAATTCATTGTATTTAATTCATTGTACTTAAATACACTTTCTTCTTATTATTGTTTTTGTCTTTAACTTAAGAAATTTTGTTTTCTTTGACCAAATTTACTTCGCTAAAATGGAAATCCTTCGAATGACAAAAAATGATATTTGCCGCGCTTGCGAGAAGGAAAATCTCACCGGTCAAACTTGAAACTCACACCCTCCTCCACCCCGTCTCCCACTTCGCTATATTTAAACGGCATAAGGCTACAAACTCCGAGTCGCGAACTAAGAGCTCGAATATCAGCGAACGGGACGTTGCGAGGGTGACGCGGTCCCGAACAAAGTTACAGTTATAAGTGTAGCCGGGAGAACAAATAAACGGGTACAAAGCTTTCGTGAACAGAGACGCGAAATAGAACGGCGATAGGGAGGGGTGGGGGAGATACCGCTCTCTCGTTAGAGAAACAATGGGGGGTGGGAAAAGGCCAGAGGGATGTGAACAAGCGGGGCAACAACGGTAGAACAAACCGATGAGCGGTGGTCGAGGCAAAAGTTGAGGAGAGCCGCTGTCGTCGTCAGTTGACTCGAATAGCATTGCAGCCGCTTCGGCGTGTTCCCTCCCTTCCCCCTTCGGGCTCACCCCCTCTCTATCTATCTGCGACTCCGCCTCGAAGTAAAATGCAAACGGAAGAGTCGCGGGAATGCAATTCGAAACTTGTTATTGGGCGGAGTGCGGAACGGAGAACGGAAGAGACCTTCCGGCTTCTCACAGGGTCCTAGCGGCTTAAACATTCTCGGAAACAATATTACCCGACTCTCCCCGACGTTATTGAAGAACGCGCATATACAGAGCGTCTCGGAAGTCCCAGTCGAACGGCCGTTTGAATTCGATGAGAAAATTTATTCCACGAACGAATGTTTACTTGGGCACGATGAAATTTTTTTTTTTTACGTTTCAAAATTCAGCATAGGATTTTCTATGCTGAATTTCAAATTCGGCATAGGTAACCTTACAAATTTTCGACAAAAATGACTTTTCTACAAAATTTTTTTTTGAATTTTTTCGTTCATGAAATCCGTTAGGAAATATGCTACTTGAAAACAATGGCGGAGGTCTTAATTCGATATCTTGAAATTTTTTCAAAAAAAGTGCCGTTTCGCAAAATTTAGCATAGTATTTCTTATGCTGAACAATTTTACGATTTTACAATCTTACAATCTTGCAATTTTACAATTTTACAATCTCACGTTCTTGCGATCTCATAATCTTACAATTTTACAATCTTTCAATGTTGCAATTTTACAATTATATAATTTTACAATTTTACAAGTTAATAAAAAACATCATTTTCTTCGACAAACGCTACGCGAGCTGGTCTCGGACAAGACAGTATGCAAAAAGGATTTCTTATTTTCTGAAAGACAATATCTCGTCGTTTTGATTACCTCAGGCGAAGGGAGAAAAATAATTCGCCATCGCTTTAGCAAGTGTTTGCCGAGAGACGAATTCCATGCTAATTAAATAATTTCGAGTTGTGCGCATTTCGTAATCATATAATTAATGTGGTAACAGAAAATGGTGCATTCGTTAGCGGGTGCCCGCGCAACTCTGGGGAGTAGACCTCGATTTACTATAAAACGAATAAAGGAGTGGAGGTGCCCGTTCGCAAGTCAAGAATGAGAAAATTATATAGAGACAGAGAAAAGCCCGGACCCTTTGAGGCTGTCTGGCACGAGAGATGGGGAAGACTCGAGAATCGGAGGTTCAGATACTCTCTGTACACCAGCGTCGACGGCGCGCAGCTCCCGGCAGAATTCCTTTAATTATGAAGGAACTATCAGCATTTCCCAGCGGGGAATTCTCGAGCAATTAAAACTGATTTAACAGAGAATAGAAAGGCCGACAAGGGCTTGAAAAATCGTGGCGTCGTATAACGGAGTGATGTTGTTTATATTATCGTTACCGAGAGTTTGTGCGTTGATGAGACGATAACTAGCTTTCCAAAGTCGACTTCATACATTTTTACAAAATCATAATATTAAACACAATTATAATTAACCCGATTGACATTTCTTCTGCGCGATTCAATCCCCTATATTTCTCAAGACAAGTTTTTCATTGTTTTTTAAAACAACATTTTCAATATTTTCCAAGACAAGACACGACGAATTGCTGCAATTATTGATCATAGTGCTGATCAACGTCACCCTCAACATTTTCCCCAAAAAATCCAAATTTCGCCAATTCCCAAAAAAAAAAAAAAAAAAAAAAAAAAAAAATTCTCGAGTCTGAATTCCGTCAATCGATGTCGCTGGTTATCCAACACCGGTAAGTACCGTGCAAGCCCCAATGTCCTTAAGGGTCTCGATGTACCAAAGGTTTGGCAAGTCACATGGATGTTGCAGAACTTTGGGGCTCTCATGGAAGTTGTTGGACTGCCTCTCCGCAGACGTCGCAGGCGATATCGCGGAAACAAACCACGCGAACGTGTTGGTATCGGTCGTCCGGTCGTTTGTAAGGATGCGGAGAGGCGCGGCTGTTGAGGTGCTGCAGTATATAGCATACCCACATGAACGAACCCTGATAGAGCGAGAGCTCCGACAGAGGAATGAGGAGAGACGAACTGAAATGCGAAACGGCTTGTTGATGGGAGATCGGAGTCGGGAACGGTTACCATGGGTACCACGAGGCATGACGCGTGACCTGGGTTACCCGTGGCGCCGCCACCAGGGTTGTCGTCCCACCCCTGTCCCATCCGACGTACAGGGTGATCCAGGAAGTTTTTTGATTCTCCTCCCCGACAGCTTTTGCCTGTTCAAAGTCACATCGCTGTTTTTTTGCGAAATTCTCAACAGTTGCTTCGCTACAAGCATTACAAATTTTACCGCATTGACAATCCTGCGACCTGCTAGGTTAGAGATCGCTGCACGAAGATCTGGCAACGTTCGACGAGATGAGAATCCCACCATCGATGGATTCTGTGATCCCGAAATTGGCCCGGAAGAAATTTTAGAGCATTACATTGGGCCCTAATGAGGTCCTGAAAGGCTCGATGTGGCCCTCATGAGGTCCTGACAGGCTTGATAGGCCACTGATGAGGTCCTAAAAGGCTCGATGTGGCCCTGATGCGGTCCTAAAAGGCTCGATATGACCCTGATGAGTTCCTGAAAGGCTCGACATGACCCTATCAGGGCCCCGATGCAAACCCCCAAAATTTCTGCTGGCGAGGCAGACTTCACGATTGCAACTCCGCGACGAACAGATTGGACATCAATGACTACTCGATTGCGACTAGGTGGCGAATTCGTCGGAGATGCATAGGTACTCGATGGCAATTAGATGACGAAGAGAGATCAATAGTCCATGTCATTGGTGTCGCAAATACGCCAAAAGTTTCCAAGTCTCTGAACGGGGATCTCCAACTTCACAGCAAGATAGTTTGTTCCGATTTCTCCGTTCATCGACATTTAGTTCCACATAACCAAATGACTGCAGCGAATAAAAAAAAGAACTGCGCAACTTTGCTCAGGGAACGACCAACTACTACAACCCTGCGAGAAGTGTCCAAAACTTCCTGGATCACCCTGTACGGTACGGTGTTTTCGCAGCGGAAGCGAAAGAGGGAGTACCGCGGGTCGCTCCTGCAACAGCTACTTGAAGCAGACGCTGAAACGGGAATGATAGGCAGGCACCCCCGACATCCTTTTTCCTCTGCCAGCGGGAAGCCATTGGAGGTCCTTTAACACCACCTGTCCTCTCTGTCTTTCTTCACTCCGGGTCGAATGCACGAAGAGCATCAGCGAACTCCGAGGGGGTTTTCCCTCGCTCTCATTCTCATCCGTGTTCGGCGGCGCATCGCTCGCTTTATTGCCCACCCAATCACGTACCATTCAAAGTGACGGGTCTCCGAGTACACGAACGCCAGGTAGGATCAATTACGATCGGCGGTAGACGTGAGAGGAAATGGGGAGTGGCGAGAGGGGGACGGGCGAGGCGAGAACCGAAGGGTGGATATAGAGGTGAGAGACGGATCGTCGATGGATGAGAATTCCTGGGCATGTTCAATGAATCGAACTACGCCACTTCTATCTCGCAGACACTATTGGGATGTTGCACGACCATTTGATGGAGGCGAGTGCGGGCCGGTTGGCGAACACCGGCGGGAATGGTCTTCAAGAATCGAACGGTGTTTTCGAGATGATTCTTGACCCATTCCTACTCGTACGTCGGGACAAACGGATTGAGTCTACCGGTTCGTCTGGAAAAGTTTCACGACGCGTCTCGCAGGTTCGACCGGATTTTCATATGAAAATTCTTGCACTTTGAGAGGTGAATTTTTTTTTTTTGTAGGACGCAGAGTTTCGTCGCTCTTTCGCACTATGGAAAAAACATTGATTTGACACGTGTCTTGCAAATAAATATTCATTTGAATTGAGTAGATATTTATTTTAAGTAAATGGATATTTATTTAAATTACATACATATTTATCTGGAGAGCAACTGTCATATAAATTATTTTTCTGAGTGCAAACTGGGAAACTTCGGCGCGAATAACCTGAGTTTGGGTCGGAGCAAAAAAATGTTGATAATTATAACTTTAAATGTTATAAAAAAATGAAGCTCTTTATGAAGTGTTGTGACTTTAATCTTGGATTTACGTTTGACTTCATACTTGAGGCCAAAGGTCGAGTTCGAACTTGAGCGCAAACTTAATTGTTCGATAATCGACATCCATAGCAATCTCCTAGCATATTTCCTGCACATTTCTCAAACAAATAGAACCCCAAAGCCTTCTCATTAACGATCACGAATCTCGTCTGAATGCACACCGTCGCGTAGACCCGACCGAAGCGGGTTCAGCGTCGCTCTACAGGAAAATTAAAAAAAAAAAATTCGAAAAAAAATGAAAATAATAGAAAATGTAAAGAGGCCCAGGGAATGGTGAAAAATAAAGCAGTGGTGTGGGAATAAAGAAGCGGGAGCGGTGAAAACACTTTTACGCCCCCGGAGTCGGAAGTCGAATCACGGAGAACAGACAATGGTACCGTCGAGAGTGAGGCTGTACGGAGCACCGGTGCTCGACGATGCGGTATCGCTCGCTCCATTTGAACTAAAAGTATTTATTATTGGATTATTGGAGGATTTTAATGCATCTCGCGGCGTGGTACTCACCTACCTCCATCGTCGGCCTTTTTACTTCTCTATCCGACGACGCTTTTTTTTTATTTTTTTTTTTACTTAGCGACCAAACCTTTCACGGATCCGGCCCCACCCGCTTCCGCGGTAGTACAGTGGAAGTGTAGCGGCGATACCGCTGCAGCGCGGCGTTCCTTGCGTAATCAAATCCCGTAACCGGGAATCGGGTCTCTGAATGACTGATTGTGCGAGAGCGCCCCGCCGATATGAACTTCGCAGGAAGCGAAGGGTGCCCCGCGCACGCTCGCCCCGTCGACGCCGGTGGGTGCCGGTGAGTACCCACACGGCAGAGCGAACCGAGGAAGCTACGCGCGGCGAGGGTCAGATTTCAGAGGGCAGACTTGCGAGGCTCCCCCGCGTGGAATTCGATTTGCTCCATTTCATCCTGTGCGAAGTGAATTTTGCCCGTACGAGAATCGCGCACGGAACACAGCGGAGGACGGAAGCGCGGCTTTCGCATATTGTACGGCGATGCGAGGAAACCCTCTTGAACTCACCGTGATCTTCCACCCGAAACCCCACCCGACCAGCGAGGGGTCGCTGGTTGTCTCGACGGTTATCTCCCACGATATCCAGTAAGACTGAAATAGAAAAACCGCCCAGTGTACTTTGCACTTTGCAATTTGCAATTTGCAATTTGTTCTTTGTGCTTTGTACTCTGTACTTTGTACTTTGTACTTTGTACTTTGTACTTTGTACTTTGTACTTTGTACTTTGTACTTTGTACTTTGTACTTTGTACTTTGTACTTTGTACTTTGTACTTTGTACTTTGTACTTTGTACTTTGTACTTGTTGGGTCCATTATCGTTTAAGTGCGAGATTTCCGAACTATTCTAGTATGTGCTATCCGTACGTAGCTGGCGTGTGTGTACATACGGTATATAACGAAACAGTTGAAGAAAAAAAAAAAAGTATCAAAACTCAAGCGAACTTGGAAAAAGAGCAACAATGGCCTCGTTATCGGCGGTGGTACGTCGTGCGAGCCGATATCGAGTGTGATATCATCAATCAATGACCACCCAAGAGGGTGTCGAGAAAGTTCGCCCATGCGGATTTAACCTCGAACTTTACCACTTCTCGCAGAAATTCTTCGGGCATGTGCATGGCGACTGCGCGAAGATATTTCGAAGGCCAGTTGATAAATCCCAGTGGCACCTACCAAACATAAAAAAATAAAACTTCAACGATCCAAGAAAAAGCGTTATCGAGCAAAAAAAAAGGCATTTTGGCATTAACAACTGGGATAAGTGGGAACAAACCCAAGATCTTTTTTAACGGCTTAAACGTCACGAGGGACCATCGAAACGATAACGTCGATTCGAATCTCCTCCCTAGACACGCCTCTTTGTAATTGGTTATTTTATTTTTTTAGGTTGACGAACAAACGTTTTCGATGATACGTAACTTTGAAGTAGTTATCACCGTAGATCGAACAGGCACAATGGCCCGGGGAGGGTTGAACCTGACCCGGCCACGTACCGAGGCGAAGGTGTTCCGGAGTGTTTAGAATTTCGCCGTTGTGGTTGAGCCGGTATATTATCATGCATGAAAGTCGTCGTTTGCGCCCGCCTCTCGGGGAACCCCCCCTCGACACCGTATAACAAGCTCCCTCGAACCTTATGGTTCATATTCAATATATCTGACGGGCGTGTGCGCGCAACCGGGAGGGCAGTCGAGCGCATCACTGTACATTGTCAGGTATATACGGGACGGCTTGTTAAACACATAAGGTCGGCGAGGATGGAGGCACGAGGGGGTTTCACCTCCCCTCGAGGGTCTCTGAAAAGGTGGAATAGTATATAGACGGCGTATGAATAGTACGGAAAATATAAGCCAGCTGATGATCTCTCGAGCCTTCCGATGGCTCGGGCAATGCTGCAATACGTTTCATGCACTATACATACCTACCCTTAGACGCACACCCCTCGATGCGCCGCGGTGCACCGAGCATTCTTTTCTCTCTTTCATTCGGCTCTTTTATTTATTTTTTTCTCTTTTCTTTTTTTTTTTTTTTTTTTTACTTCTCATTCATTCGTTCTTCGGGCTCTCGGCGCGCTACTCGGTTGCGTTGCTCGCGATAAGCGCGCTATGCGCTTCGAGTTTCGTACCAAGACGAAAGTATCGAAGGACTCGGAATCTCGAGCTTTGCCGTGCGAGGTTAATCATTAATTTGTGAAAATACGAAACAATTTTTGGAAGCCGAATTCGCGCAAGGTGCTCGGCGCGAGTTGTCGGAAATGTTTTTGCCGATGTTACAGTGATGAGGTTTTGGTGCGCGCTTTTTAAATCGCTATCGGTCGCCTCTGACGCTCCGTGCACAGCTACACTGAGAGGAGGATCTGATAGATATCTGGTAAATCTGGTAAAAACCGACGGAACTTTCAGGTACATGGGAGTATATGGAAGCGACATCCTGGCAAACATTCGTATTAAACTTAACACATTCTGCTAGAAAATATGATAGTTTTCGCTATCGCAGATATTACCCGAATATCCCGTAAGTTCTTCTTACCAGAAAATATAGTAATGCGGCGTGGCGATCGTGAACCGTTTGGTTTTGGTTTAGGGGATATTATGTCAATCAAATTTTTGTTATGCCCACGTAGATAAAAAAATTTGTTCGACGAAATTCTTAGTTTGTATCCGTGGAATTCTCTTCACGGAAAATCAGTTTGGATCCACGAAATTCTTAATTTTATCCACGAAATTCTCTGCCAGATAGGCAAATCTAGCGAACTCGTTTTCTGGAAAAAATGATCATGTAGGTTGGGTAAAAATGGCTACTATCATCCTATTAATATTATACTATAACACTATTACTACTACTACTATACGATACTATTTTTAATTATAAAAAATTGCTACAATTACTTCAGTTCGATTTCCCTCGAGTTGGTTGCGACAAAAAATTAAAGGCTTTTTTAACGTTAAACCTGCAATGTTCATTGTTTTAAAAAATAATGGCCACACCACCCCGACTCACCCAACGTCGACAAAGTCACCATGCCAGCGAGAATAACGAGCAGAGGCAGAGTGTGACCGAACGAGATACGCTCGATCGCTCACTGTAGCGCGAGAATCGTCGATTGTTTGCTCTACATACCCCGAAGGATTAATGACCCCAGTTCGCTTGCGCGGCGGCGCGGACCCACTCCGCTCTTCAGGATCATAATAAAGCTGCGGACGAGGCAGGAAATCCCTCGAGAAATTGAATACGATTTTAGAAATCACACCATAAGGCTCGGACGCGAGTAAGTGGCTTTGAGAGGCATCGACGAGAGGCTCGGAGAGTGAGAGAAATTCATTATGAACGCGAGCCCGTATGGAGTTCGTATACAAATCACAATGCGACACAACCGGCTTGCCATAATCGTTGCATCCCACCGTTAGGAAACACGTCGTACGTGCATGTATGAAGCTCCGAGAGTACGTTCGACGATTGCAACGATCTCGCCTCGCTCGGATCAATTGAAAGAGGGATGAAAGATCCACTCCCGATTTCTCGCGCTCCGGCTCGAATTTATATCGGAGGCTTCTGCTTCTCGCTCCCGAGTATTTGTTTGTTCGACGATGCCGACCATATGCCGACGGCAGTGGGCATTACGTGCTCGCGCATGCGTATTTGTACGTATGGCACGAACGTGTCCTACCTGCGTAGGGGAGAAGGGTGCCCGGGGGCAAAATGAACCGCTATGTTTTTTAAACGGTGGATTTCCGGGATGAAATGGCGAGCCTATGTTTTAGGAAAAAACTATTTTATTGAACAATTTTAGGACTGAATTTTTTTTGTTAAATTGCCGTGGGTCATTTAAAAATTGAGCTGCCGCTTCGATAATATGTACACGAATATAACGCATCGGGCATCTTCGGGGCTGTAGTTTTTATTTCTCAAAAATCGGTGAATTTTCATTTTCAGACTAGAGGAATCAACACTTTTTCACAGCGGTCCGTTTTGCCCCGATCCCCGCCTGCAGTGCAGTTACAATTTTTTTTTAAGAGTGGCAAAAAAATACCCACGTGACATGCTCAGTCTATGTTATACGAAAAACGATTTTTTTGAAAAATAATTTGCGCCCTAGATTTTACGAGACTCTGAATTTTTTAATTGCCGTGGGTCATTAGAAAAAATAAAAATAATAATTGAGCCTCCGTTTCGGTAATATGTATGTGAATATAACGCATCGATCACCTTCGGGATTGAATTTTTTCAAAATCCGTCGTTTTTCATTTTCACACTACACGGAATCAATACTTTTTCATAGTGGTCCCTTTTGCCCCGACCTTCCCCTGCAGTGCAGCATTGAATGTACGGTGTGCCATGTATGCACCAATGGTGCGCCCTGTATCGCGCCATGGTCCGTAACCAAACCGATGGACCCTTTGTTTTCGTTTCAGTTGAACACACCAACCCCCCCCCCCCCCTCCACCCCCTGCCGCCCTATCGTATATATAGTTCTCTCTTTAACTCAGCCACTTCTCCCTCCCTTTGCTTGCTTGTTGTCGTCGTACTCGCAGTATTTCGATCCCAACTCCACCCCCCCCCCCCCCCCCCCCCACCCGGCATTTATGCCTTCGGTCTCTCGCCTCGCTTATTTCATTCTTTTTCTCTCACTCGACACTTGGTTTTTTCTTTTTTATTTTTGTATTTCGCGTCGCGTGTCACTTCGATATTTTCAGCATTTTTATTCATCGAGCGAGAACTCGACGCCGGTCCCACGACCTGGCGTTTTCCCATACCTCTCACTCTCCGTATGTGCACCCAGTTCGTTTTGCTGGCTCAGCCTCGACGTAAGTTACCAGAACACACGACAGAAAGCCGGGCACTATTTTTTTTTTTTTTTTTTTTTTAATGCAAACCCGTGTGGCACAGAGCGTCGAATCGACGCCTCTGCTCCACGGTTCGCCCAAACCCTTCGCGCACCGAGCTTTCTCCCTTATCCGTCTGTACACGTATGCTTCGCTGTTTTTTCTCATATTTTTATTTTCGTTTCGTTTCAATTTTCCTTTTTATGCCATTTCATCTTTGTTTTTTTTTTTTTTTTGCGCTCCTTTCGTTACGTCAATTCGCCTCGGGTTTGCTAATATATCGATTCGAAGGACCCGAGAGACGCCGGGCATTCTGCATCTGGTCGTGCTGTGGGCGGACACAATGCCGATATTGCGGAGCTAAAGATAAAATTCATCTGGTCGACTCGTACTTGGAGGGTCGGAGGTGCATTCGATGCTTCGTTGACGAGTAAACGTCTTTGGCGTGAATCGTAAATTAAAAGTGTCGTCAAGAAGGGTTACGGTCAAAGACTCGCCGAGCGAGATTGCGAGCAAGATCTGATTCTGAAATTTCAAACACATATGCGTTGCAATTTTTCAGTAACATTTTTATATAACGAATGCAAATTTTTGTAAATTTCAGTCAAAAGATTTGTAATTTTAATATCTGATATTTTTATATTACGAAATAGTACTTTTTGTAACTAAAAAAAAAAAAAAACTTGACAATGAAATAAGAAAAATATAGTGGACGTTTATGGATAAGAAATGTCAATGAAAACGTGCAAACCTTTCCGATCGCGCATTGCAACGCATTGAGTTTGTCGCCTCATCCATTCCGCTGCTTTGAAAAAAAGACCGCAACCGGAGTTCCACATCGTCGATTTTTATCTTTTTTTTTTTTTTTATCCCATCGAAAGCATTTACAGCCGAACTCGTTGGTCACATGTGACCAATTGTTACGTCCTTCCTCGTCGCGCAATAGTGGCGAGAGAGGAACGATCGCGCGACTCATCGAACATTGTGTTCCCGCACGCTCGTCCGTGCAGGGGGCACTTGCAGGCCTCGGCCTCGCTGTTTGAGGGCGAGAACGAGACCATAAAAATAAATTGGTCAAACGGCCACCAACGCCAGATGTCAATGTCCGATAGAGAAGAAAAGGAGCGTGGAGAAAAGTTTGTCCCTTGCGCATTCCCCGGCAAATCTGACCGGCTCTCCGACGACTTCGGACTAGTTTCTGCCCTGGAAACTTGACTTTTAACCCCTGTCCAGAATTCGCGCAATTTAACGTACGGGGAGAAAAGTTTACTGTACACAGTATTGTTGATCCACAGCAAAATGCAATATTACAGCCGTCGAGGCTCACGGACGGGAAGGAAAAGCCCGTAGAATCCTGTTATCGATACTCGATCACTCTCGGTGGGGAATTCCCGGTGCTAATCGAGTCGGGCCATGCTATAACCCAATTTCAAAACAATGTCGTTTAGATGCGAAGCGAGAGACCCGGCCCGGAGTGGTTCGGGCCCCGTGCAACCTCGGTGACGGTGTGCATGTGTGTCGGTGTTGGAGTCTCGAGAGAAAAATTAGACGAGGCTTTTAGTCGTTGATTTTATTAGGAACGTTTTTCGAGCGATGCTTACACGAGGGACGTCCCGGGGCTCCCTCGCTGTGTGTGGCCCTGTCATTTTCAGTGGTCCGAGGCTGGCCTTAACTATTAACCGGCTAGCGTAACCAACTCAGAGAACGAGGAGGAGAGACTCCGAGTGGAGACCCTCGCAGGAAAGCAGCGAAGTTTCGCCGCAAGGCGAGTCCGAGAGGCTGAAGTTAGAGAAGAGTCTAGTTTTCGAGCCAACGAAAACATCCATCGCACTCCGGTCGGAGCTCTGGTATTCTGGTGGTCAGCGGGGCAAAATGGACCAGTGTCTTCCATTTCGAGATGAGATTTTTTTTTTCCTTTTTTTTGCGACAAAGTGGCAAAATAATTCGTTTCGCTGTGATTCCTGTTCGGTGTGAGCAAGACTGGGGCAAAATGAGGTAGCTGTGAAGTAAAGGTCGTTCGAATGAATCGGAAGCAAAGTATGTTTAGTGGGAAGAATGACGTTCGTGATAATTATTTCGAGCATCCGATTGAAATTGGGGTGCGGGGCAAAGTGGACCAGTGGCTTCCGTTCGAGATGAGACTTTTTTTTAATTTTGTGAAAAAGTGGGAAAAATAGTGCGTTCCGTCCTTTCCTATTAGGTGTAAGCATGGCGGAGAGGAAATGGGATAGGCAAAAAATAAATGTCGTCTGGATGAATCCAAAGCATTTGTATGTTTAATGCAAAGAATGAATTCCGTAATAATTATTCCGAGCATCTGATAAAAACGGTGTGGGGCAAAATGGAGTGTCTTCCATTCGAGATGAGACTTTTTAGCACTTGTTTGCCAAAAAGTGGTAAAAAACAGTCCTTTTCGCTCCTTTTCTATCGGATCTAAGCGAGGTCGGGGCAAAATGGGATAGCTTCGAAATAAAGGTCGCTCGGATGAGTCCAAAGCTTCTGTATGTTTTTTTTTTACTACAAAGAATGAAATTCGCAATAATCATTCCGAGCATCAGATATTTTTTTATTTTTTATTTTTCCTCGGACATAAAAAATCTCGTCTTGAGTGGAGGCCGCGGGTCCGTTTTGCCCCGGGGTTGACTCGAAAATTCGAGTTTTCGTACAGCTCGGCGACGCGCCTTGGCCTGCGAAAGCTCTCTGTCATCCGAGATGTCGACGGACGGCCTCGCGTCAAAGCTAAAGTGCCGCAGTCAACGGATTCATTCGACCTATCAGATTCATCTCTACGGGGATCGACACCAACCCAGACTGTGCAGATGGACTTTATGAGCGGGACTTTATGAGCGTCCGTTGGCGTTCCTCTCATTGACGCAATCAACGCGCTCAGCCATCGGGCACGGACAACACAACTCGACTTCATACATCTCTTCGGTGTATTGAATTAATTGAAGACGATTATTCGAGCATCAGCTCACTCCATCCGGGTCGGTTCAATCTGTCGGACTCTTGGCACAGGCTGGTTTGTTGTAAACGGTCCCTTTGTCGAAGATCTCTCGAATGCTGAAGCATCGACAAGAGATCCACTGTTCTATGAATGAGAGGCTTGATAACGTTCGTCTGCAGGAGAGTTTTTTTTTTTTTTTTTTTTTTTTTTTTAAGGCTCGTAAATAGATATCTGGATCGCTTTTGGAGATTGATGGAGATCTGAAAACGTGAGAACTCTGGGGGGCGTGTGTGCATCGCGTCTTCAGCTTCTGCAGCAAGAAAAGGCAGTTCGCAAAAATAAAATCATGAGATTCAAGCTGGATTGTTTGAGCTCGAAGCTTGTTTTTCCAAACATACATTTCCTAAAAAAAAAGCCAACATTCAGAAAAAAAAGTTTTGAAAATTTAATGCTCAACATTTTTTTTTTTTTCCTAAAAATGAAACAAGTGAATTCCACCCGTAAAGAGTTGGAACAAAAAAAATATGTTTCCATCCAAAGAGTGTATCGAATGGTTAAACAAAGGATTGGATTGTGTGTTGCAGAACAGCTGCGCCTGCAAATACGTCGAATTTTCTGTGCGTATAATAAATCTACCTGCAAAACTTCCTTTTATTTTTACATGGGTCAGAAAGATTTCGGAATCGTTGCTGAACGAGGATTGATAGATATTTCGTTTCACGAAATATCAGCTTTCATTATTCATTGTTAAGCTATCCGTGTGCGTATTAACGCACGTGTGCGTGTTTTTCCGATGCGATGCAGGGTGCTCTCTATCTCTATCTCCCTCCGACTCGGTGATCTCTTTTTTCACTCTATTGTGTTCGAATAAACGAAACGAAATCCAGCACACGCAGCGTTGCAGTATAGCAACGAGTGTCATTGCTCGAGTGGAGATAGCGGAGAAACGTGATAAAACATAACGAGAAAAATGAGTCGTTTTGGCGAGTAGAGTATGTGAGCCGGTCGGGCCAGCCAGGCGTTTCATGCCCGAGCCCGCTTCATCATTTAATTTTGATCCTTTTATATCCCCTGGAATCCATATCGGACCGAGGCGCGCGTTCGTCCAATGAATATCGAACGATTAGTCGATAAGTCCAGAAGCCAGGGCCCTCCGGGTTTTCGGATATGCGGGTCGAGCCGTGTTCTTTTTTTATTTTCAACGAGTTCGAATCAAGCTTACCCGCTCGTTTATCAAAGCTCCAGAATTCCAAATTTTGTCGAACTGACTCGTTACAGTAAACAAAAAATTTGAACTAAAAATATATCTCAAGCGGACACTCAAGCGACACTCAAGCGACACTCAAGCGACACTCAAGCGACACTCAAGCGACACTCAAGCGACACTCAAGCGACACTCAAGCGACACTCAAGCGACACTCAAGCGACACTCAAGCAACACTCAAGCGACACTTACGCGAACACTCAAGCGAACACTCAAGCGAACACTCAAGCGAACACTCAAGCGAACACTCAAGCGAACACTCAAGCGAACACTCAAGCGAACACTCAAGCGAACACTCAAGCGAACACTCAAGCGAACACTCAAGCGAACACTCAAGCGAACACTCAAGCGAACACTCAAGCGAACACTCAAGCGAACACTCAAGCGAACACTCAAGCGAACACTCAAGCGAACACTCAAGCGAACACTCAAGCGAACACTCAAGCGAACACTCAAGCGAACACTCAAGCGAACACTCAAGCGAACACTCAAGCGAACACTCAAGCGAACACTCAAGCGAACACTCAAGCGAACACTCAAGCGAACACTCAAGCGAACACTCAAGCGAACACTCAAGCGAACACTCAAGCGAACACTCAAGCGAACACTCAAGCGAACAATCAAGCGAACACTCAAGCGAACACTCAAGCGAACACTCAAGCGAACACTCAAGCGAACACTCAAGCGAACACTCAAGCGAACACTCAAGCGAACACTCAAGCGAACACTCAAGCGAACACTCAAGCGAACACTCAAGCGAACACTCAAGCGAACACTCAAGCGAACACTCAAGCGAACACTCAAGCGAACACTCAAGCGAACACTCAAGCGAACACTCAAGCGAACACTCAAGCGAACACTCAAGCGAACACTCAAGCGAACACTCAAGCGAACACTCAAGCGAACACTCAAGCGAACACTCAAGCGAACACTCAAGCGAACACTCAAGCGAACACTCAAGCGAACACTCAAGCGAACACTCAAGCGAACACTCAAGCGAACACTCAAGCGAACACTCAAGCGAACACTCAAGCGAACACTCAAGCGAACACTCAAGCGAACACTCAAGCGAACACTCAAGCGAACACTCAAGCGAACACTCAAGCGAACACTCAAGCGAACACTCAAGCGAACACTCAAGCGAACACTCAAGCGAACACTCAAGCGAACACTTTTAAACGCCAGCAAGCGCTCGCAAACGTTCGCAAACACAAACGACTCACATAAGTTAACTATTTGCTTATGACATTGCATTCTCCACAGGTTTTATAATAAAAAAAAAAATTAACTATTGAGTGTTTGGACACTCCCTTGTGGAGCTGCGGAGCTTAACTCACGAGGGTTCGACGAAGCTGACGCAGGGAGTAGACGGTACACGGGAAAAAAATATTTGCCTTTTATTTTCTTGCATACACCCCTCGTCACTTTCTTCTCGGCGAGCGCACGAATCACGAAGAGATTGGGAAATCTGTTTTTTCATTGGGAACGACGAGTGTTTGACGAAACGCTATCGTCGCGACGATTGAAGCGCCGAGGCAGAGGGTTTTCGGCAGTACTCCGTGTCGACGGGGTGCACTCGATTCGTGAGACGGGGAGGAAAAAAAAACACACTCCGGAGCATACAGCGCGCGTATGCACGGTGCGGATGGGGTGGCCGCTGCGCGAACGTGATTCCCATGGTCGCAGGGAATTCGGCAAAATGCACTTGAAACCGGAAGAGCGACACAGCGGTCGTCAAAGGGAGGGAGAGGCCGAAAATTTTGTGGAACGCGCCGCATGACGTCTCGGGTTCTCGCTCGCGCCCCCCTTGCGTCCCGACACATGCCTCGCAGATGCAACCCTCGACTTTCGGTGAATGTACACAACGCCGGCTATGCGCGCGCGGAACGCGCGTTGGGAGAGGTTGAGAACTCGAGAACTTTTCCGGGCGCGCGATGGAAAAAAGGGCGCAATGTTTCACATCTGCATTGTGTCAGAGTCGGTATCGCTTTGTCGTCCTTTTTTTTCCTGACTACAATAGGATCCTTAAGGTCACGAATTTTTTTTTTTCACCCCCAAAGAAAAATCGAATCCGTCGAACTCGTTTTATCTTCTCTTGCGCCGACCGCCCGTTTTGCCCACGGAACTTCCTATGTGCGATTATGAATTTTCAACAAAAAAAATTGAGAATGCTAAGATACGATCGGAAAAATATCATTTCAAAGAGTCGAATTCTTCTTTCGCGAGCTTTCGCAAAAGAGTTCCTTGGTCGATATCCATGCATCGAGATATTTGTAAATTTCTAAATTATGGATTTTTTTTTTTTTTTTTAACCCGAAAGAAAAATACGATCGAGCTCATTTTATTTTTTTTTCTTTCACGCCGACTCGCACGCACCCTAAGTACGATAACGAATATTTAATAAATATAAATAAAAATGAAATAAGATTGATAAAAAATCGTCTGAAACATTCGAATTTTTTTTCTCGATTTTTTTTTTCCAAAATCGTGTCTTCATCAATAACCATCCGTCGATCGAATTGTAAATCTCTGAATTAGAATTTGTTTTTTTTTTTTTCACCGGACGGCTAATACGCTCGCGGGCATGCGGTACCGATGAGAAAGCGCCGGAATACTGGCTGTTCCCGCTCTCCATTGTACAAACCTCATCGAGAATTCGGTTGATGGAAACAGCCGCGCGGGAGGCGGCGAAGCACTCAAAATAATGGCGTGTGACGCGCCTTCGTGAAATATTATAACATTGTAACGGCGTGGAACGAGAGTAAAAAAAAAAAAAAAAAAAAAACAAGTGAAAATGCATTGTCGGCCCGAGCGATACATACCCGCAGTTGCTCCGGGTCGTGTATGTTGCCGTGTACACAATGCAAGTAAATTGACCGGTCTCATGGCTGTGAACTCCATTCGGATATCGCGAAACGATTAAGTAATTGGATGACCCTTAAAATCGCGAAGTATGCATGAAGAGAAGGGGCGGATTCGGGGGGGGGGGGTAAAATGGAGCACTGGGGCAAAATGGACCACAGCTAATTTTTTTGCCGGGCATGAAAAGGTCCCATCCCGAATGGAAGACCGGAGTCCATTTTGCCCCCCCCCCCCCCCCCTCCCTTCCGCTATTAAATCACTCCATTCTCTACCAGGGTTAACTCCCCGCTCGGTGTAATTGGTACACATATCGATAACAGTTCCGTTCATTAATTCGTTTCAATTGATCACTCACTTTCTCCCCCCCTCTCGCACCCTCGCGATTCTGCTGGCGAACTCGAGGCCGGCATTATTTTGCTTTCGAGAGTTCCGCGTTCTATTTTCCCTCCGTTGTTTCAACGAGCGGCCTCTCGATAACGGAAACAAATGTATTATTGCCAATGAGCATTGTTGTCGAAATTGCGGGAGGCCAACAAAAGCGATTCTGCATCTCGAGGCTCCGGACACAGCGGCGAAAACAATTTGACGTGGGGGGGAGCGGGGCAAAACGGGACCGACAATCGAAATGCATCCATCGGTGGGGCAAAAATGGAACGTCCTAAAATGATCGAAAAAGTGCGTTTCTGAAGACTTTTTAAAAATACAATTTTCCAATTATTTTAGGAAGTCCCATCTTGCCCCATCGATGCATGCCGTTTACCTGTTCCGTTTTGCCCCACAGTCCCATTTTGCCCCTCTCTTCCCTATACAATTATGCTACGGTTTTAACCCTGTCAGTTTTTTTTTTTTTTTTTTTTTTATCAACTCAACCCGCTTTGGCCGGAGGCGCGAAGAATAATGAAAAAATCCAAGATCTCGCCTCTTCCGGTCGACTCGAAGGCGCGAGATGTACTTTTATCTTCCCTCGTCGTCGCACTGTCTCAAGCTGTTTTCGTTTCATCAGTTACCCAATGGACGACAGGGATGTTCCCCCCCCCCGTCGTCGTCGCATGTGTTTTCGATCGAGCTCTTCCATTTCCCGGACGAAACGCATAGCGTCAGTGTGTTTAGCTCGGGGTTGATGAAATAAAAAAAATAAATAAATAAAAAAAAAATCAGGAAAAAAAATGTGTTTTCGACGAGGGAGGCTGGGTAAGTGCGTTGTGTACACTCGGTGCAACCTTTTACCACCCTCGACGTGGACGGGACTTGGCTGGCTACTGCTGCACATACCCCACTCCCTCCAAGCGTGTGTGTATATATATATGTATATATATATTGTGGTAGAGACCGCACGAAGAAGCTACGTTATCCGTAAAATTGCTTGCGCTCGTTCGTCGCCACCCCCGTACGGCACTCACTCAACCCCCGCACTCCCTCGGCTCACTCGAGTCTCGTTCACCCGAAAACTCTTATATTGCCGCCGTTCTCTCGATCAAGACTTTCTCGGAAGCATCAAAATTAATTGAACGTGCGCGGTGATTTCGGGAGAGAAAAAAAGGTCAAAGCTCCCGTTATCGCAGTGTAATTTCGGGTGATATGGTCAATTTTTTTTTTTTTCAAGGAGGAAAGGAGGTAAATTGGCAGTGAGCAACTCTGCGAACATTGGTGTTGATTATTTTATGTGCGAAGTTTCGAAAAATTCGATAGGTGAATTAGTTGTGGCGATATTCAAGAAAATACTATCTATCGGTCATGTCACCCGAACACTGTGGGTGATCGAGAAATCATAGTAGTGATTTCGTGCTTCGATGTGTCGGTAGCTTTAAAAGAAGATCAAGCCGTTTCATGTTTGACGTAAGATGGCTGATATGGCGTATTTTATTTTGCCACGTCACCCGGATAATCCGGGTGATGTGGTCACTTTTGCACAAAGCGGAAAGTAGTTGGTGCAATACTAAAACGTTGTTGGTGAATCGGTAGTGAGCGACTCTACAGACATTGATGTTGATTGTTTCACGGAGAAGGTTCGACAAATTCGATGGGTGAAATAGTTGCGGTATTTAAAAAAATATCATCGAATGGTCATATCACCCGAACACTGTGGGTGATACGGCCAATTACGGTAGTACGGTTGTATGTAATGATTTCATACTTCGACGTGTCGATAACTGCGATAGAAGATTAAGCCGTTTCATGTCTGATCTACGATGGGTGATACGGCGTATTTCGTTTTGCCATGTCACCTGAATAATCCGAGTGATATGGCAAAATGTCGAGATCGAACGGTGTTCGGCATGAACTTACAATTCGAATACAACCGTTAATTCATAAACCCTTCTACTAAGATATAACGTTCTGCCATATCACCCGACAGTCCATATCACCACGAATTTCCTCATATCCTCGAATCTCTCAACCAATTCTTCATCGCGTAAAAAAGAAAAAAATTGTAAACAGCCATACCTTTTCTCCCTTCGGTGACCCGCATTACCCGCAACCTCCGAAACTCCTTCCAGTATGAAAAAAAAAGGAAAAATAAAAGTTCGAAACAAATCCAAACGAGAATGTGTCGAGTGACCGAGGCAAATCGTATGGGATACCGAGGAGAAAAGAATGAAAAAGGAGAAACGCTTTCGAATTCACATGTGGCGAACGTTTCCGGATCTCGCTGAAGAGTAAAGAGAATGGCGTGGCAAAACACTACTGGGTATGAACCGGTTCGGAACAGGGTCTCGCGAGTAAGGCAAACCGTAGAGGAGGAAAAGCGCGACCGGCTTTAGAGTCGCACGGACTATTTTTCCAGCGTAAACAGTTTTGCCCGTGGACAAACCTGAAAGACAATCTTTACCCATTGGTTGGTTGGCGGTGGCCGCTCGAGCGCTTTCCACGGCTGAGTTTTCTGTTCCAGGACACGGAAAAGTAGTTCTAACCTCGCGCCCGGCCAATATACAGCGGACCCTTTCAGCTTTCTCTCTTTCTTCTTCTTCTTCTTCGACTCCCTTTTCTCTTTCTCTGTGTCGGCTATCTTCCATTTGCTCTTACTCTGTTCCGCCTTCGTCCTCCACACGCTCCCGTGTACCACGTAGACTACACGCCGCACTGGCACTGCAATGTGTACATACACGTGTGAGGCGGTGGAAAACAGAACGAGATTCTATTTTCACCGGTTCGCCGTTCCGAGAGCACTTCCCTCATCGATCGCCAGCCTGTTTACGTATATGAATTCTCCTTAATGGACTTTTCGCGTGTCACCCGGCACGGAGTGTATAAATCATTTTCAGCGAATGGTTGGTTTGGTTCTTTTTTTTTGCAATTGTTACAACAGTTACCAGAGTGTACGACAACTTGTAAGCGGATTTCTGACAATTTTGCACATGTTTTGTTACCAGCAGCTCGAGTACGTAAATCAATTTTTTTTTTAGCAATTACCGATGTAGATTTTCACTTTGGGCCAACATTGATGTCAGGTTCGAGTTCATCGGATTATGCCGTTTTTGGGGCACCTTTATTTTCACTTTTGAAAAATGGTAATAATGGTACCTTGCTTTTTTGGCATTTTTTCGTTGTTTTGTAACGACATGTAAAATCGGGTTTACAACTCCACTATCGTAAAACACGATATATGCCTCAGGTTTTCCGTTATTCCATCGGGAAACACGTATCGTCATTTGAAAGAAAATCCAAAAAATCCTACTTGTCCCAAAAATAAGTTTGGGAACAAATTTTTCTCGCCCGATCTTTCACGGCTAAATCCAATGCATTTTTACCTGATGATCACGATTTTGTCCCTTATTTTACTCCAAAATCACTATCTCATATGAAAATCGGTATCAGCA
The DNA here is from genome assembly GCA_958510785.1 of Exephanes ischioxanthus. NCBI lineage: Eukaryota > Metazoa > Arthropoda > Insecta > Hymenoptera > Ichneumonidae > Exephanes > Exephanes ischioxanthus. The sequence continues at coordinate 3,818,741 of OY294025.1, forward strand.
TTTCCAAAAATGATGATTTTCTCCATATTCAATACAAAAAAAAATTTAAGCGTGAGATTTTACTTTCAATTTCTCGGTAGTTTTTTTTAACCCAGCGCGAGACTGAGAAATCTGGTCAGGAATTGCGAAGCCTTACGACAAAACTGTGCGGAATCGAAATCCAAGATTATGAGAAGAAGTTCATTCCATACATTCGTAGTCTAGCGTAGGAACGTCAACCACAATTTTTGACGATGCTGCAGCTACTTTTCTCTCTGTCTCTCGAGGTCTCCAAGGGAATGTAATTTACGCGCCAGCAGACCACGATAAAATTCTTTGATGCGTTTTTATACGCGACTTAATAAATTCATGAGTTTAGAAGGGAGTGAGGCCACGGGGGGAATCGAAATGTACCGGGGAAACTTGTAACCGGAGAGGTCGAGACACCGGCACGGGGGAAAGGAAGATGGGAATGCCCACCAGGCCAACAGCGACGCTTTCCAATTTGTATCGATCTCGTATGCATGAGAGCGGGGAAGCACCATATGTCCCATTGCGTTGCGATGAAGAATCGCCGACTGTGCGAAATGATTCAAGCCATTTTTTTTTTATACTCATCCCTGCAAGAAAGAACGAATAAAAAGTACTTTGCTCAAAAATTCAATTAATCAAATAACAGTAAAAATAAAATATAAAATACGTCTATCGCTGACTTTCGTAATGCGATGACAATTTTGAAGCTTCAATTTATCGAAGACGATATTTGCGAAAATAATTTTCTTGGCACGAATTAATTGCATCCGAAACTAAAAATTATATGATTCGAGTAAATTGGTATGAATGAATCAAAAATGTGTCTGAGCACCGGTCGATCGAAACATTTCCGTCGTCGGGTGTACAAAAATGTGTAAAAAATCTATTCCCCTCTAACCTTCAGTTTATTCACAAAAAACTGTACCAATCACTTTTATTTTACATTTAATTTATGAAAATAATAAATGGCTCAAAAAAAATCTCCGGGTGCGATTACGTTGCTCGTTAGGAAAAAGTTCCGATCGAGCGATTTCCTCTCGAACTGTGCATTTTTTTTCCGACATTAACTTCTCGCGCTCTTAAACAATTTTTTTCCCAACTCCAGAATTATTATCGCGCCCTTTGGCCCTTAAGCGGGTGCGTTCGGCGCGAAACTTGGAGTCCCTCTGTCCCAGCAGTCGCTTCGAGACTCGGAGGCTCCCTCGGATCTCGAAGGAGCGGGCCGCGCGTTGTGTTCCGGCGAACCGTAAGAAGTAACCGATGACGAGACGAATAAATAATAGTCTCGCGACTGTTACTGATGACATTTCTGAAAATCATTTTATTGACACAAATTAATTGCATCCGAAACAAACACTTGTATGATTCAAGTCAATTTGTTTGAATGAAACAAAAATGCATCGAAAATGTATTCCCATCTAGCTTTCAATTTATTCACAAAAAAAAGCACCAAACACTTTTATCTTACATTGAATATATGAAAATAATAAATAATAAATCGATGTAAAAATCTCCGGGTGCGATTACGTTGCTCGTTAGGAAAAAGTTCCGATCGAGCGATTTCCTCTCGAACTGTGCATTTTTTTTTTTCGACATTAACTTCTCGCGCACAGAAACAATTTTTTTCCCAACTCCAGAATTATTATCGCGCCCTTTGGCCCTTAAGCGGGTGCGTTCGGCGCGAAACTTGGAGTCCCTCTGTCCCAGCAGTCGCTTCGAGACTCGGAGGCTCCCTCGGATCTCGAAGGAGCGAGCCGCGCGTTGTGTTCCGGCGAACCGTAAGAAGTAATAGATGACGAGACGAATAAATAATAGTCTCGCGACTGTATCGGCGCCCCGATGCTCGCGAAGAAAAGTTTATAACTCATACTTCGACTTCGAGAGAAGTATCCACGGAGTCCAGAGTCGCTGGCAGCGTTTCGCAACTCTCACCGGTCTCGGGGCGAGCTATAGTTATGCGGCAAAGAATACGGAAAGAGGGCGAAGGCAAAGAGGAAGCGGCAGCAGCGGCGAATAGGGATGTTACCGTGAAATACGTAATTGCGAGCTTTCCACGGCAGCGGGCTTTCCGTTCGTTCGTACCTTTACTTCGTTGAAAATAAAGTTTTACAACCGTCGCGGCACCGCTTTCTCTCGCTATCGTGCTCTTCACCTCTCCGGGCCGCCGTCAATGTACACGCGCACCCTTTGCAACTGGCGCGCAGTGAAATTGGCGATGTTCCGTAGTCCCCCGACAAAGAAACGCCCGGCGATAAATTTTACCGAGCTTGTCAGCATCACCGTGCTGAGATTGCATAACGGAAGTCGCAGTCGTTCGGCGCACGAACGTTAACAACTGTCTCGCGAGGGGACGCATGTCGGCGCGCGAAAGCGTCGGTGATTTTTCATCGAGTTTGGGCGACTTCGAGCTGGAGGAAGCCTTTGATTCGCCACACGTCCATCCGTCAAATTTAAACGTCCGATGAGAGCTTTGTAGGCGCGTCGCACATAATTAAATGATGTAAACAAGTATTTATTTAATTAAAATGAATATTCACTCAATTTAAATAAATATTCACTTAATTTAAATAAATATGTACTTAATTTAAATAAATATGTACTTAATTTAAATAAATATTCACTTTATTACAATAAATATGTACTCAATTTAAATACATATTTATTTTATGTAAATAAATGATTTTTCGGGGTGCAGAACTCTGCCGGCTCGCCCGAAAGCCTCGACAAAGCGATTAAGCGCAGTGCCGTTAAATCTGTTTGCGTCTTTCCAAAGATCTAACGAAGATCCTTTTTTTTATAAAAGAGAAGACGTTTAGATAAAAAAAAAATTGTTGTCCTCTGGAGCGATATCACGGTTCTATAAATCGAGTCTAGGCGACTTCAAAGTGGAAGCCTTTTTGATTCGCGAGTCCGTCCGGCCGTCAAATTTAAAGTCCGACGAGAGGTTTATTTTTTAGATCGACCATAAATGCTCGAACAACTCTTCGCTCGTGACGTCGCGAGTCACACCCAGAAAAATCATTTATTTAACGGGCGTCTTGCGAATAAATATTTATTTAATTTATGTAAATATTTACTCAATTAAAATGAATATTTATTTAATGTGAATAAATATTTATTTCCATCAAACAAATTATTTTTCAGAGTGCAGAATTCCTCAACAAAGCAATTGAGCGCGTTGCCGTTGAATCTTTCTGCATCTTTCCAAACATTCAACGAGAATACTTTTTTGACGGAAGAGAAGGCGTTTATTAAAAAAAAACATTGATCTCTTCCGGATCGATATCGCGCTTCTGTAAAAAGACCTTTATATGTTAGATATTCCATAAAAATTCTAACAATTCTTCGCTCGTGGCCTCACAATTCAGGATTCACCAGATTCGTCCCGAAGCCCCGACAAAGCGATTGAACGCGATGCCGTTGAATCTTTTTGCGTCTTTCCGAAGATTTAACGAAGATACTTTTTTTTCGATGGAAGAGAAGACGTTTAGAAAAAAAAATGAAAAAATAAAACACATTCATGTCCTCCGGAGCGATATCACGGTTCTATAAAAGAGATGCTATAAATATATACATATAATATATTTCACGAATTTCTTTGATCTCGGAGACAGACCTTGCGATGATCATCTCTCGCAGAGCTCGGAGCGGGGCTTAGATTCTAAGCGAGAGAAACGACGATCACGTTTCCAAAGGCAGCTAGCGCGTTGCCTCCTCCTCCTCGCTGCGCCGTATCCGCTTCATCTTCCCCCCCGTCGGTATCGTGTTCGCGTTCACTCTTTTCCCAATCTCCACGTTGATTTCTAAGAGCACCGACGGTCCTTGCTTCTTTTTACTCCCGTGACCCGCCCGGCCCCGGCGAGTCGCGTTCTCTGATTCTCCCTTTTCGTCTCGGTTCATAAATATAGTGAGGAAGCTTCTCGACTTGCGTACCCGGGCGGGCGCCAGTAGCGAGCCAGTGGCGGAAGATGCGACGAGCACGTCTGAGGAGACGATGGAACTTGGCGGCAAAGAGCCGAGGGAACGCACAGGTAGACGTCCGAAAAGCTCCGTGTCTCGATCATCGTCTCGGGCTTCAACATTTTAATCCGTCTGTTTTCCTACTTTTCTACCTCATAGGATTGGCGACCGCAAAACGTAGGAAAATTATTAAATGCGCCTATAATTCGGTGATCGGGGCGACTATTTTTTAATCTTCGCGGAACATTGAATTATAGGAAAAATTAAAAAATATTCCCTTTTCGTCTCGGTTCATAAATATAGTGAGGAAGCTTCTCGACTTGCGTACCCGGGTGGGCGCCAGTAGCGAGCCAGTGGCGGAAGATGCGACGAGCACGTCTGAGGAGACGATGGAACTTGACGGCAAAGAGCCGAGGGAACGCACAGGTAGACGTCCGAAAAGCTCCGTGTCTCGATCATCGTCTCGGGCTTCAACATTTTAATCCGTCTGTTTTCCTACTTTTCTACCTCATAGGATTGGCGACCGCAAAACGTAGGAAAATTATTAAATGCGCCTATAATTCGGTGATCGGGGCAACTATTTTTTAATCTTCGCGGAACATTGAATTATAGGAAAAATTAAAAAATATTCCCTTTTCGTCTCGGTTCATAAATATAGTGAAGAAGCTTCTCGACTTGCGTATCCGCGCGTACGATTGGCGATCAAAAAACGAAGAAAAATAATCAGATGCGCCAATAATTCATTGCTCGGAGCACCTAATTTTTTATCGTCGCTGAGCACTGAATTGGGGAGGAAAAAAAATCTCGGAGGCGAAACCTCCTCGGTCATAGACAAAGAAAAAAAAGTCATAATTAGTTGGAACAATAATTGGAAGCAGCGAGAAAAATCGGCACTACAGGCCACTCTCGAGCTGCGCAGCTGCCGTATAAAAGCTGCGTAACAACGGGGCTTCCTCTTTTTTTCTTTTTTACGTTCTCCGATGAAGAGGAAGTGAATTGAGTGGAAACATGCGAAACTTCATAACGAATTTACGCGATAGCGGTACGATGGAGGCCGTAGCCACTGTGTACACGGAATTCAACGATTGTTCGGGAAAGGCGGTGCTTTATCACTCACGGTATTCCATAGGTCCGCTGTTGACCTCGACCGCAACCATGGCCGGAAGCGAAGCTTTCCAGAATCGTATTTCGATGTATTGCAGTTATCACGAAAAACTCCGAAGGCTCGGTAGCGGAGGCCCGCAGGTATGACGGCCAGAGTGCAGTTCGAAAGGGGGACAAAAAGAGCACAAAGGCAACAGTAGGTCTCTGCGGTCAAACGCAATCGGGGAAAGTGCTTGATCGAGGCACTCATCCTCCGATCAGTCGGGAAGTTGAATCATTCGTGACCGAAACACTCGCAAACATTGCCCAACTTTATTGTTCTTTTTTTCTTTTTTTTGTTTGTGTTGATACAGCAACCAATTTCATAGCTCATGCCAGAGAGCCTGGGCCCGAGAATTTTCGTCGATCATTAATGGAGAAACATCAAATATACTCGAGTACGTGATATATAGCGTAACCAGTACTTCACTACTAACGTTCTGCCCAGAACTCATCACTTCGATACTGAAATCCTATCTGGTGCTCATCGTTTCGGTATTCAAATTCGACCCAGTGCTCGGTACTAGAAGTACTTGAAGTATTCGCCCAGTACGTTACTGGGCACTGAATTCCTATCGGGTATTCATCGGTATTCGAGTACGAGCCGGTGCTTGCTACTTCGATAAATACGATAAGTGTTCACCCAGTACTTCACCACTTAAGTCCTGTTTAGTACTGATTACGTCAGCACTGAAGTCCTATCTGGTACTCATCATTTCGACATTCAAGAACTAGCTAGTGCTCGGTATTCGAATAAGTACGATAAGTACTTGAAGTATTCGCCCAGTACTGCATTACTTAAGTCCCTGTGTAGTATTCATCACTTCATTACTGAAGTCCAACCTCGTAGTCATCATTTCGCCATTCAAGAACAAGCCAGTGCTCGGTATTTCAATAAATACGATAAGTACTCGAAGAATTCGTACAGAAATTCACTACTGAAGTTATGTTTAGTACTCACTACTTCAGCACTAAAGTCCTATCTTATACTCATCATTTCGCCATTCATGAATAAACTAGTGCTCGATATTTCAATAAGCACGATAAGCACTCGAAGTATTCGTCAAGTAATTTACTATTGAAGCTCTGTTTAGTACTCATTACTTCAGGTCTGAAGTCCTATCTGGTACTCATCATTTCGCCATTCAAGAACAAGCTAGTGCTCGGTATTTCGATAAATACGATAAGCACTCGAAGTATTCGCCCAGGTCTGTGTCGAGCGTTTCGATATAGATCGTGTGACAAGACCGGCTCGAAGGAACTGCTTAGAAAGGCCCGGAGGTAATCAACAACAAAACTTTCTACCCCTCTGACTAAGTAAAGCGTTCGATGGAGCAAATTTACGTTTCCCGGTCATCGGGGGCCGAGACCTCGGATAGTGAAGTTACCGCGGGAGTAATATGAGACAAATGGTAAAAATTCACGAGAACGAGAGGGGGAATCGCCGCAAGCCGGCAGGTCTAACTTAGCCACGAGCTATCTGGATCACGCTGGCGCATATGTCTTTCGTCGACGGCACTTCCGTGAACACGCTGCTTCACGAAAATTGGTTCGTCCCTCGAGTTTTTATCCCGTTACCAGCTTATTGCCTTTACAAAGTTTAAATCTGGCCGTCGTCGCGAGGCTCGGCGCGAGCAGCCTTTCAAGAAGTAACCCAGCATGTTTGGCATCGCTCTGGCGTTGGATCGCGTCGAAGCTTTACATCATAGAGATCCTTGTGTACAGCAAGAACCAAAGCATGGATCTCTCCACAAAACGATGTGCCAGCGCTTTAAAGCCAAGGCTTTAGGGAATAATGCAAGATGGGCTGAACCGTTGCGTCGGAGTCGTTGACTCTACGCTCGAAAGACAATTCGTCGACCGTACTTCAGTATCCTCCGTCGATGAAACTTCGCTTCAAGATCGCTCTACAATTTCATTTTTTTATTTTTTTTGTTTCGAAGCTCAAAATGTGGCACGAGGAAAATTTTTGGCCTTCGCCAGTTTCGAGCATCGTTCTTTGAGAGCTCTTCCCTTAAAAATTCATCACAAAATTCATTATTGACGTCGTCGAGCTTACCTATGTAATCACTCCACGCATCCGTCTCGATCGTCTCATCCCATCAATCCTACCCTCCCGTCTCTTAAGTTCTCTCTAGTACTTCACTACTTAAGTCCCATCTAGTTCCCATCTAGTAAAGAATTACTATTTAAGTCCTACGTCGTACTTTACTTGAGTCCTGTCTAGTACTTCACAACTTAAGTCTCATCTAGTGCTTTACTACTTAAATCCTATCTAGAACTTCACTGCTTAAGCCCTTGTACTTCACTCCTTAAGTTCTGTCTAGGACAGCGGTTCTTAACCTGTGGTCCACGGACCCCCAAAATACACGAGGGACCCCCAAGTTTAAGAACCACTGGTCTAGAACTTCACCACTTGAGTGTTATCTATGTAGTACTTCAGTACCTAATTCCTGTTAAGTACTTCACTACTTAAGTTCGGTCCAGGACTTCACCACTTAAGTCTTATCTAGTAATTCACCACTTAAGGCTTATCTTGTACTTCACTACTTAAGTCTTATCTAGTACTTCACTAGTTGAGTCTTATCTGGTACTTCACTACTCGAGTCTTATCTGGTACTTCGCTACTTGAGTCTTATCTGGTACTTCACTAATTGAGTCTTATCTGGTACTTCACTACTTAAGTTCTGTCTACTGCTCATAACTTCAGTTCTGAATTCCTGTCTGCAAGTCCTTTCGAGCATCGTTGCTCGAGAAAGATTCATCACCTCGCCCATTACTCGCACGAGCAGCGCTTTTGAGTATCCATCGCTGCATTATTGACGTCGTCATTTTTACCTTTGTGATCGCTCCATACATCCGTCTCGATCCTCTCACCCCACCGATCCTACCCTACCTTCCCTTCTTCCATTCTCCTCCTAACTTTCATTCTATCATTTTTATTTATTTATTTATTTGGTCATGCCGTGCTGCTTCGCTCTTTCGCTCGCTGTGGTGGATGGGCTCGCTGGCCCCGGCACAGCGTGCAGCCGGAGAACAAGACACAAGAAAGCGGCCCCGGCGAGCGTCGACGGCCAGCGGCACTCCCGGAACCATCGGAAGATTTTTCGGCGTCACGTGTAAAGAGGCTATAATGCCGTGAACATAAATCCCGGCGAAGTGCCGCGGCGCAACGTTGTCGAAGGCATCGCGCTCGTCGAAGTGTACAGAGCGAAGCAGAAGAATGAGGAATCTCGTCGATGACAATGGTCGAGCGAGCCTCGGCGTCGGATCTTCCGTGCTGCCAGCTTGTAAATCCTCGTAGGGGTTTCTCCATCGCATCGTCCCCAGAGAGAATTTATAACTCGAATAAAATTAATAAATGTCGACAACTTTACCTCCGTGGATAGAAAAATGTCCCATCATCGCCGGGGCGCGACGCCCCTCGTAAAAAAAAAATCTTCAACGACGCGCGGTGAGCGACTCGTTGTGTTCGTATCCTTCGAAATGATGTCCGCTTGAGTACTCGTGCAATCGGCGGATAATCGAGCTTTCGCTGATTTATAAATAAACTTTAACGGATACAGGCCACGAATATGGATTTTCGATGACATGCAATAAAAAGAAAAATGCTCGATGTGACACTCACCGATTGCATCAAAAGTCAACAATCGCGGTCACTGGAAGTCGTGACTGCTGTTGCATGCGGCAAAATGGAGCTGTGTGGCCAGCTTGCACATCCTCGCTTGCAGGTTCTCTATCGTATTGCTCCGAGAGGATTTATAAGTCGAATAAAATTAATAAATGTCGACAACCTTATCTCCATGGATCGAAATATGTTCCATCATCCTTGAGGCGCGACGCTCCGCGTAACGAAAAATCTACAACTGCGCGGCGAGCATCGCGTTGTTTTCGCACCTTACGAAAAGATGTCCGTTTGACTTCTCGTGCAATCGATTATTCGGTGATTTATAAAAAAAAAAAAAAAAAAAAAAAAAAAAACACCGCCCGTGTAAAGAAAATCTGCAACTAAATTCGCAATCTGTTGTTTTCGCACTCTTCGAAAATATGTCCGCTTGACTCCCGTGCGATCGATGGATCATTGATTATTCAGTGATTTATAAAAAAAAAAGAAACAACGCCCGCGTTAAGAAAATCTGCAACTACGCGGCGAGCATCGCGTTGTTTTCGCACCTTACGAAAAGATGTCTTCTTGACTCCTCGTGCAATCGATGGATCAGCGATTCTTCAGTGATTTATAAATAAAACTTTAAAGGCGGGCACGAATATAGTTTTTCGATCAGATGCAAAAAAAAAAAAAAAAACAGAAAAATGTGACATATGACACTCGTCGATCCCATCAAAAGTCGGCCGCTGTCGCGTGCAGAATGACCACTTGCCGGCAGGGGGGGGGGGGAGGGGAGTTGGAGACGAAAAAAAAAGTGAGTAAAGTACAGAGAGAAAAGCCGCACCGACCGAGGTTCTCGTATTATTTTTATCACGAGCGATAAATTCAAGGGTGCCGAGTGTCATGCAACGTATACTGCCCAAGTGATTTAGCGTATAATAACTCATAAAAGCGCGATCATCCAGCGGGAAGTATCCAGCGCGTCCATGACGAGAGAGCAGCAGCGACGAAGGAACGTTGGGCGCACACGTGGACGAGCTATGACGGTGCATATGTGTGCAACCGGGTGCGGATAGCGCTCTCTCGGCCACACATCGACGTTGTCGAGGTCAGTGCTTTCGCGCGACGGTCCAATCTGCATTCAACGTGCGCTACTGTGCTCTGGTGCTCGTGGATCGTTTTATTTTTATTAGTGTTTCAAAGTGTAACGAGCGATAAAGCGCGGTCGACGGTGGAGAAGCGCCTAGCAGGAGGACACTCTGCAGGAGGGTCAAACGTATGACTGAGAACGTAACAAGCGTCATCTTCTTTTTAGCCCCCTCCGAGCTTGTCACCGCTGCCTGTGATTTATATTTCATTCCATTCAACATCACTCAAAGACTCTAATGAGAAGACTCGTCGGAATTCCGGATTTCGAGATACTATTTTACTGATCGATCTTGATTGTTAATCGGGCCGTTCGCCGTATCGAGACTGAAGGTACGACTGGTTGCGATGGCCACCGAAGGACCAATCGTTGAACCGTCTTGGATCCTGCCGATGGGCGAAGTTTAACGAGCAATAAAGAGCGGTCGACGGTATGGCGAAGCACCTAGCAAGAGGATACTCTGCGGGAGGGTCAAACGTATGACTGAGAACGTAACAAGCGTCATCTTTTTAGCCCCCCTCGAGGTTGTCACCGTTGCCGTTGATTTATATTTTATTCCATTCAATAGCACTCAAAGACTCGTCGGCATTCCGAATTTTAAGATATTTTTGAACTGCCTACCGTGATTGGTCTGGATTGAACCATCTTGGATTCCGCCGATGGGCGAAGTGTGTCGCGATAAATAATGGAGAAGCGCCTAGCAAGAGGATACTCTGCAGGAGTGTCAAACGTGTGACGGAGAACTGAGCTGGGCCAATACCCTGAGTACTTGAGTTACGTATTGAAGTAACAAGTACTTCAAGTACCGAGCACTGGGTAGTTCTGCAGCACTGACGCATCGAGTACTGGCAGATCTTAATAGCTCAATTGACTTGCTCAATTCAACTTGATACTTTAACACATACTTCAAGTACTTAGTGTCTTTGCCCAGTTCTGACTGAGAACATAGCAGGCGTCATCTTCTTTTCAGCCCCCTTCGAGTTTCTCAGCACCGTCTTTGATTTATATTTTATTCCATTCAACAGCGCTCAAAGACCCCAATCCAAAGGCCCGTCAGCATCCCGAATTAGGAGGTATTATTTTTTTTTTTTTACTGCCTGTCTGGTACCTTGATTGGTAATCGGGTCGTTCGCCGTATCGAGACGCAAGGTACGACCGGTCGCGATCGCCACCGAAGCACCAATCGTCCGAACCGTCTTGGATCCCGCCGATGGGCGAAACATTCGCGGGATTAATTCGCATAAATGACAGACCTTGCCGACCCAGGCGGAGAGGGTTCATGAGGCGCACAGAGTCGAATGGGAATTCGTCTCCACGCCCCGGTGATTGCCCCGCTCTCCCTTACCAACCCATTCGCTAACTCGTACGAGCTCTCCGCGAATTCTCTCCGTCGTTCTGTGATTCAACAGGGTCGCCACTCGCCAAACCGACTGTCGAAATTGCTTCCCGAAGAATCAGGACCGAGAGCGGTAGCTTCGTAGCCAACCCCATGGTGTGTGGGTGGCGCGCTATGCTCCGCTACCGTTCGTTCCTGGGGCCCGGGTGTCTAATCTCTGGACGTCAGGGTCGCTTTGCATCGCAAAGGGATCTCGCTCGATCCACTTCCCCTCCCCTGCCACTGTGTATACGGGATCGAAAGGGGTTGTCTGTAGCGATTCGATACCATCGGCCGGAGAATCGCGGCTATAGAGAAGCCCCGAGAGAGAAGGCGAGGCCCGCACCGGGCCTGGGCAAGTAGACGAAACCATGAGCCAGGAACAAGAACGAGAAGCAGCTCAATCTACTACGACCTCTGTACGCTATCGGACAAAGTTTAATCGTTATAGGGTACTTTGCAAGAGTTCCGAGGGATAGTTAGAGGATACCGGTAGCTCCGTCATCATCGACTGCTATCCGCTCTCGTGCTCCGAATTTTGACCGAGTCTCGATTATACGGGCTGCTCCTATGCAACGCTTTTTCTAATGAGTAGGGCGAAAGTGGGAAATACGGACCAGCCCAGTTACCACGGAAATCGAACGATGACTGAGGAGGTTTTTACATGCATGCTTAGCGAGTAGACACTGTGGCGAAGATACATTTTCGGTTGATCGGAAGATATAATTGTAGTAAGTAAAGAAAGATTTGATTCGATGGCCTGTTAGTTCGATCAACGAGGTATTTCTCTCGCCCAACACATCTGGTTGACTCGATTGATTTTTTTTCTCTTCACGCATGTGCATTCGCCACTTTTTGTTTTTCTCTGGCGAACCTTCAACCTAGTATCGCGGAGAATTCGGACCCTCATGGGACGAAACGTAACGATTGCTTTTGATGAAACTAATTTTTGTTGTTGATCGAATGAAATAATCGTCGTAGCGAGTAAAGAGACATTAGATTCGACGGCCTGTTAGTTTGATCGACAAAGTATTTCTCTCGATCAACCAAACATTTGCTTCGCCACCCGTAAGCGCGCACTTTCTCAACCGGGTTGATTTTTTTTTCTCTCTGCACGCATGTGCATTGGACTACTTTTTGTTTTTTCTCTGGCTCACCTTCAACCTAGTATCGCGGAGAATTCGGACCCTCATGGGACGAAACGTAACGATTGCTTTTGATGAAACTAATTTTTTCATTGATCGAATGAAATAATCGTCGTAGCAAGTAAAGAGACATTAGATTCGACGGCCTGTTAGTTTGATCGACAAAGTATTTCTCTCGATCAACCAAACATTTGCTTCGCCACCCGTAAGCGCGCACTTTCTTAACCGCGTTGATTTTTTTTCTCTCTGCACGCATGTGCATTGGACTACTTTTTGTATTTTCTCTGGCTCACCTTCAACCTAGTATCGCGGAGAATTCGGACCCTCATGGGACGAAACGTAACGATCGCTTTTGATGAAACTAATTTTTGTTGTTGATCGAATGAAATAATCGTCGTAGCAAGTAAAGAGACATTAGATTCGACGGCCTGTTAGTTTGATCGACAAAGTATTTCTCTCGATCAACCAAACATTTGCTTCGCCACCCGTAAGCGCGCACTTTCTCAACCGGGTTGATTTTTTTTTCTCTCTGCACGCATGTGCATTGGACTACTTTTTGTTTTTTCTCTGGCTCACCTTCAACCTAGTATCGCGGAGAATTCGGACCCTCATGGGACGAAACGTAACGATTGCTTTTGATGAAACTAATTTTTTCATTGATCGAATGAAATAATCGTCGTAGCAAGTAAAGAGACATTAGATTCGACGGCCTGTTAGTTTGATCGACAAAGTATTTCTCTCGATCAACCAAACATTTGCTTCGCCACCCGTAAGCGCGTACTTTCTTAACCGCGTTGATTTTTTTTCTCTCTGCACGCATGTGCAATGGACTACTTTTTGTTTTTTCTTTTTTTTTTCAACCTAGTATCGCGGAGAATTCGGACCCTCATGGGATGAAACGTAACGATCGGTGATCGGACCCTCATGGGATGAAACGTAACGATCGGTGATTACTCGGGGAGCGAAGAGGAAGCTCCGTGTACAGAGACGAGTGGCAGGAGCTTCTCGTTACCAACGCCCTCCACTAAGGACCGTCGCGACCTTCTCGCTATCTCACAATCGGGCTTTAATCATAAGTGCACGCCCCACGCCGAATAACGAAATGATTTTTTCCTCCGTCCTCTCGCTCGACTCTCCGCGAGACGGATAAGATCGCAAGAATCCCACGACCAAGATTTTATACGATATATATATTCAGGACGAGTAGCCGTATATCATCTGACCCGAGAGCGAGAGTTGTAAAAGGATAAGGGATGCCCGAGGTTAGCGGAGGCGCATAAGAGAGTGAGGATATAAGGGGGTCATTTACATTTTTATCCTTCCATTACTCTTTACGATCTCACCGAGGGTCCGGTCGCTATTCCCAATTTCGCGTAATACCTGCCTTCTGGAAGATTTTCCCAACCTATTTTTCCATTTTTTTTTTTTTTACTCCCTCCTATCACGATCCAAGCCTGTGCGCCTGTTTTATCTTTCCGCGCGCTCGTTGCCGAAGAAGACGGAGAAATCCAACGCGCAGGGAAACGTAAAAAAAAGGGTAAATTTTGAGAGACCGAAGATCGATGAAGAGTCTTCGTTCGGTCTCGCCTTGTCTGCACAGTAAAAAAAAGTTTGTACTTTTTACAACTTATTGTACACAAATCTCCACAATTTTTTATTCGCTAATTTTCCGATCGCACCATCCGCGCTCGAAGTTTTAGCACCAAAAGGGCAAACTCAAACTGTTATTGACACGGGAAATAAAAGTTTGAGTTTGCATATTGAAATCTGAACAAACGAGTTTGACATTTTTTTTTACAAAATTGTTTTAACAAAACTTCATATTCCGATTTCACGAAATTATTGTTTACTGTCTGCAGCAAAGATTGTCAGACGGGTTTGATTTCCCTCCCTCAAGGATCAATCATAAGCTGCCAATCTCTACTCGCGTCGCCAAAAACAGAGACGTCGAAAATAAAAATAAAAAAAAAGTGAAAGAAATAGGAATCTGGAAGATTTTTCCAAACACAGTTTCAATTTTTTTTTCTTTCACCCTCCCACCACGTTCCTATTTTATCGTTCCACGCGGCGAGACGAAGGGATCCAAAGCGCAAGAAAACATAAAAAAAAAGTCTCACTTTTGACCGAAGATCGAAGACGAATCTTCGTTCGGTCTCGCCGTCTCTCCGACAAAGATTGTCAGACGACTTTAATCTCCCTCCCTCAAGGATTAATCATAAGCTACCAATCTCAGCTCGCCTCGCCAAAAAGAGACTCGCCGAAAAAAAAAGAAACCTCGAAGAAATGGGAAGAAGTACAAAAAATGGCAGAACGTTCCCGAGCGTCCGAGCGCCGAACTCGGCGGGGCGATGGAGTCGCGGCGTGAAGAGCGCGACGGGGACGCCGAAGAGAGTGAGGATATGAGGGGGCCGAGTTGGCCGATGGACCTAAGAGGACTGGTAAGGGAGACAGCGAGATACAAGGTGACGGCGAAGATGGCAGGGAGTCGCGTTTCCGGGAGCGAAGAAGTACTTTCGACCACTTGCGTTCAATTACTAGGCCCGAGGTTATGGCGGGCTTCATCCCTCTCCCTGCCCCGTCGAGGCCATACGAGTCGTCTGCCCCGTCTTTCTCTGGCTTTTCATCGCTTTCGCCCTCACCCGCAGTCTACTTCGTTCTTCCTCTACGCCTCCGTAAACCCCCGCACGACTATCCGTCTTTCTCCGGAGCTATCTTCGTCGATTGGAGCAAGCGGTTCGAAGAGCCGAAGTGAGACCCTTCTGGACCATCGACGTTACCGAGGGTTCTCCCGGAGTCTTCGCCGCTGCGAAGGAGAAGGCGCAAGCGACCGTGGAGGAGCTTTGCCCAAGTTTGTGCGACCTGCACTGTGCACGCCATTCGGGGCACATCTAATTGACCGGGTCTTAATGAATATGAACCCCGACTTACCCCAAGCAAAGAAACCTTCGATTCTTCCGACGGCCTGTTAGTTTGATCAACGAAGTACCTCGATCAACCAACCATTTGTTTCGCCACACGTAAGCGCACATTTAGTTTTTCAATATTTAATAATAATATTTATTGCGGCTGCTCTCAAGTGTGCAGATTACTTTTTTTTCTTTTTACAAAAATAATGTATAACGTCATATAGTTAATTTGATTGAAACTGTCGTGCATAAAATGGAGACTTTAAATGTCTCACTGTACCTTAGTCGCAAAAAGCCCAGCGGATTCGTCCTTAGCGGGAAAAAATACGTCGAAATACGTGGCAGTTCATTAAAAAAAAAAAAAGAAAAAAATTCCAAGGCTACCCCTTTCGAGTCAATTTTTTGCGTTTTTCAACGTCCTCAAACGGCACGACAAAACGCCTCCAAATCTTCGTCAGTTGGAGCAAGCGGTCCGAAGAGCCGAAGTGAGACCCTTCTGGACCATCGACGTTACCGAGGGTTCTCCCGGAGTCTTCGCCGCTGCGAAGGAGAAGGCGCAAGCGACCGTGGAGGAGCTTTGTCCAAGTTTGTGCGACCTGCACTGTGCACGCCATTCGGGGCACATCTAATTGACCGGGTCTTAATGAATATGATCCCCGGGAAGTCTGGCGCAATGGCGCTCGCCAAAGGCAAGAGAAGCTCCGTCCCTGCCGCGTTTTCTCTCTCGACGGTAACGGACAAGAAGAGCTCATAAGTTCGGGCTCCGTTGCGTCCGCGGAGGGTGAAACGCCGCAGCAGTTTCGATGCCACACACTGGCTCGAACCGCGCGCACCCTCCTAGTCGGAAAATTGGGTGGTCGGAATGAGCACGAATTTCCTGGCGTTGTGCACGTGTGTAACGGAAGTTTCGACGATCCGGACCGTCCCGGAAGCCCCTTTGAGCCCATGAGACTTTTTCTGCAGGCAACGATCGATCCGGTCGACGATATTTTAGCGTCGGTTTCCGGGGCGGAGAATCGCGCTCGCTGGAAATCGGTGACCGATGCTGCGGAGAAGAGGCGAGAGTTCGCTTCGATAACCGCGAAAAAAAATTGTGAAAATAGTTCTGACGAGCTCCGGCCTGAAAAAAAATATTGAATTCGAGCAATATGTGCAGCATCGAGGAAATTAATTATTGTTTTTTAACTACTCCCAGATCCATCTTTGGCGGGTGGCGATTGTAAATGTTTATTTTTAAATTTCGAAAATAGTTTCGACTGGCTCTGTTCTGATAATATGAAATTTGGCAATATCTGGGGCAGATTGCAGATCCATCTTTCGCGGCTGTTGGGTGTCCCCTGATACACTGGAGAGACCGGGGCAAAATGGAGCCGTGTCCTACATTCGAGACGAGAGGTCTTCTCGAGATCGGCGAAACAAATTGTATAAATAGTTTCGACGCGCTCTATCCTAATAAATATGAAATTTGCCAATACCTGCAGCAGCTTCGATGAATTTTTTTTTTTTTAGCTACCGCCAGATCCATCTTTCGCGGGTGTTCGGTGTCGATTACAAATGTTTATTTTTTTTCCGTGAAAAAAAAAATTATAAAAATAGTACCGACTCGCTCTATCCTACTAAATATGAAATTCGCCAATACCTGCAGCAGCATCGGAGAAATAAATTTTTATTTCGGCACCCCCGCATCCATTTTTCACGGGTGTCTGTCATAAAGGTTAATTTTTCCTCGCGAAAAAGATTGTATAAATAGTTATCGACTCGCTCCATCCTATTAAATATGAAGTTCGCCAATCGCAGCATCGGCGAAATTAATTTTTTTTCGTTACTTCCAGATCGACCTGACGCGATTACAAAAAGTTTATTTTTCTCGGTGAAAAAAAAAAATTAATAATAATAGTTTACTCCCTCTATCCTAATAAGTATGAAATTTGCCAACACCCGGAGGAACATCGGAGCGAAAAAAAAAAAAAATAGCTAATTCCAGATCCATCTTTCGCGGGTGTCGGCTCGATCACAAATGTTTAAGGTAAAAGGTCCAGTTTATAACACTTCTACGCGGCTCTCTCACTTTAAGCGTGTAAAATCATAGGAATAAACAAGGGGGACCAAGCGTCGCAGTCTGCGACCCTTGGCAACAGTTTGCGACATATCAAATGGTGGGGGAAGCCGACTATGCCAGAGGTGCTCCTCTCACAAACTGGGACAGTGTCAGAAACTGGGCCCTTTACCTTATCTTTCCTCGCGAAATACGTTCCCCCGGTAACTAACGTGCGTGTTCGCCTTGCGAGGAGTCTAATTATCGGACACTCTCCTGAATCTCACCGATATTACTCGACCGCCTACAATGGACCGGGGGGGGGGGGGGGGGGGCAAGTTTTGCTTCGCGCAATCTGGTGCCCGATATATTGTATGTAGCGTCGAGAAGCAGTGTGGCTACTGTGGCTTCTCCGGTGCTGATGCTGGACAAAGGTGGTGGTGGGCAAACCCGACTAGAGTACCGTCTGGCGTGCCAATAACGCTGAGTGCTCTATGTTCCGTAGCACGTCCGCGCAGTCCCCCGAACCGGCCCTCTCTCCGATATTGTCGCTAATTTGATCTAATAATCGATTATCGTGGGTAATTGCCGGTCAAAGTACTATTATAATGTACATATAGCTGCGTTGTGGACGGAGATTGAAAGTTCATTGCGTTGTTGAGAGGCATTTCGAGGGGGGTCGGGGAGAGGGGGCTTCGTTAATCCGATAATGTATACGAGTCCCGATACTAATAGCCCGAGCGACAAAGTATTTTCAGCGTCAACTTTGTTGTGTACGATGTTGGCGGCAACAGCGACGTGGACGATGCCCGCATGGCGAGCAATCTCGTCGATCACTTCAACGACGGATAAGTCAATAATTAGATCCGATTCTCCGACGGATGAGGCCGGGAAAAAGATGCCCGTTTTACCCCCCCTCGCAAAGCCCCCAACGCTCGTCCTCAGGAGTCATCGTCAGCCGCCCCTCGCGCCATCGTAGAGCGCATTTATTTTATTAGCTTCCGATGGAAGATCGGCGATCAAATCGGAGTTGACAAGATCGTGCGGCTATCGGTGCGGTTCGAAGGAATGTATCCTGGAAGAAAAAAAAAATGTCGGTCGGATTTTCCAGCTCAGGGACTTTTTTTTTAGAAATCGATGATCCCAATGACCGATAAAAAAAGAGTTGAGAATTGAAGTTTTCGTATGGCTTTCTCATAACGGTCCTTTATTTGCAAAGCTTCTTCTATGAGAAATTCATTGAGACACAAATTCGATGAGAAATTCACTGAGACAAAAAATTTATGAGAAATGCATTGAGATACAAATTCCATGAGAAATGCATTGAGATACAAATTCTATCAGAAATTTATTGAGACACAAATTCTATCAGAAATTCATTGAGACACAAATTCTATCAGAAATTCATTGAGACACAAATTCTATCAGAAATTCATTGAGACACAAATTCTATCAGAAATTCATTGAGACAAAAAAAACGGTGAGAAATGCATTGAGATACAAATTCTATCAGAAATTCATTGAAACACAACTTATATGACAGATTATATGAGGATTCACCCCTCCATATATCTTAGAAATTTCAGCTTCATTGCTCAAACCGTTTTCAAGTTATAAGAGTTTCACTTTTTCCGGTCAAGGACACACTCACCCACACTAAACATACATCCACGTATTCGTTCTAAATATGATTTGCCGATATTTTGGAACATTCCGTCCACGTTTTCATTAAAACCTAAAAAAAATAATATTTTTATGAAAACAAAACTACCTCTATGAGGAAGAAGAATTCGGAGTTCAATCATCATGGACCGTTCAACGGATGCCCTTTCGGACATCCGGCTCTGCCTTCCGCACTGACCGAGTGCATTATGCACGATCCGCAGATATTAATCACAGAGACTACAAAATCCACATCGGCCAGTGTTGGAGTAGCTTATTTTAGTGAGGAGCCATTTCAATTAATCGAATCGTGCCGGGCCTCGACGCTGCCACCGGGCGGCCCAAGGGATTCACTTAATAATTACCGGGGGCTGGCGAGGCTCTTAGCGATTGTCAGTGAGCGAGGCCACCCCGATCGCAAGACTTCCCCAGCCCGGGTGTCGGTGAACGGGTTGTTCGGGTTAAAGCTGCCCATCCCCGCAGGGCGAGAACGCTCTGTTTTCTCAAGTGGTGTCCCGCGGTGCTTGACGACACACAGCTCGCAAATCGTCGTCATTGTGCGTAAAACAAATCCGCTCGTAATGTTCTCAGCGAGTCCGGGCGTTGCGTGCGTGTGTGGGTGACGGCTCGGAATCCTCATCATCCTCACCGGCTTTTGTCGTGTCCCACTGCTGTTCCAGAGTGCGGAGACCCTCGGGCTTCGGAACCCTTCCTCCGGCTCCGCGAGCCGCGTTTACAATGAGTCCGCGTTATCATAAATAAAGAGCTGGTAAATTAGATTTCGCGAATCAAGATGGCGAGGCGCATTGTCTACGATCGAGGCTGAATTAATTGGATTTCAGAGAGAAGTTCGCTAGCTCGCGAAGCCGTCTGCTATCTCGGCCCGCACTTGTTCAATGTAGACGTATATCTCGATCTCCGCGTTTATGTTGTCGCTCTGATTTGCCGGGTCGCTACTTGAGAGTCGAGCGAACAACGAACGATTCCGCCAATGTTAGCGACATGCACCGCAATCGCCGATGTGCTCGGTAGCGTCAATGGAAACTGAGGATTCCGAGTGGAGAGGATATGCTCGGGACGATTGCGAATTATGGCCCGCTTGGTTTTCCCCGCTATCCGCCGAATTTCGAGCTGCTCACTCGTCTTTGAGGGGCTTTTACCCCCCCCCCCCCCCCCCCCCCCTCGAATGGGGGTTAACCGACGAGCAAGATGGATAATGTCGAGGGATCAACGGGTCGGGCAGATGTAAGGATAAACAAACGATCCTTAATGAACAAGCTCCGCTGCCGAATAGCTCGTTGATTGTGAGGGAAAACGGTGAGAAAGGACCACGATCGCGAGCTCCGGATCACCCTACTCAAAGCCGGAAACAGCACTGTTCGCTTCTTCCCTCGAGACACATTCAGTTCCTTCCACTTGAAATCTCCGACCGAAGACATTCACGAGTAGACATTTTCGAGCGTCACATCGGGCCCTCATAGGCGCCTGAGGAGGCCCAGCAAGGGCCTGATGAGGCCTCATCAGGACCTTGTCAGGCCACATTGTAATCTTGATCGTAACTTATAACAATCTAACATTTCTACCAGCGCATACTGTGCGCGATATTCACTGGCGTCGTCTTTCAACAGGACGTCTCTTCGATCATTAGACTAGCCGTTTCACTAGAATTGTATATAAAAATATCTTCAACAGGTTTAGAAAAACCCTTACCAGGCCTAGATTATCTTTGGTCTTCCTGCAGGACTAAAACGCTTGTTGGTAACACTTTTGCAACACTTTTTGAAGACACTTTTCACTTAGAAATCCCGGCAGATATGTTTTCACGTGAAATATGTCAAATCTAGCTAATCCAGGATACGACAGTCGATACTTCGATAAAAGGATCCTTTTCAAGGATAGAATGGCTGGATTTCTGTAACTCCGTGTTACTATGATAGGAACTGGAACGCTTATCGTTAACACTTTCGAAACAATTCTCATAGAAAAGTGTCTTCAAAAAGAAATCTCGGCAGAGATGTTTTCACAAGAAACATGTCAAATCTTGTTGATCCAGTCTACGACCGCCAATGCTTCGATTAAAATATTGATTTCAAGGACAGAATGACTGGATTTCCGTAACTTCGTGCTACTATGAGAGGAACTGGAACGCTTTTCGGTAACACTTTCGCAACACTTTTTGAAGACACTTTTCACTTAGAGATCCCGGCAGAGATGTTTTCACGTGAAAAATGTCAAATCTAGCTAATCCAGCCTACGACAGCCAATACTTCGATGAAAAGATTCTTTTCAAGGACAGAATGGATGAATTTCGGTAACTCCGTGTTACCATGAGAGACGAGACAGAGGGATTCACATAGCCTGAGGAAACGATGCTGGTGGACGAGGTTGCCGGGGGGTCAGTGCCCGATCCCGTCAGCATCAGCCTGGTCAAGATTATATGATCTGCCACGACATCTTGACGTCGCCAGAGAGGGATTGAGAGGGTACGTCATCCTCGACTCCTCTTTGGTTTTAGTCCTCGTGAGCTCAAGCTTCTAGCGAGGGCAGCAGGATTTCCTGACAATACATAGATATAGATGGAAGCCGGATTCTCTGCGGTTCAGTAATGGACGAAAGAGCCTTATGAAGCCACAGATTAGGACCGCGTGCGCCCGCTCGACTCATTACTCAAACACCGAAACACGTTGCTTGGTCGGAAAAGGAAAACGACACACACGAATACACGACTACTTCTCTACAAGCTCAACGTAAGCGTGTGTACTTTCTCTAATAGAGTCGGACCCTGAGGAGTCAAATACTTTTTGGCCACTCCGCCAGAAAGGAAGAATTGACAAACCCATTGAGGAATGTCCTTTCCATGTAAAAGCCGATGATTGGAAATTCTTTTCTGAGCCTACGGAGTGAATATCTCTGGATCAAACGATATTCCATATATTGCATGCAATGCATTTTTGAAATTACAATAGCAACAAGTCTCGAGGTTTCTGTGGTCGTTGCCCTCCGGTAAACCGGTGTACGGACACATATCAGGTGGGACCAACACACACGAAGGTGAACGCGACTTTGAGAGTCTTTCTACCATAATTCCTTGGTGGAGAATGAAGGGAAGCGAGTCGAGATGAGGACTGGCTGTCGCAGTTGGGGGGCACAGCAAAAGATCAAACCACGAGGGATGAAGGGCCAATGTACAAAGCTAGGGCGGTTTCGTTGGAGTTCCCGTGATGCAACGCGACTCCGTAGAATAAGCGTGTAGGGGTAGCTCGCGCTGAGCTAAAGACGGCCTGGGTGGATGTCGTGGAAGGGTGGAGAGGTGGGATTTGTCGGAAGGGCGGAAGAGACTGAGGACGAGGAAGTTGCCGCTCGGGCCAAGCTCGCTGAGTGCTTCGGAGTGGCTCTCTGCTCTGCCCTCCGCTTCGTTCTAGCCGCGGTATTAAGATTACCTAGCGCACCACTACATACATCTATCCATCCGCTATCCTTCCTTCTCTCTTATTCCCTTAATTTCGCTGTGCAGCTCGCTCTCGGTCTGCGTATTTCTCGACTCTTTTCCCTCCGTCTCTACGTCGGAAGACCACATTATCAGAGCAGGCACAGTCACTACCATGCACGACATCGTGCTTCGCTCTTTCGCGAATTTGTCTTCACATCTTCAACTGTTTTTCGCTCGTTGTCATTGCTATGTAGGTAGTTTCTTCTCTTCGTAGGCTTACTGAGAGTGAGATGACCTGGCGAGTCATCTAGTCGATCGTCACTCACTGTTACTGTTAACCATTCATGACACCAAGAGTGTGCGTTCTTGAACGCAGAACTGCTCAGCTATGCGTTCTTTTATTTGTGACTGTCCACTGCTAGTCGGTTTTTTAAATTGCCAACGGTACATCCGATTCTTTCCGCGGGGCAGATTTTCATCCGTTTTGATAACAAAAGAACGCTTATCAGTGCAGATTAGCGTCAAAACTAAACCCCGAACCGCGAACAGACTAAAATGTAAGAACGCCTGTTTCAGCTGCGTATACATGTGGGGACATCTTCGAACCTCGAATACATCTGGACTTAGCCTACAGAGCAGAACTCCATTCAAGAACGAACCCACATTGTCTCCTCCAGAAATGCTAGTAACACGGTCTTCGCAGTTAGTGAGGCAATAGGAAATTCACTTGCGGAGGGATCGGCGGTGAGAATGCAGGGTTAGATCGAAATGCCTCGCTCCACTGTAGTCTATCACTGAAAAGATTCGGATTTCGCGACGAGTTCAATGCCTCAATGGCGATGGACGGGTATTACATTTGTTTGAATACTTCACAAGGGTGATCGAGAAAGAGGGTCTAAAGACTCCTGATCTCCCGATACGGTCGACCTGGGTTCGGGGAGGGGGGGGGGCATAGATTTGCCCTTTCGTCACTCAATCGGCGACGAATCCACGTTACTGAAGCTTTTCAACCCTCCCTGCCGAAGGATTCTTTTAAACTGCTTAGCAAAGACTACGACTCGAAGAGATATGTTGGGGCGCGCAGGAGCGTGGAATCTATCTTAATCCCTGTTGAGACCACTCAAGATCTCGGAGTTCGCCTTCGAGCTGTACCATTCGATTTTTCCTCCCTCTTACTTCTCTCCACTTCAGCGGGAAGTTTCGTCGCGACTCGTCTCTGCCTCCCTCGGTCCTTCCACTCGTTAAGCCAATCCAACACGATCGACTCGATGTGTTGTAATTTTTGCGAGATCCGGACTCGCCCGCTACTGAGCTGGATACACAGCTCTCGAGCGGCCAGAAATTGTCGGTATGAGGCAAGAGTCTCCAGGGTGCGCAGACCTTAATCTGTCAGGGGGGTTGCTCCGATGAGCACTCGATGATAGAGAAAGGGTCGAGGGAGATCCCTTGCGATCTTCGTCTGATTTCCCACTATCCAATCTCTCGTGTTCAACGACCGGATTCGCGTAGCTGCAAGGGATCCTGTGAGTACCAAACTGAGCTCAAACTTCCCGACGTTCGTGTGTATTGCAGTATATATGATGCAGTCGCAACCGCAGCAACGTTGGGAGCATCATCGAAACTCCTTTGCCGATTGTACGCCATTGTTTGCTCGGTGGTTCTATCGTTTCGCTCTTACAGCATCTACATCTACTACCTCCATGTGCGATGCACTTAGCCAAAGTTCCATCGAGTCTGTCAGCTCGGAGGAAAACGATTGGTTGCCAACCGTCGGATCGGTGGCCGATCATCTTAGGGACTTGAAATTTGCTTACATTAATTGAACATTAATTTACTTTTTTTGTCAAATTATATAATACTAGATATTAAAATCTTACAAATTTTTTGCCTGAAATTTACAAAAAATGTCATGGAAAATTGAAATTTTGCTGCAAAATTGCAACGCACATGTGTTTGAAATGTTAGGAACAGTTTATGTAAAAAAGCTTCTAATTCCGTTCATTCATTTTAAAACTAAATTTTTCTATAATGTAACTGTTTGGCTGCACTGTAAAAAAAAAAAATTCGTATGAAATTTAATGTACTGGTACTGGAAGTTTTGATGCATAAACTGATGTATTAAATTTCATGTACAAGTGTGATGAAAATTTACGTACGGTATATTAAAAACTTTAGAAATACTTCACTTTTAATAATTTACATTAATTTTACTGTAAAAGTACTTTAAATCCAATACTTTACTTCAATTGCACTGTAAAAGTTCATTAATTTTCCTCACAATTGTACATTAAATTGTACCATTCTCTGCATAAAAACTTCCAGTCCGATACATGAAATTTCCAATTTTTTTTTTTTTACAGTGTAATCACGCAGTTGGTTGGGCCGACTGGTTACTTTTTAAGCCACTCGATGTTCGTTGCTTTCGCACCACGAATCCCGAACCCGTAACCTCTTACCGCTCCCTCGTATCCATCGAAACGATAGTCGGAGTTGCGTCGAACGGTAAATCGTTGGAACAAATTCTTCGGTTTACTGAGCGCAACAAACCCGGAATGTTCGCCATTCGCGCCATCGACGTATCTTGTCGTGTGGGGCTCGATGGGGAAACTCTCCGGCCCGAATCTCGCTCGCTCTCCAATAATGAAACGCGGATACACCCCTGCGCAACAATATAGCACAAAATCGCGTGTGCAGCTGCACATGCAACCTCTATCTATCCGATGTCGAGGAGAGATGAGGTAGGCACGGTTCGTCGATCGCACAACGGTCACCAATTTCCATGGCAGATTACGGTCCCTCTCCGTCTCTCTTTCTCCATCGATCCTCCGCACGCCTCACCGCGTGGCCTTTGATTGTTCGTCGGAGCTTTGCTGATGCTTCTAATACGGATACCAGCGGCGGAGGTTGGAGGGGGAGGCGAGACAACGAGAATACGATCGGCACAGATCGTGTTCCGGATTTAATGTATCGTCGAACCGTCCCCCGACAGGCGCGCGCGCGCGCCCTTTGAATCTCGAACACCCTGCAGTATAATTATAACGTGGGACCTGAAGCGTAGCGAAATCATGATCGCTAAATCGAGTATCCGCGTCACGTACCGCCCTCGCCCGTGATATCCGACGAGAAAACGTATTAGAGGAGATAAAAATGGCCAATGTTACGAGGGGTGATCCTCGCCAGATCTGGCGCGGCGATGGCCAGCGGGCTTTCCCATGCAGGTGCCGTTTCGGGCGGGTTTATACGGCGTATCTCCTTGCGGGGCGAGGCGAACCTCCTGGCCCTTATCGGAAAAATGCTCGCTCTGTCGGCGAGTCGGAGTGAAAGACGTTGTTCTAACAGAGCCTCTTCTTGTTTGTGTTTCAGGTACGTGAGAAAACAAAAATCGGCGATCATTGATATGGCGGGTGAGAAAGGTGAGTGACGAAAGTCTTCGGTGGACTTCTCGGGGGTTCATCGAAGGGTTAAGCGGCCGTTTTAGGTGCAAACGCCCGTGAAGCCGGTGGGCGCGACGCCGTTGGCGAACTCAAATTCGAAATTAAATTCGCTCGTTCGACGCGGAGCTGGCACAACGGTGTGCCTGGTGGCACGGAGAACCGCGCGAACGGGCGCGTTGAATCCCGGTGGTCGTCCTACCGGAAGGTTAAACAAGTCGGGACCGACGGGACGCGCTTTCACACAAGGACTCGGTCAAGTTCTAATTAAGTTCCTTCGCTCCTCTCAATCGGATTATCCTCTGGCGTCGCAGCTCCGACTAATCGCCTCTGTCAATGCTCTCGTCGCTCTGTTCGACGAGCCAAATCTCTCCGACGCTGTGAACGCGAAGACGACGGACCCCGAAGAAGCCGCGGAACCGGCATCGGGTCGGTAGCGATCAAAGACCCGTCGCTCTCTTCATCCTCGTTGCAATTGACTGCGCAACATCCGTTGCGGAAACTGGTCGAATGGAATGTCGATTCTCCGATTCGCGGCGCAAGATGAATTTTTCGAATTAACGTCGTGTAGAAGATGAAGAGATGCGCTAGCGTCTCGATGTCAAGTACTAAATAAAAATACTATTTTTTGAAGCTAGATGCTACCGTGTAGTTGTACTCCAGTATGTCGGAAATGGAAGTGAAATAGTATATTATGCTACGCGGGAGGGAAATGCGGAAATGTTTAACACGCGGTTAACATCCGCTCCCTTCCGTGCAGCATACGATACTTTTTTTCCGACTTCTTTGAAATAAGGACATTGTTGTAACTCATGCATGAAAAGTGCTACTTTTCGTACCTGCCGGCAGTGGCGAAAGTGCCGCTTTACAGCCAAGTGTGCTATAAATACACGGTGTAATCGCACATCGGTCCGATCTTACTTCACGGTACCGTACTTTACGCACGCTCGAGCGTGCGTAAAGTACGGTACATGTGCAGTAGGACTTGCTACAGCGCCACAATCCGCAGATACGGAGTACAACTTCTGTTGCATTAGTTACAACAAATATTATGCGATACTAGTGCGGTGTAGCGAACATTATACGTGGACTTTCAAGTTCGCTTTACCGCACTCGTATCGCAAATTATTATTCATGCGGCGCACAATTGTAGTGATCGAGCGGAGAGTTTGATGACCTGTAGATATTGACATTGCATATTGACGGACGAAGTATCGAAGAGAAAAAAAACACATAGTGCTCACCGGGATTCGAACCCCGATTACTCAACCGATTAATCCGGTTTCGAATCCCGGTGATCACCATGTGTAATGGTTACTCGTTACACCGTGTGTAATGAGTACTCACTCATTAAGAGCGCTAGCCGGTGCGCTATGTGACCTATATATTTCTCTCATCCGAATCGTCCTCTTATATGGAATGCAGGGCCGTTACACAATCGTCATGTCCGCCAATGAACATTAATCCCTAAGGTGTAATGAAACTACTGCGCACGCGCACAGGTTAATAACGATCATTGGTCAATAATGGGCAATTTTAAGTACAAATTCGACGCGCCAGTTTTTACTTTTTTGGAAAAATATAAGGATTCTTCAAATATTTTGATCCTATGACGGATTTTCGTTCCTGCGGAAAAAATGCTGGACGGGATAAATTATGTGCATTCATGGCACATTGATTGCGAGCAATTTCAAACCGATTTACTCGGAAAGCCCTTGGGGTCACGCATGGATAAAAAAAATCTTCGTGTTTAACTCCCTCCCTTAGATTTCCGTTGGGTTTTTCGGTCAGATCGGAGAGAGTAAGCCGCTATAAGGAGCGTAAACGGAATATGAAACGTCGTCGTGGGAGCGTAGCGGGCGCAAAATCGAGTCCGTTCTCATAGGGAGGGGTTGACGAGATAGAGCGAGAGAAACGAAAAGCGCGTGCAAAATAGCTCCCGTCTGCGAGCAAGTACTGACGGACCAGCAGAAGCCAGAAAGACCGCCCTACGATGCGATATCCGGGTCGTTCTTATATTCTTGTACCGAAAAAAATAAATAAACCGTCAAGTACCGTGCGGGTCTTTGATCGAACCCTTCGAATCTCGTCGTTTTCCCTTCGACATAACTTTCCACCCCTGTCGGCCTGCCAGCAACGCCCGCAGCTTCTTTTCATACCCGGTTAAAAAAAAAAAAAATCAGTGCATAGTGTGCCAAATATTACGTACGATGATTCGAATGGCGCGGTCAAGTACGGTGCCGCCGATTCAAATTTATAAGTGGACTAGCAGATTATTTTTGCTCGGACGTTTTGCGCCCCTACGGAAGATTGAAAAGAGGTTGTAAACCCGACGTGGACCTACACTGTGAAAAATTAATGTACCGGACTGAAAGTTTTTATGCAAACACTGCTACATTAAATTTAATGTGCAATTGTCATGAAAAATGAATATACTTTTTCATAAAAATTAAAGTACTTGTACAGTGAAATTAAAGTAAATTAATGAAAATAAAGTATATCCAATGTTTTTAGTACACTGAACATTATTTTTTCATCACAATTGTACATTAAATTTAATAAGTCAGTTTTTGCATAAAAACTTCCAGTTCGGTACATTAAATTTCATATGAATTTGATCTTAAGTTCAAACTTAAGATCAAGTTTAAGCACGAAATGAAGTTTTAACTGAGGTACGATCTTAGGTTCGAACTTAAGATAGATCTTAACCACGCAATGAAGTTCGAGCCAAACTTCGATCTTCAGTTCGATCTCAAGTTCAAATTAACGTCGTTAAATGCGACCCTTTCAGTATGTATATGAGGGCCTTTGAGGGTCTCTGAGTGTTTGTGACCAAGCTACAATCATCACTCAAACTTGAAGCCCTTAATTTACAACAAACAGATAAGAGATAACAGCTTCCCGTTAACAGCGGACTTTTCCCTTCCTCCTTCATCGCATCCTTCTGCGACAAATGTCGAGAGAAGCGAGCCTCTTTAGCACACTCCGTCTCTTCATGAGTCCAGTCCGCAGTCCACTGACAAGGTAAATACAGCGCGGACGATCCTCTTAAAATTTCCCGCTTTTGTAATGTCGGCTACAACCCAATTCACCCAACAACATCCAAAGTTTGCCCAGATGTAATCGACATTACAAAAACAATTGCATATCAGCGAAACCTCTGTCCCTATTATTTGCACCTCCTCTGTCCTTACTAATGGTAAATACAATATCAAGCAAACAGTTAAATTATGAGTAGTCCGCCCCTATTTGTGGCAAATGTCGGCGTCCCAATGAGCGACTTTGACTATCAATATGAGAGGATGTCAGTGTATATGAGGGTCTTCGACTGTCCGCGGCTCTCTGCGAGTGTTTTTAACCAAGCGGCGATCATCAGTTAAATTGGAAACCTTTAATTAACACAAACGGATAAGAGATGACAGCTTTCCGATAACGGAAAGCTGTCATCTTTCTTCATCGCATCCCTCCGCGACAAATGTCGAGAGAGCGAGACACTCCGCGAGTGTTTTTGACCAAACTGTACACCGAGAAAAATAAATGGTTGGATTAAGCAAATGCGCGGTGACATGCGTTCAAAAGTGTTTTTTTGTTGGTACAACAAAAATGTTTGTTTCAGTCGACAAATTTCGAATAAACTGAAGCAAATAATCATTTAACAAAACAATGCTTTATTTATACCAAACAAATAACAGCTTTGAAAGTATGTCACCGCGACTTTTGGTTAATCAAACCTATTTTTTTTTTTTCTCAGTGCAATCATCCCTCAAATTGTAAGCCTGTAATTAACATAAGCAGATAAGAGATGACAGCTTTCCGTTAACGGGAAGCTTTCATCTTTCCTCATCGCATCCGTCCGCGACAAATGTCGAGAGAAGCGAGCCTCTTTAACGCTCTCCGTCTCTTCACCAGTCCGCCGTCCAATGACAAGATAAACACGGCGCGGACGATCCTCTTAAAATGTCCCGCATCCCAGCACGAAGAGACCGCACTCTTCAACAATGTCCATGCACACATGCGTCACTCTCCGCACGCATACGTACTCCCGCACGGTGTATTATTACAATACCGTGCGGCCTCTTCACCGAATCCCTTGAAGGGCCGGTTTGTACACTGGGCTCTCCGTAACGTTGCCTGGACGTTGTTCGTTCGTGCGAGCTCGATTCCCCGCTATTTCCATAATCTACCGGCAGCACAAATAGAAGGAGAATCGTCGTTGTATATACCGCATAAGCTCCGAGACCAGATTTGTTCGTCCTGACATAATAATACTATTTCTCGGCTATCCCCGCGCTCCCGGCACGCATGCCGGATCGTCGACGAGGGATCGCCGCAGCGCGAAGGGCTTTTCTCGTCGCGCTTATAACATACAACTCCATACCCCGATCCGAGTCTCCCCTTCCTCGTTCCTATGTACACTCTCGCCGCGCTCGGAGAGCCACAAAGTACTCGAGAAAAATACCCGTCAATCAAACCGGAACCGTGCGGGCTGGCCGCTCGCCGCGGACCATCGACGTGACCAAACAAATCGCTCTCGCTGCTCGTAAGAACCGCATTCCGAATAAATTTTCTCTTGTCACTAAAACTATTTTCGGTCCTTTTACCGAAAATCGTGGCAGTGAGTGAAGACTGCTTTTTTGTACAAACGGCAATGACAAGATTGTTATATAAATAATATATAGTATTTTTTAAATGTATTTTCCTACTTAATAATGATGAGGTAACATGCTCAGCATAAGGAAAACTGTTCACATTTTGGGATAGTCTTGTTACACGATCGAAAGTGACTGAATTTTCGGAAACGATAAACCGGTTTAAGAACATGCTAGATGCACACATGTTGACGTGAAGATAGAGTCCAATTTATACTACAAGATGCAGCTATTATAAGTTGTAAACTTATTCTCTGCAAACTGAAATAATAATAATGATTTTCGGTCTTAATCGGACAAAACTTCCCCTTAAGCCATCGATATAATTGATTCGCGTGCCGATCAGAGTGTCCTATATTCACTCCTTTTTGTCCCACACCCCGAGATACAAAGAAATATCGAATAGTAACTGGTGTCTTCCATTCTTCAAGAAATATTAAATTTCTCTTTATTAATTATGTAAAATCGGAATACGAAGTTTCGTAAAAATAATGTTGTCAAATAAATGACAAACTAGTTTCTCAAGGTTTGAATATACAAACTTCTCCCTTCATTTACCGTGTCATTGACAATTTTAATTTGTACTTCTGTTTGCAAAACTGAAACCGTATGCGATCGAAAAATTGACATATAAAGAATTGTCGACGTGTGTGTTCAATAAGTTGTTGTAAAAAGTGCAAACTATTTTTACCGTGAAAACCCCAATCCGAGTCTTCCTCTCCTCGTCCCTGTGTGCACTCTCCCTATCTCTCTCGAGTACTCCACAAAGTACTCGAGAAAAATACCCGTCAATCAAACCGGAGCCGTGCGGGCCGGCCGTTCGCCGCGTACCATCGGCGTGACCAAACAAACCAGTCCCGCCGCTCGCAGGACACGGTGAAAGGGCCACGGTTCCGTTATAATTGAGAATAAATAGATACATTAGGAAACCGTCGAAGGGGCGATAAATAAGAGGGATGCTTGGAGATGCGCATCGAGGGCCTAAAACCGGAAGGGCGCACAAGCTGTGCTCGTACACACGGCATTTACGCCCTTACGATACTGAACCATCGATCTATAACAATATATCGCACGTCTGTACGAGTGTCTCGAGTGCGTCACTTGGGAAAAATGTGTCTGTCGTGAGCCAGTGCCGGGCCGGTACTGGCTGAGCTGGTGAATCATATAACGAGGAGCGGAAACACAAAAGGTCCGCGCATACCGACGGTGTTATTCCAACGAGGCCGACAGTCGGATCCTAATCATTTTTTATTTAAATGATTGACAATGCTTGTTAGGAAGGATACGATTCTTTTCGTT
The DNA here is from genome assembly GCA_958510785.1 of Exephanes ischioxanthus. Lineage (NCBI taxonomy): Eukaryota > Metazoa > Arthropoda > Insecta > Hymenoptera > Ichneumonidae > Exephanes > Exephanes ischioxanthus. The sequence goes on from OY294025.1 coordinate 3,850,542, forward strand.
CGGTGACTTCGGCGTCGTTTGGAAGAGGGCACAATAGCGAATGCGGCATTGAGGCTCGCGGGCACGGGAGAATGGGCATAACGATGGTTGGAGGCTGCGAGAGGCAGATTGTTAACATCGTGATGACGATGTCGAAGATGTTTTTAATGTATCGAGGAGCATAGGTGAGAATGGGGCGGAATGGAACGCTGTTAAAAGAAGCGTGTGATGTTGATCGGAGAATTGACGATACCAGAAAAGGGTCGATGTTTCTTTGGATCTCGGGATATGGGCCGGAAAGGGTGAATGTGGCACAGTCTGATCAACAGGCGAGTCACTTTATATCTATGGCTTAAGGAGCTTGGAGCGCTTCACACTTGGCAAATTAGTGCTGGTCTTTTGAAGTCGTTTATACAAACGACTTTGCGCAGATGTTGATTATAGTGGATTGTAGTGTTATTTGTATCACAGAAGATTTCCTTAATACACAAAAACGTCATTTGTAATGGGTTTGTGGAAATATTAACTGGTTTGTACTGATTTCTGAAAAGATAAATATTCGTGACATTTTTTAAAAGAATAATCCACAATTTTTGCTCGATTTTGATGTATTACGGCCCATTCTCTTCCTTGAACGATTCTCTTCAAATTTACTATCTAGATATTCGATAGTATTTCCCGTTTGAAGACAACTGTTGTTTAATTATGAAGAAATTTCGGGGACGGATAAATAAAAGGCTGTGATTTTTAAACGGAAACTACTGTCGAATATCCGGATGGTGAATTCGTAAAGTATCTTTCAAGGAAGAGAACGAGCCACAAAACATCAAGATCGTGCAAAAAATTACGATTTATTCTTTGAAATAGCTTCCTCTATGAGGAAGCGAAAACTGAACGAATTTGTACCTTTTTGAAAATTAGCATAAACAGGTCAATATTTTCGCAAATCCATTACTATTAATGTGTTTTCCAGATTAAGGACATCTGCTGTAATACAAATAACTATCGACTGTAGTCAATGTCTAAAAGTTTGTTTAAATGACTTCAAAAAATGTGGCGCTCATTTGACTAGCGGTGAAGCGCTCCAACCTCCTCAAATCCCTAAAGATGTACCCGCTGTATATGAACATAGCCGTAGCGTGTGAGATGACCGGTCCAATTTCACCATACATTTTTGCAATTTTTTTTTTCTTTGCTTTACAACCGACGCGCGCGAATATTGCACTACAGAAAAGTGTCCCGGCCCGAAGTACGCCTAACTGGTAGACTCCGAGCCAGACAGATTTTCATCGTCAAAGCTTCGGGACCTCCCCCTATCGACGGTAGAGAAATTTCTCTATTTTCCAATTAATCAATCCAGCAGCCCCGCAGCCAAGTCACCGACAAATTGTTTAATTCATTTCGACGGTTGGTTCGCGCGGTTGCCGCGACAAAGGCTCGACGAAGGGCCGGCCGCCTCGATCGGGCCGTCTGGCCATTGCCCGTTGAAGGGCTTCAAACATTTTGCCGGACATTAGCGCTGCATAGCTGCAGTTTCGGACGGGTCTATATAAGCCCAGGGGGCATTTTGCACCGTCACGTGTTTTCCTCCTATCCGTCTCTCCCCCGTCCCGTTCGGTAGAAAACAGTTTATTCCGCAAACTGGCCGTCTCGTTGAACCGTGTCAAAGCTGTCGTCCGGTTTGGCTTTGGTCCGACACGTTTTGTCGGTTCGGGCCGCGTGTACACGTTTGTCGGCTCGTCTCCTGCGGTCTGTTCCCGCGAAACCGTACTGCGAGCATGCTATACAAGACAGCAACGGCCGTACTGTGTGACACAGTCAAATCCTCGACACATACGCCGGGCATTTATAGAAAACAACACACGGGCCGCGTCGATCGCTGAACCGGAGAGGCGGAGAGGCTGATTGCGGTTCCGTCAATGCCAGATTCTGTGTGAGAAACGGAATTTTCAGATAGCGCACGGGAGTTAGCGGGGCAAAATGGCAAAACCAAACGGACCGTTGTTCGCCTCGATTTAAGGTTGTCCTTGCGGATATTTTCACTTCGCATAAGCTTCGGAAAAATAAGAGGGAACGGCAAGCACTTCTCGATGGTATAAAGATAAAAAAAAAATCAAACATATTGAAGGTGCTGAAAAGATTCATTTTGCATTATGATAATTCCAAAATGTTATTGACACATTTATGAAGAACAAAATTGTTCAACAAATCTCCCGGAGACCTAACTTTTTTTCATGATAATGATTCGTTTATTTTCTGAACACGAATGAATTTTTTCAGATTTTTTTAATTCTCTTCGAATTTTGTGACTTTCTAGACTTTTGTCCCATATAAAAAAAGAATGTTTAAGTGAATTCAAAAATCTGAAAAAATACATAGATATTCACAAAAGTGAACGAATCATTTTCATAGAAAAAAGTTAGGCTTTGCTGGAGATTTGTGGCACAATTTCATTTTTCATCAATCTGTTAATAACATTGTGGAATTATTATTATTATGAAAAATTAATCTCAACACTTTTAATATGCTTGATTTTTTCCGATTTTTATACCAGTGTTCGTAATTCCCTATCATTTCTCTGAAACTTATGCGAAGTGAACACTATTAGCAAGGACGACCTTAAGACAAGACATTGTTTTTTCCTTTTTTTTTCAAGTCCCATGAAAAATAGGTAAAAAAAAAGGTCCATTTTGCCCCGGATTTCCATTCCGCCGACTCCAACCAAATCGGAAGCGGGAGCAAAACCGCTCACGCTGAATTATCCTATAGTTGGCTCCGTGACGAAGGAGAGAGCGCGAAACAAGCGTTCTCTGCGGAGGAGCTCGTGGAAACACTGCGGCGCGCACGCTGGTCCAGCACGTGCCGCTGACAGCCACCCCCGTTCATTCTCTTCATCCCGCTCCGTACGAGCCGTAGAAGCGAATTCCCGAATCGCTCGGGCCCCTCGCTCCTCCGCGGGGGTGTTCAATCGCGTACCCCAGCCTCGGACGAGCGGCGGGGCTCGCCGGCGGATAATCCAACAAAAATAAGGCTATCGAACTCCGATCTCTCGCTTATATACTTACGGATATAGTAGTTATACTACCCGGCGGCGCGAGTGCGGGGCGGGGAGATCGGGAAAAAAATTTAATAAGATAAGCTTGTACGTGTTGGCGATGGAAGGAAAAACTCTGAGAGTGTCGAGACTCTCGGTTGAGGGTCTTAATCGATATTCAGAGACGTCCGCTCGGTGCCTCTGTGGATGGAGAGGAGAAAAAAAAAAAGCGCTATTCAATGGAGTGATGGATCTCGACGATAGCGTCGAGGGTCAAAGAGGAGGTATAAAAAATAATATTAAAAAAAGAAAGCGAGGAGCAGAAGGAACAAAATTATTTTTACTCGTCTCGCCGATCGATTCGAACGTCTATCTCGTTCGTCGGGTGGACGATGATTGAGGGTGATATCGCAAGTCGGGTGATATGACCGGTGATCGGATCTTCTTGCTCTGCGTCTCCGTGTCGAAGAGGGTCATATGTCTAATCGCAAATATTTTTTTCAATATCGTATTCACTTATTCGCACATCGAATTAATCGTGCACTGTAAACACAAATTGTAAATTTAATGCACCGGACATGGAGTTTTTATGAAAAAAAATCGATACCTTAAATTTAATGTTTAATTATTATGAAAAATTAATACACTTGTGTATCGAAATTGAAGGAAATTATTAAAAACCAAGTATTCCAATATTTTTAATACATTGAACATTTTTCATCGCAATTGTACGTGAAATTTAATATACCAGTTTTTGCATAAAAACCTCCAGTCCGGTACATTAAATTTCATACGAATTTTTTTTTTTTCAATCTATCTTCTCCAAGAAATATAATTTATTTGACGGGCACGCGCAAATAAAAATGTATTTGATTAAAAATAAATATTGATTAAAACCAAGTAAATATGTTCTCGCGGACGCCGGTCAAATAAACTATTTTTCTGGGCGAGCCCAAACATTAACGATCAACGCAAATTAAGCTGGTATCGACATTCGGATGATATGACCATTCGTGCCATCTTGGTGCGAGGCGACGAGTGGCCCAGCCGTGATAAAAAAATTAACCATGTCACCCTAAATTACCCAAACTGCGAGTTTGACGAGAATCCATTCAATCTCTCTTCGGTTCACATTTACACTTGGATATTGTACATAGCATCGAGCGCAGTGCGGACTACGTAACGGTGTTTTTGCTCACTTTAGAACAGCGAAATCACGTTTCCAGTCTGGCACGGTAACTTTTGCTGCTCCATCGAGAAGTTTTTCTTTCTCTGTGCAATTCTCTCCGCGGGTTGGAGGGAAGACCCGCTCGTGCTGCCGCTGCTGTTATGCCGTCTTGTCGGATAGCAAAGTAATATTGCACCAACAGAAGCAGCAATAAGGAAGGAATACTAGAGTATAGATAAAAGAGAGTGAAGGAGGCGAGGAGGAGCGAGCCGAGGGATGGAGGGTCGAAGAAACATTCGAGATAAATCTCGTCGGGAGGAAAACGATTTACTTGCAAAGGTAACGCTACCCCGGGGAAAACTTCCCGATCAAACTCTATCATTTCCGCTGTACCTGTGCGCACTCCTCTCCAGGCCCGCTTTTGTTGCTACATACGTACCGCTTCTTCTCCTCGAGAGATTCCGTTAAATCGACTTCTTATTTATCGCGTGTCCTAGATAAAACGGCATAGATTTCAGTTGAAAATTTCCTGCAGGATTAACATCTATCGCGCTCCGACACTATCGCCGTGGTGTAGACTTTAACCTGACACGGCGCATTCTCAACTATAAGTCGATATGTTGTTACATGAATTGACATTCAAGAATTTTTACTACAACTAATTCTGCAATATTAAATGTACTGATATTTTTTAATTACATGAGGTTTTTAATGTAATAAGATCGGTACATTTAACATTGTTGAATTAGTTGTTGTGGTAAAAAATGTGTCGAATGTTAATTCATATAATAACATAAAACGAAAATGTTAGCGTTCGCTAACAAAAAAATGTTTTTTAAATACAATATATTTATTTTAACAAATTTTATACATTTATACGTATAGAATATTTAAATAAACCGTATAGGGTAAAAGTGGAGAACATGGCCCGGTCCACGTGTCATTGATTTACGTGTCGATCGGAGTGGGCCATATTGACCACACTTGCCCTCTACAAAACATTTATACAAATAAAAATGAATAAAAATGAATCGTAACAGCATTATATCCTGAACGACAGAAAAAGAAAAATAGTGTTGCATTGCTTCGTCACATTGTGTGTTCTCAGTCTCGGGAATACGACCATCGGGCGACTCTACGGTCTCTTCCGCGGCCAATTTTACGGTGAAAATTGCACCGAACGTGTGGGAGCGGAGAACGGACGAATAAAAAAAAAATTAAATAAAAATATATATAGCGAGAAATTGAGAGACGAAGTAAAGGAGTCGCGGAAGCCAGTAACGTGTCGCGTATACGTCGCCGCTGCCACCGTCGCGTTTCATAAATAAAGATTCTCATCGTGAGCACGAGGCGCGCGAGCTAGGTGCTGTTCCCGTCACAGCCTTTACGTTACGGCCTCTCCCTGGATCCAACGAAGCTTTTTGAAATGTAGATCTCCGAGCACCCGCACAGAGAATGCATAATGCGTTCTTTCGCACTCCCGGCCCGTTTTGCCACCCGCGCAACCGTAGATATGTGTCTCTCTCTCGAAGTCGTACGAGAGCGGTGAGAGAATATGAATTCCGAAATATTTGCGACATCCTGCACACGTACACTGAATTCCGACGGTTCTACCATCTCCCGTTAATTAGTGTACGCGTAATCCGAAAGTGGAAAATAATTAAAGCTAGGCCACAATGATCTTTCAATTTTCACTATTATTATTATCACTATCACCATTATTAGTAGTAGTAAACAGAAATTTATTGACAATGCTGTACATTTATACAGTTATTATCTTATACTAGTTTTATACCTAATGGTAATTATCATTAGGTATAAAACTAGTATAAGATGATAATAACTGTATTAATGTATAGCATAAAGTAATGTTTGCATTTTTTTAATTTTTCTGAAGATCGTAAATTGGATATTACAGAGTTGATAATAATAATAATAATAATATGGGCTGAAGGACTCAAGTCGATGGCTCTTTGTACATGTGTATAATTATACACATATTATTATTATTATTATTATTATTAACCCTGTAATATCCAATTTACGATCTTCATAAAAACGAAAAAATGTCAAGCATTATTTTTTTTTTTTTAACGGAAGAAGGCTTTGCATACATGCTCCTTAATAATTTGATAATTTCATTGTCTAATAATATTAAATTCGTCCCTGTAACTCTGCCGAAGGGATTTTTGTAATTTAAACTTTTCACGTGCCGACGAATCTCTGTCTCGAAAGCTGCTAGACCAGGCGTATTTTATGTAACTATTTTATGTATGATGAGTAACAAATGTTGGTTTCTTTTATGCGCGCGAGACTTTAAACTCGGCTTATGAGTCAAAGAGAAGCCAGGAGCAGGTATAGAGTACAACTTGATAAGATGGAGAAGTCAGAGGGGAGAGAGAGCGAGAGAGACAGAAGAGAGAGAGAAGAGAGAGATATAGACCTTTCGTCTCTGAGAGGGTTCCCCACTGCGCGACGAAATAGACTCTCTCTCCCTGTTCCCGTCGTCCTTTCCTGTTTCAGACGTAAGACGGTATACCTCTCTGATCAAAGGATTCCGCGCGCTGACATCTTGCAATAGCAACAGTGAGTCTCGAACTATTTTTATACATACGGTGAAACGTTTGTGTTTTTCTCTGTGACACATTCCCTTTTATCGCTTGGAATAAATTCATCGTTTCGCTTTCCGATGTACCGCGTATGAAAAAATAGCGATGGCAGTCGAAATGACACTAAAGATAGTAAAGATAGTAAAGATAGTAAAGATAGTAAAGATAGTAAAGATAGTAAAGATAGTAAAGATAGTAAAGATAGTAAAGATAGTAAAGATAGTAAAGATAGTAAAGATAGTAAAGATAGTAAAGATAGTAAAGATAGTAAAGATAGTAAAGATAGTAAAGATAGTAAAGATAGTAAAGTTAGTAAAGATAGTCAAAATAATCAAAATATATACGATTTCTTCTCTACATGGCCGTCGATTTATCGGACTGAGGAACGAAGCTCTTCATTCGGCTTCAGTGCCGTCCTTCAACCGGCTTCACGGAAGAGCCTTAATTCCCGCCCGGTTTGGAACATGCTTACGAAGCTACCGGTACAGTTTAATGGCATGAGGAAAACATTATGTACAGTACTTACGTACCTCCAACAGATCAAAGGACCTTCCCCCGAGGCGGTCTGACGGGAGGATTATGCCATTCGTGAAACTTATTGCCCGCGTGGACCGTTTCAGATTCAACTTCAAGAAGCAGCAAAGCAATCTTAGCTCCCGCTGCTCGCCCCGACCCACTCCCTTCGCCCAGCTCTCGTCTCTCCAGCCTTGTTGCCGCTGTCTCTCACGGACGTGGTAATGCATGAACCGGAACGAGAGAGCTTACATGACCGGGGCTTCCGGTTTGAAGCGGGCGAGACATCAGTTTCATCCCCAATCCGTCGCACAGTGCACCGAGAGAACTGTCTCGTGGGCTCAGATTTCTCGGTTGAAGCTTAACCGGAAGATCTGGAACCGGAAGGATGGAGTTAGAAAGAAAGCTCACCGACTGCTACCCGCGGAGCTTCGACTGAAGTACAAACCCCAAGCTCCCACTAAGGCCCACCAGTCGCAAACTCGTCTCTCCCTGCCCCTCCCCACGAAATTCTCTCCTTGGCTAACTTCTCAGGCGGAACGGAAAGCAAGCTAATATAAGTGAAAACTTTGTCCATCGGGCACTTTTGAAGTTTCACCGAAATACCGAAAAGTAATCATGATCGCGAGCGCCTTCTCATGACTCCCAACGTCCCAGCGCCACCAGAAACCGGATTGCTCACCCTGCAGGCAAGAACCTCATCGTGTTCGTTGAGGTTCGCTGAGTTTCGTTGGCTCCTGTCAACACGAAAGCCTAAAAATCCGATACGTTTCAGTACGTATTGATCATGTACGATCGGTGGTTCCCGTTTTTCCAACTCCTCCAGACGACGACCAATCTCCCAGCACCAGCGATCCTAAACGTCTTTTCACGTTAGAAATAAAGTACAAGAACAGTGACCAAAGAAAGCATCGGGGATACAAAGAGAGGAACGACTTCTATCCTCTAATTGAGATGAAGAAGACAAACGAAAGTAGCTGCGGTAACGGTACCGAGAGTCATTAATGTCATTAATGGAAGAATCCACGTAGTTTCTGCTGAAAGTGCAATGAACCGGAAAAGAGACACCGGGGCCCGAGAATTGGAAAGAGTTGAGTTCCATGCCCCTAATTCACATTGGTAGACGCAGTGGGGTAAACCACTTAGGCGTATATCCCCATTCAGTCGGGGTAACATCCGGTAGCTGATGCAAACCTCCGCTTCGACGCTCTTTCTTTCACCCCTTCCGCGACCGCTTCCACCGCATTCTCTCGACCCGCCAAGCAACCGCCCCCCGCCCCACCCCCCTCCCCCCATTGAAGCCCGGGCGCTCGATCCCGACATGGTTTTTCTCTGTACATACCCTTATGTACATGTACTACCCCAGTGCCTCCTGTGTCCACCGTTCTACCATCCGCCAGTGTTATATTGAACGGCGAGGAGACACCAGGGACCTTTCAGGAAGTGGCCTCTCTGTAATTAGCGTCTTCATTCGTCTCTTTGACGTGAACGACGACTTTTGGGTGTGGAAGAGGAACGATGCTTGTTGGTTTGCCGTAATTGAAGCGCAAGGGCGGATGCCGCGCACGTATACAGCGACAAGGATGGCTCCTGCTGGGAAACAGGAAGTGGCGTTAACGGGTAACCCCGGCCCCGCGCTTCGCTTCCAGCTACCTGCCAGCCAGTGCAAAAACGTTCTTTGTGCTGCCGATCGTCCGTCAACGTTTCACCGTGTGGCTGCGACAATGTCGGAGCTCCGGAGCACTTGCTCCATTACGAGATGCCTACAGGTAGCGTGTCTTGTTGAGGGAAACTCGACGGGCACGAGACAGTGGCTGGTTAGGAAAACTCGTTACGTCTCGATCGTCGCCAGCTTCTCTCGCCAAGTTACGCTTGGCAAGTGCTAGCGAGGCACTGGCTAGAAATCCTTCACAGGAACTGGACCAGTATCGGAGACTGGACCAGTGTCAAAATCTGGACCAGTGGCGGAAACTGGACCAGTGTCAGGAACTGGACCAGCGTCAAAATCTGGACCAGTGTCGGAAACTGGACCGGTGTCAGGAACTGGACCAGCGTCAAAATCTGGACCAATGTCAGAAACTGGACCAGTGTCAAAATCTGAACCAGTGTCAAAATCTGGACCCGTGTCAGAAACTGAACCAGTGTCAGAAACTGGGCAATGTAAAAAAAACTGGACCAGTGTCAGAAACTGGACCAGTTTCAAAAACTGGACCAGTGTGAGAAACTGAGCAATGTAAAAAGACTGTACGAATGCCAAAAACTGGGCGATTTAGTTTGAAGTTATCATCAAGCTGCTTCGTCGTGTCTGTGGAAAAAGACTCGTGATACTTCCCGTGCCGTTTCGCCGAGCGAAAGCCGCCCATTAGTCGCGGGTACGATTTGCTGTTCGAGTTCAACCACTCTCCCGATCCGTCATACAGAAGAACCGTAAAACCTAACTCACCGTTCACCAGCCAACTCCTCTCCTCTACCGCGCCCTCCGCTACTGCACCTGCTCGGAAATCTCTATCCGGTTCCTCTACGTTTGCCGTTAACGGTGCACTGTTTCGCGCCCGGAAACATTGCGAGGAAAGAGCTCGTCCGCCAGATCTTGCAGACTCTCGAGGAGCGATTTCCTCGTGCCAGCCTGTGCGTGCGGCGAAAGAGCGACGATTCGGAAGATATAGAAGAGGGAAGACCGAGTCAAGTGTTACACCCGTAATGCCTGCCGTTCCGACCGCACCGAATGTCGTACATCTGGCGTGCTGAGTCGAATTCCCGACTATTTCCCCATAGCGCCACACTTTTCTCTTCTTCGGTTTCACTTCCACGTTTCTTTTTTTTTTTTTTTCTTCTTCTCTCATTCTCGCTTATAACTCGAGTGAATTCTCACTCGCACGCCTACTTCCCGCTTCCCCATTCACCATGAGCCACATCCCGGACCGATCTGTGTCGCACAACGCGCGCACCTATTTTCATCCTGACTCTCATCTATTTTTCTTCTCACCCGGCGGTGAACAGGTCCTGCCGAAGGTAATAAAATCGCCTCGTAAATTTTCAAATTCGAGAAGAGCCGAGGATGAGGGGGGGGATCGGCGGTGGCGGGAAGAGAATGGGAATATACCGGTGAATAAATTTAACGCCGTGCTGGCTCGATACCGCAATTCCACTTATACGCGGCGAAGCTTTATTCTCGGACCACCAGTTACCGGCCTGCGAAACGTTCTTGGAATATCTTGGAATAGACAATTCGGGTCTTTTCGACTCTTCGACGTATAGATTTTACCGATCGTCTTGGGAATCATAAAATAATAATAAAATTTCGAACTTTTGTTGCACTTGAAGATTCACTGAATTGTGAGAGAAAAAAAAATAATCGTTTCGTTGCGATACACTCGTGTGACAAAGGAGAGCCTGTCGGATTCGTGGCAAAAAGTTGATTGGGTGAAATTATTTTGCCACTGGACATTTTGGGGCGTTACACTGCGACCTGATAAGGCATTATCAGAACCGTGTCAGAACCCTGTAAGAGCCTTGTCCGGGCCTTGTCAGAACGACACTAAAAAAAAAAAAAAAATTGCTTGCGGGCTGCCGAAGAAATAAAACCTTTGTTTCAATTCTAATTTCAATTCTTACAATTCCATATGATGTTGAAACGACGACGCCAAAACTGTCAAGGTAACATGTTACCTTGACATGTAACATGTTATCGTTTCAATCCGGTATGAAATTGTACGAATTAAAAGTAGAATTGAAACAACATTTTGTTTTCTTTGACAGCCCGCAAACAAATTTTACTTGAATCATTAATTTTTTTTTTCAGTGCATGTAAGCGCCGTATCAAGATCTTATCAGGACAATGCAAGGGCCTTGTTCGGGCCTTGCCAGGACCATGTAAGTACCTGGTCAGGGTCTCGTCAGGATGTTGTTTGAAGCGTCTTATCAGGACCTGGTCAGGGCCTGATAAGACGCTTCAAAATTTCAATCAACTCAATATCGAGATCTATTTAATTTACTGCAAAAAAAAGTGCTAAAAACTTGCGCACAATTATACTAATGCACCGGTGGTAATTGTTCTGATGCGGTAAAATCGTGCCGCTGCAGTGCGGGAATTAAGCGAGACAGGATACAGGGTGGAACGGTGAAGGCCGAGGCGTCGCAGTGAGCTCGTTACGGTAGCGACAATTAATCCCCGCGAATTGCAAGTGGTCATAAACGCGCCTTCGACAGCTCGTTAAAATTTTCATCAGGCACAATCTTGTCGTTTATTTTGCTCGATAAGAGCGCATCACAGTTTACAACCTTCGGCATAACCGGTAACGTCGATTTCCCCGCTCGTCTCCTCGTTAACTGGGCTCGCACACGTACCGACGATGATATAACATTCATTCGTGTCACCGTTCTTCGCTGTAGGCGAAAGCTCAACGAAATGGAACACCGGGGCAAAATGGACCTGTTTCAGTCACTTTTCGCGAGACAAAAAAAAAGCCTCGTCTCGAACGGAGTACGAGGGTCCGTTTTGCCCCCGAGATCCGTTTCGACCCGCTTTCCCATACAATCGCAGCGAGACCGATCTTGTCTCACCAACGAAACCTACTCGGTATCCTCGCACTTCGCAAATCCTAATTGTTCGGGTGTAATTCAATTTTATTATTTTTTTTTATTCCTCGCAAAAGTTCTTCCGCTGTTTACTTCGAGGGCGGAAATCACCGAGTTGAATTAAATTCGTCTCTAATGCTATCTACAGCGAAGTCGCGAATTAATCAACGGTTGAGGAAAATCCGGATGCGATATTCAACGAACGAGTGATAAAAAAAAAATTAATCATACGACTACGAGAATATACTTTGAAATAATTCAGATTTAGGTTGAATCGTTCGCTATTCGCTGAAATTCGTTTTCACTGTCATCTGATTTTGTCCAAAAAGATCAAATTCCGGGAAAGGCGACGAATACACATATCGGAAGTTGTATGCTGCGGAGTGCGTTAACAAAAATTGCATTTCGTTCAATATTTTTCGAGGTGGATCGACATTTTTTTTTTTTTGTCCCACTCGCTCGATTCCCGATTCCTCCGTCGCTTTCACGGAGAGCTCGTTCGTGCGTATTCGACTTTTTTGTCCCTCGCGTCCGGGGGCTGTCCGGCAATCATAGATGTTATCGGCCACTGGCCTCTGACAGCGAAGCCGCCGACGAAGGAAAAACGATTTTCTAGACTTCATACCAGCAGAGGACCGCGAAACGCCTCCGGCGACCAAATTAATGAAGCAATCGTCGTGACGGCAATCGTCGTCCTCCTCTCTCCCTCTCGCTCTCTCTCTCTCGTTCTCTAGTTCTCTCTCTCCCTCTCACGCCCCTCTATTACTCGCCGGCTTCGCCCCGCAACTCGTCGTTCCCGGGCCCGTCATCGCCAACACGGATAATATCTCGTCTTACTATCAGATTCGAGACTCCACCAACCCCACCGACACTGCCCTATCGTGCCGCAAGGCGATTAGAAACAGACTCAGTAGGTATGAAAAACCCTGCGACTCATTTTTTTTTTTCTAGGGTCTTCGAATTTTCCGGCTAAACGCAAATTATCAGGCTCTTCATCTGACAGTTTACCTATAAAAAATCGGATAATAGGGGGATAACATCTCGTCTGACGATCAGATTTGAGACAACAACCCCACCGAGACTGCCCTATCGTGCCGCAAGGCGATTAGAAACGGTCTCGGTCCGTATGGAAAACCCTGCGACGTATTTCTTTTCAATAGTCTTCGATTATTTTCGGCTAAACGCAAATTATCAGGCCCTTCATCTGACAGTTTACCTGAAAAGACATCTGATATCTGATAATAGGCGGATAAATATCTCGACTGACGATCAGATTTGAAAATCCACCAACCCCACCGACACTGCCCTATCGTGCCGCAAAGCGATTAGAAACAGACTGTCTGTATGGAAAACCCTGCGACTCATTTTTTTTCTAGGGTCATCAATATTTCCGGCTAAACGCAGATTATCATGCTCTTCATCTGAAAGTTTACCCCAAAAAAATCGGATAATACCTCGTCTTATTATCAGATTCGAGACTACAACAACCCCACCGACACTGCCCTATCGTGCTGCCTGGCGATTAGAAACAGACTCAGTAGGTTAGAAAGACCCTGCGACTCATTTTTTTTTTTTTATGGGTCTTCAACATTTCCGGCTAAATGCGAATTATCAGGCTCTTCATCTGACAGTTGACCCAAAAAAATCGGATAATACGCGGATAATATCTCGTCTTACAAACAGATTCGAGACTCCAACAACCCCACCGACACTGCCCGATCGTGCCGCAAGGCGATTAGAAGCAGACTGTTTGTATGGAAAACCCTGGGACTCAATTTTTTTTTTTTTTTTTTTACAAGGGTCTTCGACATTTCCGGCTAAATGCAAATTATCGGGCTCTTCATCTGAGAGTTTACCTAAAAAAAATCGGACAACACGCGAATAATATCCGATCCTAAAATCAAATCCGCCACCAACCGTACCGACACTGCCTTATCGCGCTGTAGGGCGATTAGAAAAAGACTCAGGCGGTAAACAAACCCTGCAATTCATTTTTTCAAGGGTCTTCAACATTTCCGGCTAAACGCGAATCATCAGACTCTTCATCTGACACTTAACTTAAAATAAAAAAAATCGTTTTCATTATTTGTGACCGACTGATCTCGCCTCTGGCTGGAAGGGGTCGAGGAAGACAGGAAGATGCATAAAGAACAAAGCACTAAGAAGAAAAAAAAATAAAAAATTAATAAAGTCCAGTGGCCGAGTCACAAGCGAAGTAGAAATTATTATTCGCCGGTGGTTCTCCGTCCCTCTTTCTTTTACTTGCGCGATGCTCTCTCCCTCTCTCTTCCTGTCTCTCTCTCTCTCTCTCTGGCGAGTTCAACATCCCCCGAGAGCAATGACCCAGAAAATGAATTAGCGTCGAGAGCACAATGGGACGCATAAATAATCCGTATATGGGTGAGAAAAGAGGTAGCGGCGGAAAAAAAAAGAACGAAAGCTACGGATGGAGAGAAAGAGAGAGAGGAGAAGCAGTGAGAAAAGTAAACTGATAAATGCATTTGAAAAGTAGTCGCTCGGGAATTTTTATTACCGTAATAAGTACACATAGTCGGTATCATTGTTTTTATTTTCTCTATCCTTAAAGAAATTATGAGATACTGAATGTTCTTTTTTTTTTTTTTTGGCTCTTTCGATTTTTACTCAAGAAATCCAAATCTCTTTATCTAGCTTTTTCAACCCCGTCATATTCATCGTCTCGTGCACTTCTTAACGTAGAACGTGATAAGCACCTGGGGTCTTCCGCGATGTCATCGGAAAGCAAAGAAATCGCTGTTTAAATATACGCAAAATCAGACTTTTTATTTTACAATTTTGCTATAAAAATGCCCGATAAACTTTTTTTGTTAGTCGTCGCTCCAGGACTATGTTTAATATATTTTACCACGCTGATCGTGAATCTTACACACATCCACACATCCTGTGTGTGAAATTTGACCTTGATCGGTTGAGGCACTCTCGAGTTATAGTGGTTTCAATTTTTCGCCTCTGAATCACATACACGCACACACATGCACACATACATCCGGACATTTTTTCTAAATGTGGTTTTTCGATGTTTCGGAACATTCTGAACACGATTTCATCGAAATCTCGATTTTCTTTTCGACGAAACGAAGCTTCCTCTATGAGGAAGCAAAATGGTTGATGTAAAAACGTTTCGCGATGCGATTCGCCCGATGGAATCTTAAAGTCGCGATAGCCGGAGAGAAAATTGTAAAAATTGCCTAATTTTTTGTTTTTTCTTTTTTTTTTCTGCATCCCGCGATACATCGGCGGTTCAAGCCGGAGGTGTAAATCTTATCGAGATATCACCGGCCTTCGAGTTCATGCGCCCTCGCACCCCTCCAGCCGGCACCGCCGGGTTGACGTCTTTGCGTGTAACCACCGAGGTGTGATTTAATTAATGCTCGACGAGCGTTCGCCCGAGCTTCGCAGTCTCGATTACGATCTACTACCGTCACTTCGTTAGTCCCGGTGTGGAAGCCTCCCTGCCATCCAGGTTTCCCTTAACAAATCGTCAGGTGTTGGGTTCGTGATTTCACGGTGATCCTCCGCTCGGCTCGCGCCCGATGTTTACCTCTTCGGGTTTTACACGGTTACGATTCCGGCGCCTTTCTCGCGTTTCAAGAATTAGATCTATCGCGATTGCAAGCGATTTTTTTGTATTTACTTTTTACTGGGTAAAGTGGCGAACATGGCCCAGTTCGATTTGCGCGCAAATGAATCGTACATGGATCGGGCCATATTCGCCCCTTTTCCGCCGAGTTTTTTCAATTGATTTTTAGTTATGGTTATTAGTTATTATTAATTTTTTTGTTTTTTTTTTACAACTTTTTTTACAACTTTCGGTTTTTTTTACAACTTTCTCGTGCTTTTTCGCGTTTATTGACGGTCTACATCGACCCGAAAAAAATACTGAAAATCCGCAAAGTGAAGAATCTTGGGTATTTTTTCTCCCGCAAAATACGATTGGTTTTCCCGCTATTTCATCGATCGGCAGACTTGGCTGCTTGGAAATACCAACGAATCGGTACTTTTCGCGTATTTCGCGTAACACGTAGGCATTACGTTTTTTTTGGTATTTATTTTTTTATTGGCTAAAGTCGTGAATATAGCCCAGCCCGGTCAGGTCGCAGATGAATCGTGCATGAACCGGGCCATATTCACCCCTTTTACCCCGAGTTTTTTCGATCGATTTTTAGCTGTGTTTATTATTTATTATTAATTTTTTAAATTTCTTACCCCTTTCTCGTCCTTTTTTGGGTTTATCTTCGGTCTACAACGACCGTAAAAAACTATTCTAAAAATCCGTAAAATAATGGATCTTGTCTATTTTTCCCCTGTACAATACGATGAGCACCATGGTTTTCCCACGATCTCATCGGACAGCAGAGACACGGCCGTTCGAAAATACCGACAGATCGATACGTTTTGCAGAGTTGGCAATACATTTTTTTTGTCCTTCGTCATCCCACGGGTATGTCTAATGTATCTCCTGTCGCTGGTCACGAATCTGCCAGTCATTTCACTCCTTCGTGAATTTTTAAAATGGGTCAGAAAATTAAAACAAAAAAATCTTATTTTCGGCCATTACCAGCCGTAAATTATTCACGAGCGCCCGAGGTCCGCTGACGCTGCTATTTCACTCTTAAAAGTGCCGTTCGGACGGTCCTCACCGATAAATAAAAGAGCGTTGTTAATGTTCCAGTGAACTCGTGCTGCACGCATATATTTCTCTCTCTGCATTAATAAAAACAGCAATCCACCGCACAACGGAAAATCTGTCCACCGGCCCGATTCATTTTTATAGTTTTTTTTTTTTTTTTTTTTTATCGCGCTTTATAAAGCTATACCTGGCTGAATACCTATGTTTTTTTTATTTCGATTTATGTCTCGATATTTTGCTTCATCAATTTTAGATTCATTTTTTTTCTTCATCACGCTTCATAAAGTTATGACCAGCTGAATACCTATGTTTATTTTTTTTATGTATTTTTATGTCCCGATATTTTGCTTCATCAATTTTGGTGTGGCTCGGACGCCAATTTCACACGACATTTAGCGTCTATCGATGAAAAAGAAAAAACCAAAAAAATAACCTATTCGTATCGAACGTGTTTCAATTTTATACCGATTCATATATTTATCGTTTTTTTTTCATCACGCTTCATAAACTTATAACTAGCTTAATACCCATGTTTCTTTTTGTATTGATTTTTACGTCCCGAATATTTTGCTTCATCAATTTTGGTGTGGCTCGGACGCCAATTTTACTCGACATTTAGCGTCGAACGATGAAAAAGAAAAAACCGATTCGTATCGAACGCGTTTCATTTTTATACCGATTCATATATTTATAGTTTTTTTTTTCATCGCGCTTCACAAACTTATAACTAGCCGAATACCCATGTTTCTTTTTTATTGATTTTTATGTCCCGAATATTTTGCTTCATCAATTTTAGTGTGGCTCGGACGCCAATTTCACAGGACATTTAGTGCCCATCGATGAATAAGAAAAAAAAAAAAAAAAAAAAAAAAAAAACCGATTCGTATCGAACACGTTTGACCCTCCAACATATTTGTTGCAATGGTACTCTGTGTATTCCATGGGGCTCAGGATAAATCGCTGCATCAAACGCACGCTTTACCGTGCGGTTGATGATGCACTGACCGAGCATTTGCTGAGCGATGAGGGTGGAAAAGGAGAAACGCCCATCGAGTTTTCAACCCCCCCCGCTCGTCGGCTAGTCAGAGTTCACCGCTCAGTTGCTTTTACCAGCTTGATTTTCCCCCCAAGTATTCCACGTTCGCGCCAGTTTCCATTAGAGAAACCCGGTGGATGAAAAAAAAAAAAAAAGTGGGGAAAACGGGGAATAGAGAACGAACGAGAAAACGGAGCGAGCGAGCGGTTTTGGTACTGTACTGAGCGCAGCGGCTACCGGAAATCGCTTTGGCGATGGTGAAGGGCGCGTGCTCGACGATGAAGCAAAATCAAAGGGACCGCGGTATAATAGGTAGTGCCGTGGAACGATGAAAACATATATGGGGGAGGAGCGGGGCAAAACGGAACGATGGAAACATGTGTAGGGGAAGAGCGGGGCAAAACGGAACGATGGAAACATGTGTAGAGAGAGAGCGGGGCAAAACGCAAAGCGCACACTGAATCGAAGAATAAACCGTACAGCCGATGTCGAAACATTCTCGTCACAGTCAATCGCCGCGAAGTTTTCTTCTTCTTTCTCGATAAGGAAATTCGAAACTTTTTTTCTCGATAGTTTTGCGTTACAGCGTTCCGAAATCACCGGTGAATCGTTACTGTTTTCACCGTTAAAGTCGCCGATCACGTTGCCGATTATCGTAATTAAGTAAACACTGCCAAATTAAACTGTCAATAATAATTAAATTCTCAAAAATAAAGAAAAAAAAATCCAGAAAAAAAAGTTTTCGGAGATAAGTCCCTCTGGTTATCCGAGTATACGCACCCGTCGGGATCAAACGGTGAAATTCTTCCGAAGGTTAACCCGGTTAATTCGCTTTAATTTTACACCCGCACTCCGCAATATTACAAAAGTTGCCTCGTTCGCTAAATTCGGTTACTCGACCAATTTGTTATGAAAGGGTCGACCCGGAGCCCGAGTGCCTCGAACCGGCGACGGTAAAAAAAAAAAGAAAGAAAAAAAAAAATTATAGTCTAATGCTTTTTTGTAAAGCGCGGCGTAGGCAGCGGCGGGGAGCGAAAGCGAGAAAGGAACAGCTAGAAAAGCGCATTAACGTGGGTACAAAAACAGGGCTTGCATTCATGCATGCATGGATGCTGGATGCAGGGAACGCAACCTATTACCGCGGCTCTTTCTCTCCCGTTTGCCTTTTATTTCCTGGCCCTCCGCGGATTCCAGCATACACACACACACACAAACACACACGTGCTCACACGCTCGAGTCGTAAAATTGCGACGTGTATGAACGGTAGAATCTGAAGTAGGTCGTTGACGGCACATCCGCGCGTGCAGGAATATATATCCATTCATTTAGCTTTGAAGCCCCGATGGTAATGTTATTGCATTCGTTACGGAAGGTCTACGACGTACGGGAACGTGGAACCCTTTTTAGCCGTTTCCCTCTTCGCGGCTCCGTGTTGCTGCTCCTGTTGCCGCTACCGAAACCCCCTCGGTTATGACTCCGCGACAATGCCGGTGCAGATCAAAGGAACTCTTGCTGCTCTCTTCTCCACCCACGTCTTAGCCAGCCCTCCCGTTCCAGCATTTTTTTTTTTTTTTTGCCTCATACGACTTACCGTATTGCGATAAACCGTGCCGATTACCGTAAAACCTGCTATTTTGATAGCGAGATTTCGGTAGCTGAAAACGCTACCGCTTCGACACTCCGCTTACGTTAGGTATCGTGAAAAACGTTCCAGATTAGACATTCGAACCGGTGTTATCGGCGAATTGAACGATTGATCTTGAGCTTTTTTCGTTTTTGCTATCTGGTTTGGTTTTTGGAGTTTGATTGATCGCCGGCAATTCGCCGACCCCCAAAATACACGCTCTGTGGATCCTCAAGGTTAAGAACCACTGATTTAGCGGGCAAATTATACTTGCGTTTTCGGGCAGACTCAACTAACTGTTGTACGATTTGACAATAGGTCTGCCTATCATGTAATTGGGCCCAGTGCGTAATTACTTAATAAATACGTACACACATTTTTCGTATAGAAACCGAAAAAGGAAAGGATCGCAATGAAAAGCACCTTGGAAAAAAATGTCATTCGAGCTGATTGGGATAATTTGATCAAACGCTTTATACTCAGTCACGAAAATAGACCCAATCACAGGTGGATTAAAAAGTCTCAGCATGAACTTTGCACAGCAATATCTCGAATCTGTTATCCGCTATTTGGAAAGCTCCCAAAAAAACAACATCCCCAAAAAACAAATTTCCAACGCACACTATTTTTTAAGATAATCTCCTCATTAGAATAAAGCCATTCCCGGCTTCGCGCCTTCAGGTTGCTCCTGTTGCTACCGAAACCCCTTCGGTTATGACTCCGCGACGAAAGGGTGCAGATCAAAGGAACTCTTCCTGCTCTCTTCTCCACCCACGTCTCGGTCAGCTTTCTCTCCCTTTCCAGCATTTTTGTTTTCCCTTGTACGACTCACCGTATCACCGTAAACCGTGCCGTTTATCGTAAAGCCTGCTATTTCAATAGCGAGATTTCGGTAGCTGAAAACTCTTCGGCACTTGGCATACGTTATGAGTCGTGACAATTTTTCTCGTACAGCAATCCAGAAAGGAAAGGTCCGGAATAAAAAACCTCTTGGAAAAAATTGTTATTCGGGCTAATTGGTGTTAGTTTACAGAATTTCGTAACCACTTTCCACTTTAATGATATCTTGTTTGTCTTTATACTTATCGCGAGACGATCTTCGCGTTATTTATTTTCTATCGGCCGGCGCGAAGAGGTCGGTTCGCAGCAATTGCGGGGACTATGCGCGAGAGATAACGCAGCGAAAATGAAAAGGTGTAGCGTACACCGGTGGAATTTTTATAAGGCAATCTAGATCTCTCCGGTGTTTGCTGTAATACTCTACTTTCTTTCTCCCGGAGTTCTCCACATTATTATATCCCTATAATAGACTTCGGCCCGGAGTCTCCACAGTTCCCGGTTGCACGGACTCGTAGAAAAGTACCGGACGTCATGACACTGCGCGCATGCGCCTCCGCCTATGTGTGTGGAGAATGGACAAAAAAAAAAGAAGCAGCCCTCGAGCATAAGAGCGAATGCCTCGACGAGGGTGCGAACAGGGAACGAGCAAAAAGGGCGTCTCTCCACCTACTCTTCATCTTTCTTTCGGTTTTTTCTTCTCTTCCTCTATCTTTTTTTTTTTTGTTCTCTTTTAATCGAGAAAGAAATGCCTTTGGCACGTGGAGAGATCGAATCGAATAGCGAAGTCCCCCTCGATGCATGACGCGGCCTCCCCGATCTCTGGTCGTGTTCGTCGCCGCTGTCACGGGGGTGTGAAACTTTTTTTTTCCCCCTCCCTACCGACTGTTCAACGGAATGAACTCTCTCGCTGCGATGAGCTCCGCTGCGACAAGGCGTGTATCGCGACGCGTGCACCTTACACACACGCGCCCGCAGTGTCCGCACGCTTTCGATCCGGTGTTGTCCCTGTTGGGTCGCAATAATAACGCAACGATCCATCACAACTCGGCCGTCAATAAAACATCTGGCCCCTGCAGTGGCGACGCGAGTCCTCGCAATAGTCCCGGCACTTTCTCCGCGTTACTATGTGTTACCGCGTGTGCGCGCTATCTCAATCTCGTTTCAGATGCCGCAACCCTCCGAGCAACCCCCGGGTTGCAGCGGGAACCGCGAGGTCCGCGGCGAGATTTTTGTGGCGCGTATTCGGCGGCTCGCCCAGGAATTATCGGTCTCTAGGCAATATTGCTATTTTTCGTATTTTACATTTTGTTTTTATGTGTTTGAGGGATTGTTCCTTTGGAATAAAAATATAATATACAGTGAATTTTCAATATAAGAGGTCAAGAGTAACATGTTATAATAGTTGAACAAGGTAAAGACACTTAAGTCTACGATTTATACAAATTTGAAGCACTTGTGCTTACGCCTTGTTAAAGCTTTTAACACTTCGCGTGAGGAGTGTTTTAATCTAATATCCCAAGATAAAATTCCGTTTGATTTTTTTTTGTTCCGGATAATCGGAACGCTCGCGATCGTGGCAAAAAACTTGTTTTGTGTACGAGTGCCTAAGTTGCTGTGTAATTCAGCAATGGGCGACGATTTCGGGCTGAAAAAATTGTAAAGTGTGCTCAAAACATGAATAAATATGTGGTGAAAAGTTCGCAGTTGTATGTTTGTTTAGTTCGCCAAAAAAAAATTCCCAAAAAATGCGAAAAAAAAAGAGCCTTCGCACCGGATGACTTCCTTAATTCAGCTTTATTTTATTCTATTTTATTGTTTTATTACAACCCGTCTTTCCTACTCATATCTTAGAACTGCTATCTTAATGAAAACAACAACAACAACAACAATAATAATAATAGATTATTCGACATCCGTGTGCGAAATTAACTGTTGCACTTTGTATCGCCCAGCAGGCCACACCAGCCCGTATTAATCTGTAAGACGCGGAATGCGAGTGGTCTGTGGAGATGCGCGTTACCGTGTTTACGGTAGAGAGGAGCGGTGCACCATCTAGCGCGCAGGTAAAACGCGTGCTGCCTTGTGTTAACGCGGGCACAGCCGCGTGGAAATAGCACCTGAACAGCTCATGCATCGTAACGCAAGGCGAATACGAAGTACACTCGCATGTGGGAGGCGCCGTGCGGCAGACGTAAACAAACGCGCGAGAGAGCCCAAACGGCGTGTGTGCGCGTCTGTATTCATAGTTCATGGGGAGTGACATGTGCACTCGGTGAACTCCGGAGCATATACGGAGGGGAGTTTCCGGGTCTTAAACGCAGAGGGATGAGAGGGAGAGTGAATAGGGGTAGCGACGGCGTTCGTGCTGCTCATGCGGGAACAAAGACGAAGGAGTGAGAGTCCACTGTGTGCGGTATACTTGGTGTACCGGAAATTTCCTCCTAATGTAGAGCCGGTAACATCGCGCCAGTCAATCTCATTTCGTATAAATTTGCAGGATTTTCCGATTAAATTTATCATATCTTTTATCGTTTTTAAGGGTGGCTTTCGTCAGTTGAAAAAAAAAGTAAACTATTTTTTTTTATATAAATTATTTTTGAGAAAAATGTTAAGAGGAATATTTCGCTCTCGGCGAGCACAGAATAGCTTCGACCCGGCACTGTGTGCATAATTTTTTTTTTATATGGGTTTTTACCAAATTATATTTAGCAATAATAATAATATACGGAAAGAAATGTGCGTTAGTGAAGAGTATTTGGATACTCCGTATAGGCGAAGCAATAATTATTGCAATGGCAAATATCTGTTTTCATCAGAGATTATCTGTACAGTCAATTTAATGATAGAGCGCGTTATTATGCAGATAGGAATGCTAATACACTGTCGAAAACATCGTGCGAGTCAATATCATTGCAACGATAATTATTGCATTGGCAAATTTCTGTTCTCATCAGAGATGATGATCTGTGTTAGTAAATTTAATAATACATTCAGAGCGTGGTACTATCCAGATAAGAATGCTTAGTATGATAAAAAAAATGAAAATATTAGATTGGTAAAATTTTACCATATTTTTCATTCCGTGTAATAAAAGTAGGCATCATTATTATTATCATTGAATAATAATGTTAATAATGTCGTGACCGAAATTCTCCTCCGTAACAATTCTTTCGTGCACCCTGTAGTACACAAAGTTGCGGCATGAGGGAGTCCGGAACGGGATCGGGGAGCGTAATCCCGCGTGGGCGTTTGATGTCTGGAGGAAAGTTTAAGACGGGGGTGTGGATGAATCCGCGCGGCGTACCGTTCTCTGTGTGGGTGTGTGTTTATACCACCGCAGTATAACGTCGGCGAAGTATATTACATGGCTAGGTACTGTATACGCGTTCCTCTACTGTGGTTTAGTCGTGGCGAGAGCGGAGTAGGTGAGGCAAATCGCTGAGAATGAAGAAACTCGCCGGCAGGATATAGTGAGATAAAGGTAAAGGGAAGCTGGATAACCCACACACACACCCACACACACATACACATGCACGAAATTACACACACACACATATGCACATGCACAAAATCACACACACGCATAGACACACATATGTTCGTGTGTGTGTATATATGTATATATATATATATCGTGGATGGCCACATGCTCGAGCTGGAGAAAAGCGTGCGTCGAGGCACCCCGATGCGAGTCCACGGGTGGTGCCTTGAGAATACACGAGGCCCCTGTCTTGTTTACAACAGAAGAAAACTTATCGAGGGATTTAAGGTCGTAAAGCACGCGTCGAGTTATACCGGGACTGCCGTGAGAAAAACGGTCTACGACGCTCGCGTTCTCATCCGTTCTTCTTTTCGATCGGCGAAGGCCGGAGCGGTGTGCACGGGAACGAATGTGGGGGATCTTGTGGTATCCTTTGAGAATGTCTATCGGGGAATATTCCGGCAGGATACCTCCCGGATCCTACCGGCTGCCATATCATTTTTTTTTTTTTTTTTTTTGCCCGCAGCAAACCCTCGATGAGTCGGCATTCATCGAAGTTTTTCATGCTAATGCTTCTAATTAGGTCTAGTGGGATCTTGCGGTATTTTTTGAGAATTTCTGTCGGGGAGTATTCTAGGAATTTGAGGACGTCTGCGATATAATTTTTTTTTCTTACCCTGAGCAAGCCTTCGATGAGTCGCGGTTTATAGAAGTTTTTCATGCTAATGATTTTGTGGTAGGGAGGAACGGGGCAAAATGGGACGGTGGGGCAAAACGGGATAGACGATGGGGTAAAATGGGACGTTCTAAAATTATTGGAAAATTGCGATTTCCGAAACTTAAGTTTACAATAATTTTAGGATGTCCGATTTTTACCGGTCGACGCATCCCGATTGCCGATACCGTTTTGCCCCACTGGTCCGTTTTGCCCCGCTCTCCCCTAACTCAGGGTAATATGGCCACCAGTAATATCTTTTAACGTAACAAACAGATAGCGCTAGCGTTTGCCCAGTTTTTAGTATATGTGGATACAATACTGTGGATTAAAAAATAATATTCACAAATTTTTTTTGGTATGAAAATGGGTCAAAGTTAGGTAGACAAATATTTTTGGATACCGCAGACTCGCGTAGGAGTTTTTTTCTGTACGACAGAGCTAACAGAAATAATTTTCGAGGTTCAGCTCGGAGAGGTTCTTTGGATGGGGAGGCCCTACTTTTATTTATTCGTAGAATCGAGTCGCTTCTTGATATATGAATGTACGAGTCACATGGGTACACGAACTCCCGCAGAGATCCGACGCGACAGCATCGATGAACGATCGTTCTCCTTCAGTTCAGACGTACCTAATTTTTTTACTTTTTTTCATTTCTTCATTCGACGTGTCTCTCCACTCTTCGCGACGACAGCATCTTCATCACTTCGCGAATGACGAAGTAGTAAGAAAAAAAATAAAATAAAAATAAACACGCTCTTCTCGACCAGTCGATAAATTAAGTGGAGGACTCCGAAGGCTCGGAGGTTACTTTTTTTTTTTGTTTTAATTTTTTATAAGTCCAGAATTTACGAGCGAACGAAATTTTGTAACACGATTTAATTTGCTCCGTTAGCTCGTCGGAAACGCGAAGGGGGATGCCAGTGCGATTTTCCACTCCCGTCGTTCGTTCGCTCTCGTGCACGACCAGCTCATTCGACGCTCGACCAAGTTCGCGAGTTCCGGAGTATATTAGCGGCATTAATTACGCGACCCTTTGCCCTATCCGGAGCTGACCGAGCGAGATGGGCCAGACCAGTATCGGCGTTGCAGATGGTTTCTGTGTGAAGGGTGAATCCACACACCCAGAGCCAACTGATTGGCCAACGGAAGTCTCGCTCGACGGCGATAAATATCGGGGTTCGTCAGGACATAGGGAAAGATGGATAAAAATGGATACGCGAAAAAAATAAAACCGATAAAAGACAAAAAAATGGTAATAATTATTCCGAGCGCCCGACAAAAGCTGTAGGGGGGGGGGGGGGGGGGGGGGGGGTGAAATGGGGTACTTCTCAACCTCACTCTTTGCCGCGAGAACCGACAATTGTTTAACTCTCTTTTGATTTTGGAGGCACGCCATCGTGCCCAATAAGGGCGAGCTGGGCAAAATGAAACACCGGGGCAAAATGGGCGATGGTCCATTTTGCGCCCGGCTTAAAGAGCTTCGTGTTAAATGAAGGGGGACCGTTTTGCCCCCATGTGCATTATACCACTTTATCCCGATCCATTTTACCCCAGTTACTCCGAGTGTGCCGATGAATTTTTCGGAATTTTTTTGGTGCCTCATTTTGCCCCGTATACGTAGTTAGCAGCGTTATTTATGTCCTGTGTTCCCGCAGTAGCAATTCAATATGCGAGACGTGAAAAATGTATCAGCCGATGATAGAAACGGACACACGTTTGAAAAAAGCAAGGACACTCGATGTAAACGAAAATTATCGATGAGAATCAGACACCAATTAAAAAAAGAATCCGCCAGAATTCACCCCAACAGGACGTACAATTACGAGCGGATTAATTATTATTATGTAAAAAAAAAAAAAAAATCGATCTCACTTAAGCGTCAATTAAGGCAATTTGCCGCAACGACTGAGCCCGAAATGCCGCAATGAAAAATGGATGCCTGCAAATTGGTATAATTAATTCCATCACATAGATATCTAAAAGTGATTCCTCAATAAAAAATAAAATTAAAAAATGAAGAATCGTTCTTTCGACCGTCTAAAATTGGCCCCACACACGACCCAATCGGTCTCGTAAATTTTTCACATGAATTCTCTATCGCCCGATACCGCAACGATAACTGAATAATTGATCCACAACCTCACCGGAGCGATCCGTCTGGGAATTTCGATGCGAAATTAATAAATCGATTGCTCCCTCGCCCTCCGACTCCTGCAAAAGAACAAAAGGAAAGATAATGAAAAGAAATAGACAAGCGTGTGTGTGTGGTATATATATATATATATATATATATATAGAAAGTGGTTGTCGGTGGCGGATAAGGGGAACGGAGGGTCTCCGAGATCCCGTGGAATGAAAACGGAATGAACCGAGCGTGGTGTGGAAAAATATGGCGAAAGTGTCGGGGAGTCGTTGGAGAACGAGCGGTGCGGGAGCGCCTTCGCGTATAGCGGTCAATCCTTACCGGGTAAACAATTCCGTGCAGAGCCATCGCGCACACCCTATCAATTATCTCATCCCTCGCGCGGATGGCGAAGCGGAAGAGGCGCGCGGGAAGGATAGTATAGTCCAAGCGGGGTCGCCCGACGTTGAGGCGTTCCATCGGCTGGAGAACCTTCTTAACCCTCTTCTTCTTCCTCTCTCTGTCTCCTCGATCTTTTTCTCCTGCAACGCGTCCGCGAGACCAGGCGCGACAGAGACGCGGAGAATAAAAAAAGCCGAGGCATGAGAATAGAGAGAGGGAGGAAAGATAGAGTGAGAGTGGAAGAGGGAGGGAAAGGTAAAGGGCAGCCCTTATTAATTGCGTCCAAGCCCTGAGAGAAGGAGAGGGAGATGAAAAGACTTGCACGTACCTGGGACGCTCTCTCGATCCGCAGTGTCGGAGTCCGCAGAGCCATCAACTCCGCTGTGTCGGACCGAAGTTACACGATCTCCAAAAAACATATCATTTCTCGACGCCCCGTCAGCATTGTAGGTTTGCAACTTGTAATGTTTATCGTATCTGTAGAAGACCAGGATCTGACCAGGATCTGACCAGGATCTGACCAAGATCTGACCAGGATCTGACCAAGATCTGACCAGGATCTGACCAGGATCTGGCCAGGACCTGACCAGGATCTGACCAGGATCTGACCAGGATCTGACCAGGATCTGACCAGGATCTGACCAGGATCTGACCAGGATCTTACCAGGATCTGCTCAGGATCTGACCAGGATCTGACCAGGATCTGACCAGGATCTGACCAGGATCTTACCAGGATCTGATCAGGATCTGACCAGGATCTGACCAGGATCTGACCAGGATCTGACCAGGATCTGACCAGGATCTGACCAGGATCTGACCAGGATCTGACCAGGATCTGACCAGGATCTGACCAGGATCTGACCAGGATCTGACCAGGATCTGACCAGGATCTGACCAGGCTGGTGTGGATCGTAAAATCGTTATGCAGGTTGCATGTGGACAAGCGGGGCAAAACGGAACCTCACGGTGAAACGGACCTGTGATCGTCATTTCAGAGGACATATTTTCCCCAAAATTTAAAGTCATTGAAGACTTAAAAAAAAAAATGGAAACTTGTCGACGACGTTGAGACGGCACGGTTGAACAGCACAACATCATAGGGGAAACCCGACTCACCTGTACGATATTGTCGTACAGTGTGCACAGGCATGCCGACTCTCGGCCTTTAGCTGCCGATTACGCTCGCGTGAAGGCATCGCAACACCTTTACGCCAGACACAGCGGCAACTGCGGTGGCAATGCGCGACGGGGAATACCAACAAAGGATCTGCCACCAACAGCGACAACGCCGTTGACGACTCTAACGTCGTATCAAATCCATGCAACCTACGGTCAAACGAGCCCGAGAGCTCTTGATACATCGCGCCGGACAGATGTTACTGCCGAGCGTGTACTTGTCGGCTAAATTTCGACAACCGAAAGGGGGCGAGGTTCACTTTCGCTTGACAAATGCGTTTGATATTCCTGATTCGTCACTACTCGGCAATCATTTGCATATTCAAATTTGAAGATTTTGCTAGGGTGGTCGGAGGCAATTTTCTGATATTCTAGTATCAATATATTTTTATACATCTGCCAAAATGATAAAATGTGAAAATGACAAAATATTTGGTCACATTTTTGGTAAAATTTGGACCAACGGGTTTTGATCTCATTTTTGGTAAAATTTTGACCAGAGGGTTTTGTTCTTTACCATTTGCAAATCGTTCTGATGCATTAATAAAAGGTTAAAAAAAAATATGACGTTCGCAAGACTAATTTTATCGAAATATCAGCGTCACTCGACGGTGACTCAAAGCGACGGTCATTTTGCATCGCTGCGGGTCTCCTCAGATAATCTTGCTGAATCTGGCGTCAGGGGATGATACGAAGAGGGTGTAGGATCTGTACAGATATAAGTGTGCAGTGCGGATACACAGTGTGCAGTCCTGGGATCAATAGCTGGCAGCGATCGGCAACGACGACGCCGCACAGCTCTAAGCCGGATATTCGTCGGTGTCCGTAACTGCCGTAATTACTGCCTGTAGCTCGTCGCGAGTAGCAGTGGGCGGGATGATATTCGAGCGAGTACCCAAGTCATTCACGGAACCTCGGAATTAACCTCCCTTTGACATTAACTTCGCGGAGCGTGTTGTATAATACAGGACACGGTTCGACGATAAAATTAACAAAACAAAAACAACGAAGCCTTTGAAAGCTCAATGGCCAGGAGCAATTAATTTACTGTCGAACACATTATGCTTCGTTGATCGTTCCTCTATCCCATGTAAAATCGAGTATAACCTTCATCCATGTGAGTCTAATTCAATGTATACAATATAAACCTACATCTTTATGCTCGATCAAAATTCTTGTCCCATCATTCGTACCGCTTCAAATGGAAACAAACCGTTGTAATTATATGTTCGAGCTTTGATTTTTTTTTTTTAGTCTTTAAGGGCTTTAAATATGGCGAAAAAAAATGTCCCCTGAAATAACGAACATAGGTTCGTTTCGCCTTGGGGTTCCGTTTTGCCCCGCTCTTGCCCATCCACCGTCCGCGTTGTGGACAATAACGTTTTTACGATCCAGACCGGCTGAGAACACACGCGGGAATGTCGTTTCAACGCTAACGCCGGTCTGCCGAGAGTAGAACCGCAGAGCATCGGTGAGGACCGGCACATCACGCACCAGTCTCCGCAGAGTAGGATGAATGAGACTGTAAACGCACCCACGCCGGGCTTACATTTGCACCCCCCGCTATCCACGTCCTCTGTAATACCGTCGTCACTTTGCCCCGCGTACTCTCGCAATATCGCGAAAGATACGAGAAAAAGGGGGCGACACACCGACCGGGAGGGATCGAGACCAAATGACCGAACCATGTTTATTTTCGTTTCGAGCTACCTCCCCATCCAAGACCGGTCGTATCGGTTGTGCTGGTGGTTCGAAACTTCGGCAACTTTATTTTTTATTTATTTATTTATTTTTTCACGATAATGCACATTTTTACGCCATCCACACCTCAGCGGACGGGAAGTATCTATAAGGGAGATATAGCTCACACTATTACAGTGTATTACAGCCATACACGTAGTGGTTGCATCATAAACTTCAGCCACCAAGGTGGATAACGAAGTTGCCTCGCTGGATTGTTCATTTTTCACTTTTCCACCGCTGCGTATAGCCGCTCTCATATTTCCTTTCTTGTGTCTACCTTATAACTCGTCGGTTGGGGTTCGGACGGGTTATGAAAAAAAAAAGAAACAAAAAATGGATTTTCAACCCCTTAACGATCTGGTCTCTTAAAATAATTATTCTCAACCGCTCGCCACTTTTGAAAAAAAAAAAACAATTAGTTTTTTTTTGTTATTTTTGCACCCAGATGAGAAGAATTTTTGATGAAATTCTGGTAAAAAAAACTTTCCCTTGATTGCATTGAAGTCTTTTCTTAATGGATCACTAGAATTCTCGTAAAAACGGCGAGAGAGTCAACTCACAGTGGGATATACTGTAGGTGATATATATCCGTCGTTAAATGCCGAGGAGAAAAAGTTATAACACTCTAGTGTCCAACCGCGCAACAGCGGAGCCAATTTTGCTGTGTCTTTCTCCCGTGTGCTTTTTCTACTTGGATTTTCTCTGAACCAGCTGGCCAGCCCGTGTACGGATGAAGCCCGATCTTAAAATTATTTTACGATAATGCATCCACCCGATAGCGACGAGTGGAGGGAGAGAGTCCTTCACGAATGAAACAGCTAAGAGGTCGGAGATAAACTTAGCTGGGCTCTCTGGTCGATGACGGCGCGACTACTCGAGTTCATCGACGATGAAATTCTACCTATATTTTTTTCTCACTCGTGAATGCAACTTTGAAAAGACAATTCGATTTTGTGTTTTCGATGATATATTGTGCAGCCTATAAGATGAGCGACACATTGAGATTTCGATACATTCGATATAGGTACCTCGCATTTTGGGAATTTCTACTTGAATGCGGTACGTCTTTTCTGTGATAGTTTCCAAAAATTTTATCCACTTAAGTCATAGTAGTCACAGAATTATTGTGAAATGTGGAGAAATTTTTGGTTTTCCTTTCACAAAAAAAAAAAGTGTCAAATATTGTGCGAAATAGGCGCAGCGTTTTTTCGCATTTTTCCTCACACTTCAAGCGATAAGTTATGCGATAAGAGTAACTCGTGAGCCCATTAGTTTGAGGCGTTGCTATCTTCCTTAGCTCACTCGTGGCACTTCTTCATTAACTCGAGCGTATATTTGCCGGAGAGGTTTACCGACCGTCGCTAGGACACGAACCATTATTAGACAGAACGTTCGGGGGCGTCTTTTATTGGCCACCGATCCCAGCAGATCTATGGACAATAAACGTCCGAGTGCCTTCGTTAATTAATTTATTATAGTCTCTTCAAGTTACGACCGGGAGAGTGCCGTACAAAGTCTCCTCGTATCCTTCGCGATCACTGATCGGCCAGACTTCGTTTTCACGCAAACCCGAGTCTTTCATTTGCTACGATTAAACCCAATGACTCCCGAAGATCGAGGACGTAGAAAATTGTCCAAAAATAATTAAGAGATTGACTTTCGGTGTCCGATGGAACGTAACAAAAATTATCTCTCCTCGACCCCTATTACGTGTCTGCTTCACATCCTGCCGGTGAGACCTCTTCGTATCCACCAATCCGAATTCGAAGAAAAAATAAAAGTGTCGAATAAAATATGACAAGAGGGGAACGAAGCGAGAAGGACAAGCGGAATACGAATTGAGGGGATCGAAGCGTAAAAAAAAAATGAAATGAGAAATGAGAGACAGTTATAGAAGAATCGAAGAGAGGAAATTCGCGCTCGGTCGATGCGGAAGGACACGTTGGGTGGGTGTGGGTTTTCGAGCGGGCTCGGTTCGCTTGCCACGTCCTGGGCTCTTTCTTCTCCGGCCCTTTCACTCTCTTTATCCCTTTCTCCTCTACTTTGCCGCACAGCTGTGTTCGGCAACCCACCTCTAAATCCTTCGCCCGGTTAAACAACCGACGTTTGCTCAATGTTTCAAACAAACCCGTGAGCGGGTTGAGGCTTTATTTGCAGTGAACCGACGCACAGAGAGACAGAGATCCCTACCGGGTTGGAAAGCTTCGGGCGAGCCTACACAGTCAGAGACCGACGCTTGCAACTTGGTTTCTGTACGGTTGGCTCTCGTGTACTCGATCCCTTGGCCTCTCTTGCACTATCCCACTTGTCTGCAATTCTATCTGTCTCGTTTTCTTCGTCCCGCTCGGCTGTACCCGACATAGGCACGCTTTATACCCACGATGAGAGTCGTTCTACAACGAAGCACTGGTACAGATTACCGCTTCATGTTACGTTCGTATAATGCGCACATCGGTAACGTAGATGTGCCGAAAGAGCGTTGATATATGTGGTATTTATGTTTTCATCAAGTATATTTTTCGGTCAAGTAAAAATACTTTTCAGCCAAATAAATATATTTTCGGTCATATAAGTATATTTCTTCGGACAAATAAATATACTTTTTCGGCCAAATAAAAATATTTTTTCGGCCAAACAAATGCATTTTTTCGGCAAAATAAATACATTTTTCGGCCAAATAAATATACTGTTCGGCCAAATAAAAATACTGTTCGGCCATATAAATATACTTTTCGGCTAAATAAATATACTTTTCGGCCAGATAAATATACTTTTTGGAAAAATAAATCTGCTGTTCGGCCAAATAAATATACTTTTCGGCCAAATCTAAAAAGACCCATTCGGTACTCAGTTATGTTTTCCTCTCTTCGTAACCCAGACCAGCCTTTTTTGAACAGCACATTTTGCACCGAGATGAGTGCCATGGATGAGCAGCGTGGACGACCCTGCCCAGTTGGAATTTGGAATATGGCCAAAGGCCGGTTCTCCGCTACTCTATATTCCGTAAAGCGTATCCGAGAGATCCTCGGCCGATTCTGCAATACACAGCCGTTTTCAGATATGACACGCCGGGATCGCGTGTACTCGATTCGAACCCCCCCGATGATAATGCAATTCCCCGAGAACCGATTTGAATGATGCCCTCTCTATGTGTAACGCGAGAGCTATGTGTAACGGAGAATCGACGTCGGACATGTGTGAGTACATTCGTGCTGCTTCTGCTATCTGCAACACTCGTACCGACATTTGCGAAGCTGACGCACCGAAACATACGTCATAATATCCGTCGGGATATGATATTAAATGTTCGATGGACCAACCATGGCTACCGGTATAACATTTCGCCCGCATCGCGACCGGACAATCCGACTGTTGCGCACCGTCGATCAGTATCCACTACGAGACACGGGCAAGCCTCGGTTCGGTGGTACTCGAATCGAACCCGGTGATTCGTCATTTCGAGACGCAAATGGAGACAATTGCCAACGCACCGAATTGACATCGAGGTGAGGAGATCTCCCGTACTCGTCAATCTCGCCGAAAATCCGATGCAATGGGAACGCGCACGGAAATCGGGAACAAATCACAGTCCGGTTGATCTCTGGCTGGTGCGTTTGAGTCACCTAGAACGGAGAAAAGCGGGCAAAACAGACCATTATCGTCCATTTGAGACGAGACTTTTTTATGTCCCGTGAAAAATTGGTAAAAATCGACCGTTTTGCCCCGAAGTTCCGTTTTGCCCCGCTCCTGCCTACTTTGGCCCATCTCATGCGTTACTGCTGGGATAAACGCAGGCAGATTACGTTGTTGCCGCGTAGGGAAGTGGTGGCAAAACGGACCCGTGTTCTCCGATTGTTATGAGACTTTTTTCATGTCAAGGGAGAAATTGATGAAAATAGTAGATTTTTACGGATTGTTCCGTTTTGCCGCTTCTACACTGAAAAAAAATTGGCTCGCTGGTGCCAAAGAAAACTTTTTTATTTCAATTCCTACCATTCCCTGTGATATTGCAACAACAACGGCAAGGCTGCCTAGGTGATATATTATCGTTTCAATGCTGTATGGAATTGTAAGAATTAAAAGAAAAATTGAAATAACCATTTTTTTTTTTTCGGCGGCCCGCAAGCGAATTTTACTTGAGTCATTGATATATTTTTTTTCAGTGTATGACCGAAGTGCGCAATATGCGGTTGACGATGAGCCGCTGGAAAGATATCGCATTTAGGCGAGTCAGGCGGGGTTTCTTCTACATCAGTCTTGATCTTTTGAAAAAAAAAAGTGTCGCAAGGCGCTTGCGCGACCATCTCAGAGGGGAAGCACAATTATTCTCTTCCGATTGAAGGTTCATTCGATAATGTTTCGGAGCGAGAAGTTGGAGCTCCAAACGAGATCGATAAGAGGCACTTTAAACATTTTTATTTTTCATTTTTTTCCATTCGAACTATACAACGAGCTGATTGTATGCTTGGCATGATCGTAAAGACGACAGATTTTATCCGTATAACGGCGCTACGTTATACGGATATACATTTCCACACGTAATGAGGCAACAACGGATTTTTACGGTTTGCGTTTGAGATAATAAACAGGGCGTGCTTCGGCAAACGAATGATTTAAGATCCTGAAATTAACTTTATTTTTAATCGCCACTATTTAGCTATGGACTTTTGCTATTTAGGTTAGGCTGACATATTGTTATCGTGGTTCGGAGAAAATTTTTTATTTAAACAAATAACGACCAGCGTCAAGCATAATTTAAGGGTCGTTAATGGCCAAATATATTTTTCGACGATTATGAAATCATTATTGTTCTTACTTAGATTATTATATTTCTACAGAATTGTCATTTAAAAAATAACCAAGAGAATAATTTATTATTAACAACTATTACTAATGATCATTAATGGTCATTAATGGCCAAACGTTTCTTTTTTCTTTTTTGCATAGGACTTTTAGGACTTGTACTTTGTGAATTCACAATGAAATATTAAATTATATCAGACAGTGCGACAAACATTCAATT
Source organism: Exephanes ischioxanthus (assembly GCA_958510785.1). NCBI lineage: Eukaryota > Metazoa > Arthropoda > Insecta > Hymenoptera > Ichneumonidae > Exephanes > Exephanes ischioxanthus. Next base: position 3,885,258 of record OY294025.1, read on the forward strand.
AAACGAATCGTCGAGCCGTTATAACGAAGTCTCGCAGTCCTCTCAAGAATATACACAGTAAAACGGATGAATGAAGAAACGAGCTCGCGAAAGAAGAAAAAAATTTCTCATGGTTGTACACCGTCTTGAAAACTCGCTTGTCCTTACGCGTGAGCGAATTCTTCTAAAGCAAAGCGTGTTTGCTTGCGCTCTCTGTGTGTGCTTCTGGGATCTCGAAATCTCGCCAGTGACTTGGTGAGGGGGGAGGAGGGGGGGGGGGGGGGGAGGAGTAATAGAGAACAAAAGGAATGCGTGTTCGTGACAGAACTGAATCTTTCCGGCTGCGGAGAAACCGAAAAGATTTTTTGATAAGAAATCGAGAACGCGAATTCGGTGAACCGTGCAGTCAATTCTGCTCCTCAACCAGACGCAACTAGGGGAATGATTAATTTAACAGAAAATTCAGCAAAAATTATTTTCACGATTTAAACGAATTATGAAAAGAATATAAAATAAACTAAACGTTAAGAATTAAATATAAATAATATTGTTAAGTATCCCGTTCGATGTAAATCCAATTTTTTGTACTATCAAATATCTAGATGGTGAATTTGTGGGGAGCATCTTTAAAGGAAGAGAATGAGCGGATTTAATGCATTAAATCCGAACAAAAAATTGCGGGTTATTCTGTGAAAAAACTAAACGAATATGAACGTTTATGAAAAATTAGCACAAACTACTGTAGTAGATCTCCCAAAATTTCGTGCGGGACATTTGCACAAATAAATAATAATAATAATAATAATGATTTCTCTCGCATTATCTGTCCGCCGCTCTGGCCAAAAGCTCTTCCGTCCTCCCGGAGGTTAAAGGTCAAAAATATTTCCAAGCTACTTTCCCCACGCAAGAAAAAAAAAAACCCTCACGAGCCTCGAGCCTCTGCTCTCACAGAGCGACCTTCCTCCGCGAATTTTCCCCGAGACTTTGGGTTAATGTCGCGCGCTAGATTTCTCGAAGCCGGAGGGAGAAAGGGCTGGCGCGGCGATGGCAAAAGGTCGAGGGAAATCCAGGGGGGGGGGGGGGGGGGGGGGTTGAAGTCGGGAACCAGCCCGGCCCCCGCTGCGGAATCCCCCGTAGCTGCTACAAGCAAGCAAGCAACGCCGCATAGCCTGTTTTCGCTAGTTCTCCTCCTCCGCCACCTCGTCGTCGGGGGGTGCGGAGGGGGGCGGAGGGGGGTTGGATGGAGCAGGGCGGAGGTTTTCGGTTTAACGACATCAAAGGACCTGTCGCGAATTTTCTCCCCCCCGCACCGCGCACTCCGGATCGTGCGAGACCCGACAGTTCTCGCATCCTGTGCCTCTATTTCGCGAGGGGGGGGGGGGGGGGGGGGGGGGGGTGGAAGGGGGTTGAACGAACGAGCCTTTCACGAATCTGCTCTCTGTGCGACATCTTTCTCCCTCTGCCGGTCCGTCCTTCGCCGGTTTGGGTGTCATCGTCCTCCTCTGTATCGAACTCGGCGGAGAGCCCAGCTGGGAAAGCGCGAGGAGCCTCCGGTGGCGAGGAGCGCGCTAAAACCCCCCTCGGAACTCTCGCCGAGTTCGCCGATAGTTCGGATCGTCGAATAATGGTTCAACTATGCAAAATAACCGTTGTTTTCAGTCATCGCCAAATTGCGGTTTAATGGTCGATGAAATTGCAGTCTCGGTGACGTCATTTTATTTATGCACGAAATTATTCGCACGATACGGGCTGTGGGAGTATCGGGTGGATTTAATTTATTTCAAAGATAAATAGTGAATGTGATGTAGTGAGGATCGAAGCGCTTGTTTGCGATATATTATTACAATGTAAGCGCATTTCGGGATGCAAAAAGTTTGTCACTTTCCGAGCTGGCTTTACGGTGCGGAGGAAAGTTTGGCGGTGGAATGCGAAACTGTTCGAGATTATCGGATATCGGTCGACAGGTCAAAGTAATTTGGAGAACATATATCTTTGAATTATCTGGACACCAGAGACAAATAATCGGTGTGTTGATTAAGAATGTTTCAATGAAATGATGAAATATATCTTATCTAATTTTATATTAAGATGCGATCTGGTGATATTATTCTAATTTTTAGAGACACTTCCACTATTTACTGATTTACTGATTTATTTCTTGTTGTTGTATGTAAGTAAAAAGGTCAATCCCGTAAACTAAGTAAATAAATAAATAATCAATATAACATTGTGCGAAAATCACATCGCAAAATAACATCAAATTTTCATTTAAAAAAATTTTTTTTTGTAGTTCGCTCATTGCAGGATTCAATTGAATACGATATTTTAGATGCATTAATAGTGCACGGTAACGTGTGTTATTTCAAAACATGTTACGCTTGCATTATATTGATTTGACGCGTTACCCAACCGGGTAAATAAATGATGTAATGTTTTGACTGCACAAAATGCGCATTCAATGCCGATAATTTATCCATCGGTGGAAACTGTGATATTCCCAATCCATCCAGAGTTCGTCGCACAATGAAGAGATGCATTTACATTGCACAGTAGCGAGTGTTATCTTTACATTATATTAATTTAACGCGGTGCTCAACGGCGTTAAATAAATGATGTAATGTTTTGACTGCGAACGGTGCGCATTCGATACCGATAATTTATCTATCCGCGGAAGTGACGATGTTCCTGACCCGTCCGGAGTTCATCGCACATTGTCGACGTGAAATCTAATTCCGCGTATCACGATAACGCATTTGTATCTCTTCGCGAACTAAACCCAGCTTACTTCCGTCCTTATCGTTTATGGGTCATCGGGTCGAGCCTCGATACCTCCGCTTAGACATGCTATTAAGTGTCGTAGATGATCATATAGAGAATTGAAAAAAAAGGTAGACATTCTAGAACGTTTTCTCGGGGTCCGATCAGGCTTTTGATGAATGAACTTTACCAGAGCCCGATGCAACGCTGTAAAATTGCTACCACACTGAGAGATACAGTGGTTGGATTAAACAAAAGTCGCGGTGATACACCGTGACTAAAAACGAAACATCGAAATAGAAGCAAAGGATTCGTTCCTTAAAAACATTAATTCCTTTAAAAAAAAAAAAATCATAACCCCGAAATCCGCGATATGGCACAAAAAATTGAAATTCTACCACGTGACTCGGGCCAGAAATTATCCTCGCAGATCCGGTCGAGACGAACAAATCCGCGAGCCGGCGGGCCTCCGGTCTGAATTCGAATCGGATTCGCGAGGATCATTGGCCGGTGGTTACGTACGAACAGGTAACACGAAAGGGAGGAGTCGCAGCAATGTCTTCGTACGTTGCTACATGGATTTTCGAATTCCGGTCGTGTGCCGGCGCGTGTAGACGGGAAGCCGGGGTGAATGTATGTGTAAAACATGTGCAGCGCGCATACCCCGTCGAATTTGCAACGTGCTTGAGTTTAGGGAAGCGGGCACGTAGAGGGTGGAAAGGGTGGCTTTCGGAGCCACGGAGTTGTGAAGTGAGCGGCGGGCCCGACGCCGGCCCGATACCGAGGGAGGGCTTTGTGTGTTTGGACATCGTGCCCGACTGCTTACTTTTCTCCCTACCGCAGGCCGTGTCCTCCGCACCGGTGAGGACCGACCGGATAAACCTTCGAGTTATCTGGATAGCCTCACTCACGACGGTGCAAAATTTTCTCAGCGTCGTGAAACTTTTCGCATATCCGGCGTGGAGAATTTTCGTTCGCGGGATCGCGAAGGAATTCCGCGCGTAATTATTGTACCGTGTGAAGCATTAATGTTTTGAAACATCGGGCATCGCGGTCTCGGCGGTTTAACGTTTCGCGCGGAATTTTCAATCCCTGGGAGAGAAACGCCGAATAATTCGGTGAGATGCCTAGAATTTTTAGGGTGTGCTTTAAATGTGTGGCATCGAGGGCGGAGAGGAATTGAATTTGTAGAGCTTACTCGCGGATAGATGAATTTTTTTTTTTTTTTTTTTTTCGAAATAGGTCATTAGGAATTAAATAAATTCCGCCGTGAAAATATAGGGTTTTTCGTATCTGCTGGAAATTTCTTTTTGGCAGTAAATACAATTGCCATTCAGAAAACTTTTCAGTCGGGACTTATAAACAGATTAACAATGACTTACAAATTTGGTTATTAGTTAATTATATTATTTCCGCTCATAAAATTTTATGATTTTCCATGGTTCCTGGACATTTAGAAAACGGCACTGAAAAAAAAATTTCAAAGATTTTATTTATTTTTTTTCAATTCTACATTTAATTTTTTCAATTCCATATGGTATTGAAACAACGACGGCAAAACTGTCACGGAGACATGTAACTGTTTCTATCCCGTATGGAATTGTAAGAATTGAAATAACAATTTTTTTCTTTGGCAGCCCGCAAGCGAATTTTACTCGAGTAATTGAAATATTTTTTCAGTTTCTACAAATACAGTTTCTTGATTTTTGCATCTAGATAACATTTTTTCAAATTAAAATTCTTTTGTAACGGGTCACGTGACCATAACTTGACGGTCATGTGACCATCACGCGTTCATTCGTGAAACGACAGATTAATAAAAATAAAAATAAAAACTCGAAAAATTGAGCTTATCGTTGAGAAGCGGACTTTGTGAGTTCCTCCCTCATATAAAGACTTCCTTCGCCGCTTCTGTGAATTAACGTCAGGATCGTAAAGAAGCTTCGCGCAAAGTACCAAAGAGAGTTGTCTGGAGACATTTTATTTTTTTATTTTTTTAAGGAGAAGAGCATACGTTCCGAGACTCGACGATCTTAAGACGATGCCGCGGCAGTGTCCTCGTAAAAAAATAAGAAGAACGCTCTCCGCGTCATTGGATCAAGTGGCGCGGATTAAAAACTGCGAAACGAGACGCGAAGTAAGTACGGTGGGATCGTAAATACACGGCTGCCGTGGGCTCTCTACGACCATCGTTGACCCGAACGCGCAAGCACGCCTTCCGGCCTTCTCTTCCCCACGAGAGTCCGTTGCCTTCGGATATCCTCGCGCTCGTCTCCCCCCACCGCTCCGACCCTCATCGACGCGCGCACGCGCTTCCGCCGCACCGAAGCTACGGTGCATTACACTCGCTCGCTCTCTCCAGCTCATATCCTTGCAATCTTAATTCACGAAACTTCAAGAGCGATGACGGATGCGAAAATTATTTATTTATTTATTTATTTATTTATATGCACGAAAAATACGATTTTTCGTGCATAAAATCGAGACTTTCAATGTCTTATTATTCTTTAGCCCCAAAAAGGCCAGCGTATTCGTGTTCAACGGGAAAAAATACGTGGAAATACGTAGCAGTTTATTTAAAAAGAAGACAAAAACTGGACACCATGCGTACATATCTAAAGTGTCATCGATAATTTCGAAGAATGTATGAAAAATTGATTCCCTGTAATTTGCACACGAAAACCAATTTTGCAGATTTTGTCACAACCAAAAAAAAGAAAATCTTTTCTTTGTATCTATCTCAAGAGTGTTTATGCCTCGTATCGTGAGCATTCACATTGCGACCCATCGTATTATTATCCTAGCATTGTTTGTTGCGAATGGCGAATTCGAGAGGAAAAAAAAAAGACTAAAAATGTTCGTTTATTTTATTAGCGTGTATCTGGCGAATAGTGACACGAAGGCCCGAGCGGCGGCGCTCACTTCCGATGGGTCGTGGAGCGCCGAAAGGCGACACGCCGAACGACGGGAGAGAAGATTTTCGGAGGGTTGGAGACGCGCGTAGGCTACGTATGGAGGGGGCGCGTACGGTGTCGCCCCGCTCTCTCTCGGCCGAGGGGTAGAGAGGAGTCTCCAGCGCACGCGCCCGCACCGAACCCGAGTCTAGGTGGGGAGGTTCCAGTATTACTTTGTGCCGGGCGTTGCGGCGCCGTGGCCCTCTCCAGTCTTTGATCCGCTCTTCGTGCGGCTGGATGTTGTTTAACACTCGCGGGACGCGCGAACGTGATATCTCGTACGAAGTTTTAAACGTCGAAACCATTTAACGGAAATCGCTTCGACGTCCGACAGTAAAACGCGAAGTGCCATTTTTTAAAAGTTAAAAAAAAACTGAATAACATAACGATCGTGTTTTCAACGTAAAAAAGAAATACAAGTAAAACGAAAAACAAGGTCTTGGATAACCGACGACAAAATTTCTTCATCGATTCTCGTGACGACACGAGGTTTAAGGAAATAAAGAAAATAACCGTTTCGAGAGTTTTTTTTTTAATCGCGATACTTCCGATCCGTTGTCGCCGTAATATCGCCGAGTGTTGTTGCGTGACGTGTTCGTGCCCAAGGAAAATTGATAATTAAACTTAGAGCTGGTTATCGTGCGAACTGACCCGACCTCCTCAAACCCACCAAAACATATTTTTAAACGCCTGAAGAAGAAAAAAAAGAAAGAAAAGAAACTAACCTTTTTTTTAACACCAATAAAATTTACCAGTCCCAAGGAACTTTCCTGTCCACGAGCCGGTCCACGGTGAGAGTTACGAAGGAGTAGAGTTTCAAGATTGTGCAGTGCTCGCTCTACGTTCTGGGAATATTACGATAAGTTTTTTTTGTGCTACTGTTTTTGTTTTCTTTTTTTCTCCGTAACCGTCGTCGTGTCTTGCGCCCTTGGGAGAGGTGCGAGAGTCCGCGTACACGTACATTGGCGCGCACACAGAGCGGAGACGCGCACAGTGTGCTCGGGCGAATTTCCATCGTGGCGCAGCGGAGCCCCCGTGACCCAATTAGGTTTCCCGAGGTTCCCAACGGCGCGCTCCCGGCTTAATCGCCGGTGACACTCTCCTCGCCGCTTACACGTTACTGTGGAAATTGGGTTTTCGCGGAACCCCGGGGAAGCAACCTTGCCTCTCCCCGGCCCGCCGTCCCTTTTCCTCACCGCGCGGCTATTGTCGCGCGAACGCGTCGTCGTCCCGCATCTTCCGGCTCTCGAGTCCTGCACAATTGCCCGCTGGACGGTGGGAGGAGGAGGAGCGAAAAGCTTTCCTTCGTCGCTCGAGGCTCGTTTCGGGCCGCACGATCGCCCAACGGACTTGGCAGGGCGGCGCGGATCGAATTTTGGCCGCGAGACGTCGGCCGGTGCCTAAGCGTGCTTAACCTAGCAGAGCACGGCGGAACTGTCCGTTCCGCAGAGAACGCGACGCGGATTGTCGAGTAAACTTGCCAAAGTAAACTATCGCGTAGAGCGGGAGAAAAGGAACGATCGTCGAAGAGTCGAATTAATAATTCAGGAAGAGAATCGAGTTTTCGAGATCGGAAGCGGCGCGGCGGAAAGAAAGACTTTCGCCGCGAGCTTCGACCGGTGCCTACGCGGGTTTAACCTAGCCGGGCGTCCGTCACGGTCGAGCGAGGCAGAACAAGCCGCCCCACCGAGACGGGATTGTCTGTCGGGCGAGAGACGAGTAAAGGATCGCTGTGAGCGAGAGAAGAAAAATCGCCGAAGAGTCGAATCGACAATCTCGGGAGAGAATCGAGTTATCGAGAACGGAGGCGCAGCGAGAGAAAAAAAAACCGAGTGGAAGTGCCGATAGGATTTTTTTTTCGTTGTTTTCTTTGTTCTTCGCGCGGATGAGGGGGAAAACGATGGCTCGATGATGTCGACGATTGGGATGAAATTCTGAAGCTCCATGCGGGGATTTTGTCAGTCCGGAAATCGAGGATTCGAGGACTTAAGTTCGGCGACGGTAATCGTCGGCTCGGCGAGAAACGTCTCGCGATAGTTCCAGGAGCGATTCCGAGGATCCAAACGAGTTCGAGGAGAGACCGGAGACTCACGAGTCACGGTTACGAGTCTCACTCGTCGATAAGAAATCTCGAGCCTCTCGAACTCGTTCCTCGAACCCTAAAAACGCTAAAACAAAAAAAACCCTAAAAAAAGGCTCTATATAAAAAAAATTGTGCAGTGTGACATGAACGGTGCAAGTCGGTGATTTCGCTCGCGGACGACAAAGTTTAGTTCGGATAATAAATATAATTTGTATAATAAGTCAAAGAGGATACACACATCGACGGGAGGCAGGGGTGGATCGTAGTTTGTGATAATTAATGATAGGTCGCAACTCTGAAGCCCTTTCGAGCAAACCGAAGTAACATTTTTCCATTTTCACTGTCGTTGCCGGCAAAGGTAAGACAGGAGGTTGGCAACAGTGTAAAGCAACGCAGGGAGAAGTCGAGGAAGGGCGGGGAGGAGGCTTCCGAGAACATCGTGCTGTCTTCGCCGGGTGGATTGTTGCCGGTTAGGATAGGTGGCAACGACGGTAGGAAGCGTGCAAACAAGAGTGCAACGGTGAAGGGGAACGGTGGATTCGGTGATTACTCGGCGGCCGGTGAATTCGAGGTCTGGGGCGAAGAACAACGCGCGTCGGATGGTACGGACCACCAGGTGGTCGGTCCGCATCAGCGGCACCAACAACAACAACAACAACAACAACAGCAGCAGCAACGATGCGATGGCGGTTCGTCCTTGAGACCGCTGCTTCACGTAGCTCACTGTGAACTTCACTCGCCCCGCGAAGCCGAACTTATGAGACTCGACCAGCTCGAGAGCATGGATAGAAAATCCGTCGATCACGATCCCTACACAATGATGGATAACTTTCACAGTCCCGTTCCACCGCCACTTCCGCGACGGCATGTACGGTAAGTTATGTTGGTTGGTGATGTTGGTTTTTCTTTTCTCTCACCAGCTCATGGGCGCGATTCACCAAGAGGCAAGCTTCGAACGATTCGAATAATGAGTTGAGGTGCTAAAAAAAATGTGGAAATTCACAGAGATACCTTGAAGTGGTGTTTTTTTGATAAGGGAGAAGAACATTTATTACGAAGATCCGTATCGTTTTTGTGGTCAAAAGAAGGGTTAAGGTAGTCCGTGCGGTAAAGTTCAGTCAATCGAGTATCCGGATTAATATTAAATTATCCATTTGACTTCACAAAAACTGCGTAAAAATATACACGTGGATTTATTAGCGTAAAATGAGTCATTTTTCTATAAATTCATCATTGTACATGTTTTCTGCATGAAGCAGGAACTCTTTCATCTAGATCCACCTTAGTTCGCACTAATTATCACTTTAAAACGCGTACAAACGTTTTTAAAAAACCAGTTACTCAATTGACTTGACTGTACCGCAAGGACTACCTTGAGCTTAGAAAGAAGTATGAACAGTGATTCAGAGAAAAAAAAAATTCCACTTTAAAAAAATTTAATCTCATACGCGAAAAATTGAGGAAAGCAGAGTTGTATTTCATTTGCCCTACCAAAAAAGTGACAGCGGTACTAATATTGAAATCCCGAAGGAAACTTTCTTCGATGCGTCTGAAGTTCAGTGCGTCGTTTGTATAAAACACAACGCGAATAAACGTGTACGTATCCGCATATTTTCTCGTTTATAAATAACGATCCATATTTTTATTATATAAAATTGATCACCTATTGGGGAGCGCAATTATTATACGACCAAAGTGACGCATCGAAGAGCATTAGCTTCAGATTTTTTCATTGTTAAACATGGAATTTTTGTAGAGGAAAAAAAAAATTTATTGTCAACATGGATTTTTTTAAACGGGAAAACAAATTCCCAATCAATGGGCAAAGATGCCCACTTAAAATTTCTTCAGCTCAACCATCCCATCAGGTTTGGCTAATGTTAAATATTAGCCAAACCATGATGGGAATCTTAGTGTTTCATCAGACCCCGGCCTGTCCGGAAAATGCACCGGGGCGAATTTCTGACGCTCCGTCAGATCGCCAGATCCGATAAGCGACGATAACGAATGCGTATTGAGGAAAGGGTCAACTTCGGCTGGGAGCGTCGGACCGGAGGTGTCGAATTATCAGAAACTCTACCGAACTGGCCAAAACTTTAATCGCTCTACGGCAACAGTTCTTGCTTCCTTCGCGTATCTAAGAATCGAATATGCAACCCCTTCGGTGTATGCACGCAGTACGGCCGTACACCCCGGTGTTCCCTAAGTTCCTATCGGCCAACTGCCTTATGCATATTCATGGCTTTTCACTACCCCACAGATCGGCCTCGTGTCTGAATTATCCCGTAGCCCGAGACGAGCACGCGCTCCGATCGCTTTCGAAACATCTCCCCCCCCCCCCCCCCCCCCCCCCGCATCCTCCTGTGACGAGGGTGAAAATGAGCATCTTTGTCCAATTCTACCTCAACGACTTTCTCATTAACACGAAAAGGAGAGAAATATCGCTTCATCAAAGTCGGAAAACAAGACTCACTTTTTACTCATTGATTTCACGGTACGTTTTTTGTCGAAACCGTTTTTTACTGCACTTTCCAAATTGGAGATACGCACTTCTGATTTTCGTCACGAGAAATATCTATTATAGTATGTATCCTCTTCATCGACGCTCTAGCAATTATCTCGCTGATTGAAATTCCTGTTCGAAATCCCGGACAAATTCGGTGAAACGTATGTTCGAATTTCCGCTGTATAATGAGATTATTTTACATTACAATGTACACGTATGATACATGTATGTGCGTATGCAATATTTTCATTGCTCGTTCATGAAAATGATCTGGGTCGGAAATAATGTTTCACCTAATTCACCGGGCTCATTATGAAAATTCGACTGGTGACAAGGGCTTCTTTTTATGGAATTTTATGGGATGAATTTCATTCGATCGGGGTGCCATTCAATCAACGCTAAACGATTGTCATTCTGGCTTTTGTTCTCGACGTAACGAATGATACCCTGGACTAGACCGAAAATCATGCGCTACGTGAACGAAATTACTGCAACCGTTTTTTTTTTTATTGTATCGCCCAAATTGAACATACGTTCTTCTGAGTTTACTTGCAATCTAGACTACGTAAAATCATGGGATCATAACTAATTTGAAAAATAATCTTATAAAGGAACTTGGGGTTAAAAAAAAATTCAAGAGAGGGCAACCACCTTAGGGGCGAAACGTAAAAATGAAACCGTTCCAGGAGTTCGGACGTGTCTTCGCTCTCAAGTGTGTGGAATTAATGCATTGAATGTTGGATGAAGGGTGATGACACAAGATTGCATTGTACGTTTCCTGGTCTACACTATTGAAAACAAACCGAGGGTGCATTGCCCTCGAACAGACCAATAGTACACACAAAACTGGTTATATTCGCTGATCGTCCGACAACGAGAGAACGGACAAATGGAGGGTTTTACGAATGCCAACCCAAGGGCCCGATTTCGGTGGAAATTGTCGGCCCGGCGGCATCAAAAGGGTCTCCGAACGAATTGACCCCGATTAGGAAAGTTTGCAAATTGGACATGCCAACGTCTTAACCGGAACGTCTGGAAGCGTTCCAACACACTCGGGACTGACGTTAAATTGGTCCGAGCAAAATACCGCCGGTAATTGTGATCATCAAAGTGTTTAACCGAGCTAAACGAGATGAGCAAAGATAAAGTATCCTGCACGGTGAACGAAGGTTTCTACATTAAACAAACGATTCTTGTCAACAGAAGTTCACAATTTGGTTTTCTTGAGAATCCAACCATCTTTTCCTTGTTAGATCAACAATTTTTTACTAGCAAAAAATTTGCGGGTACAGGCAATAAAATGTTCTTTAAATATATGAACCTCTTAAACGTTGTGTCACATACAAAACGCATTCCGTACTATTGTCGACAGTTAAAAAAAAATTGCCTAGCGAATATAAAGGTGGGAATGCAATTGTACCACGAGACTGTGTCACCGGCTTGTTTTCCGAGTAGTTTTCGGAGAAACTTTCATAGAATTGCGAGCCCTCGTCAAGCAGTGGTAATCCGCCGTACAATTGAAATAGGAAGTCCCTTAAAGCCTGCCACCCGAAATCCCAAGCATGCGAGGGATTGTGTACAACAATCGGGCTTGATTCCCTTTGCGAACTTCTCGTGACTAAAGCAGTACTGACGGATGGTTGAATGTGTACATCGAATTTGCCATTGCCAAGTGACCTGGTGGGTTTCTAATTGGCCCGGACCAAAAGTCCGTAGATCGTTGCCCAACACCGCCACCACCACTGCCAGCAGCTGAGAGTACATTACGTCGAACATGTATATGGAGGTATTAGATACACACACTCTACGGTGTATCCCTTCGGTGCTGGAGGTAAACATCTATGCGCCGTTACGTGTACGTCCGATACGATTTTCCTGCGATGTCTCGTGAAACCTCCTTCAGCCCTCTCCCCAACATGCTGTACAGAAACGCTGAGGAGAGGCTCAACGCATGTACGGGCGTTTGTAGTTCCCGCATCGCCTCGAACCAGTTCACAGGCTGTGTAGCTTCAGTAGCCGAACGGTTGCTCTCGGCTCTCTCGCATCGCGTCATTGTGTACGTTGTACACTTGCGTGGTTACGTGTATCCACGTAAGACGATCAATAACTCACGCGGAAATACGGAGCGCAGAACAGCGATGCTGGGACTATATGCACATGAGCCTCCGGTGCATTGACGTCGTGTGCTTTTTTTTATTTCTTTCGCTGAGGGTGGGAATTTAATGATACGGAATTTATCTCAAAGTACCTACTTACCTACTCGTCAACAATTTAATGATATAATGGTCATTGGAGACCTTTTGGTCCAATGGCGCAATGATCATTAGATCATTGCTGCAGTGGAAAGTGCCTGTTCGTCGACTTTTAATGTTGTGATGGTCTATTAGTCCAATGGTCCAGTGGTTCGTTCATATCGTAGTCCATTCATACACTGGTCCATTGGTGCATTGGTGGAGTGGTCCATTCATTGAGTTCCTTTCGTCCAATGGTGACTGATTTCATCGTCGAACGGTGCATACAGACTAAAAAATCAAAATCGTTGTCATCAATGTGCCCACTTTGTTAGCAAATTCCTGAACAATTAAGATGGCGGCGCATAAACAAAAGTCGTTAAAGCTTGAAGGTAAATGTGCAAGCCTGAATGAGACATTCCGAGGTTATAGCCTGACATAAAACTCAAATAAACCCTGTAAGATGCAATATGCTATTTTATATCCCACTGGAACTTACATGCTGTTAATCGTAAAGTGCTGTAGCCAACAGGGTGCGTCCGGTTACTCCCGATGGTGGCTCTGCAGCGGCTGAGATTGTAGAATAGCCCCAGTTTCATGTATCTACAGTTTCGGTTAGTTGAAGTCGCTATTCGGAAGCTCTGTATACAGGATCGTAACGACGTCAACGTTGTAACAGGGACGATGGATGCGAGTCTCGTATCGGTACACCAGAGTAGTAAGGTACATGCACACTAGGAACGTATAGCGGAAGCCACGGGAGCAACGAACGAAAACCGGACAAACATAGGAACGCGGAGGATTGAAATACGCTGCACCTACAAACGTACAGTGAAACCTCCAAATAGTCCTGGAAAAGGGATCAAGCGATGACAAAAATGAGGCAATGGAGTGAACAACTATTGATGCATCGGCATTGGCATTGAAAGCACTGGCATTGCAGGTGGTAGAGAAAAGGCCTATTTAGAGGTAAACGGACATTGGCGGGAATGGACCATAAATATTGAGTGACTGCACTGTACAGTCGAATCTCCGATACCATCCCAACACTTCGACCAGTCGAAAACGGCCGCGGTCCCACATATCGACTCCCCCATCAATCCCCCGCTCCAGAACACCAACAGCGTGATGTCGATACTGCTCATGCGTGCAGCAAGTGTGACACTACCGCTCACACGCCGCCTCTCCGAGTGGGGGAAAACACCGTAGGGAAAGTTCAATTATGGGAATTGGTAGCCATGGTTACGGCTCGAAAAATGTGAGAACGATCAAAAATATGGAGACCGCGGCTGTATTGGAAATGATGAATGAGCTATCGAGTAATCAAGTGTATCGAGGGCTTCCACTGTAGCCAAGTGCTCCGGGGTCCTTCGGCGCGTTTTCCTAGGTATGCAAAAGCCGCGTTTGCGACCGCTCTATCCCACTCTATCTCGCTGGTACTATAACAGCCGGGAATAAAGGCACAGAGGAGAGCAAGGGAGCAACGCGCGGCGTTGGCGGCTGCACGGCGCCGACAATTCGCGGTTGAAGCAAGGCGACCCCATGGCCATGCATCACCCTGTCTCCGACCGGCAACTACCTACTCGAAAAGCTCGCCCCCCTCCCCCACCTCTCCCACCCCCCCTTGCACTGTCGTCCTGCAATGTCGCACCACAGCTCTATATACTTCTAACTTTCTCTCTATACGCGCCGCTGGTTTCCCGACGCTGCTGAAACTCTCGGGCACACTCTCTATGCACTATAGAGTCTTCCCGCTCCCACGCAAGTTCGCTTGTCGTTTCTCTCCTGTGCGCTCCCTCAACCCTCCCGAGCTTCGTCACCGTTACGGGAAGGCACTTCCGGATGTGCGTTACGGACGACGGGCAAACAGCAAAGCGATAGGTCTGCAGGACGATTTACAGTACAGCTCTGTGTGAGAAACGCACGGTCGCCCAAAGTCAGCAATGACGTAAATTACGAGCGAATTTCGTGAAAGCGAGTTTCATACAATTAAGCCGGACCGAAAGTTGTTCGGAATCGGGACTTGTTCGGTATCAAAAACTGTGATTCATCTTTCTCAAGTATTTTTCTACAGTCGGCCAGAAGCAAATGTTTACACGATGCGCATTCTGCGTCTTTTGGGAATTCGCCTTTGACCGCCTGCAGTTGGCACTTTTGAGGACAGTTCATTACACTTTTCTTATACCGACCGCGGTGTTTCACTTCGGCTTAAGGTAACTTCGACATTGGATGGAAGATCGTCTCTAATTACTGTTATTTTATTATAATTATTATCTCTCCCCTCCTCCATTCAGCGACAATGGCGAAAACTCCAAGATATAAAATCGTTGGAAGAACGTTGTTATAATATATCAATCTTATTTGCAAGATTATAATGACCCAGGCATTTCTTGTGTTACAAGGATGCCTGGGGCATTATTATCTTCCGAACGCAAGATAGAAAAAGGAGGAGTATTTCTCTCCCCGATAAGTCGTCTTTGTCCGTCGCTGACAGCGTTCGATATTCTTATAAGGCTCATAAAAAACGTGCTTCCCCTCCCGTTCCGCCTGTGCCTATTGCTACCTCGAAAATTGTTAAGTAGTCACGCAACGAGTCGGTCCGATCTCCAGGGACGCCGGATTCAACGCAGTACTAAATTCCTCGTTCGGGCCCTTCGTCCTTCTCCCCTTCCCTCACTCCCTCCACCCTTATGCGCTTTACACTTTTGCCTACCCCTCTGCTCTTTCCGTTCTCTATCTTTTCAATCCTCCATCCTCACTCGAGTTCAGCCGCCTATCTTTCACCTTCTCTTTTTTGCATTATCTCCCTACAGTACACGACCGGATAAGTTGAAAGTTCGGGTGACGAGCTAATTGGGCACAACCAGATAAGTTGGATACCCCACTATCTGCCCAAGTTTCTGCCCACTCACCGTTCTCGTAAAGCTTTCCCTTTCTTCCGCTGACGCGCTTGTCGCAGCAACGTTTCGATTCGCAGGTAGCAAGAGGTAAGAAGTGGGGAGACGAAATCCCCACCGAGCAAATACACTGGGAGAAGGATCTAGTGAATATGAATATCGCTTAAGAGACATCACCATAGCACATAGTGGTGCAGAACTAGGACGCCACTTATAACAAGAAGTACCGCATTTATAAGAACTTTTCGTAGATATTATGGTAAAAATTCTTGGAAAACCTGGGACTCTCTGCCATAGGTGGCGCCCTAGTTGCCTACAATCATGAGCTATGGTAGTTTTCCTCAGTCGAACTGTAGTTTTCACTGTGTCCTTCTCTCAGTCCAGACGGACCCTGATAATGGGCAGACTTCAACTTCCCCAGACGTCGTTCTCCAACGTGCCCGATCGGTTGGAATTATCTGCCTTGGAAATACGTGGTCGTGTACTGTACATACTTTTATCGAGCTCCATGGCTCTCGCTCCCTCTCCCTCACCCTCCAATCTCTCCTTCCTCCCATTTCCTTCCGTCCCGCACGGCTCGCCCTTACTTTTCCATCGGTCTTCGTACCTCCCTAAAAAAAAAAAACTCCGCCATCTGGCTTCCATGCTGCTTTGTGCATGGTCCTCTTGTCCGCGCACCACGATTCTACCATCCTCGGCATTTCGCCCGGCGCACGTCGGTCCAACCCGGTGAGAATTCACGCCGAAGCCCGCGGTACCTTCCTTTTCCCTTACACCCGCTTAGATAGCGCACTTCCACTTTCCCCGCTCTCCCAACCCTCTTCCTGATCGACTCCTCCTTTTTTTTTGTTGCTTTTTTGCTTTCCGCTTTTTTTTTCTACATTCCCCAATGGAGCTTCTCGCTCTCTCCGTAATCTTTCTCACTCTGCGACATTCACTCGTCACTTTCCTTATCGAGGCTCCCGCTTCGAGTCTCCTCTTCCAAAAGGGACGACGCGAGAGCCCGTCTCGTTTGTACTGGAATCGCTGAATGACGAAGAGAATGTACTTTGTGTAGCGACGCGTTTCGCCATTTATCTTCCGTACACCATTTTTTACACCTTCCTACTCCGTACTTCCGGCGTGACATCGTTCGGTTCTTTGTCTCCGTGAGACTCCCTTCGCTCGCGATCTTCCTTTGTGTTTTCGTGCCCTATTTTTCACTCTTTTTTTTTCTTTGCAGAAGGTGGTCCCTTGATTGTCTCGTCGGTAGCTTTGCTGTCCCACTGGTCCACTAGCTGCGTGTTTGCTTGTTTCGGGGGGAAAACCAATTTTGGGCTTGGGATAAAGGGCCTGAGGTTCGATCACGTAAATATCTGGCTGCTATACAGTATTGGCTCAGCATCGGCCGGTGTTCGACCAACGTCGGCCAGTACCGGTCCCGCGTGTCATTTCCACTAGGCGTGACTTTGTCAGACTGAATAGGAGGAGGCTTGCTCGCGACCTTCCTTTGTCTTTTCGTGACCTATTTTTTTTTTAGGTTTTTTTCATCGCAGAAGGTGGTCCCTTGATTGTCTCGTTGGTAGCTTCGCTGCCCTACTGGTCCACTCGCTGCATCTCTGCTTGTTTCGGGGGGAAACCAATTTTGGGACAACGGGCGTACAATGAGAAAAAGGAATGGTTGGATTGACCAAGGCGCTGTGACATACTTTCAGAGGCGTTAAGACAAAGTTTTAATCGATTTAAGCAAACAATCCTTTACCAAAACAATGCTTTGTTTGTACCGAACAAATAAAACCTTTGATCGTATGTCACCGCGACTTTAGGTTGATCCAACCACCTTTTTTTCTCAGTGTAGGGTTGGATCAAGTAAATTTCTGCGATACCGGGCCAGTATTGGCTCAGCGTTGGCCGGTGTTGGACCGACATGAGGCAGTATCGCTCGCGCGTGTCAATCCAACCAGGCGTAAGTTTGTCCAACCAAAAAGATGAAGTGTTGCACGTTTGACATTGACAATCGGCGGTTCTTCGGGAACGACTCGCTACTTTTGTATTCTCTTTCCCAACTACATGAACCACTTCTTTTCCAGTCCGTGAAATTTTGTTATGCCCTTCGCAGATTAATAACTTTCGCCTGGGATTTTTTTTTTTTTTTTTTTTTTGCGAATTGTTAACTTTGCTCGTTTCTGGAGAAAATTCGTTGAATGAGACAGTTTCCGCCACAGCGTGCGCGCGAAAGGGTATCAGGTATGAATGGACGAAATTTGACACACCCGAATATGTAAGCCATCCGACGGGTTATTCGAGTAGGTTTCTCCCGTACATGCGAAGTGACACTCCCGAAGGTGAGGGGGTTTCACGAGTACCAGGAGTAGTACTCGAGCGATTGAGAACTTTCGCTCGGTCTTCTCGACAGCCTCGGAGAGGGGGGGGGGGGGGGGGGGAAGCCAGGCAACGTCGAGCCACTTAGGCTGCACGTATAGTTTACGTGGAATATCGTTTTTCTCCGCCATTAGTGATATTCTCCAACCCTTCGTTGAGCAATTATTATTTCGTCACGAAACACGAACCGAAAAGCCGCTCATCACCGGATAAAACGATCCAAGGTTAGCTTGGGCAATTAAAAAAATATATAAATAAAAAAAGTGACAAACGAGTTTGTCACTTATTTAACAAAATTATTTTTACGCAATTTTGCATTCCGATTTTATTTTTTACTGTGTTATAAATAATGATAAACGTTAATTATCCCGATCGCGTCTGTTCGCTTTGAAGGACTCGTCCAGACTTCCCGACATGACGATCGATCCAGTATCGATCGTCCGTTCGTTCGTCTATCGTCAAACCTAACTAATATCGGGTGTCTTAACGAATCGTCCGTTACATATTCGTTACAATATATATATATTTAAATCTTATGCACGAATTCATAATTGCGGTAAATTCAAGTTGTCCCTCTGCTGCAGGTTCCGTATATTAAAAATCTGCACCTATATACATATATATATATGTATATATATGTATATACATAATTTTTTTCCGAGCGGTATAAATTCAATTAAAAGTATAATTGTCGCCAAGTCGAGCACGCTCCAAATTGGAAACAGAAGTTGTTTCCCGAGTCGGCTGTAAGCAGTTGTGGCGCGAGCTGAAACACAGCACGCTTGCCGTAGCCCTCGAGACAGTTCGAGCTGCCTGGAACTCCGTTCACCCCATTCCTTCGAGACACTGCTCCGTCCCGCGACCCCCAGAAGAATCTCAATAAATCTCAACGGACGGCTAAATTACTCGGCGTTGGTGTCCTGCCACCCCTTCCCCCTGTAGGGAGGGGGGGTCGTCGTCGATGCTCTCGACGGCGCCGCTCCTCCTTCTCTCGTCGCTATCTTCGCAACTCCATAACTTAGGCGAGACTTTCTTCCCGGTCGTTAAATCGCTTATTTGTTTGTATTATCGTGTCGCTTTTTTACGCTCCGTCGACGTCGATTCGTCGATTAACTTTTCTCGGAGGTCCGATACCTCGGAAGCTCTCGACCATCGGGCGAGACATATATCGACGGGATGCCCATAAATATTAATAAAAGTAAGGCTGAGACGAAATTGAAAAAAATAAAATTAGAGTATTATTTATTAATTAATTTTTTTTTTTAATCAAGTATCGTGATTTTTGAAAAAAAATTATTGTTTCGAGCTGTGCAGTGTGTCATAAAAAATCCTTAACCCCTTGAGCGAGAAACCCGTTGGGAAAATCCGATGAACCTGTCTCCCGTTTAGACATGGGAAACGTTAAAGGAATTGCCAGGATGCCCATAAATATTAACCCTTTATAAGTCACACCGTCCGAAACCGTACCGAAACGGGACTAACGGACGCGGAGTCGGGGCCACGCGTTGCTACGGTAGCGCCTAAGAGTGGGGACAGAGGTGTGACTTATAAAGGGTTTAAACTATCGCTAACACGAAATATCGAATATTTTATTGAATTTAATTTTTTTTTTTCTTAATGTACCTATTATTACTTAATTAATTTATTCTAACGAAAAAAATGATTATATTGAGCTCTGCACTGTCTCGTAAAAAAAATCGTTCACCCATCGAGCGCGAAACCCATCGGGAATGTAAGAAAAAAAAAAAAAATTAAACGAATTAAAATTGAATATAAGATCCGGAAGTCGGAAATTCGTCGGGTCGGGACACCGCGGTAGTCTGAGTAAACTCTGGCGAAAATCCGATGAACCTATCTCCCGGTTAGACGCGGGACACGTTAAAGGAACTGCCGGGAGACAACGAACGCGACTGTCGCCGTCGCTCTGTCCGGTTTCTGTCTCTGAGAGGCATTTAACGCGGCATCTGCAGCGGACTTTGTAATTTAGAGCCAATCCCCTTTATTATCCTTAATACGTTTCACGGGAAAGTTTCTGTCTCTACATCGGCGGAGCCGCACTCCGCGTATACGTGCGCGCCTCCTTCGGCCATGGACGGCCGTTGTGCGAACTCCTCGATCAACTTGCAAAAACCGGAGGAAATCGTTTCTCCGGCGGAGGGAGAGCGAGGGAGACTTTGAACGACAATTCCGTCGCTTCGGGAAAATAACGAGGATACTCTACGACCCATTGTCTCGTTCCCCGATTCGCCCGTGCAAAAAAAAATACCTCGACGAAACGTCGTTCATTTACATGGTGAAAAAGTTAAAAAAAGAAAACGAAATTAAAATCTTGCAAAAAAAAAAAAAGCTAAGACCGAAGAGTCGTTAATTTGCCGAAAAGGGTGCAATAATTTTGCAGACTTGCAAAGAGGATCCGATGCGGTTTGGAAAGGCGAATGCGGGAATTCGAGAGACACAGTTTTTTTCAGTCGGGCTTTAAAGCGCCAGTAATTCATTTTTTTTGGTCTTGCTAATTTTAGGGTTTTTTTTTGTTCCTCAATTAACGGCGCTTTTAACTACACAAAATTGTAATGACGATGAAAGTAATTGTGATCGCTTGTGGAAATGAAACTTTTCGTCGAACTTACAGCCAGACGCCAAAAGGCGAACTCACTTTTTTTCTTGCCAATTTTACCATTTTCATTTTATTTTTCAATTCCCTGTACTTTAAACTAATTTAATTTTTTTTTATAATAAAATTAATCGTGATCGCTTGCGTCAATGAAATTTTTCGTCGAACGTACAGTCACGCGCCAAAATTCCAACCCTCTTCCCAAACTCAATTGTCTTGCCAACTTCACGATTTTTATTTCATTACAATTAACCGCACTTGAAACGAATATAAAAAAAAAATCCTAAAAATAATGAAAATAATTCTGTACAATTCCAGACACAAATTTGTTTCTTAAGTCCACAAACCTTCTTACCGACGATCGTAATTGCTATCGTCATTATTGCAAATGATACACCGAGCCTCCTCTCTGCATAAAAGATGAGTGAAAAAAAAAAAAAAAAGAAAACTGAAAGTTTCTCGAGAACGTTTATCCACTTATTGTTTATTTCTACTGGCAATTTCCCTCCCGCCGGCGATGCCGAAGAAAACAAGACAGTTTAAAAGCTTGTCGGAGAAGGCTATCGATTATTATAGCCGACGAGACACATCGGAGGTACACGTACGTCGTTCGGCGAGACAGACGGATAATAAGCGAGGCGTGGGAGTGGCCGACAGTGCATAGAGCGGCCACTAGCTAAACCCTCTAAATAAGTAACCACTGTTGCAGGAATATATAGAAGCTCAGGGTACGTCGCACCCTGAGCGATACAACACTTATGCGCCCGGAAATGTGTGCGCGCGCGCACACACATATTTATCCTGCTGGACGGTGTACATCCTGGCGTGACTAACGGAGCGCTGAAGTATGTATCCGCGAGTTTATAAATACCCTAGGTGTATACGGTCCCGCTGCGCCGTCCTCGCGTGTGTAGGTAAAACTTGTCTATCGCGCCTTGTATACTCAATGTTTCGCATGCAATGCGCGTACATCTGCCCGATGCGGTTGTTATTCCGAATGGGAATGAACAACAAAAATACAAAAAATGTTCCACCCAAAATTCATACATTTTCCATAAATGTGTCTACATTTATGGAAAATATATGAATTTTCAGGTAGAAGTTTTGTTACTGCTTAGTTGTTTGTTAATTAGACAAACACACCAAATGAGAGAAATCAACCGAATGAGTTACCGTAACGAAGCTTTTGCTGTACCAATTTTTTTGTCTCTTTTCTCGCTGGTACCGTCCAAATTAATGGCAATTAAGGTTCTTAAAGAATGTTTCCAATCGGAGTGAGGACAAATTCGCTGAATCGTGCGAATGTACAACTTGACTATCGCGCCATGTATACTCAATGTTCGGCATGCGGTGCGCGTACATCTACCCGATGCGGTTGTTATTCCGAATGGAAAAGAACAAAAAAACATTTATGGAAAATATATGAACTTTAGGTAGCGTGAAATTTTGTTGTTGTTTTGTTGTTTGTTAAGTAAAGGAACCCTCCAAGTCAGCCAAATCAACAAAATCCGTCAAATCTACCAAATCAGTCAAATCAACCAAATCTACCAAATCAGTCAAATCAACCAAATCAACCAAATCAGTCAAATCAACCAAATCAGTCAAATCAGTCAAATCAGTCAAATCAGTCAAATCAGTCAAATCAACCAAATCAGTCAAATCAGTCAAATCAATCAAATCAGTCAAATCAGTCAAATCAACCAAATCAGTTACCGTAACGAAACTTTCGCTGTACGTATATTCTTACCTTTCTCGCTGCCATCGTCCAAATTAATGACAACACAAGGTCTTAAAAAAATCTTTCCGATTGGAGTAAGGAAAGTAAGGATTCGCTGAATCCGTGACTAGCTCAATTACCGACATTTTTTTTATCGCGAACTTAATCAACACTATTTAAGTGTACTATTCAAGCGCGAAAAATATTGTACATTCGCATCGTCCTTGCAATTGGCGGCGCCGATGAGTCGATCGCAGCCATAACAAATATAAAAAAGAAATTATTCTACGCTCGCTCTTTCGCGTTCTCTGTATCTTCGCAAGCCGAGGTCTCGGCGTTTCATTTCTTTATCAACTTAAACGTTTTTTGAATTAAAAGAAAAGAAAAAGAAAAAAAAATTAACCCTGCCAACGTTTCGCGGCGTGTGCCTCTCATCATTAACGAGGAGCGCGGTGCTGACACATTCATTTATTCACATTAGGACGGGAAACGCCGGGGAATACGAAGTGACGTCGGAGCCCGGGCTGAGGAAACGAGATAGACCGTTGAAATTCGGTCGGGGAGCCCGGGACGGAGCGACAGAGAGAGCGGACTGAAAGGGCGGGGAGATTGAAGAAATTCAGAAAAGAGAATAAAAAAAAAATGACGAAAAGGAGAGATAAATAGGTGAGGTCTCTTCACAGGGGACTCGTCGAGGGACATAAAGAAAAACGAATAAGGAGATAGAGAGGAAAGGAGAACGAAAAAAAAAAAAAAAAAAAAACGAAGAGACAGCACCGTGCGGAGAACGTCATCCGAGTTATATGCATACTTCCTCTCGCATTTACGCACCACTGGCAAGGAATCCTGCGAGGCGATGAATTACTAATGCTCGACACCCACGCTCGGCATTCCAAGTTTTATTTTAACCATATCAATTACCGAAAGCGGCCGGAGTCGCACGCAAAATTAATCACAAAAGATATGCGCAATATAAATCCAACGTGGAGACATAAATATATTTTATTGATATTATATATTATATAATAATTGTGCTTACAATGATATATCATATGTTTTATATATATATTACTATATATGATATATGCAAAGTAAATTCAACGTTAAGATATAAATATATTTTATATATTTTTATTTTATTTTATTTTATTTTAAATTTAAATTGACGGGACGAAACCTTTTTACATGAATGTACACTATATGAGTATGACTGCACTAGTAAATAAGACTGGTAGTTTGCTCCATCTGTTGGTCGACCGGTGAAAGTGTCGGGCTGAAAATTGCTACACTTAAGATTATGAAAAATTAAGCTAAAACTTTAAAAAAATAGGAAAACTAAACTAAGACTAAAAGCGAAACTTAGATCAAAAGTCAGAGTGCAAGGCTTACTCGCGAAAAATGTATCGAGGGACACCTGTACTTATCAATATTACGTGTATTTAACGTTTATGATAATACACTATATCTACTATAAATGTAACACGTATCACATAATATTTAAAAAAAAATAACATACGAATTCTGCCGAGGTCCTGCAGAGTGAAATATTTCAGCTCGAGACTTTCCTACCATTTGGCATTTCACCCGGTGCCTCTTCGAGTGTAGATAAAAAAAATTGGGTCAAGTGCGTCGCCGATGATCCACGGAGTAAAAAAACTCGACGGATATCCCGGCAATCAACTGTACAAAAAAAAAAAAAAAAAAGAGCTTGTGTACCCGTTAGCTTCTCATCATTTTCCTCCTCGACTCGTGCCGCACGCCTGCTCGATGATTGCCCGTTGTAGACAAACAAAAACACCAATAGCGGCACTCGGAGACTGTAGACGTGTGCGTTCGAGAGATATGTATGTGTATTTTGGATCTCGATGTTTTTTTTTTTTTTTTTTTTTTTTTTATGCACAAGGGAGATGGTTTATAGCGCATAGAAGCGAGGACTGCGACGAGCGGATAGTATAGAGGAAAGCATAAAGTAATAACCGAGAGCAGGGCACTGCCACGTCGACGGATCAATATCGGTGCGCTTCTGCTCAGGCTGCTGCTCCGCTGCTACGGGTTCGGGGTGGTCGTCGACGTCATCGTTGTAGTGGTGGTAGCTGCGCCAGGGCTGGGTTGTATGTTCGTAGTGGTTTGTCGTCATGTTCTCGTTTTCGTCGTCTTTCGCTGTGCAGGGGTTGGCGGGGCAAAATGAAGAGGCGGGATTAAAATGGACCACTTCGGGAACACAATGAAACTGGCATTATTCACCCTCGCTGGAATTCAAAGAGCGGGGCGAAAATGGACCGGTGTGTTGTCCACTTGAAATGAGAGGTTTTTTGAAATTCTGTTCCGTGAAGAATGGGTAAAAAGGGTCCGTTTTGCATGATGGGTCCATTTTGCCCCGGTCTGCGCTGGATGCTGGGGAAAATGTTCTCGCCAATCGGAATAATCCAAAATCGGTCCCTTGCATGGAACTCGATGTCTGAAGTCGTTTCATTTATTTAATTGAGGTGGCGGAGATTTTTGGTCCCACATTAGTTTTCATATTTTAAGAATTAATATTCCGTCTGGGTGATTATTAAAATAGAATCTGCGAAGTCGTGCATTTTTCACAATTCAAATGCATTTATTTTCAGTTCAATTGCAGGAAAGTCCATTTTGCCCCGCTCTCTTCTGGACGGTGGGGAAAATGTTCTCGCCAATCCAAATTATCCAAAATCTATCCCTTGCATGGAGCTCGATGTCTGAAGTCGTTTCATTTATTTAATTGAGCCGGCGGCCATTTTTTGTCCCACATGAGTTTTCATATTTTAAGAATTAATATTCCGTCTGGG
The DNA here is from genome assembly GCA_958510785.1 of Exephanes ischioxanthus. Classification (NCBI taxonomy): domain Eukaryota; kingdom Metazoa; phylum Arthropoda; class Insecta; order Hymenoptera; family Ichneumonidae; genus Exephanes; species Exephanes ischioxanthus. Next base: position 3,910,164 of record OY294025.1, read on the forward strand.
TGATTATTAAAATAGAATCTGCGAAGTCATGCATTGTTCAAAATTCAAGTTTATTCATTTTCCAGACGATTGCAGGAAAGTCCATTTTGCCCCACTCTCCCTTAGCATGTATATATTATGTAGCATACATACGTGTAGTTGCAGAAAGACGATTGTGAGGGAGCATCGTATGGATAGAGTGTTGGGCAAACGGTAGAGTGATCCATTAGAGCGTGGCTGTAAGTGAGTTTTGTACTTTCGAAAACTTTCGTGCATTTTATATATATCTTAAAAAATGCAGCATACTTTAAAATACCATCGAGGTTTAAAAAAAAATCCAATGAAGTTCGAGCGGTGCTCATTTTGTTTTTATACCGACATGACTCATGCAAGATCTGGTGGGAGAGGAAAATCGAGAGAGGAAATCGTCTGCGCGAGACGGGAGAATGACGAAAATTTGTTTTAATAAATAAATCAACTTTAATACCGAGGAAAACTTGCGCGCACACTTTGTATAACAATTTTGATGGAAAACTTGTGTGTGTGTGCGCGCGCGAGGGATGTTTTGAAGATTGAAACTGCAGCTGAGAGAGAGAGATCTTCAAGTTTCAAGATATTTTCCGTGCGCAGAGATGGGGAGGGTTGTCAGATGTTGGTTAAGTTTTCCCTGAAGATGTACGCGAAGAGTAAGCCAGCCAACAACTGCGAGCGTCGGATTCATTGTGTAACAAGGGGGTGGGCGAGGATTGCAAAATTTTAATAGGTTAACGAGATTGCCGAGGTTCAAAGTTTTGCACAATGGGAAAATGATTTATTTCGGAAGGAGAGAAGTTATGCATTTTCCATTTTCGCTGAATTTTGCGGCACCGAGTAAGAAGAAAGATCGTAACGTAGCATACCTCAACGCTTACCGATCGGCGCACTGTAAAAATTTACAATCCACCACGATTGATTCTCCACAAGAATAAAAAAAAATTATTTTTGCTAATTTTACAAAACAGAAATGCAAATTACAAGTGTTATTGTCACGACAGAAACAAGGACAAGTTAAAGTATATGAAAACATGTATTTTAAGGAGGCCAGTAAGCAGATTTATTAGTTATTGAATAATATTATACCTGACAGATATGCCGTACGCAGTAAACATACCGTGCACGGTAAACATAACCTACCTGGAAGATATACCGTACGCGATAAACATATCGTATCCGGTAAACATACCGTATCCGGTAGACATACCGTACGCGATAAACATATCGTATCCGGTAAACATACCGTATCCGGTAGACATACCGTACCCGGTATACATACCGTATCCGGTTGACATACCGTATCCGGTAGACATACCGTATTCGGCCGACATACCGCATTCGGTCGACATACCGCATTCGGTCGACATACCGTATCTCGTAGACATACCGTATCAGGTAGACGTACCTTATCCGGTAAACGTACCGTATTCGGTAGACATACCGCACACATGTATATACCGCACATTTATACATACCGTGCACATATCCATACCGCCCACGGTATACGTACCGCACACATGTATATACCGCACATTTATACATACCGTGCACATATTCATACCGCCCACGGTATACATACTGTGCACAGTATGGATACCGCGTATATATACATACCGCTCACGGTATATATACAATAGTTGTTCAACGTACCATATACCGCCCGCGGTATGCACGCCACCTATAAGATGATGCGGTCGTTCACGTCCATACCGTCCATGCCGATTTTAATGCGTCTTTTTTTCCCCCTCAAAACATAACAGTTCATAAAGTTCCCCGTTCCGTTGAATTCGTACAAGTATCCGATCGAGAGTTACAGCAAGTCTCTCATCTCCCTCTCATCTTTTCCGCCGACTCCTCGTCGCAAGACCGCAATCTCCGTCTTGATTAAGGCTAACGTCGTTAATGTCTCGAGGGCGCGTACTGTCGTCCCTATAGTATACCGAGATCGCGGGATGTTGTGCTCGCGAGACCGAGAGAACGCAAGAGCAAAGTCTCGAGTCTCGTCTGGCCGAGCTAGTAGAGAGAGCGGGTCTCTTTCATCCAGATTCTAGCCTCGGCATCGTTTATCCAACGTATTATCTATTTATAAAAGCCTGTGAGGCTCCACGAGACGAGACTCGGTGGCTGCCGTTTCTGCTCGCCCACGATCACGACGACGACGACGACCGGGAGGAAGGATAGGAAGAGACTCGGTGTATTTCGCTCGCTTGTGCTCACTCTCACTTTATCTCGCTCGCTCCCACAGACGAGCGAGGCTTCGTACCGGCAATTTTTAATATTCCTTGACCGCGGTTTCCTGTCGTTCCCGGGGTGCGTTGTCCGCAGGAAGGAACGACGAGGTTAACCAGAATGAGTGGGAGAGACAGAAAGAGGGATAGCGAGCGAATTAGGCATTCGGTCTATCAAATCTTGTCTACCATTAACTGGCGGTAGATCTGCCAAAAGTGGGCCAAGTGAGTCGATTACATAGACCAAGTCTACGTTGTCTAAGTGTACATAGACTAAGTCTACGTTATCTACGTTTACATAGACTAAGTCGACATAGTCTAAGTCTACATAGAGTAAGTCGACATAGTCTAAGTCGACATAGTCTAAGTCGACATAGTCTAAGTCGACATAGTCTAAGTTGACATAGTCTAAGTCGACATAGTCTAAGTCGACATAGTCTAAGTCGACATAGTCTAAGTCGACATAGTCTAAGTCGACATAGTCTAAGTCGACATAGTCTAAGTCGACATAGTCTAAGTCGTCATAGTCTAAGTCGACATAGTCCAAGTCGACATAGTCCAAGTCGACATAGTCCCAGTCGACATAGTCTAAGTCGCCATAGTCTTAGTCGACATAGACTAAGTCGACATAGTCTAAGTCTACACAGACTAAGTCGACATAGTCTAAGTCTACATAGAGTAAGTCGACATAGTCTAAGTCTACGTAGACTAAGTCAACATAAACTAAGTCAACATAGACTAAGTCCACATGGTCCAAGTCTGCGTCCGGACAAACTGTCAAGTCCACATTCTACATAAACTGTAGACTTAAGTAGAAATGTTTCAGACTTCACAGTTATTTTCTAAATCTATTACGTACGATCTTTACGATACGACTTTTGGTGGACACATGTCGTAGATCTAGCACTTGTTTATCATAAATCAGATTTTATTAACAACAAAAAATTGTCACACTAACAACTGAAAAGAAACTTTCTTTCGCCGTGTGGAGTAAGAGAAACGATCGAAGAGTCTACCGAAGAGTTTCCCTCTCTCGCTCTCTCTCTCTCTCTCTCTCTGTTGACAATCTCGATGAAATCTATACGAAACGAGCGGGCGCATGTAGTCTTCGGCACAGGAAAGTTCTGTACTCTGTGGAGATAAAATCGTAAAGCCGTGTAGACGTATTTCACATACTCAGCTGTTCGTAACGGCAGGAGAGAGCACGACGAGCGACAGAAAGAGAGACAGCGAGTGTCGCTTTTCGCGACATGGGACTCGAGTCATTTGTCATCCCAACGGGAGAGAGAACTACGGGGTTGAATAAAAGAAAATTCATTTATGATTTATTTCCCTCATATTCACGACATGTCGGCTTGTTTCCTGCCATCGGCCGACAATCGCGTGATTTGACACGTCGCTAGAGTAATTTACAGCTCGCTGGTTCATGTATTTTTATTTTTAATAGCGGAGAAACCGATGTGTCTTGCGGGCGAGTTTTAATGTTTCTTCGTATATTTAAATTTTTACGGTCACTATACGTGATTTTTTTCTTGATGCTTACAATGATTAATTGTTGACCAAAAGATGAACGACAAAGTTGCCACACAATTTCGATATATTTTTATATATTTATCTCGTAAATTCGAGGTCAATTTAGTGTTTTTTTTTTTTTTTTTTTTTGTAAAGCCATTATAGAATACCTAAAGACCATTTCCATAGACACGAAATAAGCCTATACTGTAAATATATTTTTAATTCCCACAACATCTCAAAATTGCAATTCACAGTCTAAAAAAAAATTGCAAATTCGAAACGTTGTTTCGAATTTTTTGTAATGTTCAAACTAGAATTGCCAGTTTTCTCAGTTGGCAGGGCGATTGTCAGTGCGACCAGCAAAAAATCGCAACCGATACGATTCGCCGGTAACAATAGAGCGTTTACCTCACGGCACCAATGATTGCTTGGGAAACACCCGAGTTATCAGCGAGTATTTTGGAGCCCGTAATCGTGTCATACCTGTCATCCCTCTCGACCCTCGCTATCTTGACATTATTGCGAGGTCGTAACGACGTTGAAACATATAAAAATGAGGACAGGTGAAGATGGACGGGAGCGAGTGAATCAACTCGAAGATTGCGGTCTCTCCCGTCGTCACGTAGCCAAGGAGCCGTGTACGTACGTACAAGCCCCTGGTACATAAACCTTCCACGATTTTTTTGTCTTCGGTCGGTGGAGAATTTCTCCTCGTTTCTTCTGCTACGAATCCGAACGAAAGGGAGGTCGAGACGGGCGAAGTTCGCGAGAAAGGAACTACCGGGGAAAAATATGTTGCGCTTTATCGCTCCATTCTTCGCCCGCGCCGTTCCCCGCTTCTTTTTCTATGCTATACGGGGCCGCACCTGTACACGTTGTTGGCGAGAGCGGGGCAAGACGGAACTGCGGGGGCAAAACGGACCGTCAAGGCCAATTTTTCGCGAGCGACGGCAAAAAAAAAAGGGTCTCATCTAAAATGGAGGAGACTGGTCCGTTTTGCCCCGGTGTTTCGTCCTGCCCCGCTCTCCGACATAACCCGATGTGGTACTTTGCGAGTTGGCCGGCATCGCCGCTCCTCCGCCCTGGCCGCGAGGAAGAACGGAAGAGCGCAGGAAGGAATGAAAAATATTCCTCCGTCTTGCCGCGGATGCACGGGTCTGTGTTATTCAACGAAAAATTACGCCGATAACATTTTCTTTTTAGAGAACGCTCGAACATGCACGGAAAAATGTGCGAGATGAACCAGTAAAGTCGGAGCCTGGCACGGGGATGTACTTTCGAGGGAGGAGAAGAAGAGGGATCTTGTCGGGATAATAAAGGGACGTGACCGAACATCGGTCAGTCGGAGGGTGCACCCCAAAATAACGTCCAAAAATAACATACGTCAATATAACAAATTAGTGTTATTTTCGGATGTTGTTGTGTTGCCGTGTTATTATGACAGATCAAAGTAACTTGCAAAAATAACATACGTCAAAATAACATCTGAAAATAACGTACGTCAAAATGACATCCGAAAATAACATCCGAAAATAACATCCGAAAATAACATACGAAAATAACATCCGAAAATAACATCCGGAAATACAACGTTACAGTGTTATTTTGACAAATCAAAACAGCTTGCAGAAATAATATGTCGAAATAACACGTTACAGTCCGATTTGGGTATTTGTTATTTTGGAATTCGGCTTCTTTGGCATGGTACCGGTTGTGTAGTACTACTAGCACGAATTACGTATCGACTGTTTGCTCGAACATTGCTATTCATATGAGGCAAAGCAACGGTGGATGTCCCGACTCGCGACTCTACCAACCGAGAGGGCATATGTACGCAGGCGAAAGTCGCGATTTTGCGAGCTACATCGAGTGAATGCATAGAGGGAAGCGCCGATATCGCTGTATGGCCTATTCAAGGGAAGGCACTCGAGTACTACTCGACTGACGCTCGACGGCATACCCTTACACGGGCTGTGTATACTTCACATAACTGGATGCGTTATATGCGAGGGTGAATAGGTAAACATCCATAGTAGAAATAGCATTTGTACATCGACAAAAAAAAACGAATATTATAACTTTCATCTCAAGAACGAAAAACAAAAATTCGACAAGAAAATAGATAGATAATTTATATTATAGCATGAATTCAAAGACAAGGGAATTCAAAATATTTCCCTTATTGGGAAGAATTAAGTTTCATTGCTTTGATATTCTTAATTCCATTGTTCACAAAAATAAGAATATTACATATGCGAGGGTGAATATGTAAACACCTATAGTAGAAATAGCATTTGTATGTCGAGAAAAAAAAAAACCCAAAAATTATAACTTTTATATCAAGAACGAAAAAAAAATCGACAAGAAAGTATATAGATAATTTATATTACAGCGTAAATTCAAAGATAATTCGAAGGCAATTCAAAATATTTCCCTTATTGGGAAGAATTAACTTCAATTGCTTTGATATTCTTAATTTCATCCTTCACAAAATCGAGAACATTGTATATGAATTTTTGTATAAGTATGCAACACCCTAACGTACAAAATCCGCCACGAGTAACCGTGATCGATTATTCTTTCAGCCCCTTCGAGTTTCTTGTTTCTTCCTTTTGCTTTTTCTGTTCGTACCTTACCCTTCTCCGCTAGCACTCCGGTCAGTAGTGGGGCTCTAAAGGGTTAAGTGGGTTCGTTAGCCGTATCGCATGAGGGGAGTGAGCGAAGGAGGAAGTAGTTCCGGCGAGGGATGAAGTAAGAGAGATACGCGTACACGTACGTTACTGCCCCGGTTAATCCGTCGAATGATCTCACCGTGGCTTCTCATCTTATATACCTTGTCGTGTGGTTTTCTTTTTAACCTTGTTTCCTTTCACACAGTAGCGCCGGAGTCAGCTAAAAATAACCACGGCGGTTTGCGCACTTTGTGATTCATGAGAGCTATAATTCTCGTCCCCTTATCAAGAATATGCGCATACGAGGGCACTCTTTCATCTTCATTTCTCGTTCTGTTGATGCTCCTTCTTTTTTCGTTTTTTTTTTCGCCCAAGATTTCTTTGCCGACCGTTTATATTCCGTTACAGGAAATCGTGTAGACTGGAAGGGCTTGCGATTACTCGACAATCGTCTTCGCGGGTGATACTTAGAAAATAATACTAATTATTAGAGGAGGCAAAAAAAATGAGAGACTTTTTTGGTCCAGCGAGGAATGATGAACAAACGTGAGAACGAGCGCTGGGAGAATGTGATGGATTCACGGTAAAGAGAGACTTGTAACATTTAACAAACATTTATTGTCCAGGATGGTCCACCGTTTTTTCTCGCCTTAATTTTACGATTTTTCTTATAAAAAAAAAAAAAAAACAAAACACTTGCAGAAAGTTTTTTAAGAAGGGTTTTAGTTTTTCTTTTGTGTAACGTTCACTGATAATGTTGAATCTTTTTTTAATATACATTGCAAAATGCGGCATAATTTAGTGCATGAGTTAACAAAGTTATTCATCCGTCACACCCAGAAAAATAATTTATTTGACGGACACCCGCAAATAAACATTTATTTAAATCAAATAAATATTTATTTGCGGGCGCCCGTCAAATAAATTACTTTTCTGTGTGCAATCTTAGTGAATGTGTGTTGAGATGTCGATCGAGAGCGGAGCTTAGTCTGAGCACACCCGAGCCTTTATCTGAGCGCACAGTGCGGCTCGTCGATCCACGGGAAATTGAGCGGACAGACGGAGGGGCGATATAGATTTTTTGTACTTATTTTTTTTCGGAACGACATTAGCTAATTTGCTTCGGTGAATATTTTAATGTAGGATAAGCATCCGAGCTCTCGGATAGGAAAATAATAAGAGATATACGTATCAGCGAGAAAAGGGATCGGGGAAACTCTGGATGTCGGCCAGGGAGAGAAGCCGCTGCTGAGCTAATATTACCTTTTCCCATAATTTCCTCACGAATATTAAATAAAAACAGAACGTCGGCGTCTCCGGTTCTTCTCGTTGTCGTTTCAGCAGTCACCGTTTTACGCCGCACATTACGCCTGAATCTTTACCTCGGCTAAAGCGAACCAAAAAATTCTATCTCCTCGCCGAGAAAGAAATTCCTACGGGGGTTGCCAGCGGAAGCTTATTCATGAGGAGCTTAAATCGCTCGGGAAATGAAAACAAAAAGTGTTTCTTGCGGCTACCAATGGCCCGCTCGGTTTTCGGACGAAACGGATGTTGGATTCACATTCGGAGGGGAAAAACACATCAAAATATGTACGCTGGCAATTTTTTTTTTTTTTTTTTTTTTGCAATTCGGATTTGACGAAAAAAATCATCGTAAATTTGCTCTTTACATCGCACTTTATCGACGAAGTTTTTTAACCGCATTCTTGTGCGTTTTTTCCTTAGAGCCCGATAGGCACCTTGAATTTTTGTCGAGATTTCATCGGGAAGCGGAGATATCGCTGTTAGGCAAATTCCAAAAATCGCCTCTTCCAAAAATTGGCTATACATTTTTTTTTCATTAATCTTCGTGTCACGGATGCTTCCGACCCATTTTTTACCCGTTTACGAATCCCCCGACAATTTGACTAATGACACAAAATTGGCGTCATTGCGGCATAAATAATTATTTACATTTATTCTGCCCAATTCGCATATTTTGTCGTCGAGTATGTGATGTCACTTTTTCCTCTTAAAATTTTCTAACGAGACCTATTTTTGTTATTTTTGTTATTCAGGTATTTTATAAGCTCTCTTTGCACAAACAAAAATATAAATAAATATATCATTAGAACAATCGCGTCGAATCTAAGAAAAAAAAAATTATTTTCCAGACAAGCCCCGAACTATTCTCGCACCTCCTAAAGCGGCTGCCACGCCGAGATAACAGAAATCCCAGTCCATCGAAGCAAATTCGCGCTGAAAACCACACCCTCCTACAAATCTCTCCCCGCAATATCGTTTTCTCTCGAATGGATGGTTATCGTTCCTAAATTTCGAGTCACACACTCGCGTTTCTAGGGGTCGAATTTTAAGACATCAGTTTGACCTTGACATCGAACTTAAGATCAAACTTAAATTCGAACCTAAGATAAAACTTACGTCCGAACTTAAGATCAATCTTAAGTCCGAACATAAGATCGACCTTAAGTCCGAATTTAAGATCAAACTTAAGCCCAAACTTAAGATCAAACTTAAACACACAATGAAGTTCGGGCCAAACTTCGATCCCAAGAGCGATCTTAAGTTCAAACTAATTTCTTAAAATTCGACCCTAAGTGGGTGAGAAGCGACGAAATAAGTGGGTAGAGGTTCTCGCGCGACCCGACGGAGGATGGATGGACGCTGCCAGTCGGCGAGGGGGATGCATGAATATAACGGTGTCATTAGGAGAACCAGACCAGCGAACGACGACGACGAAGGAGGCAACGAGGTTGCGAAACCTCTTCGTCTTAGTTTTTCTCATCTTTATTTTTTTTATTTTTTATTTTTTTTAGCTTTTTCTCTTATCCGTTGAACTCTCGACGTAAGGGCGTCCTGTAGTCGGATCTCTCGTAAATAAAGTCGGGGTTGGCTCTCGTCGGGCGCAGACCGAAGGATTCACCCGACTATAACGCTGTTGGCTTTCCCTTCGTCCTCTCTTCCTCCCTCCCGCGAGAGCGCGCTATGTACCTAACACCGAGAAATTCGTCCTGACGATATTTCTCCTAGCGTTGAAAGAATTTTTCCCGAAGGAGGGGAACGGGAAGCGAAGAGGCAAAGGGTGCGCCCGAAGTTGGAAGTGGGAGAGAGACGGGGAGGAAGCGCGATAGAGAGAAGGGAGCCGCATCGAGAACGATATCTCATGCCCTCGTAATTGGCCCGGCATAATCTTTGCTCCATTTTTCACGTCTCTCCGTCCCGCTCTCTCAATTTCTAACCTTCTCGCTCTTTCCGTCTCTTTAGCTGCTACCTTATTCTTCTCTTCTTGCACACTCATTTCTTCCTCCTCCTCGGAATGTCTGCAGCCAAAAGTGCTCTCCGGAAAACTCCACCCACCTTTTCGGCAGATTTTGGGGATTTATTTGATTTTAATAAATATTTATTTTAAATCAAATAAATATATATTTGCAGGTGGCCGTAAAATAAATGTTGTTTCTGAGTAAGAAAATAAGAGTCACGCAAGGCAACTCGTGAATTTATGAAAAAAAAATGGCGTATTCTGGAACGTATATGCGATGTAGGAAAATATAATAAATATTGGGAAGAGCGAGTCAAAATGTTAATTTTTTTTTTTAAGATAAATATTATAAATATATTACCATTATTGTTATTGGTAGTTTCTGGTCAACCAATCGGAGGCGATGATTTTTTTTTAATAGAAGAAAGTTGCAATAGCTGTCGGATAAAAAATCGGACGACTTTTTTTTTTACGAAAACGAAATCCTCAAATGAGCTTTGGTTCCGAACTAACGAGTTCGGAGTATTTCTGGTATCTTCTTAATGATGTAAGAAATCTTTATTGGCCGACTCTCATTGCCCTCGGGTTTTTCGAAGTTCACCGCCCCGACTCCCGCCTTTCTCCAATAAGTCGATCACGAATAATCGGATATCTTGAAACATACCGGGCCGTTCTATTCTCCCTCCCAGGAAAGAGCTCTCGGCTGCTTGGCCTGTTTCTTGGCTCTGTTCTACCTCTTTCTGAAATAACTTCGACGCCAATCACATTATCGATGTTAGAATAACGAGGGTTTTAATACGACGATCGAGAATTACGATCGTTCTATATCGGTCCCTTCGTTCTACCTCATTGCGTTAGTTCTTTTTTTCCCTTTCGCTTCCTCACAGTGGAAGCGAAAGCGAGAGATATAAAAATTGTTTACAGAATGAAGAAATAAAAAAAAATCAAAACAATCTTACGATATGTCGTTAAAATTTTTTTATCGATTAATTGTATCTCAAAGTTGATAATCCCAGAATCGGGCTCAGCTGAGACTGTCCAGAATGGCGGTAGATTCGCAGAAATTACGAATAAAAAAGTTGTTTACAAAGCGAAAAACTAAGAAAATCAAAAAATTGTACGATATCGCGTAAAAAAAAAAAAAATTGTACGTCGATAAATTAATTGAATCTGAAAGTTGCCTGACAGTCTCAGAATCGATCTCAGCTGAAACCATTCAAGATGGCGGACATTGATTCGCAGAAATTACGAATAAAAGAGTTGTTTACAAAGCGAAAAACTAAGAAAATCAAAAAATTGTACGATATCGCGTAAAACAAAAAAAAATTGTACGTCGATAAATTAATTGAATCTGAAAGTTGCCTGACAGTCTCAGAATCGATCTCAGCTGAAACCATTCACGATGGCGGACATTGATTCGCAGAAATTACGAATAAAAGAGTTGTTTACAAAGCGAAAAACTAAGAAAATCAAAAAAATCTTACGTTGTGGCGTAAAAAAAATTGTAGGTCGATAAATTAATTGAATCTCAAAGTTGCCCGATAATCCCAGAATCGATCTCAGCTAAGACGGTTCGAGATGGCGGACGTAGATTCGCAGAAATTACGAACGAAAAAGTTGTTTACAAAACGAAGAAACAAAAAAATTAAAGATAAATCTTACGGCATGCGGTAAAAAAATTTTTATATCGATAAATTAATTGAATCTCGAAGTTGCCCGATAATCCTAGAATCGAGCTCGACCAAGACCGTTGGGTCCCTCGGCTCCGAGGTGTGCGGACGTCGATTCGCAGGAATTACGAAGAAAAAAGTGGAGTAAAGAGGGAAAAAAAAAGTGTTTGAGGGAGTTAAGCAAGAAAGGAGACGGATGAAAATTCAGTGTCGAAGTCCGGGACGTTCCTGGGGGGTGGGAGATCGAGCATTACATCTGTCGATATCTTCATCACTCCGCGATAAAATAAAACTATCGCTGCCCCTCCCGTTTGGTCTCCGCGCCTCTGCCACTCCTGCGCCAAGTAATTACAACTTCGTCGATTAGATTCCCGAAGGAACTGCGCCGCGGCGTGCTTCTGCAGAAACTGCAGCTGCTGCGGCCGTCGTTGAGTTTGCCCATTTCTGTTATAACCGGCACGATTCGGTCTCTCCCACTTCCCGAGGATTTGCCGCTCCTCTTTTCATCACCCTTTACCGATCTTTCGCGCCGGTTCGAGTTACGGGCGTGCGTTGGTGAGAGTGGGGCAAATTGGACCAGCCGAGCGATTCAGGGATTTTTATAAATTCGCCGAACAAATTTAACTTTTTGTTTTAAACATAAGAAAAATGAATTTTGAAAAATATATTTATTAAATAAGAAAAATGAATTTTGAAAAATATATTTATTAAATAAGAAAAATGAATTTTGAAAAATATATTTATTAAATAAGAAAAATGAATTTTGAAAAATATATTTATTAAATAAGAAAAATGAATTTTGAAAAATATATTTATTAAATAAGAAAAATGAATTTTGAAAAATATATTTATTAAATAAGAAAAATGAATTTTAAACATAAGAAAAATGAATGAAATTTTTTTTAAATATCGGCCAAAATGAATCTTCCTGCAATCGTAGTGAAAATTGATAATTCCTCTTCTAACCACGCGTCTTTTCTCCTCATCCAAGGCAACCTCCGCGTTTCGCGCAGACACTCACAGAATTTTCAACAAGCCTGAAAAAATCTTTATTTTATTTTTTCATCCTTTGTCATATTTTTTTCTTTAACCACAAAAGAATCCGCGTTTTGTATCCTGGACAAATCTCCCTTCATCTTAGACTCTTGTTTTATTCCGGGCGTTGAAAAAAAAAAAAAAAAAAAAAAAAAAAAAAAAATACGCCGTGCATTGCGGATGCACCACGAATGTTATTTCCCGCGAGTCGTCCTCCGGGTCACACACGCCACAGTGTCTCGTAGCGCCCGCATCACGAATAATTTATGAGATCTCGGAGAGGTTCTTGGCCGTCGATGCTATTCATGCAGGATAATGATATTCGGACGGAGTGGAAGCAGACAGGGTTAAACAGAGAGTATTTTTCTAAAACACGACACGGCAACTACCGTTGAGCTATGTTCGAGATAAAGCCAGATACGGAGATATATTAAAAAATGGTCGAGAAGCTCTTCCCAGTCTTTAAGGAGGAACCTTCCTTTCGACCACTTAAAATTCCTCCCGGCGCTCCGTCTCGCTTAAAGTTTAAGCATACGCGACATGTACTGGAGAGATTGAAACTGTTACACAATTATTCAAGGAAACTACCGAATCTCTGCCGTTGTTCTCGAGCACTCGGGTAGACATTTTTTGAGTGATGCATCGGGCAAGGCCCGGAAGGGGCCCGATAAGATCCCGACCAGGCCCCGAAGTAACGCTGTAAAATTTCTACCACATCACCGCTGCATCTTTTTAAAACATTTTACGGGAGTGTAACGTGAATATTAATTGCGATGCAACAGGCAAGTTACACGCAATGTAACATAGAAGTTACATGCGATGTAACATGAAAGTTACTTGCGATGTAACATGGAAGTAGCATACGATGTAACATGTAACTTACATGCAATGTAACATGTAAGTTACATGCAATGTAACATGTAAGTTACATGCAATGGAACATGTAAGTTATATGCAATGTAACATAGGAGTTACATGCAATGTAACATGTAAGTTATATGCGATGTAACATGGGAGTTACATGCAACCTAATATAAAAGTCACATGAAACGCAACATCAAAGTTACATGTAAAGTAACATTCCAGCTTCACACAAAGTAGCACGGAAGTGACGCGCAACGAAACATGAAAGCCACATACAATGTAACACGCTACTTACATGCAAAGTAACGCGGAAGTTTCATACAAGATAATACGGAAGTCAAATGCAAGGTAATACGGAAGCAAACGAGCGCCAGCAAAAAAATGTCGGCTACTAAAAAAAAAAAAACATATCAGCCGTCCAGTCTCCAATCATCCAATTACCATCAGAACTTTTCATTTTTTTCATACCTCTTTCTCTTTTTCATCGCGAAAATGTCTATATACGGGATTTTTTGTTTATCTTCTAAGTAGACTCCCTCGTCGAGAAGTCCGCAGTGTGTTTTGGTCTCTTGCCTTTTTCCGAGGGCGTCTATATTCTCGCCGTTGGAACTGCTAAAGGGGTGGGCTAGCGGGCGCGCATCGATCCTCTCTTCGCGCTGGGAGTCTTCCGCCAGCTCTCTCGCTCTCTTTTTCCGCGGCTCCGTAGTATTCGAGCTCTGTAACCGAGAGCTCGGGGAAAATGCCCGTAAGCCCGGCGTGGAAAACACCGGGATATATATGTATATATATATATGTATATATATGTATATATGTATATATATGTATATATGTATATATATGTATATATGTATATATATATGTATATATATACATATATACATATCTGCACACATTATATATATGCCGTTGGAGATAGAGGAAGAAAGACGGAGCGTAACGGAAATCGTCTATGTGCAAGCAGCTCACTTGCAAATTCTTGTAAATAGCAAGTCCCGAGACAAACAAGCTTCAGAATTTATAAGGGGAGGTATAGAGTATAGAGAAGGCCGCGCTGCAGCATCCCGCGAGTCTCCGATGCACGGAACGAGAGAGAGGGTTGCGCTAGGAAAGCTCCATCGGGGCCAGCCAGTAGGTATCTCGAAATCCCCGCAGTCGAAGCACTCCCTCGTATCTCCCGAGGAAGATACGGCGGCAGCTGGAGGAGGGGTGGTTACCTTTGAATATTTCAGAGTACTCAGCGAGATCCTATCGTCGTGTATTTACGCGATTGAATTTTTACAACGCCCGAGCCATTCTCAATGACGGAAATAAAATTAGCCAATTAGGGCGGTCGATTCGTGGAGGAGAATTAAATAATTAGTTTTCTGGTATTTTTTATCGACACTCGCCGTGGCTCTGATGAATGGAAGGTTTATCATTTCGTTCGGTGCTCTGGGTCCGCGAACGAGGTGGGTTTATTTATTTATTTATTTTTATTTATTTAAAAAAAAAATATAACAACGATAAATTCATTAAAAAAATTAAACACAGAAGGTTGGATTATCACGGGGCAAGCGCCTTCCTTTCGGAGCGCGGGTGGAACATTTTTATTCGCAGCTTTTTGAGAGTTGTACAGCTCGAACAATGCAAATCATAATTAACAGCGTAATTAATCGTGGTTTAAAAAAAAAAACTCCGTATTAACGCGCAAATTAACGAAGTTTATCACGGTCGCGATGATTATACGGTCGACCCAGTTTCCGAATGCTAGTGCCAAACCCCTTTGCTGCACGCGTTTTTTTATTTCCTTGCTCTGCGAAATGATGTAACTACTGACAGGAAATTTTTGAATTTTTAACTCGCTGAATGGTGGAGGTTTTTTTTTTTTTTTTTGAAAATTCTGCGAAATACGTGCAACGTTACGCAATATTACAATATTACGTCTACGCATCATTACAGTATCAGATCTCCGAAATATTGCAATATTCCATCTACGATATATTACAACATAAAAATCATTTCTCGATGTTTTCGACTACTTAAAGTGCTCCGAAACTAAAATCCTGATTTTTTTTAACGAAAACGTAGTTTCCTCTATGAGGAAGCAAAAAGTAAAAATGTCATGTAAATCGATAAAAATCCCTGAAACGTTTAGCCGGTTCACTTTGCCCCGCGCAATTTTATCATATACTATTAATCGGAATAATATATTTTTTATGCAAGCTGCTCCACTCGAGCGATAAGTGGCGTAGGCCGCAATATATATTATCGAGGGAACGATATGTTCTTTACTGCACACGACTATAATCCATCGACCGATCTCTCAATTTAAATTACAGTCAGTCGCGTTGCTTGGAAGTCTAATCTACGATTGATCCGTCGTAATGTCTATTACCGTCGACGAGATCCACGCCTTTCTATATACTTAGGTAACACACGTCCGACGCGCGTGGGTTGCGCGAGCTTGCTCGCTCGCCGGTCTGGTCTGTAGGTAAGCGACTCTACATTGACTACTGTAACGATCGGGCGACCACCCCGACTCGTCTCCGAGTGCGATGTCCCCGCGATAGGCTCTCACAGAAATCGTATAATAAATTATCTCTCGAATCGCCGAGCCTCCCTCGGCTGTCTCTTCAGCTACGAGCAGGCATGCGTTTCTGTCTTTAAAAAAAGATTTAATTACCGCTGCCAGATCTATTCCCAGGAAACAGACTAACGCAGCAACAATGTAACAGCAATGTAACTGAAAGTAACGGATAATGTCACCGAAGTGTTACATGTAAATTAAAGGCAAATTAAAGTAAATGTAAATGAAAGGTAAAATTAATGTTACATTGCACTGTTACATTGCACTGTTACATTGCACTGTTACATTGCACTGTTACATTGCACTGTTACATTGCACTGTTACATTGCACTGTTACATTGCACTGTTACATTGCACTGTTACATTGCACTGTTACATTGCACTGTTACATTGCACTGTTACATTGCACTGTTACATTGCACTGTTACATTGCACTGTTACATTGCACTGTTACATTGCACTGTTACATTGCACTGTTACATTGCACTGTTACATTGCACTGTTACATTGCACCGTTACATTAGACTGCTGTTTTGTGTCCAGCAACTTTCCAGATCTTTTTAAATTTTATTTTAAGTTCGAAGTGAAAAAGATAATAAATCCTTGCCAGAGGAAACAATGAGAGTGCCATTTTTCCCAACGCCTTGGTTCCATTTTTTGCGCGACGATTACCTTCACAGCCTTTCGCAACTTTTTGTTGCTGAGTTTGAAAATAAAAAAGAAATAGTTCGTTGCTAGAGAAAAGAAATTTTTTAAAAACTGTGCCATTTTACCCCGACGTCGTAGTTCAATTTTTTCCACGACTACTACTTTCATCGTCTTCCATAATTTGTTTTTTCTTTGACTTTACCTTCCACTCCCCACTCCAACCGATTGTTTTTTTTTTCCTTCCTCTTGTCTCTTGCCTCCGACTAAACCCCGCACACACCCGTGGGTTGTCTTTATCTCGCTCCTCGTACTTTATCCCACGTCGATTAAATCACCTAGGCGGAAGACTCGTCGGGCCCTCTCTTCCACCGCCGCGCCTTTTTCCTTCCCTCGTGTTCGGCTCTTAGGGAACCTTCCGCACCACCTAACTCCCCTATCCATCGGAAGAGGCAAAAGGGATAGCCGAGAGGCCGCTGAGACGCGTTACGCGTTTTTCCAAGCTCTTCCTCCATTCCCACCGCGCCTTCCGGTTCCGCGCCTTTTTTTTTCTCTCGTCTCCAACCATCACCCGCAATGTGCCGGGTTGCCGGCAACCCTAGAAACTGACACGAGAAACTTAAAATAAACACCATCATTTTTTCCATATTATCTTTTAATCAAGTGATATTTATATTATATTATTTGTGCTAATATCTTTAATACAATATTAATGAATTCTAATATTATGTATTTTTAACGATACGATTTTATATTGTATATTTTTACCAGACTACTTCGGGAACGTAGATGCGGCGTCCCTTCGAAGGGCCCTCCCGTCTACAACCCGACGTAGGGTTGCAAAAAAAATAATAATAATAATAACAATAAAAATAATATTTTATATTTCTTTACGTGACGAATGACGAAATTGCCAGGTCACGTGTCAGACAGTTCAGAACACTGTTCTAGGCGTCCACATACTGCAGAGCTATATGTGTATATGTATGCACACGTAGGCCTGTTTCTGTGAGCCTATATAGATCTATAGCATCCGCGCGTATATGCGAGTTACGTTCCAGCTATGCGTGACAGATTGGACGCGAGGGTCTAACAAGCACATATAGCGGAGAACGAGTAAGAGCATCAGGAAATACCCCTACGCACCAGTTCGGTTAACCCAGCGAGCCAATTTGTCGATTCCGTGGACTGGCGCGATGTGTGTGTGTGCGCGTGTGTGTGCGAACGGAGGTCTCTCGGTTCTTCGCTCTTCGGCCAACGAGTTATCGATCCTCAACTCCCCGACGTCCATTTCGATATAGTATCTAACACTCGGTGTGGCATTCGAACTACCGGATATAGAAAATTCGGTACTGTATAGCTTAACGAACAGAAATTCCGAGCCCAAGTAATCGATTGTCTGCCAGCACTTTGCATTCAAATATCCATATAGATACCATTTCAATCATGTTTTTCTCGTCGACTCTCGACGTGCCGCAAAGCCCAATTTAGTTCGGCGTAGAAATAGCAATAATAATAATTGTAATGGAACATTTAGAAAAGGTAGTATTTACTTATGCGTGCGCTGGAACTGAGATTATCAGAGACTCGGAACAATCTTGCACTTGGAATAAAGAGGAATTTAGAATAATCCGAAGTTTAGAATAATTAGGATTTTAGAATAATCAGAAATTTTCAATAATCAGGAATTTCGATTAATCAGAAATTCAGAGCAATGAGGAAGTTAGAATAATCAGGGCCTGGAAGTAGATTTTCCTGAAACTCCCGAAGATGTTATCACACACAATAACAGCGAGTGCGCAAAGTTGCACCTATTTTTGTTGCAATATTTTTTTACTCGAATACCAACACGACCGTGACTCCATTTCTAAATCTTTTTACTTAAAGCTCTACTGAGTAATAATTCACATTCAAGTATCCCCACCAAAAAATGCCTCAACAAGAACCTCCCCTACCGTCGACGATAGCCCTGGAACTAAAATTAGACTGTTCTTTTTTCCGACCAATCTCCATCGCACCGCCGAGGATCGAAGATCTACATTTCTGCTGATCGTCTCCTAGATCCGGATGTTCAGGGATAATTGCCACTTCCTGCGTGTTTAACACCGGTCGCCACGGTTTTCGTAAGTCACAGCTCGCGCCTCGGGTCATACCCCATACCCTATAAATATATATCCCTCCGACAAAAACATAAGGGCGTATCTCCTATCGCTCCCAAACGATAAATAAGCCCCTCTGATTTCGGACCGGCGATATACGCTCGAGGTTATAGATATTGTACACGAGCGTGCGTGCCTCGCGACACGCACGCTTCCTCGGCTCACATTATATTATACTTGTGTACTCGGGCTGTTATATATATTCTTAAAGCCCGTACTCGTGTATTAGAGAACCCCCGAGGGTTCGTAACAGTTGCGCTCGTGCATGCGGCTTGCGGGAACGTTGGAAGCGTAGGTGAAATCCGGCTTGCATGCGCACCCAGCCGAGATGGTACGACGCGCCGGCCACAATTACGTTGAAATAGTGCTTCCGGCAGAGGAGTCGTCGGGCGATGTACTCTATGCCCCACTATGTTCTATCCCCGGTCTCAACTATCTTTTTACTTTTCCTCCTTCCACACCTATATTCGTATCTTCGCGCAGGCTCACTGTCGGCTGTCCGCAGCTGGCCTCGTCTCAGCATCTCGCTTCGTTCCCGCATAAAATAGGAAACCGAGGCCTATTGTTTCTCACCGCAGTTTTCAAGTCAATGGCGTGTTACGTTCAGGAATTCGTTGGATGTCGAAGACCAGCCTTGTGCGAGATGGCGCAACGCGCTTGGCAAGGAAATGTGTAAGCATTTTGTTTATTTTGTTTATTTTTTTTTTTTTACGTTTTTTGACGTCCAAATTCTTCACCTATCGTTTGCGGGGCAAAGTTGTTGAATTTTTATAGAATTTTTGGATTGGGGTAGAAGAGGATTATTTATAAAATAGCCGTTTTGCCTAGAAGGTCATTTTTCATTTTTTTTTTCCGATTAGTGTTTGTTTTAGAGAAAATTTCTAGTTTCGGGCGTCAATGATTTTTATTTAATTGTCTAAGCATTAAAAACAGAACAAAAATTATCTAGTGTTTTTTTTAAAAGAATTTTAAACACTTCAGGGCGACCCTGATATGTCCAAATTCACCTATCATTTGCGCTGCAAAACTTATTATAGAATTTCCATAGAATTTTCAAATTAGAATAGAATAGTATATTTATCCAAAAATATCCGTTTCGCCTAGAGTCTCATGTTTCATTTTTTCTCTCCGATTAGTGTTTGTTTTCCTAAAAAAAAAAGCCAATGAACCGTTTCAAAGAAATTTCATTTGAGGCTGCACCGTGCTCGCAAAGAAATGTCTTCTTCATTCGATTCGTTTTTAGCAGACCTCACGTCGTGGTATTATTATTTATTTTTTTCGGCGATAGTGAACCGACCCATTGAATACACGTCCTCGGGTCTTGCACGGACAAGTGGCTCGCTATTGAAGGGACCGAGTCTTATTGTAGCCAGTGACAGAAGACGAATCTTCTTTTCCCCCGTGTCTCTTCGCCTCCTCGTATTTTATAAGGTATTCTCGGTGTGCTCGTGTATTTTTTTTTCCCCCCTCCTTTTTCGACTACCTGAAACGCCTCGAAAAATTCTTCCTCTACTCCCGACGATGTCTGGGGTAGGTAACTGTGTGTGTTTGCACAGGACGACGGGGACGACCGGACCGCCTGTCGTGCAACGTACACCCCCGTGAAACGAGCGTGAAAGCTTCTTGTTAGGCGAGACCGTAGCGAAATACCATACCCATCTCTCCACCTAGTACTATACTATACTATATTCCATTACTATCCTGCATGCATCAGTGCTTCCTCTTTCTTCGTCCCGAGCCCCGTGTCTGGTATCTCGTTTTATCTTATTTATCCTAGGATCGCCGTCGACCGGGTCTCTCGCTCGCACTGTCGGACCGAAGGTGCATACTCCGTCCCGTGTTTGAATAGAAAATTATGTACGCCAACGTCGCTTGTTATATTCCCCGGATATAATCCTCAAATTTCGACGCGACGATGCGGACCACGGAGGTTCGAAAAAAAAATCATTGTTATCCGTAAAATTGAAATTTTTGCAAACGCACGTTGTGCAAGTGGTCGCAGGGGGGACTTCGGACGTACACTGAGTCGTATGCAGTTTCAGAAACTACTAAGGAGATGATTTTTTTTTTCATCCGGATGTTGAGTCATGTAGGAACTTTTTTTTATCCGGAAGTTGATTCGACTAGGAACTTCTTTTTTCTCCGGAAGTTGATTATTCTGGGAACTTTTTGTATCCAGAAGGTGATTCACCTAGTAACTTTTTTTTATTAATTTTGCAAAATATCGCTTCACGAGGAAAAGCGTATTGTCAAAAAACCGACCACAAATATTGTAGGTATTATAGGAAATATGAAAGTTGATATTACTCCGGTGCGTTGACCTGGTAAAAAAATTTGATAGAAAACGATTTTAAAAACTTGTATTGTTTTCAATACGGATTTTTGGGTGCGTGAATTTACGAGGTGCTGCAGTAAATTCGCCATAAAGTTTGTATACGTTTCTATATTAAATGTACTGTGCATTTATGATACACTTGTTACATAGATGTGCAGAAATTTTATCGAAACCGAAAATTCGTTCGTGACTTTTTAATTGCGCAGCTGTATGTGTATCAGTTTTTTTTATTGCTATTGTCGGCGATCCGATTGCATATGATATACAAATAAAATATCCGATCCAGAATTTGATACTGGGGATTTCATCTGCATGACCTATTCGTATCGAATAACAAATGAGTAACGGAACAACTAAACTGCTTCATCCAAAATATCCTGTCGACCGGAACTTCTTTGGGGTTAGTCAGCAATGGCAGCGGTCGATGAAACTTCGATAGCTACTCCCAGATTTGAAGTTATCTATCTAATCCATACTTAAAACCTGCCACTAACTCTATAAATTAAAACGTCCATTTTTGCTTAGCCGATCTCCACCGTTTCTATCCATTCAAGATTCTTTAATCAAAACCTACGGCTGAGATACTGACGTTTTTCCCTCGGGTGAGCGGTATTCTCCGACTCTCCCAACTACGAGTTGAGAGAGTCGACAAAGGAACGACAGAGGGAGGTCGATGGCATATCCGGAACAATGCTTCATATATTTACATAAAAGAATTTCGCACATATTTTACTAGAATCATTGAGAATCCCAGGAATGGTAGCGGTTGAGGAAACTTGTATTGCTACTTCCCAGATTTGAAGTCATCTATCTAATCTATACTTAAAACATGCCAATAACTTTATAACCTAAAACGTCCGTATTTCCTAGCCGATCTCCAAAGTTTCTGCGCATTCAAGATTCTTTAATCAAAACCTACGGCTGAGATACTGAGGTTTTTCCCTCAGGTGAGCGGTATTCAGTGACTCTCCAACCCACGAGATGAGAGAGTCGACAAAGGAACGACAAAGGAAGGTCGATGGCATATCCGGAACATTCGGAACAGTGCTTCATACATCCACATAAAAGAATTTCGCACGTATTTCGCTAGAGCCATTGGGAATCCTAGAAACAATGAACCAAGACCGTGCTTAGGTACCGCGCAGATGGTGATGATGATGGTGATGATGATGATGATGTGTCCGTCTGCCATCAGCACTTTTCACTCGAGTGCTCCACTCGTCGCCGCCCTCGTCGGGGACACAGCGAAGAAAAAGTTGTTTGAGGGTGGGAAAAAGTCGTTTCTGTTGGGCGCCACGGATGAACAGAGGAGTGTCTCGCATCTCGCATAATTCACGAGTCAGTCGTTGATTATAACGCAACGCCGAAGAACTATTCCCCGGTAGATGTACGATAATTCTCGAAGAATGTCGGCTTTTATTATGTGCTCCGGAGTTCATTGGTTATTCACGCGTTGTCACCGGATTATGGTAATGATACTATAGGGTTACCGGTAATCTCGTTTTCTCCCCGCTCACCCTAGCGTGGCCCCCAAAAGTTTCGTATCTCGTTTTATACTCGTCGCGAACAAGGAAGGCTGGGTTCTTTGTTTTCCTCTTTGGACCTCCTCCCCGATTCATATAACTTTCCGTCGATGAATCATGACCCAAAGATTTTTCGTCATGTGAAAACGTCTCGAGGAGTTGGAGGACAAAGCTAAGCCTGTAAAAGGTTTACGGCCTTTCTGGAAATTGGTTCTACAAGAGTCCTATGGAACTTTGGGTCGAATTTTAAGACGTTAGGTTGAACTTAAGGTCGCTCTTAGGATCGAAGTTTGGCCCAAACTTCATTCCGTGTTTAAAATCAATCTTCAATTCGAACTTGATTTCGTCCTTAAGCTTGATCTTAAGCCTGAACTCAAATTCGGACTTCAGATAGATCTTAAGCATCTAATGAAGTTCGGGCCAAACTTCGATATTAAGTTTGATCTCAAGAGCGATCTCAAGTTCCATACCAACGTCTTAAAATTCAACCCTTAGAATGTGATTTCTTAGCTTGTGATTTCTAAAAGTAGTTTTTGTGAAAAAACCACAGTACACTTCACACAGTTCACGTTTTAATAAATTTGGATCTGGAGGCGCTTTGTCAGGAGGCTTGTGGCCATTTTACTCGGTCACCGCTAGGATCGCGACGCTTTTTAGGATCCTTCGGGCTGATTTTCTCGGTACGGACCTTTTCGCATCGATAATCAGGACCTAAAAAGGGGTTCCCGAGGGAAAAAGTATCATCGACAGTTTGGAAGAAAATTCGTCACAGGACTTGGAATAATCAGGGCTTAGAATCTGTGATCCTAGGAGGACGCCCAAGATTCTCATTCTCACAAAGCCTTAGCGCTCTGCAAATTGAGCGAAATGGCTCTTTCCTAAACCCACCCTAAACATCGCCGCACACAATTAACGATTTTCGTCTTAGACTCAAAAGCCGCCACCAGGCCAACGCTGGTACTCAGTGGCGCACAACGAACATCGGATTTCCGACAATTCCTACAAATGTCGGACACTCAGTACAGAAATAAAAAAAATTGCCCTCAACTTTCCGCACTATTGATTTTACCCCGAAGTTGGTCAAACACAAATTTGGCCGAATGACTAATTCAGCCTCTTCGTGCACAATTGGCCACATTTCTTATGTCCGACGAGCGGGTCCGAGAGGACACGACACGGTGACCTAGTATCGAATACGACAATCGCTCTTCGCTCTATCGGAGGGCAAGCGAGTCCGAAATAAGAACCGTGGCTCCTACATTAGGGTCGCCGGTGGGGAAAAAAGGAAAATAACATGAACATCGTGTCAGAAGTTTCCGCGGAAATCTCGGCTAAAATAAGGTGATAAAGGTGAGGGTAAGGCGAGGCCGTGAGCGTAGCCCGGGTCACGTGACCGGGCATTTCTATCGTCGTAAGTGGTCGGTTGAGTGAAAGAGGGCCGGACAGGAGTTTCTGCCCGCCTCTACGTAGTGTGTACGTGGAGGCGACCACCCGATTCAGCAGTCAACTGCACCGGGCGAGTAAATCTAATTTAGTCGGACCCACGATTGTCCGTTGCATTATATATGTCTTGTCTTCACGAGGGACGAGCCGCTCTCTCTCTCCCACTCGTTCCCAGTGGCAGCTGACAAGTTCGCCAGGCCGGACTGCTGTCCGGGAAAAGAGCCCAAGACAGGCAGGCCACTATCCGCGAGGAGAAAAACCCACTTCGATTCGCCTTCGACTTTCGTCGTGGCATCGAACATCGCTGCTGGAAGTTACTTACCGGCGCTTCTCCCGGAGGTCCGAAACGTCCGCGGGATTCTGGACGGGTTTCACCCTTCGACCTCCCGCCCGAGAGAACTCGGACGGGAGAAGTGAAAATTCTCTCCTCAACGACAGTTAACTTTCTCATCTCCGGCCGAATATCAAAGACCTTCCATTCTTTATGACGAAACGCGACCGAGGAAGCGCCGAGGACTATGACGGCTCTTTCGGTGTTCGCGTATCTCCACGGAATTGAGGGTGTAATCTTTGATTAGCTCGTTTAGTCGACTGTGATCGGGATGAGGTTGCGGGTTATCGAAGGTATTGGTTTTTTTTTTTTTTATATATATATAACTAACGGACATTGTCGAGGAGAGATAAAACATTGATAAAAAAATACAACTTTGGAGAAAGACCAAAAAATAGTGTTAGAAAAATTAAAATAGAAAATTAGAATTAGAAATTAGAATTAGTCTTAGAAATAGTCTTAAAAATAGTCTTAGATTAGAAAATAGTAATGGTCCGAAAAGCGAGCCAAAACGGCGAGAGCGAGAAATCGGTAAAAGCGGTCTGTTTTGACCCGCTCTTTCCGCAATACGGTACGAGTGAAAGTTGGACAAATAAAACCGAGCGAAAATAATGTTATCCCGGTAAAAGTGGGAAAAAAAAGATTTTTCGTCATCTTTCCGTACATTCACTGTTCACCTTTTTTTTTATCGACTCGACGAGCGTCCAGAAGGTAGCCGGATATTTCAATATAACAATAATAGAATTAAAATTTGGAACGACCCGAATTACGACGAATTATGGTTCATTCGCGTTATTATTTCCTTGGCACGTTTTAATATGGCTATGTCGCGCGTAAATCAAATAATACTAATAAGTCCGTGCCGCGTTCGTCGTTTTTATCAAATAATAAGACAAAAAATAAAGTTTTGTCGAGAATAACTCGCATCGAATATTCTCTTCGTTTATGGAAACCGAGTTGCTTGATTTTCCAATAATTGGTACATCGACGCGAAAATGTCGTATTCGAGGCTACCGCCGCGGTCCGATTATCATTGGGAGAATCGTGGTAAATCCGCTCTCGGCACGTCACACTACGGAATTCGTCACGAATTGGAATTTTTTTTTTTTTTTTATATCTGCATTTTTTTCACACTTTTATGTATTTTTCTGCCCGTCGAGGTATGGAACGTGTCATGGAACGAAATTCGTCCGATTCGAATAACGCATAAATGGCATTAGCCGGCCGCGTGTTTTTGAAGCGCGTCGAGCTCGGAGCGTAGAAATTTCACGCGTCACGGCCGGTTTCGCGTCGGGCGAAATTTCAGTTATTCCACCCAAATTATTCGAGTTCATTCGAAACTGTGTGGATCGGATGAGAATATCGAAAAAATAAGTAATCACTTTGATCGATTTTGTATGCGTCAACATCCGCAGGTTTCTGCGAGTTAATTGTCCAATAAATAACAAAATAATTCCTGTATTCCGCGCTATTGCGTTCGATAATACTATGAACCGGGGCGAATCATCGGGGCGATGTAAAGTACATTTATAATTGTCCACGAGCCGTGGCTAGTCTTCGTTTCGCAGCCTTTCGAATAATTCTGATTAAATTGAATTTCGAAACGGTAAACAATATCACCGAGCGAAATATCGGATATCGCGAGTCGATTGTGTATTCGCGTCGACGCCGAGAATCGGTGCGTTCGCGCGTACCAAGCTCATTTTTCACAGTCGAAAACTTGAAGATTCGTTCAATCCGTGAGGCGAAAGACGAGCCAATTGAATTTCATTTTTCCCCGAACTCGTGCCGGAACTCCGTACCGACGACTCCGATGGAACCCAAATCTATAAATCTATAAATCTATAAATCTATAAATCTATAAATCTATAAATCTATAAATCTATAAATCTATAAATCTATAAATCTATAAATCTATAAATCTATAAATCTATAAATCTATAAATCTATAAATCTATAAATCTATAAATCTATAAATCTATAAATAAACGATAAGATTGGACTCGGTCGACTCATCCCCGATTCATCGCCATTCGATTCTCTAGAATCAGCCGAGCCAGTATTACCGACTGGGCGGTGGATGCACCCGCTCTTCCTTACGCTTATTTCCCGTCTCCGAGTTTTTCCACCGAACCCTCTTTCCCGAAGTCGTTTACGCTTCCGTGTGCGTGAAACGGCTCATCTGCACCGGAACCAACCACGACTTGCGTTTCTTCTTCTTCCCCCCCCCCCCCCCCCCCCACCCCCTCCACCCCTCAAAAAGATATATAACTCGTCGGTTGTATCTTCTACTTTCCCGGTCTTAAGTTTCGACGAGATTTTTCTTCATTAAGACGTACAGTCCGAAGAAGCGGCGCCGTCGACGGAAACTCTCGACCGGGGCGGGTTGGGTTAAGGGCGTCGCCCGTGCTCCAACCCCCCGAGCCGGCATGAAATTGAGTTCGGAAGCCTAAGGCAGGGGCTGTGTGGCAAAGTCTTTTCCCTGGAAAAACTTACTTCCCTTTCTAACCCGGAGGAAATATCAAAGGGAACCGCGTCGTTCCTCATCTCGTTACTTTTAAATATATATTATATTGTACTGCGCCGTCTACCGTGCTCATATTCTCATATTAAAACTGTATACAGCTTTCCTTTCCTTTTCTTTTTTTTTTTTTTTTTTTGTCAATTTGGAATGCCAACGGATTTTCTTGTTATTTCCTCTCGGGGATGATCCGAAGAGGGGTTTGTGGCAATGTTCTTGGCATGGGCAATTAATTTAGCTGTGCTGAACTGTCCTCCGTTTTACTTGTGGTTGTATGTTAGAGATATCACTTTTGAACAATTTATTTTCTTTTTATTCCTCATTTTTAGACCCCGATATGATAGGGAATAAAATAAACTGGCTCGGAGACGAGCACATGCAATTTTTAATGTCATACTTGATCGTCTCCGCAATGTCACATTTTCATGTCTTTATCGTAATTGATTTTTGCTCCACTCTCACAAAAAATTGCAAAAAATTGCAAAATATAAAAATCTCGTTTCAAATTGCACAATAATACGTGTAATGAATCTGGCTGTGCAGAACTGTCCTCCGTTTTCCTACAGTCGCATATTAAGAACATCACTTTAGAAATTTTGTATTTTTCATTTTATATTTTTACACCCAGATAATATAAAAAAAAGAAAATAAACTGGCTCGAAGACGAGCCTATCTAATTTTCTATCTCAGACTTGGTCCTCTCCGCAATCTCCGCATTTTCATCTTCTCATCGTCATTAATTTTTTCCTCTCTCACAAAAAATTCAAAAAAAATAAAAACCTCGTTCCAAATTGTCCAACACGAACCCTGAAAGTTAACCACACGAACACGGTTCTTCCGGTCTCCCTTCCGCGATCAAAAATGAACTTCTCACCGGAGCCCTTTGTAATCCATCCATAATTCCCCAACCCTCCGATCAGCGCCATATTGAATACGAGCCTCCTCGTCTCCCTTCCCCGCGCAATCCGATCGGAAAGCCCCGCTGGGGAAAAGCGAGGCAAGACGGTCCCGCTTCCTCCACTCGCAACAAGTCCTCCACGTCCCACCTTCAAAAAAAAAAAAAGCCTAAAAAACGGTCCATTTTGCCCCGCTCACCCTCGTATTCATGCCTCAGGATTTCAAAAGATCAATCCCGAAATGAGGAAGAAAAAAAAAGAATCGGATCTCATCATGCTCTCGCCCTCCGCCTCCGCCGCCCGGCGGAGTTTCCCAAGACTTTCCCTTGCCCAAAGTCGAACCGCTGTTGGGGCGGGCACAAGAGATGGGGGGGGGGGGGGGGGGGTGCGTCGGCATCGAAATTTTTGCATTGTCGTCACGCGCGCAATCTTATTACTGGCACACGTGGTGTAATATTCTCTCCCTCGTGGGCCGTACACGGCCTAGCCGGTGGCTCATCCTCCTCTCCTTCGATCCTCCGAGTCGCTTTCGGAGAGCGCCATCAGCCCGCGTATAGATCGGGGCTGCCGCGCCATCAGCATCATCCACCTTCGTCCCCCTCGCGGCGGTCTCGCCTCTGCCTCCCTTCCTCCACCCAACCCACATCGTTAGGATGCTACAGAGTTATCCGGGGGCGGATGATCGAATGCCGCCAAACTCCACTCCGGATACATCCGTACAACGTCCGCTCTCACATTTTTGCTCCTCTGTCGTGCACGCCCCCCTCTCTCATTTGGCGTCGATGTCTTTTGTTTTTTTTTTTTTTTTTTTTGGCCTTAGTCGTTTTTGATAGTTTGGACGATGACGGGGATTTCCGTAACGATTTGTTTGATTGCGATAAATTTCTTTGAATCGGGAGCGTAAATTGTTAGGAAAATAAGAGAGGCGAGAAGTGGAAACCCCAGGGAGAACTCATTTGTTCTGATCTTCGGCCGCTCTGCAAAAAAATGTCTGCCTGGAAATTAATGTACCTGTATTGGAAGCTTTTATGCATAAACTAGTATATTAAATTTAATAGACAAATGTTGTATAAAATGAATGTACGGTAAATGAAAAATGATAAAAAAAGTGGTATTTTTAATAAAAGTTCTTTAATAGTACTTAAAGTATTTAAAAACTACTCTAAAAGTACTATAATTTGACATAATATTTGTTCATTGAATTTAATATACTAGTTTATGCGTAAAAGCTTCCAATATCGGTACATTAAATTTACAATTTTTTTTAACAGTGCGCCGAATTTATTCCGACGAATGTCGTTATTGTTTTCTTGGTATTAATGTTATTAATTTTTCTTTAAATGTGCATAAAGCGCTATTTGCGAGTATTAAAATCACTTCTTCTTTTCAACCCTCAACTCGCTCTTGATATTCCGCCCGGGAGCGGAACAGAAGTTAGTGGCGATTTCCTCTAATAAAGAAAAAATTAATCCTACTTATAACGAATAATTAAAACGAAAAATCCCCGACTCGGAGGTTCCTAACACGGTTTTGTCACGTACATTTCAATGTGTACATTTCTCAATCGCCCAACATTAATACATTACCCGAATTCAATTACACCAGTCATTAATATTACAATCCTCGGAGAACAATGTTTGCCGAACAACGGCAAATATGTACATTTCCGATTACAGTTACGTCCGTATCGGCCGGAATAATATCCATTAACGGCAGATTATGCTCCTCGATTGTCAAATAACCGAGTACGAGTCTAGCCTCGTAATAATCCCCTGTGGTGTAGTTCGCTGCGGCCGTAGGAGGAGGGCTAACGCCGAGCCACGACAGGGTATTACACAACGAACCACGTGTCGTCTTTTTTTTTTTACACGAGAGAGACAGAGTCAGAGGGCGCCGCAACGAGACTGGCGAACGTGACATGACTATCGAGCAAAATTTCTCCTCCACCGTCACTTTTCTTCCTCTTCTTTTTTTTTCCCTTTCCAGTCGGCGAGTACATGCACATGTACACACATACATACAGAGCTATCATCATCTCTCGGTCAGAGGGCGAAACTATCGTACAGACGACGAAGGGCACGTTTCACTGGAGAATTTTCGTCGTCATGGGTATATTAGGCGTCCCCTTCACGACTCGTTAACGAGAGACGCGAGTGACTGTACCAGCGCTACCTATGTAGGGCATCGAGGAGCTCGCGGGTCGAGCGGGGCAAAATGGACCATTTTCACCAATTCTTCGCGGAACTTAAAAAAAAAGTCTCGTTTCGAATGGAGGACACTGGTCCGTTTAGCCCCGCGCTCCCTCCTGCTCTGTGGATCATGTTTACCAACATCTAAAATCTATAATCGTGTCTCGGTCACAGCGCAAAACTGGCGTACAGACGACGAAGGGCACGTTTCGCTGGAGAATTTTCGTTGTCATGGGTATTCTAGTCGTGCCATTCACGACTCGTTAACTGTACCAGCGCGGATACCTATGTGGGGCATCGACGAGTTTGCGGGTTGGGCGGGGCAAAACGGACCATTTTTACCAACTTTTCGCGGAGCGTGAACAAAAAAGTCTGTACGATCGCGGATACCTATGTGGGGCATCGAGGAGTTTGCGGGTCGAGCGGGGCAAGATGGACCATTTTTACCAATTCTTCGCGGATGCTCAAAAAAGGTCCCGTTTCGAATGGACACTGGTCCGTTCTGCCCCGCACTCCCTCCTGCTCTATAGATCGTGTGTACCAATGTAATCTGTAATCGTGTCTCGGTCACAGCGCGAAACTGGCGTACGCACGACGAAGGGCACGTTTCACTGGAGTTAACGATTCAGGACTCGTTACCGAGAAACACGAGTGGCTGACTCCACCAGCGCGGCTACCTATGTAGGGCATACCTATGTAACACAAAAAAAAGACACTGGTCCGTTTTGCCCCGCGCTCCCCCCCGCTCTACGGATCATATGTACCAACATAAATACACATATCACATATATGTCTATACATGGTCATATACAATAGCGGAGAAACGGTGTACGTTCGCTTCCGCGAATTTCGAATTCTATTCGACGTGCCCGAGTTGTACGATCATCCGTGAATCCGCACGTAAATCGAAATCGCTTGGTCGATTCTTCTCCCCCTCGCTATTTCTATCCGTTCATCTACGGTTTTTTTTTATTTATTTTTTTTTGTATATTTTTTTTTATTTTATTTTGTTAACTATCCTTTGGCAAATCGACTCGTGCGCTGCAGCTCGCTCTTTTTTTTTAACGTTTTTCTCAGTCCATTGCTCTCTTTATCTGTCCGTGTGTAGTTACAGTGTGGAATCGGGCAGGGCCGAGATAGGTACGGACCGGCTCGAGACACACGAGATCGAACAGCTTTTGCACGACATCGAACCGACCGTGTGAAATCGCCGAGACAATCGATCGTTTCGCGAGGCGGGCAGAGATCGTTCGTGTAATACACCTGTGTGTGTCGCCGATACCCATGCTGTGTCGGCTGGCTTCCGCTCTTTAGCGACAAAAAACTAGAATGGATGCTTCCATCGACGAAACTACACATTGAGGTCACCAATTTTCGTTTTTTTTTTTTTTTTAGAAAATTTCAACCGAACTATATTTTTTTTGAGCATCCGGCGGGTGCATTTTTTTTTCGGTGGCCGGTCGAAACTTCCGGCAGATAAAAAAAAAGAGGGGTCGCAATTTATGTATTCAATATTCAATCAATTCAATTCAAAATCAATATTTATAAATCGATGTTAACTATACATTCTGACTATATTTTTTTTACAGCCCGCCAGTGAATTTTTTTCAGTTGTCCATATAAAAAAAAAAAGAACGCTCCAAACGTATGTACTCAGTATTTATGAATCGATGTTAACGTCCCGCTGAGAAACTGCAACAAATTTCATGCGAACTGCGCTTCGGAATCGCCCGAAACAAGGGTGACCCTCATTACCCCAAACTCCGTTGCAGTTGCGTGGTTTTGGCTCTATACCTATACATAATCCATATGACTGTATGAGAGATAGAGCAAGAACTCAAACCGCCGTTCCAGCACCATTGCATTCTACTATATATACCTATATATATATCTGTATCTATATAGCTGCGAAGATATATAATATATACAGCGAAGCGAATTGCTTCCACCGGCACGAGCTCGAGACTCGCCGCGCTTGCTCGCGCGTCCATTGCATTATTCAATTCCGATCGTCCGCAATAAAGAACTGAAATAAGAGACGGCAAAGGAGCCATGTGGAGGGGGCGAGGGGAGGGGGGGGGGGGGAGGGGGCTGCACGCTCAGATCTCGCACGAGCGATATTTTCCTCACGGAAGCGAACGAGCGAGCAGGAGGAAGAAGAGCGAAAAGTTTCGGGTATGAGGGAATGCGAATGAACAGCGGTGGAGAGAAACAAATATATATATTTATATGCCTGTATCAGACAATTCTTTCTTTCTTCATCTTTGCCATTCTTTCATTCTATACCCTTATGCACTCTCTCGCCGTATATTGTCATACATGTACCTTATCCGTGCCCGCACGATCCTTTGCTTCCTGTATGCGCTTTTCATCCATCGAATCGAAATATACCTTATTTTTTTTTGTCATTCTTCGAAATGATAATTTCAACGTACTGGTGGTCGACAATAAATTTAATTTTTTTTTTATTTAGGAATTTGATTTTCATTGATGAACATTTTTTGATTTTCATTTATAAACATTTTTTTATTTTCATTGATGGACATTTTTTGATTTTAGTTGAACTTTTTTTTATTTTCGTTGTTGAATGTTTTTGAATTTTAATTGATGGAAGTTTAATTTATGTTTTAATCGAAGAGGTATCGAAGTTTCGACATCCGCACCTTTGAGCGTACTGCGAGGTGCCGCACCGACGAGAGAAAAAGCTCGCGATCGCGGGATCGACATTCCTTTCACGTAGAGAGATAGCCACGGAACCCAAAGACCCACGGGGCTCGTCCGACGTTAAATCGAACCTTTAGAGAAGAGAAAACGAATCTTCGCTGATTCGCAGAGGCAACCATACTCAAACGTACCCCAGAGACGGTAACCCGCTCTGCCCTCTCTCATCGCGATAAAACAATTGAAACTGCACAGAGCCATCGTACCCGGGAAGCACAGCCTAGCGAAGAATTTGGAAACAATGAAAAATATCGTGTCTCGTCCTGATACGAGAATTTCATCAGAGATTTTTCTCGTCTCTCAGCGCGTTTGTTTGCTTTTCTGTAACTCAAGAACGAAAAAACGCTCCCTTAAAACAACTATTGCGTGGCACAGTAGACAAGTGAGTGCTAAATTTTCACAATTGTTTATTCAAAACAAGCATTTATTGACAGCAAAGAATGTTAATTGGTATTGTGTGATTTGACTAAGAGAAATATTAATCACGATGGTCTCGCAAGAATAACGACTGGCAAATGCAAATTTCCATGATAGTACGTTTTCGTTGGGTGTTTTTCGAAGTAAAACACGTGCTTTCAACACGAAACACGTAAAAACACCGTGGTGGGTCCAAAAACATCGCGTACGCGAAGAAATCGCGCCAATCCGTATGTAAACCAAAAAGAAATTAAAAAAAAAAAAAAATAGAAAAAAATAACGAAAGTAGGATAAACAGAGATGTCAAGACGACCGCAAAATAAACATAGATAGAAATGTATCGCAATACTTCCGAACATTAAACACTGCATAGTCGATGACAACGTAAAAAAATAAATTACAGTTTCAGTTACCGACCGAGTCCTGGAACGAATTTTATCGAATTAAAAAAAAAAAAATGTGTTTTTTTGCCGGGAAAATTGCATTCTCTTCGGAAACGTTGTATAGTCAGCGGACAGAACAGCTGGTGCGGGTGGCGCGTTAACGATTCTCGCGAGCCGTAAATGTCTCCGTATTGCCTAACGCGCCGCTCACACAGCGGTGCATTCGGCGGCGTGTGCGTGCCATTCATAGCTTTGTATAGGGCAATACCACGATAACTGGGTGCAGTTGGAAGAGGCAGGATTTACGCGGGATTGTATTACAGCTCTTGGGGTGTACGTTAGAATCGTCGGGAGCTTGGGTTTGTTACCAAAGTGCGAAGCAACGGGAAGTCGAAGCGGAGAAGAGCCGCGGTACGTAACCGCAGCATCGCAGCTGCACGGTGTCACATTTTACAACGCCTTCGCGAGATAGCGTTACGACTGTGGAGGCGTTTCTTCGTGTAGTTGCGAGCAACAACGGGTCGACCAGCTTGATATCCACGAATGGAGTTTTCACGTCAAGACCCGAGGCTTTCAACCCCCTCGAATATACGAGCTTGGGGATCTCTCTTCGCAAGTTGTTTCCGCTTCTTCTTTACTCGAGATAGGCTCGCCGGTTGTGGGGTTGTAAGACTTGTTTTCGGTGAAGCTTTTGTCGGTGGAACAGTTAAGTGAGGGGTAACAATAATAGGGCTAATAAAGCATTTGTGTTCCAAATGCATCTATAAGGGCTTATCGTTCGTTATTTCTAAATTCGTTTCTTATGGTCCAAGACTTGGCCAAGTCTTATTTTGAATTTTTACCTGCGGGGCGAAGGCTTCTGTAGGGCCTTTGCGTTAGACGAGGGACTCTAAAGCCCCATACTTGGCCGGTTGAAATTGGTACTCATCGGAAGTCAGCTTCCAAAGCTTCTCTTCGGGCAAGCTTTTGGCACTGGAAAGCTGAGATAATTTTAGAGTTTAGGGATGGTACTTTAAAGACCTTTGTCACTATATAAAAGTCAGTCTTGGTTCCGGTTAAGCTTTTGGCACTGGAAAATTGATATCGGTTTAGGGTTTAGAGATGGTACTTTTAAGACCTATCTAAAAGTCAGTCTTGCCCTTATATAAAGTTGCCCCTATCTAAAAGTCAGTCTTGGTTCCGGTTAAGCTTTTGGCACTGGAAAACTAATGTCGTTTTAGGGTTTAGGGTTTAGGGCTGGTACTTTACACTGATAAAAAAGTTCAGTTGAATCAACTAAGATTCGGGTAGGGACGTCCAAATAAATATTTAGTTGGTCGAACAAAATATTTGAATGACTCAAAAATATTTTTGTGAAATCACCCAAAAAATTGTTGAACTAACCAATTTTTTGGCTGTACCAACAAAATATTTAGTTGAACGTCCCTGCCCGAATTTTAGTTGATTGAACCGTATTTTTTTATCAGTTTAAAGAGCTTTGCCCTTATCTAAAATTCACTCGGGCCGAAGGCTTTTATAGGGCCTTTGGGTTACACGAGCGACTCTAAAACCCCATGCTCTGCTGGTTACAACTCGTACTCACCAGAGGTCAGCTTTTGGAAAGCTAATATAATTTTAGGGTTTACGATTTTGGGACCATATTTCAAAGCCTTTTGCGCTAATTTGAAAGTCAATCTTGCTTTCGGCTAAACTTGTCGCGCTGAAAAGCCAATATAATTTCTAGGGTTTAGGGTTTAGGGTTTTGGGATAATACTTTAGAGGCTTTCGCCCCTAACTGAAAGTCACTCGGGCCGAATTTTTAATTATGCCCTCGCGAGGAGCCCAAAGGCCGTATTGTGCGGATTGAACGGGGCACATTTCGCCGCGGTTTTCGCCCCGTCGAAAAGGGGTTGAGACGAGACGCGGAATGGAGAAATGGCGCGACAGGGGGCAACGACGGACGGGAGGCGAAATATCCTCGACTATCCTTTTCATTCTCGTTCGCTTCATCCACCCTACGGAAATACTCGAGGGTCGAGGGCACGCACGGGCATTTGAATAATTATTATAATTAATATCAACATCGCAACCTCGACGAGGAGGGCGCGGCTGCGGGCTCGGTCCTCTCGCTGAATATTCGCGGATATCGGGTATCAAGCCTCGCGATGTAATTACGCTCGGTGGAGAACGCTGAAAGGAGAAACCCGCCCGAGAACAAAACCCCACCGTGCATCGAGTTCTCTCGACACTACGGAAACTCGCGTTCCACCGACTGCTCCTGCTGCTCCTGATATAACGCATATACTCGATCTCTATCGTTCTCCTATCGCGTGTCGTGTCCCGCGCTTCGTCTGGACCGAACCATTGATTGGGTTTAAGGGTCGGATGAGCGGCAGGTCAGACGTTGATGTTTCTCATCTGGGTTACGTATATAATAGGGTAATATAATATAACCGTTGAAATGAATATCAATCTTCTACTTCGAGGCATTAATTTTGTCGGGGCAATTTATTTTAGAAGTACTGTACAGTAGAACCCCGATTAACCGAGATTCTCGGGACCGAAGTCGCAGTCCCGGTTAATCCGAACTAGACAGCGAAAGTATGTAAGTCAATGAGGGCTGATGATACAACTTTATTTTAACTAGTTAAACTGTAAACATAATTGTTTGATCATTAATTAACGGTATTGGAAGCTTTTTTACATAAACTGTTTGTGAAATTTCAAACACATGTGCTTTGTAATTTTACAGTAAAATTTGTATTTTGAATGAACTTTCTTGTAAATTTCAGCCAAAAGATTTGTAATTTTAATGTAAGTAATGTTAGAAAATCTAAAGTTCCAGTACATTAAATTTACGATTTATTTTTACGGTGTACAATAATGAAAAGAAATAGACTAAAACATTAAGAATACCGATATAGTCAGCGTAGAGCGGGATATGCGAATTACCTAAAACCTATTAACCTAAACGTATTACATGATTCGCAGATAAACAATTTAATAATTCTTCACTTGAATCTCGTCTGGAAAACATACAACAAAAAATATCAAAACCTTCATCAAACCTCAAAAAACTAGACCGTAATATTGAGAAGTAAAAAAAAAAAATGATTCTCCTTCGAACGTTCATTTCATCTCCGACGTGGCTGTCTTACGGAATTTATCGGCTGTGTATTCTTTATTTTCTAGTTTTTTTTTTTGTTTTTTTTTTTTTTTTGTAGGAAGCCAGTTCCGCATCTCGCGTGTAATAGAGAAGCGAAGAATAGGCAAAGTTATATACGCCTCTCGCAATTTTATATTCTCCTTGGTACACGAGAAATATGTAGTTTAGCGAAAATCTCAAACCAGTTCGCTTGAATTTATGTACAGATTATACGGATAAGAGAGAGGGAGAAAGCGAGACGGAGATGAAGAGCGAGAGAGAATCATGAAATAGACTCACTGGTAGTAATGTTTCATTCGCGAAACGAGATTCGTTGCAGTCTCGTGTTACTGCTCCTCACAAGCCTTTGTGCCATATTCCTCGCAGCGCGAGTTTCTTATTCTCGAAGGGAGAGAAAGAGGACCGAGGGACGAAAGGATCCTCCCCGTCGTTCCGAGGAAGCGCAGTATCAGATTTTTATGAAAAAGAAAAAAAAAAATCCTCTTACGTACTTCGCGCGCACCAAGCCCGCTGTCGTTTTTAATCCTCACCGAGTCCCTTATCATCTCGAAACATCTCCGGGAGAGTGAGAGGGAGTGTTCCATACAAACGCAGTGACGCGAGTTCTCCGGGCGTCTCTCATGTCTGAAGAAATATATAAAGAAGTATGAAATAAAATAAGGAATTAAGAATTATTAAGAAATTTCAAGCCATCCGACGTTATTCTGAGCGAAACGACATTACCGAGTGATGTTTTTTTGTTTTTTTTTTTTTTTTTTTTGCGCCACCGGTAGTGAGTGTCCAAGCTACTTCCATAGAGCTGAAGCAATATAGAGAATGCTGTCGAATAAAAAAAAAACGAGTCGTTTATGCCTGAAGAAATATATAAAGAAAATATTAAATTTAAAAAAATTAAGAAGTATTTTAAAATTTCACCACACCTGACGTAATTCCCAGCGAAACGACATTACCGAGTGATTCTTTTTTTACGTCACCGGTAGTGAGGGTTTGAGCCGCTTCCGTAGAGCTAAAGCAATGGCGTGCTGTCGAATTAAAAAAAAAAAAAACGCGTCGCTCATGCCTGAAGAAATATATAAAGAAAATATTTAAATTAAAAACATTAAGAAGTATTTAAAAATTTCACCGCAGCTGACGTAATTCTCAGCGAAACGACATTACCGAGTGATTATTTTTTTTACATCACCGGTAGTGAGTATCCAAGCTACTTCCACAGACCTAAAGCACTGGCGTGCCTAAAGAAATATATAAAGAGGTATAAAATAACAGAAAATTAAGAATTATTTAAAAATTCCATCTCACCCATGTAATTCCCAGGGAAACGACATTACCGAGTAATCTTCTTAACATCACGGGTCGTGAGTGTTCGAGCTGCTTCTACAGAGCTGAAGCGATGGCGTGCTGTCGAATTAAAAAAAAAAAAAAAAAAAAAAATACGTCGCTCATGCCTGAAGAAATATAAAATAAAAATTAAGAATAATTTAAAAATTGCACCTCACCCGGCGTAATATCCAGCGAAACGACATTACCGAGTGATTCTTTTTTTACATCACCGGTAGTGAGTCTCCAAGCTACTTCCACAGAGCCGAAGCAATAGCGTGCTGTCGAATAAAAAAAAAAAAAAAAAATACGAAGGAAACGAAATTAACGCGCTTTGTGTCTGTAAATTTCGCGAAACTCCTTTTGAACCCTTTTTCGGGGGATAACGAAGGGCCACTCCCCAGTCTGGAGATCGGTGTAGGTGTGCGCGGGCGCGCGGACACGCGGACACGCAGGGTCGTTTGATGTATTCGCAAAACATAGTCGCGTCGACGCGGATAGGGTAGCTCTCTCGCACTGACATTGCTCTCTCATCCCTCTCGCGAGCCGGCCGGTACACCGGACTCTCGTCGTACATTCGTCACAGTCGTAATTGGATCACACGCTCGGGTATCTACAACGCGTCCGGAGCGGTCCAATCTTCCACTCAGGCGACACTCGGCAACAGTATATATGAAACGAACGAACGAACGAATTACCGGCACTATATACCGTACTGATTCGTTCAACGGCCACTGCCAATTGCCATTCAATTTTCAATACAGCCACTGCTACGCTCAATTTTACGTTTTGCACTTTGAGCGCATCCGCGTTCTGCGAAACGAAATAGAAAAATAAAATGACAAAAAATGCCACGCCCACTATACGAGGGGAAACAAAATTGTTCTGTCGTACCGCGGGCTCTTGAAACGTGCAATTTGCGCAGTTGGGCTAATGATAATTATAAATGTTCGCTCATTATTTTTAAAAAATTCTGACATTAGAGCGTGGAAAGAAAAATGTGCGTTCTTAGATTTAAGTTTTGGAGTCAATTTCTTGATTAAAAAAAAAAAAAAATTATTCAAGATTCCGTTGAAAACGTGTAAGACATGTATACATTTTTTCGTCTAGAATAAAATTGATTTAAATATCTTTACACTGATATTTAAATAATTGTATATTTTATACTAATCTTATAAGATTAGTATGGAATATCCAATTATTTAAATACCAGTACGAATGCGAGGAAATTTGAAAATAACTTACATTATAATTAATATATCATAAAAATATGAATTAATAAATATTATATTAGTTATAATATAAGTTATTTTCAAATATCCTCGTATTATTTTACGAAATGATTTTATTATCGGATCGAATGTAATTTGTATCGCTATTCGGACATCAACGATATACAATTCGGGCCTGCGCGTATTAATTATACTTACATAATCCCTCATTCTCGAATAATAACGATGCGGTCTTAAGATTCGCATTGGAGAACATTCGTGAGAGTGCGAAGTAGCAGCGCGGCTTCTTCGAAATCCGACTGCAGGGTCGACCGAATACGTGACACAACGTCCCGCAGCGTAAGGAGGGAGCGAGTGAAGTAGCACGGCGAACACCTGCGCAACCCTTGAGAGCCGCTGAAACGTACGTACAGCGGTACGAATAACGCAGTTGCACCGGGCGAATCGTGACCGGCAACGCCGATTCTCCATTGGGATTTCAACCCTTCCGCTCCCCTTATGCTGTGTATGCCACAGTATATGCCCTACTAATAACCGTTGCGGACGATTCGACGCCGAGAGAACACGTCAACGATCTAGTTTACGCATAGAGAAGAGAGCGCGTCGACGGGGCGAATCCAATTTGTCCTATCGATTAGGAAATATAACCCAATTTGTACCGACGAAAACGACTTTCCTCCCGGACAAATGGATTGAGTTACGAGGGTGTTTCACAAAAAAAAAAAACAACAACAAGAACAACCAAAAAAAAAGGGCGTGAGAAAATTGAAGTTTTCTCATTGGAAAGTCATGTAATTCACTTTGGGTTTTTTTTTTGTGGGGGAAAGTAACGAGGAAGCAATCGATTGCCCGGTAAAGATCCGTATGAATAAAACATGAAAATCTCGTAAAAGGAAACTTCTTTCATTAAATCAAAGCTTTGTCTATGAGGAAGCAAAAAACAAAATGATGAAAGGGGGAAAAGATAGAAAGGAAATTTCTCCCGGACAAGTGGATCGTCTAACGAGGGTGTTTCACGAAAAACAAAAAGAAAGGAACAGGGAAAATTGAAATTTTTTCATTGCCAACTCATATAATTAACTTTTGCATCGTCGATAATTTTTTCGCTTCCGCGTTGAGGAAGCGTTGTGAGGACGAAAATAACGAGGAAGGAATCGATTGCCCGGTGAAGATCCGGATGAATAAAACATGAAAATCTCGTGAAAGGAAAAATTCTTTCATTAAATCAAAGCTTTGTCCATGAGGAAGCGAAAAAAAAAAAAATGATGAAAAGGGGAAAGGATAGAAAGGGCGAAAATTGGAGTTGGAGATTGAAAAAGTTGCTAGGACTCGTTTTGGTTCGTCCACGGGGGGAGACACGGAGGGGGAGAGCCTCTTGCCTTTCTTGCTCCTCGCTCCTCACCCTTCGACCCACTTTTCGACGGCCATCTTTGATGGCCGAGCGCGTGGACCCTTCCTCTTTTTTTTATTTGTCCGTTAAGTGCAATCAAAAGCCCGCTCGCCGTCCCGGTATATTGCGGGCGTGGCGGCACACCCGACGGAATCATTGTGACCGAGACGGCTGAAATTCAACCGAGAATTATTACACATGGGCGAGCGCAATTTCGCGTACCTCGTCTTTAGGCTCCTTCGCCGCTCGCGCCGATGGATCGCCGACAGTCCCGGTATTTTGCACGCAAACACAGCGTAAATACTAAATATAATAATAAAATAATAATGGGACAATACTTTTTTTTAAATCTAGAACACGCAAAACATATTTCTAGATTATAATCTGAAAATACATTTTTTTTTTTGCAATACTTTCTCTCTTTGCATCCTTTGTATGTGGTGAGAAAGTGAAAATTATTGTGTGTTTAGACGTCTGTAATTCACGGAAAAATTAGGAGTACGAGAGAATTAAAAAAATTGTGATAGATTATTTAGCGTAGATTGCCTTAATTTTTTGTATGGGGAAATTCGTAATCCTCTCCACATTACGATTTTTGTAAATCGTTAATCTTCTCTTGATAGCGATTTATTTCAATTTTTTGTAAATCTGTAATTTATGTCTTTTGTAGATCTGAGCTGAATTATGATTTTTATAAATCTTTTACAAAAAAAATTCGTAATTCACTCCACATTACGATTTTTGTAAATCGTTAATCTTCCCTTGATTCCGATTTATTTCAATTTTTTGTAAATCTGTAATTTATGTCTTCTGTAGATCTGAGCTGAATTACGATTTTTATAAATCTTCAATATGCTATACTCATTTGAAATATACAACGATGACAGTAACGCTTCGTGTTCTGTCACGGTATATAAACATTGAGAGCTTATCGTACGCAATTATCTCACATGTACTTCCCGATAGGATCGTGTTGTTGACCCAAATCCTTATTTAATCTTCTTCCGTATCGCCGTTATTGCACGCTAAATTACAAACCGTCCGCCACTTGCCATCGCGCATATCGCCCCCAACGTGGGGCGCTCCATCGAGTGTTTGTTTATCCGCGAAAAAAGAAGAAAAAAAAGCCTCATAATTTGCTCCAATCTCTCATAACTGCGCACGAATGAGTTTAAATAATATGCCACGTAAATCATCGTCGCAGGTACGAAATTTCTGTTAAACTTAATATTAAAATAATATCTCGAGGGGTGAGGCGGCTAAGTGAGATACTCGCTCGGACTCGGAGCAGAGCAGACTCTCTAATCTCCCCAAGTGTAAGGTATCGCACTGGCCAACGTCCAAAACTCCCCGAGCAGCCTTTGAAATAAAAAAAAAAATATATATATATATATATAAAAAATAAAGCCACCATTATTTCGCCATTAAACTTTATCATTCGAGTCTCTGGCTCTGGCGAGTGGAAGAGCGAGTGTACACTGCAAGATGGAATAAGGGAATGGGGAAAAAAGGAAGGGAGCGAAGAGGTCGGTGAGAAGCAAGGAAAACCCCCCGAGGCGACCCGATACTCTTTTTAGTGAATTAATTTCCAGCCGCGGTTCTCTGTTCTTAACTTAATGATCCCCGAGGAAAAAGTTATTTATTGGCCCGTGCCCTCGACGTTTTACCTTCCTTTGTCCGTGTCTCTCCCGCGCCCTCGAGGCTTTGACGGAAAGGAGGAAATAGTTACGTTTTCGCTCGGAATGTACCCGGGGCCGGTGATGGTTCTCTGCCGACTCGTTGCCACATCACACAATTAAAGTTTAAGAGTCGAAGAAAATTATGACGCTCGGCGAAGACGGAAGTTTGTCTCTTGGGCCCTTTATATTTTTCGGGGTGGGAGCTCTTGGGGGAGAGATGTAATGTCGTTTTGGTCTGGTTGTTCTTTTATTTTGTTGGTTTCTGGAGATTAAGAACCCGTTGTTCGCGCTTGAGACAAAACAGATGTTAAATGTCCGGCGCAAAGAAATGTGTGAACTGGAAGATTTTTTGAGATCTTTGGAACTTACGAAAAACATTGAAATAATATTATTTTAGTCTTGTTTTTTTTTTTTTTTTTTTTTTTGGGGTTCTTGAGATTCAGAACGTTATTGATCGTATTTGGGAGAAAACAGATCTTTTATGTTCGGCGCACAGACATGCAAAGAAATATGCGAACTGGAAGCTTTTTTTGGGATCTTCGAGAATTTACGACAAAAAACCATAAAATTGAAAGTTTCCATAAAGCCTTCGGGCAAACTTCGTCAATAAAATTGTTTTACAAATTAAATTCGCGGTGAAAAAAGT
Organism: Exephanes ischioxanthus; assembly: GCA_958510785.1. NCBI lineage: Eukaryota > Metazoa > Arthropoda > Insecta > Hymenoptera > Ichneumonidae > Exephanes > Exephanes ischioxanthus. The sequence goes on from OY294025.1 coordinate 3,952,957, forward strand.
TTTCGGCAACTATTTCCCATCTAGCATAAAGAGGTATACGTAAGGGATATAGAAAACATGCGCGGCCTTCCCGAGTTGAGGAAATATCGGTCCGACGAACTTTAACATGTTGCCGCTCCTCGCGTCTCTCCCCGTCTTCAGGGTTATTATCCTTTCGAAGTGGAAACATTCAATATTTACCCGCGGCATTGTGTTAGCTTTGCAACGGTTTCCTCGGGAACGCTGAGCAGCCCAAAACCAGAGGGTTTCCGCCGCGCCCTATAATCCCCCTACATCACCTTGGAATTTCAATTCGCTGAAATACATTCTTAAAAAATTTATTTGCTTAACAATATATCTAATTTATTTAATATATAAATTATAATATAACATTTCTCGACGTTCACCGAGCTAGGCGGACTCTAAACACTGCGAGAGCTTTGCTTGCCATCTTCACTGTATATAGAGGTGAGCGGGGCAAAACGGGACAGTTTGGCAAAACTCAATTTTCCAATAATTTTTCGATGTCCCATTTTGCCCCACTGTTCGATCCAAAAATTATTGGAAAATTGCCCTCTGCCCGACAGTTCCATTTTGCCCCGTTCTCTCCTATGTATCGATGTATAGATATATAGACATATATCAATCTTATTATATTGTTACTGTCGGACTAATGGTATTTACGTGAGAGTTGACGCGATTATCGGCACTCTATTTACCGCTTTACACTTTGTATTATATACTCGATTTTCTTTATAATAGACCTTTATTCTCGGAGCCCCGGTTGGACCAAACGCCGCAATATCGAAAGCTTGTTTTTGACGCGGGCCCTTTCATTTCGGCGACAGGCTTTTTAGTCGGTGCCATCGTCGGCATCAGATTGACTCTCTTTCTCTTCCTCCTTCTCTATATTGGTATGGAGAAGGAGGAAGACTTTGACCATAAATATCGGCGATGACGATGATAATAACGGGTGACACGGGTTGACGAACCGCACTTTGCCCAGACTATTATTTGACCCTCGTACAACGTCGGATTTCTTTCTTATGCCACCTAATATAATCACCTTCTACGCTTCTGCCGCTTCTTGGCTATCTTGCTTCTTCTCTTGAATATTATAAAAATAACATTATTATTATTATTATTATTATTTACATTGTGTATATTATAATTGATTATAATATTATATAATATTATATAATTATATTTCAATGTAATTATAATAAAAAGCAGCATCCGGACCGTTATTACGATTCTTCGTTTTGCCTTGTTTCATTTCTCTCACACCTCTCCATTCCCCCCGAGATTTATAACTCAGACGAAAATATTTTTCTACTCCTCCGAGCTCAGTGTCTTGCCTCGACGGGCGCGGTAACGTCTCTGGGACCATAAAAAAAGCCCCCATGTTTTATCGTATCACGTTGCGTGATATTTATCGTGGATCGCTCCCCGCGACTTACCGTCGGATGTATAATTTTCTTGTTTGTCGCTCGTGCGTTAATTCTCGGGATTTCGGTGATCTATCATATTCGTTTACTTAGGGCGATTTCGGGTGGATGGCCACGCTTTCTTAAAGCGTTTTATTGTTAAAAAAAAAATTGAACTATCATAAAATTATTAATTTTATTAATTTTTATTATATATTTTTATTAATAATATTAATTTTTAAATTTATTATAATATAGTTAATATTATTATTATTGAGATAAAATAAAACGAAGAGAATCTGAAAAAAAAAAAATTATTCATGGACTAATAGTTTGTATGTTTTTTCCGATGATTGCAGATTGCCACCCCCGCAGCAGCAGGTGACCGTGGGTTCGCTGGGGAGCGGCATGGGCACTGGTAACGGCGGTACAGGCGTCACCGGTGCACAGGGTCAACCGCTGGTAATGCCCGGTTTTCCACTGAGGGCCGCCGTCGTACCCCATTACTCACCCTATTCGCCGTCCCGTTTTCACATCGACAAACGATGCCAGCACAGATGCTCGTGGAAGTGCTTCTCCGTCGCTCTCATTCTACTCGCTGTCGCACTCACTGCGATACTCGCTTATTTGGCTGGTAAGTAATGTCTCAATAAATTTAATTGACACAAGCGATTTTCACGAGTTCTCACGGTCGTGTCGTTATGCATATGAAAATAGAACGTTCATATTTGCGAGAGTTCACATTTTCATTTGTCATATTTCCAAGATCGCACATTATTATTTGTCATACTTGCAGAGTTTCCATTATCATTTCCCATATTTGCAAGCGTTCACATTTTCATTTGGCATATTTGCAAGGGTCTACATTTTCATTTGCCATATTTTTCAGAGTTTAGATTTTCACTTTCCATATTTGCGGGAGTTCACATTTCATTTTCCATATTTGCAAGTCAACATTTTCATCCGCGACATTTGCAGGAGGCCATTTTTCGTTCGTCATGTCTGCACTTTCGTCCGTGATATTTGCGAGAGAGCCTTGCAAATAAGATTGTGCATTGTGAGATCGAGTGCACGCGATGCCGACTCGTCGTTCCATCGTTGCATTCGCCCCCGCCAGCTGCAATGACCCGCTCTTCTGTCGGGTTCAACGAGCCAATATCGTCGTGCGCTAACGACCACCGTCGTTAATGACGCTGAACATCAGCGATGCGTCTTAATAGTCGTTTCCTGTGCGCCGTTAGCTGCATGGCTGGGAAGCAAACGGGAGTAGACAGCAGTACCTATAAGTAAAGATGGCCGCCGTCGGACGGGTCAGTGGTGGGGGTCGGTTTTCGTCAGTACCTATAAGTAAAGATGGCCGCCGTTGGACGGGGAGTGGTGGGGGTAAGTTTTCGTCAGTACCTTTGAGTAAAGATGGCCGCCGGTGGTGGGGGTGCTGCCGGGCCGCTAGGCCCGGCTGTTCGGCGCGAGGGTGGTTATGTCCCCCCTCCCCCCTCCCCCGCACCTCGGTAGGGTGGTAGAGGGTGGTCAGGGTGAGAGGGTAGCGGAGCTGTTGCGTTGGCGGGTGGGAGAGAGAGAGAGAGAGAGAGAGAGAGAGAGAGGGAGCGAGAGTGAAAGTGAAACGGCGGTGGTGGAGCGCGTGGGACAGCTGCTGACGGTGTATCGTCGAGTCGCGCCATCTTGGATTTTCCAAGAGGTGGTTAGTGTCGGGCCCAACGTACCACTCTCTCTGTCTAATGCGCGTAAGGCTTTCTCCCGAGGGTAGCTCGATGTTTTACGTGAGCTAGCTTGGTCGAGCGGTCTAAGGCACTGAGCGCAAGTAGCGTTATCCTTGAAAGTGCGAGTTCGATTCCCGTATGGAAAAATGTTTTTATTTTTATTTTTTTTCAGCTTATTCAGAAAATATATGAATGGAAGGTGGGAAGGTAAGTAAAAATAGTTTTGTTATGTATTTTTTTTTGTAAAATTTGCATGTTTATTCTTAAATCTAGTTGTACGGTTTTAATGTATACAAATTTAAAAATGATTTAATCTAGCGCAGCAATGTTGAACAAATTTTTTAACTCCACCACCCGTTAACGAGTTCCCAGAGTGTTTATTAATGTTTTTCATAACCGTCGGCAGCTTACTCATTATACGTTTATAAAATCTCGCGGCACTTCGATCGTTTTGTTTGAGATCGGCGGTGAAAAGATTCCGGAATTGTAGTAGAGATCCCCCGCCACACATATGATAAAGGAACATAATACAAAACTGGCCACACACATTTGAAGAGAAGCTTTGAATCTGCTTGGTATTCCATCGATAGAGGGTGCAGTTCTTGCGTAGACGGTGGATATGGCTTGGTATAAGCGGTGGAAGGCCGTAGCTGTCGAAGTACGATCCACGGCCTCGGCCATCGATGTAGATTGCGACCCAGTGTGTTCCAGGGCGCGTGTGGTCATCAGTGTTCACAATAAGGGCTGTCGGCCTCGTTAACAGAGTTGGAATTTGATCCGCTGCATGAACACTTCGCGAGACTTTAGAGTGTAAGCCCTGCAATGCCTGGCCAATCTGGATCGTATTCATCACTTGTTACGACTGGAGAGTAACAGTCGCGTGGCTTCTTCAGATTCATAGGTTCCGGTAAGAAGTCAAACTGTTGTATCCGTATGGCTGTAGGAGGAACGTCGCGAAGAATCCACTCCTTTAATTTTGCAGCGTTGTTTAAAGCACAAGACAGTTCCGGTCTGTTCAAGAGCCCGTGATGCAGACAGACTTGCGCTGAAGAAGGCAGATCGTTGAATGATGGACAATCCGTTTCCTCGAGGTTTTTTATCTCACGCGCTGTCACATTTTGCAGGTATTTCGCTTTTTCATGGCCGCGAGTATAAATGGTTCCAGCAGCTCGTGTGATCTGTCGGAGATTTGCGTGTAGTGTTCTGAGCCCTACGTCTCCTTCGAACCACTCGAGGCCGTGATGATGGCGAGTCGTCCAATTATTCTTCGAGCGCACTGATCTCGGGAGATCCGTGAAAACGTATGCTGGAGCGGTGATCCAATGCCCGAAATACTCTTTATCAAGAGTGATGACAGCTACTTCTTTAGCAATGAAGCAGTCATCCTTGTCGTAAAACCCTTGAATATCGATGACGTAGTCCATGTTTAGTGAAAAATGTTAAGGTCCAGTAAGTACAACCGCTACTGTCGAAGGATCGCTGCGTACTACCGATGAGCGATACAGATGCTACAAATCTTCACGGTTTTGATGCTGGAGGGGATGAGCGGGGGTGTGCCGCTAATTCGCCAGTTTCACTTTCTTTTTGGTCCTGTAATGGCCCAACCCCTTGAGACGTCTGCTTACAAATAGCTGAGCAGAAAAGTGACGAAAACAGCCCCTTCTATCACCCCCACTATCTTACTACACCTTACACGAGTCCTGCTAGGTAGCGTAACGTAGTGGAAGTTCAGTTACAAAATAATTCTCCTACGGTATACATCTAAAAATGGTCCATCCAAGAGTAAAATCTGTGGTGTTCACGAGGCGTAGCCACGCATCTCAACAGAGCGGAGCGCGTGTGGGAGAACGGAATAACCACGGCTGGGTACAACACTCGAGGGCGAAACCGACACACCGACAGAACAACCGGAATCAGTATCCGAAACAGCCCCCAAAAATATGGTTTATTCGGAGACGTCAGTATTTCGCTCGTGAAAGGCGGAGGCAGCTGCGGGCATCGGTGAGTAACACTTAGCTTAATAATTAAAGCTTGGAGTCGTAAAAAACAAAAAAATAAAAATGATTAATTAAATATGTATATACATTCGTTTGTTACAGCAAGCCTGTGAATGTATCCATGAGGATCATCCACGGCGCAGCGAAAAGATCGACACTGAAAAAAGAAAAAGGCCAGAAGAAGCAGAGGAGACGAAGAAGAAAAAAGTAGTAGAAGTGTCGAAAGCAGCGGAAAAAGTATATGATAGGGTGAAAAATGATGATGATGATGAGATGCTGGAGTTGGTGGAGGCTTTCGAGAGATTAAAAATTGAATAAAAAAACATAAATACGCTTAATTCTGTGTTTACATATTTTTTATTAATAGAAAACCTTACAATCCTTATAATATAATAATATTTACTAATCTTATAGAACAATTTAAGCACGCAGGCTTACCCCGAAAAGTCTACCATGACCTGTCGGGAAGCGTCGATCTCAACGACATTATCGAATTCCGAGTACACAATACAATTTACAGTACTCGTTAAAGCAGTCTTGAAACGTATTTCTACACGCACGCTACCGTGTCGCACAAGATTCCAGTGGCCGGCTCGCCCAGCAGAAAGATCGGGCGTTAAATCGAAGCAGTATAGACAGTTACCAAACGGATATCCGTCTTTTGTTACACCACAACTATCGTCATCCCAGAGTATTCCCGTACCAGAAACTAGAGTATGATATGACTCGGTATAAAGGCCTTCATGATAATCAGGTTGCAAAGGCTTACTAGGTACCTGTACTCCGTCTACGTACAGAGATAAGAAATTTAATGAGTAGTGATGAAAATTAAAGGGGTTCATAGTTCTATCTCCATTGAAGGCTCGATTATCGACCAAACCCAGTACGATTCGTCTCGGAAGCTGGCCAAGCACAACATTATCGAGTGTTTCGCCATGAACACCTGCATGAATAGTAAATGGTTTCACTTCAACTCGAGTAAACGGATATTTAGCCGTTCCTCTACTCAAAGCCTTAGCATGGGCTAGTAAAACACCCGGACTAATTTTAACACGTCGAACAATGAGACTAGCATCTACTATATGCACCGTATAATCCTTCCCAGACGCGTCCATAAGACAAAAAGCATCTCTCGAGCGTATAAGACGAAGGCGTAGTTCAACACCGTTGAGTAAAAACTTTTCCTGATTGAAGATATCAGAATGTAGATATCCGGTAAGATCTACCGTTTTACCATTCGCCATTATAGCCTGCCTCGCAGCTAAACCTTTGTTCGCTTGCACGGGGGCTTGTCTACCCTCAGCCGGCGCAGCCGTCGAGACTGGTTGAGAGTTGAAGTGTAACGGTGTATCATCTATCCACATACTGGCGCCGAGTTGACAGGCTTTTGTTGAAGCCTTGTAAGTCAGTAGTGATTCAATGTATGCTCGGTACGCATAGGCATTATTCGAGGGTGATACAAGTTTCTGGTTGAATGATACATCTAGTTGATTGAATAATGAATGCAGTAGATTGTTAACAGGTGCTACTTTATCATGAGCGTCAACGGCGCCGTTCCTGGGTTGTAACTTAATACGTAAGTTTAGCATTGTATGGGCTAGATCAATGTATTCGTCACCATGACCGGGGACAACAAATTCAATGGGAGCCTCATCGGTCAGTGAAGAAATGGGCTTATAATGAATTCCTTGAGAACCTTCTATACTTGTCTGCGTTGGTGGGAGAGTGAATAAATCTAGCTCTGATTTCAAGCACTCGCAAGAGTGTGCGTGTAAGAAAGACATTTTATTTAGCTAATTATCCAAATATATCTGCAACAGTGCGTTTTTTACGCTTAACAATTTTAGTCTTCTTCGTTTTTTTATTCGCCTTTTTCTTAGACTTTGTTGGTTTACGACCCTTTTTCTTGATACGTTTATCGGTTGAAACTTTTTTCTTTTTCTTCGTAGTTTTTCTAGGCTTACGAATTTTCGTATATTTTAGAGCTCTAAGCGTAGGAGTACTGATGTGAGGACTAGCGTGACCGAACAACGAATGATGCTGCGGTGAGCGGTCCTGTATTTTATATCCTGAACCCTGCATGAGATTCTCAAATGTTTCGTCGGCCTTGCGCTTCAAATTTCTCCCACTTTCGGTCATACGGGCTCTGAATGAATCTTTGAAGGGAGTGTTGTGCGCAACATCACCCAATATATTCATACCAGCATGTAGCGCTTCTTTTCCGACAGCGCGAGCGCCACGAGTGAGCAATGGTAATGCACGCCGAAATAAACCACTGAGAAAGCTTCCTAGACCATGACCTCGTTGATAGGGAGCACCAATGAAAACGCGGTCAATCCCACCGCCAACCTGACGCTCGTAATGATCAATATATCGATCCATAGCGATATATTTTATCGTATACGCTTAAAATGTAATGTAGTGGTCAACGTTCCACTCTGGAATGGTACAGGTTTACCAGTGTCGGTCCTTATATCTATCTCGATCGTGCCGAATTCAGTCCGTAATAAAGGTATGTAAATTGGCGGGGAAAATGATTTAGTCTGCGTAGACCCATAAATATAATTTGTATTATCTACAGGTACGATGCGTAACAGAGGTGTCTGAGCATCGCCGGTTATATAATTTTCACATATATCTGTATATACGAATAGTTTATCAGGAAGCGATAGCGATAAATTAGCAGGATAATTTGCGATAAGTACCGATTGTTTATGAATATCCATAATTTTTCCGGGTTCGAAACCCAAAGCTTTAGAAAGTTTATCATCAAGACATATAAGATGTGGAAGTATACACTTATCTACAACGCAGCTATCAGGTACTCGTTTCAAGCTTACAATCCCACCAATATCCTCGTTATATTCAAGGTAGATATGATCTTTGAATACATCGGTTTTATTAATGGTGTCGATTAGTGCTTTCACACTGACGTAGAGCCCAGCAGGAATTATAACTTTGTGAGTTTTCGGATGCTTAGTATATTTTCGCGTGACGGTATCAGTAGTATTATCTTGCGGGGTAGTCGTCTGTGAGGTAGCTAGCTTTTTCACATCGTGTTGTGGTATAGAATCTAAAGTAGATTCTGTGTCTAGCGGAAGTGTAAAAGGACTCAGTGATATGATAGTCTTTTTTGGGTTACGGTTATTGTTAATCTTAACCCATTGATATTGGCTACTAAGAGCTGTTATTGGAGGCGTCCCACCATCAGCTTTATTTATCTCATCTACATGCAGAAACGTACGGGGAAATTGAATTTCTGTTAAGGCTACAGCCCATTCTCCAGGCATCTTCAATTGCTTTGGAAGCTGTGTTATATAGTGCGTAACCGTATTATCGGGGTAGTACTTCATACTACTGTTACTCGGTAGCACAAGATAAAATTGATCTCTCATTTTTATTTTTTTAGTTACGCTACTACTTGTTCACTAGATTTGCTGCGGGAATCCAGGAATTAAACTTTTCGGGGTATCCTCTCCAGCTAACAAAATATTGTTTATTACGGCCTTTCCCTTTAGTCTTGATGATTTTCTCAATTAAAAATTCTTCCGTATCAATTTCCTTCTCTACAACGCTTAATTCCTCTTCATAGAAAAAACCGTCAATTTCTTCGTCGTTCAAATCAACCAGTTCATATATGGGTGGCTGTCTATTTGTAATAATTTTGTGAATCTTGAATATTTCTTCGCTCCAGCGAGCTTCGTAACCTTTCTCGAACGCAGACTTTGCTTTACTGATGCGTACAAGCTCGCCAACCTTGTATTTAGGCACTTTATGACACAGCTTGTATCGTTTCACCATATTTGCGCGCGCGATCCCCGCATTGTACAGCGTCACAGCTGCCGGTTGCATCTTGATAGTAGAGTGTTTTGTATCATTGTAAGCTTGGACTATAGATTGTAATACATCGACATAGCGCCGTGTATTTTTATGTGTAAAATATCGCCACATCCGCTCCTTTAATGTTCTGTTGAAACGTTCTACAATAGCTGCTTTAATATCAGGGTTTCGGGCCACTCGAAAATTTATTCCACGGCTCTTCAAAAATCGTTGCAAAACGCTACCGATAAATTCTTTGCCTCGATCTGTCTGTAGCCATACAGGCGCTCGACCACTGCTTCGAGAGAGTATTCGTTTGAACCCTTCTGTAGTTTCTGCACAAGTTTTATCGCGCAACGTCTCAACCCATGCATACTTGCTGAGAACATCGATAACCACTAAAAGATAAACAGAGCCGTCATTCTCATCTTTGAGAGAGCGCAGATCAACGAGATCAGCTTCCCACACGTCATCGATATTATCGACGGCGTAGTGTCGACGCGGAAATCGTCGTCGTATAGGTCTGTGAAGTGTATAAGCATCCTGTGTTCTCAGCCAGTTAGTCACATCCTCACGAGGAATTTTCTCTTTATCAGCCGCATGAATTAGATTTGGGGCTCCGGCGTATCCAGCGTGATGCGTAGGATCATAATAAAACTTTTTTAATGTATCCATTCTATTCTTATTACAGTTTCAATGTTTTCCACGATCGTATTGAGTCACTAGTAGGAGTTCGGCGTCTGTTGCCTGATAAATTTAAGCTATTCTGGCTTGTATCCGGTGTATTGGGATTTGACTTTGCCAAGTTTCGTCTAGAATTTAGAGGTGTGTTGAGATTCAGACTCTCATACAATAGGCTTGTATTACCGATAAATTCACGAGGGATCCCTAAACGACGGAGTTCATTTCCAAATTGCTCACGACCAATGGCTCGTACAGTTTTTCTATGGCGCATAGTATCATTTACAAGATCTATAATGTTCGATTCTTTTATTGGTTCACCGTTGATATGAACCACTCCCGATTTATCCCACGTTAGAGTGGTGTTGGAGCTGGCATGCAAATGATTCAATAACTGCTCCGCTTGTCTTCTATATGTTTTTGGTACACTAGCCACAATAACCTCGTCAGATATTTTCTCAGTTTCGGTAGTTGCTTGTGCAGCTTCCTCAGGTATTTCCTCGACGGGTGTGGTGCTTACCGAAGAGGCTGTGGTCATTTTAGGTCGTCGCTCCTCATCGACAAAAAACTGATAGCGTTGTAAAACTTGCTGGTAAAGTTTCCATTTCTCTCGTTCGTTCGCTGGAGTCACTGAGCGAAGTATTTCGTCCATTTCGGTATCGAGCCTACTGAGTATCGTACCTGGTGTCTGAACGGAGCGTGATTGCTCTATCTGCTCGCGCAATGGCATGACAGCATCTTGAGGCACTAAGACCATTTTCTTTGCGTGCTGCATCTCGTCAATTAGATGTAAAAATATTAGACAGCACAGTGCCTATGATTGGGAGAAGAAGAGGTAGTAAGAATCCACTTCCCTTTTGCACAATTACACGTTTTTTCGTCTTCCAACTACCAGTTTTATTTATGAGACGGCGCAAAATTTTTTTATATTTGGCCAGTTTTATTCGTTCACTCTTTTTCAACGGGACTGCACCGTTTAAGGTGTTTAACGCGCACTCACAAATACATCGAACACCGTTTCGATCTATCTTATGCAATAATGAATTGCGCTGATGTTTCTCCAGATGGCATAGAGCATGCAGTAAGATTATATTTTTCTTCCCAAGCGAAGCTTTAGCCGTTGTTGTTGGAGCCATAGCAGAGACTCGAATGATACTCAGGCACTCCGTACTGGTTATATATACTTTATAAATTAGCGAGAGCTGGATCCTCGTTTTGGTACATACACAAAATTATGAGTATCATCCGGAAAAATGCAGGTGCGGAATCGACAATTATCAGGGGTGGACTGTTTCAAATCTAGAAGCAAATAACCGTGTGGTTTCGAAGTTGCGTCGTGGTAAGCTTCTTGTAAAAATTTTGGATCTTCGGGGTAAATTTGACGTGCCAGATGTGAAATTTGTGCGCGATCACGAGGGTTTTTAAAAGCTACGATATAATTTGTATTAAGGGAGATATCCCTCTGCCCACGACCTTGGTGAAAAATATTTTGCGTTATAAAAATCACGCTAATATTTTTATGGTGACTCCCCTTAGTAAATAAGTCTACAATTTCGCCATTTGAAGATTCGCGCATTAGATCGTCAATAATTAGAAGTTTTGGCCTACGATCACCGGCAATGTCAGAACTTTGCGGTAAGCCTTCTAAAAATTCGATATTTTTACCATAATCGGAGTACCCGTCCTGCCATTCCGAATAATAAAAAAGAATGCGAACGAACTGCACGTCAGCCATGCTCGAAATATATTTTAAAAACTTCTTAACGAAGCATGTTTTACCGCACCCCGTAGGACCAGCGATTATGGATGTCCAGGGGTGCTTCCAGCGCGGATCCATATCGGCTAATGAGCGGCACGAGGAGTATCAGGGGTATTAAATATGCAGAGATTACACAGAACGCAAGATTTATTTGTCACACACACATAAAACAATTTTATTTAAAAAATTAAAGAAATTTTGAAAATTTTTGAAAAATTTAAAAAATTTAAAAGAAATTTAAAAACATTTTAAAAATTTTTTAAAAATTTTAAAAATTTTAAAATAAAAAAAAATGTAAACATGCAAAGCTTTAAAATTAATCTCCTTAGAAGGAGTCAGTGCGGTAACCCGAGTCTCCGATATAATCTTCCATTATAAAATCCTCGGCGTTGTTTCCGAAGAGTCTTAGCGAAAGATCGATGTCTGAAACAAACACACAATATATTCTTAATTATTTAAAGCACAGCTGGATAGGATAGGATAGGGAAAAAGAAGGAAGGAGTTCAAATAAGAAAAAGTAATTTACCAAAAAGAAAACATTCATTTATTTATTGCACTCCCATATTTTAAGAATACTTTATTTTCTACATTAAATGTTTATCTACAGGTATTATAAAATAGTATCTAACCACAACTCTGGGTACAGCTCGTACATGTAACCGCCGCCTAAAATTAAACGAGATTTTTTTAAAAATTATTTACAAGAATTCCTATCGTTTACAAATCTTAACCTATGTACCCATACGGTAGCGAATCGTGTTCGCCCCATCGCCGCCTCTTTACTAGGACGGGTTTGCAAGTTTTCGATTCTTGTCGCGTGTACACTTGATGAAAAGCGTTTCGTCGGATGGTACTGAAGTCTACGGTGATAGCTGTGCCGGACTCTTTTATCAGGTTACAAATCGATTCAAAGTTAATCTCTTTGCTGATCCTGTAATTGAGTCCGATTCCTTTTACTTTGCATGTTGCAACCTCTGTACCGTCAGGCTTCTGCACAACATAGCCGTAAAATTTAGGCCCACCCGACACGAAACGCTTAATAAAGCTACCGACCCCGTAGCCCGTCAACTCGTCGGTCATGTCTCCAAGAAAATTCCCGAGCGGCGGATCGTACTCTTCTGCGTTACCCGTACTTACATATATACACGAGTCGGTGTCATAGTAAAGTACACGCCTATCTAGCTGTTCGAGATATGAATACAATTTGAGCCTAGCTTGTGCGGTGGTGTAAGCAGCGATTACAACGTTTACATGCGGGTTGACTTCGATACTTTCAGCAATTTTTTCCCATGATACATACATAACCTCATCGTTCACGTGAATAATTTTGTAAACAACGCAGCTACGGTCCGACAAAAGTTCTAAAAGTCTGTGACGCGTCGTGACAACCTCTGTCTTAGGCAAATTTTCCCTCTGACCGAATTTTCCCCAAAACGAATTCAAGCAAAGTTTTGCTACGGACCTGAGACCCTGGTTCACCTCGATACAGTCGCGCTCTAGCTGTACGTTCTCGGCCTCGTGAAAGCTTTCGATGTAAGCGTCCTGACTCTCCCTTGTTGTGCACTCCGTAGGCCATCCACTAGCTTCCTGCTTAATCTTTAGCCAGAGGTTGATATACTGACCAAACAGCCCAGCCGTTTTTGTACTTTTACTGTATTGTTCAACCTCGTATTGCCAGATCTCGTGGACGGCTATTATCTTATAGCCCTTTTCTACAGCCTTCTGGAGCTCACACGATACCCACGTACCCTCGAAAACTCGATCCGCTTCTGCGTCATGATTACACGGATCCTGATGCATTTCCTCGCAGCATTTTCGACATAATGCAAACATAAGTCGATTATGCATACGAACGGGAAGCACCGGATGGTAAAGATTTCGCGGCGGTAGTATGGTGCATCGTACGAGCCCTTCAACGTTTCGTAAATCATTGTTTAGTCCAACGAGATCTCTGCAGATATCCTCGGTGTACACTTGTGGATGACCGACTGGGAAACGGCCATACTTTGAGATGTATGGGTAAAGCGAGCATACGTCGATGTAGTGAATCTTCTCGCTACCACTTATCTCGTAATAACTACGAGTATTCCCCGTGCGACCCCCAAAGAACGCGTCGCGAGGGTTTAATGGCTTGTTTAACAGCACCGGGTGACCGTCGATAGCAGCGTTTATATCCGGATTGCTACTTTTTAATCGTTTATAATCGCACTCCCACATTTCGTGGAGAGTGTACCCGAGACTCTGTATACGCGCCGAGATCGCTAGCGTGCGTGTAAAGCGATCGTGAAGAGTACAGCCGCAAAATTCTTCGTTGCGCTTGCTGACTGTTGAGTAGCATCTATCGCAACCATGGAAGAAACAGCCATGGAACTGTAGCACGTGCTCGACACCGTCGTCGGTTTGCACGTAGCCATCGACGAGAGTTCCGTCCCGTAGCCTATACTCACGGCCGCGGCCTGCATGAATAATCGGTTTACCGAAATTTTGCTCTTCCCACAGCAGCCACTCGATCGCTATCTCGGACTGTCTATCTGCGCGACGATACCCGTTTCGCGGTAAGACGGCTATTTTATCTTCGTCTAAAAAGTTTCGCCGATAAACTTTGTTGCACGCGGATGCAATGGTGACGGCTTCAGTGAACGGACACACTCTACCACGCTGCATAAAAATTTCCCGAAACGCTACGCACGCCTTTCGGAGAATCGCTACATCGGTTCGACAGTACGATACGATTTCCTGCTGAAAATCGAACACGTATCCTGCAGCTGTATTTTTCTCGTGCCAGTCTATCAGCACTTTTCGATCAGCCTGCGACATTGTATCGGGCGAGTAGTTAGCTAGAGACGGTAGTGGACCCTTGTAATTTTGGTTAGCTATTGTATTAAACAGATGTGGGAACGTACCTTTAAAGATATCATCTCCTAAGCCGAAGGCTTTTGGGAGTTTGCTAAGGGGCATATGAAAATAGTTCAAACTGTCTACGAATCTTAGCTTGCCGATTTTCATCTCCATGATACTCGTCCCGTTTGTAATGAGTTTCGGAGTTTTACCCAGGTGTTCGACGAGATACTCAAGAATAAATTGGGCGTCAAACCCTTTCGCGTTATGCGCTATGCACACAATTTGATTGACGTTACGCTCTTGAAGCAAAAACTCTACAAACCCCGCGAGCGGGTTTCCTTTAAAAATTTTTTCTCCGTCTCGGCCGCACAAACTACACTCCCATACATCATCTGCCAGATCGATACATTCTGTGCAACGCTGCTGACTGACACACAGACTTGGCTCGTGCAGGTACATATCGTTGGTACCCTCAACTCTGCGCTCCTGCCGGGTTTCGAAATCATAGAAAATAAACAAATCCGGCAGTTTCGATGGTTTAGCAGGCTGCAGTTTGGCCATGAAACACTGATGGTTTTCAGGCCTGACTACTTTGCACGTTTTACAATAATATCGATCGCACTCGTGTGTCGCACTGTCTTTCTTGTAGACTTGCCGCAAGCAGTTTGAACATGTCTGTAGCATGTCGCACAGACGTGTCTGCGCGCCGTGCGATCCGATCTCTCTATGCCTTTCAAGGCAATCAACCCCGCGAAAGAATCGGTTGCAATCTACGCATCGAATTTTTTCCAGTTCCGGATTACACGGCGGACTACTCTTGCAGTGCGGACACTTCTGCGTGCATTTATGCGCTGTGACCCGACTGTAAGCAAACCCGCACGGGACGCAGAAAAAACTAAAGCCGGCTGCCTGGGCGAGTTTTAAAATCAGATCGTAATGACGATCCTCGCTATCGTATAACAAATAAACGGTATGTCGCACATCCGGAACACACTGCAGTACACTGTCCGTACCGTCGAAAAATGCCGGTTCACTACTGCCGAATCCATCACGATCGAAAACTATGACGGCTATTCCGTCCGGAGCTAGTACCTGTTGAAAGGCTTGTAGCTCTGCGATGCCACAGCCACCCTCTGGAATCTCGATGTTCGCGTACTCGAGTAAAGCTTCAGCCAAAGCGGTCTGCCTACTTGAATTTTCTCTACGTACGAGTTCCCACTGCTGGTGCAGATTGCCCTGACGCAAATGACCCCGTTCTGCATATACTTTACCGGTAACGATAGCCCTCGGTAGACAGAGATTGTCAACGTTCGTAATATATAATATTGATCTTTTTGAAATATCACCCCGGATTGGTTTTTTAGGTCTGCCGGACCCCACTGGCATTGAGATTACATTACTCGCGATTGTAAACGAGTCGTCTATGCAAAAACCCGCGGAGCTTTGCGCTACACTACTGATCACCTCGAAAAGATTGTCGAAATGAAACTCCCTCACGGGCCTGTACGAAATACCTACAGGACCCCGTGTAAACGCTGCGCTTCGAAATTCGATACCAATCATGTCAGTAGGCTCGCTGCCACTAACTAGAAGAGTATGAATTTCTTTCATCGCCGACTCTAGCCACTCAACTACGCCCACATCTGCCGACGGTTCGCGAATCTTAAACGTAATAGTCGACCCCATACTCTTAAATTTATTGAAGTATCGTCGCTTCTCTACGCGGTGGAAAATTCTCGACTCACCGGACAATGGAGTTTGCGCCTCTTGGAGATACTCTGAGAACGTTGGAGACTGCGGTATCGGAGGCTGCGGCGTCGGAGGCTGCGGCGTCGGAGGCTGCGGCGTCGGAGGCTGTGGCGTTGGAGACTGCGGAGGCTGTGATGATGGGACGAAATTCTCGTCATCATCATCATCGCTCTCCGGAATAACCATATCCGATGGTGGTTGAACGGCAGGCGGAGTCATCTTGTGCGATGGACCAGCGACGGGCTCGTCGATCCATGCGTCGGACTCCATCGGTTGCGCGTTCGATGTAAAATCATCGTCGGCATCGTCATCGCTCTCCTGAATGACCGTACCGCGTGTCTGTTGACTCGGCTCGTTCACCAGTCCACATCCCACTTGCGACGAGGTTGCTCGAGTCTGCGAACCCTGGGACCCAAGAACCTGGCGATGATCCTTCTCCTCGGCGTCGTCATCAATTATCGACAAGTTAATTGTCGAATTGAGGAGCTCCTCGAAATGCGTCGACACTGGTGAAAGAAGAGAAAAGCAAAAAAAAAACATTAATTATATTTATTTTCAATATGTATCTCCAGATATACAGTTATTAACAAAATAAAATTTGTTGTAATTTTTTACCATTACTGGTCGATCTCTCCAAGTTGCTGACATTGGCGTGCTCGGCTGTCCCTAAACACTTTGAGTCATTCCCCCATAGCGACTCGTGTATTTCGGCGACAGCTCGAAGACTGTTGCTGCGAGACATCTCACTCGCAACGCGTACAGCCTCCGCAGCAGCTTTTGCGTAGTCCGCGGCCTCTTGACGCGCTTTCTCTTGGGCTGCACAAATCCGTGCAGCTTCGGCAACAATTTTTGCAGCTTCGGCCGTAATTCTTGCAGCTTCCGCATCAAGTGCGGTAGCTGCGGCAGCAGCGTTCTCGGCGTCTTCCGTTAAACTTTGCGCTTCTACATTTTACAAAAGAGAAAATTACAGCATTACACAAAAAGAAAAAAATGGATAAACACTGACATTTTTTTTAACATTGGAAAAAAAGTTATTCTTACCAAACTGAGCGATCTCTTCGTTAAGAGCGGCGACATCTCTTGGCGAAGCATTCCGAGAACGGTTAACCATCGCACGCACAATCTTTAAAACGTCAAGGCTCGCACTGAATTTGCCTGCGTTATATAATTTTAAAACACTCTTCACCGAGAGGTAACCCACAAGAGCCTTGAATCGCGTAATCAAGGCATCGTGACGCAAACACTTTAATGCTCTATCACTAGAGCGTGCTAGTAAATTTTCTACGGTCAACGAGGGGTTTTCCTCCAACACCATCACCACCTCCCGAACAATTCCTCGAATCGCGGCTTCGACCATTTTATCCGGTTTATCAAAGAAGGTTCGCAAACAAAAATGTAACAGAACTTAGCACCACTAACTGAAACTGCTGACAGTGTTCCGGCTCGAATGCGCACACGAAATAATGTACATTTCTGGAAAACTCGCAAACTTATAGTTTTCCTCCCCACTCATCTGCAATGACCCGAGAACTGTCACTGGCTAGTTAAAACTATCCTTTTCTAATTTTTCTGGCATTCCGAAACACTAGAGAGAAAAAAACCCTTCGGACTACGTACTATAAAAATTGTACTCGAAAGGTGCGGGGCAGAGAGTATCCCTGCTTAAGTATTTTATTGCACCTACGAGGCGTCTTAACAGGCGCGGAACCCTCCAGTGTTGTAAAGGCTAGAGCGTCTCATTCTACCCTGTGTCTAGCATTTTACATTATTTTCATTTAATTCTCGACCCGGTGGACGTTTTTTTCTCGTCTCTCAGCGCTTGACCATCGAGTGTTACGCATAGCTGTACATTTTCGGTTTTTTTTTTTTTTTTTCCTCAAGCGTTTGTGTATTGACACGCCTGTATTGGAATGCACCAATCTTGGGAAGAGTTGTGTCACTTCGGAAAAGTCTAGACAGAGAGAGATTCGTCGCGGGTGGTCTACACAGCCTCCAAGGCCCAATGCAGCGCGTGCACCCCCCACCTTAGACAACAGCATCTCTGAGGCGTGTCTTCATCCCTTCTCCCGGAAAATTACATCACTTTCTCCGGCTCTAGCCCTCGAGCGGGCCTTCACCCCCGAGTCATTACGCCCCCACGACTTGGTCAGTGTAGCATCGTTCTCTCAAATATCCTCCAAAAACATAGTGAGAAAAAAATGGAAAATTTTACCGACGTTGTGAAGGCAGCCCAGAAAAAATTATTGGCATCGGGAATACTTTCTCCGTCTTCCGTTGTAAATACTACGGCGACGCCCAAGTCGAAGCGAGTTCGCGGAGAAAACAATACGCTTGACCCTGTAACTGGCTGGCAGCCTTTGAACAAGGCAATGTTATTATCCACAACATACAGCCTGAATACCTCGGGTAGTAAGATGGTCACGGTGGGACTTGAGCTAGTAAACGGACACGACTTCGAGGTGGCAATAAAATTCTCCGGCCGTCACGCGGCAGGGATTTCCCTCAACGCCGTCGAGTGGCATCAACTCTGCGAGCGGATGACAATTATCACCCCGTGGTTCAATGCAGAAAAAGGCTCTGCCAACAATCGAGCGCCGAATATGAATCCGCTTGACCGCCAGAAAATAAGTTTTACGACGGCTTACAACGAAAAAGCTATTTTATTGGAAATAAAAGACTCAGCGAAGAAAAACTTTGGTGCCGAAGAAACACAGAATCAGCGGAACAAAAGACCCAAGAATACGTACGCCGAGGGTATTCTCTTCCAAAAAACAACGTACAAGGGACTCGTTATGCTGAGTAAATGCATATATCATAGAATTCATTTACTTAAAAACGAACTTGAGCTCGTGAGAGAGATCAGAGATATTATTGTTGAGGAAATTAGTTGTGAGACTCCGATACAGGACTGGAATAGTGCTACACGAGAAAAAGTCTCGTCAATCGCGTTCAAATATATGATGGATGAAGGCATAACTTTAGCCCTGAAAACCCGACGAGGTATCTACGGAGAAGATGAAGCAACGAACGACAAACGACAGTTGATCGCCAAAGAATTATTAGGCATTCATCATGAATACATTTTCCGTACAGTGGTGGCTCGTATAAAAGAACTGCCTTAGAGATGAATTACCGAAGATTCACATATGCATAAAAATATACGCGCAAAGAAAAATGTACACGTAGATATAAGAATGAAAATTTGTATACATTAAAACCGTACAACTAGATTTAAGAATAAACATGCAAATTTTACAAAAAAAAATACATAACAAAACTATTTTTACTTACCTTCCCACCTTCCATTCATATATTTTCTGAATAAGCTGAAAAAAAATAAAAATAAAAACATTTTTCCATACGGGAATCGAACTCGCACTTTCAAGAATAACGCTACTTGCGCTCAGTGCCTTAGACCGCTCGACCAAGCTAGCTCACGTAAAACATCGAGCTACCCTCGGGAGAAAGCCTTACGCGCATTAGACAGAGAGAGAGGTACGTTGGGCCCGACACTAACCACCTCTTGGAAAATCCAAGATGGCGCGACTCGACGATACACCGTCACCAGCTGTCCCGCGCGCTCCACCACCGCCGTTTCACTTTCACTCTCGCTCCCTCTCTCTCTCTCTCTCTCTCTCTCTCTCTCTCTCTCCCACCCGCCAACGCAACAGCTCCGCTACCCTCTCACCCTGACCACCCTCTACCACCCTACCGAGGTGCGGGGGAGGGGGAGGGGGGACATAACCACCCTCGCGCCGAACAGCCGGGCCTAGCGGCCCGGCAGCACCCCCACCACCGGCGGCCATCTTTACTCAAAGGTACTGACGAAAACTTACCCCCACCACTCCCCGTCCAACGGCGGCCATCTTTACTTATAGGTACTGACGAAAACCGACCCCCACCACTGACCCGTCCGACGGCGGCCATCTTTACTTATAGGTACTGCTGTCTACTAACGGGATCCAATCGTCTGCCCTTCGTTGCGCGAAAGTTAGTCGGGGAGGGGGGGGTCAAAAGACCGGACGAAAAATTCTTTTCCGGTAACTACCCGACTGCAAACTCCGTTCGTGAATCGCACCGTGAAGATTCGATCTCGGAAATTTATCCGTGAACACAAGCAAACACCGAGTGGAGAACACGAGTTCGTTTCTGCTTTTTCTCGACTGGCGAACGAGACGAAAATAGGAGTTCTCGAGCGTCTCCGCAGGATCGAAGCGAATAAACAGAGTAGTGTATCGGTGGGAGAGGGCGACGACGATTCTCTGGTTGCTGCTTCGACGAGGGATCCGGGAGGGATTCACGAGGGTTTCCCAAAGTGGATACAGGACATACGGGACCGACCGCTGTAGAGGCGATGCTCCGATAATCGTTACGGCTCCCGAGTCGTCTGTCCGTTCGCCAACGCGGACACGAGAACTAACGGCGACAGGAGAGAAAACGGGAGAGGGAAAGAATTGTCGGGGCTCGAGAGTTCGATCGCTGCAACCTTTGCGATTTTCTTATCGAGGCCCGTCTGAGATTCGGATAGGAGATGTAACGAAGAGAGACTTTTTTTTTTTATGGAAGTGCATAAAATCGAGCCCCTTAATGTAGCATTGTACTTTAGGCCAAAAAGGCCGGCGGAATCGTGTTCAGCGCGCAAAAATACGTCGGAATACCTGGAAGTTCATTTTTAAAAAAGAAAAAAAAAAAAAAAACGTCCAAAAGTTGCACCTTTCGAGTCCATTTTTTTTGCGTTTTTCAACGTCCTCAAACGGCACGATAAAACGATTCTGAAACTTCGGACAAGGCTCTATATTGTATATATTTCCCGTAGAACACGATGGGCACCCCGCATTTTTGCATTGTACTTCAGGCCTTCGGAATACTATTCACACATCTTGAGTTTCCCACCTTCTATCCGTCAGAAGTCAAAAAACTGGTACATTAAATTTAATGTACAATTGTGATGAAAAATTAATATACCTTTTCATTGAAATTAAACTGAATTATAAAAATGTAAGTACCTTAATAGCGAACCTTAACTTAATTATTAAAAATAAAGTATTTCCAAGTTTTTTTCACCACAATTGAACATGAAATTTAATATACCACTTTTTGCATAAAGACTTCCAGTCCGCTTTATTAAATTTCATAAGAATTTTTTTTCACGGTGTATTTATTGTGACGGAAATTTCCAATGGACTGTGGGTACATACGACCACAATACACATGTGTGTACATCGCAGAGCTAAGTAGAATAAAAAAGTCACCGGGAAATCCATCAAGCGGTGATCTCGAGCCCGGGTCGGGTAGAACACGTAGAGGAATATACGCAGCGTGTCCTCCGTAAGGGACACAAATTTTGTATTCTGCCCTCGCGGTCTTCCCGCTGGGCGCGGATATTCCGGAATATCCTCGGGACGGTCAAGGTCCTTGATGCCAATGGAGGGCACGTTATATAACGCGAAAGACGGCAGTCTCGAAGCTCCCGGAGTCTCACGAGGCTATCGTTTATCCTCGCTAAAGTAGAGGAAATAAATAGGATTCAACGTCCTCGCGAAGAAGGTTTGCGAGAGAGATGCGGTCTCCGCAGCATCGGGACGGCTCTCTGCTCTACTCCTTTCGAATACTCCTGCAATACGGTTTTTCGAACGTGACATAGGAAAGAGTAAGCTACAGACACACATGGACACACACACACACACACGGAAAGGATGTTTGCAAAGATCTGGGTAAAAATGCTCGAGAGTCGCTCTCTCGTATTCCTCCTCCGAACTCTCCGAGATCTCGGACGAGGGTGAGTGCCGAGACGTGGAGATTGCAAATCTTAAAACCCGATTCGCCCTATCCTCGAGCCCCGAGCCAAAACATTATATATAGATAATGTTGAATAGATAATGCGGATTATAAATAGACTATGCATGGTCTACACTGTAAAAAAAAAAAAAAAATCGTATGAAATTTAATGTACCGGACCGGAACTTTTTATGCAAAAACCGGTATATTAAACTTCGTGCACAATTGTCATGAACAATCAATGTACAGTGTATTAAAAACATTGGAAATACTTTATTTCTAATAATTTACTTTAGTTTTACTATAAAAGTCCTTTAATTTTTACAGTTCGCTTCAGTTTCAATGAATAAGTGTATTCATTTTTCGTCACAATTCAATTTAATGTACCAGTTTTTGCATTAAAAACTTCCGGTCCGGCACATTAAATTTACACTGCTTTTATACAGTATAGACTATACATGGTCTATACTGTAAAAAAAATGTGTGAAAATTAATTAACGGTTTCGGAAGCTTTTTCACATAAAACGTTTCCGAAATTTCTAACACATGAGCGTTGCAATTTTGCAGTAAAATTTTTGTTAATATCTGTTATTTTTGTTTTACAAAAAAAGAGCATTACTGTTCAACTAACGTAAGTCATGTGACAAAATTTCAAGTTTCAATACACTAAATTTAAAATTAATTCACTGTATAAATACATTATTCCAATAACATCAACATCAACAACCATAATAATAGTAACCACTATTATTATTATTAACCGTCTGCACTTGGCCTAAAAATTGATATAACAATAATACACACATCCAAACGCGAGCAGCGGATGATTCCGAAGATCTGTGAAAAAAAAGTGTTCGAAAGAGAGCGAGGGACAAATAGTCTCTCCTATTCCTCGCGCGAACCCGTCCGATTCGGGACGAGGGTGTGCGAGGTGACGTAGAGATTGCGAATACTAAAACGCGAGTGGCCCCATCCACGAGCCTTAAGCGCGAGCCAGTTGGCTATATAGTTACCGCACGACGGATATAGAGAAGTAGAGAAGTAGAGTACGTATATAGACTCGCCCTCCCTACCGGCGGGCACCTGTTATTCCTGCATTCCGGTAAATCGAGTCGGGAATCCAATCTGCCTGTTTGCCTCGCGTTCGCCGGGCGGACGTTTACGAATTCTAGCTGTCGCGCTACTTCGGTGGAAACTTCAACAACGCGCGTACGGGCGAAAGAGTGAAAGAGAGGGAGGGAGAGAAACGGAAAGGTGGAGAGAATGAAAAAGAAATAGAAGATGAATGTGTATGTGTGTGCGCGCACTGTATACTTGACACTCAAAGTCCTTTTCATCTCTTTTCCGAGAACTTTGCGCCACGATCCGCGGGAATCAATTTTGACGGTGTGAAAATACTTGACCAATGCGAGCCGGTCCGATATAAATTTCAACGATGGGAATGATAAACTGCCGTAAGGCAGTGTAGTTAACGTTGACCGTTTATTCTATTTTTTCAGTTTTTTTTTCAATTTTGATACTTTAAGGCTAATAGCGGCAGCCGATAATAATAATAATAATAATAATAATAATAATAATAATAATAATAATAATAATAATAATAATAATAATAATAATAATAATAATAATAATAATAATAATAATAATAATAATAATAATAATAATAATAATAATAATAATAATAATAATAATAATAATAATAATAATAATAATAATAATAATAATAATAATAATAATAATAATAATAATAATAATGGCGTAAATGCGCAAAAGGGGTGCGAGATTAACTTTGGCAAAAATCGTACGCCGGAAACTTTTGAGATACAAAGTTACGAACGATCGGCGCACCCTCTTCAACCTTCAACGCGTCCGCTCGAACGATAGCGGATGGAATCCACGGTGGACGGGAAGGAATTCAGAAGAAAGTAAGAAGGAAAGAATTCAAATTCGAATTGGGTTCTCCGAATTCGTGTGAGAGGATATCGAAGCGAATCTTCTTCCGCTTCGATCGTTCGCCGCACCCTTCTGGCCAAACAAGTGGTAGCAGCCGAACCGCCATATCGTCACACACCTCGCCCACGAGTTTCGCCACCCTCGACCGATGTGCTCGAACGACCATACTTATGGACCCTGTCCGCTCGGCGAAACGTGAACCTCCCTCTATATATTCTATTCTCGTTTCGAATGAAATCGGCGGGTCAAAGGACAATGATGACGGCGACTGTCCGAGCTTTTCGGCGCAGACCTCTGCGCTAACGGCCGAGATCGTAAGGTTCATGTCCCAATCGCCGGACACTTCTATGCAGATGTGATTTATTACGAATTTGAGTATTAGGAATCCAATTTGACACTCGTAATCGTATCTACAAGCATTATTTGATGCACAGAAAAATGTTGTACAGTGTTGAAGCCTAAATTACTTTTTATTGTTGCTTTTTATTGAAAGACCGATAATATAGTGTCCGGAAATTGGTACAAGCATTATTTCATCTACAAGCATTATTTGGTGCACAGAAAAATGTTATACAATGTTCAAGCCTAAATTACTTTTTATTGTTGCATTTTATTAAAGGATCGACAATATAGTGTCCGGAAATTGCTAGAAGCATTATTTGATGCACGGGAAAATGTTATACAATGTTCAAGTCTAAATTACTTTTTATTGTTGCATTTTATCAAAAGACCGACAAAATAGTGTCCGGAAATTGGTACACACATTACTACACACGCGACTCAATAATCGGACAGTTCGACAAAGTTGAGTCAGCTTTCCCCGCAGCTTATCCAGAGTATTGTTTCGCGTAAATATAATTTTTTCATTGATTCAATTAATAAATGGCAAAGGAATTCTTTCATTTAGTATGAACTAGTTGAGTTCGTACATCAGAATTCTCGAAATCTATGATTGTCCGAAACATCGGCGACGATATGAGGACGTGTCGAAAAACTGGTACATTGGGACTCTTCTTTTCTTCCATGATAAAAAAAAAATGTATCTTTTTGTAATTTATCGATGAGTTTTGGAAACTAGGAACTATCAGCTTGACATTGGTTTCAGTTATTTTCACAAAAAAAATGGTTCTCGACCAATAACTGCTGGAATCTGGGCACGCTCTTAACCGTCCGAGCATCGGTACCTTACCTTACCGCCCCGAGGCATACAGCTGAAGAGCGGGGCAAAACGGACCCGCGCCCTCCATCTCACATGACGCCCGCAATTTTTTTGTTCTCTCAGCGGAGTGCGAAAAATTGGTAAAAAAAATGGTCCGTTTCGCCCCAGGAGTTCCGATCGGTCCCTTTCGCCGCCTCGGAAGCCGCGGGTCGCCTAACCAATCGGTCTTTCAGGAAAACAATGTCCGGATTATGTTCCGGGCTATACGACTTTCTGTGCCATTTCTTTCTTTGCCCTCTTCTCTTTCCATGTTCGGGCACTCCTTGGGCCGCATCCCCTCACCCCCCCCCCCCCCCCCCTCCCACTATCCTGTATCGATATAATCGATATCTCCTTGGCGACAGAGACATAACGAGAATCTCTCTATCCTCGGGCCTCCACGGTTGAACGATTTTCCTCTATATTGAAAAGCTACTTCGGCGTAAATGCTACCAATGCGCCATCGAGTGCCTTCGCGCAGACGTCGATTATTATGTATCGGCTGCGACTTCTGCATCGGGAAGAAATGGAAAATGAGGAAATATATTGCAGATTGGACGAATATTAGGAAAAGTAAAGACGATGAAGATTATAATCGATCACGAGGCAATGGACAGATCCATGAGCTCGACTAAATTAATCGTCGAGGACTCCGACGGGTTGTAAAAAGTAGCTGCGAAGAGCTCTTCATGGATTTTTTAATTGTATAATTAATATATTTTGTAATTATAATATATTTATCATTTATATTTTACTTTAATTCTTTACTTTTTTATTGTAATATATGTTCAAGTTCGTTAAACTCTTCGTGCAATTTTGCACATCGCGAAGGTAGAAAGTCGCGCCAGCTCGCCAGGTATCAATATTTATGGACATATTTATACGTGGAATCAAAACGCTGGAATGTAAACGATAGATTTATGAAGTCTATGGAAGGAATGGGAAATGAGGAAATATATCGTAGATTGGATAAATATACATATATAATATACAAGTACACTGAGAAAAAAAATCGATGGAGTCAACAAAATGAGCGCTTACGGGTGGCGAAACAAATTTTTGGTTGTTCGAACGAAATAATGGTTGTATTAAGTAAAGAAAAATTCGAATCGACGGCCTGTTAGTTCGATCAACGAGGTATTCCTTTCGATCAACCAAACATTTGTTTCGCCACCCGTAAGCGCACATTTTGTTGACTCAATTGATTTTTTTTCTCTGTGTATACGACGCAATAAACACATCCATCCACTCGACCGAATTATTCGTCGAGGACTCGGGCAGCTTTAAAAAAAAATTACGGCGAAGAGCTCGTCGCGGATATCATTATTTGTTCAATTGCAATATATTTTTCAATTGCAATGCATTTTTTAATTCTAATATATTTTCAAGTTCGTTAAATCCTTCGTGCAATTTTGCCCATCGCGAAAGTGGAAAGTCGTGCCATCTCGCCCGGAATCGATATTTATCGACACGTGATACGTGGAATCGAAACGCTGGAATGTAAACGATACATTCGCGAAGTCGACGTACCCGTAACGTTAATATCGCGTGACTGCAATCGGAACCACGTATTGTCCGCGCATAAGTACACAAAGTGCATCCCTTTCCGGTTTTACTCACGCGATACAACTCCGAGGGCTGCAAAATTTTTATTGATTTATAGAAAAGAAATAAAATAAATTAAAAAAAAAAAACACGAAGCCGAAGCTGAGCCAGCTAGAAAAGTAACCTCGACGATTGCTGTCAGCCGTTCCGTCAAGCCGAAGGCAGCTTTTGCCAAAAGAAAAAAAAAGAAAAATGGCGACGGTATGGGAAACGGAAAGACAGTGAACAATGAGGGTAAAAAAAAAGAGGAAAAACGAGATACGTTTCGCGTGTCTAATATCCGTGTACGATAGGCGCGCTGAATCGACGAAAAACGATAGCCGCGACAAGGAAGGAAACCCAATCGTTCGATGAAACCCGCGGCCACGCGAGGGCAAAAGTTTGCCAGGAATACTATATTCTCAGCGGGCCGAGATAGAAATCGATAATCCGCAAAGAACGTGTAGCCATATATATATATATATATGTATATACATAAATATATATCGAGAGAGAGTTCGATTCGCGCTCAGGTTCTTTCCGAGCTGCCTACCTAGACGGGATGAAGAGGATAATCTCCCCTCGATAATCTTCAAATATATCAGAGGAATTTGAGTTCCGCGCATCGATATACGGAAAAACTCTTCGCTGTTATAACGTTATATCCATTTCAACGGAACGACGAGAAAATAATTGAAAAACTTCCGGCATCCCAGCTCGTCGGACCCGATCGGACGGCCTTTCCACCGCCATCCCCATCTTTGATCCTTCTCGTAGAGCAATAAACAGCCCCGTTGAGCCTCGTCGTCGTTGGGAATTCCTCGAAAAAAATTACAATTTTTTTAAAATTCTTTCCGTTGCTCATGGAATAAGCTTCGTTTTTTTTTTTGGGACCAAAGGATTGAAATTGAAATTTTTCACATATTTCGGCGAAACTCGTTATCCGCGTAAGATCCTCGACGACCGAAAGCGCCGGACTCGATCAGACGGTCTTTTCATCGCTGTCCACATTTTTTTATCCTCTTCGTAGTGCAACAGACAAATCCGTCGAGACTCCTCGTCGTTCTGAATTTCACGAAAAAAAATCACCATTTTTTTTCTTTTCTTTGCTCATGGTATAAGCTTTATTTTTTTTCCGAACGAAAGGATTAAAATTGAAATTTTTCACATATTTCGACGAAGCTCGTTATCCGCGCTAAATCTGAATGCCTTTGCATTGCTATCCGCAGTTTTCATCCTTTTCACAGTGCAACAAAAAATCCGATTATCATCGATAACAAAAATCCCTTTGTTCCCCATTTGCTCATGGAACAAACTTAGTTTTTTCCGACGAAAGGATTAAAATTGAAAATTTTCACGTGTTTCAACGAAACTCCTTATCCGCCCAAAACCTTGATAACCGAAAGCGTTTGGCCAAGAACTCGAACGAACAGCGAGGATCAACGCCTCCGACTGCGTGACAAATTTCAACTCGACAGTTAAAGTCCTTCTCGAGTTACAGGAGTTTCAATTATTTTCGGGGGTTTCGCACACCCCTACACACGCATACATTTTTCCAAACGTTGATTTATCGACAGATTTATGTCCGGAATATTCCAAACACCTTTACAAGAAATTCAACAACAAAAAAAACCAAAAATCTAAAAAAAGAGATGCTCTCTCCACGAACAAGCGATAATTATATCACAATTAATATAATACCGATATACGAATATATCGCAAAATAATTCCACGATAACGTACGATATCCATTTTTTTTTCCAATAATTTCCTCCCACCTGGAATTACACCGCAGCGAGTTACATTCGTCGCTCGTGCGCGAATCGTGTACTCGCTTGAACAGCCGACACGCATTATTTACCTTTCATTTAATCTCTCGCGCGCGCGTGCACTATACATATCACCGGCGTATCACCGGCTCGGGTGAGCTCGATAGCGTTACGCGAAATAAGGTCAAATTCACAGTTCGCTGCAACTCAATTTCAGTGCGACAGTAGTTACACAACGGTCGAGAGAGTCCGAAGCGCGGATTGGGCCAAGCCGAGTTTCGCGACTCCCGATGGAATATATACGGGGGGGCGGGGAGGGAGGGGGGGGGGGGGGGGGGTGGTTGGAGGGACATCATATAGGAGTGTTGCATCGGATGGTTTCAGAGGGAGGTAAAGTCGAATACTGGAAGACCAAACTCGCGTATTCCAACTTTTCGACCGGATTCGTACTTTTTCACGGGAAGAAGAAAAACGAAGAGAAGCGAATAAGGAAGAAGAAGAAAAGTTTAACCGCGAAGCTATATCTCTCCCCTCGTCCCGGATTCCTTGTTCGAGGAACATTTCTCCCCCGTTCCCGGGGACCCTCCGTCTATATCCGTGGAACCCCACCGATAAACACGAAATATCAAACTGAAAACCCGGACGCGCGCGGCGGGTCTTGGGTGTCCCACTGTGTCGAGAAAGTTTAGTTACCGCCAATCGAATCGACGAAATCCTATACTGTTTTCCTGGGATAGTCGGGCATCATACTTTCTCTTCTGCGCTCTTAGGGACAAAAAAAAAAAAAAAAGCGGAAAGTTCTTGAGATATTTCTTTCGGATAGTTTACGATGGAACGTTAGTTTCATCCCCCCTTGCTTGCCCGTGGAGGACGCCATGTGAATGACTCGACAAAGATTAGGTATTAATTGTGCAATGTGCAATGTGGATCGATTGTTCCATGTGCGATGCGCAATCAATTGTTCAACGTGCAATGCGCAATCGATTCATCAATGTGCAATGTCCAATTGAATGAGCAATGTGCAATTGAATGAGCACCTTTCTACATCTTGTTTTTTTTTTTCGAACGAGATACGAAAAATGTTAGCGATTTTATCTTCGGTAGGTTTTCCAACTCGAAATTCTGATTCACAGCGGTGAATTTGAGGGTCCGTTGGTATACATCATAGTCGGGCATCAATCTTTCTCTTCTGCGCTCTTAGGGAAAAAAGGAAGAAAGTTCTTGAGATATTTCTTTCGGATAGATTACAATGGAACTTTAGGTAGTTTACAATGGAACGTGCTATGTGAATGAGTTGACAAAAATTAGGTATTAATTGTGCAATCCGCAATGTGCAATCGATTGCTCCATGTGCGATGCGCAATCAATTGTTCAACGTGCAATTTCCAACTGAATGAGCAATGTGCAATTGAATGAGCACCTTTCTTTCGGATAGTTCACAATGGAACTTTAGGTAGTTTACAATGGAACGTGCTATGTGAATGACTCGACAAAAATTAGGTATCAATTGTGC
Source organism: Exephanes ischioxanthus (assembly GCA_958510785.1). Lineage (NCBI taxonomy): Eukaryota > Metazoa > Arthropoda > Insecta > Hymenoptera > Ichneumonidae > Exephanes > Exephanes ischioxanthus. The sequence continues at coordinate 3,982,722 of OY294025.1, forward strand.
AATGCGCAATGTGCAATCGATTGCTCCATGTGCGATGCGCAATCAATTGTTCAACGTGCAATTTCCAACTGAATGAGCAATGTGCAATTGAATGAGCACCTTTCTTTCGGATAGTTCACAATGGAACTTTAGGTAGTTTACAATGGAACGTGCTATGTGAATGACTCGACAAAAATTAGGTATCAATTGTGCAATGCGCAATGTGCAATCGATTGCTCCATGTGCGATGCGCAATCAATTGTTCAACGTGCAATTTCCAACTGAATGAGCAATGTGCAATTGAATGAGCACCTTTCTTTCGGATAGTTCACAATGGAACTTTAGGTAGTTTACAATGGAACGTGCTATGTGAATGACTCGACAAAAATTAGGTATTAATTGTGCAATCCGCAATGTGCAATCGATTGCTCCATGTGCGATGCGCAATCAATTGTTCAACGTGCAATTTCCAACTGAATGAGCAATGTGCAATTGAATGAGCACCTTTCTTTCGGATAGTTCACAATGGAACTTTAGGTAGTTTACAATGGAACGTGCTATGTGAATGACTCGACAAAAATTAGGTATCAATTGTGCAATGTGCAATGTGGGTCGATTGTTCCATGTGCGACGCGCAATCAATTGATCAACGTGCAATGCGCAATCGATTCTTCAATGTGCACTTGAATCAGCACACTGCGAAAAAAAAAAATTGTTAGATTAACCAAGGTGCGTTCACCCGCGTTCAAAGGCGTTCTTTAGTTAGTACAATTTTTAATCGATTTTTAATCGACTGAAGCGAATAATCGTTCAACAAAATAATTATTTAGTTGTACCACCCAAATAACAGTTTTGAACGTATCTGACTGCGAATTTTGTTAATTCAACGTTTTTTCGTTCTCAGTGCACCTTTCCTCGTCTTGTTTTGTGTGTTTTTTTTTCGAACGAGATACGAAAAACGTTAGCGATTTTATCTTCGGTGGGTTTTCCATCTCGAAATTCTGATTTACAACGGTGAATTTACGGGTCCGTTGGTATACATTATGGGCCGGGATGATGGCGATCCACGATTCGTGCGCGCGGACTTCCGGTTCGCCCCGAGGCGCTCCAAGAGGAACGTGGTTTCTCCCCGGCTCGTTCTCCCGTTCTCTCTCGCCGCTCTCTCTCTCTCCCTCCCCGTTCCGGTTAAATTGTAGAGGCCGCCATGGGAAATCTAGACCATCCAGCGTTCCGCCGGAATTCAAAAGGATGGAGGGAGAAAACCCGAGAGCATCGCGCACCGGGAGCCGAATTTATATATCCGTTAGCAAAGCTTCCGTAAGCTCGCGAGGCCAAATGCCCGTTCCTACCGTACCGTAGTGCAGTTATACGCCGACCGTATATGTTCCGTACACTCGTGTCTGTTCGGCGTCCATGCCTGTAACGACCGAGTCGCGTGCCACCGAGTTCAACATGCCGGACGTACCCTGACGCGCCGCTGATCCTCTTTTCGCGTTGGAAACTAAACCATTTTTCTCCGGAAACGACAGCATTGACAATTGAAAAAAAAAAATCAATTATACGTTTTATTCTATTAACGAAAGTGACTCCACTGAGAACTAAATTGAGGGCACTAAAATAATTATGTGCATTGAAAAAATTCATTGAGGTACTGCACGAGAAGGTCGCTAAATTATTCCGATTACATTTTTAATTCCGTGCTATCGGGTCGGATATCGAAGATCTGCCATTTTTTTTTTTTTCTCGAGCTCTTCCAATTTCCGGTCCGAGACTGCTGCGCTTGGATTAACTGAGAATCCGGATTCTCGGTAAAAACATTTTTCAGTCGCTGTTGCGCTGACGACGTTAAATAATATTAAATTAATTCGCTGTTATCAATTTTAAGGTTGATGTTAATATTGAAAGTATTCCGAGGTCGACGTGCCGGACGCGCCGCTGACCCTCTTTTCACGTTGAAAACGTTGGGAACTGTTTTCTTCCGGAAACGAGAGGATTGACTATTGAAAAAAAAAAAATAATGACAGAATTTATTCTATTAATGAAAATACCTCCACCGAGCGTTAAATCGAAGACACTGAAACAATAATTTTCAGCAAAAAATTCATTGCGATCTCACAGGCATGAGAAAGTCGACAATTTGTTCGATCAAATTTTTTATTCGACATTATCGGACAGGATATTGAAGATCTGTCATCGTTTTTTTTCGACTCTTCCAATTTCCGTTCCCAGACTTTTGCGCTTGGACCAGCTGAGAATTCGGACATTCGGTGAAAAAAAACATTTTTAGCCGCTGTGACGTTTGAGTAATAAAAAATATTAAATTAATTCGTTATTATTAATTTTAAGGTTTATATCAATATCGAAAGTATTACAAATATTTTTCAATTCTTACCCACTGTAGTTTCGCTGTTATCCGCTGTGTATCGAGACCCCACTTTGCCAATATTGATCGTCGTTAAAATATCCAATCAATCCAATCGCACCATTGAAAGTGTATCTCAAAATATCGGTTTTTTTCTTGTTAATTTCCAGCAGTCAGTTCAATGCGACCCATCGACAGCACCAATTGCATCCTGGACCAAGACGTCAAGGCCGTCACTCACGAAAACGCTCATGTACACGACCCGATATCAACGCAACTTCCGACGGAAGGTGAGTCGACCGAACAATAAAAATCAACAAAATTTACCTCCCATCAAACTCAATTGATCTCACGGTCGTATTAACATTTTTTTCCCACTCATAATAACTGTTTGCGGATGAAATTGAAGCTTCTTATTTTGACTAAACGGTCTCTACAAAGCCTCACAAAAATCTCTCATCCCATCCGGCAAGAACGAAGCCTTCTTCGAGATAAGAAATCAGTCTTCCATTTCCTAAAATTAATTAAAAAAAAAAAAATCAATCAAAATTTAGTACTAGTAAAAGAGATTTATTGCCAATGTTAATATTTAGAGTCGTCTTCTTATACTAAATTCTTTACCCAATGCTAATATTGCACCTTGGCAAAGAGCCACCGACCTGGGTCCTTCAGCCCTCTTAAAATTGATAATCCACAATAAAGTGTATTCCGTGTGTCTTCTACCGAACCTGATCGCCTCTTCGCTAACGATCTCCTCAGAATCTCTGCCGACGAGTACGGCGGAGCATTCGAGTTCGTCGGACAACGCCGGTGAGCAGCAGAGCGATCCCCAGATCCAACAGTCGGCCCAGCAATGGCCCGCCGTATTGGAGCTTCAGGCTTACAACGTCGCTCACTCCGCCGTAATACCGCCGTATCACTTCTGGAACTCGGAATTTCGCAACAAACAACCGGCTTTCATAAGGCTTAACCTGACGTTGCCGTGGGGCGCAAACTTCGCCGTTTACGGCAGACGCAACGTCGCCCCGAGTGTGACGCAGTACGACTTCGTTAAGTTCGTAAAGGGTGGCCGGGTCGATCACAGGTTGAAGAGGCAAGTTCGTCTCGGAGCGGTCAGTTTCATGGAGGATTCCGGTGGTCGCTTTGAGCGGGACGATGATTCGAGGCTCGATGAGAGGGCGGAGGTCGAGAGCGAGCAGCCGGTCGGTTATCAGCACTTTCTCGTCAAGAGAACGATATCCGAGCCGATGCTGGTCAACGTCAGCCTCCTGCAGTATCTCGATACCGGTCGTTGGTTCCTGTCGGTTTACAACGACGAGTTGCAGTCTTACAAGGTCACGCTGATCGTCACCGAGGCCGAGGGAGTCTCGACGACTTGTCCGAACGACTGCAGCGGACGTGGCTCCTGTTATCTTGGCAAGTGCGACTGCATCGACGGTTATCAGGTGAGTCGAGCTATATCGGCCGGAAGAGTCATCGATGCGATGCCCGTCGACCGCAGATGTAATGCAATCTATCTGTATTAGAAGAAAGTAGATAAAAGCTTTCGCCTCTCGCGTCTAGACGGATCGATCGATTTCATCAAAATTTACCGGATACGTTCGGTTTAAGAGATTGTCTATGGAAAATGTCAATATCGGATTGTTTAATCCGATAAACTTAATATTTCGATCATTCACCTTTATACCGCTGTATATTGCTGTACCGCTGTATACTGCTGTACCGCTATATACTGCTGTACCGCTATATACTGCTGTACCGCTGTATACTGCTGTACTGCTGTACCTCTGTATACTGCTATACGGCTGTACTGCTGTACCTCTGTATACTGCTATACCGCTGTACCGCTGTATACTGCTGTACCTCTGTATACTGCTATACCGCTGTACCGCTGTATACTGCTGTACCTCTGTATACTGCTATACCGCTGTACCGCTGTATACTGCTGTACCGCTGTATACTGCTGTACCGCTGTATACTGCTGTACCGCTGTATACTGCTGTACCGCTGTACCGCTATATACTGCTGTACCGCTGTACCGCTGTACCGCTGTATACTGCTGTACCGCTGTATACTGCTGTACCGCTGTATACTGCTGTACCGCTGTATACTGCTGTACCGCTGTATACTGCTGTACCGCTGTATACTGCTGTACCGCTGTATACTGCTGTACCGCTGTATACTGCTGTACCGCTGTATACTGCTGTACCGCTGTATACTGCTGTACCGCTGTATACTGCTGTACCGCTGTATACTGCTGTACCGCTGTATACTGCTGTACCGCTGTATACTGCTGTACCGCTGTATACTGCTGTACCCCTGTATACTGCTGTACCGCTGTATACTGCTGTACCGCTGTATACTACTGTACCGCTGTATACTGCTGTACCACTGTATACTGTTGTACCGCTGTATACTGTTGTACCGCTGTACCCCGAGGTACCGCTGTACTCCGAAGTACCGCTGTACCCCGCGGTACCGCTGTACCCCGCAGTACCGCTGTACCCCGCTGCACCGCTGTACCTCGCTGTACCCCGCTGTACCCCGCTGTACCGCTGTACCGCTGTACTGTTATACTATAATGAACAAGCCTGAGCAAAATGATCTTTTTGTTATCACGAAGACAAATCTTCCCCGGGGAGGAAGATAAAAATTCTTTTCTCGTTAACTTTTTTCCATGCAGGGCTCCACAATACAATGCTATAACAAATTTCTTCCAGGGTCCGGACTGCAGCAAAAGTGTCTGTCCGGTATTGTGCTCGTCTCACGGACAATACGGCGGCGGTGTTTGCCACTGCGAGGACGGTTGGAAAGGCGCCGAGTGCGACATACCACTGAGCGATTGTCAAGTTCCCGATTGCAATCAGCACGGTCAATGCGTCCGTGGCTCTTGCGTCTGTATACCTGGGTGGAAGGGTCCGTTCTGCGCCGAACGTGAGTAACAGTCCTCCGAACGCTCGGAATCAAAGGATTTTTTCTTTGACTCTCAGCCGACGATCTATTAATAACCCGTTCCGCAAATTCACTTCTTATTCCGTCGACGCTCCGCAAATTCACTTCGCGATGGACGAACTTTGAGAGCACACGTCGGCTCTCCCGGTGTTTATTCAGTTTTGGTATCGCCGAACTCTGGCACACTCAAAACTTCCACATCTATTCCCGCGCCGGATATTATTTCTTCGTATTTGTCGGTGAGCTCCGTTAATAACCCGCTAATTCAAGCGTACGTCCTGTTTGCCGTATCCGTTTATCTCCCCGCCCGCGCTCCGTTTTACTGCGAAACGTCAAAAGGATATTCGCGAATATCAGTCGAGCCCGGAGCGAGAACGTCCGGTTCGTATCCGGGAGTACAGCGAAACACTGTGCGTACGGTGGAGAAACCGACGGGGAAGGGAAACCGTCCAAGACCTATAATTAATGCATCTCGCGCGAGAGGCCACGAAAGCCTTCGTCCGGACGACGGCGAATTTACATACGGGCCGACGACAACCAAACTCCAGACGCATCCGCGCCGCTCGGCTTCTGCCTCTTACGAGACGATATCTTCCGGTCCGGACAACCGGCATTTCTGACGGCCGTTTCCGTTGATTTTACCGTGGAATTAACGCGACCGAAACGACCGGGACGATGGCTCGCGATTGTCTAGCTGGAATTCCTCGACGACGAGATCGTCGCCGGTATCTCGGGATTTGCACAATGCGAAACGTGACTAATGTGTCAATCCGCGGAATTCCATATCGAAGACAATCTCCGTCTGTCCGGAGAATTAATGGCCACCGGTAAATTGGGAAGAGCTCTTCGTGGTGGGTGAGAGAGTGCGAAGCGAGCGGGAAGCCAGCGACGATGAGTCCTGGGGGGGGGGGGGGGGGGGGGGCGTTGAGACACTTTGGAAATAAGTTTGATTCGGCAAAAGATCCGGCTGGGCTATAGACTTCTACGGGCGGAGACCGAACTGAAGAAAGACCACGAAGATTGGAGAATTTTAGAGGCGATTGTTCCGAAAGCATAATTTAAAAAGTTGGTCCATTCATTTCGGTCTGGCCGGTAATCAGAAGACTGGTTAGACGCGCCGCCCTACTCGTCTCCTCGGCGCTCTCCTCGCGCGACTCGTCGAAATTTCACGGGGTGGAGCAGATATATGAAGCTTCGGAGACGATAGATCCGAAAGTTCTGGGAGTTATCTTCGGGACACTCGTGTCACGTCGATCTTCGGGTCCGAACGGAAGAGCGGACGGCGAGGGACCGAAAGACGGAACGGGGCAATCGCTCTTTGAGAAGATAATTAACGATAGGATATACCGAATTAACTTCACAACGGGAGAGATCGGACGGGAGAATGAGAGAATCGGGACGGGCTGCGAAGATGATGAATAGCAGATTTTATAGGAAACTCGCGTCGGCGCGGTGCGGAACGTTTTTAATAATTATTTGCGACAGTCCCTTGGATATGAAATTCGATCATTTTTTATGTTTTTTCGACAAGCGGTGTTTGGGTGTGCGAACCGTCATGGTCGATGCGTTTTGAAAATTTCAATACATTCCGGAACGAGTCCATTATGGACTTTTTCATTTTGGACCACTGTCCCGTACTTTTTTCACATGGGTATGCAATGAAGTGAATATTCTTTTTATGACTCATGCATGAAAAGTCCTACTTTTCGTGCCTGCCGAGAGTGGCGAAAGTGGCGCTTTACGTACATCAGTCCGATCTAACTTTACGCACGCTGAAGCGTGCGTAAAGTTAGATTTCGTTACAAAAAGTTAAAATTCGTTACAAAAAGTTAAAATTCGTTACAAAAAGTTACAATTCGTTACAAAACGTTACAAAACGTTACAATTCGTTACAAAAAGTTACAATTCGTTACAAAAAGTTACAATTCGTTACAAAAAGTTACAATTCGTTACAAAAAGTTACAATTCGTTACAAAAAGTTACAATTCGTTACGAAAAGTTACAAAAAATACTATGCGATAGTATTGCGTTGTAGCGAACATTATACTTTACCGCACTTGTACCGCAAATTGCTATTTCACTTCGGGCGTATATTTTCGTGTTAAATGTTGAGCGCGGAATTAAAAAAAATAGATGATTCTGGATCATAGGTCGCAAATTACTAAAACCAACAATTAATTTTCCTGTGACTTTTTTTATTCAGCCGACTGTCACGATCCGAACTGCGGCGGTCACGGCGCATGCGTCGCTGGTAAATGTTACTGCAAGGCCGGCTGGCAGGGCGAGAGGTGCGACCAGGTTGATCAGAGAGTATACAAGTGTCTGCCCGGTTGTTCGGACCATGGAAATTACGACTTGGAAACGGCCTCGTGCGACTGCGAGGAACACTGGACCGGCGTCGATTGTTCGCAGCCGAGCTGCGACCTCAAGTGCGGGCCGCACGGTTCCTGCGAACAGGGCCGTTGCAAGTCAGTAACAATTTTTATTCATTTTTATTTTTTTCAACTTTGTTTTCACAAAAATGATTTTTGCAACCAAATAATTGATATAATTTTTATTTTTATTTTTAGATGCCACGACGGCTGGACGGGCACTCAGTGCGATCAGAAGCCCTGCGATCCTCGATGCGCCGAGCACGGACAGTGCAAAAACGGCACTTGCGTATGCAGTCAAGGCTGGAACGGCAGGCATTGCACCCTGCGTGAGTCGAACGATAAGAAAAAATTGAAAATAATTATCAATATTTTTTAAATTTTGGGCAGAATTGAGATTATTGTTTTTGTTTTTTTTTTTTCGGACTAATTTAAACAGCCGGCTGCGAGAACGGATGCAGCAGGCACGGACTCTGCACCCTTCAGGACGGAGAGTACAGCTGCGAGTGCTCTACCGGCTGGGCAGGCAGGGACTGCAGTATCGGTCTCGAGATGGAATGCGACGACGAGATCGACAATGATCAGGGTGAGCCTCTCGATTCGCCATATTTCACGCATTCGACCTCAAAAAAAAAAAGAAAAAAAACTGGATACATTTTTTTAGTTTCTCATCCCAAGAAAAGATGGGCGTGAAATCCGACTCTTGGATTTTTTATTTTATTTTACCGAACATTTGCATCAGACGTTTTTTTATCGGCACTGATTTTTGATAATAATTCCGAAAAGTAGTCAACAAAATGGTAAAAAAAAATATGGTTCAACAAATAATCAGACAATCTTTTAGTTCTCACGTTAAATGAAATCGTTGACGTTTTTTTCAGATTTTTGTCGTTTCAGGAAACAATGAAATTCCGAGCGAATCAAAGTTTAGGTTCGTTAAGAAATGCTTAATGAAATGTAAATAATTTTTTTTCCTATAGACGGAATGCTCGATTGTTCGGACAGCGAGTGTTGCACGCACTCGGCGTGCGCGGAGAATCTGATGTGTCTCGTCAGCAGCGACCCCGTGGAGGTCCTCCTGCGAAAGCAACCCCCGAGCGTAACGGCCTCGTTCTTCCAGAGAGTAAAGTTTCTCATCGAGGAGAAGAGCGTGCAGAGCTACGCCCACACGGACGAGTACAGTGAAAGGTAGGATCGGCATTGCACTATCAAATGAAACGAATATCTCGCGAAATTTTCAAGAAAAAAAAAAAAATTACACCGGAATAATATCGAGAGATGAAAAAACAATATATATATATGAGAGAACCAAAATGGATAATTAAGGAGAGAAAAAAAGGGAAAACAACGTAAGAAGGAATGACAAGGTCGTGGCTCAGGCATTTCAGAGTACTTGGAAAGCGAAAAAAAAAGTACGATAAGCTCGCGCGAATACTGCCGATCGCAGTCCGACGTCGGACATCTCGAGAGGTTTACCGATTCAACACGATTCGTAAGACGAAAACAAACTCTTCGTACGAAAAATAATGGTAACGATAATAGTGATGATATTGAAGCAACAAAGATCCGGACATCGTTGCACGAATCGGCAAGAGCTCACAGAATTTCTCGACCGTTCTCTGCCTTACCGACTGTCGATAACGAACTTCGATTTTTCTGTAGCCCGACTTAAAAGTGCCTGTAAAAATATTGATAGAGAAAATGGGATTGTAAAAAAAAAAGAAAAGCGGTTCATTTTCCGCGATAAGGTTTATCTCTGCATTTAGCGAGGCGGACAATCCTCTATCGAATTCCAGTCAGAGATCGGCACAGCTAATTTCGGACACTCGATTTTTGAGAGGTCGACATTTGATTTATCACATGAGGCTTTTTATATCAATTCGGCCACCAAAAAAAGTCTCAGCACCTTTTCGAAAAATCAAGTTCAGTGGTTGCAATAAATGCACCAAGTTTCAAAATAGTAAAAAAAAAAATCTTTCATTTGTATTTAATCTGTAAAAACTCCGGAACGCTTAACTGTATCGACAACTCTAAAAAACGAAAATGTGCGGTTTGCATGGCCCACAAGAAAAATATGAAAAACTTGGAATATTTCGACAGGCAAAATTTCAAAAATGTTGAATTTAGTGCATCCATTGGAACGCCTGAACCTGATTATTAGAAGTTTGTTGGGATTTTTATGGGTGGCTCAATCGATATGAAATGCCTCATATATACAACCGTGCATGCGTGCAATCAGGGGCGGGATTTTATCAAAGGAATCATCTTCGCCGATCTATGATGCCAATAAATAAAAAATAAAAAAATCGAGTTTCAGAAAAATCGGCAAAAAGGAAGTGCATTGCTGAAAACTGGCGATACGCAAATCCCGAGGTCCGATAACAGAAGGACGGAGGGGCAAAAAAGAGAGCCCGGTGCGGCGGAGAGTTTCGATTGCGATCAAATTAAAATCGGTGAATCGGTATCTTGTTTGATAATCGCGAATTCTCTCTCGGCCGTAGCTTTGCCTGGTTTCCGGCAATGAAAAAGCCTACAAAAAAAAGGAAATATAAAACAAAATAAAAAAGTAACCCTACCGGAAACGAGTGGAGTCGGAAGATGGGGAGAGGAAAACGAGAATTCCAGCTTTGTGAAGCGATCGGTAGCGGTGGAAATAAAGGGAAAAAAAAACGTATTGCCCAGCCGGGCTATCTCGGTCGGGCGCGCGACGCGCGGGGCATGAGAGGCAAAAACCCCTCAGCGAGCCGACAGTCAAGTGGCAACGACTTCCGGTCTGCTGACTTTTATTTAAAGCGGAGTAGAGTTTCGCGAGTTCGACGTACGAAGGTCGAACGAATCGCTGTCGAATCGTCGAAACAGCCTCGAGGTCCGTCGGGTGACACACTCGGTCGAATTGCCAACGACCAAAAACACCCAAAAAAAAAAAAAAAAAAAAACATCGAAAATCCTTTTTTCCCAGTGTTTTACCCACCACTTCTCCCTCCCCCGAATGCCAGGTGCATCGACGATCGCCTCGGTAACGCTCTGCCGACCGAAGGACTATCTCGTCTCGTCGCACTCTTTCCACGTTTCAGAATTTATATACATATATACGTATATTTTTTTTTTTTTTTATTAGGACACTTGTGATCCTTATTTTTTTTCACGTCTGCAACGCGAGTCGTCCGCTCTCTCGTATACAGTATTGTTTTTATTTAATTAATCTAAAGTGGAGGGTCCTTTGGTCATTGACAGGAGGATAAAAAATTGTTATTCCTTTTTTTTTAACGCATCATTAATGCTGTTGTTAATTTTTTCTTTCCGTTAGTCGAAGACATTTTTATAAAATATTATCGAAAAAAAAATATCTATGTTGATGAATAAAAAGGTTCATTTAAAAGTCCTCACACGCTAAAACAGTTATTCGCAGCAAGAGATAAAAAAAGGGGGAAAAAAATCCGATATACGGGATAAAAATGAACTGCGTTACAACTATCGTTCGTCAAGTAATTTATCGTCAATGACTGAAGCATCCACTGAATAAAAAAAAACAAGAATTAAAAAAGAACCACAAAACGGACACGTTTATTACAATTGAAGAAAGAGAGTGAGAGACAGAAAAAAAAGTCCGATCGTCGAGTGCAGTCGCACTATCGATGCTGGTGCCAGAATTGATACGTACCCGTAACAATCGTTATTCCGAGGAGAATCATCTCCGACCCTTTCTGTGGCCTACAAATTTCCGAATAGCAAAAAAAAATATATTTTTTTATGACAAAAAAATTTAAAAAAAAAATGAAAAAAAATTATTGGAAAGAACAAAGATAGAAACATATAGTAAAAAATAGTCTCAAGTGCCACATAAAGGGTCAAGGTTGTTGAAAACATTTTTTCAACTCCGACGGCAGTGATGGTGAGTAATTTAAGTCGTCGAAGTATCCTTAAGGACCTCGACGATCTCTGTGTTAATGAACAACGGATGATTTATAGAGAGAGCGAGAGACAGAGAGAGCTTGCTTAATTCTGTTCGTTCGGCACTGCTGTGCGAGGTGCATCATTACGTTTATCGAGAGAGGTCGGAACCACAAAAAAAAAAAAAAAAGGGTTTCGACCACTGTTGCGCCACTGCGTTCGGGGGATTCGTGTAATTTGTCTAGTGTTTGACCCTTATGTGTGTACCCTAACCACTACCAAGACCACCACTCACCCAACAGCCGAGCCTTCAAGTGGACTCAGTTCCGTCAGTGATATAAAAGAGCGTGAGAGAGAGAAAGAGAGAGAGAGAAAGAAAGGAAAGAGAAAAAAAAAAGAAATTCCAGATATTTGCTTATCGTCCAGTAAATTTTGTTATTGGCTCGTTTTTTTGCGTCCTGTTCTCCTGGGCAAAGTTCGGTTTTCACATTCTCATCATCAACGCATTGAATTGTTGCAAGAAAATTTAAGTAAAAAAAAAAAATGTTGAAAAAAGATAATTAATTTCATATGAAGTTTCAACATGTGCGACATCGGGATGATAATTTTGTCGAGCTTATACCGAGAAGGATCATGGTAAATTAAAGGAACGATCGGCCAAATCGAGACATTGTTCTTTGGTCGTGACAAACACAACATTGACGAATCGTTTTATTTTTCATAAATGTTAAACGGTGAACGTTGAAATTCTCGATTCGACCGGACGATCCGAACGAGTACTTCGATCATGGTAGACACAAGTTTGAAATTGCCTCACGTTACTATTTTTGTTTATTTTTTTTTTTTTTATAGATTAATTTTTTTTTTCCAGTGTCATACCTGTCGTATCGGCGCGCACAAATTTCCTGCGCGGAGCCCGCGGGTTCCGCGTCGATTAATATGCGAATAATTTCTCGGAGCGATATGCGCGAGAGCGAATTTTGAGATTTCATAAAATCCATCAACGTCGTCCCAAATTGCTATCAAGAAACTGATAAACACGGCATTTATTTATCTTAAAAAAAAATCAATGAAAAGAAGATTTGCCAACATTGAAACCCAACGATTATTGGGGAGATTCAACTATAATTACAGTTTTGATATTCCCTATATTTCAATATTCGATATTTTTTAATTACGCTTAAAAAAAATAATTTTTTTTTCAACAGCAATTCTGTTTTCATGCACCGAGCTTCAAAGCATTGAAAGAATAAATCCGCAATCTCGGAACGCAAAAATAGATAAACTTGCTTATAAAATGTAACAGCGCTCAGGAAAAAAAGAAAATCTTATCGAATAGAAACGTGGAAATCAGTTTCACGATCGAATCTCCTCATGTGCTTTGGTAAAGTGACGATTTCGATAAAAATAAAAAAAGATACTTATACACTTATATCGACCGAGAATCAAAAGGGCGTAACCGCTATGCTTCAGCGCCAAGACTTGCGCCCTTTCGATTCTCGGTCGTCGACGTAAGTTGGTCGAAGAGCGTCCAGGAAAACGGTGCCTCGAAACCCACTTACCAATGCATGAAACTTTTTCAATGCTCGTTGCGAGGAGTATAAATCACCGGTTCGATCGGTCCGCACAGTAGTCGTCGCCGAGAGAGTTGAGAATCCAGAAGTCGGAAAGGAAACTCGATATAACCGGGATTATCGACGAAAAATACGAGTCCCTGAAGGTGCCACGGGAGATTACGAAAAAAAAGTTTCAAAAAGCAAGCCCTTTTCTCCGGGCAGCGATATGGCTCGGAGCCAGAGCCACTATATCGAGCCCAGTAGTAAAAGTCGGTTATAGTCAGACGTCATTTTTTTTTTTTTTTTTCTATTATTAACAAAAAATAACCGCCCCGATATTCGATCGGCAAACTTCTCGAGGACTCGAATTTGGAGAAAATCACGACTGCCGCAACTTCGTCACTGTATCTATATTCGCTCTCGTCGATATCGACTCGTCGGATTATTAATCACCCCGGCCGAATCCGTCAAAATCTCGGTCGTGTCACAGATGCCAAAAGAGCGTATGATTTATTGCGTATAATCCGTCTCTCTGGGAATAAATACGCAAATACCGAAGGACTAACGAAGCATGCCCGGTGGAATTGGAAAATATTTTTAAAAAATTTCCAGCCTGGACGATTTTGACGTCGCCGATTAAATATCGAAGACTTTTATTTCATTCAATGACGATATATCCGATCTATCGAAGGGCGTAATTAATCACAGATCGCGTCGAATTATTGGACTGCTTTGGTCGCTAAAGTTTATTATTATTCAATTTATTAATATTATTATTTATTTATTTTTCAAGAGTCTAAAAAAATCGCTTTTTAATCGTTATGTTTAAGGAGCCTTTCTGTGCGCTTTTGGCATCAGTGACCGTCTTCCTTGCTGAGTTCGACGGGTGGGGCAAAATAGTCTGGTTGAATGTGCGAAAGATGAAGCTGGGTTATAGTCGTGAAAAATGTAATAAAAAATAATCTCTTCATACCGTCGTAAGCGCCCGTGAAATAACGAGATTAATTTTTTTTTATAAATATTTTTTATTAATTTTCATATACATGTATGTTGCGTAGTTTCCAACTTGTGTCTGTCATTATGTAAAAAACCACTCTATGTTGTTACGAATCTGTGAGTGTACGAGTTAATGTGAGCGACTGTGGTGGGGACGGCGTGTACGATGGGTGCGCTTGATTTTAGTGTGTCTACGTCTATTGTTTCTGTATAATGTCGTACGGAACATTGCAACGAGATGTGAGAGGTACAGAAAAAAAAAAAAACATCGCGAACGTCGGAGCTGGTGATTTTTTTTACAAAAATAGAAAATTAAATAAAAAGATAACAAAAAAAATTAGGTAGAGGGGAAAAAGGGCGAGAAAGAATAAAAGAGATTTTTAAGGTGTGCTCAGGGCGGTAAAAAAAAAAACAAATTTCGATTTTATCTTCAGATCGATGATTTTTTCACTCATTGACACACGCGAGTATCTTGCAGAGAGTGCGTTGCGGGTTTTCCACCATCTACCACGATCACCGGTTTCATGCGATAATTTCAATTTTGAGAAATATAAAAAAAAATTTAATTTTATATATATGACTGACGACGATTCGCCGATTAAATTTCGCTCGTTACATACCTCGCGTCCCGCGTGCAATGTTGCGTACGAGCATTGTGTTTTTTGCCCGCACATCAAGCGGGTTCTGTGACCGTGGTAACGCCCTTTCTTCTCGTTGGTTTTTCCCACACGTAGTGCGTTCTGGAGTTCCTTTACACAGTGGTAAGTTGCAGCTCAGCTCTCGCTAACGAAAAAAAAAAATCGTTCATGTCAAAAAAAAAATAAAAAAATAATAATCATGATCTAATGCATCGTCGCTCGTTAACAAAAATCCATCTTTACATGTTTTCGTAATGGCTCCGTATACTCTCTTGGCCTGCATTTTATTTCTTCAGTTTTTTTTTTCCGGAAAATCTTCCGTTCGATTAACTTTTTTCATTTTCTATTTCCATTGAGAAATCAAAAAAAAAAAAACAATGCTTTTTGCTCCGACACTGCGTCGTTTCGTCGAATCTCTGTCGACGTCTATGCGTTCTCCGTTTATTTCACTTCTCATATACATGTTGATGTATACTAACATTCTTTTCTTTTTCTTTTAAGTCCATTTTTTTTTACTTACAATCGGTTTTTTAAATTTTATTCATTTCGAATATTGCGTTGCCCAGTTTGAGTAATTTATTCTCTGCTTGTTCCTCGTACTTCTCGAGTATACACTTTATACTTTCGCTATTCGATCATCATCACGATCTCGAGCTCCGACCACGTTGAATGCAGTCCGGGACGTCAAAAAACCGCGAAAAAAAAAAAAATCTCTAAAAGAAACTTGCAAAAGAGAAATAAAAAAAATCGCGGTAAATTTTCACAGGACGATATTAAAAAAAAAAAACATGCAACACCGTACATAGAAAAATCGTGTCCAACGTGGCCGAAGTTGAACGGGATCAAATTCTCGCGTACATTAAGTACAAATAAACAAAAAAAATCCTGTACGAGCTGTCTCTGTGTCTATCTGTGATATGTCGTCAGATTGTTGTTGATTATTAATTTACTGAACAAATTTTTTCTTACTTTTTTCTGTTATGTCTTGTCTTCTTGTCCCCCAATAGTGCGTTATATTAGTCCTGTTAGCAAGTTGCTGGAAGGAGGATGAGAAAAAAAAAAAGAAAAAGATTATTTTACGAAGGACTAAGTGGAAACCTTTGGTCTTGTGTTGTGTTTGTTTTGCCAGGCTTGCACTTTGTGTACCCTTGTCGAACCTTGTCTATAGTGAACGTCCTAGCATTATGACACACCGCTGACTTTATTGCGCGCCACAATAACACACTCGTTACTTTCAATTTGTATTTCGTTCGAGATATAACAAAACTGAAAACACAAAAAAAAAAACAAAAAGAAATTACACAAAAAGAAAATTACATACACGACAGAAAAAAAAGGATGATACACACACAAAAACACATTTTTGTACCAATCGGCAAACAAAGTGAGTCAGGACTCGAAAATTTTTTAAAGTATTAATAACGATACGAAAGATAAGGATTACTACAAACCCGAAGTCTCCTCTCTCCTCGTCCCTTGTCTGCGTCTGTTTAACCGTCTTACAAACTACCAATTCTCAAACCTTCAAGCCCCCCCTCACCCCGCCTAAAAAAACACCCAAAAAATCGAAACCTTGTGTCTGTCTATCCCAGTTCCAAAAGAAACGAGATAATCACCTTTTAAGAACAAAACCCGGTCCCGTTAATCCGACCAACCAACGTCTTGTCAGCCTACTTCGCCGGAGTGAGAGAATATATAAACAAGTCATTGCCTTGAAATTGCACAAAAATTTTGGGTCTGACTATTTGATTGGAAAAAGAACCAAAAAAAAAAAAAACAAACAAAAAAATTCATTATTTTTTTCCGAAAGAAAAAAAGAAAATAATCGGAAAAAATCAGAAAATGTGTGAGACGGAAAAAGTCTTATTGGAATTTCGCTCGTTCTCGCTCGAGAGAGACCCACGGAGGAAAATAGGCGTAATGAATCGAGTATACGTTGCGGGAGCGAGATAGAGGCGGGAGATAGATGAGGGAGAGAGAGACGAGATATTATAAACAATAATAATAGAGGCACGTAAAGTGTTTAAAAAAAAAAAAAAAATAGTTTGCAAAATTCGTCTCGTCTGTTACGCCTCATTAATTCGCATTTATTAATTAAATAAACAATACATCGAAGACGTTAGAGTCACAAATATATATTTTAAAAAAATAATAGAATGGTACTTCATGAAAGACATCGCTCGTTATTTCGTTCGTTTTATACGTTCATAATTTCATAATAGGTATTTCTTTGGTGTTCGTAAAACAAATATGATCTCAATGTGTTTTTTATTCGAGAGTAATTTTTATTGTACTCGATTTATCATTAAAAATTTTACTTTTTCACCGTTAACATTTATTATTTTGGACTTTATTATTATTATATATTCAGTAGTTGACGACAGTGCCTGCCCACCTTGCTGTGCTCGTACTTGGAGGATCAGCACCCCGGCATGTTTGATCCCCAAGTCAAATTTCAACGGTGCAGGCACGATGCGCCCACATTCATGACAAAAGAAAATAATTTTAAAAAAAACTGTGATCGTAAGGTTAAATTGAAAAAAAGTGTTAAAAATGTATTTTTTTTTATTTTCATAATAACTAGAAGATCAAAAATGGGGGAAGTCGTGATCCTCCAAGAATACACTATATTCTCCTCCTACTCGCAGTCCCTTAGGGACTGATCGATATGTCTATATTAAAAAAATATATATTACTATACTATATTTAATTCAAAATATCGGTGCATAAATAAATGTATAGATTGTTATGTACGCGTTACAAAAAAAATGTACATTCTCGTCCGTAGTTTGAAAGAAATAACTGAAATTGCGCACGTAACGAACTATACAAAAAAAACTTATATGCAACATCTACTATTATTATTAATGCCTCCATACCTTGATTACATTGTATTCAGCACACACATCGATCGCTTTAACGATACCAAAAGCTTAATAACAATTTTTTCAATTTATCGCAACGTCTACCGAATCCCAAAAAAAAAAAAAAATGAAAATTACTACATTTATATATACAGTCTGTATTACACATACATGATATTATGCATGCGTTCTACTATCATGAAACTATATCAAGTCCTCGGGACGATGTATTATGTTTTTATTTTTTTTTAAATATGTATATTCATTTTTTTCAAATACCTCTTCACGTCTATTCTCACTGGGCTGAAAAACAATGCGGACAAGTTGAACAAAATAAATAAAAATAAAAAATGTCTGCATACGAAGCGCGGATGTCATCGGTGAAAAAAAAAAAAATGTTAAAAATTGATGAAAATACAAAACCGCCTCGTAAAATCAACCGAAAAATTCGTCAATCGATGAAAATTTTGCCAAAGGCTCTTTGACTATTTGATTTCAAACTCTGGCGTCGCTGTAACGGAAATGCAACAGCCCCGCGTGGCCGCAAAACGTTACGAGCTGTCCGGCATTGTATTGACAGCCCAGCGAGCAATGCTGAAACGCATCGAAACGCCGACTGTGGGAAATGCTGATTCGCCGTTGATATTTCTCGCCAATCGAGAGAACATTACTAAATCCTCTGGCGAAGAGATTTTTTTTTCTTTTGCTCTATTTGAGTTTCATCGATTCGCGAATTATCGCTCGTTATGTTTACTCGGTGCGAGATACAAAGATTTTTTTTTTTTACGTATCCGATCGCAATAAATTTAAGAATACTTTTCCGTTTAATATGCAATTTTTTCGATTCGGAGGATTTCTGGAAATTGTTGTCAGAGTTTTTATTTCCACAGCGTTCAGTGTTACCTACAGTCGGTAACTAATATCGTCCCAGACAAATAATTTAATTCTCGAGTCGAGAATTTTTTTCGTTACATATCTGATTTGTAACAGCCGTGTGGCGGTGATGCGAGGCCAAGTAGTAACGGAACAAGGACTCGGAATAGTAGGGATACGAGTATCGGTCGACAGGGATTCACGCTTTGGATTCACGCTCACCAGGGCTGGAGGATGGTGAGTTACATGATAATTAATTATTATTCAATGCGCGCCATCAAGAATACAACGGTATTACGAATTGTTATTTCAACGATATTATGAATTGATATTTCAACGAATTGATGAAGGATATGAATTTTTCGTAATGGTAATAATCGACGTCATATATTATTCATTTTCAACGTGATGAGGATTCAAGCGAATTGTGTATCTCTTTAAAAATAATGATTTTCAATGTTTGCATCGAATTAACCAACGGACGAGGGCCGGAACCGTTAAAAAAATCTCAACTGATCAGATCGAAAAAAAAGTTACTTAAAAAAATTCAGTTCTTTTACCTTTCACACCCAAATAATGATAAATAAAAATGTACAAAAATCTTATAAGAAGCTGCAATGTAATTTCCACATGGCTTCCCCATTTATTACAAGATTTATTTAATGTAGCTCAAGATTTCTCATTTAGTACAATTTCACGCATAATTTTCTCTACGATAAAGTTCGACGATTGATTTTTGTCTTCCTCAGAGAGGAAGCTAACAGGAGTAAAATAACTCTTCAAATAGATTGTCTTAAAAGATAAAAATTTACAATTTGCAATTTCACTACAAAATTTAATAATAACGATTCGGGAAGATTCATCCAGCGTGCAGTTCGCTAATTTGCAGTACAGTGACGAAACGTTTGTCCTCACGCGGCAAGTTCTCGGGGGATTGAACCTCTATAGCGTAGTCGCCTCGTGCGAAAGGCTTCCGGTAGCGATACGCGTGTACGAGAAGCGCTTACGGTGGCTCCGCTCGATGCCTCGCGAGGGAGAATTCGCCGTCCGATCTCGGCGAACGGGGACGTTGGACTAATACCCGGTTCCCGATACCCTCCGCTCGAATAGGGTAATTAGCCAGCTTTCGACATCATCAGCTTTGGCTTTGATGTGGTAGCTCTGTGAGCTCTCCCACCTTGCGCCTTCGATTAATCTGTCCTTCGGTGCCCTCCTCGACCGGATACGCTATAGTCGAGGATCCGCTAAACCTTACCCTTGTTCTCCTCGAGATTACACGGAAACCAAGACGTATATCGTTACAATATGTGGCGTAACAATCGATTCGAATCGCATCAACGTTATCCACCAATAATACCTGTATATCGGACACATTGCCGCAGACAATTATTGGAAATCGAGACTCGAGACACCTACGGAAACAGTTTGCGCAATAATTCACACATCCGTTCAGACTTTATCGGATTTTGAATGTTTCGAAAAAAGTTTGTTTGCGCTCTAGCTTTTTTTAAATTTGGATGTAAAGATTTAGAAAAACCGAATTTTTGAAACATTCAATTCTTCACATATCATTCAATTAATTCAATTAATTTAATTAGTTATAGTCAAGGACCGCTAAACCTTATCTTTGTTCTACTCGAGATTACACGGAAACCGAGACGTATATCGTTACAGTATGTAGCGTAGAAACCGATTCGAATTGCATCAACGTTATCCGTTAATAATACCTGTATATCGGACGCATTACCGCATACGATTATCGGAAATCGATACTCGATAAGCTTCCTGGAGTAGCGCGGATGTAAATCTTTTTAGTTCGAGTGTAAAGATCCAAAAATGGGAATATTTGAAAAATTAAATTCTTCACATATCACTAATGATAGTCAAGGATCCGTTAAATTTTAGCGGATTTCCAATTATTGGAAATCGATACTCAATAAGCCTCCTCGAGTGGCTCGGATGTAAATCTTTTTAATTTAAGTGTAAAGCTGTGAAAAACGGAATATTTGAAAAATTAACTTCATCACATCATTCATGACGTTCAAGGATCCGCTAAATCTTAGCAGATTTCCAATTATTGAAAATCGATGCTCGATAAGCCTCTTCGAGTAGCTCGAAAATACATTTTTTTAATTTGGGTGCAAAGATCTAAAAAACTGAATTTTTGAAAAACTTATTTCTTCACATATTTTTATACCTAAAAGGTTCGAACAGATAGGAAAGGAATTTTTTTTCCACGGAGAAGCGGCTTCGCCGCTAAAGGGTTAATTTTCAATGACAAGTCTCCAGCATTCTCTTTCACGTGTGACTTTTTTAATTCAGGTTCGACGTACTCGTCAACGGGGGAGGCGCTGTCACACTTCAATTCCAACGCAGCCCGTTCAAGCCCTTAACGAGGACAGTATTCGTACCGTGGAATCAGATAGTGGTTTTGCCACCGGTAGTGATGACCCTCAGCGAGGAAGGGGATTCCTACAAATCCAACCAACCGCCCAGTCCAGCTGTCGGTAAGTGGAAAACCATCGACGACAACGTCATTTTGTTTTAATCACGAATATTGTCATCTCTTCGGGGTCCGAAGAGATTTTATGATTTTTATTATCGTCGGGATTTTCGCGATGAGATCCTCCGCGAGAATTCTCGGGATTTTCTTTAAGGTTGCTTTTAAATCGTAAATAAATAATTATAATTAAAAAAAAAACAATATAAATAGTATTTAAAATTTGAGAACTATCGAGAAGAAAATCGACAGAGAATCTATTTTCTGAGAAGCGGAGAACTCATTGATCTCGCGTCGACTTTACAGTGGCCGTTGAAAGGAGTCACAACTGTGCCGTCCCTGTTTCGTCCGTTAGTGTTAAATGTTTGAGTTTCTTATTATTTATTGCATAAAATATAATAGGCTTCCCAGGGATATCGATGGGACTGTTCGGTGAAAACGGTCCGTGCCTGGAGCACGATCACGAGACACTCCGACCAATTATCGTGAGCACCTGGATGCCCGAGAAGGTCGGTGCGCTGCCGGGACAGAGTTTGGTCTTTGCTGAAAGCCAGGCAAGTACAAAATAAAATAATTAAATAAACATTATCACGGAAAATTATTTCCTACCTAATAATCAAAAAAAAAATCCGAGTTCAAAAGAAAGTTTTATCGAGAGTTTCATTTTTTTTTTTTTTTTTTCAATTATTTCGTTACTCATCTTTATCGACTCGAATATTATCCATTAGCAGGTTTAGTTTCGACACTAACCGCCTGTAGAAATCAATAATAGGATTCTCCCTCTGCAGCTGACTGTCTTACCATCGGAGCTCTTCAACTCCATCTTTAGTAAAAACCCAATAATCACTATTCCCTTTCTTCAAACGCCCACGTAGACTTACAATTATTAAACAGAGTACGCAATTTTATTGCCGTATTATTATTTATTTATTCAACAGGAATAACCCTTTTACAAAAAATGTAATATAGTCTATTTATTTTTGACGTAACATAATACAATCAGTACACTGAGAACAACTTACATAGTAAATAGTTCCCAGGGGGGACGTCTACATTTTACAGTTACGACAATGACCAAAAATTATAGTTGTAACTCTAATTATAGTTTAATCAATTGAGTATGTACTATCACAAACTATCTATATAGACGTCCCCCCTGGGAACTATTCGTTATAGTAAAAATTACCATCCGTTTTCTCAGTGTACTCTACAATTGGCATTCCAGAGAGATTATAAGGTAGTCAAATAACTTTCTTTGATTCTCTCCACAAATTACACGTCTTTGCGTTACGGTTGCTGAAGAAGAAATGTCAAAATCTCGTCTCTCGGTTCTCTTTTATTCTTCAGTTCTGCAAGTTTTTCTTTTATTTCAATGTATCATTCTACCACAATAGAGTACATAAGTCACTTAGACTCTTAAGGGATTCCAAGCTTGGTGTCCCCAATTCGTTTGCGATTGTCGAGTAGGGGAGAGCGGGGCAAAATAGGACAGTGGGGGCAAAACTCAATTTTCCAATAATTTTTGAATGGCCCATTTTGGCCTAACGATACATCCGGACTTTCAGTCCCGTTTTGCCCGACTGTCCCATTTTGCCCCGCTCTCCCCTAGTCATGATCTTCTCTCATCGTGGCTTGACCCAGCTTCTATGCCGCAAAGCGTAGAGACCTGTGCTCCGCTGTATTCTCTCAAGCTTCCCGTCATGGGCTGCAAATCCTAGTTTCCGGATTTCCGATGCGTAGGATAGAATAGCCCTCACCAGTCTGAGGTACAATATTTTAACTGTGCCGACCCTTTGGTAGTCTCGTGCCGATCGATTCACAAAGCCTGGTGTACGCAAATCCTTCCGGCTTATCTCTTCAACGTGCAATGCAAAGCTCATCTTGGGTTCCACCCATACACCGAGGTCCTTGATATTGTCGAATTGGAGCGGCTCACCATTCAGTCTATAGTCGTGGAAACGCGGACGTCTTTTCCTCGAGAACGTCATCATCTTTCACTTGTTCGAGTTTACATCCAGACGATTCCTCGTACAGCAATTCCATAGGCTTTATTATTATTATTTATTTACTTATTTTATTGATGGGACAAACCCTTTTACATTTACAATTTGTAGAGTTCCGATAACAATACTGATATGAGTCAAGATACAGCATGTGTAACGTAACATCGTAATATATCAAATTAATTAGTAGTAGTAAAAGTGCATTTATTGACAATATCATGTAGTTTATACAATATCAGGTAAATCTCTCTATGTAGTTGCAGCGTTCACATAGACATTGCCAATTGGCCATCGACCGCAGCGAAATGAATTATTTCTCTTCTTTGTAAACTTTTTGTTGCGAGATGACAACATGACAAGAAATGACATTCAAAGTACAACAAAGCATAATTTTATCACTGGAATTTCAGAAGCCGTGCTCCAAGATGCGCGTTGTAAATCGTTGCTGGGCCGGGAATTATAAAATTATCGTCACAAAATTGATTATCCCGACCTCTAAATCAGGATTTTATTGTAAACTGGCAGTAAAATGATAAATCGGTCAACGAAATAAATTTAAGGAACTCCAAACAAAATTATTATTAACAATCAAAAAAAAATTTGCAGATTGTCCAAGAGAGCATAGCGATTCCGGGCTCGAATCTCCACCTGATGTACCAGAGTAGCCTGGCGGCTGGTTACCTGTCGACGGTGCGTATGCAGCTGACAGGTGCATTCATACCGAAGTCCCTTACCCACGTGCACGTTCACGTGGAGATCGAGGGTTCCCTCCACACGAAGACGTACGAGGCCGATCCTAACCTGACGCACACCTTCGCCTGGAACAAGCGAAACGTCTACAAGCAAAAGGTCTACGGCGTGGCCCAGGCACGAATATCCATCGGTTACCAGCACTCGACGTGTCCGTCGGTGATATGGGAGACCCAGACGGCGACTCTTCAGGGCTTCGACGTCGACATATCGGACGTAGGAGGTTGGGGCCTCGACATTCATCACCACTACAATTTCCACGAGGGTATACTCCAGAAGGGCGACGGATCGACTCTTCACTTCAAGCAATATCCTCGAACAGTCAAGGTCGTCATGGGCACGGGTCTTCAGCGGAACTTGGTCTGCCAGAACTGCGACGGTCTCGCGAAAGACGCGAGGCTCTTGACGCCCGTCGCGCTGACCAGCGGTCCGGACGGTTCGATCTACGTCGGCGATTTCAATCTCGTAAGAAGGATAACCCCGGACGGCAACGTCTACACGGTCCTCATCCTCAGCGCCACCCAGGTGGCTTACCAGTACCACCTGTGCGTGTCGCCGGCCGACGGACACCTCTACATCAGCGATCCTGAGAAGCACAGGATCCTCAAGGCGCTGTCTCTAAATCAGATGCCAGATCCCAGCATAAACATCGAGCCAGTTGTCGGCAGCGGCGAGAGGTGCATCCCCGGCGACGAGGGCCACTGCGGCGACGAGGGACCAGCCATCCAGGCCAAACTCGCTCATCCCAAAGGCATCGCCATCGCCGCCGACAAGACCATGTACATAGCCGACGGTACCAACATCCGAGCTGTCGATCCTCGAGGAATCATTCACACCCTCGTCGGTCATCACGGTCATCACAACCACTGGTCACCGGCTCCTTGCATCGGCGCCATTTCCGCTCATCAGGCTCAGCTCCAGTGGCCCACGGGACTGACACTGAGTCCGCTCGACGGAACCCTCCACTTCATCGACGACAGGCTCGTTCTGAAGCTCACCAGCGATCTCAAGGTCCGCGTTGTCGCCGGTACGCCTCTTCACTGCACCAGCAACGCCAACAACGGCGAGATGGCCAAGATCAATTCGACGAATTCCTCGAACCCCAGAAAACCCGACGAGGTTTTGGGCTCGGTCCTAGCCGTCAGCTTCAGTCCGACCGGTGAGCTCTACATAGCGGACAGCGACTCTCATCGTGTGAATTCGATAAGGATCGTCGACTCGTCGGGAAAGATGTCGCACTTCGCTGGACAGCAGCGCGAACGTCTGAGGGGTCTTTGCGAGTGCAACAACACGACGCCAAGCACCAAAGATCCCGAGGGTTGCTCATGCACCGACGACACCAGCAGCACGGAGACCCTTCTCTCGTCGAGCGCCAAATTCACCGCTATCTCCGCTCTGGCTGTCTCGCCGGACGGTGTTCTTCACGTGGCCGATCAGGGAAGCTTGCACATCCTCGCGCTGCAGCCCTATCTGCCGGCGCTCGACGAGAGCGGCGAGTTTCACATTCCATTCCCGCCCTCGAACGAGATCTACGTCTTCAATCGTTACGGACAGCACGTCGCGACCAAGGATCTCACGTCGGGTAAGACGAGGTACTCCTTCCTTTACAGCAAGAACACGAGTTTCGGTAAATTGTCGACGGTGACCGACAGCGCCGGCAACAAGATCCAATTTCTTCGGGACTACAGCAACGTCGTGAGCTCTATCGAGAACACCCAGGATCACAAGTCCGAGCTGAAGATATCGGGCGACGGCTTTCTGGTGAAGCTATCCGAGAGGGGAAGATCCGAGATAGCGCTTGATTACGACAGTCCGACGGGGCTCTTGACCAGTCGTTCCGGAGGCGGCGAGACTTACATCTACAATTACGACAGCCTCGGACGCGTGTCCGACGTCACTCTGCCGACCGGCGAGAAGATGAAGCTCAACTCGGGCCTGTCGACCGACGAGAGCCTCTCCGTTAAGATATCGGCTCCTCTTCAGGCTCTGTCGCGAGGCGACAAGCAGCGCTTCGTCGAGTTCAAGATGAAGAGCGAAAGATCCAAGACCCTGACGATAACCGATGGCGGAAAGATCAAGAGAGCCACGGCCTTCACCAACAGCAGTCTCGAGGTCTTTCTACCCAGCGGTGGAAAGATCCTGAGCGCCGCGACGACGAAGCATCCGCTTCTCGAGGCGGCGCTTCCTGTCGAGGCGGAGATGCTGCCGATGTGGAGCTACCAGGTCATCACCCTCGGCGAACTGACGAACACTATGACTACCACGTACAATCTCATCGGCGACGTGAGCCACCTGCAGCAGACGCTGAACCGGGAGATATGGGTCAACGACACGAGGGTCATAAGCGTGGAGTTCGAGCAGGCCTTCAGTCGAGAGACTTTCTACGACAAGGCGAAGCAGCCACTGCTGACGGTCACCTTCGATCCTGCGGGTCTGCCACTGAACTGGCAACCCTACGAGCACGGTCACAATCTCAGCGTGACCTACGACAGGTTCAACAGGATAGAGAGCTGGAAGTGGGGCGCCTCGGACGAGTCTTACGGTTACGACATGAGGGGACAGCTCGCCGAGGTGAAGAACAGCCAGGACGGCACGAAGAGATACACGTACAACGACTTCAACATGGTCTCGAAGATAACTCTCGCCAGCGTTCGTCACTTCTCATTGGAGTACGACGAGGACGGTGGACTGAGACACATAATACTGCCCTCCGGCACGAAACACTCTTTCTCTTGCCAAGCTTCGTTGGGCTTCCTGCGAGTCACTTACACACCGCCCGGCAGCTCCAGGTCGTATCTGCAGCACTACAGCCACGGTGGGAATCTGCTGCAGACCGTGTTTCCCGGCGACGGTGCCAGGATAGTCTACAGATATCACACCTCGGGACAGCTGGCCGAGGTGGTTCATGGGGACGGAAAGAGCGAGATCAAGTACACCGAGAGCGGTCTTCCGTCGGAGGTTATACACGTCGAGAAGGACGTTGAGTACAAGTGGGACTACCAGTACAGCGCCGGCCTACTAGTCGAGGAGCGCATCGACTTCGGGGCCAAGACCGGTCTCAGCAATGCCAAGTTCACCTTCGACTACGACTCGAACTATCGTCTGACGACGGTTCAGGGAAGAATCGGAGGGCAGACTCTGCCGCCGCATGGCATGGCCTACAGTCCCAGAACTGGGGCCCTCGAGCTCATCGGGCAGTTCAAAGTCACTAGACCTCAGCCGAACGAGACTACGGTCTACGACGGTACAGCCATTTTCTCACGCACAAGCGACTCACGTTTTCTGGAGACCAAAGTCACCGTCACGATACACGGTCTGGAGGTCTTTCGGATGGAGTTCACTCACGACTCGCAGGGAAGGATCAACCAGACTAGGACTGACACGAGGAATGTCGGTGTTAATACCTACACGAACGTCAAGAATTACACGTGGGACTGCGACGGTCAGCTTACTGGGGTCGAGGCGCAGGAACCCTGGAGCTTCAAGTACGACGACAATGGCAACATGCTCTCGCTCACTTATCGAGGCAACACGATACCGATGGAATACAACGCCATGGACAGGATCGTCAAGTGCGGCGAGGGCCTCTACAAATATGACAATCGGGGTCTCGTTGTGCAAAACGCCAGGGAGGAAAGATTCAATTACAACGCCAAAGGACTGCTGGTGAGGGCGACGAAGAAGGGAAGATTCGACGTCAGATACTACTACGATCATCTCGATCGTCTCGCAACGAGGAAGGATAACTATGGGAACGTCACACAGTTCTTCTACAACAATCAGAAGAGGCCGCACGAGGTCAGTCAGATATATAGCCCGAGGGATGGAAAATTGATGTCGCTCGTTTACGACGACAGAGGACATCTGATATACGCACAGTTCTATCGGCACAAGTATTACATCGCTACCGATCAGTGCGGAACGCCTATCATGATATTCAACCAGTATGGCGAGGGTATCAGGGAAATCATGAGGTCGCCCTACGGGCACATTGTGTACGACTCCAATCCGTACCTGTATCTTCCGGTTGACTTCTGCGGTGGGCTTTTGGATCAGGTGAGATTTTGGGATTTTCTTTGGGATTTGTCGTTGGTTCATTTCCAACTGTCATCGTTCGAATTTGATTGAGTTTTTTTGTTTGAAGTAATGCAGTAAAAAATTGATGAGAGATCTGTAAGACATAAATGTTTTTTTTTTACCTATAGTTTTTATGAAAATTTTAGTAATTATAAACATGTTCGTTCCACAGGTGACTTCGTTGGTCCACATGCCTAACGGCAAGGTCTACGATCCACTGATAGGTCAGTGGATGTCACCGCTGTGGGAGAACGTCCTGGACAGAGTGTCGACACCGACTCATCTACACCTGTACAGATTTAATGGCAATGATCCTATCGATGTGAGGCACACCGATAAGCATAGTCAACCAACAGGTTCGTTCGGTTTCTCATATTGTAATTAAAAATTTTACAACTCCTAATAACATTTTTAACACTGTAATTAACTTTCTGTGTCTTTTCGAAAATGTTCAGAGCTTGTGTAATACCATGGTCGGTAATAAAAAAATGTAATTAATTTTTTTTTCTGCCGACGTTTTACCTTCGAAAGAAAATTCATACATGAACCTGAATTGACATAAGCATCATGTAAGAATTTGCTTTTAATTGAAGATGTTCAACAAAATAATTACAGTTTTTGTTACTGACCGGGCCCTAGTTGGACGGTGAGGAAGGGTTGTCCCATCGCCGTAACGAACCTAACACATAAAAAAATATTTCAGATCACATATCATGGCTCTCTCATCTCGGCTACGATCTCAAGAGTCTCGCGCCGCAGCTCTTCCCGGAGGAGCTGCCCTCCGGTCTGGTCCCTCCGTCCTCCGGCCCCGGTGCGTCGATATTCGGCGAGAAGAAGAGGACCAACAACCTCGGCGTTCAATCGGGCTTCCTCGCGCACATAGCCCAGCGTCACTCGGGCGACGCGGTCGGTCTCTCGGCACCGCCTAGATCGGCCCTGAAGAAGGATCCCAGCGAGCTGATCCCGAGCCGGCTCGGAGCCGCCTCGGATCCGCCCTTCGGCAAGGGAATCCTGGTGTCGCGAACCTCGGACGGTCAGGCGGTCGTCTCCAGCGTACCCGCGGCCAATCCGATCTACCGCGACGTCTTCACCACGGTCTTCAACCGTTCGTACTTCCTGCCGTTCACCTTCGTCGTCCACAGCGCCCAGCAGGACGCTTTCTACTTCGTCAAGGAGAAAACCTGGGAATCCGGCGACGACAAGAACCAACTCAAGCGTCTCAGCGGTCAGGTGAACACGACCTTTCACGAGAGCGAAAACGGCAGCGGCAGCACGGCCGTCGACGTCAAGATTCACGGTGCGAGTTACGTTGTCAATCTCCGTTACGGCACGAGCGCCGAGAAGGAGAAGCAGCGACTTCTCCATCACGCCAAAGTGACCGCGGTGAGAAAAGCGTGGCACAGGGAAGCCGAGGCGCTCAAAGCCAACACGCCGACGAGCGTCGACTGGATGGTCGCCGAACAGGACGAGATACAGAAGTCCGGCAGGGCGTCCAATTACGAGGGCGATTACATACACGACGCACAAATTTACCCGGAATTGGCCGAGGATCCTTACAACATCAGATTCGTCAAAAAATCTACCAGCGATCCGTCGAGCAAGAAGCGACGCAGGAGGAGAGGAGCCACGGTGTGCAAATTCTGGCGGATCGACGAGATGTGCTAGAGCCGTCCAGATTATAAAAAAAAAAAAAAAAACATTACCCTGTTCCCCGTTCCCCGGGAGGCGTGACAAAAGTACGGAGACACTGTTCAATTAAAAAATGACGATCCCGCGAGGAACTCTGCGCCTGTGAATTAATTGACGCTGACGCGCGAGGAAAACTGAATCGACGAAATCTCGATGAGAAAGAGAATAATCGTGAAAAAATAAATAAAAGAAACAACGCGAGGAACTAAAATAAACGCCCGAAAGCGTAGACGTGCACACCGAGGAAGAAAAAAAAAACACTATCAAAAAGTTTTATACCAAAGTCTATTTGTGTATTTCAAAGATGCCAAAAAAAAAAAAATAAAAAAATAAAAGACTAATGTTATATTATATTGAGAGCCGTAAGATAGAGGGTCGTAGTGTCTAAGGGGAAGGCTGATGGACGATTCGCGGATCACCCGCGGGACGCGCGAGTTTATCTCGCGGCTGTGAAAAAATTAAAAAAAAAAAGAATTAACGACTGAATTATTATCGAAGTTTCGTGCAGAGTTGAAGAGAGAACTCGTTAAAAATTCGTGCAACGAGTCGTGGAAACTTCGGAGACTCTTGTACGGAGAATGAAGCGAAGGAACAATTTTTTTTATTTCTTTTTTGGGCTGACGAGCGTTCTGCGTCGAACGCAACGACGAGCCCAATCGATCGGACGATATTGAGAGAAAAAGGAAATTGGAAGAAAAAAAATGTATGGTTACAAGGTAAAAAATTGACGTTGCGCTAGATGCCCGTCGCTGTATTTCGGCCATTCGTCGTTGAGATAATCGCAGGGTGCGATTCACCATTCGGCTGTATGTGTACGCGTGCGTGAGAAATGAGAGCGAGAACCTAGTCAATAAATTAGCTTTACATTGACGTTTATATAAAGTATAGGCGAGATTAAATGAGAGAGCGTGGTTCGTGCAAAAAAAAAAAAAAAAAAAACACGAACAATTACTATACTATTAAATAATGTTGTGAGAGATTTGGATCGAAAGATGGAAAAACAGCCAGATAAAAAAAAACAGAATCGAATCTCAGCAACGAATGGCCTCCCCGGAGCCCTCGAACAAGGTCGCACAGTTTGTTATAAGTTCGCGGTGTAATGATAAGTTTATATATAATAAATTGTAAGAAAAAAAAAAAAAAAACATTAAACGAAAACTGTGGAGATGCGCGATAGTGAGAAAAACAAAATGATAATACTGGAAAATCGAGTGAAATGTGTGTGATTTCGACAGAGACGAATTTGAAGAAAAAAAAGAGAAAAAAGAACGATTAAAAGTGATCGATCGAATCGTGGCGATCGAGCGTATCGGCATAGTGGTGCTTATCCTCCAGTAGTGAAATCGGTGCAATGTTCTTAAGGTCGCGCTTAATTATTGCGTCGACGATTGGGCAAAAAAAAATTGAATGGAAAAATTATTGAGAGAAACGCGCCGGAATGCTCGGAGAGTTCACAAGGAAGGCTAAAACGTATTTTTAAAAGGAAGAAGAAGAAGAAAACAAATGATAAGAGACCCAATGAATGTGTCGTATCCTCTAGCGCTGTATCGTCCAGAAATTAATTTTAAAAAATAAAATAAAATAATAAAAAAAATAACGCGAGTGACCGCGACCGCGAGAATTAAATTTATAAATAAAATTGAAAAAGAAAACAGTGAAACGAATGAATGAAATGGTAAAAAAAAAATGACTGAGTGTCGCGATTGCGAGAGGCTGATCCGGCCGGTGTGAGTAGCGTAAAGCATCCACGCAACGCAACGTGTACCCGTCGAGTCAATCATTATCGGTATACGTTTATGTACGTATTTATTGTATCATAAAAAAAAAACAGACATACATATTTGTGCTTGCTGGATATGAAATAACGATGATAACGAAAAAAAAAAACGAAAAACTAAAAAATCCGTAAAAAAAATTATAATATGGGAAAAAAATGATACGTATAAACGACACGAGATATACTATGTTTCTTCACGAAGTACTGAGTGTATATTAACTTGAAAAACAAAAAAAAAAAAAAACAAAAAAAAAATGAAAATTGACGAACGTTCGGTAGACGTTGGTTGTGCTGTCTTCATCATCATTGTCGATCGCGGAATGAAAAAAAAGATGGTAAACCGTTCCGTCGATCACTCCAAATTCATTGGCAACCTTCATCTGTCACGATTTTCCTCGAAGCTTTGAGAAAAAAAATAAAATAAAGAAAAAATTCAATGAAAAAAGTTCGCACAGCCGAGGCAAAGGTATGATGAAAACGAAGTTTTTTTTTTATATTCCATCATACTTTTGCTTCACGACGAATCTTTTTTTTTTATTGAGTTTTTTTTTTCATTTCTCTTTATCAAAGTTGAATTTTTTTTGTCTTCGAAAATTATGGCAAATTCTTTTTTGTTTGCCCGTCACAAGGCGGAGTCACCACGACCGATACGACGCCGCGCTCCGGTGACTCTGCGATTGAACAACGTGGCGCGTCCCCGTTACGTATAGATAGTTGCACAACGACATTAAAACTGTCTGGATAGATAATTACCTACTACTAAGTGTATAAAAAAATTAAATATATATATAAATATATATATATATATATATATATATAGGATTATAGGCAAGCTTCGTCATGTATTTTTGACTCGAGAATGTTCGGACCACGCGTATTATATCGAGTCGAGACTGCGTTCTCGAGATGGGTAAATAATCAGGGTCGAATATTATATGGAATGATGTGATTGCGTGAGGTGTCTCTATTCCCGAGCAGTTTCGATTACGCCTCCTCCCCCCCCACGCGCCGAGTCCGGACACTCCTGTACAACCGATTGAAGAGATAAGAAGAGATTAAAAAAAAAGAAATAAAAAATAAAAATAAATATCGATCGCCAGGGACTCGTTCAGCGGCGGTTTCAAAGAATCAACTATTTTTAAATATCAAGGTGTCAAATTATTACGGGCGCGGCCGATTACAAAATCTCTATCACCGTCGCGTGGACGGATCTTGAAAGATTTTTAAAAAAATGAAGAAAGGATGCGGAGAGGAGTTAAGGTATATTATAGAGACGTGGTCGTGAAATTCGATCGCGCTTCGCGAAAATTTTTCGACTACATTGGAAAAACAAAAAAAAAAAAAATTAAAAATAACACAAAAATTAATTGATAAAAGAGAAAACAAAAAATGACACACCCACACACAGACACAAAAAAAAACGAGAAATTCGATCACTTTTTTCTAACTTCCGTGAAGTTCTTCGTCTTGCGTATATCCTTCGAAAAAAAAAAAAATAAACGACTTTATCCGTTCGTCGACCACGATGTGGAAACGTGAGCGACGCTCGATTATAGAAAATTTATAATTCTTCGATTAAAAGAAAAAAAAAAAAAACACGGTAGTTTGGGGGCGAGAATAATTAGGAATGTGGATTATTGGCGACGTCGAAGATTTTTTGGATAAAAGATATGCGTGGTGCGATTGAGAGATGTGAACGAGAAATTAAAAAAAAAAATTGAAGAAATTGAAAAAGCGTGAAATGGTTTGAGTGCGTCGAGGGGTGGCCTGGTAGCTAGAACTCTCTCCCCGGTCCACGAGTATATTCAATTGTATCGACGAGTTAACGAATTAGGCGAAATTGTGGACGGAAGCGAGATGAAATTAAAAAAAAAAGGAAAAAAAAAATGAAAACGAAAAACAAATAAAAATGGGGAGATGTATGACGATGGAATATAATGGGAGCCGAATAAGAGCACAATTCAGCCACGCTATAGCTACGACCACTACCTAGGTAGATTATGCTATTTTGCCGCTGATCTAATTGTTTACTGTCACGTGTTGCTGTAAACCTAAACTATACGATACGATATATATTTTATTTATATAATCTAATCGACTGTATTTATTGTAAATAGTCACCGATGTTTGCTATGATATAATATATCTGTAATTGAATGGAATACGACTTGAATACACCCAACTTCCGTTCCTTTCGTTATTCCATTCTCCTAAATCAAAAGTATTAATTTTTAATTACCAAGGAAATTTAACCCTTCAGGATAATTTGACAACATTTTTTTTACAGCGTTAACGCGAGTCGTAATAAAAAATATTTTTTCCCGAACGACTACGTCATACAATATATGACCTATATATGATAATATTATCGTGTATTATAATTTTATTGTCTTTCATTATTTTATCATTTTTGTTATTCTTTCACATCTTCGTTGAGCTTCAAGAGCCGCTGGAACGATAAGTTCGGAATCTTTTCTGTACTCCGAGGGCGAAGAAGAGACTCGCTACCTGCACAGCAATGGGCATGTTTTATTTTTATTTTTATTCAAAACATTTTTTTTTTACGCATTCAATTATATTGGTGCATTGTGGAAGAACTCACCAAAGCTACGGATATGAGGAGAGCTGACAGGGCGACAGTGTGAATATGAGATTTCAGTAAGAGTATAGCACCCTTCAAACACCCGGATTTGTAGGCGACTTCTTCGGACATCTTGAGACACTACAAAGTCAACAATTCGAGGCAAAAAAAATTTCAAGGCCTTTTTTGTAACGAAATTTTTTTTTTTTTGTAAAGTTAAAAACTCAACGAAATTGATTGATATTATGGAAAAATTTTGTGGCTTATGCTCGTTACAGTCTGGAAGAGATTGCCAAATTTTCAGAGTCGACGAAGGAAGCTTCGATCTTTCGTACCTTTTCAGCCAGTGGGAAATGCGGAATTCGACGATTCTGATTAAAATTCATGCGTTTTAGTGACCATGAATATCAGTCAACTTTTGTCAGATTAAAAAAAAAAAAAGGTATAATTTCCCTCTGCAATTAACCAAAATTAAATGTTTGTTATACGACTTTACCTGATCGATAGTGACCGAGCAGCAACTTTGCGGTATGCTCATTCGATACTCGTGCCAATCACTGAACGATTTGATTCCGCAACATTGGAGCTAAAAAGTACAATTGAATTAACTTTTTTCGCTGCAATAAAAATTTCTTTCGAAGTTGTTTTGACGATAAATTTTTCGAATTTACGTATTTGTGAGTGTTGTCCCAGGCCTCGGTGACCCAATCGAGCGATCGATAATTTATTATCGAATTGACCATGTCGTCGCGAATTTTTTTCGTTATTTGTTCGAAAAACGTGAAGCTCATTACCGCGCATACGAATATCAGACACAGGGACAATGAGTGACACATTATGTACTGAAAAATAAAAAAAACCTCGTCAGTGCATTCGGTTAGAAGTGAGTACGAACAAACAAATTGCCGATTTTTATATTTCCAGATTCAATAAAAAAAATTTAAGAATCAGGAATCGTGACTCACAATGACCAAAAACTGTCTTCTCCTCTTCACGAAAGCGAGTATCCCGATGAAGGAAACGGAGGACGAGAAAATTCCGATGAATAGTAAAATCGTCACGAACAATCTTTGTCCGATAAGTCTCGACATTAATTTTCCGTCGGCAAGCATCCATATCGATATTATTGTCGCGGTAATGCCAGCTAGCTAAGATATTAATCAGCGATTAGTGGAATAAGTTATTGTTGTAAATTACATTATGTTATATAATATATAATATTATTATTTATTGAATTGAATTATTGTATGGAAAATTAAAAAAAAAAAAAAAAATACTCACGAATGTTGCACCGTTTAGCGCGAGAAACGAAAACTTAATGCACTTCTTCGGCAATCGCTTGTACGACAATTTGTATAGAGGAATTCCAAGAAATTGGAGTTTCCGGTTTGCAGCCGATTCCTCGCTCTCGGTCACCTCGTCGTCGACCGTGTCGGTGTCCGTCTCCTCGTCGTTCGCACCGTCGCCTCGTCTCATGATTACCCGTCTCACAAAGCCCCGGATATTCATCGAGTTCGATTTTGCTCCTCAATCATAACTCCAACGATTTATTTAGCTTAAATATTTTACGTTTAAAAAAGTATGCATATAAAATGAAAAAAAAAGAACTATGGCTTTCAAAACTGTGGTTATAAGCAAACTGACAGTTTTTGTCGAATCAATAATCGAGAGTCAGCATTGATTAGGCTCGGGGTTCAAGGCACGTGTGTGCATTCCCGAAAGCACGTGGTCATTTATCGAAAAGATCTCGAAGGTCTTGAAAAAAATGGATACAGTTTTCGTTGTCGACTGGGTTGATTGACTTTGCCTCGGAGTGCATAAAAGTCATTTGACCTTATCTTAAGGTGAACAAAAATTGTACTGAACGCCGTTTCGAGACCACACACTTACGAGAAAAAAGAAAATTGTCTTTCCCTGCGTCGGCCAATTCCCCAGGGAAAGACAATTTTCTTTTTCGTCGGCTGACTGCGGTTTTAAAACGGCATTCACTACGGTTTTTGTTATCGACGGCGATGTTTCAGACCACCTTAAGACACTGCGGCACCGAACAGAAACAGCAATTACTTTTTTTTCACGGCTGATGGCAATTTCCGCTTGAAAGAAAATTCTTACATAAAGCGGATATCAGTGCGGGTTCATATATGAATTGCTTTTGAACGTGAATGGTCAGCATTTTGTTTATTACGAATAAATGTTTACAATGGTTCACAATAACCAGCAGCACACTGTTAAAAAAAAAAAGTAAATTTAATGCATCGGACTGAAAGTTTTTATGCAAAAACTCGTACATAAATTGTAATGTACAATTTTGGTGAAAAATCAATGAACATCTACATTGAAATATAAAGTGAATTGTTGGATCTAAAGTACATTTATAGTAAAATAAAAGTAGCTTATTAAAAGTAAAGAATTTCTACAGTTTTTAATATACCGTATGTTAATTTTTCACTACAATTGTACATGAAACTTAATATACCAGTTTATGCATGAAAACTTCCAGTTCAACTACATAAAATTTCACAGCAATTTTCTTTACACTGCACATCACCTTAACAGACGATCGATCGTGAACCTAATCGTCACCACCTCGGTTGACGCAAAACGTATAACGAGTGAACTTCGGTAAAATCGTGCACCGACGGAGATTCGACACTGCCGACCACTTTGCTCGATGCTCTCAGCCGCTCAATTGCGAACGAAGAGATTTCCGGAACAACGAAGATGTCGAGGGTTTCGCGGTCTTTACTGTGCGAGCTCTTCATCCAAACTAAGACATCGGATCGATGAAGCACGAAGAACTGACGCGTGTTTCTCCAATTCAACCATAAGCGGCCGCAAAGCGTTCGTCAACTGACGGAATTCTTAATGAACGCTTCGTAGGGAGAGAATGAGCGTCGGGAGCGATTCGCACTGATGGAGCGCCTGCAAAAGGCTTCCTCGGAGCCGCCGCTGGGACGGCGTTTTAATTATTGACGTTCGAACGAATCGTTTGAGGTCGTTCGTGTTACAATTCTTCAAACGCCTCTGTGAGCAAAGAAGCGAGCGTTCGCGACACAAAGGGTCGTCCTTGGCGCGGCGCAGCAGCGGTCGCTTGTGAAAACAATGGATTTCTTTCAAGAGTCTTACTACCGCATCAACAAACGCCTCCTCTACTACCTCGGACAGTGGCCTCTGCAGACGCCGGGCGAACGACATTTTTACAGATCGACGACGATACTGCTCGTCGGAAGTATAGTTGTACCGAAGGTGCGTCACCTCGTACCTTAAGCCTTTTTCTATTTTATTAAGAACGTGTGAAATACCGCACGGAGAAAAAAAAATTGTTGGGACAACAAGAATTTTGTTACCATAACTTATTTACCTGATTGAGGACAACAAAATATTCTGCTGTGGCAGCAAGTATTTTGCTGTAGCAGCCAAATATTTTTGCTGTCACCACAATAAATCATTGACGATCTACATTTTGTTGGAGAAACAGAACCATTTTTCTCCGTGCGCGGTCGGTAACAAAAACTGTAATTATTATTTTTTTTTACTGCGCTTAGAGTCGAAGGAAAATTCTTAGGTGAACCTTAATTGATATTCGCTTCGTGTGAGAATTTGCCTTTAACCGAAAATTATTATATGAGGTTTTGATCGAATTAAACTTTGGCTTGGGAATGTATATGTGTGATGAGTCCTTAACGGTACTAGAAGAAACAATTTTTTATATTCAACCAAACATTGTTTTTGTAGAATTAATGATATTCTAATACTCTTAATAAATTATATTATTAATTAATGATAACTTATTAAATACTTTGGGTGTATGCAGTTGATTAAATTCGCCGAGTGTTTGGGAAATCTGGATGGCATGATCCGGTGCCTTCCAGTGCTGGGGATTCACGCCAGGAGCACCGCTAGGTTCCTCAACTGCATCGTTAACGCTAAGCAGGTTCCGTGTGCTCCTTAATTCAACCGTTTCTCTCGCTGGCTACATTCGAGATGAATTACACATACATTTGTGACGCATAACGTACGTTCTTTTACCCACTTCCCAGTGTTCCTTAATTCACATGTTTCTGCCACTGGCTGCATTCAAGTTTCATTCCATAGAAAAATTATAAGTGTTGTCTGTTACTTCCGGTCACTTCCGGTTTAAGAATCTCGGTTGTTGATCGGAAGTGACGTCATACGGAAAAACGTTGCTTCTTCGAAATTTCGTTAAAAAATCAAATTCCGAAGTTATATATACATATTATATATAGCATATAGAATGGAATTTCGGAATTTTGAAACCCCTTCTATATATGTTAAAAAAATCGGGATTTTGAAATTATAGCATACGGAATGGAATTCGGATTTCCGAATTTAATTGAATCGCTGTGAAAACCGAATGTTTAGTTTATTCAGTTCAAAAATTTAAGTTTTCGAAACTGAAAGTGACATCACAACGAAATTTTTTTTAATTTTCTGTGCAATGATCTTGGATGCAATCCGTGTCAAAAGAATGTGAATTCAGCACGCAGGAAGTGGGTAAAAGAATGTATGTCCCATTATGTGCCAAATGCATTTGGATTTCATCGCGAATGCAGCCAGTGATAGAAACGGATGAATTAAGGAACGGGTACGCGATTTATCGGCTCGCATGATGTACGAATAAAGTTATCAGCGAAGAAAACTTCAGATGAGAACGTTGACGAATCGAATAAAATATGACTGGAATGCGAATAGCGCCAATATCGAAAGAACTATCCTCAGACGTTACGCCGAACGGGGAAGACTGCTGACCATAATTTATGCCGGTAAGAATGTCAACAAGGACATGCGAGATACCGCGGTCGGTAATGCAGACTGTAATACATTTTTTAAACCCAAATTGATATCCACTTCATGAACGAATTCCATTTTAACAGGGAATTGTTGGCATCCGTGAAAAAAAGAATTAATTACAGTTTTTGTTACCGACCGAGTCTGGATTTGGTGGGTCGAAAGGGGTGTCACATTGCCTTAAGGAGGTTGGAAGGTGAATTGAAAATGAGTCCTGAAATTTCTCTGAGAAATCCTCTGAATTTCTCAAAGTTTTCGCATTTTTCAGAAAAAGTCGAAGATTTTTCTCCGAATCTAAATATGCCTGAATGCTCTGAAAATCTCTAATTTTCCCTGCCGACTACTCTTAATAATCATCAACTTCGTTGTTTCTCTCTGGCTGTTAATTTTCTATATTTACCAGTATTTTTCGGAAAATACACTGAATTTTTCTGACACTGAATTTCTTGCTCCAGGTTTTGCCAAGAAAATAGTAGACATATTTAGCAAATAGCAGAGAAACTCAGAGAAAAATTTCTGTAAGTCCCTGAAAGTCCCTGAATTTTTCAGACAAATGGTCAGAGAAATATTTCCACTGGGGCTTCTATTACAGCATGGATCCTTAACCCACAAAAGACATTGCCTTTTTTCCAGCTTACATGGCCCTCGCTCTGGGAATGTATCTTTCCCTGCCAATAATACCGGCGATATTGGATATCGTTTTGCCGCTAAATCAGTCACGCGATCGCATATACTTATACGAAACGGAGTACTTCATCGATCGGGACGAGAATTACGTTTACTTGACGATCCACGCCTGCATGACGATGCCCTTCTCCGTCGGAATGATCGTCGCTTACGACACCATGTTCGCTGTTTACGTTCATCACGCTTGTGCGATCTTCGCCACATTGGGGTGAGATATCATGAAACTATGTCGAACATCCGACCCAAAAATTTCGCACCTGGTGCATCGGATCAAATTTTGTTTTTTTCTCTAATCAGAGCCCGCTTGGAAAATCTCGGTGGTATCAGTTTCGCCGACCACAGATCGGAGACTGATGAGGCTGCTCCGAAACGCGGGGACGAAACATACGACAGGATTGTCAACTGTATACAAATTCACAAGGAAGCTGTCGAGTAAGTTGATCAATTTTAAAAATATTCTAGAGTGGCGGGCGACCTGATGAATAGTTTCCATAATGTTCTAAATTTATTGATAATATAATTTTTGTTTCATGTTTTCTTGGGACAAGATTCACGTCACTCATTGAGGCGTCGGGTTACATTTGCTATTTTTTCGTTGTCGGAATAGACATGCTGGCAATGACCCTGACAGGTTTTATGGTGAGTTTGACGAACCGCCGAGTTGAAAAAAAAATTATGTTTAGTAATTCATATTTTTTTGCAATATCCATCAGACTGTAACTAATTTGAATCGACCCGGCGAAGCTCTGAGACACGGTGCCTTTGCGATCGGCGAGGTCGTTCATTTGTTCTACGTGTGCTGGCAGGGACACGTGTTGATGGAGCACAGTCAATATATATTCATAAATGCGTAAATTTGTATTTTTATATATTCTTTTTTTTTTTTTTGCGACATTGATTTTCGATTGATCTTTCCGTTTAATGCAATCAGTTACAACATCAACTGGTACGACATATCGGCTCGCGCCAAGAGGCTCGTCATTGTCATTATGATGCGCAGCGCCGAACCGTGCAAACTCACAGCCGGCAAGATATACGTCTTGTCGATGGAAAATTTCGCAACGGTAAGTCGAACATCATTGAAACTTAAAAGAGATATTAAGCGACATAAAAAAAACCTGATTCGTGTCCTTCCTTCGTGATAAGGCACTGAAAACGTCGATGTCGTACTTTACCGTACTGCTGTCGATGCAGTGAGAAGAGACCAACTCGGAAAGCATCAGCCGCAACAAGTAGACCATTTTTTGTCCGACCTCCAAAACTCGCGTGTCATGTTTTTTTTTTTGTATCTATGTAAAATTTAATTCGCTGTATCATCATACCATCAGTTTGTTACAAATAAAATACGTTTCATTAATCTATGAACTATATATCAATGAAAAATAATTAACGACTATACTACTCGTCGGGGA
The DNA here is from genome assembly GCA_958510785.1 of Exephanes ischioxanthus. Classification (NCBI taxonomy): domain Eukaryota; kingdom Metazoa; phylum Arthropoda; class Insecta; order Hymenoptera; family Ichneumonidae; genus Exephanes; species Exephanes ischioxanthus. Next base: position 4,023,490 of record OY294025.1, read on the forward strand.
CATACTCGTACCGAAGGTGAGTCAATTCCTTGATTGTAAATTAAAGTAAATTTTTTACATTGTTTTTTGAAGTATTTTGCGATAAAAGTGCGGTAAAGCGAACTTTATACGCTTCGCCTCGTGCGACTCACTCCACATTCCGCGTATGATGTTCCCTACACCGCACTGGTATCGCATAATATTTTCTGTAACGAATGCCGGAGAAGTGCTACTCCATGCCTGCTGATTGTGAGAAGCGTGCGTAAAGTATGAGAAGCGTGCGTAAAGTACGAGAATCGTGCGTAAAGTACGAGAAGCGTGCGTAAAGTGCGAGAAGCGTGCGTAAAGTACGAGAAGCGTGCGTAAAGTACAGCCAGCGTGCGTAAAGTACGAGAAGCGAGTGTAAAGTGAAATCGGTACGACGTGCGGTCGCGCCGGGTATTTATAGTACACTTGGCCGTAAAGCGCCACTTACGCCACTCTCGGCAGGCACGAAAAGTAGCACTTCTCATGCATGAGTTACATAAATACCTATTTCAACGCGACCACGTCGGTGGAGAGCCTCGGCCGTACTGACTTTGTAAGAAAACATGGCACAGCCAAACTATCGAAGGCTTCGTGGGGCTTGTCTTAAACCAGCACATTACCTTCGATCGACAAGGCAGGGATGACTGACGAGCGTTTCTCGGAATCAATCGAGAGCGGCTGCACAGTGTCCGTCGACTAAGAGAATTCTTAATGAGTCGTTCACAGGGGGAGAAGGAGTGTCATCAATGATATTCACGGATGGACGATAGTTATTTGTACTTTCGCGGCAGCGAGAGCTACAAAGGTTTCTTTGCAGACGTTACGGAGGGGCGATTTAATTATTGACGATCCAAGGAATCGTTTGACGCCGTTTGCGTTGCAACTCCTCGAACGTCCCTCCAGCTCACGAACCGACCGTTCCCGAAACAAAGCGTCGTCCCGGCCGCGGTGCAGCCGCAATCATCGACGACAAAATGGATTTCTTTCAAATTTCGTACTATCGAATCAACAAACGCCTCATGTATTATCTTGGACTGTGGCCTCTTCAGACACCGGGCGAACGACATTTCTTCAAGTCAACGACTATACTTCTAGTCGGAAGCTTACTCGTCCCGCAAGTGAGGAAAATTTGTACTTTAGTCTGCGAATGACTAATTCCCTACCGATAAGTAAATTGTCAAATATCGGGACGATTGTTTCTCAATTAAACATAACAGTTGATTCAACTCGTCGAGTGTTTTGGGAACGTGGACTGTTTGGTCCGGTGTCTTCCGATACTGGGCCTTCACGCCAGATGCGCCATAAGATATCTGAACTGCAGCATCAACGCGCAGAAGGTACGCACGATACGCGACCGGATAAGTTGGAACTTACGTGGTCGTGATTTTCTCAACTTATCCGGTCGAATACTGTAGGAAATTCCGGTCGAATACTGTGAAAACTTATCTGGGCGTGAACTTTACCTTATCCACTCGTTCGGTATACGAAAAATTATTAATGAAGGAAACCCTAGATGAGGACTTTGACGAATCGAATAAAGGAAGATTGGCAGGGTGCGATGGGTGAAGGAACTATCCTTAGGCGTTACGCCGAGAGGGGAAGGCTGTTGACCGTAGTTTATATCGGTAAGAACGGTCACGACTGGCAATGAATCGACGTTTCGAGGATAATGCTTTTTTTTTTTTGCAGCATACATGAGCCTCGCTGTGAGCATGTATCTCTCGCTACCGATCGTACCGATCGTGTTGGATATCGTTTCGCCACTCAATCACTCACGCGCTCGCATATACCTAAGCGAAACTGAGTATTTCGTCGATCGCGACGAAAACTACGCTTACGTAACGCTTCACGCCTGTCTAACGTTGCCCTTCATCGTTGCAATTTTCGTCGCTTACGACACGATGTTCACGGTTTACGTTCATCACGCCTGCGCCATTTTCGCTACCTTGGGGTGAGAGGATGCAAAGACAGTGGTACCTTCGTTATCTTGTACTTCCGTAACTCACATGCATCCCGCAAAGTCTTCCTTCTGATCTTTCAGTTACTTCCGGGCGAAAAATCTAATTTTTCGACCGGAAGTGACTTCATTTAGGGGAAACGTTACTTCCGGGCGTAAAATCTAATTTTTCGACCGGAAGTGACGTGTTACCTGAAACACGTTACTTTCGCTTTGCAAATGTAATCTTTGTAACGCGTGCATGTGAAGTGCAGCTTCTCGCGCCTGCCAAGAGTGGCGTAAGTGGGGCTTTATAGCAAGGCGTACATAGGCCCGATTTTAGTGTAATGTTCGCAGGTTTCTGGTTTGAAAATTTGATTTTTCGGCCGGAAGTGGCGTCATGCTCGAAATACGTCACTTTCGGTCAAAAAATAGGATTTTCAAACCGGAAGTGGAGCTTTTCGAATATCTGACACGATTATTATTACCGACTGTATTCGATCGACTTTTTCTCTTCAGAGCACGTCTGGAAAGCCTCGGAAGTATTGTATCCAGCGACAAGAGATCGGAGACCAACGAAGGTCATGCGAAACGCAGGGATGAAACTTACGACAGAATCGTCGACTGTATAAGAATTCACAGGGAAGCTGCCGAGTGAGCGAAGCAATATCGAAGCAAAATCGTACTTCATTCGCCAAGATTCGGCGTTAATATATATTAATTTTTTTCTCCTGCGACAAGATACGCGGCACTCATCGAGTCGTCGGGTTCCATTTGCTTCTTGTTTGTAATCGGAATTGACATACTGGGACTGACCTTGACCGGATTTATGGTGGGTTCGTTGTTGATTGCCCGTCGACAAAGAAGATGCGTAATTTGTTTTTTTTTTTTTTTGCAAATTATCATCAGATTGTCACCAACTTGAATCAGCTCGGCGAATCTCTGAGATACGTGTTTTTCGCGATCGGCGAGTTTGTTCATTTGTTGTACATATGCTGGCAGGGACAGGTGCTGATAAACCACAGTGAGAACGTGTTTGTGGACGCGTAAGTTTACGGTCGAAGTGTCGATTGGGAAATCCCGAGGGGTGCGGGAAATTATAATTTTTTTGATGCATTTTTTCCTTCCAATCAGTTACAACGTGAACTGGTACGACATGTCGGCACGCGCCAAAAAACTGCTCATAGTTATTATGATACGAAGCGCCGAACCCTGCAAGCTCACCGCGGGCAAGATATACGTCTTCTCGATAGCAAATTTCGCAATGGTGAACGCTCGCGATTTACAATACCCAGAAAAAAAAAAATGGTCCATCACAAACACAGTAAAAAATAATTTCGTAAAGTCGGAATACGAATTATCGTAAGATTAATTTTTGTTAAACAAGTGACAAACTCGTTTGGTCAGGTTTCAATATACAATGCTGTCCTTTTACTTCCCGTGTCATTAACAATTGTAGCTTGCACTTCTGTTTGCAAAACTTGAGCCGGATAGTGCGATCGGAAAATTAACAAATGGAAAATTGTGGACGTTTGCGGACAATACATTGTTGTAAAAATTACAAACTTTTTTTACTGTGTAGTTTGTCCATTATAAATGATCATTTTTTTCCTGGGCAACAAACCGGAAGTGACTGCGGAAGTTAACTCTTTCGTCTCTCCATTTTTTTTTTTTTTTTTTTTAAATCAAGGCAGTGAAAACTTCGATGTCGTTCTTCACCGTCTTGTTGTCATTGGATTGAGGAATTGCAGCGTGCTGGACGAATGAAATATGCTTCCCCCGCAATCTTCGAGTGTGAACAACTTTGTTGAACTCTCGTTTCAAGTCGAGCGATCCAATATGCCTCTACAAAATGGAATATACAGTGTGCATAATATAGTTTTACTTTTATCTCTGTATTGCATAGTCTTTACTTTTACTTTTATCTCTGTATTGCATAGTCTTTACTTTTACTTTAATCTCTGTATTGTGTAGTCTTTACTTTTACTTTTATCTGTGTATTGTATAGTCTATAGCCGATTTCGCGGCGAACCGAGTCCGTCAGCGGGCCGGAAACCGCGAGGATGCGCGCGCACGAAATCTGCGAAGATAAATGTTTTCGTCGACACGCCTCGACGGATTTCACTAGCAGGAATTGTTCGATAGGTTCGGAGGGATAAAAATATTCAATTGACTGATAAATCGACTGGGCTCGTCGACGCAGCGATCACGTCGGAAATCGGACGAGAGAATTATTAAACCTTGTCACGCCCTTCGCCATCACTCGAAAGGTTAGTGTACCTGAATTGATGTTATTAACGTGATTGGGCGTAAATTATGTTGCAGTCTTAGCTCTCAGAAACACTTTATGTATAAAAGCTTCCAATACCGTTAATTAATTTTTAACTAAATTTGTTCACAGTCTACATCCCTCGTAACATTGGTAAAGTCCGTTTTGCCCCTCTCTCTCGTACAGCCCATAGCTTCCTCTAAAGGAAAGCCAATCATAGAGAAAACTGCGCGCAAAACTGTAACAAATGAGAATGCTACGTGCAAATTACTTTGCAACTTTTTTTTGCCACAATGATTCAGGCAATCATTCATGCAATCATTCATGCAATCATTCATGCAATCATTCATTCCGTTCTTATCGCGTTAAGTACGGCGCAACGTTATCCAACAGCCGGAGGCTGATCGGGTACTGACCGTACGAGAACACCGCCGCGTGCTTCAGTACATCGTGAGCCTTGCAATAAAACCGTAGCGGCGCACGTGTTACCGTTGCTTCTGCTGCTTCGTGTATTGTTCAATGTTACCGGTGTTCGGACCACGTTCCGTCGGCCACCGTCACATCACAGATAGCCCGAGGAGAGGGAGACAGATCCATCGCGGTCGCGATCGACGCAGTAAATCATCGTATCGCGAAACCCGCGAGTTTCGATACGCTACTTAAGATACGATTATCGGCGCGCCGCAGCAAATTTGTTCTTGACCCTGCACGGTAGAAAAAAAAAGGTTTGTGCATCCAACAAACATTTCTCTCCGGCAAAGCTCCACAGTATTTTTCGTTGTTCGTTTTACAATTTTTTTTTTTCTTCATCGAATCGTATTTTCAACAAAATAAATTGCAAGATCACAACACTAAAAACATTGTGGACGAGAATTGTTTGTTGAATGTAGAAATCGATCCTTTGCCGCGTAAATGAAATTCTCACCCATGATACGATGAGACTACACCCACGAAAATAATTTATTTGTCGAGCGCCCCGCAAGTAAATATTTATTTGCATGAATTAAATATTTCTTTAAACGAAATAAATATTTATTTGCCCGTCAAATGAATTACTTTTTTGGACGTACAGTAGATGCAATATTTTTCTTCTATCCTCTCAAAATTGATGCACAGAATTACGCAAATTAATAAAGTGGGCAAACGTGAGATTTGCGAAATTCGTCGAAATAAAAAAATATACAAGATAATTATTTTTATGAAATTGATATTTTATGAGACAATTATGAAAAAAGTTTATCGACTTCAGGGATGTTCCACTTGCGAACCGTTCGATTATTTTTAATTTTTTTTATAAGACGCTTGTACAGAGGAAGACAATGGCGCTGATTATTAGAAACGATCGGGTCTCGATGCGGGTAAAACTCGGTCGTTCGTCGAGTGGCCGATAGCCGGTGTGTACGAGACAAGTACATATGAACTGATTTTATCATCCTCATGTATATATATTTTTTGGTCGTCTTCTCGAGTGCTTGTGTGCCCCGTTCGACGTGTCATCCCGATCTGTGATGTAGGTCTTGATAATAATTTTGTGATATCGAGGCTGCCCACTTGTCGTCTTCAGTAATCGAACGGTGAGCTCTCCGACCAACTCCGGTGAAACCGATTCACGGTGGGAAATATAGTTGAAATAAAACAGTATCGGGCGGATAATTGTTCGAATAATTGTTCGAATGGGAATAAATCATTAACTCGCGTAGAGTTCATTTTTCTGTATGAGAAAAACAATTTTTTTTGTAACTATTAATTGATATTAGTATTGATATAATTTATAATAAATATTAATATGTGGAAAAAAGTGTGACCGGTGCAGACAACGTAGCTCGACAATTCTTTTCTTGAAACTAAGTTTTACCAAATATACGTAAATTTCATAACATATTCTTATCAAATCGTATTCAATTAGACACTTGTGTCATTTTGCAAAGTCGAGATTTTTTGTTCGATAAATCCCTGTTATAATAATGATTATTTATTAATCTGTGAAATTTAATAAATTGCAGGAAAACCGAATTGTCATTCGGTTGCTCACCAGTGCGGATAAATGATTGCAATTATTTCAATGGATCGTTAACCGTGTAACGCAAACTTTCAAGAATTAGAGGAACATCCTCTCCACTATAACAGAGGTAAATTCTCCTGTGGCAATAAATACCAAAACTAATGTACCACCACGCGTTTACGACACTCCCGGGTCCATTAAATATACAGAGGAATGGGTCGCATGTTATTTATTAGATCCGTACTGACAAAAAAAAGTGTTTATAGAGCGAGAGATAGACAAACAGAGAATAAATAATGATAAAATAAAAAAATAAAATTCAACAACTCGACTAGATCCGTGGGAGTTGCCCGTGTCTTTTCTACCGAAGATAAGATATTAATGGTAACCCTCCAGTATAATTTATATCAAACGGAAAATAATTATATAAAGCATAATTAACTTATCAAAAAAATTAACTCATCAAGTCCCACGAACTGTGTCTGTGTAGGAATTTTGTAAAGGAATCGTCCAGTCATCAGAAATATGGAAATCCTTAAAAACGTAAAAAAAATTATTTAATAAAATAGAAATTTACTTAATGGAGCGTCAGATCTCCGAGATTGAAGCATGACCATTTAAACTCCATCCTGTACTGTCACCAGTCGGTAACTTAGAGAATGTATATTTCGCTTTAAAAAAGTACGTTTTTTTTATGAATTGAGTAATTGACACTGTTGAGTGTAGTCAAGCGGTTAGAACAACAAGCCGATGACGATCGAAAGCCTTGAGCAATTCGTGACTGAAATCTCGTTGCCGTCGAGCAGTCCGGATGTTGGCAACTACTCTCATATAAACGTCCTTCCAATCACAACACCGGGAGAGACGTTTTGTACTCGGTACACTCGTTTAGCAGTGCACCATTACCGATCTACGCTATACGTATTGCGCCTCACACCGGTACCGCTGTTACGCTCCGTCCTGCGTCCGAATACTCCCGCACAATTGGCCGAGTTAGCGCACTCGGTTGATGGCACAGTGGTGGCCATCGGCCAATACGTTTTCGATTGTTACCGAACACTGGTGTGGTGCGAACAACCGTGTAGCAATCGAAAGGGTTCGATTCGTCAATCGCACTCGTTAGATAGATAGATGGATTTGTTGATTCGTCGAACACCGTTTCACAAGATACAAATCACTCCGTAACAATTACGTACAGTCCAAGAAATAACATGAAATCAAATATGAAAATAGTATTTAAAAAAATAATAATAATACGAAAAGAATATAAACCAAGAGTAACACAATGAAATAATGTAAAATAAAATGAAATAACATTGCAAGCAAAAGAAAAATAAATAACATTGTAAGCAAAATGCATTAACAGAAAATGCAGTCAGTCAAAAATCACTTCCAAAGAGGACAATTTTTTTTTTTTTTTTTTTGCAAGTTACGAGCTACGAGTATTATATGTAATTTGACCGCCACTGGTGTATTCGTAAGAGATCAAAGGATACATTAACAAACTCAATTTTCTCATTGAATACGTCAATTAACTCGGGCTTTGAGGCAGCAGTTCACGACACGCAACTATGGAGTAGCGTTCCTCTCGGTGGAATATTCTCGCAGACATTCCGTCGTTACATTGTACGATATTTGCGAGCCGCTCAAATTATTTATTGCACATCTCGTGGAAGAGCCGCGGCGTAGGTAGGGAAGGCGGAAGTTAACTGCAGTCGCCACTCAAACCCTTCGCTCTTAGCCGGCACAGTTGTGTGCAACTCTTTTTAATTATACATCATTAATAATCACAATTATTAATCATTATATAACGAATTATAAATTACTAATTAATGCAATTGAGTACAAATAATTTTTCAATAACTGTACAAGTATTTTTTGAAAAAAAAAAGTTTCGGCTGGAAAAAAATGTCTTCGACCCCAGGTAATGAGTAACGGAGCAAAAGGGTCGAAATACGGTACGCCGATGATTCATGCGGTTTATACCGATGACCCAAAATAGTTTATGGTTCGAAGTGTCAGTGATCCGATGAAAAACAATGTTACTCACTCCCAGTTCGCCGTCTACCGACGAATTATCACCCGCCGAGGGCATACCGTAAATAGTTACTCGACAAAGCAAAGTGATCGTCTTATCGAAGATACCGAAGCGACGCTGTTGCTCAACGACTATCGTTTAAAATGACCCCAGTACATGAGTTCACACTAGTTGACACCGGGACGCCACTAAGGCAACACAATTTCGTCTTTACCGCGACTTGGTCTCGTCGCGTATAGTTTATGTTCATTAAAACAAAATGTATTTAAAAAACGCAACGCGAATACACGGTACAAAACAATAACTGTAAAATCAAATTGTGAATAGAAATTCGTTTTTTCATATTCAAACTTGTCCTGTTATTCGCGTTATTAACAATTGTTATTGTTATAATAATTTTTTCTTAATGAAAAAATTATTATAACAATAATTGTGAAGTGTTGTGGGCAATAAATTGTTGTGAAATGCGTAAATTGAAATTGCACGGTTAATTGAAATGTTTTGCTTCGTCTCGAGCGCATCGAAATTTGACGGCGCGACTGTGAATAGCAGCTGAACTATTAAGTTACAATGTTACCGGATCTAGGAGGATAATATTTTTCGAATGCTGATTTTGAGCGACTCGACGCGAGGGGTAACTTTTTTTTTAGTTTTTAGTTGATCAAATTATTATCGGTGGAATTTTTGACAGTGCGAGGCGCCGGCGTTTTGCCGAAATCGGAAACTTCACGCGGGACGCGAATTCGCAGCGCGGGAAGATCTATTTGTGTCGGGTAAATCTATCTTGGATCGTGGGCGAGAGTGTCTTAGCGTCAAAGTTGTTCGTGCGTGTTTTGAGCTTCGCACAAGTATCGAATGTGGGAGACACGAGTTCTTTATTCAAATTTAATATACTCTGTTGACAAAAAAAATAGAGTCGATCCCTTTTCCGTTTATTCGCCTGGTTTGAGTAAATCTTTTTTGACATCAGTAAATTTTTGCAATAACGATTGAGCAATTCTTCACACCGAACTATTGGCATCCGCGCTTTTGTCGCGTTGAAAAGTAATTGGTAGTGAACGAAAATAAAATTTTTGACACTAAACAATTTTCTATGCCCATTATTCTATAGCCAAATTTTATACTAATTTTTCTAGCCAATTTTTGCATAACATTTTTCCAGCTAACTTATAAATCTAATTGTTATATAGAATTTTTGGAAAGCGCGAGGAAAGTCATTTTTCGTTGCCGACCCTCCCGAAGTTGCTCCTGGACGGCTTCCGCCCAATTAAGATTGGAGGGGCCCGATTCGAGCTTCTCTGATTTCTTCTTCCGTCCCGCTATTATAAACTATTTACTGCTAAAGGAGAGACGAGGAACGTCAGCCGTGGCGGCGATCTCTGGTCAACGGTAGCTTCGTCGAGGAACAAAAAAAGAAAAGTTGCGCGTACATCTCGACGTTTCTTCGGCGTGGTTGCCCGAGTATCGTCGCTGGAGCCGAAGAAAGAGACGAAGTTTCGAAGCTCACCAGACGCCGTTTGTTTCCCGACGCCGCAGGGTCATGGCGGTTAAAGAGTGGTTCAGGAGGCTTCAACCATTCCAGCTGTATCTCGTACTCTTCTTCACCACGGCTTTCTTCGTCGTCGAGATAATCGCCAGTCATGTCACACACTCGCTGACCCTGCTGCTCAACGCATACCACATGCTTTGCAACATCGTCGCTCTCATCGGTTGCATCGCTTCTGTCAAGGTGAGTTTTTACTTTCGACCTTGGTGACGTATCATTCGAGGCTCCCAAATACTTGCGATCGAAGTTTCGTCGAAGCGCGGGCCAGGGTCTTCCCTTCCAGCTGCATTTCTTCAATAAGCTTTTACCTCGATTGAGATTGTGACTTACATTTTTGTTCCCGCTGTGTGTTTTATATATTTTTTTTTCAGTAAGAAAATGCTTAACTTAAGGCGGTGCGAAACTTTCCGAGTCTCTCGATCCGAGCTCAGTCGGTAATAAAAACTGTAAACCATTTTTTTAATTTCCAAGGTTGGTGAACTTTTCTGAGGAGAATCGAATTATTAGGGTCCGGCTTGACATAAATGAAGAGATCAACAATTTGTGTTTGGTCCAAAGTTATGAAGATTCTGAACAAAAGGGGATTACAGTTTTTTTACCGACTGAGTCTGCTTCGCGTCGGCTTAAGAGATTTGAATAACTTGGGCACGGAAAACCGATAATTAATTATACTAATTATTGAATAATTATTTCAGTACTCGCACAGGGACAATTGTAAGGGCGGCAGAAGCTGCAATTCGCGGGACAATTCTTCGATATGTATAAACGAAGATGAGAATAGCTCGGCCGTATCGATACCGGGCAAAGTGAAGGTACGTTGTTATTCAATAAATTAAGAGAGATGTCAGTTTCTTATCTTTTATTTTTATTAAATAGATATTTTCGGAACACTTGTTGTGATTTATGAAACCATTTTTTTAACTTTTCGAACGTGCTTTCACAATAATTAATTTTTTTTTTTCTTTCATTTTAGCAATCATGCTCCGACAGACGAATGAAGAATACATTTGGCTGGGCGAGAATCGACATTATCACGATGTTGGTGTGTTGCGTTCTCCTCGCCTCTTTCTGCTTCTCCCTTATCGTTGAGGCACTTCAGACTCTCATTCACATCGATCATCTCGACGAGATGCATCATCCACTTCCGGTTATGTGTATCGGAGTTTCCGGAATTTTGTTGAATGCAGTCTGTTACATTATTATCGGCGGTTACACCTTCAATCAGGGCATCTTCTTGCACGTTACCAAAGAGGGCAATGTCATTCTGCAAAGGTCAGCTTCACTTTATTATAATATTTAAAACTATCTGAAACTGGTAAAAAAAATTGTAATCCATTTTTTTTTTTTTTTCAAGTGTTAACAAATCATTAACGTTTTCACCCAACAGTTAAGCGAAAGCTAATTATTTCGCTAAAAATAATAATAATAATAATAATAATAGATAGTTCGAAATATTTGAGAATTAATAAAAAAAAATAATCGTGTATATTTTTCAGGAACGTGCCACCAAAACCTATCGGCGAAGGCGAGCAACAGTTGTCAGTTCCGAGCAGGCAGAGTCCGCTGGCTCTGCCGAGACGGCAGGGTTTCCGAGAAATGCTGCGAGACGTACTCGGCTGCTTTCTTGTAGTGCTAGCCTCGATCATTGTCTACTTTACCGACGCCCAACTTGCCAAGTTTATCGATCCACTTTTCGCTATAATTTCGGCGATATCGCTCTTCGTTCTGAGCTATCCTTACAGTATGTATTTAATTATTTTTTTACATTATTATTGTATATTAATATTTTTAAACAAAGTCCCAGTCATTTACCGACCACGACCGACTGAGCGAGCATATGTTAGGCATCTGCTTTACCGACCTCTTTCCAATTTAATTACTTTTACGAACAAGCTGAAATCTATTGTTCATTCCTCTATTTGTTAACTAGAAAAAATAGTGTTCGGGAGTAAAATTGCAAATTTTGCACAAATGTTACGTTCCAAATTGGGACACTGGGAAATGACTGAGAGAACTGACCGGAAATTTGTATCCTTCAAACATTTAATTGAATCTAATCGAATATCTTTTCTTCGCAGTGAGAGAATCCGGATTGATTCTTTTACAAACAATACCAAATCACATAAACATAGATTCTCTGAAGAAAGAGTTGCTGGTGGCATTTCCGGGAATCGTCAACGTTCACGATCTTCACGTATGGCATCTCGCGGGTGAAAAGGTCATATGCACTGCGCACATAATATTCTTAGATCCAATGGTCTATGCAAGCATTACCGAACAGGTGACAGGGTTTTTCGTGGAAATGGGAATAACTCAGGTGACGATTCAGCCCGAATTTCACAAAGTGAGTAAAAATCATTTTTTTTTTATTTATGTTATGTCATTGTCAAGAAACTAAAATATAGTTCATTTCCTGAAAATTAGGGGTCCAATTCTAATATTTCGGATATTATAAAAATGTATTGTTTCTCCGTTAAATGAAGTATGCAGATATGGGATATGGGAGTGATTTATGATTTTCGGATTTTACTCCCGTGCTATTTGGGATTTGGGTTTTTCGAAATTCACTCCCATAAGCTACGAACGCCGAAATTTTGAGAATATAGCATTTGGGAGTGATTTATGATTTTATGGTTCTTTTAGAACTCATCGAAATATCCACGAATAAAGGCGAACGTCGCATTTGTATATTGCTTCCTATTTTTTTTTCTTTAGTTATTCACATGGATTTTTCTCCACGGGGAAGCCAAAATGAGAATAACTTTATGAAAATGAAAAAGCAATGTGTGAATTAAATTTACAACCCTTTTTCGTGAAACATGAAAATGTCTTTTCGAATTACTTACATACCTAAATGATTTTTTTTTTTTCAGATGAAACCAAACGCGGAGAAGAGTCCGTGTCTCATCCGTTGCCAGGGTGAACGTTGCAAGGAATCTCAGTGTTGCTCGAAGGAGGGATCGACCGAGAATCGAGGAGCGGAACGTGGTAACCTTGTTCACAAGAGGTTCGTCAAGAAGGAAATTATACCATCGTCCGCGGTCGTCGACTTAACGAAGTTTACGCTGAACAAGAGCGACAGTACGAGATCGGTTAACGAGGCCGGGTGTTCGGAAGTCATCGAAAAATCTGCGGCGTCGAATCACCGAAAGAGTTGCCCGGAGAGCAGTATTTTTGCCATTGACGTGGAAATCGTCGAGACGAAAGTTGACGATTCGAAAATTAACGAAGACAAGTCCGACGAGACTGTCGTTACGTCGATGTGATTAGAAACGAATCGAAACAATTTTTATAGACAATATAAAAAAAAAATACACCGAAGATCGTCAAACACGATTGCCCAAAATGTTCACAACAAGAAGACTGGACGATTAGTATTTAATAATGACGTATATATCTGTACATAGCGAGCTTCCACTGTGCATTTTTTACGGGTCGTGTATGTTTGAAATATCAATTTCAAAGCGATGTGAAACCTCCGAGCCCCGCTCAGTCGGTAACTAAAAGTGTAATCCATTTTTTTTCAAGGGTGCCATCGATTTGTGAAAAAAAGATAATTATCTCAATTTTTGGTCTAACATTTTGAAGATCCTTGCAAAAAATGGATTGCAGTCTTCGTTACCGACTGAGTCTCTTTCGCATCGCCTTAAGGCCAAGAGGTATAAAGCGATTGGCCGAACATTTTTTTTATTGACTTTTTTATCCAATGGTGCTGCCTATTTTCGATCAAAAGGAAAAAATGTACTTTTGTCGGAGAATTTGAAGCAAAACAGTAACACAGAAAACAAAAATTTCAAACATATCTGTACCCACTGAATGGAGAATATATTAATTTTCATACGAGAATAACGCATCGCCGTGCGTGATTTTTTTGTAAACTTACTGTACAAAAAAAAAAAAAAAATGACCAAAGTCTTAAGAATTTTTGCGGATAATGATTAATTAGTTCTAAAGTGCGCCTGTTGATTTGATCAATCAGCATCGAAGTATTTTTATTTCAATTGTGTAACGTAACGTATAGATATACCGTGTTCAATATTCTACATTCTTCGATGCGATTACAGTATAACACTCATAAATCGTCGTTCCTTAATTACTATGATCAAAGTGTTGAAGGATTTTATAAATTGTAAAAATCTTGTTTATCGAAGTGCCGGATAATTCCAAAAATTCAAGCACGCAATGGCTGTACAATTTACTCTGTGAGTGTCATAGATAAACAAATAAATATTTTCATCCAAGTTTTCAACGTAGAAAGAAAAAATATTAGGAAAAAAAACAAAATTTCGATCTCCCCTTTCAGAGTGTAGCCTTAATTTTCCTTATGACAGTTTAGCATTTCTGGGGACTCTGTTGCAACCAGAATGTGCTCCACTCGCGTTCGCCTCAATTGCGTGCGCGCCATATTTCAATTGCCGTCTCTGATTTTTCTGAGTATTACAAAAGCTTGTTGCGCTTGTTGCATAGACATTACTTGCGATGCATAATTTGTGTCACACATAAATTACCACAGATTGCATACTGTAAAAGAAAAAAAAAAGAAAAAAGTTGTAATCTCAACATTCGGCTGAAGTAATGGTGCATGCAGGTATAAGATTCCAGTTCCAAAAATACTCGTTCCATTTTGTTTCAGCTCAGAAACAAAACAGAAACTCCACGCATTGTATACGAACTCGAGAAGCGATGTATTTTCGGCCTGACGGAGTGTTTCAGTTACAAAAACATTTAAACTACGTGAAAGATTAAAACTACGCTTACTTCTGCCAGACCCGCGCTGAGTCGACAACAAAAACCGCAATACTATTTTTTCAAGGGTGTTGAAACTTTAGTTTTTAATACTGGATGCGGTATCTTACTTGGCCTTGAGAGCATGAGAAATATCGCGATCGGTAATAAATCGCTGTCCGTATTTTATTCGAGACTCAATGTTCGGGGTCGGGCAAGCTCATATAGGGTGAGCAAAGTTCGTGGTGAATCGCACGCATCGCAAGCGGTCTATGGGTAGCTAATCTCGCTCTGGAGAACGCTCTCCATCGACCGCATCTTATGACGATGATTGCCCGCGGTTATTCGTGAAATTGATCGAATGACGATGACCACGACTGATCTCCACCACTTATGCCTGTATTCAGCGACCAGTTGGTGGGATTCGCCTTCATAAACCTCGTTCGCCCGGAATCGCTCGCGACAATGCGAATGTGACTACCCACGTTGAAATTACACCGGAAGATGCTGAGGTTTTCGAAAAAATGGCTTCCGGTACTTCTCGTCCTGGGGCTGTACCGAGGTAATTTTTTTTTCATTCTTTTATTTGATCGACTAAACATGGCGAACCAGTATTGTCCAATGGTGGGATGTTGGGATTTGATTTTGTCTGTCCGATGATTACTTACCGATTATTGTGGTCGCTGGCGAACAGAGAATAACGTTTTACATGCACCCGTGTACACGTGATAAATTATTCGCATAGTTGGCACTAATATCCAGTGCGCACTAGCAGTGCCGGTTGAAAACGAAGCGGTAAACGACGAGAGAGGTCGACGAGTAACAGAAAAATGGTTGACCGGATGACTCGAGTCTCTGGAACGCGGCTGTTCTCGTGACGTATTGTCAAAAGCCCGAGCAAGAATGAAACTGAGGATATGTCGAAAAAAAATTTCGAAGCATTCAGAACGATATTCCAACAGCATTGTTTTGAATATACAGCAGATCTTCTTCAACTTCGATAAAAAACAAATAATACAAAATGATTGAAATAATTTGGCGTCCAATTCAAATTGTCGCTAAGGTATCAACTTCTGCTACGAAAAATCAACGAAAAAAAAGAATTTACAAATACGACATAATGCTGCAATGCTGGAAAGTAAAATCTACATTACGCCTAACATTTACCGATTTAGTCGCAGGCATCGGCGACTTGCTGGAGGAATGTGTGAAAGAGGTAGAAATACAGCAAGCCGATTTTTTTTTCTCCTGTTATCCACAACCCAAAGATCTATCGATCGCCATAGATCACAATAAAAAGATCTACCGATCGCCATAGATCACAATAAAGAGATCTACAGATCGCCAGAGATCGCAATAAAAAGATCTACTGATCGCCATAGATCACAATAAAAGGATCTACAGATCGCCACAGATCGCAATAAGAATATTTATTGATCGCCATAGATCACAATAAAAAGATCCATCGATCGCCATAGATCGCAATAAAGATATCTACCGATCGCCAGAGATCGCAATAAAAACATCCATCAATCGTCATAGATCACAACAAGAAGATCTATCGACCGCGAAATGATTTTCCGACCAGCAACGATCTTGCTTAAATTCCGTCTCGCCTCGATCTTGCTTAAAATCTTCGACTCTCGCGTCAAGTCTTGGGCAGCATCGTCATGAATGAAGATACAAAAAGGCAAATCTTTCTCATGCAAATTACCGAGTCCGGGCAAGCCCATCGGGCGAGCGAGAGCAAACTTCCTGCTGGATCGCACGTGTTGAAAGTGGCATCTGTATATTTGCTCCCGCTCTGGAGAACGTTCTCCGTCGATCGCATCCTATGGCGATGACTGCACGCGTTTATTCGTGAGCTCGACCGAATGACGATGACGACGAATTCCCTCCTCCACTGCCGCCTCTAACTAGCGACCGGCTGGTGGGGCTCGCCTTCGGAAACCTTCTTCGCCGGCATAGTCACTCGCGACAGTGAGATTGTGACTTCTGCGTCGAACGCATGACTCCACGGCTCGCATGGCCCGTGTAAAAGTAAAAACACACTGCTCGTCGATGTGAACGCAGACTTTTCGTGCGTGCGCGAGACTGTGTACTCAGCTGTCTCATATGAGTACCATCATTCGACAAAAAAAATCTACAAATTAGACCAAAAAAATCGACAATTTCCACAAGAAAAAACTCTACCGTCGAATTGTTTTATAAGAAAGTTTCGATCCCGATCACGTTCCGCGGAGAGGCAAAGAGTGCGCGTTACACACATCGACCTCACACGGGAAGATGCTGAGGTCGCCGAAGAAATGGCTTCCGGTACTTCTCATCCTGGGGCTCTCTCGAGGTATTTTTTTTTTTTTTTCTTTTTTTATCCATCTACTGTTTTGATCGACCGAACATGGTCAACCAGTATTGTGCAATGTTGGCATTCCAGGTTTATCTTTCGGCGATCTAGCCCGGTGACCTTAACAGACCTTAGACGTGCAGAGAAGATTTTTTTTTTTTCTTCACTTCAATCCAATCCGAAATACCCCGGTTAAAAAAAATAAAAAAATGTCTCGGTGATGCGTGATAAAAATTCCTGATAGAAGTTTATCCGTCAGGCTGCAGTTCGTGGATGCCTCAATCGAAGAGTCTCCGGCGCGCTTCTCCTAAGAGACGGCGGTGAGTCGTACACTTGATCACGTGGTGCCTCACGAACGCCCATTGAATCATACTATCTCGAGGCGGGAGGGAGCGCATTCTATCTCACCTGTGAATGTCGAACCTCGTTCTCATACATGGCACGCGGGCTCACGGGCGAGCCCCGGCGAGCCCGAGTGCATATACCGGCCTCGCCGGTTTCCTAGCCGCCTCTGTATACTCTGGCCTCGTATACATTTCGCTCCCGAGAATTTCGTTAAAAACGTGACGCGATTCACGGGACGCAAACGACACGGGTTTCACCAGCGATACGGGTTTCTGCGATAATCGCGCGGCGAAAATACTACGGTAAAAACATTTCACCGAAAGCTTATTATCGAGGTATGGTGCAAAAGTTCAATGTCATTTGGCGCGGAGAGAAATTTTTATTGTTTTTCTTATAAATCTCAGTTAATTTATATTCATCATTGATGTCATTATAATAATAATCATATAATACAGGATAATAAGACTATCATAAACTACATAATAATAAATTTCATGTCGATTCGATACTCACAGATAGTTACACTGAGAGAAGGATATAATAAAAACTACCTATCATCTGAGAAAAATTACCATAGCTGATGGTATTACGCAACTAGGGCGCCACCTATACCAGAAAGACCCAGATTTTCTAAGAATTTTTACCATAATACCTACCAAAAATTCTAAGAAGTCCGGTACTTCCTGTCATAGATGGAGTCCTAGTTCCCTACTATTATGTGCTACGTTAATATATCTCAATCGATACAGTAATATTTACTAGATCCTTGTGTAATATTTGCTGGACGCATCTCTTTGTAGTCCATCGCACACCGATACTTACACTCGCGCAGAGCCAACATGACCGCCAGTAAGGTAAAAGCACCAGTGGCCGCACACCTAAGGGCGAAGTCCCAGTTCCCGTACATGCATGAAAAATCGTATTTGCGTCTCTCTTGCATGCATGCTTTCCGCGGCCACTGGGACGTGTTCGGTCACTGGGACGTTTACCTCAATATAATAATAATATCAATAATAGTAATTTCGTTCACGCCCCTGTTATTTTCTTCGGGGTTATCTCCCCTATCGTTTGACGCGATGAACCCTCGAGCCCATTGAGAGTAATTGATTGGTCCCTCACCGCGGTTGGCGGATTACCCGAGAATCTTCATCCTCCCGATAAGAGTTCCCGTCTAATATTCAATAATCGTCTGGAAAGAATTACCGTTGTAACGAGAGACATCAGCTGTCATATCTATAAATAATGCGTCCAACGTGTGTACCGGTCTCTAGTATCGTTAAGTCGATCGACGCAACGACACGCTATCCGCTACGCCATCCAGACCTCGGTTGCACACTTGCTGTACTGTCGTTCCTTGACACGATTTTTTTTTCTTCAATTTTTGTAGCTGCACGAACGTGCTTCATGCCATGCAGAATGTTTTCTAAACGCACGGTGAAAAATAATATCGTAAAATCGAGGTCGTGAAAAAAATGATAGATTGATGAAAAAATGATAGAAATTATAGTACATAGTAAGATTTTAGCGACACTTTTATTCTAAGTATTTTTTATCCAGCTATTAATATCTATGTAGTAAAATGTGCAATACGTGTCGTACATTTGCCGTAGATCATCTTATGCAGCACCGTTCGAATAAGAATAGTTATTATCAAAATAATTCAGGATATAAAGATTGTTGAAATCTTACTGACCGATGGTTTTTCTGGGTGTATTTTCCAGAAAAGATCGATTATAGTCCGTTTTGGACCGCTGCTCTGCATGAAGAAAATTCGTCGCACTGAATTTAAATTGTAATTTTTGATAATGCTTCGTAGTAGCTAAAGTGAGTGATTCACCCCAGCCAATCATATATATAGGAAGTTATATATATATATATAGGTGATAGAAGAATCATCGATTGACCGACACTTAAAACGCAGCAATGTTCTCGTCTCGCCTCAACGGGTCCATTTAATGCCAGTCGCGTTACGCGCATTACTCAGCGTCTCCCGTATGCAGCTCGATGACGGAATGTACACGCATACGTAATTAAGTATTCGATTTACAATTTTTCGAATTTAAACCTAAAACAGGTTTTTGTTAACTCTTGTTGCAATACAGAGAGCCATGCGCTGTACAAATTCCTCGAACAACTTTTCTTAGCTTTACCTTGAAAACAAACAGCAACAAAATTGTCAACGATATTTGTAAGTGGTAATTTTTTTTTTTTTTGACATTCGTCACAATTTTAAAAATTACTTTTGCAATTCAAAAAAGAATCACGTCATAAAATTTAATAATATAAACAAGATAATTAGATAATGAGGATAAATAAACTATTTCGTCGATATCTGGATTCGCTACTATGGTTAATATTTTATTTGGGGTTTTTTTTTTTTTCTGAACTAGTGAACTAGTCACGAAACGGAATCGAGTTTATTAACTCAATTCCGTTTCGTGAGCAAACTATATCACTTTGATAAAAAATCATCTGGTCCATGTTGTTGAATCTCACGCCCACGATTCGTCCAGGCATTCGCTTCCTGGCATCAATTGTCAAAACACTGTATCTATAAGTAGATAAGCGCGCACACACGTTTCGGAGTGAATTCCGAGTATTCGAAAATTCGTCTCCACCCTTTCGTGTAAACAAATGTTGAAAAACGTATTTCCTTATCGTAGATAATAATTTGCGAGAAAAATCTTTATTTTTTTTTATTTTTCTTGACCGAAACTGAACTCTTATCGCTGGGAGCACTCTGTAGAGAGATTATCGTTCAGTTGGCTACGAGACCCTTTCGGGTCTGCGTCGTATCTCTGATGTGACACGTAGCTCCAGAGCCGACCTCACATCGAAAAAAAAATCGCTCTTCGTTTGTTATTTCAGAACCAAGAATTTTTCCTACACATGCAAGAGAGAACGGAGCAAAATGGAACTCCGGGAAATATGGAAATATGGTTTAACATTTTTTCGGGGGCCATAAAGAATACAAAGTCCCATCGAGTGGAAGACACGCGTTAGATTTTCCTCGGGGTTCCGAGGAAACTCTCACAGATCGCGTGATGTAAAATTTATTTTAAAAAAGACAAATGTTGTAACCTCAAGAGTCGTCAAGAGTAATTACGGGGTAAAATTCTCTTAAGGCATATGTTTTTTTTTTTTTACATCCTGCACGCAGCGAAGTTGTAGAATATCGAGGGAACGACCATGCTAAATCTCGAAATGGTTGAGTGTGCTTGGTTGGGCATTTCCGCAGTTCGTAGGCATCGTGGAACGACGAAGTTTGATAATTCCAGTAGCCTTATCGCGAGAGGAAAGAAAGGACTTCCGTTAACCGCCCAGATTCGTTATAACGTTCGGCATTGCGCAGAAACATACTATATATATATCATAACGTTTGTATATTGGGCACGAATGATAGAAAAAAAGCGCGCGTGGCAGTCACAAATTATTATACGGTATCTCGTTTATTCGAAAATGGGAAATAACATTTTTTCAGATCTTAATACCGAAACTACTATCATACAAATAACTTACAGTCATTTTTTTCTAAGCGAATAAAGATAAAACAAGAAAAAATCTCGAAAATCTCGAATAATGTTTGATAAATGTACAAAATCTTTTTACCGTGTTGCAAGGTCCGACTAATTCAATTTCTGTTTCAATTTGAGGTTGCCTTTAAACATTCGAGTAATAATATTTACAAAATATTGTTAATGTATGTAAAAAAAAAATTGTTTTCTCGATTTTTATAGATTGTCAAGGATGGAAGCCGATAATGTCGCCAGCCAAGCCGGAAATTTACATCGACGAAGGCGATTCTCTGGAATTGACATGCACGAGTGCGAAGACGATGAGATTTTACTATCCAGAGGACGTAGCAGATGCAGTTAGTTGAAAACTCAAATATAGAGAAAAAAAATGTTGTAATCAGCATGCTTCGATTCGGTCCTTTTATTTTCTGGGACGGTATTTCTTAACTAAACAAAATTTCAAACAGATCGAAACTTCCCCGGCGAGTTTGAAAGAACAATCATTGAGTGCCGGGCAAAAGATTGTATTTCGAAGATCCGAAACGGTTCACGGTGACACTGGTTGGTATGGTTGCGCCGATAATGACACTGACGTCACTCCGGGAATCTACGACCAGCCCGAAGTTAGCTGGACGTACGTTTACGTCAGATGTGGGTAACTTTGTTGACTTTTTTTTTCGTTCCATCATCGAGGGGCCCGCCGTTCGGTGTCTCCGATGACCTCAGTCAGCGCTTGCGATAATTTTTTCTCTCTGCTTTTTAATAATATACGATTCGTATTAATTTCAGCGAACACGAGTTACTTCGTTCAGTCCGATGTGTTCCAATCTTTCCGAGAAGTCGCCGGTGGAAACGCAACTTTGCCCTGTCGTCCAACTTCGCCGCATTACAAAGTCACACTTATTAACACCAGCGACGAAGTGCGTACAGTTCACAATTGTATTCATTGTAACGATTATTTTACCCGCAAAAAAATGCGAATAATTGTTTTAACCTCATGAATCTAGTAAATGAAATAATAATAATAATTACTTTTATTAGGAAATTGAGATGGGTGAGAAAGCCTCTTACGATCCGAGATTCGGATTCGAGCTAAGAAACCTCACAATGATGGACAGCGATTACTTTCGGTGCTTGATACAAGATGGGGACACTAATCAAGAAATCAATTTTCACTTGGTCGTCATACGTATGATAAAACAATTTGATTCTATTAATTTCTCCGATCACTCACCGAATTTTGACCTAATCGAAATTTTCGTTGGAGATGCATATCGTATAATTCGCGTACAAAAACATTTTGATCTATAATTCAGGGAATCAGATGCTGAACAACCCTAAAATCATTGACGACACTCTGAGACACGTCACGCGAGGTCAGATACTCTACGTGAATTGTACGACAATCGTCGACGCGGATGTTCCGTACGTCTACGAATGGATAACTCCGCAGCGGGTATGCAGCTGTGAGCACAGATTATTCAAGAGTAAAAAGATCCATTGGAACGGACAAAAAAGTGAACGAATCAATGTGATTGCGTGTTGTTTCAGAGCGCCAGAATAACTACACTTCTGTACAAAGAAGCGATCGCGCCGAACAAGCACAAAACTACCTGCGAACTGACGATCAACGGAGTCACCGATGAGGACGAGGGAAATTACGAGTGCACGATCAAGACTTTTTCGGCAATGAAAAAAGCCAAAACTTTCATAAAGGTTCATGGTCGGTATTAGATTAAAGTGATATGTATTTTTTTTTTTCAAATTATGTGTTGAAAATAATAAGAAATTTGCTACGATGATTTTTTTCTCCAGATCCTGATATAAAGTACATAAACTTGACGTCACCGGACTACGACCGCTATTATCTGAAAAAGTACGGGGATCGTATACAGTGGGCCGTAAACGTAGACGCGCATCCGCAGCCGAAACTGAAATGGTAAACGATAAATCATAATAATATATATTATAAATATTCTATATTTCAAAAAATCTTTCAAGATAAAAACATTTGTATACAAAGTTCTCAACATTGTTTGAGCATTGTTAACAATTTTTCGAAATAATTGCTCTATTCGTTATTTTAAAAAATGTTGATTGCAATGCCAGTCATATAATTGAATATAAAGTTTGCGGGCTGAGAGACATTTTCGGAGACCTGAGTTTGTCTATGCTTTAAAATACGAACAGGCTGAATCCCGGAGGCCACGAGATAGTCGGCACGTGGACCGAACCCGAAAGATCGAAATACGCTGTGAACATTACACTGTCGTCGGCGGTTTTGAGAATAAATCATCTCACTTTGGACGATATGGGACTCTATTCTCTCCAAGCGACCAACGAAGATCGAATCGAGAATCTCAACTTCACATTGGAAGTTATAGGTATTACGTCAACGACAATAATATCTTCAATACTACAATAAAATAGCACAATAAAAAACAAAGTTCGGATAGCCTTAGAATTATTTTTTTTCCGTATTCGGGAGCACGAATTTGATGTTCAAATTACATTGTCACAACGTCAATGCTATCGACCGGATAGACCAGGGGGAAAAGGTCTATTTTTTTTATTCCCACAACATTAAAAAAAATTTCGGATCAGTGAGAATGGAGGAATTGGTTTGTCATTTTGTAAAGCAACGACTTTTATTTACAGCGAAGCCAATACCGTTCTTGGAACCACTGAAGCCTTTTTACTTGCCGAAAGAGAAAGTCGAGATTCGCTGTAACATTGCGGCATTTCCGGCGCCCAACATTTCTTGGACATTTTTGAACGCACCGAATTATCCGTCCTTGGAAGGATCGGAAATGGTAGATCTCAAGGTAACGTCCCTTCCCGTCCGTGACGATTAACAACCATCTTAGGTTCTTATCGATAATAATCCGATCTATGTTCAACAGAATTATTCAGTAGTCCCAAAAATTTCGATGTTCGATTCCGCGGTCACTATGACAATCGAGATGTCCGGTCACCTGACCTGCACGGCGTGCAACACTCTTGGCTGCGACTCGGCTACCGAAGTCCTCCTCGTTTCCGGTGAGCATAAGTTTACGATGATTTTTTCACAAAAAAAAAAAATTATTGCGCATAATGATAAAATAAGAGCTTTATCGAAAAATGAATCGGATATTCATTATTTAATACACATGTGCGTTTACCGACCGATAAAGTACTAAACTCTTTTTTTTAGGCACCCCACATACACTCGAAGATGCGTTTTAATTAAATTTCTTTGTGTATCGCGGTAAATGGACCTGCATAGATCGTTTGAATAGATAATTTTCTTAATTCGTATCTTTAATATTCGCAGACGTGAGCGGCGGTTTTGGCATAATGACAACGAATAATCAGCTGACTGAGGGTGATGATGTCGAGATGACTTGCGCCGCATCCCTCTACAATTACACCAGAGTCGAGTGGTTGAAAAATACGACCGAAGTAATAGTCGAAACTGGTAAGATATTCAATAAATACCAACGTAGTGACGAAAACGGCGCGGAATCATCATCTTCAATGACCTTAAGGATGCATCACACATAAATTCCCAACCAAAAGTTTAATTCGATCAAAATTTCACTACTTAGCGTATGACAAAAATCTGAAAAAAAAATCAGCGGTATTAACGATGTCAAGACCTATGATTTTGCACAATAACAATTCGAAACTGTTATTAAGACATTATAAAAAAAATGCAGAAAACCTTTGTACGTGTGATGCATCCTTACAAATAATAACAATAAACTTCAAAATTACAGATAGAATTTCGATGACAAACAGCTCGACGAGTTTCACACATCGTTCGACATTGCGAATTAAAAACGTCAAAAAATCCGACAACGACAGTTACGAATGCACCGCAACGAACGTTAACGGCGATAGCATATCCAACGAGTACAAGCTCCTGATTCACGGTAAACAAGAAATTTATATAAATACCTTGTCGATTTTTTAAATACTCGAAAATATTACAAAGAAACAACATTTACAAATTTGCAATTAATTATCTAATATCTTCTATAAAATATATTACATATTTAATTTAATTATTTTTGTGTAATTATTGATTAACAACTTAAATTGCAGATCCAATGGCAGCGGTCATTTCGGAGACCAATATGAACAAAACTACGGTTGCCCTTGACCTGAACACCGAGGGACACAAGACTGTGTTTCTCATGTGTCGCGTACAGGGAATGCCCAAACCTAACGTCACTTGGTACAAGGTAAATTTCCATTCTGTCACCACTGTTGAGAGTTTATAACCAACGAACATGAAATTGATAACATTGTAATAATAGTATTGATAACATTTTTTTCAAAGATTTCTCGTTGATGCAGCTTTGATTTACTTGACTAAAATTTGGAGCGGGGCCTCAAAATAGAACAAATATAAAATCCAATTTAAGCAAAAAATTAATTGAATGTTAAGAAAAAAAAAACATCAATGTGCTTGCTTCGATGGAAAAGTTACATTTATAGATAACATTTTGAAAATTATTCAGGACGATACGAGAATCACAACGAACGAGCAGTACGAGTGTCGTCACGACAATCAAGAGCTCTACATAAAATATTTGCTCGACGAAAATAGCGGAAGATATACGTGCAAGGTTGAGAATCGTTTTGGAAAAGATGAAAATTATCAGATAATCGAGATCAAAGGTACGGATTGACCCGGCAATCTCATAATCGTGAGCGCCATGATGGATAGTCTATAAATAAATATGTCGTTTTGATTTTACAGTTAAAGAAGTGTCCAAGGTATTGATCATCTCGATAGTCGTACTCGTGCTAATCTGTGTCATACTCGTTATCTACTTCTCTATCAAGATGCATCGCGAGAAGGTAATAAAATTGTATTTGTCTATACAACTCTATGTGCCCAACATATTTATTCTTTTCGTGCTCATTTCCTCCAAAAAGTGGGAGTAAATTCTTCACAATTACATTATATAACATTAATACTGATATATTCAATATGATATAATATTAATTTTTCAATATTTAATTATGAACACCTCATTGAATACATCTCTGTGTCTAACGTATTCATTCTTCCCGTACATTTTTCTCTAAAAAATGAGACAAAAAACGGTAATATAAACCTTTTTGTTTGTGCTAGCAAAATTTATGATTCATCACAAAGTTAAAAGTTTTCAAAAATCTCATTATTATATTAACATAACATAATATAAATATTTCAATGTTCAATATTACTTCCTTTCATATATATCTATGTAATTCTTCCATACCGTCAACTCGATCGAATCATTGTAATTGAGCCAATTTAACTATCACAAGGTAATGCGCAAGCAACTGATGGAGGCTGGGCTGACGCACTTCGAGGAAGGTGCGTTGGAGTGTCTAAATCCTGATTTAACGGTCGACGATCAAGCCGAGTTGCTTCCGTACGACAAGAAATGGGAATTTCCCCGTGAGAGGCTGAAGTTTGGGAAGCAATTGGGTTTCGGTGCCTTCGGTGTGGTCATGAAGGCCGAAGCTCAGGGTATTTGCGACGACGAGGCAGTTTCCACCGTGGCCGTTAAAATGGTACGGCGATCCACGGAATCCACTTACATCAGGGCGCTAGCCAGCGAGCTGAAGATAATGGTGCATCTCGGCAAACATTTGAATGTCGTTAATCTCCTCGGTGCTTGCACCAAGAACATCACCAAACGTGAGTTATGCAATAAAAAAAAAAGAAGTTAAACGATGAATGGCGTACTTTAGAACGGGGAAATCATGGCCTATATATATAGATAAGATATACATAGATATATTTCTTAGCATTTGTGTAACTGATTTAACAGGCGAGTTGCTGGTGATCGTCGAGTACTGTCGCTTCGGTAATTTGCACAATTACCTACTCAGACATCGTGCCGATTTTATCAACCAAATTGATCCAGCGACTTGCAAGCTGGATCCTTCAATTGGACTTGATATACTGACGAGAACAACGAGCGTAGGGAGTAACAACAGGTACGTCGCTAATTTTACTGTCCCTACGCAAGCGCGTAAATTGTGTTTACATTTTATATGGCCACGGTGACCGGATATCCGATAAGATTAGATATATTTTTCATTGTTATCTGTTGAACCGTTCGCTGATAGCTGAATTCACTTACTATAAACGGTCTTCGCCTCTTCTACCTCGTTTTAATCCATGAGTACACTACTTTTCCTACGGCACATGGTGCAATTGAACAACAATAGTACTTGTACCGTGTACGGTATACGATATAGTTGAACAACAATTGTACCTATTATTATATCGTACCAATCTATTAAAGTAAAAAAATGCACTAAAAATGTCTTGTATCTCGAATGAGGTGGAAGGGTTGAAGCTTATTGAAAAAAAATCTTTCGTATGCTCGAAATTGCTGTCGGCACCAGATAGTTATTCTCGATACTATTTCATTTAGCACATTGTTTTCTTTCTAACGTTAATAACCAAAATCTCCTTGTTTATTTTCAATTAATTTTAATTAATGTGATTCTCTCGACTTAATTTTCATGTTCTTCGGCTGACTTATCCTCCGCACGGGTACTGAAACACCTAATAACACGAAAACGGCACTGGTGCATGTGGTTGTGTAATCAACGAATCACTTCACGTTTCACACGTCCCTCGTCACTTATCGTACCGACAGAATAAAATACGCGGCACTCTCATTCTCCCGTAGTCTGAGCGCAAATTCGTCCAACGGCAATTCGGGGGCCGAGCTCGTGTCTTACACGGCCGGCACGGATTCTCAAGGTATAAGTATGTCGCCTGACGGTTGCGTTCTCAGCAACAATTCGACACAGCCGGGCTGGCGATCGAACTACAGGGGCGACTACAAGGATCAAAATCTGAAACCTATATGCACTCAGGATTTGCTGTCGTGGGCATTCCAGGTCGCTCGCGGAATGGAATATCTCAGTCAGAGAAAAGTGAGTTCGATTGCTCGATTGTGACTTTACTCACAGTGGAGTTCGAGAAGCAGCGACAATTTTAATTCATCGTAATCGCAATTAATCGTTAGAATTTTCATAATACCTTTGTTCTCAAATAGATTTTTTTTAAATGAAAGTTTTTCTACGTTTATTTTTTCTTCAATTTTTTGCAAAAACAAGAATGGAGGAATTCTTTAATTTTTATAAAAATAAATTCTCGACAGAAAATGTTGAGTGGTGTGGATCTTTTAGATAAAAATGCTGACTAACAATTATTTGGACAATGACATGGACAAAATGTCGCCGAAACTCGGGACAATGTATTTTGTGACTCTAATTGGGAATGACAATTTGACGATTTCAGGTTCTTCACGGTGATCTCGCAGCGAGAAACATTCTTCTAGCCGAGAACAATATCGTGAAGATATGCGACTTCGGTCTCGCCAAGACGATGTACAAAGACGACAATTACAAAAAGAAAGGCGACGCACCACTGCCGATAAAATGGATGGCTATAGAGTCGATAAGGGATCGAGTATTTTCTACGCAATCGGATATATGGTCGTTCGGCATAGTACTCTGGGAATTCTTTACTCTGGCGAAAACTCCCTATCCGGGAATGGAGGCGGAGAAGCAATATCAAAGATTGATCGAGGGATACAGAATGGAAAAACCAGAATATGCCACTGACGAGGTGTAAGTAACAAAATGTCACTAATGAAGTTCGTCGTCTTTGATCGACACAAATTGTCGCTGAGGTAAAATCATTTTATCAACTTTTCGTACTAATGATAAATGAAAAAATCGTAATTACAGATACGACATCATGCTACAATGCTGGAAGGCAAAACCTACGTTACGGCCAACATTTACCTATTTAGTCTCAAGCATCGGCGACTTGCTGGAAGAAAGTGTCAAAGAGGTACGAATACAGAAACCCGATTTTTTTTCTTCTATCATCCACAACGCAAAGATCTGTCGATCGCTATAGATCAAGATAAAAGGGTCTGCCAATCGCCATAGTTCGCAATAAAAAGATTTTTCTATCGCCATAGATCACACGGATTATCATAGATGATATCGCACCCCTAGAATCATAGTTTAACATCTTTTATGGGATTACCATATAAGTTGTTACACTGTTGTTCTAAGGGTGCGATATCATTTAAGGATCTTTTTTTCATAACAATTTCTTCATAATAGCCGAACTAACGAACACAATTGAATTATTTCGCAGCATTACGTGGACTTGAACGCCCCTTACTTGGACATGAACACTATGGTCCTGGAGAGCGGTAAGAACGATTACCTGACGATGATGTCGGCACCCGATCACGACGCTCTGGTATCGCCGAACGACTACGTGAATTCACCGAGTCTCCCACCGGCAAGTCCTCAGGACGACTCTTACATACCAATGAGCCCGTCGATTCTCGGCGAAGACTCGGGTATCTTCAGTCCGAGAATAACATCGAACATCAACAAATTCGATTTTCCGAGCGATGGAAAATCGAACGTTCACTCGGACTCCGAGTCGGAAGCTGTCGAACTCTCGCCGATGTTGAATCACGAGGACGACAATTATCTAAAACCAATAAACGTACAAGAGCGACGAGCGGAATTCGCTCGACAGAGACAGGCCATAAGAAATTCCGGCAGAGCGGAAAATGCCAACGTCGACGATACGGGCTACTGCAACGCTCCGCGAAATCTTCGCTTGATAGATCTGAACGAGGCGGAAATGGGCGAGAGCGTTACCGACGGGACGAAAAGAACCGAGGTAAAGAACTCGACGAAGGAACCAAGGGATTACCTACCGTCGATCATAAGGACCCAAGATAACTATGTAAATATGCCGAGGCAAAAGAACGACTTGAGAAAAGACATTCCCGCGAGTTTCAGTAATCCTAGTTACATTATTATGGGAAATCGCGAAGTCGAGCAGACCGGAGGGTAGAGATGGTCGCTTTGAATGTTCAAACGCGGGTGACCTGAGAGGTGCGGACGGCGAAGTGTCCGGGTTACAAAAGGCACGAGTACTTGTCGATTAAACAATAATTGAAAGAAACGAGTCACTTATAATGGTATTTGGGGGTGGGGGGAATTCCTTTGGAGCTGCTTTCGTCACGAGTGAAAAAAAATAATTGTGTTTTTGGAATTGAACAAAAATATGTATGTTTTGTTTATAGTTTGTATACGACTAATTCAATATACAAACTATTCACAAACTTTATTTATATTTTTTTTTTCACTTGGGTATGTAGTCATAAATATACGAATGCCAAGTCTCGGTACAACTGAATATCCCACCAAACACAGACTTTAAAGGTTGCATGATTTCCGGGCCCCATAAATACATAACGATGTTACGCTGTATGGACGTCAACTATGATATGCATTTTTCATCACAATACTATCCAGCTATGGTACATTGCAATGCTTAAAGACACAATCCATTTATATATAACAACTACAATTAATGCAAGAGCGGATACACCCGTTCTGTAAAGCCGATACTTATTTGTGCCGTAAATGTTAAAACAATTTTGCGAAGTTGTTACGTATATCTTTCCGCCTGTCGTGACTCTTTTGGGCATGAAATAATTTCGCCTTAGTGTATCACAAATCGTCTTACTTTTATATGACCCGTTATTTCGTGAGAAGTAAGTTTTACATCGCTGTTAGAACGTCACGTTTGGTGGGGATGTACCTAAAGTTTAAGAACAAGAATCTCTCTTATTATGTTAAGTGGCAAAAAAAAAAAATGGTCCCAAAAGATTTGTCGATAGTTACGAAAGGGTCAGTAACCGCGACGCTCGGCCGACTAGTCTCCTCGTCGATTACCAAAATATCGTTGTTACAGATCTGAAACGAAATCCGTGGCGAATTCGTGATGTACAAAATTTTACACAACTATTGTCGATCGGCAAACACGAAAGCGGCGACAATAAGAGAAAGCGGAGGCGATGTAAGAGACTCGAGTACCACCGGAGATTTAAATAATAACATTCCCAATTTGCGCATATGCGTTTGCATGTGCGCGAACGTCAACGATGCTTCTGTGATCCCCTCGCAAATTTTACACTCGTCGGGGTTCATCGTTAAATTGATTGGACGTTGTTTTTCGTACAAACTACATTTGTCTGTGTAATGGACTTTATTAAGATTCATGCTTTTTCTTTTTTACCGTGTACCTTATCTTCAAAGATTGCATGTGTTTATGTCTATGCTTTGCTTGTCTGTATTATAACTTATGATTATAAGAAAACCTACATTGCGTCGCCGAAAATATTCCATGTCCCAAGAAGTATCTATTTTCTTTTTTTTTTTAACTAGCTTTTAAAACATCGACCATTTCTGTGTCTCATTAATCGTCGTCGTCGATATAATCATTTACCAGTGTCATTCACCTATGAGCGAATAATATTTTGTTTTTTAGATCCAATTTTTTATGTATCGCATAATATTGTATAGTTTATTGCGGCTCCACAGTCTACTTAATTCGAAGAGAGAAAAAAAAATAGTTTATCGTTGCGTTATTTGTGATGCATTGCTTCCGTAATGCAATGAAGCGCATGATGTACTTGCGACAAATGAATTTTATACAAATATATTTTTCTCTGCGTCACAGCAGAGAAAGTTACTTAACTGGAACGCCCGTGTACACGTGACAAATTATTCACATCGTCGCCATTTATATCCAGAGCGCGGTGTCCTTGACGGCTGGACACGAGGCGGTTAACGACGAGAGAAGATGATGAGTAAAAAAAAAAGGTTAAGCCGATGACTCGAGCTCTTTGGAACACGAGTGTTCACGTAGCGCACAGTCAAAGCGACGAGCAAGAATGAAAATGAAGAAAATAAATTGTCAAAACGTGTTTCACTCACCTTAAGGGGAAGTGAACGAGCTGTGCGTGCGGGAGAGATAGTTGCAATTTTCAAATTAACTTAATTCAATGTTGCTAATTTTATTGAGAAAAAAAAAAAAAATGAATTCGGGCCGGATGCGAAATTACCGGCATCCGGCTCGAATTTGCTTTTCCCTCAACAAAAATTAGCACCCTTGAGAAAAGTTCATTACAGTTTTCATCACCGACCGCGATATTTCACTTCCCCATAAGGTTAAAAGTTTGCACAAAGCGATCGGTCTCATTCAAGTATACCCGAAGTCTCGTCATAGTCGCTCGACTCGCAGATGCATGTGTAGACAACCCTAGTGTAACTGCGACTGCGATTCAACTCCGAATCCGTGGTTGCACCAGTTCCGCTAGGGAAGCGGCCTTTCTATATCTACCTTCACTGTGCAGAACGCTCTCCGTTGACCGCATCCTATGGCCATGACTACCCGCAGATATACGTCAGCTCGATCGAATGACGATGACGACGAATTACCTCGGTCACTGTCCCTCTTACTAGCGACTGGTTCATCGGGTTCGTCTTTGGAAACCTCGGTCGTCCTTAGAGTCATTCGCGAGGGACAGAGTGACTTCTGCGTTGCCCACATCACTTCACGCCTTACCGGGTAAAAAAAAACTACTCGTCGAAGTGAATTTGAGAGTTTGTTCTTAGCTGTCTTCTATGAGTATCGTTAATCGACAAAAAAAAAAAACGTGCCGCGAACTCTCGGCTGTCGAATTGATAAGAAAGTTTCGATCCCGATCACGCGTAGCCGAGAGGGTGCGCGTTACTCCATTGTACCCGCGTATCCGCGTTGCACCCTCGTAGTCGCGTAGCAACGTCGACCTTACACCGGAAGATGCTGATGTCGTCAAAGAAATGGCTACCGGTACTTCTCGTCCTGGAGCTGTGTCGAGGTAATTACTATGAAAAACGAATATCCTTATCGCAGGTGATAATCAGCGATAAAAATCTTTTTCTCAAACGAAACTGAATTCTCATCACTGTAACTCTGTACCAAGCTTATAGTTAAGTCGACCACGAGACCCTTTCGAGACTGTGCCCGATCTATGACGTGAAATGTGTTTCCGGAGGTGATTCTCAAAATAACGAGACACTTTTTTTTATGGTTTCAACGTTTATTAGTTCAGTACCAAGCATTTTTGCTACACATGCAAGAGAGAGCGGGGCAAAACCGAGCTCCAGGGCAAAATGGACAATTTTTATGATTTTTTTTCCGCGGCCTTTTTTTTCTTATAATAAGAAAACCTTTTTTTTCTTATAATGTTATAATCTTGACATTCTGTAAGAGTAATCACGACATAAAATTGTCTTAAGGCATTTAGTTTTTTTTTTCCCACATTCTGAACGCGGCAAAGTTGTAGAATATCGAGGAAGCTGCCAGGTTGGATCTCGAGATGGTTGAATGTTCTTGGTTGGGTGCTTCCACAGTTCGCACGGCCAAGTTTGATAACTCCAGTGGTCTTATCGCGAGAGGAAAGAAAGGACTTCCTTTAACCCGCCAAAATTCTTTACAACGTGCGGCATTGCGCTGCAACATACTGTATGCATCATAACGTCTGCATATTGGGCACGAATGATAGAAAAAGAGCGCGCGTGGCTGTCTAGAATCATTGTACGGTATCTCGTTTATTCGAAAAAGGGAAATAATACAGGACTTAAACGTTCGAGTATGGTACTTTTAATTTACCATTTACAAACATTATGTGAATGTATATTAAAAAAATGGGTTTCTCGATTTTTATAGATTGTCAAGGATGGAAGCCGACAATTTCTCCAGCCAAACCGGAAATTTACATTATTCGTAACGGTTGCATGATTTCTGGCCCCCCACAAATACGCAACGATGTTGCGCTAGTGTATCACAGTAGTGTATCACAAACTTACTCTTATATGACCCGTTATTTCGTGGGATTTCGTTAACGTTTAAGAACAAAAATCTGTTACTACATAAAGTGGCAATAAACACAAAAAATAATTGTCCCAAAAGATAGTTGTCGATAGTTACGAAATTATCACTAACCACGACACTCGCCCGACTAGGCTTATCGTCAATTATCAAAATATTTTTGATCCAGATCTGAAACGGAATCCGTGATGTACAACATTTTGCACAACTATTATCGATCGGCAAACACGAAAGCGACGACGATAAGAGCTCGCAGAAGCGATATCAGAGACTCGAGTACAACCGGAGATTTAGATAGTAACATTCCGAATTCGCGTATATCCGCTCGCGCACTCGCTTTATCAGCTGGTAATGTCAACGATGCTTTTGCGACTCCCTCGAAAATTTTACAAATCGTTAAATTAATTGAACGTTAATTTTCATGCACACTGCATTTGCCTTTGTAATCAAATTAATTAAGGTTCATACTTTCTCTTTTTTTATCGTGTACCTTACCTTCGTAGACTGCATATGTTTGTGTGCATGCTTCACTTTTATGTATTATAATATATGATTATAGAGGCTCCATAGTCGACTTAATTCAAAGAGAGGAAAAGAACTCCCGTAATGTAATGGAGCGCACGATGTACTTGTGAAAGATGAATTTTATTTAAAGATATTGAAATATAAGTTTGAAAAAATTTATAAATAAAAAGTTCATTAACCAATTTTGAATTTCTCATAGAGGAGACTATGTGAATGACTTTAAAAAATGTTAAGAAGCAATGTGCGAGATAAATTTGCACCTTCATTCGTAGAAGTTTCAGCAACGAACATCTATTTGCTATTTTAACACACATCCGGACGCTACCTGAGAACTGCATTTCTCAATGTTTTTGACTATCTTATTTTTAATTTTATAAAAAGACAGCTTCCTCCATGAGAAATAAAAAATTGCAAAGGCTAGATATATTTATGGATATATGTAGATATATACCTTTATCTGTGTCAACAAGATTCGCGAAGTTGACCAAAGGTGGGCTTACGGACACTCGCTGCTCTCTCTCTCGACTGAAACCATAGCACGTCATTTCGACGTCAAAGCGAACTACGAATAAGGTATCGGTGCGAGGTGATGAGCGTACAAATGGAAATCGATACGTGTAACATACAATAGACGAATATTGTTCGTTCAGTAAAATTTTCATATTATTTCAATACAAATTTTGTTTAAATACACTAAATAATTTATATACATTTTATATTTTAATTATAATTATCATATACGAATATGTATTTGGTTGAGCAATTATTACGCTCATAGGCACAAAACGATTGTTTTGAAACGGATGAAAAAATTCGTGGATTCAAAAAATCTGTAAAGTTTTTTTCGTACAAAACTATCGATCTTCATTTTTTTTAAATTTACAATTAAAAAAAATCGCGCATTCGCGTTTGGTCCTTCGCTTTACGATAATACTCCGTCGTTAATACGTCTGGTTCGTACGCTAACGTGAACACTTCAATCTCAATGTGGGTTTCATTTTTTAATTTTCTTATCGATTCTTTCGAGTAAAAAATTACTCGATTTATATTCAATAAATTATCCTGTGATGACGCGAGCGTCTCGTCGCACTACTCTGTCTATATTCCCCAGACATTGTAGATTATTTTTTCGGTAAATCGGTCGTGCCGTGTGATCGTTAACTAGACTAACAGACCCTTCGAGTCTGAAAAATTGTTCTCTCGCAGTTTCGTAATCCTAATTTTTTCACAAAATTAATCAAGTAAAAAAAAAAAACAATAATTTTCGATCTCGACAGATGCTTTTCACATTCACGACTCTCCTTATTATACTCAATTTGGCACTTGTGTTAAAATCGTCTTTACTTCAATAATGCCTCTCGAACAGTTTCTTCACGCAATCGACATGTAAAACGATTGCCGATTACAGAGTTCGTTATAAATTCGTTTTCTCGTATATTAACAGTAAAAATCACCTTTACGACGACAAAACAACTGTTCTCTGTCCTTCCAAAAATTACGCCCAGATAGCTAAACTCGCAGAAACTTCGACAAACACAATTTCGTAATTACCGTAGGTAAATCTGCGTCCGCATTTGCACCCAAATATTTGACAACAAAATAACTATGGATAAAGAGATTTTTTTATGATTATTTTTTAAAATCTTTTTGCGGTCACGTGATGACGAGTTTCTTCAACACCGGTCTTGGTTTTGTTACCACAACTGGAATTAATTGGCTAATTACCAAAACTGGAAATGTAGTATAACAATAACCGATTTCATTGTCAAACTATGACTTTGCAGATACACCCGAGAGTACGGACACAGAATCATCCACTAGATTTTATATCGAATGCGAATTTCTTTGACATACTGTTGCTGCATTGCCGACAACAAAATGTTAGCCGGACGATCGTCGACGAGGACAAAGAGAAACAATCCTGCACCACAGTGCGAAAGTTCATCGAACTGCCTCGCGTAGCAAGCCGATCGAAAATGCCACATGAAAAAAAATGTATACATCCACATAGTGTCTGGCATGAGTTCGAAATGAAATTCAAGGATATTTCAAGGACAGCAAAATTCAAGGACTCTTTAAGGGCTTTTCAAGGGCTCTTTAAGGACTTTTCAAGAGCTCTTTGAGGACTTTTCAACAGCTCTTTAAGGACTTTTCAAGAGCTCTTTAAGGACTTTTCAAGTACTCTTTAAGGACTTTTCAAGGACTCTTTAAGGACCTCGGAAGGACTCTTCGAGAACCGCCAGACACCAAGACTCAAAAACACATTTATCATCGACGTTGATTCGTTAAAAAAAAAAAAACGATATCCTCTAAAAAACTTTGTGCAAGATTTTCTGTGCGGCCCTTATCAGCGGCGTGAGAGTTGTCAATTCGGCGCAATTCTGCAGAAAGGGATGCGCCAGTAGTTCCTCGGCGGTTGCCCTCTCGTCGACCTCGACGGCCAGGCATCGTTCAAGAAAGTTTTGAAAATTCGAACTAAGATTCTCCCATCTCGGTATGGAGGGTTTGCCGATGGCTGCGATCAGGTACAAAGCCCTGAGCGGTGTCTCTTTGAGATAAGGCGGTTCGCCCTCGATCATCTCTATCGCCATTATTCCAAGCGACCATATATCGACCTTCTTCCCGTAACGCTTTCTCGTGACGACTTCCGGCGCCATCCAGTACGGCGTCCCGACCATAGTCTGACGTTTCTCGTCGCCGTCGATATTAGCGCAAAATCCAAAGTCAGTGACCTTAACCGCGCCGTTCATACCGAGCAGAACATTGTCCGATTTAATGTCCCTGTGAATAATTCCCTTGGCGTGAAGAAAACTAACAGCTTTTAATACCTCCCGGCATACCGCAGCGATCTGCGCCTCCTTCATAACTGTCTCGGTGACTACGTCCGTAAGCGGACCTCCCTGCAACAATTCCATTATCACCCAGAGATGCTCGTCGACCAGATAAGCGTCCAAAAAATTAACGAGATTAGGATGACGAAACTCCTTGAGAACTTTTATCTCCGTAAGAATCAATTCTTTCTTAGGCTGCTTGGACATGTCTATGTCCTTTATGGCGACCTTCTGGTCGTTGGTCAAGTCGGTGGCTATGAAGACGGTGCCCGAAGCGCCGGCGCCGACCTCCTTCGTCCTCTCGAATCTCCTGTTCGGATCTCCGCCGTGGCATATTCGTCTGAGTTCCTCGAACACCTCCTCGTCGCTGAGCTTACCGACGACCGATTCCGTCTTTCTCCGGAGCACCGGACTCTCCTCGCGATTCTCTCCGGTCTCCTCCTCCGGCGCTCGCTCCTCGTCGATCTGGCACGAGTTCAAATCCTCCAGAATCTCCGTCAACGTTTTCTCTATTCTCTCGACGAATTTCCGTGGCGCAGGTTTCGGCGGTTTCCCGATTTTTGGCGGAAGCTCCGGAAGCCTCTGGATCTGACTGTCCGTGGAGCTGGCCGAAGTCGAACCGTCGCTGTCCCTCGACTGGTACTTCTTCTTCGCCAGTATCTTGTCAATCTCCTGCGACTCCTCCTCTATGAGGTCCTCCGTTACGAACGGCTTGAAAACCTCCTCCTGCGGCTTCCTCTTTATCGAGTAGTTGTAATATTTGATCGCCTGGAGAGCCGCGCGCGGATGAGAGTCCTGCTCGGATTTGGTTATCTGCGTGTTGAGCAGACGAATCCAAGGATCCGGCAGACCCTCCAACTGGCCGGTCTCCTCGTTCTTGCTCACATGAAACTGGTGAGAAACGTTCGTCGGTAAGCCAATCTCGCCGACGCTGTCCGACGACGTTTTGCTCTTCTTCGAGAAGAACTTCGATATGCTCAGACTCATCCTTGCGGCTTTCTCGTGCGCAACGGGCGTTAACTCTCGTATATTTTTTTTCTTAAGTTTCTTTTTTTTCTAATACACCAAAATTTGCACCCCTGGTGCTAGAGACCTTCGATCACACCCATATTTCACGTTCGCGCTATGTACGGTGGAGAGACGGACGGTGAGATTTAACACTTCGAAGGTCGCGACTATTGTTTTTCCATGTAGCAATTTGTGCGAGGTATTGTTCGTTCGACAGGGGCTTGAGAATATCTCTTGACGCCCATGTGCTATTTACAAGCGATGCGTGTGAGCATATTCGTACTGTAGGTGTGGAGACCCTCGACGACGCGTTTACATGTTTAACACTCAACACTCGTCGGCTTCGTGTACGGTCGTCGATTAACGCCGAAATAAATAGAGAACACTATAGGGCTTTTTTTTTTTGTTCGCTGTCGCTTATAGCGTGCACAAAAGCAGGGGGGGGGGGGGGGGGCTAAAGAGACGCACACTACCGACAAAGCGAGGACTGAACGACGAGACTTGGTACTGAGACTCTATATCGCCCCCCGAGTTACAATGTGTCGGGGAATCGTATGGAAATTGTTAAGTACGACGTCGACCGCGACGAAGTTTCGGGTCGCTGCCAGTCGTGTGCCATCTGATGGTCACAGTTATGACGCATCGCGACGACTGGGAGATACGCTCCTTCGTGAAAATTGTACGCTAACGATGATTCATTTAGAACGCGTAAAATGGCAATGATTTTTCTTCACCGTTGCCACGATCTGCTGATAGTCAAGTTTTTATTTTCTCCTCGAAAACGAACGATGTTTTTTGTTTCGAACTGTAAAACGTATTTCGATAAGTACAGAACCTCGATATGTCTCGTATAACAGGTTAAGGCCGAGAATCTCTTGGTTATTATAGTTACTATAGTTTTTTTTCGATGTGAAGACTCAAGGGATTCAAAGAACGAATGGGTTGCTGCTATTCAATGAAGGTAATAAATGGAATGTGTTATATATAATTTATATTATGTTTGTATTGTTTATAGATTTTTCGCTCAACGATGACAGCGACACGTGTGCCGGAAAGCTTTGATAACGTGGGTATTTAGGTAACGCACGTCGGTACATACGACGAATTGTTACGGAAAATATCGAATGAGGGGCTTGCAATGTCGGGATCGTGAATTTTTCACGGACGACTAGCGTCCCAGGGAGAAGAGGCGATAGTAATATAAAATGAACATCGTAAAAGTCGACACTACCCTGATAGACAAGCGCCACGAAAAGTAGCAATAATGTAGATTGTATAGTGAAGCGCAAACCGCCAGCTTACTCGCCATCGTATCCGATCTTTTCCCGCGTAATGATAGACAGCGGTGAAGCACTGAAACCTTACCTTTCCGACGTAGACCTTGTGTGGGTAACATATACGGCCAATTATTCCATGTCTCCCGTTTTACAAGTATATTTTTCTCCAAAATACCGTTCGCTGTATGGCGAGCTGACGGGAGAATAATATTTTTGAGAAATATTCTTGTCATCGATTTTTCTATGATGTTTTACGTGGACGTTCGAACGATGCGAACGCACGAGCAATGACCCTCGGTATATGAAGAACTAACGTGTCTTTTGTTTTCCCAAAGTTCAAAGATCAGAGACTTTCAACCGTTCCGAGGATTTACAGGTTATAGACGAACTCACTCCGCGAAACATAGCTGTCGCATACGTTGTATCACAATCATTCGTAACGAATGAATATTATCAAGATATCTCAATTTAGATTGAAAACATCTTTCACATGTTATATTTTGCCTCACATTACTTTGTAACAACTATAAACATAGTTGGGAAGATAAATAAAGAATCAAGGAATATTCGTACGTTTGAAAGATTTGTCGGCTCTGAAAAGAGCCAATTTTCGTCGACGTTGGTCTTCGAGATGACTAGAAAATCTTTCTTGGAACAAATTTATCTCTCCTCGAAATATTCTTTATTCCGTCCTTCCTTCCTTTGAAAAATTATTAAAATATTATATTAAAAACCGATCGCCCACGTCGCCAATATTTGGCGACGTGGGCGATCGGTTTTTGACACTAAGGCTTTCGATTGATCGATCGATCCATCCTTCCTTCCTTCCTTCCTTGAAATATTAATTCCATCCTTCCTTCCTTCTTTGAATTATACGAGACTTTCGAGAAAACTTTAGAGATCCATCTCAGAGGGTCGTCCGATGTTTGCGGAACAAGAGACGTTCTACGTCCGACGATCCGCGACAAGGTTGCACATGTCTACGTTATATAAATTTGCAACATATGGTTGTTCCTACGCCAGATATATATGTTGGCCCTGAAAAGGGCCGTTTGAATGTTAGCTCGTCGTTTATTTCGAGCTCGTGTACTTGGTGACGGCTTTTGTGCCTTCGCTGTCTGCATGCTTGGCCAGTTCGCCTGGCACCAGGAGACAGGAAGCAACAGGAGGAAATAAATTTTTCACGAGGTCCGACTTCGACGCTAGTCCGACGTGAAATGAAAGCTGCCCGTTTGAGAGCCTCCTTTTATAGCTGCAGCATCTCCATCGGCGCAGCCAATCACGCGCGAGGAGCCGGCGAGCGCGGATGCTGCGCCGTGATTGGCGCGCCGGTTGGACCTAACTGCGTGCGCACGATTTTTCCATCGAGCGAAGGATCAGCGATCTCGTGATATGAGATATCATTACTTATACTGTTATCGATAAACTTTATCTTTTTAGTTATTTGTAATAATTAATCTGTTAACATTTTCGGACCTGGATTATAGCCTGGATTGAGAGTTATGTCTTCGTTCGAACAATAGAGAAACTATGCAGAAATTACGAACGAGCTTGCCGGACGGTATGTAAGCTGAATTCGCGGGGGTGGAGTAAAGCTCGGCGCATTATCGAGTACACAAATGTCATTTGTACACATTTATAGACACACTGTAAACAAATTTAGTTTGGAAATTAATTAACGGTATTGGAAGCTTTTTTGCATAAATTGTTTCTGAAATATCAAACACATTTGCTTAAAACTTATTATTATTATTATCATTATTATTGGTTTATAGAGGGTAACTTACAAATATTTTTGTAAGTTTCGGACAAAAGATTTGTAATTTTAATATCTGGAATTTTTATTTTATGAAAAAGATACATTAATGTTCAATTGATGTAAGTAATGTAATGAAATTTTAAGTTGCAGTACAACAAATAATTCTACAATTTATTTTTACAGCGCATAGTTAGTTACTTATCATTTTCTAAATCTCCACGGCATGCTTAATCGGGAATTTGTTTGAACTGGTTTTAGTTCTAACTTTGCTTTTCTCCTTGGAAAAAAAACATTTCCCTAAAAAAAAATCTCTTGTAACGAGAAAAATATACAGTAAACTTTTAACAATTCTTAGTACCAGTAATAAAATAAACTTTATTGAAAACGCTCTACCATTTTTTATACATCTATTATCTTATACTAAATTTTATAGAGAAGACCTAATCATATATATTACATAAGGGCCATTGACCTGATTCCTTCAGTTCTTATCAATTCTTAAATAACAAATATTTTTCATACCAGCTGTTACTTTTCACATAGTGAAAATTTCGATACGTACTGTCAATTTTTGCCATAACTCGTGTCCTAAATAAACGGACTGCTTCGTTATCGCCCCGGCGATCGCCCTCTATTGAGAGCATGAACCACCCATAATTGCATTAAGGATGTTCCGCACGGTGGTACGTCGGGAAACGCGAGATTTAAGCTTCCTACGCTCGTCCAGGAACTTCGAAGGTTTCCCCAAGCGGCTTTCCGTACGAGTCGATCAAGAGACCGGTCCATGATAAAACAGTGAGAACAGACCAAAAAAATTACACTACACCCAAAACAAAGGAAAAATGGCTGGATTGACCAACGCATCTGCCCTAGCCTTGGTTCGTTCTTTTTATTTCTTTAATTTATTTTTTATTTTCGATTTATTTTTTAAATTTTTTCGTTGCACGTTTTAATCCTTTGTTCCTCGATCACTCACACGGACGCCGGATTATGCGGTAGCTCAGGTCATGCCTCACATATCTCGTGCTAAGCTAGAAAAATCCAACGCCAGGAATCCTTCAACTTCACTGTTTCCCATCAGTTACAAAGCCTTCTGGGACAAAAGATAAAACAGCAGAGAAGCGACGTTGCTGCAGCGGCGTTCATTGACTGTTCTTAATATCCTAGAAAAATCTAACATACTAAATCTAAATCTAAATCTATTCTAGAAAAATCCAACGCGAGGAATCCCTCAACTTCTCTGTTTCCCGTCAGTTATGAAGCCTGCGCAGACAAAAGATAAAACAGTCGAGAAGGAACGGTGCTGGAACGACGTTCATTGTATGATCTTAATATTTTACCTTAGCCTCGATCTGGACACGGAAAACGGTTCACTTAAAAAAAATAAACAAAAAATAAAGAGAAATCTGTTTACATTTTAGTAGCCCGACTGTCATTTTAGCACTCACATACACACGCCATTTAAAAAAACTCCACCAACGCCAGAAATCCTTCAACTTCACTATTTCCCATCAGTTATAAAGCCTGCTCGGACAAAAGATAAAACAGAGGGGAAGCGAAGGTGCCGGAACGATGTTTATGGACTGATCTCAATATTCTACCTTAGCCTCGATCAGAAGAAAAACGGTTTTCTTAAAAGAAAAAAATGACCTTAAAACCTGTTTCCTTTTTAGTAGCCCGACAGCCATTCCGGCACGCTACATACACACACCCACAGAATAAAAAAAAACTCCAACGCCGCTGCTGCCGTCTCAATGCTAATGAATTTTTATTAATTTTATTTTTTCCTCATCACCCTTTTCGCCTTCGCTGTACACATAAATTCATCTGTTTTAACTCTGTAGCATGCTTCGCAGCGGTGGCCAGTTTATTAAAGAAGAACCTTCACGAGCCCTTTACACGTTCCCACAAGTTTTTCTTTCCGCGTTCCTCTCTTCCGTCTCGCCTTCACTCTTGTTTTCGCGGCCAACTTGTTCTTTCTCTCGATCAAAAGAAAGCGGACGAAATTTATAGATCCTCCGGTACGTGAATCGCAAAGATCTTCGCACTTGGCTTATTTCAACCGATTCTCCAGCTGACACGCCCGTCTCGTCCCGTCCAGTGCTACTTTATTTCGCTCACATCGAAGAGACCGCAAACTTTGTTAGCCGGCACAGCTGTGTCTGAAAAAATATCCGCCACGCGGCGTTAGCGTCGCGCCGCTACACTTGCGTGCCGAATGGCTAAAGTGAACACGTATATGGCGGTTCTGCCGGATGCTGCGAAACACAAGATTAACTTTTTGCCTCCGGCAGTTTTCAGCGGATCAACGACCCACTTTTTTGTTTTTTATTTTTTTACTTTCCTCCGGCAAGCCAACGGAAATTATATTAAGTCTCCATTTACCGATCATCTTCGGATATGGTAGATTCAGCTCGTCCATGATCTTTACGAACTCCTCGAGAGGCTTGGTGAGTCGCGGATTGAATGCCCGTTCCTCGGCGATCGTGGTCACCGTTCTTCCGCTGTAGTCGTGAGCCGGATATAGACGGAAAAATCAGATAGGGCAAAATCAGATACATCTGAAATAAGAACGAATCGACGAATGACAAAGATGTGCTTAAGATTTATCCCGTTTTTTCGCGAAACGCACTTTTTTCTCGGACACACAAAATAAATATAAGTATAATTTTTTCTCCT
Organism: Exephanes ischioxanthus; assembly: GCA_958510785.1. NCBI lineage: Eukaryota > Metazoa > Arthropoda > Insecta > Hymenoptera > Ichneumonidae > Exephanes > Exephanes ischioxanthus. The sequence continues at coordinate 4,067,061 of OY294025.1, forward strand.
CAATATCTTTCGACTCATCTCAAATTCTTGAGCTCCGTACTCGCTTAACTATTATTCTTATTATTATGATTATTTTTTATCCAACTGCATACCTGAAAGTCGGTTCTGCCGCAGCCACGAATAAGCAGCGTGTCACCGGTGAACGCAATGCCTTGTTCCTGGCAAACGTACGTCACACACCCTGTCCGAAAATGTTAACAGATTAATTATTACAAATAACTAAAAAGATAAAGTTTATCGATAACAGTATAAGTAATGATATCTCATATCACGAGATCGCTGATCCTTCGCTCGATGGAAGAATCGTGCGCACGCAGTTAGGTCCAACCGGCGCGCCAATCACGGCGCAGCATCCGCGCTCGCCGGCTCCTCGCGCGTGATTGGCTGCGCCGATGGAGATGCTGCAGCTATAAAAGGAGGCTCTCAAACGGGCAGCTTTCATTTCACGTCAGACTAGCGTCGAAGTCGGACCTCGTGAAAAAATTTATTTCCTCCTGTTGCTTCCTGTCTCCTGGTGCCAGGCGAACTGGCCAAGCATGCAGACAGCGAAGGCACAAAAGCCGTCACCAAGTACACGAGCTCGAAATAAACGACGAGCTAACATTCAAACGGCCCTTTTCAGGGCCAACATATATATCTGGCGTAGGAACAACCATATGTTGCAAATTTATATAACGTAGAGAATGTGCAACCTTGTCGCAAATCGTCGGACGTAAGACGTCTCTTATTTCGCAAACATCGGACGATCCTCCGAGATGAATCTCTAAAGTTTTCTCGAAAGTCTCCAATAATTCAAAGAAGGAAGGATGGAATTAATATTTCAAGGAAGGAAGGAAGGAAGGAAGGAAGGAAGGATGGATGGATGGATCGATCGATCAATCGAAAGCCTTACCAGTGTCAAAAACCGATCGCCCACGTCGCCAAATATTGGCCCTTTTTAGGGCCATTATATAACGTAGAAATGTGCGACATTGTCGCGGAGCATCCGATGTAGGAACTGCTCTTGTTTCGCAAACGTCGGTCCATCGTCGAAGATGAATCTCTAAAGTTTTCTCGAAAGTCTCTAATAATTCAAAGAAGGAAGGAAGGAAGGAAGGATGAATTAATATTTCAAGGAAGGAAGGAAGGAAGGAAGGAAGGATGGATCGATCGATCGAAATCTTTACTAGTGTCCAAAACCGATCGCCCACGTCGCCAAATATTGGCCCTTTTTAGGGCCAAGTACTAACGTAGAAATGTGCAACCTTGTCGCTGTTGGCCCTTTTCAGGGCCAGCAATTTGTCTGGCGTTGGAACAACCCTCTTGCAAATTTATATAACGTTGAAATGTGCAACCTTGTCGCTGTTGGCCCTTTTCAGGGCCAGCAATCTGTCCGGCGTTGGAACAACCATCTTGCAAATTTATATAACGTTGAAATGTGCAACCTTGTCGCTGATCATCCGAAGTAGGAACGTCTCTTATTTCGCAAACATCAGACCATCGGAGATGAATCTAAAGTTTTCTCGAAAGCCTCCAATAATTTTTCAAAGGAAGGAAGGACGGAATAAAGAATATTTCGAGGAGATAAATTTTTTCCAAGAAAGATTTACTATTCATCTCGAAGACCAACGTCGACGAAAATTGGCTCTTTTCAGAGCCGACAAATCTTTCAAACGTACGAATATTCCTTGCTTCTTTATTTATCCTCAACTATGTTTATCGTTGTTACAAAGTCATGTGAGGCAAAATATTACATGGAAAGATGTTCTCAATCTAAATTGAGATATCTTGATAATATTCATTCGTTACGAATGATTGTGATACAATGTATGCGACAGCTATGTTTCGCGAAGTGAGTTCGTCTATAACCTGTAAATCCTCGGAACGGTTGAAAGTCGAACGAATCTTTGGAACAGTCACTTATTAAGACATTAGTCTTAATAAGTGTCAGTATATCGCTAGCTATGGTCGGCATGTATCTTCGAGAATAAAAATAGCAAATTGATACAAAAACAAATTATTCAACTGTTTGGTTTATTCACTCGTTGCAATAAACATTCTGCACCCCCGTGCTCAGTCTGTAACGATGAACTGAAACGGATTCCGTTCGGAAAGCGCCATCGGACTCGGGATAAATACACTGTAGACAATTTTTGTTTGTAAATAATTGAAGGAAGGTTTTTTTAAATAAACTATCCCAGGGAGAAGAGGCGATAGTAATATAAAATGAACATCGAAAAAGTCGACACTACACAACTTTCAGGGAAGACTAAACACGTATGAGTGCGAGAGAGACAGACTTAAAATGTTGAATACACTTTTCTCAGAAACGAGCAGCTGACCGATTTGATTAAATTGTACAATTGCACTATTTATTTATGCTTTATTGAGAGTACATTCTTCAGTTATACACTGGCAGACGCCGTCCAAACATATCTGCAAGAAATTATTAAATGAGTCATCAAGACGATGCGATTGGATACAGAATTGTAGGTATGCATACATGACCAGGGGAGCACGTTGTACCCTCAGCAGCGGGGCCAGCGTCCCGGCAGAACCACCATCCATTAAAAAATGCCTCCCAACTTAGGTAGTAGCATTGCATGTTTGCGCATATTTCAGGAGTCGTCTGTTATTTACAATAATCCATTGAACTATAGAAAAAAACAGAAACCCTAAAAGATAACCGTATCAAACTCACGTCGCATGCCCAATCGAAGCCACGACCCTGGCACTGCTTGTTAGTATCCGCAATGTCTCCGGGTAATAATCTTCGCACCGGAGTACCCGGGGGGTAAAATTCCGCAGGTTCGTCAAAGCACTTCATTTCAGTGTGTCTAAAATGTGACACAAGAGACTCGTAATGACGTCCTTCTGACGATGGACCAACGATATATTTTAATGCCTCACCTCAAGGAATTCGAAAAACTCCGCAAACTACAAGGCGACCATTGTATGTTGTTTGGTCCTGGTAATCTTCCGGGACTCATAATGTAATTATGCGATTCATCGCATTCGTCGCCACTCTTTTTATTATCATGGCTGAGACCCAATCTGAAACGAAAAAGTATTTCGATACCATTTTCATTGCCCAGGATGTGTTCAAATACATCTCATTATACTCACGTGTGGCCAACTTCGTGTGCGGCCGTAATGACACCGCCGAAACCACCTGTGTCTTTGATTATTGCGGTTACAAAAAATTGTTTCCGCCACCAGCTACACAATCCCATAAACGCCAATCCTTCGCGAAACAATACATTCAACTTTAATATCCATTTGAAAAATTGATAAATCGCTATTGCCACTCTTACCCAGGATTTTCTTGTTCGATCCAGCACTTGCTGTATAAATCATATTATTACTGCAATAGAAAAATATATATATTAGGGCCGAATTCCTTGCAAATGAACGCTTGTACATCCCCCGAGTTCTGATCAAGCACAAAACAAATTGGTCGATTTGTGCAGCAAACCAACTCTGATTACCACCTTCGAGACGTTGATTTTTCGGTGATATTAAAAAACCAACGGTAATACCAAGCTTTGTATGTATCGGATAGAAAGTTGTTGGATTTTCTTAAAACCACCTGATTTTTAACCCTGAGTCAAGAGCTGACTGTGCTCTCGACGCAGAGTCAGAAATTGGGGTGTTTTGGGAAAGACCAGCTATAAACCAACTTTCCATCCAACGACATCTACCGGTTGGTATTACGATTGGTTTTGAAATAGCAACGAAAAACAATCGGCCAGAAGATTGGAATCAGAGATAGTTTGGCGCACCAATCGACTGGTTGGGTTGGAGTATATTGTTAGAAAACACCCGAAATCCAACCCAAAATTTTACAGTTGGTTGAGCCGCGAGGGACGCCAATCATTCATACCTGGATCTAGTTCGCTAAGAGTGAATAGGTCCAGAAATGAACGTATGGTGTAGTTAAAGTAAGGCAAACGTCCCAGTGACCGAACACGTCCTCGTGGCCGGGCAAAGCGTGCCTACAAAGGAGAAGGAAGTACGATTTTACCGTCTGCTCCGTTAGGTATGCGGTCACTGGTACTTTTACCTTACTTTAAAAAAACCATTGTTTAGTTTATACTAAATTAAACAATATTAGTGTATACTCTGTCATGGTCACGATAATGTGATATGAATCCACCGGAAAATCTGAACGACTAGCCATGGCGGACCAATACTTGTCCATAGCTGGAAAGTCTTTGGGTATATCGATCCACTGTTCTTTCCTGTATCTATTCACGTATGGGGTTGCTCTCCGGTCCTTCGTACGATAAAATGAACATTGAACAAAAATTAATTCGAGCTTCTGTGGTGTCTATCGCATGCAGTCTCTACTCACGAGCCCAATTATTATCCCAACTATGCGAAGTCTTATTTTGGGATTGTCGACCTTTCTAAACCGCAAATCCACGGCATTCCAAAATGCCAATTGATAGACGATCTCATTGTAGTAGGTGGAATCGTTTTGTCTGCGGAGATCGATCCATAGTGATTCTTATGTTAACGAGACACACATCAACTGCTGAATGAAAAAAGAGGCTGGTTCCCTCTGGTTTAAATAATAATAATAATAACAACAATATGCATTTCCTGTATTTATGTATTCTTTGTACCTTAATGCACAACCTTCGCGTTAAACGTATATTTTGATCACGAATTCACATATATTTTAATCGAGACAGGAAAGCTTTACTTACGTCGTGTTCGATGGCTCAAAGTCCGTAGTGACCAAGATTGATGGATAAACAATATCCTTTGACGAGCGCTTCGATTTCGAGCGATTGGTCTCGTTAAAAAATCGTGTCTCACGAATCTGTCTTTCCATATCTGGAAAAAAAAAAAAAAAAAAAAACTATGGTTTCTTCGTTTCTGACGATATCTATATATTGTTTGAATGATTTTTCATACTCGTTAACTTTTCATTTTCGTGGCTCGATGATGATGATTTTATAATCACATGATGGTGAGTCCCCAGCAGAGTTCGACCCGTTTTGGGAGATTGAGTCTCGCGTTTGGCCAGAGCCGCTTCCCGAAAGCGTTCGGGCAAAGGTACGATTGTCAGTTCATCTATTGTCCCTTTCTGAAAAATTTACCGATCATTGAACCAATCGTTCTTTCATTTTTGTCCGCCATTTCATTATATTTACGATGACAACAGCGTTGCAAACTCACGAAAGACACGTCTCCGTCGTCCGCTCTCATCGCTACAACTGAAGAACGACCTGAAAGGCTGATGAAAGATCCGACTGCGATTCCCACAATCTGGTAATAAATAATAAAATTACCGGACAATTAAAAATAATATAACGACGACATTCTTGTACACGATTTACGCTACGAAATATTGCTGAGTATAAATTTACATCTTTGCGTATCCTTCTGTATTCGACTGATCCATCTGGTTTCGTAGATGCGAGCCACACCGGCGTATTTTGCCCGGCCAAGACACCATCCGATGGTTCCAGACGGGCGTCAAACTTCTTGCCGAAAGCGTTGAATTCTACTTGCAAATGTGAACTCGATCGCTTGTACAGATTGTGCCTAACTGTTACAACATCGTATTCGGGTACTGAAATAAATTGATCAAACAAAAGGCATTGATTAACACCAGTTGGACAAACTTTTCGCCGCAAAATAATGGTTCTGCCTTTTTTCATTCATAAGAACGATAAGAATCTCGATAATCATTATTTTTCTTCAACATCAATGAAGTGTCGCTTTAAGAAACATATATGAATATTTTCAAAAAACATTTTATTACTGTTCTCACTGTTCGAAGACTAAGAACTCGTTGGAGAAAATTAATTAACAGTTGCGAGCTTTTATAAAATTCTCACTTTCATTGGGACTTGTGTGAAAAATTGGCTATCTCTGCGATAATCATTCTTATGAATTTCGTTATCCCTGCGATAATAATTATTTTTTCGCTTCAAGAAACATGTATGTATCTGTTCAAAAACATTTTATTACTGTTCTAACTGTTCGAAGACTAAGAAATCGGTTGGAAAGTGGTAATTAACAGTTGCAAGCTTTCGTAAAATCGTTACCTTTATCGCGAGTTGTGTGAAAAAATTTGGCAATCTCTCCGTCAGTCATCTGCTCGTGGATCTGCAAGCGAAAAATGTATAATTTCATTTTTAATATAATAAAATAGATGATTTAGATGCGCGTCAAACGAACATTGCATTGCTTTACCTTAATACATTCCGCAATTGATGCAGCGAACAGCGTAACGAAGCCGATGGTACAAATCGTTCCGAACGGGAACATGATTACCCTTTTAGTGTGCGAACTCAACCAATCGAAATCGAATATACACCCGTCGGAACCGTGCTCTCCAGAATTATCGGATCTTAGATCGTATAAGATCTAAGATCTATAGATCGGTCGGATGACCGGAATTCTCGAAGACAATAGTCAATAACAATGTCCCAGCAATCCGACGCCCCGGAGAGAAGATAATTAATGACAATTATTAATTTTTGGTTATTCCGCGCTTCGTTACGTACACGACGTAGAATCAAGCGATGATATTGTTACGAACGTACTCAAGTAATCCACGGTATTTCGGGCGAGTCTCAACAAATGACGGTTGGGAAAAGACAGTCTCACCGATGATCGTATAAATTACTACAGTCTTTTTTAAGATCCGAAGGTGAGTAGACGTTTCAGGACATAAGTAAATTTTGCGATATACGCGATATCGCTATCGGAGACACGATGCGAGTTCGTTAATAGACAGTTTGAATCCTTTGATTCGCTGTCCGTTCTTTTTATAGTCGAGCGTGGCTCAATAAATGTTTAGATACTATTCATCTTTGGCAGACATGTTTGCACACGTGCGCACGTGTACATGGCGAACAGGAAATTGTAAACATTGGCCGTATGTCTCGTATGAAGACAGGTGGCAGCGTCTCAATGCCGAGTACTTAAAACATACACAACGATACATTTTACATTACGGACGCGCACAGACCGTTCGGTCAATCACCGAAGGTGTTGAGAAATCGAAATTCACGATGCCACTACTCGCATTCAATGTTGCATTGTGTTTCATCAGATTTCGTTAGCTTCATTTATACATGTCGCGATGCGCTCGCGGTTTTTACTGCGTCCAAACATTTAATTTTTTTCTGCTTTCGTAAATTCCTCTCTTTAAGGCGGTGGTTCTTAACCTTGGGAGTCCACAGGGGGGCCTTTGTGTATTTTGGGGGTCCATGGACCCCTGATTAAGAACCGCTGCTTAAAGGGGAAGTGAAACAGCTGTGCGTGCGGCAGAGCCAGTTGCAATTTTCCAATGAACTTTATTCAATGGTGCTAATTTTTTTGAGAAAAAAATGTATTCGTGCCGCACGTGAAATTATCGTGCGCATCCGGCTCGAATTTGCTTTTTGCTCGGCGGACTGCGTTCTCAAAACGGCATTAACAAATCGACAAACAAAATTATTCAACCAATAGTCGGGAAACTTTGTTTATTTCATGTTAAATGAGTCTTTAAGTTTTCTGAGTATATATGAATTTTCTCATAATTTTCGCATCAATGTGAACATTTCATATTTATTTTGAAAAAAAAAAAAAAAAAAAAAAAAAAATTTAGATCCAAATTTTTCTAATTTGTTATGATTTTTTTTTTAATTGCCGAAAAGGAACGAATTTCAAATACATACGCATATTATATCGATGGTCTAATGCCAGAAGGGCGTATAAGTATAGGATTTCAATGCGTCATACGCCATTATTGAATCAAGCCGTCGATATACAGATACATACACGTACCGACTGCTAAAAGACAAGAGGGCGTACCCCGCCTGTTAAAGCATGCGAGTTACACCCTTCTGTTTCCGAGCACTCAACGTACCCGTTACTCGCGACTTTGGACTGCGGTTACATAGGCAATGCGAATACATAAAAATGCCGCTATTACGTGATATCCGCGTTCGGCGGAGCGCGACAGGTGCTTTTTTTTATTATTATTTCCTTATATTATTATTTTTATCCTGCTACCCGTCAATAGACGATAGATTCCAGTAGCGACAGTTTCGATAATGAAGAGCGTTCTCGTTACACCGTTCTGTCTCTTGTTTTTCATTCAATCGACGCTCCTGTCGCTTCCCTTCGGCAGAACGTCGACAAGTGCCTTCGTACGTGATTTTCGAAAATTTTTCATAGGACCAAGAAGTGTCAAGCACTTTTCCGGCAGAGATCACGTGATCTTTGATACCGTGAGTTTATTATTCGTTCGTTAGTCATGTAGAGAAAGCGGAGTCGTGAAAAGTGTGCGACAAATGTAACCGAGTGTCTTTGCACGTGCGCAGATAGGTCTCGTCGAGCGACACGGCTATCCCGCCGAGGAGCACAGAGTCGTCACGAATGATGGATACGAATTGCGAATATTTCGAATCGCCGGAAGTCCGCTGTCGCCGAGGGCCGACGACAGGGGAATCGTGTTTCTTCAGCACGGAATACTGTGGTCATCGGACGCATTCGTACTGAGGGGACCGGCCCATGATCTTTGTAATTGCATTAAACCGGCAATCTAAACTATTTTTTTTATTCAAATAATTATTTTATTTTTAACACTTTTCCTTATTTTTACTCTCAGCTTTCATGCTCGCAGATGCCGGATACGACGTTTGGATGGGCAACGTGAGAGGAAACACCTACGGCACACGACACCAGGCTATATCGCGAAAGGATCCCAAGTTTTGGGACTTCAGGTGACGATGACAATTGCAACGACAGTGATAATGACAATGATAATAATCGCGATATGCAGGACATTGAGATATACGATTGACACATCTAGGAATCTATTTTTGTGCTCTTTTTTTTTTACTAATTCTTTGAGAGTCTGGACAACTTTTTTTTTTATTATTTCTCATTCTCTAGAATTTTTGGAATATTGCAATATAAATCGCAAACTTGTATTTCAATAATATCTCGCTTTATTATTGGAATAATGTATTCCAATGGAAGATCTCGCCGCCACCACCGCAGCAGCCGTTTACAAGAATCGAGGGGGGCGAGGGAATGCAGTAGAAAATAATTTCGTAAAATCGGAATCAAAAAAATATTTAGTACCGAAAGATTCCAATGCTAATTTCAACGTCCAGTATACTTACTGTGATTAAAAAAAAACTATATATATATTTCATCAACGACAATTGAATTTTCGAATGATCGATCAGTTATCACGAAATGGGCACCGAGGACCTTCCGGCTATGATTGACTACGTTCTCGCCAATACCAGCCGGAGATCCCTGCATTACGTTGGACATTCGATGGGTGCGACGATCGCTTACGTGATGCTGTCGCTGAAGCCCGAGTACAACGCTAAAATAAAATTGGTCGTCAGCCTGGCGCCTGTCACACTGTGGCGGCATCGACTCAATCCGATGCAAACTTTCTTCAGCCAAGTTGGCTTGACGATCGAGGTACAACGAATCGAATGAACATGACGATACAAAAAAATCTTCGGGGTTTAGGGATTGTTATCTGTTTAAAAAAATAATAATAATGAAAAAAATAAACAACACTGTAAAAAAATTATAAATTTAATGTACCGAACTGAAAGTTTTTATGCAAAATGGTATATTAAATTTAACGTACGGTTATGATGAAAAATTTATATACTTTTTCATTGAAATAAAAGTAAACTCTTAAAATTAAAGTACTTTCATAGAAAAGCTAAGGTGCATTATTAGAAATAAAGTATTCCCAATATTTTTAATACACTGAACATTAACTTTTCATTGCAATTGTACGCGACATTTAATATACCAGTTTTTGCACAAAAACGTCCAGTTCGTTTAATTTCATACGATATTTTTTTTTTATAGTGAAATCAATATTTTTGTTGTTTTTAGGACACCCTAAATCGCAACGAAGTTTGTGAGATCTTGCCTCAAACGTCGTTGTTCGCAAGACAAGTGGATCAATGGTGCAGCGAAGACGCTGTCTCTTATACCGCATGTTTGAACATGATATTCGGATTCGTCGGTGAAGATCGGGAGCAATTGAATGCGGTGAGCTTTACGAGAACAATTTGAAGAAATAAAAAAAATATTAATTTTTTTCCCTTTCTTTACGTATTGTTTTTGTCTCTTCCATCGCCGTCGATGGGAATTTCGTGCGCAGACTCTCCTGCCCTACCTCTTCTCGTATTTTCCGGCGGGCACTTCGCTGCGTACGATTGTCCACTTTCATCAGAACATGCGATCAGGTAGTATGTACGATAGAATTTCCGTGCTCGTCGATCGGAATATAAAACAAAAACACAATATACCAATCGTATTTATTCGCCTACAGGTGAATTTTCGAGATACGACTTCATGGCGGAGAAGAATCTTGCAAGGTATCGACAGCTCGAGCCACCTTTTTATCCGTTGTGGAAAGTCACGGCGCCTGTGGCATTGATATACGGAAAAAACGATGCGATCGTGACGGCCGCGGTAATTGCTTCCGATATGAATATGACACATACGATAAACGTCTATATTATATTATGAGAATGATATTTAATTTTTATTTTTCAATTCGAATTCTTTAATAAAAAAAAAAATGTAATTCTTTTATTTCAGGAGATGTACGAACTTGCAAGATATTTGGGTAATGTGGAGACAATCGAAGCTGTGCCTTTTGGCAAATTCAATCACATGGATTTCATATGGGCACGCGATGTCAAGGAACTTCTTTACAAAAGAGTACTTCAGCTCATTGCGTGACAATGAATTTTTTTCGATAGCCATATCAATGATACATTCGCGTAGAAAAATAAATACAAATTTAGCAAAAATTATAGCCGGGTTGTTTTTATAATTTTTTTGTCTTCATACTTGTCAGAACTTATTATCATAAAGTGGAGAGTGTGTTTAGGTGACGCGTACAAAAGTGTGGGCTGCAATCATCTGAATGCCGAGAAAAAATGGAGTCCGTTTCTGATACAGTTGAAACTTGGGTAGGGGAAAAAAAACTAACCGTGACCGTAACCGTGAAAACTAGCCTCGATCAGGACACGAAAAACGGTTCACTTAAAAAAAAATAAACAAAAAATAAAGAGAAATCTGTTTACATTTCAGTAGCCCGACTGTCATTTTAGCACTTACATGCACACGCCATTTTAAAAAACTCCACCAACGCCAGAAATCCTTCAACTTCACCATTTCCCATCAGTTATAAAGCCTGCTCGGACAAAAGATAAAACAGAGGGGAAGCGAAGGTGCCGGAACGATGTTTATGGACTGATCTTAATATTATACCTTAGCCTCGATCAGAAGAAGAAAAACGGTTTTCTTAAAAAAATAAATAAACATAAAATCTGTTTCCTTTTTAGTAGCCCGACAGCCATTCCGGCACGCTACATACACACACCCACAGAATAAAAAAACTCCAACGCCGCTGCTGCCGTCTCAATGTTAATGAATTTTTATTAATTTTATTTTTTCCTCATCACCCTTTTCGCCTTCGCTGTACACATAAATTCATCTGTTTTAACTCTGTAGCATGCTTCGCAGCGGTGGCAAGTTTATTAAAGAAGAACCTTCACGAGCCCTTTACACGTTCCCACAAGTTTTTCTTTCCGCGTTCATCTCTTCCGTCTCGCCTTCACTCTTGTTTTAGCGGCCAACTTGTTCTTTCTCTTGATCGAAAGAAAGCGAACGAAATTTATAGATCCTCCGGTACGTGAATCGCAAAGATCTTCACACTTGGCTTATCCCAATAGATTCTCCAGCTGACACGCCCGTCTCGTCCCGTCCAGTGCTGCTTCTTTATTTCGCTCACATCGAAGAGACCGCAAACTTTGTTGGCCGGCACAGCTGTGTCTGAAAAAATATCCGCCACGCGGCGTTAGCGTCGCGCCGCTACACTTGCGTGCCGAATGGCTAAAGTGAACACGTATATGGCGGTTCTGCCGGATGCAGCGAAACACAAGATTAACTTTTTGCCTCCGGCAGTTTTTAACGGATCAACGACCCACTTTTTTGTTTTTTTATTGTTTTACTTTCCTCCGGCCAGCCAACGGAAATTATATTTAGTCTCTATTTACCGATCATCTTCGGATATGGTAGATTCAGCTCGTCCATGATCTTTACGAACTTCTCGAGGGGCTTGGTGAGTCGCGGATTGAATGCCCGTTCCTCGGCGACCGTGGTCACCGTTCTTTCGCTGTAGTCGTGAGCCGGATATAGACGGAAATTTTCCGGCAAATTGAATATCATCGAGTGCACCGAATCGTACAGAGTTTCGGACAAGCCACCCTTGAAGAGAGAGATATGCCGTAAATATAGAGGAGCGCGGGGCAAAATGGGTCACGCATAAAAATACAAAAAAATCCTAAAGGTACATCGAGACACTCCGGCCGTATAGCACGAAATATTTTGGTATCATTTTAGAAATATTTCCAATCTTTCGAATCTTACGAAATAGTTCTGAAAGACATGAAAATAATATTTTTAAATACTCTGTCAAAATATTCCAACGAAACGTTTCGTAATATTTCGGAAACGGATTTAATCTTTCAATACATACGAAATGTTTCTGAAACACAGTGATAAAATGTTTTGAAATATTTCGTGTTTCACCGAAAGATTTTTACGAATGCTTCTGTGTATATGCGGGTGTCTGTATGCAAATTGGAATGCTGACGCAATCTTTCACGTTTCACAGAAATGTAAAAAAAAAAAGATTTCAATTTAAGATTTATGAGCGGACAAAAAAATTTTATTAAAACATTTTATGAACATTTTTGAAATGTTTTCAATATTTCAAAAATATATTTTTGAAACTTTTCAAAAATGTTTCCGTGCTATTTGGACGAGAGGGAAAAAATGGGAACTGTGGACGGAATGCGATTATAGGGCAAAATCAGATACATCTGAAATAAGAACGAATCGACGAATGACAAAGATGTGCTTAAGATTTATCACGTTTTTTCGCGAAACGCACTTTTTTCTCGGACACACGAAATAAATATAGGTATAATTTTTTCTCCTCAATATCTTTCGACTCGTCTCCAATTCTGAAGCTTCGTACTCGCTTAACTATTATTCTTATTATTATGATTATTTTTTATCCAACTGCATACCTGAAAGTCGGTTCTGCCGCAGCGACGAATAAGCAGCGTGTCGCCGGTGAACGCAATGCCCTGTTCCTGGCAAACGTACGTCACACACCCTGTCCGAAAATGTTAACAGATTAATTATTACAAATAACTAAAAAGATAAAGTTTATCGATAACAGTATAAGTAATGATATCTCATATCACGAGATCGCTGATCCTTCGCTCGATGGAAGAATCGTGCGCACGCAGTTAGGTCCAACCGGCGCGCCAATCACGGCGCAGCACGCGCGCTCGCAGGCTCCTCGCGGGTGGTTGGCTGCGCCGATCGGGATGCTGCAGCTATAAAAGGAGGCTCTCAAACGGGCAGCTTTCTTTTCACGTCGGACCAGCGTCGAAGTCGGACCTCGTGAAAAAATTTATTTCTTCGACAAAAACTTTCAACGGATCTTTGTATCGCGATGCCAAAAGCCAGCGGTAAAGGAACGAAGAAAGCCGGCAGGCCGGCGAAGGGTGGTTCTTCGTCGCAAGAGCAAAAGAAAAAGAAGCGCAGGAGGAAGGAGAGCTACGGCATATACATCTATAAAGTGTTGAGGCAAGTTCATCCCGACACCGGCGTGTCCAGCAAAGCCATGAGCATAATGAACAGCTTCGTGAACGACATCTTCGAGCGCATCGCCGCGGAGGCGTCGAAGCTGTCGCAGTACAACGGGCGTAAGACTATCTCGTCTCGGGAGATACAGACGGCGGTCCGTCTCCTGTTGCCAGGCGAACTGGCCAAGCACGCAGTCAGCGAAGGCACAAAAGCCGTCACAAAGTACACGAGCTCGAAATAAACGACGAGCTACATTCAAACGGCCCTTTTCAGGGCCAACATGTATATCTGGCGTACGAACAACCATATGTTGCAAATTTATATAACGTAGACATGTGCAACCTTGTCGCAAATCGTCGGACGTAAGACGTCTCTTATTTCGCAAACATCGGACGATCCTCTGAGATAAATCTCTAAAGTTTTCTCGAAAGCCTCCAATAATTTTTCAAAGGAAGGAAGGACGGAATAAAGAATATTTCGAGGAGAGATAAATTTGTTCCAAAAAAGATTTACTAGTCATCTCGTCGACCAACGTCGACGAAAATTGGCTCTTTTCAGAGCCGACAAATCTTTCAAACGTACGAATATTCCTTGATTCTTTATTTATCTTCCCAACTATGTTTATCGTTGTTACAAAGTAATGTGGGGCAAAATATTACATGGAAAGATGTTTTCAATCTAAATTGAGATATCTTAATAATATTCATTCGTTACGAATGATTGTGATACAATGTATGCGACAGCTATGTTTCGCGAAGTGAGTTCGTCCATAACCTGTAAATCCTCGGAACGGTTGAAAGTCTCTGATCTTTGAACTTTGGGAAAACAAAAGACAGCTCTAATAAATATTAATGCACGTTAGTTCTTGAAATACCGAGGGTCATTGCTCGTGCGTTCGCATCGTTCGAACGTCCACGTAAAACATCACAGAAAAATCGGGATGACAAGAATATTTCCTAAAAATATTATTCTTCCGTCAGCTTGCTATACAGCGAACGGTATTTTGAAGAAAAATATACTTGTAAAACGGGAGACATGGAATAATTGGCCGTATATGCTACCCACACAAGGTCTACGTCGGAAAGGTAAGGTTTCAGTGCTTCACCGCCGTCTATCATTATGCGGGAAAAGATCGGAACGATGGCGAGTAAACTCGCGGTTTGCGCTTCACTATAGTCTAATCTACATTATACTGCATGCGTGACGATTTTCCCGTGACGCGTAAAATATTCAAGCATACCTATTGGATTTTAGATGAAAGAAACTGGTCTTAAAGAAAAATTCGTTAGTTTCGCGCAAACAAAGGTAATTTCTATAGTTTAATCAATAGTTACTAATTCAATTACCCATAGGTTTCAAACGCTCTACGTCTCATGTTTTGCTACTCGGGACTGTGTACATCTATATTATGGACTAAGTTCATTACTACTGATACTAGATAGTGGCAGAGCGGTCTGACCTTCCGTGTGGCCGGGTGTGGGCAGAACCTCTAGTCTGTGTCTTACAAATTCGACTCGGTCTCTCGGGTCCAGCAGGACATCAGCCTGTGCGCCGCTGCTACGCGATATCACCAATCGACAACCGGGCAGCAGCGATTTTAGTTTTCCAGTGCCTGTGACGTGATCCGCGTGCATGTGCGTGTTCACTGACCCAAACAAGAAAAGCCTATGTATACAAAATACATACAAAATATTTTGTATTAACTACATTTGATATTCCAGTCTGATCGAGAGAAGCTACACGCACGCCCGACGGCTTTTCAAACACGCGTAGAATAAAATAAAAACGAGTCTTTCACGATCTTGATAAAAACAAAGTTTCGTAAAATGTAACATTAGGAAAATTAGATTCGAGATAAGATCTTTGAAGAAAGTGGGAGAATGACTGGATGAAATTACTCACTGGCGTAGAGAAGAGTCAATCCGAGTTCCTGGACGATCTTCGCATCGCGCTCGGCCCACTCGATTGTCGGATCGATCAGAACAGCGTCTTTGCTCCCAACGTCCGCTAACAAGTACGTGTAGGTACTGGATCCTGGGTCAAAGAACTGGCCGTCGGAAATAACAGTTTTTTTTTTATTTAGACAAGCTTTTACAGCTTATTGTATTGTGGTCGATATGTCGTCCATTCTATTTTCCGCGAGAGATAATATAAAGGTTACGCTAAGTACACGAATCTTCTAACGCTATTTTTTTTCAAGAGTCATTGAACTAGCTTTCAAAGAAAATTGTATTCCAGTACTTCCATCTGCTGTACAGATTTGCATTCAAGAATGTATCCGGATTACCATGAACTTCTTACATTTCTGCAAACGGGAATTGATCATTGATGATTTTTTCTTTTTTATAATAAAATACTGGAGCTCTTATCATTGTATACGACGGAATGAACTTCGATGAATTTCGACGGACCAAATGTGAATTCATCTCTGTCATAACAATGTTATGTGTTTGCAAACTAATGAGTCTTAATAAGTGTTAGTTTATCGTTGACTATGCTCGACATGTATCTTTGAGAATAAAAAAAAAATATATATCAAACAAATACAAATAATTCAATTGTTCGGTTTATTCATGCGTTGTAATAAAGATAACCCACGGTCATTACAATGCCGCTGTTAATAACGGATTCCAAGTCGATTTAATCGAATGTACTATTTTTTGCTTCCTCGCTGAGGCAGCCTTCGTAAAAAATTAACATTTCCAGATTTTTATGTCAGAGTACTTCGAACGGTCTACAACGTCGAGAAATGCGATCTTTAGCTGGCGTCCGTGTGTTATGTGGCAGTAGTATACACGTGCCTGTAATTGCTTTTTGTTCTTCATACTAGTCAGCACTTATTATCATAAAGTCGAGCTAAGAATGTTTAGGTGACGCGTATAAAAGTGTTAACTGCAATTAGCTCAAAGCCGATAAAAGAGGAGTGGATTGCTCGATCCAAAGGATGTTTTGATGCAAACTTGCAACTTCGGTAGGGGAAATTTGCAATTTCGTAACGAAAGATATCTGACGTCTCGCCAGGAATACCTTCCGAAGCATCGATGTCGGTTCATTTTGTCGTGTGATTCAGAAGAGTCTGCGCGTTTTTATGAAAAACTTCTTTCGTATACCCAATAATCGTAGTTAATCTGATTATCAATTTTTTTTTATTTTTTTTTAGTGAGCTCTCTAAACAGTTGATAGATTCCTTGTTAAAAAAAATTGATAACGGTTTTAAAAACTTCCTTCGATACTGGCTACGAAGTGTTTTGTGAAGCCCTCGATACGGGATAACAACAATAATGAAATACCCTGTTGTACTTATCGTGTTTTCATTTGTCTTGATTACGAGTGAAGTCGAAGGGAGATTTTCCGTTAAATCAGTTCTTGACTTAGTGTCACCTTCTAATCCTCAAGTCCACAGAGTCAGGCGGATCGAAGACGCTTACGGCGATCCGTCAGCCGTTCTTGACACTGTAAGTTCGTGCAACTAAACGAGATAACATACAAATATGTCTCATATCATATACGATATGTAATATATAACATAACAAAAAATCTTTTATTTGAAACGTTCTTTGCAAAATCGTATGTGAAACCAATTAAACGTTGCCAAATTCATGATCAGCTATTATTCATCAAAGTATACGTTTTTAACTGTGGCGATGCAAACATTTGAAGGACAATTCGATACTACACGATAAAAATATTCATACTCGGTCCGCTCACAGTATACTTTTTCTTCTGAATGTAAACTGGTTCCAAAGTTTTATACTATTTTCAACGGCAACACGGCTTGACAGTTTAATGATTATTCACATGTGAATGGGCATGCCTCATATATCGATACGTATATCAAATATTTATGCGATGGAGCACTAATAATATTTGCATTTGCAAATATTAAGCATTGTAATATTCATTACAATGACAGGTGGGCCTCATTGAGCAACACGGATATCCAGCCGAACAGCACAATTTCACAAGCGACGATGGCTACAACATCGTTATATTCAGGATGCCTGGCAGTCCCACGTCACCACCGGCCAAAGGGAAACGCATGGTTTTCCTGCAGCATGGAATGATGGCATCCTCTGATTCTTGGGCACTCATGGGTCCCAAAACTGATCTCGGTAATTAAAAAAAATCATTCGACGATTTTACTTGTCTTTCAGTAACGGGAGATAGACATTCTCGTTTTGAAGCCCGCATAAGTTATTTCACGTAAATTTATTGCAGTATTCATGCTCGCCGACGCCGGATATGACGTTTGGATGGGAAACATTCGTGGCAACACTTATTGCAGATCTCATACGAATTTAACGACCGCGAATAAAGAATTTTGGAACTTTAGGTATAATTTTTAGAAATATCGTTTTATCGTTAAATAATTGTTTCCGGCCGAGAGAAATTTCATTGTCATTAATAATATGCAAATAACAACAGTAAAATAATAATATAGTAGTGATACAAAAAAATTATTCAGTCATGCAGGAACGCGTCAATTTCGGACAATTATCCGTGGCAATATAAATTGCCGCTTCAATCTTGTGACGAAGCAGTAACAATCATATCGGGCAATTATGGGTAATTCGGTAGTGCATGAATTGCGAAGATTCGTCACACGATTGTATTCCGCAAATGCACAACTTCGATAACGATTACAGTACATTTTTTAGTATTCCATATTTAATCAGTACTACGTGTAAATATCTAAGACGTCTCAGACACAATACTGTGTCTTATGTCCATTTTAACAACGGTTCCATCCATTTCAAGTTTTTAAAAAGTGCTCATTTTTTATCTCGGTAATAAAAAGTTTTATGGAAATATCTCACGATTGATTGTTCACAACTGTGTTCTGATCACGTAAAAAAAGGCGCGAATTAAAAAAAAATCTAGCAGGGTTCTCATATTTTCAACATTATTATATTTTTCATATTTTGAAAATTGAACTTCGACAAGTTTTTTATTTTCGAATCTGGGATTATTTTCACATGATCAGAACA
Organism: Exephanes ischioxanthus; assembly: GCA_958510785.1. Lineage (NCBI taxonomy): Eukaryota > Metazoa > Arthropoda > Insecta > Hymenoptera > Ichneumonidae > Exephanes > Exephanes ischioxanthus. The sequence continues at coordinate 4,085,696 of OY294025.1, forward strand.
GCGTTACGAACAATCAATCGTGAGGAATATTCGATCCCTTCTCTTGTAACCGGCAGAAAAAAAATTATTACGTTTTTCTATCTGAAATCAATGGAAGCCCCCTTAATATTCTTTCATTTCAATATTGTACTTCAATACAGCTGGCATGACATTGCTGTAATGGATGTTTCGAAGGCGATCTCTTACGCTCTCGAACATTCAGGACAAAAGAAATTATTCTACATTGGACACTCGATGGGGACGACAATGTCTTACGTATTATTGACGCAGAGGCCCGAGTACAACGACAAAATGCGTTTGGTCGTTAGTCTCGCTCCTACCGCTTTTTGGAAATACCCATCAAATATTCTTTATCAACTGTCTGTCCAATTCAGTACTATGATCAAAGTGAGTTAAAAATATTGTTTAAAAAAAATGTATGAAATGATTCAACAACGATTTGTATTATCGATTAATTCTGTTCCAGTAATGCTTTTTCACTGCTGTTACTTCTTTTTTCACTACGCGTTATCGTTTTTTTTATTTCTTTCCTTTTGTGCAGACAGTACTGATGGACGGTCTAGGCAAATACGATCTCTTTCCGCAGTCGAAAACCACCGGTATGTTGGTTCAAATGTTGTGCGGCAACCGTTCGCCAATGCAATCTTTATGCCTCACATTTTTCGAGTTGGGTGTCGGTCAGGGGATAGAACCTTTGAATATCGTGAGTTATATCATTAATTACGATATAGGACCTAAGAGCATATGCGAAATACCCCCTCGCGGGTCGAGTAGAGAGACAGCTGTCATATCGCCATAAAAAAATATTCGGGGGCGTGCTGACGCTGCTGGTAAATGATAAAAAACGGAAATTAATTTTTCTACATTCTATACAGAGTGCACTCCCCTACCTCACCTCGTACTTTCCGGCTGGAGTTTCAGGAAAGACATTGTACCACTTTGCGCAATGTCTCAAGTCAGGTAACGAGCTTTACCCAAATTGTGTAAAACAATGGGAAATCTATTATTGATTTACGCACTATTAACAGTATAACACTACACCCAAGGGTTGCGGGATGTTAAAGACATGCCAAACCGTTTGGCTCAGTCGTACCCGAACCCAGTCGGTAACAAAAAATGAAATCATTTTTTGTTTTGTTTGAAAAGCGGTAATCCTTTTTTAACATCCGCGTTACTAATAGATTAACATTATACGAATCTGTGTTTGATTAAAAATGTTGAAGATTCTTCAAACTAAAAAAAATCGTTTGCCAATTCTTTTTGCCGACTGAGTTTTAACCGAACCGATGTTCTTAAGGGAAGGCGTAAACACGTAAGAGTGCGGAAGAGACAGAGTAAAAATGTTGAATCCATTTTTCCCCGAAACGATTCAATACAATGAACAACGAATTGCGGAGCACACTGCGTTAATCAAATACGCAACTACTTAATCAAGTACATTCCTTATTTCATAAAAGCGTTTCGGAGAAAAAAAAATGGTTTCAGTACATTTTGAGAATATGTTGATCTTTAGCCCCACCTTAAGGCGAAGTTAGCTGAGTCAGCTGAAATTTTTCAATCAAACTTTATTTTCAATGGCGCCGTTCGTATCAGGACAAAAGCACAATCGTACCGGATGCAGAATTACTTTGCGCATCCGACACGAATTAATAATTTGTCTTGAATCAGTCGGAACTCTGCAAAAAAGTCCATCACAGTTTTCGCTACCGACCACGGTATCTCACTTGGCTTTAATCGAAACATCTCACGATAGGTTATCTGCAAAAATATGATTTTGGGCGTGAGGAGAACCTGATCGTGTACGGAACTGAGAATCCGCCGCTCTACAACATGTCGACGATTTCAGCACCAATCGCATTGATATACTCAAATACCGATGCGCTCTCAATTCCACCGGTAAGTGAAACGACGAGTTATCGAATTCCTACAAATTATTGTTACCGGCTTATGATAATTTATAGACTAATTCATTTTTACTTTTAAAAAACCATTCTACCGCAGAATGCCATCGGGTTGTCGAAACTACTTCCAAACCTCGCCACGTGCGAGGTAGTGCCTGCTCCTATCTTCAACCATATGGATTTCATTGTTTCGAGATATGCCAAAGAGCTCGTGTACAACCGGATACTGGAGCTCTTTACACTGTACACGAAGGATTGAACTTCGGCACATTTATATCTCTACCACTCACAACTCTCCCAGATAACAACTCTACCAGAAAACATCTCTCCCCAAACTACTCCACCAGAAAACAAGTCTCCCGGAAAATAACTCTACCAAAAAATATCTCTCCCGCATTACAACTCTACCGTATTAGAACTCTACCAAAAACTCCCCCGGAATTTAAATAAAACTCTCCCCGACTTTAAATAAAACTCTCGCGGAATTTAAATAAAACTCTCCCCGTATTTAAATAAAACTCTCCCCGAATTTAAATAAAACTCGGGGGGAATTCAATTTTATCAAATTGATTTGAATAAAGTAGCATGCAGTCTACTAGCAACATGTAGAATCTTAATGTAGTAGTAGTAGTAGTTTTATTTCCATGTATACCATGTCGGGTTTTTACATACCCCAGCCCTTATAATAACCCCATTCCAAAAATCCTAGAAAATAATATACATGTAAAGAACATATAACCATTTCCAGGTATTTCAAACACAATATTCCATCACATTCCAACTAAATCCATATACGTAATCGTCTCTGATATCCCTTTTTTCACAAAACACCGTTCGTCGAGGTTGCCGCGCTCGTCCAGCGGCTTATATTAACACAAAGCTCGGTAGAATGTAAAGTTGCCTTCCGTCACTGGTTTTTAACTTTTAACGTTCCGTCATTCCGCTTTCGTATTCCGCGCATTGTCAGTCATCTTCCACGCCATCTACCGTCATCTTCCGTCAACTTCCTTTACATCACTGCAATCTTGCACTCCCGTCGCTAGGTTCTTCCACTTTCCATGCTGATCCGCCATCTTTTTTCCCTGGATTAACCTCTCCAGGGCTCGCCAACACGAGATGGTCAAACATTTATTTTTCAGTCAATCCTTTTCGTCACCAACATGTCCACTTGTTCCCATGCCTATTCCTCACGTTTTAATAAACTTTTCCGAAGGCTTCTCGACCAATTTTATGAATACTTTCCGAAAACCTGGGAGCTCGCCACGGGCACGACTGCTCCCTTCCAACGCTCGTGGCGCCTCCGAATCTTACTGTATTTTACACAGTGTCGACAGATTCTATGCACTCCAGGTAGGTTAATTACAAAGCGTGACTGTTATGACTCTCCGTCGGGAGTCTTTTTTTGCAAGAATTAATTATCATAATGTACAACCAGTAGTGTGTTTAGGTGACTGGTGGAAAAATAGATATCGTGCGAAACGCAAAAAAGAAAAATCCTTTCTAGGTGGGAAGGAAGAGTTCGTACAAAATGTAAGAACTGCTATGGTGGGGAGGCGAGGATTCGAAGTCCAGCAGAAGAAATCTATTGACTCGTCAGAAGTTTCCCTCGATATATTCCGTACACTTGCTTCAGTTCGTATCGGACCAGGCGCTTGAAACGGCTTTGCTTAAATTTGTTTTACTATGAAAATTAAGTCTTACTTTGCAAAGTGGCATCGTCGTATTTTGCTTGAATTCCGAAGTTCTTAGTGTATCGGGACAGAACAATCGATCGAGACACTTACGCGATAATCATGAGATTCAGTGAAGTTTTTATTGCGTTTTCAATAGTTTGGATTACGAGAGATGTAAATGGAATGTTCAACCTCGACATCATCAAAGAAATAATAGCTCCAGCAAACCCTCAGATCAATAGGGTCAGGCGTATGGAAGACGCTCATGGCGATCCGTTAGCCGTTCTGGACACTGTAAGTTTGTGTATGTGGGACCGTACGAATGAAAATAGTCCACTTTGTCGATACGAACCTTGATGAAAAAATGTCTCTGTTAAGTCGGTAAAACTCTGACCGGACCGTTTCAGGGATTCTCGGAGATTTCCCAACACTTTTCTCTGAGTTTCTCTACTGTTTACCGAATATATGTCATTTTTCTCCGCACTACCTCCAGCAGTCACAATCAGACAAGTTCAGAGTACTTTCCGAAAAATTCTGGAAAACTCTGATTTTTTTCTGATAAAACATGTTAAGAGACAATACGATTTGTCTCCAAGATCTACGATGCATTCAGGTGGGCCTCGTTGAACGATACGGATATCCGGCGGAACAGCACAATGTCACGACTGAAGATGGTTACAATATCATCTTCTTCAGGATTCCTGGTAGCCCAAAGTCACCACCGACGACAGGCAAACCCATGGTTTTCATGCAACACGGACTACTTCTCTCTTCGGATTGTTGGGTCCTCATGGGATCCAACAACGATCTCGGTACTGTGAATTTCTGCCACTGCACAACGTTTTTCTTTGATTTCCCATGAAATGTCACATAAACATAAAATAGTGACCCATAAAGGGTCGGCAGCATATCAAATTAAGGGGAAGTGAAAGTCACGTGACGGGGCCATGAGTGTGAGAGAGATAGTTGCAATTTTCAAATTAACTTTATTCAATGGTGCTAATTTTTTTTGAAAAAAAAAAATGATTTCGGGCCGGATGCGAAATTACCGTGTACATCCGGCACGAATTTGCTTTTTCCGAAAAACAATTAGCACCCTTGAGAAAAGTTCATTACAGTTTTCATTACCGACCGCGATATTTCACTTCCCCTTAAAGCCGAAAAACTCAACACCACGACAATCAAACACGAAGAGTCTACTCCGTGATAGAGTCTACACCAATCGTCGCTGCACCAAGTTCACTCGACACCAAATACACGATACAACTGAACACCTGCAGTGTCGACTTTTTCGGTGTTTATTTATTTATGTATTTATTTCCACAGCTTTTTTACTTGCCGACGCTGGATACGACGTTTGGATCGGAAACGTTCGTGGCAACACATACGCCAGAAGTCACAAAAATTTAACGACCCTGGATAAGGAATTTTGGAATTTTAGGTACAAAGTATTGCGTATTAATAGGCTACATTTAATATCGTGCAATTTCTCGTTATTTTGTAGGTCCGCGAGAGAAATTGATGAATCGCGCAATGAAATTATGCGGGAACATCAATTTTTTTTTACCATCAAATCAGCCCCTCATGGAAAACAATAATACATGGAAAAATATATTTTTCATATATTGAAATATCGTTTTCACAAAAAATTTGATATAATTGATATATTGCGAGATATATGTGACGGGTATATCCGAGCAAATATTTTTTTTTTGCATTATTGACAACGCGAAAAATTGAATATTAAAAAAATATTTTTCACATATACTTGTTTCCCGTGCGGATCGTGATGAATATAGTGATGTGTACGCATATCAACGACTGAATGCCAAAAGGGCGAACAGGCTATGCTTATACACAGCCGACACATGCCCTTATCGTATTAGGCCATCGATATATATATCAATATCGTAATTCAGCTTCGATGAAATGGGTTCGATCGATACTCCAAGCTTGATTGAATACGCCCTCGAGTATACCGGACAGAAGACATTTTTCTACATTGGACATTCTATGGGCACGATAATTTCTAATGCCATATTAACGGAGAGGCCCGAGTACAACGACAAAATGCGTTTGGTCATCAGTCTCGCTCCTCCGGCTTTTTGGAAATATTATATTGGACCGGCCTCTCAATTACTTGCTCAAAACAGCGCTTTGCTCGGAGTAAGTTGATAATACAATTAACTTTTTTTTTCAGTAAAACAAAAATAAAAATCATGAGATAGCAAGGTGGAGCGCATACTTATAGAGCTCATCGATTTTGTCAGAATTCGCATCGCTGATGTATTTTTTCTTTTTTTTTTTTGATTTGAGTGAATCTCGATTTTTCTCTGACGCAGGTGTTAGCGGATGCTCTGGGCATCTACGACTTATTCCCCCAGTCGAAAATGACAGCCGAGTTTGTTCAAATCCTTACAGCCGACAATTCGCCGTTCCGAGACACATTCCTCTCGATATACCATCTGATCACGGGTCAATCGTCTCCAGGATTCAATAACGTGAGTTATGACTTTATCAGATATGAAACTTGGGTCGATTATTAAGACATGAGACTCACGTCGATGAATGACACCGAATGGTATTTTGATAATCAGAATCTGGGACGGGTCTTGAGAATGTCACCGGTGCATTTAAGCGTTATATTTAATTTTCTTACCCGATTAAAAAAAAAAAAAAAACCACCGTGTCAAAGATATTTACACATACAATTTTAGTGAGTTCACGGTCGTTTTGCGCACTACTTTTTTCTTCTCGTGCTGATCCTTATCGAAGAGTTCATGCGTTTTATTGTGTGGAGTTGCTTAAAAAATGTTTATAACAGTGATACGTGTGTTAATGTTTCATTGCACAATATCAAGTCTCTTCTTTAAGTTCACAGAGTGCCTTACCTAGCGTGTTCTTATATTTTCCGGCTGGAGCCTCGCGAAAGACAATGTCCCACTTTTCTCAGAGTCTACTTGCAGGTAACTGTTATCGAGCAAATTTTATAAACGAATAATCAATTGAAACGCAGCTCGTATTCGCTATCTCTAAACATATTTCAACTATCGACGGCAGTGCCGCGAGCTCTTCGCCCCCTGAGTAAAGGTTTAAGGTGATGTGGTATAACCCCCCGCCCACCTAACCCGCGCCCAGTTGGTAACAAAAACTGTACTTCATGCCGTTTCGAGATCGCAGACCGCCGAGGTAAACGAAAATTGTCTCTCCCTGCCGCTGTCGATTCCCTAGGGAAAGACAATTTTCTTTTCCTCGGCAGTCTGCGGTTTCAAAACGGCATGCAGTACAGTTTTTCTTACCGGCCGTCGTATTTCACATCACATTAACGCCTGGGCTCGAAAGCGCTAAAGTCAATTTACGCTATTCCCATTTACGCTTCAGCAAAGTAAATGCCTGGAACTTATTTAACCATTCGGTTGATTGGGGCAACTAATTATATTTCTCCGTGCATGTAGTACATAATCTTGATCAAAACCGATCTCGCCAGGTGACACATCAAATAAGAAATTCGATTATGGCACTACCAAGAACTTGAGGATATACGGAACAAGAGAACCGCCGATCTACGACGTGTCGAAGATATCAGCACCAGTCGCCCTGTTCTACGCCCAAACTGACGGGTTGGTGCAGGCGCCGGTAATAACACCGCATTAAATACATTCCTAAATCGAATTGAGATTTTACCATTACTGATCGCTGATGACGGCGATTTTACCATTACTCATCGGTTCTGCTATTTTTGTTGTTGCTTTTTTTTCCGCAGAATGTAATCGGGTTGTCGAAACAATTTTCGAACCTCGTTACATGCGAAGCTGTGCCTAGTCCTGTCTTCAACCATATGGATTTTATGTGGTCGCAAGACGCCAAAAATCTACTGTACCCGAGGATAATTGAGCTCTTATCAAAATACTCGGAATAGTTGAGAGGAATGATCGACGGTGCTGAACGTAAAGAAGTCCTTAAAAATGAAATAAACATTCGGGATGCATTCTACATTCTTAGACAATCCTCGATCTATCGTTATTTTTTATTACATCGACAAAGTACAATTCTTAAACGTCAGAGAGGAAAACGTGGTCTCTCTGAAACTACGCTGTAACAATTAAACAATTCTTATAGTCACATCGTCAAAACTACTTTTTCAGATTACATCAGATAATCAAAACTACTTTTTTTTTCAAAGGTACTGAATATTTTGATGGTGAAACAAGATTGATACCGTCTTCATATATCAGTTGAGGGGGCAGTGAGAATTTGCATTTTCTTAAAAAGTTTCGGTACGATTGGAACAAAAGCGATTAGCTTTTGTTACCGGCCGAGGCTGGTTAGCAAGGAATGCGTCGAAATATCGGACTTCACATTGTTTTACTGCATGAACGTAACTTGAAACGGCGAGTTTTGAAGGTTACAAGGCAAAAAGAAAGAAATTAACATCCGCCTATTGACAACGCTACCGAGATTGCGCTGCAGGCTTGGATCTCGCGTCGATCCGCATACTATAAGCCATAAACTTTATTCTATTTACGACGGAAGCAAAAAAAACTCGTTGTTGATCTATTATGTATACTGGAAACGAGGCGAATATAAAGTAGTGTAGTTAATTTAATACGACATGCTTGCACATTTTTTAAAACAATTGATTCGACAAGTTTTTTTGTAAACTCGTTAATAAAGCAGCACTGTCTCGGTGTAGCTGTATAGAGATAGGTATGGCGGTGCGTGGTGCGCAAGGAGTCCATGCGTGACAAACGGATATGCCACGCACGTGTTACAAATTTCTTTAAAAACTCACGATATATCAAAAACTAAACAGTAAACTATTCTTAACTTTTTTTTAGCATATTCGTGATATGCTTTTTTATAACACCGTGGTTTTTTTTTCAAACAGTTCTTGAATCTCGCTTAGAAGGTAGAACTTAAAACCTGGCCTTCGTGCGTGTTCTTTGATAGGCGACAGATTAAAATCACGCGAACTGTAATGGTAAATAAATCGGCTTAGGGTTTTATTTACATTATACATATTAATTGAGGTACATCTTATTCAAGTTACACAGATGTTCGGATAAGATATTATAATTTGTAATTTAAAAAAAAAAAAAAACTTATTCTTTAATGATTCTACCTTAAGCACATACTGTTCTGACGTAGAACTTGAAGTGCGTTTAGTTGATGCCTATAAAAACGCAAGTCAGACTCGAGTCAGGGACGACAAGAAAAACAGATTTCATAAAAAAATTATAACGGTTGGGAGAAGATTATGAATTATGATACACGTAGCGATGAAGTGTATTGCCTCGTCGGGAGTTCTTCACCGAGGGCGGATACAATATTCCTTTCTTCAGGATTCCCGGCAGCCCTCTATCGCCCAGGAAAAAAGGAAAACTGGTTGTTTTCTTTCAACACGGTTTGATCGCACTGGTGCGAGAAAAAAATACCATATCGCGTTTGTACCAATGCCCAATATTTTTCTCGCACCCGATGCGAAAAAGTGCCTATCTGCGCTCACTTCACACGAGCGCAAAGCGGAAATATTACGTGCATTCGTTAAGAAATAAGTATATTTCGATTCGAGTGCGAAAAAACTTTTCCTGACGAGTATGACTGTGCAGCACGAGCCGAAGGCGAGTGTTGCAATCACATGAGTTCAGAAAACGTTTTTCGTGCGAGTATCCGATAAAATTTTATTTCACAAAGTGTGAAATAAAGTACATATAAAAATATATAAAGTATAATAAAGTAATTTCGTCGCACAATTTTTTTTGTTATTTCAATAGTGAAGTATATTTTTTTCGTATGTACAATATCGTCTTGTCTCTCACAACGCGAACTACTCGATTGGGCCGAAATCTACGATATCGCACCGCAGACGATAATCGACATCGGGATCGGTCGAGTTTTTTGCAGTGACAGTTCGATAATGCAGCCTCTCTGCATCTTGGCGTTATCCGTACTGGGCGGTAGCAGTGTCCAAGAGTTGAATACCTTGAGTCTAAATGTGCCAATCGCTAAACAGTTCTGTAGACGAAATCAAGTACTAGAAATCGTTTTTGCGTTAAACAAAAAAAGCTCCATCATAGCAAAGAATAACTTCCGCGACCACTACGTCAAGTACGGTTTTTCCTTTTTTTTTCATTTTGATTACTGCAAGGCCTTATGATAATGGAATAACAAAAAATGTTCAAGTTTTCTTCGATCGAATGGCCTCTAATACGGGGAAACACCGTTGAATGGTAGTGTGCAAAAAATGTAATTAACAATAGTGATAACACATAATATTATATTTATGTATTGCCTCATACGCAAAAAGAACAAAAAGTGAATTATCTTTTGTTCAACCTCGTAGACTATGTTGCCTTACATATTAAAGTATTATCCGGCTGGAGCGTCGGTAAAGTCAATCATCCACAATCTAAAAAAGATCGCTTCAGGTAACACGTTTTCCGTAACTTTTATAAATCGAGAAATACTGACGACATGTGGGATGTAAACTTGACGACGAATGATTTCTTTCGTCAGCAATCTTGGAAAAATTTGACTACGGTGAGACCGAGAACGTGAAAGTGTATCGACAGAAGGAAGTTCCGATTTACAACTTGAACAAAATTTCAGCATTATGCGTGAAATTTTATTGGAATAATAGTAGTGGACCGCATATCCATTGTACCTTTCGAGAGGTTTCATGGATATGAGTAAAGTAGGTAGAAGTCGCCTTCAGTACCTTCAGATGGTAAGGTAGATACGTAGGTAGATGGTAAGATATCAATTCCCAATTAAACAAAGGAAAAAAACCGATGTCTAATTAGGTCACAGGTCATTTGGCAAAATCATCCAATGTGTAATTTGCCGACATATTTTTGTAGACCGCAACATCTTCAGAAGTCTCCAAGACGCCGCAGTCTGAAATTTTACGAAATAATTTAACGATCAAATTATTATTATTATTTTTTTAATGAAAAATCATTGTTCTCTAACGAATTATTGATCTCCTAGATAGAATCCTCCGCCTAAAGATTGTGACGAACGTACCGCAGTATTTACGATGGAAATATTTTAGTTTGTACTTTTGTTTGTAAAACTAGAAAATGAACAAATAAGAAATTGTGTTGTAAGTTGTTGTAAAAAGTACAAACTTTTTTTACTGTGTATAGTGATTTAAAATCTCAACACATGCTACGGTAATCTTACAAAAAAAATGTTACCGGTAATTTCACATCTAGATGGATGATTTTGACTTTTTACAGTAAATATACGAGAAACTTTCGCGATTATATTTTAACAACAAAAACTGTTGAGAAAAAAAAAATCACGTCATAATACGGTAATTTTCCGACATATTAAGTTACCGGTATTTCTACATCTCTAGTCACGTGATACGACGCTGCTCGGTCTTTTTTTTCTCGACGACGGACTCCACGCGTGGCTCGCGTTTCATGACGTGGCCGCAATACGCCACCAAGCAGCAAAACTCGTCTACACGATTTCTCGTCGACATCCGCTTGGTCAGCCGCAAGTGTCGGACGTGAGAAACCGTTTCCTCAGTGCTTCTTAGCCGTTCATACACTTCTTTCGAGATAAACTTGACACGATAAAACTCGAGCTTTTAACGAAAATATTAAAAAATGAATTACTTCGCTATTTTGTTCGTAACCGTCGTCGCGGCTTCGTCGGCTTTCGCTGAAACTTGCCAAAAACCCGAAGTTTCGGCGACCGCATACGTCACCGAAGACGCTACTATTCTAATGAACGTGGCGTTCACAACACAATTCACCCTGAAGTGCAGCAACGGTGCGAAGGACATCTCGCTTTACGCCGAGGTCGAGGGCAAAGCTCTGCCCGCTGTGAGACTCAGTGCTGACAACAAATACCAGGTAATTAATATTTTTGTAATATAAAATTTGCTACACCTTATCGATCCATACTGCAAGGAATTTTTGTAAACCGCGAGAAATCAATCCCCCTTCACACCAATGAGAAATCCGCAATTAATATTCGTAGACATTTTTTGGGGCTCCAACAATTACGATAAAATCGTGTAACTTGTGCAACTTGTAATCGTGGAATTTGTGCAACTTTAGAAAATTGCTAATTTCTTGAGACCTTGAAAACCTTATCGGATCTAATACTATAGGCTTCAGGACTTGAATTGCACTTTTACATCCAAATATAGAATGTAACTGTTCATTTTAAGATTATTGTAATACTATAAAGTTGAAAACTGTGAAGGAGCAAATAATGTGGATACTGGACTTTTCACTATAAAAAAAAAGTCGAAGGTCATTGGAACAACAATCATACAAAGTAGACACTAGCAAGTCTGTGTAGTATAAAGTAATCTGCTAACATTACAAACGGGACCCGTGCATTCTTATACATTGTATATTGTATTAAAACATATAAATGGTTATAGATAAAACTCGAATGTCTTTGTAACGACATTTGAGGTACTTTCGATTTGGCGTTTTTCGTTATTATAACGTGACTGCGCATGCGCACGGTCATTTTCTGGTATGAATTCTTACCAAACAACAACATGTTACAATTACGAAAAACGCCAAATCGAAAGCACCTCTGTTGTACGATTGGAAAGCATCAGTTTTAATCAGTTTCAGCTGCTTAATTTTGTAATGCAGAACTGGTACTACAAAAAAATCTCTACGGTCGTTAAAATTTCGTTAATTATAAGCTTGGACCAATTCGAATGTAATTGAATTTTTTTTTAATTCCGTAGGTCTCGTGGACGGAGGATGTGAAGAAGGCCCGCTCGGGTGACTACAGCGTTAAATTGTACGACGAGGAGAGCTACGCGGCGATCCGCAAGGCTCACAGGAACGGCGAAGATCCGGAGACCGTGAAGCCTCTGGCCGTTGTAATGCTGAACAATCCCGGAGTCTATCAAGGACCTTGGATCAACTCCGAACTTCTCGCGGCTTTCCTTGCCGCTCTCGTCTCGTACGCGGCTTTCTCCGCGAAATCGAAACTTCTCGCATAAAAAAATTCCGATCGAGCGGACCTTCCAACAATGTTGTTGTCAAAGTTTTATTATTAATATTTATAGAAAAAAAATTTTGTACAATTCATTTCCTACCAAAGTGGGTTAACGCGTTGCGCTTAGAGAGAAACGGACAATTTTTTTTTCGGGGTACTGAGACTTCCATCCTGCTGTCTATCGACTGAACACTCATGTGTAAATAATTGCATACTCATATCTTTCTCACCGAGTGGACTGTAATAAAAATTTATTCTGTACTCTGATCGAAAATTTGTTTATTAACTGAATAATCTTTACAATCGAACGCGTGCTCGCGTCTCAAAAAAAAAAAAAAAAAACGACGAACTTCCTCAAGTTACTGTCGTATAGAAATGTGGAAAAAGAACTTACGAAATATTTAGTATATTTCGCTGGGAGGTTCGTGACCGAATATGTGAAGCCACGAAGGTGGTTCCTTCCAATTGACGCGTCCCTCGTTGTCCCTGGGCACCAGGGAGATCCACTGATTCACGAAAACGGCGAGTTCCTTCGCGTCCGGACTGTTGTTTCCCTCCGAACAAAATTTCAATAATATCGCGCAACAAATTTCGCTCTTCGACAAAAATTCAAATAGATTCAGGGCGAAGCCCCCTCCGCTTATTTCCAGGCGGCTCTCGTTGCTCAGCGGATCGACCGTTTCGTTCAATTTGCTCCACTTCAATTCTTCGAATTTCTTTCCGTGCGAGGCTTCCATACTCGGCGATGCGACGTAACGCAAATCCGCGCTTCTCAATTCACTGTCGACTCTCACGAATTGCCATTTACTCGTCAATATTATCACCTGAAACCAAAACAAAATTTTGTTGTCTTTTCAGTGTCCTCTGAAGGTCAAGCCGGACGAAATTTTACATTGAGCTGCAGCACTTTGCAATTCGCAAAAATTTTATATTAAGCAGTAGTTTGCAATTTGCAGTTTTTTTTTTTTTTTTTTTTTTTTTGGCTTCATGTGCAGATTTTGTGTTAAGAAAATCATAGATTTTGCTTCAAGCTATTTTCAATACGCTTTCGTACTTAGGTATGAAACACAAAGTATACATTTTTTTTTCTTAATTGGTACGATTGAGTGTTTTAGAACTGGCTCGTTTTTGGAACTTTCTGGAAATTGGCTTTAATGCAACTTCCATAAAAACTTCTATGACAATAAGAACATTGTACGGAGGCGAGAAATTTGTTGGAATAATAATATTAATAATATTAATTTTAGTCAATCCTTTCTTAACTATCACAAATTCAAACCAGGGATTTTTCATTTTTCTCTTATTAGACGTGTCCATCATATTGTCACAACTGGTTTTTCATATTGTAGAAATATCTACAAAAGTTCTGACAACAAAGAATTGATCATTCTCAATATTGGAAGCGAATTAAGGAAGTCTACGAGCATCGCAGAGTCTCATGCGAACAAACGTTCTCAGAATGATAAATAAATCATATTTGGTACTCATGTTTACAGAGAGACTAAGAACTATACATAAGCTCCACGATATCTTGAAAGGTGCAAAAATACAGCCGGAGGAAATCTGAAACAAGACTCCTGAAACTACATTAAATTAATCAAATATGCTACAACCAAATTTATCAGATTAATCGAATACAATAAATCAAATCAATTGTATTAAGTAAATGCCTTCAAGTCCACCAAAAATTTATCGCACACACAAAAAATACGAAAATAAATTTGTCGATACCTCAGAGATGTGTCGCTCCTTCACGAATTCTTGCAGTTTCGCGAAAAAATTATCGAGTTTGTTGACCGGTGGTGAGCGTATCTGCAGCGCGACGATGCGTTTGTCCTCGTGAATATAAAAGTCCGCGGTCGTGCAAAGCTCCGGTGAAGTTTTGTCGTACGGATCGGCACCCAAGAATGGTATGAAATCGGGACTGAAGAGTTGTCCGATTCGGGTCATACCAGCGTTGTGTATCAACAAATCCACGGCGAGTTGTGCGACGTTTCCAACGGCGACCGCGGGCACGATAAACGTGTAACCCGTAAGGTCGACTTTTTTCGTCAGCTTTATCATACTTTTCCACGTAAGTCAAAAGACAATCTGTAAACTCAGGAGACTTTCTTTGAAACTCCGGTTTTCAGGCTCTGTTTTTCTGGCTGTTATTAACACAATCGGCGAGTGGCAAAAGTTTCTGCCGGCTCATTGACACTGACTTAGCGCGGCACGAAAACCAAGGGCGGGTTTCAATATTAACTGCGAGAGCTCGTGGTCACAATTTGGTCTAACAGAATGCGCAAGATGTGTCAGTACCAATGAGGGCTTGTCATTTTTAAACAGCGATCTCTCATTGGTTGGTTAACCTACCCGTGCGTTGTGGAGAGAAAGTATAAAATCTTGCTAGATGAAAATAATGTTTCCCTCGACATATTAACGCCTGCGGTTGTTATGTTCTAAAATCAGACTATCCAGTAATCGGTAATCAGCAAATCAGCATAGTAAAAATACTCAACGGAAAAAAATCACTTTGGAAAAAAAATACTATTATTTTCCGGCCCGTTCTATTAAATCAATTTTGTTACCGATCATTTACGGCGAGAATACGAATTGCATTATATCGTTCCGCTTGTTAAATCGCATAATGCCTTCTACATCCCTATTACAGCCTTTTTTACATTCTGTCTTTAGTTAGATGGTACTGCAAACATCTCGGGAATTCGGTTTGAGCTACTCGAAGTGAACACGCGGTTACGAATGAAGTCGTCGAGAAGGGGGGGGGTATCACGTTCGTCAATAGAGGCCCAAACTCGTACTCGATTCCGGATTCCGGTCATCTCTCTCGAACAGGACAACAAAATTTGCGTGGATAAAAAAAAAATTCTTCATTATTGATGATCCGGTAACGTGTCCTTCTACAATCGAGGTAAGGCATCCGAGTTTCAGTAAATATCCGACTGCCATGTGACATCGTCGAAGCAACGGACGATCTTTATCACCGAGAGAGCGAGGTTACGTCCCGGAAAGAAATTTGCTTTATATATATACATATATATGTTTTTTAGCATGGCTTGGCTCACGAACGTCGTTCGCGTCGCAGCGGAGATTTGGACGCCGCAAGTAACCGCGGTCCGGTATCGTTATCACGCGGACAAAATAGCTAGAGGTCCTGTGGTGAGACGTTACGGTTACGAAGATCCGACCGACTTCAGGGGTCTTCTGCCGCGCGAGAGCGATCGCAGGATCAAGGAGATGCCGTTCTACCGTCCTAAGGACGTTTGGTCGGAGAAGAGGGCTCTTTTCGGGCAGAACGATTACATCGACATACTCGGCAGCGATAATCTTCATCCGTCTAAACTGCTCTATCATGTGCCGGCCTGGCTTCGCGGCGTCAGCGGCAAGGAGTATCATATTCTCCTGAGAAAGAGGAAAATGTTCAGTCATACAGCGTTTCCAACCCAAAAACCAAACAAATGGAAGGATTTAAACAAACGAATCAGGTGGCTGTACAAATTCCTCAATCGAAAAACCAAGACCGACTTTACTAAGAAACAGTAGTTTGTAACAATTGTTAGATAAGATTATTAAATGCCTTTGAGAAAATGACCTCTGTTGATTTTATTTTGTAATCCCCATGTGTATTAATCGTTTCTCTGTATTATTTCACACTAA
Source organism: Exephanes ischioxanthus (assembly GCA_958510785.1). Classification (NCBI taxonomy): domain Eukaryota; kingdom Metazoa; phylum Arthropoda; class Insecta; order Hymenoptera; family Ichneumonidae; genus Exephanes; species Exephanes ischioxanthus. Next base: position 4,101,912 of record OY294025.1, read on the forward strand.
AACGGTGTGTAAATTGAAACTTTGGCATTGCTTCCTCGTGTAATTTACATTGTTTTACTCGGTGGGAAAACAGCGGTTTTGCGCATGCTGCGTGTAAAACCAACATTTTCACACCTTGCGAAATAATAGTAATTTTTGTAACGAATGCTGGAGAAGTGTTACTTCGTGCCTGCTGATTGTGGCGATTTACGCACGCTGAATCGTTCGTAAAGTAAGATCGGAGCGATGTTCGCATGCGCCGGATATTTATAGTACACTTGTCTGTGAAGCGTCACTTTCGCCATTCTCGGCAGTCCCGTAAAGTAACACTCGTGCTGGCTCGTGCCGGGTTCTGGACACATTTACACGAAAATACCGAGCATTTTGATTTTTTTTCACGAGAACAAAGTTTCCTCTATGAGGAAGCAAAAAAGGAAAAAAAACGGGATTGATCAATAAAATGCAATAAAACGTACACGTACAAAATAGTGAATTTATTTATCGACAATTAATCATGACCAAATTGATGCGAGAGAGTGTGTGGTTTACAATCATGAAAGTCGCAAATACTTGTATATCGATCTTCTAATACTCATATGCTATATTGTTCGCAATATTTTAACGAGGGCAATTGATAGTTATTAATTATTATACGTAAAGTCGTCGTTTCGCGCTCGCTTGTATGTACATGATCGAGTTAAAAATTAGCGTTACGTCTAAGGGGAACGAAATTTTCTAGCGTAAGAGGCAGACATTCGGTAAGTACAATGGAAAAAAAAGATCTTTTTCATATCGATAAAAGAAAAAATTATTGTAACAGAAAAAAAAGATTCTCACACTAACTAGCCTAACGTCTTCATCGTCGACGTAGTTAATGTTTTTACTGTTTTTTTTTTTTTTTTTTTTTTTTTTTTTTGGGCCGTAACATGCACAAGACTGTTATCGTGAGTATTGTCGATTTTGATTAAAAATTAACAAGTTATGTCGAGTAAGAATCCTTGATGTCCTAAGTGACTGGAGCGCACGCGCGCGTGCGCAAAGCTTCGATTTATCACTTTAAAATTGTTTATCCTATATCAATGTATGGCTCGGAGTGTTTTTTTTTTCTACGGAAAACAAATTGTCACATTTTTTTTTTCATTACATGACGATTAAAAATGGTCGAAAAGTTCTCGAAGAATCTTTCGCCATGTTGTATTTCCCGGATTCTTTTTTGTTTCTTTTTTCTCATTAAATCTTCTCGATCAGTAACCGCAGATTTTCGGCAATTATCTCGAATCATTTGTGTTAAGCATGTAGACTTTTTTTCACGAACGAAATAATAAAATCCGTGCGACAAATACCGGCGCGTTTCACGTTCCGAATATCGCCGTCTCCTCGGTAGCGACGTAATACTGTTAAGATCGGTCAGTACATCGAGATTTAATTTTTTTTCATTCCTTTGGATTAAAAAAAATATCGGAGATAGACAAAAAGAGAATCCGCGGAATTTTCGAAACATTTGTAAAAACGTCTGTTCCTCGGCTGAAAAATCGCTCAACTATTATGCAACGATCGTTATAATTTCGATACATGATAAGAGAGAAAGAGGGAACGAGGCGCGCGCGCGCGTGCGTGCGTGCGATGGAAGAATTTATATCCTTAAGATTTTTTTATGTACATCAAAATCAATGGCAGTTATTTTTGCATCCGCGAAAAAAAAAAAATTGTTCGACCAGCCGATATTTTTTTTTTTTTAGATCGTTTCTGCCGATTGGCTAGCCAAACTGCCGAAATATTATCAACGAGGAACGATAATATTTTATTCACTGTAATCAGCCTCATAGGTGATTTTGTAAAAAGGACAGTAACGTTGTCTCGTAGTGCCTCGTGGCATCTAAATTCCTCAAACTATGCCTCTCGGTCGGATAAACCTGAAGCTGATACGGCTTGCCAGTCTTTATCAGTGCGTTTATCAATTCGCTCGTGTGAAAGAAATGTACATTCTCGTCGATGAGACCGTGTATTATTAACAAACGATTCTCGTCGTCGGGAAACTTGTTTACGTATGTCAGTACGGAGCCGTTTACGTAACCGTGATAATTGTTCTGTGGAAGATCCATGTAACGCTCAGTGTATCCGGTGTCGTAAAGATTCCAGCAGGTCACCGGTGCACCGGCTATAGCGAGCTGCAACAGACGATTCATTAAATGTATAAAATTCGAGCATGGCTTTTTTTTTGTTTATCGTGAAACCGACAAGGCTATCGTAGACCGATAGTGTTTCGATAATTTGTAAAATACAGAAATCGTAACGAGCCGAAGGATCTCGATCGATGGCTCGTTGGCGTTTAATGTTATGATTGTACACGTCACCCTTTAAGGGTTTGCGCCACAGTAGAAGTTCGATTTTTTTTTCTAATAGTTTATAGTTTCAAGAATATATCTGTTCAATTTTTATGTCGAAATTCAAGGAATTACGAAAGTTAGAGACCCCTTATGTGATTTTCTGATATCACAACAATGGCTTGATGGATTTTTATGAAAATTTGTACCCATATACTTCAACAGATTTTTTTTAGTCCTTGAAGGTCACATATTAAAAAAAAAAAAATAATAAAACAATGTAAAAAAATTATTCAGAGTTGAAAAAAAAATAGGTAAAAATCGACGTTTTTTCAAATGGCCATCATTTGGCGATTTTTTTTTTTCCGCGTAAAGGACCGCGTTATATATTACAAAAAAATTATATTCCTACTCGTCGTAACTTTATGTGAATAAATGCAGAAATTGCTAATTGTTTTCTGCTCGGTTCGATGTTGGCAGTTTTACCTTGAATACTTCGGGATACTGAATTATGCCCATGAGGCTAAGATAACCACCGTAGGACCATCCGTGAAGGGCTACCCGGTTGAGGTCGATGTAGCCAGTTTTTTCGGCCAACAGCCTGAGAACCTCCACTTGATCGCTCAACTCGACAGTTCCCATTTTCTTTCTCAAGTGACTTTCGAATATTAGGCCTCGGTTCTTTGAGCCACGGGAATCTATGAGAACTACGCAGTACCCTTGAGCGGCGAGCATGTGCATGCGAAGGTGTCTCATTCCCTGCGGAAAGAATAAAAAATAAATTTAAAAAAATGAACGCCTTGCAATGAAACTGTTTTCGTGGTCACTCCGCAACGACCGCGTCGACGTAGATCGATTAGGTTGCCGCTTGCCTTGAACGTATTGGAAACGAGTTGAACATCCGGACCTCCGTAGACCTGCAAGATCGTCGGATATTTGACGGATCTTTGAAAATTGTGAGGCTTGAAGACCATCGAGTATATCGTGTCGCCGGATGTTATTTTGTGCGCGTATATGTCCGGAGCGAAAAGCTCGGACTCCGGAACTGTAGGCTCTAGGAGATAACCTACGGGTGTGAGAGAAATACTTTCAACGGTCCAGTCCGTCTGCGATATTCTGAAAACCTGAAATCATACGTGAAATAATTATTACGATAAATAACAAACATATTTGCAATAAAATAAAAATCACGATAAGCAATAGCTTGTTGATGTAATTTAAATAAAATAAATTGTAAACCACGCTATTTAAAAAAAAAATCTTCGGATCGAATTTACGTACTGTTACGTCAGTACAGTTAAATCTTAGTTTAACGAGTTGAATAATAAAAAATACGACAGAATATATTCATACCTGGCACGTCGGTGAGCTCTTGATGGAACTGTACACGGTGACTAGCATTGTGCACTCTTTGTTGAAATAAATGCTGTTGTAACTGCAACCGGGTCTCGTGAGCAGTCGAATTTCGAGGGGTCGCCGTAGCGATACCGCGTAAACGTGCTGCTCGAGAGGACCCTCGCGCAATCCCGCGAAATAAACGATGGAATTAACCTCGTCGACCCACAGTTTCCTACGCAGTACCTGCCAGTCGCCCTGGGTTATGGGGACCTTCGAAATTACGCGGGGCTGCAAGTAGACACTGTCCAGTCGATCGAGGGGCTCCTCCACACCGTTGCTTAGGCCTGCGGTAAAAAAAAAAAAAAAAAAAATTGTGTTTAAAATAAAGCTCAAACTTTTCGAGAAATTCAAGAAATTCAAAATGACATAAAATTTAAACGGTTCGATCGATCCTCCCCAAATTCAATAGGGATCATCGGACGGCGATGCTCCATATCTATACAACTTTTTGCCCCGATAGCTAAAAAATGGTAAGAGCTTGAGTGCGTACAGACATTTATTAAGAAATTCAAAATCGCGTACAAAGAGAACAACTGAAATTTTTCAAGTAAAATTTTGAAGAAACATTGAGTATTAACCACACATGCTGTGTGTAAAATTTCAGTTTGATCGGTCGAGGCGATCTCGAGTTATAGCAGTTTGAATTTGTCGCGTCTGAGTGACACATTTTATCTAAATGGGATTTGTCGATGTTTTCGATTTCTCGACGTTTCGGAACATTCCGAATATGTGTACATGAAAATTACGGAAAAAAATTCAATGGACACAATGTTTCATCTATGAGGAAGCAATAAGTAAATACAAAAAGAAATGTACCAGCTATACTCGACGTGATGAGATACAGGTGCATAAATTTCGTCTCCTCGCTACCCCAGAGGAACTTGACTTCCGTTGGCTCGTCGGACGGCAAGAAGTACAGAAGATCGTTGACGTTTATCCAGATCGTGCTGTGCTCCGAATATATCACCTGTACGCTAGCCGACGAAGGGGTGAAATGATTCTCCGAGTTGTAAACGTTCGGCGGTGGCTCGCAAAAGTTGTCGACCGACAGCAGAACCAGCTCGAGTCTCTGCTGTTTTCTGTCGAGCAGTTGGACCCAGACGCTGAAAAAAAAAAAAAATCGTGAAATTGAACCTGACGTTGAGAAACCTTCCACGAGTAAAATTCACGAACACTTACGGTCGAAAGAAAAGGTGAAAAATGTTTCGTACTCACTACTGAGCGTTCGGAGTCCATCCGACTCTGACCAAATACTCCATCCACGGAAACATAATGTGTAGAGGATACTGAAGCTCGAGAATCTCTATGTTGACGATCTGATGGGTGTCGGTCAATCGAAACTGCACCATCTTTAAATTGCTCTTGGCGTTCGATGTGCCGGCTCGTGGAAATCTAAATTCGTCGATCTCACCGGAATTCAGGGTCGACGATGGAAAGCAGAATATCTTAACGTCGCTCTCGTCCACCTCCTCGTAGACTATCCTGTACACGCCGTCCGTCGACTTAGGCTGCCACCAGTAACCCGTGTACCTGACGAAAGATAATCGAATGAGCTCGTCATCGTTGCATTTATCTTATTTTTTAAATACCGATTACCGTTATTTAACGCGGTATTTAAATGCCGATTTAAATAACGCGAAGGATAAATCCGTCAACTGATTAAAAAATTAAATAAAAAAATGATGATTCGAACCTCGTGAATTCCTCTTGCATGACGTACGAGGGAGTACCGGCTGTGAGAGGATCGTCGGAAAGATTTCGTCCGCCCTTTCTCGCGTGGGTAAGACGCACCGAGGAGCCGGTTATACTGTGCGATAAATACAAATCACCGGCGCACGTGTGGGCTATCAGCGAATTGTACCACGGGCATATTTGCGGATTCAGCTTTGCTCCCGGTGTGGAAATTCTCAATTCGGATGGAAACAGCGGTCCAGGCTAAAAAACATCAAACATATCTGTAATATTTCCGTAAAACGTTTTTTCTTCTTTTTTCGTTCGTTTCCCTCGTATATCATACATAGATCATCCGATAATTATTTTTTATCTTATTAATTACCGCGTAACCCGTGTCCACACACTGATAGAGACTGCTCGCCGCTGGAAACACCAATTTTCCACTGTCGGGATGAATCTCGTAACTGGTAATACCCCAAGTTGTCAGTCTTTTCCTCTCCCACAGTAACTGCTCCTCTCTTGACAGTCTATTAGCACTGGAGACACTTGAAATGAGAATTTTTATCGTTTAAACCATCGACAATGGCGCATTGTCGAATGCCTTTTTTAACGCATTTCTGGCCAAAAATTTACGCGAGAAAAACCTCTGTGGTAATGTGTCGTTCTTGTCATGCTCGATAATAATATAATAAAGATATTATTATTTTATTATTTCAATTTGAAGAAATTAAGTTAACGACTTGTAAAAAATTTGCATCTGGATAAATTTGCAATTTGTCTTCACGCGAACATGTGTGCATCTAACATGTTCTTAAACTGATTTATCGATTCCGAGTTAATTATATATAATATATGATATATAATAATAACAATTATTGTTATTATTATTATCATCACGAATGGGTATCCGAAATCGATGGATATGTACCTCGACTCCGCGTCATCACAATAGAAAAAAATAAATTTAAGTGCTCTCTGTGGAGAATCTATGGTGTATCTCAATAGGCGCGAGCCAATCGTACCTCTGGAAGTTTGCTTCAATTACGGGCAGCCAGTGCAGCCTGGGTCCGTTGACGTGATCGAAATGGCCGATATCGACATAGAGAAGAGTCGTCTCCCAGCCGTTGCTCGGAGTTCCAAGAAAATATATCCTCGTCCTGCAACAATACTATGTAAACAACCAAAACAGCGAAAAAAAAAAAAAAAAAAAAAAAACGATATTGGCGAGAGAGAAAAAAATAGCCAAATTTCATAAACGGACAATATTGAAACTCGTCCGGCTGGATGCGGTACCTTCCGTCGGGCAGCGATCTGAAGGTGACGGCGTCCGGCACCGAGCCGTCCGAGAAGCCGGACAGCTTGCGTCTGAATTCCCTGACGACGCCTCGTAGCTCGGACCACGACTTTCTTGGCGATTTGTTGGTCTCCGCGTTGGAGCGCTCGGCGCCGTCTTTGCACGCCTCCATCTCTCGATTCCTCGAATTTGTAAAATCCTCTACTTTCCACGTCCGTTCATTAACGCTCGAGGAATCCACGGTGGTCGACCGATCGCCGAAGAACTCTCCCTGAAGCCAAAAATATGTGTTAAAAAAAAAAAAACACCGAAAAAAAAAAAAACTAAGTCTTATCGCGAAAGATTTTTCAGTTTTTTTTCTTTTAGGTTACAATCACATTCGGAGTGAGATATGCGGGGGAAGTGTCGTTTCGAGTTTTATGTACGGTCGATGACGCAGCGAGTATTCGAAACACATCTTGACATACTCGTTGGCCCGGTACGAGCGGTGGCCCGTCTCGTAAAAACGCACGGGATATCGGGCAGTGAAACGTACCGACCAACTATATCAGTTGGCACGCGAGCTGTCACAACAGAGGAGCGTGACAACTGAGGTTTTATATAGCGGCTTATCTCTGGCACACAGCTGGAAGGAGCACACGGCCCGTGGCGCGACAGCGAGGCCCGATTGGATAATAATAACAATATTATAATTTATATATCGCTAAAATTTCCTCGTCGTCGAAGTTGGGCTCTCGATGACAAGCTGTTTCTTTTTCGGACTTTAAGGCTCTCGCGCGTAATTGTCGTTGTTTCTTTACCTTGAAAAAAAAAAAATGTTTATCCCTTTTTTCGTTTTTTTTTCTTCTTTTGTAACGTTAAAAATAACCGGACCGGATAGCCGAAACCTTCTTTCTTGGCGAGGTCTCCGGACGATTGACCCGCCCTCTTTCCGGTAGGTGGAAACAACGCCGAAACACGTCGAGCTCGGGACAGTGGTTCCCGTTGCGGATAAAGTTTTCACCCTTCCCGACCACCGGGTTCTCAACCGGTATTTTTGTTGTTGTTGTTCTCTTAAATCTTGTTGTTTTAAGGCCATGCGAAAGATGTACCACGCGGCATATGAGTGCGAGAGAGATAGATGCATTTTTCGAATCAATGTCATTTAAAACCGGTTGAAGTTTCGGATAAAACAAAGTATCATCGGACGGCAGTATTAAATTGTAATTTCGCATCCGGCCCGAATTCGTTTTTTTCTCAAAAAAATTAACACCATTGAATAAAGTTAATTGGAAAATTGCAACTATCTCTGTCGCACACACACACAGCTGTTTCAATTCCCCTTAAGGTGAGGTGGAACATGTACCACGTGACATACGAGTGCAAGAGAGGTAGTTGCATTTTTCGAGTCAATCTCATGTAAAAATTGTTGACATTTGGGATAAAAGCGAAGTATCTTCGAACGCGGTCTTGAATTCAACATCCGCTAATACTTTGATTTTTCGCGAAATGTCTACCATTTCCGAATGCGATTCATTACAGTTTTTGTTACCGACTGAGTCTGTTTCATCTCGGCTTAAGACCATATGAAACACCTCCCTCCCCGTCCATCTCGGGCTCAGTCGGTATCAAAAGTTGTAATCAACTTTTCTCACAGATTCTCGTATGTATGCTCAAAAGAAAAGTCTTATCGGGAACGGAAGTCTCGGCGTCCGATGAGACTTTTCTTTTCATCGTGGATGCCACAATCCATGAGAAAAGTTGATGACTACGAAAAAGAACCCTCTTTGTCAGTAAATCACAATATCGAATGAATGTAGGAACATGTGAGATTAACCAGCGACAAATGAGAGACGCGCAACCCCCTTGACGACAAGTAACATCGCGATTGAAAAAAAATCTTAGAGTTCTCCAGAGACACTTTCAAGGTCGAGGCAAGCTCGGTCGACGATCCGAGCGAAGTCCATCGGGAAATTTCATAAGTTCGTTTCTCATCATTTATGTGAATCGCTGTAAACTTGTAAGGACAAAGAAAAAATTGCTAATTTACAAATAGAAATCGCGGTAAAATCGAAACTTTGTGAATAATTGTTTATTGTATATGGAGAACAAATATAACGTGATTTTGCGAGTCGTTGTGTCTGTGTGAGAAACCGTGAGCCGATAAAAAGAGGAAAAAAAAAACGTTTCAACGATGTCGAATCAGAGCCGAATAAAGTGCAAACATTCTATGTGGGAGCACGTGAAGACGAAGCTCTACACGTCGGGACAAATCAGAAAACATTGGGAGGTGAGCTGGAGACTTTTTCACAAAAATATTAATATTATTAAAAATTTTTTTTGCGTTTCACGGCGATGTCTCTGCTACATCACCGATCACTGTCTCGACGAATTCCGTCGATCCCGATTAACGCCTCAACTGCCAAGTCGTTTCTCCGACGAAATGAGAAAAAAAAGATTTTTCTGTATCGATGGATGTAAAAAATGTCACTTTCGAAATTTTTTTTCTTTCATTTTTACACCCAATAAGATTAGATAAATATTAAAAAAATTTTATTAAAAAATTAAAAAATTAGATAAAAATTCTGCGTGAAAAATTCCTCCGTATGGAATCCGAAATCAAATCAATGTGATGAAATTTGTTCCATCAAATGGAGACAAAGATTTCATCCAACTTTTTCACAATTTTGCGATAAATGATTATGCATTTTTTTATTGCGATTTTTTTTCTACGCAGTAAATATTTTCACCGTAACGGCTTACCGATTAAATAATTTTCAATACACGTATTACTGCGTGTTGAGGTATTTTCAACGGGCGTAAAGGCTACCGAACGCAAAAATAAAGCGTGGCACCCGCGAGCTGTGGGTTCAGCAACTGAACTTTCTTACGAAATAAGTGTCCATAGAATTCAACGGATATATTAAATTCTCTCATCGAGCACTTTACATCTACGCGTCGACGTCCGTAAATAATTTTTTTTTACATACAATGAATATACACGCGTTTGCGAGCTACTCGAATCGTTGTCGATTATCGGCGCATGAAGACTTTTATCAGCTGTGTCAGAGTCGAGGCGTAACTGGACGGATGTTAATTCCCCGTATACGAATCGCAAGAATTCACTTTGCAAACAAAAGTCTTCGTGTTCGTCACACGACTGATCGGCACTGATCCGGACGCATGACAGATACGAATGAAAAAGCGGTAACGCGAAATACCGCGGTCGGTAATCAAAACTGTAATTAATTTCATTTTTATCCGAGAAAGCTCAACACTCGCGGGCCAACGCGAATTGTCAGCGGGCTCGTCTGTAAGTTGCAGAAAAACCTGTAATTTGCCTTTACCTCGACAAATTTGGCATCATCGAAAAAAAATGTATTACAGTTTTTGTTACCGACCGAGCTCAAGTCGAGTGGGGGAAGAATCACATTGCCCCACGTCGCCTCAATGCCTGCGTCGCCAAGCGTTAAACGACACCCAACCAATTTGACGAGAAGATGGATCACAGTTTTCTTTACCGACGGCGGTCGGTAATAGAAACTGCAATTAATTTTATTTTTCTCCGAGAAAGTTCAACGCTTGCGGGCAAACGCAAATTGTCAGCGACCTCGTCTGCAAGTTACAGAGACACCAATAATTTGCCTTTACCCCGAAAAAATTGGCATCCTCGAAACAAACGTATTACAGTTTTCGTTACCGACTGAGCCCGGGTCGTGTGCAGCAAGATTGACATCGCCTCAATGCCTGCGTCCCGAAGCCTCAAACGAAAACCCACACATTTCTTAAGGATAACGATTACAGTTTTCTTTACCGACCGCGATAAAAAGAAACCATCGACTCAACTCTGTGCCGGCGCGATGACCTTCGCGAGTCACGTGCGAGCCGGCTAGGGGCGGGGGAGCGGTGCGTTGCCATGGTGAACTTTCCTCAGGAGGGGATATCCCTCCTGCCGTTAAAGGGTTAACATCGCATGGTCTCCAGCTCACACGTCCCTCCCACAATTAATACCGAGCCCCGATGAACTCATGAAGTGGCATATTGTGCGGCGAGTTTATCCTCATGAATGGGGCACAAGGATAACCGGCGAGCGTCAACGCATAACGCGACACGACAAAGTAATTAAACCATCGAAAACGCCCCGGGGCAGCGGGTGGGAGGAGAGGGGGGAGGGTTGGTTGGTGACGATTACGTCGATTTCGCGGATCGCTGAGCCACAGGCCGACACAGACCCGGCTTAGTGAGACTGTGTTCCAAAGCCTGCAAACGAGCAGTTCGCCTCGGCTCGCTCCTACTTCGTCAAAGTTAAATTGAGATTCAACGAATCTCGGTACTCGCGGGGTCGAATTCGCTGGTTGTGTTAAGGGGCCCCGTGTCTCGGGCAATACAGAGAGCGAGGCTTTGGCCCGAAGAGAAAAGGCACAGAGAAGGGAGCAGGAAAAGCTTAGCCAGCGGAGAGAGGAGAGGGAAAGCAACGGAGATCAAAGGGCGTGCCGGCAGCGAAAGGGATCCTGGGATCTCCGTCGCTCCACTCTTGGCCCCTATTATTTTTTTTTTCCCTCCTCCGTATCGGCACCCGCGCCCCACAGGAACGGCTTCGAGCTTCCCTTCCAGTCGTCGAATGAACGCTACTTTTTTTAAAAAAATTTACGCTACAGAGACGAATTTTTAAAAATTGTTACTTTGCTTCCTCATAGACATAGCATGGAAATATTTTTGAAAGGAAACAATAGGATTTTTTTTTAATGTTGCAAATATTTTGTCAGTGTTGACAATATTTGTGAAATGTTTTAAAAACATTTTGAAAATATTTTTTTGTCCGCTCATAAATCTCACACTGAAATGTCTCAGAGATGTTTCGCTTAAATGTTTTTATTTTTTCTTTACTTTTCAGCGAAATGTGAAAGATTGCAGCATCAAACCAAATTGCCCATACACGGCCGTATAGACACGGAACGTTGGTAGAAATTTGTTGGTGAAACATGAAATTAAAGATTTTTGAAAACATTTTATCACTATGTTTCTGAAATATTGTAGAAACGTGTCGTTTCGTTGGAATATTTTGATAGAACATTTCAAGATATTGCTTTCATATGTTATAGAAACATTCCGTAAGATTTGAAAGATTGAAAATATTTCTAAGATGATTTCCAAATATTTCGTGCTATATGGGAGGGAAGCTGTCTCAGTATTTTTTTTTTTTTTTAATTCGAGTTTTTGAAGATTTTACGCGCAAAGTAACAACTTTAAAAGCGTACACCTTAAATTTGCAACTGACGTTGAACTCTGCACCCGAGCGACCTTACACGGATCAACGGGGAAAGCGGTGGCTCGAAAATGCCGCCGATGAGAACCACTGCTGCAGTGCCAGCGAGCTTCACAAGCTTTTGCTGTACGAACAACGGGGAACAAAAACTGTGTTTGTTTCCGTGGAACACGATAAACCCCCCCGGGGGTTTTACCTGAACCGTCGGCAAGCGGCGATATCGATATTTGAAAAAAGAAAATGTAATCGCAGATTGCACCAAAATGGCTCCTAGAACAACATTTTCTCGCTCGACGATTCAATCCCTATTCATGATGTATTTTTTTTCCTGTTGATCACGAATCTTTTACATATTCTGCTCTCACTTTTACCTTTTACTTATTTCACTCCCACTTTTAACTTTTACTTATTTTACTCCCACCTCAATGAGTTATGAAATTCGGCGTCAGTAACGAAAAAGAAAAAAATTGGTTCCGTCTACGAAGGACGCAAATGACAACCCCTTGATAAGAGACTCATCAATGTCACTGATTAATTGGTACCCTCTTCTTTTCAATATCGTTCGAATTTCAATTAGCACAAAAGACAATATCGCCTTTTATCCGAAGTCCTTCTTTTGATGTATGAAATCCCTGTAGGAATGCGCATTCCCCTAGCCGGAACCGCAACGACAACCCTACCCCGGGGATATACAGTATATCTGTACGTGGCAATCGCTCATTCCGTATCGTCCCCCGTTCGCATGTTCATCGACGCAATTTTATTTTCTTCTTTTTTCTGCTTTTTTCCAATTAAAAAAAAAAAATGCATATCGACGTTCGAGTGCAATTCTTCCCGGGTCAACTCTCCGCGGAATGCTCGAGGATTGGGGTCAATGACACAGAACTTGAGAGGACCAAACTTGACGAATTTATTCCGTTGCGCTTCCTGTCGAGGTTGCCGTCGTCACGAAAATTGATTCGACGGGATCGAATCTTTTCAGAGAAAAAAGGGCAGGATGTCAGGGCGGTTGAGATGTCTCGCGTCTGAATCACGCCCCGCGACGGCCTGAAGAATGCGCCTCCGGTCGGGAAGAAATCTCGGTGGCGCGTTTGGGTATCGGGGTAGCAGGACGTGATCGAAGCTATCCCGTTTTTTCCCCCGTCCGTCACACTTTCGTTTTGTATCGAAAGCGCGCGGCTTGCGGGGGTACCTGGAGTCGATTTATACCTCCACCAAACGTTCCGACCGTGCAGAACCAATATCTAACACCAAGTAGAAAAAGCGCGATGCGGCCAGACACACGGACTGAAATGTGTCTGCTCGGTTAATTAACGACAGCGAACGGCGACAGCGAACGGCGACAGCGAACGGCGACAGCGAACGGCGACAGCGAACGGCGACAGCGAACGGCGACAGCGAACGGCGACAGCGAACGGCGACAGCGAACGGCGACAGCGAACGGCGACAGCGAACGGCGACAGCGAACGGCGACAGCGAACGGCGACAGCGAACGGCGACAGCGAACGGCGACAGCGAACGGCGACAGCGAACGGCGACAGCGAACGGCGACAGCGAACGGCGACAGCGAACGGCGACAGCGAACGGCGACAGCGAACGGCGACAGCGAACGGCGACAGCGAACGGCGACAGCGAACGGCGACAGCGAACGGCGACAGCGAACGGCGACAGCGAACGGCGACAGCGAACGGCGACAGCGAACGGCGACAGCGAACGGCGACAGCGAACGGCGACAGCGAACGGCGACTGCGAACGGCGACAGCGAACGGCGACAGCGAACGGCGACAGCGAACGGCGACAGCGAACGGCGACAGCGAACGGCGACAGCGAACGGCGACAGCAAATTATTGTATTGGAAAATGGAAATATTTATTTTCATTTGCCAATACAACAATTGTGGCGATCAACTGAAACGAGTCGCGGTGGTAGAAGATCCCTTTACTTCTTCCGGTAAATGCGTTCCTCAGCTACGCTGGTACATCTATTCGTTGCCACATCGTGGTAGGGGCGAAACTGAACAGCGGAGGCGTCGATAGTCGATGGCCAGTTTGCCGACACACCGCAACGATGGTCGCGTTGCCGTAACTGCTCATGCCGCTGAGTTTCCGTCGCTGGAAGAAACCTGCACGGGACGCGTCCCGATCGGGCGAACAGGAGACCGAGGAGCAAGATCAACTGTCGGAACGCCCACTGACGGTGTTACACATGATATATCTATACCTGTGTATAACAGCAGGATTTTCTCGTCGTTCCTGTTCGCCTGTCGAAATACCGTCGTTTTCGGGCTTCGAGGTAACTCGGAAATAAATCGTTGTTCTCCGCCGCGCCTCTGGGAGGTAACTCAGTAAATCGGAATTCAGCGCAGGGTCGTCGAATGTCCAATAAATAATTCGACATCCCTGAGATCGTCGTTGCATTATATAAGATATAATTTCCGGGACTGTCGGAGCTCCGTTGAATATTAATTTTGTTATCTATACCGTGTGCTTTTTTTTTACTACTAGTGTTACGTCACTCAAGCAAACGACGCGGCCGATATCAGGAGTTCGCGGGAGGAGGGCGCGCGGCAATAAGCTACGTATACTATTTTCAACGGCCAGACTAAGTTCATTCACTTCTTTTGCATATCTCTCTTCGCATTGATTTCTCTCGCTTTCGTCCCGGCCAACACGGCGTAGACTTTCTTTAGATAACGTACACCAATGGCCATGTATTTAATGCGACGCGAGGGCAACGCTCAACCCCTTCACGAGTCACACGGAAGAGCATTATAAGCGCCGCTTGCTACCGGAACGGATGTTGCTTCGATTATGCCAATAATTATTATTTTTGTTATTATCTCCGGTAATTAAGAGACTTTTCGTCAATTTAATAATGGTATAGACGGGTCCGTTTTGCCCCCCCTCCCCGGAGGAATCCGGAGCGAACGGGATGCACGGAGTCGGAGCGACGCGAGGGGCTGCTGGTGGTTATAAAATTGCATTCGCCATGCAGGTAGCGTATACGAGAAGGTGGAGCACCCGAAACGGGTCGTACAACTTTCATTTCAGTTTACACACATCCACGTGATGCAGAGCCTGAGTGCACGAGTTTCGGCCGTAGGGGCGCTAAATAAAACATTTTGGATGCGCTGGGTACGCGCCGGGTGCGCGAAACCCGGGCATGCTCGAGTTCCACATACCGTACGCCTTTTACTGCTCGGAGCTTTCGAATATCTCGATGTTCCCCTCCACCATTCCGCCGCAGACGATAACGAATATACGACGTTGAAAGAGTTTGCGGAGATGGGGGAATTCGTAACTCCCGTCGAACCGCAAATATATACATGGATTTTTTGATTTTTTTTTTCTTTGCGCCTCATCTCGATGCTACGAAGACCCTCCGGAAGCCTCCATCTTTTGAGTAGTTCAAGCTCGTTAAGGCTAGACCGAAATTTATTGTGACGTACAATGTAAGGCCTCTGGTATCGGTTTGCGCGAACGGTAGAAGAGTAGAAATTATATTAATGTAACTCATGCATGAAAAGTACTACTTTTCATGCCTGCCGAGAGTGGCGTAAGTGGCGCTTTACAGCCAAGTGTACTACAAATACCCGGCCCATGTGCACATCGGGCCGCACGCTTCTACCTTTACGCACGCTTCTCGTACTTTACGCACGCTTCTCGTACTTTACGCACGCTTCCCGTGCTTTACGCACGTTTCTCCTACTTGCCGCACGCTTCTCGTACTTTACGCACGCCTCTCGTACTTTACGCACGCTTGCTGTACAGCGCCACAATACGCGTACTATGAAGTGAGTTGCACTCGTTTCACAGCGTGGGTTTAAAGTTCGCTTTACCGCACTTGTATCGCAAATTGCTATTATATTTGAAAAATATTTATCATCGGTTCTCCGAAAGAACAATTTAATTATTCGAGTCAGGGATATTCGGTTTCGGGAAACTGACCGACCTGTCGCGCGTTCGATAGCGATTTTATTTGCGTTGCGCATGGCCGGTCTGCTCCATGGTGTCCTTATCTACCGATTCCTGATCTAAGTAGCATCTCACTTTTGTACTTTTCCGTCACGTTCGAAAAAAAAAATACGGTTAAACCTACGGCTTGGTTTTTTTTTCTATCTTTCACTATTTCATCTCTCAACCTCTCCGACTCTTGGGACTTCCGTCTGCTTCCTCTCCTCTCACACCCGCAAGTACGTTCGACGAAAGTGTGACAGTAAATTTGCTCTCGAGCGTACGAGGCATGTAAGGGGAGAAACCTACGTGTATGCATTTGTGAGAGCCCAGGTATATAAATTCCATCGCTACTTCTACACGGTCCAAATACATACAGACTGCAAGAAGTTAGGGCTGACAGATACTGACTTTTTATACTCATCTCTATCTCACTATCGTCCTTCCGACCGGCGCGCACGTACCGGTGGAAAGTACTTTGAAACTTTGCTAACTCTGGTGGACGAAAATGTTGAACGGTCTCGCATCCGAATGTCTCCGCTCAGTGAGATGAAGATTGTAGTAAAGTTTTGTGGATTTTCTGGATATTGGGAGGCGGGGGGGGGGGGGGGGGGGTGAAGTCACGTAATCATGAGGATTTTTCGGCCGCAGACGAAAGAGTATTCGTATTCAAATATTGAATCACGAAGAAATTTTTTTATTGAGTACCCGAATGAATACTTATTCGAGTAGAAAATTTCAACGCTATCCAGGGTGTCCAGGAGATATAGAAAGCCTTTTTTGCGCAAGCAGCGACAGCGAACGGCGACAGCGAACGGCGACAGCGAACGGCGACAGCGAACGGCGACAGCGAACGGCGACAGCGAACGGCGACAGCGAACGGCGACAGCGAACGGCGACAGCGAACGGCGACAGCGAACGGCGACAGCGAACGGCGACAGCGAACGGCGACAGCGAACGGCGACAGCGAACGGCGACAGCGAACGGCGACAGCGAACGGCGACAGCGAACGGCGACAGCGAACGGCGACAGCGAACGGCGACAGCGAACGGCGACAGCGAACGGCGACAGCGAACGGCGACAGCGAACGGCGACAGCGAACGGCGACAGCGAACGGCGACAGCGAACGGCGACAGCGAACGGCGACAGCGAACGGCGACAGCGAACGGCGACAGCGAACGGCGACAGCGAACGGCGACAGCGAACAGCGACAGCGAACGGCGACAACGAACAGCGACCGCAAACAGCGACAGCAATTTTATATATTTTTTCGCGCTGCGTGGGCAAGTATTAGAATAGGAACATCCTCCCTTTTTCTGAGGTTCTGCAAATACGCTACCTAAATGGTATTTATTCGCCAAATGTCGATTTTCGTTTTTTTTTTCTTTAAGCGACGAATAACAACGGTAAAAGGTCACGGGGCATCGTGACCGAGAAGAAATATAGCTGCTGCTCGATTCGAGAAGTACTTCGGTCTCTGCACCTCGGCACTCCCACGGGACAGGCAAATTTTTTATCTCCGTAGGCAACGACCATTGGCGGATAGGCTCTGGGCGAAGCCAAACTGAGAAGGGTGCGTTGTCTCGGAGTAACTCGTCGGTAACGCAGTCGAATTGTAACCCAGTAGAGTCTCGCCACCCTCAGTGTTATACACGAGGGAAAAGAAAACCGCGCGGCGGAAGGGATGGAGAGAGAAGCTGGCATCTGTTCGAGCCTCCGGGTATCAAAGATTTAAGCTCAGCGCCTCACCGTCTCTCCATCGCTCCTATTTTTCCTTCGTCTATTCCTCTATCTCTTAGCTTCTGCATTTTCTATATCTTTCCCCGAGTCCCAAACGCGGTTTCCCTTCTGTATTCCCATCGCCGCGAGAGGCTATTCGAAACGGAGTCTTCCTCGTTGCGCCCTTTTGGCTGTTTCGTTGGTTTACCGTAGGGTGATCCGGGGTGATATGCCGGGTCGGGTGATATAGCCAATCCGACGATTTTCCTCGGAGCGCCATGCAAAAATATTTAACGGGTGGAATTTCTCAGATGCCCCATGTTAAGTCGTAGGGATACGAAGAGATTCAGATATCACCCATGTAGTGCCCGGGTGATATGGCTGATCACAAATATATATATATATATATTTTTTTATGGGCCACAAATAATTTGGGCATCGATTTTATGGCACATTTACATGTCTCACTGTACTTTAGCCCCAAAAAGGCCAGCGAATTCGTGTTCAGCGGGAAAAAATACATCGAAATACGTAGCAGTTCATTTTTAAAAAAGGCAAAAACATTTACTAAATTAAATATACATTTCTAAACAAACTCAAATTTTCGGGGAAATAAACAATTCAAGGACACTAGGTGAAAAGGACATTTCAGGACTTTTTCAAGGTCAGGTAAAATTCAATGACAATTTCAGGACTCCAAGGACTTCGAGGACCGCTGGACACCATGTTTTTTTTTTACTTTCTGGTAGAGGTTTTGGTAGAGTTGTGAGTGGTAGAGATGTAAATGTGTCGATTTTATCGAATCTTTCACGTTAAATATGTAATTAATAATGTTTTTATGGTTTGTTATCAACGGCGTTGAATAATTCCCCCTCGAACGCTCCTTTTTTTTTTACAAAGAATATGAATTCTTTGTGAAAAAAAAACCATGGGCATATCACCTGAAATGATTGTACACTATGTTCGGTTCTCCCTGTCATTTCATCTCCATTTCTGCTCTCGTTCACCGACCGACTGTATGAATCCTGCGCGTTTCGGTTCTCGAGGGGTGAGGCGAGAATTTAACGGAGTCTGGAACGAGTTACAGCGAATGTGCATTTGGATAGAAAATAAGGGAACTCATAAAGTTCCCAGCGAGAGTCAGCGTTGTACGCCGAGTCGGCGCAGGAGAATAGACGAAAGAATTCGAGGGAAGTCAAAGACCGAGCGTGCGCCGCGGGATACGTCAAGAGTCATTAACATATTCGGAATAATCAAGAAGTGTAAAGTTCTCTACGACATAACAGTCGATGTAATTTTCGTTCTAATTTAATTTGTAAATTTGTAGGGGTGCGCCGGGCAAAATAGACTATGCAAATTTCTCGCGGGAGATACGAAAACAAAGTCCCATCCTAAATGGAGGACACGAGTGAACCGCTCTCGCTTACAATTCATCGACATTAGTAAAAATAAATCATAGAAAATAGATGAATAAGGAGTTTGCAGGGGAGACTATGCGGGGCAAAATAGACTATTTATTATAAATTCCTCGCCGGAGATACGAAAACAAAGTCTTATTTCAAATGCAGAACATGAGTTCGTCTTGAACCGCTCTTGTAATTATAATAAATTAACATTAGTAAAAGAAATCATACAAATAAATGAATAAATAATTTGCAGTGGAGAGCTGGGCGAAATAGGCAATTTATAAAAAATGTCTCGCGGCACAATAAATAGTCATTAGTAAAGATAAATCATAAAAAAATAGATGCATGAAGAATTATCACGGGGGGGGGGGGGGGGGGGCGGGGCAAAATGGACAATTTGTAAAAATGTCTCGTGAGACATAAGAAAACAAATTCCTATCCCATATGGAGGACACGTGTCTTCGTCTTGAACCGCTCTCGCTTTCAACTACTCGACGTTGGTAAAAGTGAATCATGCGAAACAGATGAAAGTACCACGTGATCAAAAATCCAATTACTTTCCATCGTCGGACCCCGCGACACCCGAAACCACTGATCAGGTAGAGGTAGGAGTGGTCAATATGGACCGGTCCATGTATCATGGGTTTCCCTACTACTGAGGGTGCGCCATATTCACCATTCCCACCCTACAGTGTATAATGTTACACGTGAACGAGACCGTACGAGCGACAGTGCGATTCGTCCCTCGTCGTTTGCTCAGCACAGTAGAAACATTCCAACCGCGAGAGACGGACTACAATGGTTGTTGCGCAAGGGAAGAGCCTCCGGAGTGGCACGACGGGGATCGTGTAGCCTCCGGCGCGTGTCACTCGGAGATGAGTCTGGCAAAGGTGTACCATTACTACTGTGCCTAATGCGTCGTCTATCATACTCCGTTGTGTTCCGTGTTTGTGTTCGATCTTTTTTTTTTCACCTCAACGAAACATCTATATTTCTTACCAATTTTTTTCTTCTCTTACGAGCGTGTCTTTCACCTTAAGGCCATGTGAAAGATGTACCACGTGACACGTGAGTGCGACAGAGATTACATTTTTCGAATCAATGCCATTTAGAACCGGTTGACGTTTCGGATAAAACGGAAGCATCATCGGACGCGGTATTAAATTGTTTCGAGGAGATGAGTCCGGCAAAGGTGTACCATTATTACTGTGCCTATAATGAGTCGTCTATTATACTCCGTTGTATTTCTGTTCGATTTTTTTTTATTCACCTCAATCAACCATCTGTTTTTCTTAACTGTTTTTTCTTCGCTTACGAGCGTGTCTTTCACCTTAAGGCCATGTGAAAGATGTACCACGTGACACGTGAGTGCGAGAGAGATTACATTTTTCGAATCAATGCCATTTAAAACCGGTTGACGTTTCGGATAAAACGGAAGCATTTAAGTTGTACATCCGCTGATGCTTAGCTTTTTCCCAGATTTCGGAGATTTGGTGAACAAATTTATTTTTCATCAATTTGTTAATAACGATTTGAAATTATTATTATGCAAAATTAATCTTTTCAGCACCTTTAATATGCTCGATGTTTATTCACATTTTTACACCGTCCACAAGTGTTTGCAATTCCCTCTCATTTCTCTGAAACTTATGCGAAGTGAACACTATTCGCAAGGTCTACCTTAAGAAAAACCTCGGGAGCTACGAGCTTCCATCCGCGTTTTTAGCCGCCTTATACGAAGCCGGTATTCCGGCGACGTAGCCCAACAACGTAAGCAGGCTTTCCCCGAGATCCCATTATCACTTTAACCTGCGAGGGAAATATTCAATACGCCCGACTGAATTATGTAACTCTCGCTTCCCTGGGCTCTTACTTTCTTACTTTACCCCATTTTTCTCCTATCTCTTCGAGCCCGCGAGTAGCGCGGAGGAGGCCTCGGAGGGAGGCGGCGTAGCGGGGACTGGGAAAGTTCAGATGGCGCCTAAAGGGACGTGGACCATCGCATTTCAACTAACTGCCGTCGGTGACGGTACGAGAGCTACGCTACTAGGTTTTAAAGACAACCGTGAGAAGGAGGTGACTCATGGTTGACTTTAAAAGTTTTCATCGCACGAAAAATACATATATCCGGAAGAAACCGATGGCGGATCGAACGCTAATCGCAGAGCACGCTGTTGAGTCGCAGCGGGGCAACGGTAATGTAACCGAATGTAATAGTTAACGTGACCGCGACTTGTAATTACAAATTACAAAAGGTAAATTTATATAATTTATTGTAATTGATGCACGTACACTATTTTAATTGATAGCGACAGACTTTTTTGCGGAAAGGCAAATTATTAGCATCTGCTGAGTTGTTAGATGACGATAATAATTTGCTTTCAGCCCAAAAAATGTAAAACACTGCGCTTTGGTCTTGTACGTGTCTATCGCCGATTGCGGCCACCATTTACCTATAGGATCGAATCCGTGAGCTATCTCGAGTGCGACAATGGCTCCGAGTGACCCGTAATTCAGAACTCTTGAGGTAGCGACGAACTGGACAAAAGATTTTGGTAGAGTTGTAATGTGGTAGAGTTGTAATGTGGTAGAGTTGTAATGTGGTAGAGTTGTAATGTGGTAGAGTTGTAATGTGGTAGAGTTGTAATGTGGTAGAGTTGTAATGTGGTAGAGTTGTAATGTGGTAGAGTTGTAATGTGGTAGAGTTGTAATGTGGTAGAGTTGTAATGTGGTAGAGTTGTAATGTGGTAGAGTTGTAATGTGGTAGAGTTGTAATGTGGTAGAGTTGTAATGTGGTAGAGTTGTAATGTGGTAGAGTTGTAATGTGGTAGAGTTGTAATGTGGTAGAGTTGTAATGTGGTAGAGTTGTAATGTGGTAGAGTTGTAATGTGGTAGAGTTGTAATGTGGTAGAGTTGTAATGTGGTAGAGTTGGAATATGGTAGAGTTGAAATATGGTAGAGTTGTAATGTGGTAGAGTTGTAATGTGGTAGAGTTGTAATGTGGTAGAGTTGTAATGTGGTAGAGTTGTAATGTGGTAGAGTTGTAATGTGGTAGAGTTGTAATGTGGTAGAGTTGTAATGTGGTAGAGTTGTAATGTGGTAGAGTTGTAATGTGGTAGAGTTGTAATGTGGTAGAGTTGTAATGTGGTAGAGTTGGACTATGGTAGAGTTGTAATGTGGTAGAGTTGTAATGTGGTAGAGTTGGAATATGGTAGAGTTGGAATCTGGTAGTGTTGTAAGTGTGCCAAATAATACATATATATATTTGTGAGCCTTGGTGTATCAATTCCAGAACGAAACTAGTTTTACATGAAACGGCAATGTGACTGATCCTTTCGTTCTCCAAGCGATCCCATCTTGTGTGGGTGTAACGATAAATTTCGTTTCGGAGGAATAGCAATTTACTCGTCCCTACGTTGGCTGAAGGTTCGATCGTGTACGCGAGAGAGCGGCGACATGTGGGTGGAGGACAGGGAAGCCGAAGGACCTTTATCGAGTGTATTATTCTATAGTCGCGAAAGTGCTATCAATTTATATAATGCTCGGGGCGTGTGTATTAGCACTAGGAATATACCCATCCAATAAACTCGGAACGTCCATTAGTCACGCGAGAACGTGTTAATTTTTCATTTCACACACACATCGATCAATCCAGCCGAGACTGTATCGCTCAGCGCGGTACGGTACACATTTTTTTTCATTTTTTTTTTATTTCGTGATAACGTGAACTTCAAGAGCTTCACGTTTCAACGCCATCTAATATCTTTTTTTTCTGATAATAAGTTAAGTTATTTCGGTATTAAGGTAGGGGAGACCGGGGCAAAGTGGCACAGCGGGGTAAAACGGGACAGTGAGAGCAAAACTCAATTTTTCGATAATTTTTGGATGTCCCATTCTGTCCAACGATACATCCGGATTTTCAAACGATACATCCGGATTTTCAAACCCCACCTACCACTATCGCCACCATACAAAAGTTATTGGAACATTGCGTTCCGTCTCATTATCCCGTTTTGCCCCGCTGTGCCATTTTGCCCCGCTCTCTCCTACGCGGTAGGCAGTGTATGAGAAATACCGGTATACCAGTAATATACTGTTGTGCTTTCTTCTAATAGTATTGCGCTTACCATTTTTCGTCTACCATGGCGTGACCGGAAAGCATCCAACCCTCCATGGGGTTTCTCTCTTTCTCTCCTTCCCGACGTTGTTCCATTTATTTTTCTGAGAATACAGACATCGAGCGGCGGCAGCTTAAAGCTCCCTTCACAATGGAAAAGCTTCGGGTTTTTCGAATTTATAAGATCGAGTCGCGATCACGAACTCACTTCCGGTATGGAAATCAAGCCTTCAAGGAGGGAGATTCGATCGATTAGAGTAAATAGACCCATTTTAAGCAAAAAAAATTGCCCATTTTTTTTTTCCATTGTGGATGAAACCTAACGTGCCACCCTGGCATATCCCGGTAGACGGGGAAAGAATGCGAGGTGTGCCAGTAGGCTCTGTACGTGTGAGCCCGGCTGGGATATATAAAGAGGGAAGGGGAGCCGAGAAAAGCTTTCCCTGGGATGGTAGGAAGGGCATAGCGCCTCCGCACGCTCCTCAGGGAAAATGGCACCCCCGAGGGGGGTTCGGGGTAGAAATATGCCGGTCGTCGTTCCATCTTCCCGATGATATTACCAGCAGAAGCGGATAAAAAGCGTTACCTGTGGCGCTACTGGCAAAGCCATGGAGTGGGCTACCAGCATGGGTAACTGTATCCTATCGGATTGCATCTCTCACTTCCCCCCCCCCCCCTTTCTTCCGCTTATTGGGGAGCGCGGGGCAAAACGAACTATCCTGTCAATTTTTTTTTCGCAGACCATATGAAGAAATTCCTGGTGTCCCGTTTTGTCCCGTTCCTCGCCAGGACCGCGACTATGAAAAGGGATCCATTTTTCATGTGGTTTACGCACCTTTGATCCTGAGCCATCGATATGTTTGTATTTTTGGCTCCGTGTTTCCGGTTCCATAGGCCTATTACTTACTCGCGTACAGTCTCAGGCTGTTGGACTATGTGTAAGGGTGAGCGGGGCAAGAGGGACTATTCTTATCGAATTTCAGTGGGACCTAAAAAAAGTCTTATCGCAAATGGAGCCTGGTCCGTTTTTCCCCGGGATTCCATTTTGCCCCCCCCCCCCCCCCGCTATACAATCGTATCTCGTGTTGCGTGGTGTTTGGTGTTTGAACTCACTCGCGAACGATCGCATAAACACTTTCCCGAGTGAGTGCCATTTCCTTTGACCCGAGATGATTCCCGGCATATCAATAACATTTTATGGCCATTCTATTTTCTTTTTCTTCACTGTTTTTCTCCCTGTTATCGCACTCGATCTTATACCAAGTAGTATAAGATCCACACACAACATTGCTGGATAGACTGTTTGGTCGGAGAGGCTTGACATGAATTTCATTCCGAAGGGCGGAAATACCTTCGGTACGGTGACTTCATAGTTTTGTTTTATCGCGAAGGTGAAGTGAGTTCTATAAAAAAAAACGTCTTATGGATAATCACGGTATGGAAAAAATTGCCCATAACAATGTGTGATTGTCCCGCGAGTTTTCGAAGTTTATTGTGGTCTCTTCTATATTTTACACCATTTCCTATTCCAAGTCGATATCAGATCATCCATTGGAAAATAGTAAGAAATAATAATAAATATTAAATACAGAGAAACTTGTTACATTTAAAGGGTTTATTAAATCTGCAAATTTATTTTACCCATCGTTTTAGTGAAGATTTTCAGTGAAAGACCATTCGACCTACATTCTTTCAGAAAGTTCACTTTATCGGCTACAAACGCTACGAAACTTCTCCCTCCTTCGGCTCGTATCCGAGGGTTTCGTTGCTCTACACGATAATGCAAAAGTTTCGAAAAGTTGCTCTCGTATTGTGTTATACGTGCCAGCGGCATCGGAGAAAAGGGGAGGGGGCAAAATGGACCAGCGGCATTCGCCATTAGACATTGGTAAAATAATGGTACGTCACGCCCAGAATTGGTAATAACGGTCCGTTTTGTCCAACTCTCCCTCATACACGCGGACATTAACAAATATTTCCAGAGTCGTGTGTGAACCTCGTATATGTGTATCGAAGCAATGGTGGTGAATCGAGCCTATTCACGCGCGCATGCGCGCATCCCTGCCCCTCTACGGCTCCGTAAATATGAGAGATCGCTCCCACGGGAGGACAGATGGGGTGAGCCTTCGCGTTTTTTCTGACGTGACATTTCCCCGGCTCGTACACGTTAATAGAAGCTGTATGCAATTTTTTTTTTTTTTTTTTTTTTTTTTCGACGTATAGAAGTTTTCACGCGAGCGAGCGCGAAGCGAGCATCGTCGCTACAACCCACATACGTATCGGAAAGGGAGAATTTGGTATACTATAACGCGTTCACCGAGCTTCGCTGGTGAGCCACGCGATGTAAAGGCCGCGTAAGGGTCGATAATCTCGCACTTACCCTGCGTTAACTGACGGAGGCATGAACGTCCGGCGAAAACGTTGAAACATAACACATCCGCACTCTCTCTCCGCTCGACCTCGTTTAGACGGAGCTCCTCAGCGACGTCGAAATTATTAATCGCTCGTTTCCTACTTAGCTCTCTTGGGCCACTGATCCGAATAACATAGTTCCAGCAATGGTGTAGCTAGCATGTTTTCGAGTTGTCACTTGGGAAACATGCTAATAGAATTTTATCAGCAGCGTTAGAATCGGTTGAATTCATCTCGCAAGTAACGCCCTTTCCGGTAAGATTATCGAGCCGAATTTCTTAGAAGAGTTTTGGACCGCAAGTGACTTTATACGGGAAAACGTCACTTCCGGTTCGAAAATCTCAGTTTTCACCCGGCAGTAACGGCATACGGGAAAAAGTCACTTCCGGTTTGAAAATCTCGGTTTTTAACCGGAAGTGACGAGATAGGGGAAAACTTCTGGTTTGAGAATATCAGTTTTCAGCCGTAAGTCGCGCGCAGGAAAACTCCATTTCCGGTTTGAAAATCTCAGTTTTCAGCCGTAAGTGGCGTGCAGGACAACGTGTCACTTCCGGTTTGAAAATCTCAGTTTTCGACCATAAGCGACCTGCAGGAAACCGTCGATTCTGGTTTAAAAATCTCTCGATTTTATCCGGAAGTGACGCCGTACAGGAAATCGTCACTTCCGGTCTCAAAATTTCGGTTCTCTCATTGATTTCTCTCATTGGGGAGGTAAGCGCCGCGTCCTATTCTGTCAGTGGCACCGCAGCGATATTCAGATGATAAATTTGTCTTTCGAGGGCAATCATTGCTCGACCCTTGGCAATAGATTGATAACGAAATGACCGCGAATGTAAACATCTTTTTTTTTTCATCCGCTGTTCGCTGTTGGTGCTTTAACGACGTTTGGGAGTTGTTTGGGAGAGGAAATGCCACGCAGGGCTCTCGTGAACTCTCTGCACGGTACAGCGAGTCGCTGGTTCTTGTATACGGGAGAGGGTAGCAGTCGGGCCATTAGCCTTAGCGTGCAGACGCTCCCTCGTGGGGTCAGTGGTAAAGCCGCGGAAAGCATCAGACAGCAACGCACTACCGTTAATTCGCCTTGCTTTCCTCTTATTGCTTTCATTTTTTTTTATCTTTTATTTTATTTCTTGCCTACCACGGAATGTTAAGCGTCGGTAAGGGGATTCGGGCAATCTGGGACTCTCGAGAAACACGGTGCAAGGAGAGAATTAAAAAAAAAAAAATGGTACGAACAGCGCGGCTCGAGGCATTTTAGACCGGAACGATATAGAACGGTACAAAGTTCGCAGCGAGTTTTCGATTCAGTTTTTTCAATGGTCCAATTTAAAAAAAATGGAAAAATGAGATATGGAATTTTATGACATTTTAAAGCTCGTAGTAGTTATAATTTTTATTTACAAAGAGGGGCTAAATCACCGATATTCGATCACTGTGTTGCGGCACAGTAAATTAAATAAGTGACAAACGAGTTTGGCACTTATTTAACGAAATTATTTTTACGAAATTTCGCATGGCGATCTTACGATATTATTTTTTACTGCATAGTCGCGCGCATTGCTTTTAGCTTGGTTTTTGCCGAGTTAAGAACGAAAAATCTGGCCTTTCGGAAATCGGCTCACGAGCAATCCGCGAGCTGTCGGGAAGTATAGAGGCGAGGTTACCATTTTTTTCCCCCTCGCCCCCAGTGTTATTCGGATGTTCAGAGGCGATTGCGAGTCGGACAGTCTTTTCGCGATGGAGCCGGTGCCTTCTTCGTTAATTCAATACGTATATCTTTATGTATATTCGCGAAGAGGGGTGAAGTAGAGAAACAAGAACGCTCGGAAGGCTGGGAGGGATCGTTAAAATCTTGCATAACAACAAGGATAATTAGTCGGGAGTAGTGCTGGGGTTGATGAAGAATGAGCGAGTAACAAAGACAAAGATGAACGAGAGAATGGGGTGTGGATGTTGAGAATGAGGTACAAGCGTCGCTGTGTACTTCCACAGCGCTGCTCCGACGTTACTGAGCACGACCTTTCGTACTAAAGATTAAAAAAAAAAAAAAAAAAAAACTAAAGTGGGGCAAAATGGACCAGCAAAAAAATGTTTAAAGAAAAGTCGAAAAATATTAACTTGCTATATTCGGGACGAGACGAGTCCTATTTTAGCCCTATCTTAACACAATTATTGATTGCCTGCCTACCGAAGAGATTTCAGACTTTTTCATGTGATTTTTCACCTCTGCACATGGTTTTGCGTGTCGTGCATTGGTAGATTGGGGTTGAAGCTCAGTCGGCAACGAAAACTGTAATCGACTTCGTTTTTAAAGGCTTTGCGTAAAAAATCAGCATGGTTAAAAAAATTAATCATTTTTTTCAAGGTTTTTGAGGATTTTTTGGCCAACGCATATTCACTTTTTTTAGAGACTGGACGAGTATATTTTATTTAATGTAGTGACGAGAAACCAACATCGATCTTCCAGCTACGTTATACTCACCCATCCTGCGTTTCCATCCCCATTCTTCATCTCTACCTACCGAAGAGACCGCAAACTTTTCGACGTGTTTCTCTTAACATTATTTCAGGAGAGGACGGGGTAAAACGGAACCCTGGGGAAAAACGGACCAGTGACCTCAGTTTTAGGAAACTTTTTGTTTTAATCCTCCGCGAAGAATAAGTAGTCATGTTCCGTTTTGCCCCCTTTCCACCATATGCTTTTCAGATGCCTTTTCGTTTGGTTTTTCGTCTCGCGGGGTTCCTGAGACTTCACAGAGCGGCAAGTCGGGCTTCAGGCGAAAACAATCCTTTTTTTTTTTAGTATTTTTTTAAAATAAACGAGAGAACAGGAGTTGCCCGAGGCGGTCCCAATATCGATCCTCCGCCTCCGTTATACTCACCCCTGCCTATATTCCCACCAGCGGTCTTCGTCTTCACCCCGTGAGGGTAAGCAACTTATCGTTTTCCGTCTGTTCGTCGTTTTGCTCCTTATCGACGGTTCTTTAGCGTTTCCCAACGTATCGCGTAGCGGCTTAGCGTATCGTGATAGGGGAGAGTGGGGCAAAACGGAACCCTGGGGCAAATCGGACCAGTGTCGCGAATAATTGGCAAAAAAAGCGTAGTCCGTTTTGCCCCGCTCTCCTCCATTCAAAGCGCTGCTCAAACTTCCGTTGTCTGATTTTGTCTTTCCGGTGATTAATAAAAATATTTCTATCGAAAAAAAAAAAATAACAGGGATTCGAGGAAAGGGTTGCGAAGATAATCAGTAAGTATATGAAAATCGTACACAGTTATAAACCTTCGGTTAAAATATATATGTATATAATAATAATGATAATAATAAACGTTAATAATATTATTAATAATTAGTTAATCGTTATCAATAATTCTTTCGTTTTCGATAAATAATATTACAATTATGCCGATAGCTTCGGCCTGTTCTAATACGCTTTTTCGATTTTTTTTTGTCTACTTTCTCAATCACATACCAAGTATGTAAAGAAAGTATTGTTTTTTTTTCATCATTTTTCTTCCCTCGCGAGAGTCAATCGGCGTATCTCGCAGATCGATTTTTTTTTTTGTGATCTTCAGTCGTTTCTGAAAAAATAATTCTCGCCGAAGAGACCCGGCACGAGATTATATTCGAAAAAAAAATTATATAGACACCGCGACCACAGTGTGTGTGTTCTTTGTTTGTACACCGAGATAACGAAGACGTCTTGCATCGCGGGATTGTAAAATCTGACTAAAGATTTATTTTTTAGGCCCCCCTCCCACCCGAGGATCGAATCATTAATCGAATATGTATAGTCACTCGACGATTTAATAAATATAGTTAATAGCAACCGGAAGTTGAAATTCGCCGTCGAGTGGTCCAGCAATAAACGCTTTCGCATGACCGAACTTATCCACCCCATACATTATTATTAATTATTCATTATTATTATTATTAGTAGACGCACGCGCAGAATGCGATTTACGCGTACACTCGAAATGCATTATTCGCGCTCAACACTGCTGAACACTGTTTATACCTCGTTTGATATTTTCAATTTTTTTTTCTTCTCTTCTTTCATGTATATAGTCATTATAATAATCAATATATGTACACTTTGTACTCGGATAAACATATAAAAGCACTTAAGTCACTAAATTCTCTAACACTTACGATTATTAATAATTTTTCATAAATTTTTCATAATATACATATAATATTTATATTGGTTTTTTTGTTTCGTACGTATCTTATTATTGTTGTTATCATTATTATTATACTTGTATGTATATTGCTATTATTTTATTTGATTATCGTTAGAGTTTTGCTTTTTTTTTGTTTCTTTAATCTCTATGTCTTTCGTAGTTTTATAAATATTATAATCTCGTTTTGATTCTTCCAACTGCACGTCGTTTTTTTTTTTCTTTGGTTCCTCGCGTTCGTCGAGACTGCGCATGCGCGATCGTTCTCGATATCAATGAAATCTTTGAATCTCACGCACTCCTCCGGCGTTCCTCGGAGAGCGTTCCCTATGTTATCGCGACCACGATATCCCGTAAGCCCATCGTAACAAAATAAGTCTTGATTTGTCTTTTTTTTTTCATTTTCTTTTTTTCGTCTTATTACTTGGTCGAGACGCGTTAATCGATATGTCAACGTCGACTTGCTTATCGGCCGCGCGATAGACAACAAATTTTATTTATTTACCTTACGAATTTTTACGGTCAAATATTCTATTCGAGTAGTTTATCGATATATATATATATATTTTTTTTTTTATTTTGTATGCATTTAGATCCTTCGACCCCTCCGTCGATCTCTGACCCGTTATCATCATTATTGCCAACACGCGTGCTAAACTAACAATTTTCAATTCGCGAATCATTGTACACAAAAAATCGCCGTCTGATAATTAACGCGATTATCTATTATTATTATTATTATTATTGAACCGAGAAAATCATACAATATACGTATATTTTTTGTTTTTTTTTTTTCTTACGCGACACTCGTTGTAATTCGTTGCAATGCCGAAGGCTCAATCTTCCTCTCGCGCCTCGTGTCCGAAGGTCCCTGCCCGTGCGTTCGTTTGTATTAGATCTATTTCAATAAGCATTTTTTTTTTTTAATGAAAAATCTCGTGATTATCCGTCGATAAGAGAGGGTTTATTTTTGTATGAGGAAAAGAATTTTTAGTACCTGTCGGGAATGTCGTGGTTTACAATATATATATATATATACGGCAATATGTGAAAAAATGAGATAAAAATAAAATTCTATTTGTATAATGATAATTAATAATAATAATGTGTGATATATTTTTTTTACGTAAACACGAGTTAACACAATGGCTACTACAGCAATTAATAAATACACATACGCAACTAGCTGAGATCGTGTGTTTAGCTATAACGCGGAAAGCACTCATGTAAATACTTCTAAATTGGGATGCTATTCGGGAGGTCGGATGGGACGTCTACACACGATTAAACCGCAGATGTATTTCTTTCGGTTCCTCCGAGGTTCAGGCGAAAAAGTGATTTCTAAAAAATTTCACCCCTTAAAAACAATTTCCGCGAGATTTATTTTTGTGAACGAAAAACAATTTTCTTTTCATTAAACTCAAAATCCGAGACTCAAAATCCGATGAGAAAGAATCAAACGTCATTTCCTTTTTGCATTAAAAAATTATTAAGTATCAATTTTTGTCAATAAAAAAAAAAAATCCCAACTATTTTCGAAATTGCAATTTTTCTTTAAACAATTTTCTTTTTTAATGTAAATAACGAGTATGTCTGGGGGTGGGGAATGCAGAGGAGGGAGGACGATTAATCTGGGAGGATTCATCGTAGAGGATGATTCTCTGAAATGGATCTCTCAACCCAACCCTCCGATTGCCATTCTCCACACCGGTCCATCCAACTTCGAAATCCCGGCACTTAGCTGCTTCCAGCTACCTTTCCCCTCTCTAACTTGCATCCCATCCCGGCCGATACCGTTCGCCTTTCCCTCTCGCACTTTTTACCCTTCGCTCGATCGTCCCTCTTCTCGCCTTCGTCTCTCGACCGATTCCCAAACAAACTCCCTCTCGTCGAACAATCTTACCCGGGATCGGCGTCGAAGGATAATTCGGAGATAAACGAATAAAAAAAAAAATACTATATACGAAGACCAAAGTAGAATAAGAGAAATGAGAGGATTTGCGTCCACCCTTGCGACTAAATATTCTACGAAAAAAAAATACATATGAAAATAATTATTTAAAAAATTAAAAATATCGTGTGTAGCTCTACTACGATTTCGTGGATTTACTGAGTTGAAACGAGACGGTGTAAATATTTTTTGCTCCCGATTCTTTTTTTTTCTTCAATATTAGAAATCATGATTTTTTTTTGATTATTTCATTTATCTTTTTGCATATCGTCTCGTTCCATTATTCGATGATAATAAAAAGCCCTTGATGTTATTATCATCGCATAAGGGGTTAATGGTGGTAAGGTGTAAGAACAGATATAATCAAGCGTATTAGCATGGAATAAGAGTATTTTTTTTAATATGTTTTCAACAACAACAGGTACAGTAACCAGTTTACCTGCAGTAAATACGGTGTGGTCGCATTCGGCATTTTTTTTTCTCTCTAAATGTTTTCTCGCAATGTACGTGTGTGTGTGTGTTTTTTTTTCTTACTTCGACATTTTGTTTTCATACATTTTCTCGCTCACTTCCCTCACTTTCATCTCTAGAAATCATTTTTATTTTCTCTTTTTTTTGTTATTTTTTATTTTTTTTTGCCTCAAACTTGCACCGTTGCTAATTCTTATAAGAAATATCGCCTTACCGTGGATATCTTGATATTCGCTTGTTACTGTGTGTATTATTACTGTGTCGAGTGTGTGTATTTTTTTTTTTGTGTGAGTTTCACTGCCGTTTACTAATTAAATTATTTACGATAATTTACGAGCTACACATCTTACTAATTCGGCACGGCTAGGTGGCTAGCTTTATTGCGGAACAATCAGGATCTCTCCGAGGGCAACGAGGCTCGATCGCGACAAATTCATCTTTTCTCCGACAAATGCCTGAGTACAATCTCAACTATAAAAGAAAAAAAAATACAGACGGTCTCGAAATCAAAAAATTTTAGATCGTAAAAAAAATCGGTCGTTCGATCCTCGTTGACCACACAAGGGGTGCTTTGCGGGTCTAATTATCGTGATCTACGTCGAAGCTTTTTCGGACAGTTGAAAAAGAACAAAACACGAAATACGGATCAACCCAATTACGCAATTTTGTAGCACTAATATATTTTTTTAGACTCTTTTCTTTCTTGGTTTTTTTTTTACCAAATAATTTTAATTCTCATTGAAATAATTTAAATAAATAAGTGTACTACAATGCATATAGATATATAAATATAAATGTTAAATATATAAGATTCGTGTGTGTATACATATATATATTTGCGTTAACGGCTCGTCCCAACAACGCCTACCGAGAGAGCTTCTCGAATTCCGGACTGTCGAAAATCTCGAAGCAAAAAACAAAAAATAAAAAAAAAAATTTATTTTTTATTTTTCGACAAACTAAAAAAAAGGCGAAAAGTCGCCGAAGTGGCAAGAAGAGATCGTAGGACTAGAAAAGGGCCTCTCGAGGAGGCTCTCGGGGGCGCTTTTTTCCTCTCGGCGAGCGTGGGTGGTTACGAGCCTCGTTAAAAAAAAAATGGCACATCTTACGAGAGTAACTAAAGCGAAACGAAACTACCAACTAAAGTGAAGTATGCGAGTGTCTCTCTCCTTCTCCGTGTGTTACGTGTATGCAATTATGCTTTTTTTAATTTTTAGTTTTTCTTTTTTCATCATCATTCTTTTATTTTTGTCGCGATCTTTCAATATCGTACGTACATAAACTAGTGATATCAATATTTTTTTAAATTACCTCCTTTTATTAATTAATTTTTTTTTGTTGTTTCTGTCACTCGTTTATCACGCAGTAAGATAATACGACTACAGGCTACTCTCGCTAGTGGGATCGTCGACGAGGCTGAAATCTCGTTCTCGACGCCGATTGTCAATAATTATTAATCATTAATGAAAAAAATGTTAATAACGCAATTGTCAACATTTCATCGACAATCATTGATGAACAAATTTCAATGACATAATCATCAAAGATTTTATGGATAATTATTAACCAATGGTCATTTCGTGAAATTATTAAATCGGTTTCGAACAATCGGAGTAACGAGATTTTCGCCCTCGCCGATTTCACGCAACTTCTAATAGCTTGAACACTAAAACCAACGGGTGTACTTCCAACGGATTTCGTCTTGTATCAATTATGGTTTTTTTTTGTTTTTTTTTTTTTCCACCAAAACATATTTTATTTCAATCGTGGTTTCCACTAATAATAAGATATGCATACTAAGAGCTCCTAAGCGTAATACTTAAGAAGACGACTAATACGGTATAAACTAATGTCACAATATTTACAGGGACAAAAATTAAATTAAATTAAATTATATTAAATTATCTCTTATGCTCCTAGGCACGCGAGGGTTTGTGGGGGGAGGTTTCTCGATCGAGAGAAGGAAAAATATTCCGGGAACAGTCCGTCGAGGGAGATATTTTATTATACTACGTTATAATGATACTCAGAAGAAATACAAGGGATGAAAAGTGGAAATAATTCACAAGGCATGGCAGGGTCTCTCTCTCTCTCTATCACTCGTGAATAGTGATAAAAAATAAATAATTGGGTAGCTCCGAGACGCCTCGCCGGGCACTGGGATGAGATTGAAAAAATATATATATAGATGTCGTATCAATATATATATATATATATATATATTAATGTATGTGGTATATAATATATACAAGTCAGGGTCACGCAGCCATTCGGATGGGTGAAAAAAAAGCCTCGCGTCGAGTTAAGACCGAAACAGCGCGGCTTGGAATGTTACGAGATTTTTTTTTCTCTCTCGATATGTCGCGAATTTTTTAGGGACTAGAACACGATACCGCTGACGATAATCGATACATCGTACGATCACGCGACAAACGAATAATCTTTGGTTAAATTAATTATATTTACAACGATAATATTTTTTTTTTTATTAATAAACAGAAAGATTTGTTTGATTTTTTAATTTGTTTAATTTATTTGTTATCTTTATCGGAGCCTGCGACGCGATTAACGGTGGGTTAATGCGAACGAGAACGAGAGCGAATGAAAAACAAAATCACGGAGATCAATAGATGAAAAATAATAATAATAAAAGAAAAAAAATGAATTGGCACGAAGAATCGACGCGAGTGTTGTTCTTGTTCAACCCTCTCAACACCGCGTGCAATAGTAATCGATTGACGATTTTTTAAAATTATAGTTCTCGGTTTCAACGCCGACAGGGAATATTTACAGATGTAATTTTGACCAGAGATGAACTCGTTAGAATATTTTTAATAATCGAAGCCAATCAGCACTGATTAAAAAAAAATATATATATATTAAAATTAAGTAGTAATAGAAAACCGATAAAAAGGTTAATAGAATCGGTAAATTAAATTTAGCTCATCCCCGATTTACATGCACAGTTATTCGCCCTATTTTTTATTTTTATTATCATTTTTTATCTTCATAATTTACACTTTAACCGATAATTGACCCCGTATAATTTGCCGATTAGGTGAAGATGCTGAATTGATAATAAAATCGTCTACGTCGCGAAAGGTCTCGACCGCTCAACCCTGTGTATAAACGTGTAACCTCGTAGTTCAAGACGCCACCGCCGCGGACAATCTTGAAAAATTTCGATCGACCGCTGACGCGATAATCGGCAATAGTATATTTCGGTTAAGTCCCTCTTAAAACATTAATTTAACCGAGAGTTTAATTATCATTAATAATACAACTCGCGACTATGTTTTTTTGTTTTTTTTTTCGGTTTTTTTTTATCATTTATCATTTTTTAAATCATTTATCGTTACAAACTCGTACACCCGTTATTGATAATCGTTACTGGAAGAACAAGATGCCGGTCGCCGACTTAATCGGCACCGGTGCATACGTTATTTATTATTAATTATTAATATTATTATTATTATTAATATTATTATTATTATTAATTATTAATATTATTATTATTGTTATTATTATTGTTATTATTATTGTTGTTATTATTATTATTATTATTATTATTATTATTATTATTATTATTATTATTATTATTATTATTTTCTCCTCATATTTCTAATCGACACCTTGTGTTTTCTCTCCCATTTTCATGCCTGTATGTAATGCTTCATTTTTTGTTTTTTCTTTTTTACAAAATCACTACGATACGCGTGGGTCCCATGTCCAAAGTGCTTCGAAAATGTTCTAACCAATTATATTTAACTTTCTCACTTTTTTTATTTATTTTGTTTCATCGATTTTTTTTTTTTAATTATTTTTTCATTCGCAGCCTTTTCCCCTTTACGCATCTCTCATCCCTATTATCCCTATTTTTAAAAATCTCTCACCCTCATTCACTCTTTCTCTATCTTCTCTCGCTCAGAAACTTACATTCGCCACGCGTTTCCTCTTTTACACTTTGTGTGAGTCTTCTTTTTACAAGTTTGTTTGTTTTTTTTTTTATCAAAATTTAAAATAAAAATGGGTTGTGCCCGCTTGGTTTTATAATAAATAAATAAATAAATAAAAATAACGTCGATCAGAAAAAGTCTGTCATTAAGCGACGATTTGACAATCTTGCCAGATCGACGATCGTATAACGAGTCCGATCACTACGAGCCGAATCTACCGATTTTCGCGGTGGTAATAAAAAAATCGGTAGACAGTTAAAAATAATGATAATTTTTAACGTCGGTCAGCGGTGTTTATGTAATCAAGTTTGTGAATCGGACGATTTGTGGGTACAATAATTATACAAGGACGAAAATGATTGCAAAAGTGGCGATGGGTTAATCGACAAGTACAACAAAACTATAATTCAAGGATCTCGATACGCTCTATTCAATATCTCTCGCATGCTGAGGCCTCGGCTCTGTCAACTGCCTGAATCAACGTTTTTGGCCGACCGATCGTCCCGTACAGCGGAAAAAAAAACGAGCATACAAAATTTACATGAGAAATTTTGAATTTATAAATTATTATCATTTTTGTTTTAAACTCGTAACTGTACAGGATGATCGGATAAAGGTCGATGCTGGTTAGTTCGTACGAATAAAATTACTCATGCAATGTGCACCATTGGGCGTGAATTATTATAATTTTTTTTTCTCTTTGTGAAATCGATCGCGAGGAAGGGTTCGGATGGCGATGTGTTGGATGAGGATCCGTAAAGCTGAAAACACCGATAATCAGCCCTTTATATAAAAAAATTAAAAAGTGGAAAAAATCA
The DNA here is from genome assembly GCA_958510785.1 of Exephanes ischioxanthus. Lineage (NCBI taxonomy): Eukaryota > Metazoa > Arthropoda > Insecta > Hymenoptera > Ichneumonidae > Exephanes > Exephanes ischioxanthus. The sequence continues at coordinate 4,138,808 of OY294025.1, forward strand.
ATGCGTTATGAAATTTATCTCTGTGGAAATCGTAACACCTTTACCAATGCTTCACTGAGGTGTTAAAAAAAAAAATCACGGAGGTGCCTTCAGCTTACGCCTTTACGTGAAAAAAAATAGGGAGTTGTAAAGGGAAGAACAAAAGTATGCACAAAAGGTTGTAGATGACGAAGAAATAGCTTTGCTCTACAGACAATACGTAAAAAAAAACCTGTCGTTGCGGTATTTTCTTCTTCCGTCTCTTCCGGTCTGCCGATTCGTTTCTTCCTTTCTCCATCGCCGGCCCAAGTCCAAATCGATATTAAACTACGTTTATGCATTATACAATTAATCGCTATTGTACATCTACGCCTACACCATCAATCGACCTTTACTCGAGATAAGCCGAAGGGTTTTTTTTTTTGGCAGTAAAGATTTATGTATAAAAAAAAATAATAACAATACAGAAGGGTTTATGAATACGAAACGCAAATACACACAAAACTCATCGTCTTCGTGAAAGTTACATCACGAAAGAGAAGAAAAACAATGACTCTTCGAAGGCTCCAGCTCCGATAGACCAAAACACTACGCTTCAACCATGTAAATTCTTGCGCCTCACAAATATGTATAAACGCCATCGTAAGAATTATCTAAAATTTCTACGTACCAGTCACTAATTTTCTATGGAAATATATTACGTCGAACTAATTTTATTTATTTTAATTTTATTGATTCATTTTTATTTCTAAATTACAAATCGCTATGGAAAGCTATGTTTCGAAACATTAATTAAACTACAAAAAAAAAAAGAAGGAATTTAACGGAGGTTATCTTACCTGATTGCGTTGAGACATCGCCATCCTGGCCATCATCATCATCCTTGGACTCCGCGGACCAACACGACCGTGGATTTTTTTTATTTTTTTTTTTCGTTCGTTCACCACGCATAAAGAAATTCACCTCTACCAATACACTCTATGTATTATTATTATCGTTATTATTAATTACGATACTGGGATGCTTCTTTATAGACCGTTCGTTCCAGGGTCGAAGAGATCAAAGGAAGAAATTTTGGGGGAGAGAGGTTTTCTTTTTCTCCTGCAAAGATTTTAGATTAGAAAAGTGAGTTTTTTTTTTGAGAATATTTAAGGCACTCGGGTTAGTGTCTCGAATGGATCACGCAATTTTTTTTTTTTTTTTTTTGAGACATTGTAGAATGGAAAAAAGTTAATCACATTACGATGCATGAAGAAATTGAATTACGAGAAGAGAAGATCGTATCGACGACCCTGTGTGAGTTTTTACAATGGGGAAGTTAATGTGACGCACCTCGAAACGCGTCGGAAACTCGAAAAATTTAATAATTTTTTTTTTCAGAAAATAGTTTCCGAACGCTACGTGAGAAAAAGAAGACGGGCTCGTGAGCGCTTTAATCGAGGTGCGCGAGACTCTTAACGATTTTTAAAAAGTGACGAAACGAAAAAATTGTTAGTATAGCAGGGAAACTATTGTTGTTTTTTTTTTACTGTCCGTAGAGAATTCAAAACTATTGTAAGCCTACAATATAGTTACAAGCTGGTATACTATAGCATACGAGCTCATCAAACGTTCCGATTAATCAATTAATTACACACAAACACTATTAGGTATAAAAAAGAGAAGTAACGAGATCTCTACCAATTTTCAGATTTTTTTTCTTCTTTTTTTTTTCTACCATTACCATCGTACCTACTGCCTCTGGTGGATATGTACACTGGGATAGTGATGATGACACTAGGATAGTGTGTTGCAACTTTTCACAAAGTCCGATGAATTTTGCTATGCGAACAGCGAGAAAGCAGGATGGAAAAAAAAAAATTGTCACGATTATTAGGAAAATTGTTGACTTCCGGTTTTTCTTAGGAAGGGCGCAGAAGTCTTCGAAAATTGGCGGTTCCTCTTCTCATCCGGATTGGCGAAACATAATTAAAAAATTTTAAAAAATAAAAGATAAAAAATAAGGCGAAGGGAAAGGCGGAGAATGAATCATCTAACGAATGCATGCTCTACGAAATTCCGCCGATCGTATCCGTTCTGTCCGCCTCTTTCGTTGATCTACAGGTTCGTAAGTGCAAAGCCAGCGCGGCCGCGAGTGACAAACATGTTTCTCCGCTGCTTTCTTAATCAGTCAAAGTGCTCTGTCGTTTTTTTTTTATTCCTTCACGAGAATTTTACGTCAATTAATTCCTTCGGGTTTTTCACGATGAAAATGCTTTTAATGCTTTGACTCAAAATGCATTATTATAACTGAAACTTTTTTTCCAGAATTTTTAAATAAAAATTAACGAAGTTATTTTTTATAATAGCTGTTTCGCCAGCATGGCAAATTTGCCACGTTGGCAGCCAAAGTGTTCCTACAAAATACGTAGGAATTTTTTTATTTTATTCTAATTTTAGACAGGTATTGAATTGCATATATTGCTTCATGCCGTTTTTAATACAACGCGACATTCGCGCGTTCTTGAGTTTACTCCTGGTCAATAACACTTCACGTATACATTCCCAAGTAAATGTTTGATGAACCCTTTCAGTCCTGACGACTTTTTACCGGGAAATCGTAATAATACGATACGGATTTTCGTAATAAATTTTCTTCTGCCTCATAAAAAAAAAAAAAAAAACAACACTTCAAGGTACGTCTGTGAATTTTTACAGATTTTTTTTTAGCATATCAACTCGTTAATCGAATCGTTCGAAGGGTGCGTCTTTTCAAATTCCAGGTCCTCGTTAAACAAGGATTCCGTGCATGAAGGATTAAGTAAGAATTTCGGTAATTCCGGAACCGACAAAAAATCAAAAAAAATCAACTGTATCAAAGGAGTTGGAAACATTGATTTTCCATAATAACTGTGTCGAAAATGTATTAATACATTTATGGGAATTCGGTCTTGCAGATTTTACCGGGTGAACATTTAGTGACACGAGTCTCCTGTTCCATCTTCCGATCAAACATTTAAAGCTTCATCGTGGTTAACGCCAGAGCATTTCGACCAACCAGAACTCGACGATTAAACGAGTGTCCCGACCGTCGCGGCTAACCTGGCTAATTACGAGCTTAATATTAATTAGCCAATTAGCGAGCTACCGCAGTAGAAACTTTCTCAGTTCCTTGAGGTTTTCTTGAGCGCCTCGGGCACGAGTCCGCCGGCTTGGCTTCCGATGGCGAAAATTCATCAAAAATAGATTGAAAATAGAATATACATTTTTTTTTCTCTAAAACAGGCCGCTGGTGTCGCACACATTACAAAAAAAAACTAGAACACAAAAACAACATTACTGTCTGAAAAAAAAAAAAAAAAATTGCTAATTTTCATAATCCTGAACTAGATGAAGTACATGAGATAGTCTATCTATACAATACAGGTGATAAGGATTTAATCAATTATTACTGGGATACGAAATTGGGAATGAAGTATTGAGGTTCTGTGAAAGAAATCTATATATATAAATATATATATATGCGCACATATTTTATATATATATATACATATATATAAAATATAAGAAGGGTGATACACAAAGATGTTAGCTACCAGTTTTGAACGACTACTTTATTGGCAATTTTTTTTTCTAGGCATCGATCTAAACTATTTACGTTGCTGTTTTTCATATCGGTGTGGATGTGTACATGTGTCTCGGTCCTTCAGCGTTCATTCCGTAAGTTCGGTCATTTTTACGGTCAATGTCGATGTTTCGTTTTCCAAAGTTATAGCTCATGTCGGTTACGGTCGTGTAGAACGAAAAATATGTATATTATAATTTTTTTAAATGCAAAGCATAACGCAACCATCGCATCCTCGATGGAAAATAAAAAAAAGAACGAACTCGGGAAGGAAAGTGCGAAACGTCGGGAACTTCGATTAAACTCCAATATTCCGAGACAAATCGCGCGTCAAAGTTGAACTTCCGATCGCCCCACGTTCGAGGACGCAACGAATGTTTCATCTACACCGAAAAAAATAGGCAACTTTATTAAGGTGTTGGTTCGGCGATTTGGGACAAAATAGATATTTTTTCTTATCAATAAAAAATAAAATAAAACACTCTTTTTTTTACCCCGAAAAAATCGCCGAACGAACCTCGTAACGGTCTGAGCAATAAATTATAATATTTTTTTTGCACCTCAAAAATTCGACGATTTTGCGAATTGCGAGCATAGGCGAAAGAGGAGTATAGTAAGGTTTCCCGGTGTCGCGGATTCTGCTATAGTAGGACAGAGAGAAAGAGAGAGCGTCGGCTCTCGGAAGTGCGAGTCGGACGATAAATAGGATTCTCCGTCCGATCGGATGGATTCTATGGTTCCCGTTTAGAATGGAAGGAAGTAGTGGAAGCACGAATAGTGGAATTCTCCAGAACCATGGGGATGCTGCTGCTCTACTCTATCGAAGCAACGAAAAAAAGACTCGCGATTTTATTGGGGTGAAGGGAGGAGAATAGAACCGGAAGTGGTTTTACGCGATTCGCGGTCGCCGACTGGTTTATGACTCTCGGAGTGGTCCCGGATAAACTGAGCATTGTCGTTTCGGGCGAGGATCGATAAGGACTGCGAGGCAAAATGGACCAGTGTCCATTTTGCCCCGGTTGAGAAAAATGCGAGATTTTTTTTTTTTAATGTACCGCGAGAAACAGAAATTGGGAAAAGTGGTCCGTTTTACCCCGGTGTTCCATTTTGCCCCGGGCCAGTCTATCTCTCTGTGGAACGATTGCCCGATGGAAAATAGTCGAATCCGGAGCTCGAACAGGTCTCGAAAGACGATCGATCGCGCGGGAAGCCGCGAAGGGTGGATCAACCCTCGACCGAGATAGAGACACAGAGAGAGAGCTGTGCCGACTCGTAACTCGACTAACCCGCAACGCTGTTCCAGGGTCGCGTGCGTGGCACGCTTCGTTTTATCATACGCGCTTATACAGGGTGGCCGCGACAATCACCGAGAAAATTACCCTCGACAAATTTTTTATAGTCGACTATATTATATATAAAACATATATATTATTATAGTTCGTAATAAATAATAATCAATATAATATAGCGTATATGGGCGAGCGGCGCAAAACGGACCCGAATTATTCAATAACATATTAATTAATAGATTATTGCGAAATAATCAATTTTCGATTACCATAATTGTGTCGACCGAGTCTATTTTTGTTTACATTACTCACTCTACGACCAACCGTTGCAAAAAAGTGTGTCAGCCACAGATCGTTATATTAGTTGGATATTATAAATTTTAAACACCAAATTTTTTTTTGTGCAACAAATTAAATTTCCCAGGAGTCACTGTTGAGCCACCCCGTACCTTACCCGTTCGGAAATGTATGCGCGTGTAAGCCGAGAACGTCAAGGCACGCGAGAACAGGGTGGGCCATACAAAACACGTTATCCGTCTTATTAATATCAAAGGATATTTTATCCGTGTGAGTCTTTTACAAATTGCGTCCGTCATTTTTTTTTTTTCGGTAATTAATGAGCGTGTAAGTACATTGTATGTGTATGTTCGTGTGTATGTGTTTTTTTGCGTGCACCCTCAAAACCGTCGCTATGTTTCATGCGTTTCTGCAGTTATTAGTTTCAAATACAATTTTATTTAAATTTTTTTTTTTTCATGTCAACTGTCTGCGTTGTCTGTGTTATTATTCGTGTCACACTAACAATAATAATGACAGTCATGACAACAATAATAATAATAATTACGATGCTTGATGCACAATAATACTAATGATAATATTGATAATAATAATAATGATGATAATAATAATAATAATGATAATAATAATAGAAGTAATAATAGTAATACGTCTCGAGTATTGGTTACACAGATATAGATTAATCGTGATGATGCTCTTTCAATTTTGCTTCACATCTTTCTCTCCTCTTTCTCTTTTTTGTCGATCTCAACTCAACGTGCCGAATTTTGGCTGCCGTTAAGTCGAAAAAAAATAAATTAATAAATTACAGTAAATTTTACAGTGTTTTTCGGAGCGAAATATTTTCTGCCTTTTTTTTTCTTTTAGTATGCCTTTGAATTTTGGGTTATTTCATTCCCCACGAATCTCCTCCTCTCTTCTTCCTATCACCCTGACGCGCCTATCTCGAGTTTCGTTAATTTATCGCCGCCTGAATTTTTCCTTTTTTTTTTTATATCTTCGATGCTTTCACGCGAGATGTTGTTTGTTATCGGGCGTAAAATCGTCGGAGCTCGAGCGAGGAGTCAAGTATATGTATGTACCTGTATACATATATATACACATACTATATATATATATGTATATATGAAAGGGGTGGTGGAGGTGACGCAGCCGACTGCTGCCCACTTCTGCGCGACCCTCTCGGTGTACCTCGCTCGCCTCGTTCTCTAATCATCCCGCAGCTCGCGATGACTGTAATGAATTAACGAGGGACCCCTTCGTCGTCGCAAGCTCGGCTGATTAAGTCACGCCGTCGTTGGCTTCGTAATAAATACAAAGTTAACGAGGTCCGGGCGCGTCGGTAAAAGAGAAAGAAGAGAGGCGGAAGAAAAAAAAATACGAATCTATCGAAGCATCAAGATTTCAAAGTAACTAAATTTTTGTCGCATGGTTACGAGAGCGGGTCGGGAGACGAAAGAGGCAAGAATATCAAAAATAATGGAAGGGTCGAATAGGCGAGAGAAGAAAAAACGATAAAAAAAACACAAAAAATTGTGAGAGGAAATTATCAACCAGCATGCTTCACCTAATTCATAAATATCCGATATATATATAGATATATAGGTATGTATATATATCTACATATATATGCATTTATACTATATATATATTGATACTATATACAATAATAATCATACTCAACTAGTGGATTTTTTTTTTGTTAGCGTTCAAACTAAGCTACGCATTACTTGTCGACGTACGCAAATTATTATTATTTCGGTGTTAAAGATAGAGAGAGAATAATAGTAATAATAATAATAATATTAATAATACTAAGAACAATAATATCGAATCAAATTACTTTGAAGAAGGTGGGTTGTGTTGCGTTGGGATGAGATCTGAGGTTTAAAAAAAAAAGAAAAAAAAAAGAAAAATATGATAATAATTTGATGATGACTAAATGATGTATAGTGGAGGCGAGTTTTTCGTGTGTCTCGAAGATTATTTTAAGAAATTCATCGAGGAAATTGAAATGACAATTTTCTTAACGTCGTCGATTCTCGAGCCCGATCGAAACGACATTTCTCGATCAAGCTCGAATTTTTTTGTTTTTTTTTGTTTCGATCCTTCTAAGAAAACCCGTTAGAACAAATTTGTTTTTAATCGGTTATCGAGGTCATGTATATGGCGCTGGATACGAATCGATAATGGAGAATGAGCCGAACGCGACGGCTCGTATTTTCTTTCCACACACCTCGCAAGCACACACGCTTCACCTGCGACACAATCAGACACACGCATACACATTAATCATTTCTTTTTTTCTTTAATCTCTACGCACTTTTTTTTCTCTATTCCTTCTTTCGCTCCCTTTTTTTTCTTAGATTTTTATGAAAATTTCAATGCGCACAGGATGTTGCGTGTAAGAGGATCACGTGGACACCTGGCGGGCGAACGGTGCGACAAATAAATAATCGAAAAAATAAAAAAAATTAACAGCTCGACGCGAAATTTTTGTGTTTATTTATTTTTTGATAATTTATTTTTGCACCGTGCTGCACGCGTCTGACCACACACGCACTATTACTACTGACAATCCGTCGCTTCCCTTTTATTCTCGCTTTTTTTTGTTTTGCCTAATTACCAATCTCGCATTTGTCGCAAAATATGCTCGATATCGGCAAAATTTTCGGAAACGTTTGCGAGAGTTAAAAAAAAAGTCACGGAAAAAGCGAGAATTTTTTTTTCTTTTGGGAGACACTTTAATTTACTTCTCAATCGTGACCTTTTTTCGAATATCTTTTATGCTCGCAAATAGGGCGAGACCGTAAGTACGTATCGTATGACAATGATAATTAATTACGTTTTGTTTTATTATAAATTAATAATACTCGAGGCTTCGCGAATTTTTATCTTTTCTTCTCATCGATTTGGGCAAAAAATTCGCGACGCGCCAGAGAGAGAGGAAACTTATGTATTTTGGCTTCTCACTCTCGGTGTCTATGAGTTAATGTTTTGTATGCAATCCCTGTCTCGCTTTCGGATCAACGGATTTCTTTTTTTTTTATCATTATCATTATTACTATTGTTTTATTTTATTTTTTTCGTTTTAATCCTAATGCATGTATATTGTATATATCACTCGCACGTTGTATTTATCCGTTTCATTTTTTTTTAAATTTTATTTATCACTAGAGATATTACTTATCATTGAAGATGGATAATCGCGTTTCCTTTCCTTTATCGAGTCTCGTTATCAATTCTCACACGCTCGCTTGTCTCGCCAAGCGATAGTCGATTAAATTATTATCAGTTATCGATTAAATTGTATGTATATATAATATATAATATATTATATATATATGTATATTTATACGGTAATCGTATCGTACGTTTAATCGTAAGATATAGTTGAGTTATCGCTTATTGCTCGAAATTTCTCACACTCTCCCGATGCACCGTTCCTCGAACAATTTCGCGATTGAGAATTTTTTTTTTCGAAGAAAAAAAGATCAATTTTTTTTTTTTCAAATTTATTAATTACGCAAACGCGAAAGAGTTACGAGCAACGAGCTCATCTCGCTGTCCGGCGCGTTTCCTCAGTCGCTCGCGCTGAGTCCAATTTCCAAAAAAATTCATCGTTCGCAATATTATTCCGTCTCGTTCTCTTATTCGCGTAAATTTTTCGTTCTCCTTCCTCTCGCCCGTCGTCGCGGTGTCGCTTAAGTATCTATCGAGTATTCTTAAGTATTGAGTAGTAATTTGTGTTTGTTTTTTTTTTAAGTAGATTCGCGTTTTTCCGTCGGTCAAGAAATCACAGAAATCGCGACGGAGCACATGCCGCGAAGCCACAATCTCCGCCACATCATTCAGCTCACTGCGTATCGCTTTATTTGCAATTATTTAACGCCCTTTCCTTTTTTTTGTTTTTTTAGAGTTTTTTTTTGTAAAAATCCTTTTTTTTCGATTTTTTTTCAATATTTTCTTATTCCTCGAGCGTTTTTTTTCTTTTTTGTTGCTTTTCTAGAAACGCTTCTCTAAATTCCACACGCAATAGAGAGCTGATAAATATTGTCTTCCGTGTTACTCGAAAAGAAAAAATAAATTAACAAAATAATAATATGAGTTTATCGTTAAGTTTCTTTTTCTTTTTTTGTTTTTACTTATTCGTTAAGTATTGACCACCCTCTTGAGGCGAGGTATGCACGTTCCGCGTTTATCTCTAACAGTATTATTAGCTGCAAGCTTTGTTTCATCAGCCTCACCGTGCCTCCTGTGTCTTTTTTATTCTGTGTAATAAAATTTTTCATTCCGTCTCCTTTTTTTATCGCCCCGATCGGTCTCACGAACACGAATGATGAAAAAAAAGCCAGAACACTCGTCTCGCCCGGGGAACTCAATTTGTCAATATATCGAAGCACGAGACCTGACTCGCTCGAAGCGAGTCGCTACCGAGTCACGTGCACATGCTTCGTGTCAGCTTTCGCCGAATAGTATTGCTTCTCCGTTTTTTTAATTTTATTTCCACCATTTTTCCGCTCAAAGTGTTTTATCCATAGAACTTTTTTTTCATTTTTTTTTTTCCAAACGTTTCGTGATTCGAGCTCTCGCGATAACCAATTGAACTCCTCTCAACGCCTTCGATATCTTGTACAATTAATAATATCAGTGCTCGGGATTGTTTTCCCCTGTCGTTCGGTTTTCCGAAAAAAAAAATCCTCTCACAGCCGGGAGGGGAATTCCCATCGTCTAGACACCCGTCACACAGCGACGATGCCACGAAATACGAGAAGAAAATAATATCAGACGGCTAATGTAAAGTAAAGCGAAAAAAAAAATAAAAATAAAAACTGAGTAACCTCGCGGGTTGAATTAACTAGGAACCGAATTGCGCTTAGAGCGCCGGGGAACGCGACTAATTGTCATAGCTGACGCAATTTGTTAATTACTAATTAATTAATTAACTTCTAAATTAAAGATAATAATTGTGATGATAAAGATATTTAAATACAATGCCTAATTTAAATATCAGCGATGGAAAGCGTGATGCCTTTGTTTTTTTTACTAATTTATAAATAATTACAATAAATTTGAATGTTCAGTAAGTTCGCGCGTGTCCAATAAAAAAAAACCACGCTCCCGAATGATCCGCCAATGGAAAATAAATTAAATATCGAACCGAAGTAACGTGAAAAAGGAAAAAAAGAGAAGAATCGCCCCGACGAGATCCAAACGACAAAATAATTTAGGCAAAGAATACAAAAAAAAAAACGAAAATTAACAAAATTGAGCTGCTTCCTTATTTTCCTCTTTCGCGTATCTCGCTTCCCTTTCCGCTCGTTAAATCCTCGTACGAGAATCATTGACGCACCATTGGCTTCGATTGAGATCGCATTGTTTTTAACGCAAACTCGACTCGCAATAATCGCTCTCGCCTCATTCAATTCTCCGCGCATCACACGAGTTTTTCTTCTCATACAAATGTGTCCTCTCCTTTTTGTTACCTCGTGTTTCTCTCTTTCTCGAACGTCTTTACTATTTATCTATAATCTTAATATCCTCGGATTGGTCCAAGATAACATCCGCGGCTCGGGGCTAACGCGTCCGCCGATTTTTTTTTTTTCCATGTAAATACACGAGACCGTTCGAGAAAAGGAAAAAGATCCTAACCATCGAAAAAAGAAAAGTTCCTAACTATTAAATCTTGGTAAAAACTCTTCGTCTTCGATCTTCTTCATCCCTTCCAGCTCCCTCAATATCTTCGATTCCCCTCACGAAAAAAAAAAAAAAAAAAAAAAACATCTTCCTCTCATCCCTCCGGCCAGTCTCTCCTCTTGAGGTCTCGAGAACAGAACGAAAAAAAAAAAGAAAAACAAAAACCTTCGCCCCTTAAACGTACATTCCCATGCCGTACATGGATCCCCAGTCGACGCCCTGGAAGCTCGACATGTCGACGTTCGTGAGGGAGTATCCCTGATACGGATTGCCAGGCGCTGGCGCTGCGGGCGGTCCGCCAGGTGTCGCTGCGCTAGGTGGCGCTTGCGCCTGTTGGGGCGCTGCGGCCGCCGCTGCCGCCACCGCCGCCGGTATCGGATACGGTGCGTATCTGTACGCGGACAGGGCGGGATAACTGCTGGCGAATAGTTTTCCGTATCCGGCGACGGCGTTTTGTACCTGAGCCGCGGCTGCGGCGGCCGCCGCGGCCTGAACGTGGGCCTGGGCCTGTGCGGCGACGATCTGCGATGCGGTGGCGACCTGAAGCGGTGGCTGAGGCGCCAGACGGACGCCCAGCGCACCGAGCACGACCCTCTTGCCGAGCGCGAGGGCGCCCTGCTGCACCGACTCCTTCGGCTGGGCCTTCTTGCACTCGACCTTCTTGTTCTTGATCGTGTGAAAGTGAATCTCGCAGACCCTGTCGACGACGTCCTCGTTCTCGAAGGTGACGAACCCAAAGCCGCGGTGCCGCTTGGTCTGCTGGTCCATCAGCATTACCGTCTCCTCGACCTTGCCGAACTGATTGAAGTAGGCCTTTACCTCGTCGCTGCTCGTGTCCTGGCTCACGCCGCCTACGAATATCTTCTTGGTTCTGTTGGCCTGTTTTGCACGGTTCTTCGGTGTCGCGTGCTTCGGGTCTATCTTCTTGCCGTCCAGCGTGTGGATCGGACACTTGAGGACTTTGTCGACGCTGCCAGGCTCGGCGAACGTGATGAAGCCGAAACCGCGGCTACGCTGCAACGGTCAAAGACAGAGGGATAGAGGCGATGAGGCAGCGGTAGATGTGGTTTTTGTATATATATATATATATATGTATTATTTTTTTTTATATGTGAAAACATCTTTAGCGAGAGTTGCGAGAGAAAAGTGTCTTCAATGAAGAGGAGTTTAGAATAATCGTGGGAGAATACTGTTAATAGTAGTCGTCATCATCGGGCCTGGGACGACTCTTGGGAAGACTTTGTTTTGGAAGGCTCTTGGAAAGACTTTGGCCCAGGAAGGGATTTAATCAGGCCAGGGAAGAGACCGCTTCCATAGCAGAATTAGAATATTTAGGAACCAGAGGTGGATCCCAGTAGCACTTCAAGTAATCAGGTTTTGGGAGAAAGCTCTTACCTAGATTTGAAATAATCTGCGTCTCAAATGGCACTTAGGAAAACTCTGGCCTTAAAATCACTGAAGATGTTTTCACATACGAGGTTAATGACTACATGCAGTTGTACTCACTACTTTTTTTTTCTTAGTCGAAGGAACGATGAGAATTTAAGACGTGAATTTTTTTTTTTTTGCATGCTTAAAGAGTAGGAAGAAGGACAGCAAACAAAGATTTATTCTACTTTGTCCTAAATATCCGCGACTTTCAAAACTCATCAGGAAGCCGTATGTAACTTATAATTGGTATTGAAAAAAATGTCTCAACGGAGCAAACGAGGAAGGGGAGTGTGCCGTTTTTACACTGTCGATTTTCATGATATTCAAAATTGAATATGATAAACAAATAATCATTAAAAATCTTTTCACGGTATGCAAAGTGGCACAATGGCTTGAGATCCAATATATTTTCCGGTCTCCACTCGCAGCCAGACGAAAAATCGAGTTAAAAAAAAATGCTCAATAAAAAAAAATCATCATTTTTTTAAGCTCTCTGCGCGGAAAAAAAATATTCCGCTCTACCGCACGATATTCTTTTGTGCAAACTGTTCCCAAATAAAATAGAGAAATTCCCCAGAGAGTAACGCGCCTCTGGCATGAATAGTCTGAACCGATTCGCGACACGACACCATCCGCCGTCCCTTGCCGGGGCTAAAGCGAGGAAAAACTGCGAAGGATCGAGGCGTGGAATTGTCCTCCTTTCCTCGACACTGGGATGGACGTCGCTATGGTTTTATATCGCAGGATATAAAGGCAATAAAAATAAAAATAAACGTAAAAATAATAAAGTCGAGTATAAAAACGTGAGGTGGGGGGGGGGGGGGGGGGGGGGTGGGTGGGTGGTTGTTTTGGCAAACCGATCTGGCGCACGAACCTGCGTGACCGGATCCTTCATTATGAGGACGTCCGTGACGGTACCGAACATGCCGAAGTATTCTCTGAGCTTCTCGCTGCTCGTCTGCCACGACAGACCGCCGACGAAGAGCTTTCCCGGTGCTGGATCACCGCCGTTTGGTGTGCTCCTCCCTGAACTCCCCGAGTGGCTCCCGTTTATCGGCACCAGGGCGTTGTGAAAGTCGTGCTCTATCGCACCGTTCGCCGCCTCCATACCGGCGCTGCAATAATAAAAATACAAATTTGATAATTAAAGATTTTTGTTAGATTAAAAGTTTATTTTTATTATTTTTTTTTTTTATACATTTTGTTATAATGATAAATTCGCGGTTTGTGCGATAATGCAATGCACTCAAGTTACTCAGCAACGGTACCTGTTAATCGAAAGAGTGAAAATATTACCTCGCATTAATGCGACATACATTGCGGCCGTACCGACAATATTATCTACGTATTTATAGTGTAAGATTATTACGGGAACGGTTCGAGTAATTATATTCGAAGCAACACTCAAGTTAATTAACTACCATTTAATCAACTCGGATAGCGGAGTGGTTTCGCGGATGCGTGATGTTAATTTAAGCAGTCTCGAAAGTCATTTACATTTGTTCGTCAAACGTGGCGTAGGACGTGAGTACAGGAGAACCTCGATTCAAGCTTTATTATTTTAGCGTCTGTAAATAGTATTCTTTTTGAATAATTATTATATTTTTTTAGAAAAGTATAATTTAAAAAATTATGCTCTTTTCTTAAAATAATCATTTAAAAAAATAAAAATAATTTTATTAAACGTTTATGATTTTATTGAATAATATTCTTCCCTGATGACTTTTCTTTCGGAGAGCCTTGGATTGATCTTAACGGAGTCGGTGACCAAAATTCGTGACTGTGCACAGTAAAAAAAGATTTGTACATTTAACAAACCTTTTTTTGTCCCCAAACGTTCAGAATTACTTAGTTGCTAATTTTACAAAAAATTTTTTGTAAAATTGACATACATTTTTGTAACCTGGACAAGATTTATTTATTTTTTTCTAAAATTAACATCAAAAGTATTGTGGACGTTTGTGGATAAGAAACGTGGGTACCCATTTTACTGTGTGCGGACGAGTGGCGAATATTTAATTGAACTAACGCTTCAATCGAGACTCCACTGAAACGCATAAGAGATAATTATGTTAAACTTTAATAGGATGCGACTGTTTGTATTCGACCTATATACGTATCGCTCGGCTAAGAATCAAAAGGGCGTAAATCGTATTCTTCACCCGGCGAGTTACGCCCTTTTGGTTCACGACTGTCGACATTGCAGAGTTTTTTTTTATCGATCACGGTCGCTTTGAATTAGATTGTGATACTCGTTAATTCGAAACGCCGTTAATCAGAAGGTGCGTGCCAACTTGGAGTTTGTCGTCGAATGCAATCCATCAGGGCCGCTCGCTGCTCGCAATAAGTCTTCGCAATGGAGTTCATTGAAATTGTTGCCGCTCTTTCTTTTTTACAATTTTTTTTCGCTTTGATGTTGACGATTGAATATCGATTTTTCGTACGCATGTTGCAGTTAACGCCGTTACTGGCCCTGCAGGTCGCCGCGGTGGCCGGGGTAATCTTCATGGCCTATCACAGGACCTTCGTTACAACCATCGACGTCCAGTAAGCTGTTTTTTTTTCGATCTCATGAAGAATCTTTATTTATTTTCATTTTTTTTCCTTCAAATTTTCTACTTTTTTCGTAAGATTTTTTTTTTCGAGGGCGTCAAAGTGCCATTTCATTGCTTACAGGCTGAACAAGTATCGCCGCTGGGAAATGTCGACGGTACCGAAATTCTTCGATCTGCGAAATCCTCGGAATTTAAAGGTAACGCATTTTTCAACGATTAAAAAACATTTTTTTTTATAATTTTAAATAAACGAAGATTATTTTGAAATGCTTTTTAGAAATATCAAAAACCGTTTGACGTTCTTATAACGGATTTTTCATCAGTTAGCATTTTTTGTTTTTCATTTCGTACAACCGAAGATTATTTCGAATTGCATTTCGGGAATACCAAAAACCGCATCTTTTCGCAGAATTGTGGCTACGAAAGATAGTTATAAAAATTGTGCATAAAAAAAGTTTGTGTTATAAAAATTGTGTATTAAAAACGTTTGTGTGACAATTTTTTTTACGATAATCGTTCCGGGGCAATGTCTGACCCATTATTTGCCGGCGATCACGAGTCTGCCGCTTATTTTACTCCTAGCTCGATATTCTATATGAAGCCTCGGGTCGGAAATTGGAAAAAAAATGCTATATATGTTTTTGGCCATTACCAGCCTTAAATTATTCTCTTGCGCGCGAAGCTCGTTGACGCTGCGAGTGAGAGTAAAAGAACGAGATAGCATTAGTGAAAGAGGGGAACAAAAAAGACGGAACAGAAGAAAAAGAAGAACACGAGAGGGTGAAAGTGGATGGGCAGCGAGTGGTTCTTAACCCGAGACGAGGTTATTCAACTGGGAGGGGATAAAACGCGGGTGCGCTGCATCTCTCAAACTCAAAGGTATTCAGCGCAAAAAAAAAAAAAATATATATATATACAAATATAAAAAATTCAACAAAACGGGAAGAGCGAGAAGTTGTCGTTTCTGCTAGACTCGGAACACAAAAAAAGTGTCTCGGACGAAAGTAAAAGCAAACGAGAGCGAAACGTGCACGAAGGCCAAAGGACAGTTTAATCGAATCGTCCTACTCGATGCGCCGTGCACATTAAACCCGGCCCGATAAAGTTCTCTGTTACCACGAAACTTGTTAACGCGATCATAATTTCCTAAAGATAAGTGGATTTTGGCACAGTCACGCAGAACTTTGGCGATCGCAAAAACATTTTCTCTATTATGTTTCGATCGTTTCGACGCCTGTTGTATTGTTGCTCGCTGGCACGAACAAGAATTCCCAAAAATAGAGAAACAAAAATAATAAAGCAAAATGGTCCTTTCATTGATTTTTTTTTTGCATCGGTGACTCCGAAAACTTGAATAAGGCTGTGTAATTTGTGTTTTGTATTTTTCTATATAAATGTATGATAATTGATGTGTGCCATTGTATATTTTGGATGGTAATATTTATCGTCCTGTAAATGGGTTATGCCCGTAAAACTGAATAAATAAATAAAATACAAAACGCAGTACCAAAATCTTTAGATAAACATTTCAAATTATATTTAAAAAAAATACTCTAAGTACAAAGCTGAGCCGAACGCAGCGACCCTCTCATTACCAAATAGTAAAAAAAAAAAACAAGATACAAAAATCTGAAGAAACCTTTATTTTTCGGGAAAATAATTTCAAGAAAATAATTCCGACAAAATAATTTCTCCGACAACTCCAATTCGTGGCGTAGAAAAAAAAAAGAATCTATAGAAGTCAAAAGAATTTGCTCGTCGACCTCGTAGGCCGGAGCTGGGAAGCTCGAACCCTATGTGGTTTCGGTACCAACACGAACTTGAAATAAATAAAATACAAAACGCAGTCAAATCTTTAGATACAAATTTCAAGTTATATAAAAGAAAATACTCTAAGTACAAAGCTGAGCCAAACGCAGCGACCCTCTCATTACCAAATAGTAAAAAAAAAAAAAACAAGATTGAAAAATCTGAACAAGCCTTTATTTTTCGGGTAAATAATTTCAAGAAAATAATTCTGACAAAATAATTTCTCCGACAACTCCAATTCGTGGCGTAGAAAAAAAAAAGAATCTATAGAAGTCAAAAGAATTTGCTCGTCGACCTCGTAGGCCGGAGCTGGGTAGCTCGAACGCTATGTGGACTCGGTACCGACACAAACTTGAGGGGATGGCGGGGGAGGGGGAGGGGGGTTCTCCTCTCCTGGCAAAACGAGCGAGGGAACGAGCAAGGCATACACGACAACGAGATATAAGGAAAGACAGGGAAAAAAGGGAAGCTGTTCTGTGAGAACGACATAGAGAGAGAGAGAGAGTCGTGTAGAAGAACGAGGGAGTGCGCGGGTGCAAGGAGAAAGAAGTGAGCGCAGGGGCGCAGCTCGAACGAGGGTGGAACGGAGAGAGACGGAGCGAGAGTGAAGCAGAGAGAGAGAGAGAGAGAGGGGGTTGTTCGAGAGAGCGAGAAGATTGCGGATCAATAAACCCCTGTTAGTGGCGGCGCTGTGCGAAGGTTGCGGAAACGGCCGCTGGGGGCGCCCGCGTTCGCTCTCGATCCCCTCCCCCGCGCGATCCCCCCCCACTCCGGCGACGCTGGCGCTACCACCGTCGGAACGGTCCGAACATAGCGGAGCATTGACAGCGACGGGCCGGCGGTCCATTCATTGGACACCGAACGATTATTGGCAGTCACCGTGAAATCGTATCGAACTGACGGAGCTGGGGGGGGGGGGGGGGGAGCACTTAAAAAAATTAAACCACCAAAGGGTAAATTCAATGCGGGATGGAACTCGAAATTTGAAATTCAGCAAGCCCGGAGATTAAAGGAACCTTCGCTTGTTACGATAAATGAAAACATTTATTCGTCAATAGAAAAAAATGAAAATACAATTTTTTGGCGGAAATCTATATAATTTATTAAAGGTGTAGGGTAAAGGGGGTGAATATGGCCCACTGCACTTTAAAGAAGTTAAACCATGAGAGGGTAAATTCAATGTAGGATGGAATACGGAATTTGAAATTTAGCGAGCCCGGAGGTTGAAGGAACCTTCGCTTGTTACGATAAATGAACAAATTTATTCGTCAATAGAAAAAAATGAAAATACAATTTTTCGGCGGGAATCTATTCAATCGATGAAAGATATAGGGTAAAAGGTGTGAATATAGGCCACACCTATTAGGAGGCTAAATCTTTGATATTCGGACCGGTCTGTATTCGCACCACTTTTATCCTGGTTTCGATACACGCCACATACACTTGTTTGCCATGTGCGGGTGCCAATAACTGTACCAATCGCTCCCGCGAGGACATAGAATTTTTTCAAAATTCTTAAAAAAGAAAACAAAACACTACAATATATTAATGAATTTCAAACTTTCATTTCGTCATCTTGGACCATTTTCCCCTCACTTACACGTCAAAACCGAATGCTCTCTACATTCCCGAAGCAGCAAAAAAACCGATTTTCCGGAACCCACTCAAACCCCCGCATAAAAAAAGAACAAGAATCGAAGTACCAAAAAGGCCCACAAAAGTCCATTCCTCTCCCCGTCAACAATCCAACTACCTCAAAAAATTACCTCCCGAATCTTATCCTCCCTCGACAACCAATTGTCGTCAAAACCCCAAAACCCCCTCTCTCTCCAACAAAAAAAAAGAACAAAAAAAAAAAAAATACATCAACCGATTGAACTTCCTTGAGTGGCCAACGACTGTGCCAGCGAGCCGAGCGAAAAAAAAGATCGCTATCTTTGTCGCCGCGTCCTCCTCGTCGCGGCAGCAGCAGCGCCGTCCTGGCAACGACGACTGTGGGGGGGGGGGGGGGGGGGAGGGGGGGGCGAGGGTGGTTTTGTATCCCCTTTCGGTGGGGATCGTCGAGCGGCGCGAGGGGCGCGAGCGAGAAAGGGGAACCCACCCAGCGAAGCCGCAGGGGCTCGCGAGACGAGAGAGACGCGGGAAACGCCGCAGACGGACATCGGCTCGGCCAGAGGGCGCGAGAGAGAGAGGGGACGATTGTGTACGAAGAGAAAACCGAGGAGGGTGTCGAGGACGTCCGAGGGGGTTGGCGGAGGGTCGTCGGGGAGGAGGCGCAGGGTGCGGAGGCGCCGTCGCCAGCGAGCGACGCAGTGCCGTCGGGACGCTCGACCGAGTCGCTACCTCGAGCCCTCATCCGCAAGTTCTATTTTCCCTCGACTGGGAAACACAACCCCCGAATCGGCCCTAACCGACGTATCATAAAACTGTATAAACTCCATCCGAGCTGAGACGTCCGGGTTGTAACGCGGAAGAAGCACGGCCGTCGGGCAGGGGGGGGGAGGAAGAGACATTTTTCGCGGTGAAAGAGCCATTTTTTTTTTTCTCAACGATAGTTTTTGCCAGGCCTCGGATTTTTTTGTTAATTTTTGTTTAATTTAATTTTATTTTTTATTCGATTGTTTTTTTTTTTTTTTTTTTTTATATGGAGGTTCGAGAGGAACCCGGAAGTGAGCGTCGAAATCGTACTGGTTGAAGGGAAGAGCACGAAGAGGAAGCCGCCATTGTCGTCTCACCTGTGGAAACAAACCGCACACAGCCCGTTCTCAGGGATATTGTCCTGTCACAGCAGTACGCCTTTAAAGAGTTACTGGTGTGATGGGACATTGTCCTCGAGCCGTGGCACGTCCTCGATGGAGATTACCGCCACGTCACCGACCGCCAACGACATCGACTACGCTCTGACCCTCCACGCAAACGAGGGCCGCGGAGCTCCGCTGTCTCTTGCTCGCTTTACTCTCACCACGGAAAGCGTCGGCCTTTTCCCTTCTCCCGTGTTTTTCACCCTCCGGCACACGAACCGAGCCGCTACACGGGAACGACTCCGCGCGACGTTCGGCGATCGATCCGTCCGATCAATTTTTTTTTATCTGTCGTCGATCGAGGGTCGAAAAGAGAAAATATGAAAAATGTCGAATTTCGGGAGGGAAAAAGAAAGCTTGTGCTGGAATTGTTTGTGAATCGAGGAACGAGGCTAAATCGACGATTTTTGTTGACTTTCTTTAATTTGTTAGAGCGTCGGAATTGCATTTTTTTTTTATTCTCGGAAAAATTATCTGCACGCTTAGGTGAGGTGATTTTTTTTTTTTTTTTTTTTCATGTACGCTGGGAACGTTTCGCGTTTCACTGAGTGCGATTTCTGTTTCGATGGAGTTGGAAAATTGGGGGAGAAAAATGTTGATTGTGAAAAGATTGTTACACAAGTATTCTCACGAAGATCGATGGATTTTGTTTTTTTTTTTTATTGCTGAATTTTTTGCTGCTGCGGTAAAAGGATAAATAATTCGGGAAAATTTCTTGGTCTTTCGTCGGGCGAAGGGAAAGAGAGATTGGCGGAGAGGATCGAAGTAAGGGTCGCTGCCGAGAGGGGTGGCCGGGATAGAGAATGGCTAACGCGAGGGGCGGCGCGCAACGTTTTCGCTCGTGGAATCGAGAAGACAGAGAGACACACGGACATAAGCGCGAGAACAAGAGGGAGAGAAATCGACGTGAAGTTAGGGAAACCACCGTCGTCTACTTGCGGCGCGCGAATCTCGGAAAAGCACGACCTTCGCCGAACACGCGTTCCGCCCACGTTAAATTAAATCGCGTGAGTGACGGGGACGCGAATGGCACGGAGCTGAGAAAATCGACAAAAACAAATTTTTTCACGAAGATCGTTTGGAAAAAAAAAAACCTTTTTTTTTCCTTCGATCAATATATTTACTTTATTGATTTTACGATCGAGAAAAATTAATAAATGGAGAAATGAATAAGCGGAGAAATTCAAAACAACGAGGCCGCGGTAAAATTCGAGTAAAAGCGCTATAAGAAAATTGATGGGGTGCATTTAATGTACGTATACATTCGCGTGTCTGACACTCGTGGAAGTATCTACTTGGAGGGTGGCGCACGAGCCACGTTGGTGCGCCGCAACGCGCGAGGTGAAACGTTTTCCGGTCGATGGGGGAGCAGCTTCCGGTCGATAGAGGCGCGGCACTCCTTGGACGCCTTACTCGGCTCTCGATTGTCCTCACCTTCACAATTTTTTTTTTTTTTCTTAATCTATATCCTCTGTTCACTTTATCTTTCTCTCCCTCCGCCCCTCTCTCCGTCTCTCTTAAGACCGCACTTTACCCATTGTACTTTTTGGTCGATTGTCTACTTCGACACTTTGCCAGAGAGATGCTTTTTTTTAATGGAAAAAAAAATTATCTTTATCCTCAATTCAATTGATGGAACTGTCGCGAGATTCTTGAGAAACTCGGTCGGAGTCGCGATCCAGAGCTTTCGCGATGCTTCCGTTAATTCTTCAACATTCTCGAAAATTGAAAAGCTTGCAAGTACAGTTTTCTCATTTTTGTCGGATAAAACTGTTTCGCAAATTTAAAAAAAATGTACAAAATTATTGAAAATTTTTTAAGTGCATAAACGGGTCTATTAAAATGGATTGGCGAAATTTCGGTAACATTAACAGATCGTTGTGAGAAAATACACCCAAAAAGGTTGATTTAACCTACCGAGCGTTGATTTCAATTCCAACCAGAATGCTAAATGCACAAGAGCTTCGTACGCTGTTTACAAAATTTTATTTTATTTTATTGCAGTGCACGCGAAACAAGTGCATTCGAAACCAAATCGATCTTTCGCTACGAGACTTATTTTTACCTTGAAAAAATAATTGCCTACAGCACTAAAAATGCAATCACGAAAGGCAACAGCACATTTTCGCCACCGGCTCTTCGTCGATCCGTCGCGACGCGCAGAAGCAATATTTTTCAGTTTGTTTGTAGCGAAATCGATACGACACGATCTCAGCGACATTCGTGTCAAGGTTCCGTGACCTTTTGTAGCCCAACCAATCCGTATTAAAATCAAAACCTCCATAACTTAAACTCCTCTAATCTCAGGTCCAATCTCCGACCTCGTCAGAATAAAAAATAAACAATAAAACTGAATAAAATTAACAATAATCCAGCAAGCATCGCGAACGTCTCTCAAAAGTGATCAGATCTCAGTCCCAAAGCTTCACCTTCATTTGAATTGTTTTTTGAGAGCGACGAGGCGACGACGGACAAGTAGCCTGGCCCAGTTCGTTGGCATCGTCGAATATATTTTCACCTCTTTCCATCACTCTTTATCCCTTTCTCCGTTTCTCGCTGTTTGGCCGACCCCACGACACGCCACCGCGAAACCGTCCCGCCCTGAAATATAACCGTGGTCGTTACGTGAATAATGAATCGACCTTGTTACCGAGCGACCGTTAGCGTACCGTGTACGTCGGTGGACCGAATTAGCGCTGGGAATACCGAGCGGGCACACCGGCGTTATTGTACCCCCGAAGTTGCATGCAAACATCCCTCCACCAGAGTTAACTTCAATATCTCTCTGGCCGGTTCGCCCGCAACGCCGCGTCCCCCTCTTATCCGCCTCGCGTCCGCTCGAATATCCGCCCAACTAATTTTGACGCACTCCGCGTATATTAATACTTACACGAGTCTCGATTAATACCATTTCCAGCCTGGTAACTCCGTTTATCCGAGCGATTTCGCTAAATTTAGGACGAATGACGATGACGCTCTACAATTAAGTTCGGGACTCGCGATCGTCAATGACGATCCTCGATGCTTGCGATCGGCAACCTATTGTCGGGAGTTGTTATATTTTTTTTTTATGCTCGTTATTTCGTACTAGATTATCAAATTTTTTTAATTTTTTTTTACGGAAGAAACGATTGGACTTAATGAGAGTAAATTATTTTTTTTTTACTGTTCTGAATAAGAGTAGCGATGTTGTTTTCAACACGGGTCATTTTTGTCAATGACGATCATCGATGCTTGTGATCGTCAACCGATTATCGGGAGTTGTTTTAATTTCTTTTTTTATTTTCGTTATTCTGGCCCGGATCAATTTTTTTTTATGACGGAAAATACGCTTGGACTTAATGAAAGTAAATCATTTTTTGATTTTTGTTCTGAATAGAAGTAGCGAGGGTTTATTTTTATCGGATTTGTTTTTTTTTATTTTTTTCAAGAATAAGTAATCGTTGAATTTTTTTAATCGCGAAAAAGTAATAGTTTTACGGATTTTGTCACGCATTCTAAATGTCGGAGTGAACAATCTCGAATGTAAAAAGCGACCCTGCGTGGGAGTGAAATAATGGAATTTATGCAAATGTATGTATGTATTTTTTTTTTTTTTTTTTTTTGCTGTACACCGGTATCCATTTAGAGGCGCGGACTAGAGCGACAATCTGGCGAGGTCGAAAGGGGGCCATCTCGAGGGCGCACAACTGCGAGCTCACGCAATTATCGGTGGCACGCGACTTCGTTCTTTAACGTCAATGCTCGAACCGACCGCTCGAACGAAAGCGTTTTGCGCGTTATTTTCAACTCTCTCCATAGAAAATAAATCTGTTAAAAGTTTCTTTCCATTCGAGAGCAGCATTTAAATATCCGGTAGTGAAGCACAGAACGGAAAGCAGTGGGAAAAAATGTATTGCACCGTTTTTTTAATTTTTTCCTTGCCAGCCCATTTTTAAACATATCTTTTGCAGATTCACTCCAAAAATTCAGAAAAAATCTGACGAAAAGTAACGCAACTCCAAGAACGCTTTTACCAAAAATGTCGTTAAAAAAAAGTTGCAACTTCGGTTTCAACATTTTTCAACAGACTTTTTCTGAAGTTTGAATCTATCCAAATTTTCCAAGTCCGAATTTATCCAAATATTTCAAAAGTCGGAACTTATCAAAATTTTTCAAAAGTCTTAATTTATCCAAATTTTTTCAGTTTTCATTTATCCAAATGTTCCAAAAGTGCAATCTTTCACGTCGACATTTCGATGCAAAAAAGTGTCTCTCAGCGCAGAAGAATCATTTTTTTGCCCGATAAAGGGACTTGGCCATTGAAGGGTTAATTCGAAAGGTTCGGTTCGTACCTCAAACGACGAAAGAAGAAAAAAAAAACGAGAAAAAAAGGATCGGAAGTCAAGGAATAATGAGAAATTGAGAGAAACGGAGAGAGCAGCGTATAAAGATGAAATACGGAGCGTTCTGTGTAAGGGAAAGAATTGATTAGCCTTGGATCAACGGGCGCGGCGCGTCTGGCTTGTGAGAGAAACCATCCGAGAGAGCGGAGTTGGTTCAGCGAGGGTGGTTCAGAGGGTTACCCGGAGGATCGCAACGGGAAGGGGGGGGGGGGGGGTGGAAGAAGCAACCCTTGTCGAGCGAAGGAAGGGGGGGGGGGAAGAGAGAGTCAGTGTGTGTCATAGAGGGCACCGTCGTCAGGGGGCAGCACGTTCCGGAAGAGCGAATTCCCCTCACTCCCCCTTCCCCCTCCAGCCTTCCGGCTTCATCCCCGTCGGCCGGCGAGAGAGCAACAGAAAGCGTCAATAGTGCCGAAGCAGCTTGTTTATCCGTCGATACGGTAAAGTGATAAATTAAAAAAAAAAACAACACGAAAAAGAAAAACTGAAAAAATGTCCAATCACGATACGATAAAAATGGATTAATTCATTAAAAAAATGAATATTAATAAAAAATAAATGAAAAATGAAGATTGTGTGATAATTTATTTGACGATAAGAGACGAAAGCAACGAATTGATATTTCGATGAGAAGTGTTGTTATATAAAGAAACAAAAATATAAATAAAATAAGAAACAACGATTGAGTTTAGCGAGAAAGGGCCGCATACGAGAACGTGAGAGTCAATAAATTTGTTGTGTAGAAAGCAACACCTTAGATGTCGTAGAGAGTAGTGTGATTATTTTTATAAATGTATATATATATATAGATATATATATATGTATATATATATAATATTTGGAAGATCGTTGAGTGTTAATATCTTTTACGGTGTGTAGATGAATCCTAGCCACTCTATTTTTTTTTGTTTATAATTGTACTACCATCAATAATATCGATGTAAAATGTCACCATAATCTTCAAACGTTACTATTTGAATTTATTTTTTTCACCTATTACACTCTTTAATCGTAGATAAAACCGATTGGTCAATTACCCACGATTAGAAACGCTATGTATGTTTGATATTGTACACGTTAGATTAAAAAATGAAAATCACTAAATATGTAGAGTAATTGATTGTAGCTGTTTAGCGGTTTATCTAGAACGGGGATATTTTTTTTTCGGAAACGGTAAATTTGGAGCGTTTTTTGTTTTCGATACCCACATGGAAAGCACAAAGTACAATGTGGAATGTATCGAAAAATATATCCGTGGCATACGAGAAATATATTTTCGCCGAGAACATTTCACATACCGATATATTTTGCAATATATCTCTGCAAATATTTAGCACTTTATAACGCCCTATTTATTAATTATCTAAACGCGTCTTGATACATTTTTTTTTGCATATATTTCATTTCCGTAGGGCAAAAATCTGTGTTCGAAGGAAATATTTCCCGTTGAAGGGAGATTCAATTTCGTCGAGAATCTCTTTTTTTTCGCGAAGGATGAAAAAGTTTGTACTCTACTAAATCCCAGGGCTGCAAGCCGGAGGCATGTCTACTGACGAAGGATGCCGAACTCTGTCAGGGGAACATTTATTCATTTCAATTTCCCGCAACATTAGTTTTAATTAAGAAAACCTCGGCGAATAAACTCTCGAGTCTCGTCCGGCGCTTTGTATGGAAATAACGAGTCACGTTTCCAAAGCCTTGCCCGCTTCTTCGCGCACGTAAATGCGGAGAAAGAGGGAGAAAAAAAGCGAACTTTAAAACTGAAAGAAGCACTCTGAGAGTTGCCCGACTTGAGGATGTATGGCTCGGGCGACATCACATTTCATGAAGCTTCGCGTGCTTGAACTAAACATTTTTTTTTTTCGTATACTAATGAGGGACGAATTATTATCCAAATACGCCTAATAGGGACCAACATTTTTTTTTTCAATGTAATTTAGTCCAATTTTCGTCGAAAAAGACTCAACAATTATGAAAAAGTGCAGCACAAAATTCTGCATCGCTTTAAAGATTTTTTTTACATTAATAATTAATTGCTGAATTATCACTGTAAAAACTGTTCGTCATTTACCATCCGAGTTCAAAGCCTCTTTTCAAATAGCCATTTCGCCAAAGTGACGAACATCCGATGTAAAAATCCGCAACGTAAGCTGCGACAATATAATCAGCAACAAAAAACGAAGAAGAAATCATGGAGTCCATTTTCAAAAAATAATGAAAAAATTAACTAAGAATCAGAGATAAAACACCGTTTACAAATTGCAAAGTAGCGTCGATAAATCTTAAGTTCTTTCACTCGCCTGCTTCGAGAAGTGCCTTTCGAAAAATGAAAAAAATTGACGTATGGCAGAGCGTTTATGGTTTTATCTATTAAATTTCTCTGCGTTGAGGGGATAAAGCTTGTCCGTGAAAGACGTCGGCGGGAGTCGAAGTGTGGAGAGCGTTTCTATTATCAATAGAGAACCTTCGGATGTCACGCGAAGCCGGAATGCTCGCGCGAGGCGGCGAAGAAATACGAGAAGGCTTTTCCCCACCGGGACGCGAATGGGATTATTGTCGCGAAATTGGATCCGCAAGCTCGGGATAGGTAGTTTCTGCTAGGCTCGAGCTCGCACTCCTCCACTTTGTCCAATTTCACGGTGAGCGTCGAAACTGTTACCGCCGGTAAGGCGAAGCGACGACAAACCGAGTTCGGCGGCATCTCGACTGTGCGTTTGTCCCAAAGTGGAAAAAGCTCGAGGGCGCTGTGTAGGTCAGACGGGAGCTTGTCGGGGCGGCCCCGTAGATCGACTCGCCACTGGCAGCCGCTCTCTCGACACTCGGAGAGTGTGAAAAGGACAAAAGAAGGAGACAGATAAGGACGAGAAAAAAAAAAACAGAATCGAGTAACTCGAGCGAGCCGGTGCAAAGCAAAAAAGAGACGAAACGAAGCGATAAATATTCGATTCGCTTCGGAATTTTCCAACGCGTCGATTGGCAACGAGTAAGGAAAAAAAGTTTAAAGACGCTCGGTACTTATAATATTATAAATATAGGTATATAATACCTATATTTATAATAAATTTTTTATTCGCTTCGAAAATTTCCAACGCGTTGATGGGCCACGGGTGAGGGAAAAAATTCGAAAGACGTTCGGGAAACTTAGAAAATAATTTACATAGTAAAAGAAACAATACTAACTTTTTTTAAATCAAGAAACAATCATTGTTGCAACCATACTTATAGTTATAGGTGTTATAGATAATATAGATATTATAGTTTGACCAATTGAAGTCATACGATCAGAAACTGTCTATATACAGCTTCCCCCTGGGAACTATTCGTTATAGTAGGAAATACTACCCT
Source organism: Exephanes ischioxanthus (assembly GCA_958510785.1). Taxonomy (NCBI): domain Eukaryota; kingdom Metazoa; phylum Arthropoda; class Insecta; order Hymenoptera; family Ichneumonidae; genus Exephanes; species Exephanes ischioxanthus. Next base: position 4,165,997 of record OY294025.1, read on the forward strand.
TTTTCTCAGTGTAACCGACCTTGGCTTCCTACTAAAGAAAACTATGACAATGACTTTAATTTTAAAAGTGAGGAAGCAATGACAAATTAAATTTATTATTAAAACAAAAACATTGCTCTCTCTATGACGAAGAAAAAAAAAAGCTGACGACTAAATACAGTAAAAAAAAAAAAAAACCCCGAATAGCCCATATGGTTTTTTTTCATCGATTCGATACACGTCGAAGGAACGAATCGAGCAGATTTCACTTCGACGCGAGCGGGAGAGACAATTTCATTTATTTCATCTCTGTCCGGAGGGCAATTTGCGAATAGTCACGTATAATATTGTATCTGTCCAACTTTTCTATTCTCTTTGGACATCGCCGAAAAAAAAAAAAAAAAAAAATTGCTGTCGCTATTTCAGTGTTTAATACATATTTTTTTTTCGTGCTCGATATCACGTCACGTGTATCGCGTTCTCTTGCACTCCGGGGATAATTCTTTTTTTTTTCTCTCACTCTCTCTCCCTCTCCAGCGCTTCGTCATCTTTTTCTCTCGCCCTCTCGTTCTCTCTCTTTATCTTTATCCCGCGTACTGGGAGAGCGGCGGCGGCAACAGCGGCCGAAGCCACGTTATTGGATCAATACAACGGGTCTCCAATTAATCCGCGGGGGGTCCCACCCTCGACAGATGGCCAACGGAAAACACCATACCCCCCCCCCCCCTCCCCCCCCTCGCCGCTCCCTCCTCGTATATTATCCGTACGCACGAGACCCGTATGAATCCACGGAGGGGCACGGGTCACACCCAAATACCATCTACATTCACAGTTATGTACCATTCGATGTATCGAGCGCTGAGAAACAGAGGGGCGCAGCCCGGCGCACCGAAGGGTGCGGGTCGCGCCCTTCTGCTTCTCAGCCATCGAGGTGGTACAAAAATGCTTTCATAAAATACACGATATAATAAGTATTATTATTATTTTTTTTTTTACATTGGTCTTTCGTGTCGCGATGGAATGTAAAAGAAATGTGAAAAAATTTACATTACGGTATGTGAAGTTTTTATGCAAATGAAATCTGATGGATTACATTTTTTTTTCGTGTATCGAGCGCTGGGAAACAAAAAGGCGCAGCGCCCGAGTAAAAGCTTACGAGTCGTGCCCTTCTGCTTCACAGCAGCCGAGACGATACAAAAATGCTTTCACAAAATACACGGAATAATATGTATTATTATTATTATTTTTTTTCGATACGGGTTCCGTGCGACGATGGAACGTAAAAAAAAAATGTTGAAAAATTTACATTACAGTGGATAAAGTTTTTATGTAAATGAAAACTGATGGATAATATTTTTGACAGTTTGTAAGAAAGTTGCCCGAGCGAAGAGTCTATAGATTTAGTCAGGTTTCCGACAATCAGCGCGATTCGTTCCCGAGACGCGCGTCTGACTGGACACGAACTCTTACTACTTCCACTGCCGAGCGCAGGCGCGCCTCGCTCGAACTTTTTGCCTAGCGTTAAATTATTTTTATTCATTTGTTTACTTATTCGGTTTTACGCACATAGGCCATTTACGGGTCGGTAAAGAATTTACCATCCAAAAGCTAACTGTGGCGCGCACCAACATCGCATATCACAATACAATTGTTGATAATTATTAATTGTCAATATTTATCTTAATATATTGATAACTATAAATTGTCAGTAATTATCTTAAAATATTCACAACTATTAATTGCCAATAAATATCTTAATTTATTGACGATCATTAATTGTCATTAATTATGTTTAATTTTCGTCTATTAAAAAAAAAAAAATCTTGTCTTTCGGAAAATCACAGTATCGAACGAGATAATATTTCGTCGAAAACATTTTTTTCACACGTGAAGCGAAGTTTTATAAATTTGGATTAAAAAAAAAGAGCAGGCCTAAAAACGTATCTAGTGGGAGCGCGTAACGAGTCTTCGAGCTTGTCGAGCTCCACATGGAGACACTTGTTCTCGTTCTTTGCTCGCAATGGGTTATTTATTTTTTTTTTTTATTCGAGATTCGCTTCCTCGATCCCCATTCCAACTTATCGCCACGAATCTCTGTAGCTCTCACTCCGCCGTTCCATTGTTCGTTTCGAAGTCGGTGAAGAGTTGAAGATGGAGAGGATGCGGATGAAGAGGCCGAAAGACGGGAAGGGGAAGGCGATTACAGACTCCCGACGATTCCCTCAACCAATCTTGTTCTGCTTGCGTAGACACGAAAAGAGATTCTCGATCATTTCCCGACCCGGCAACAATGCCCTCGTCGACGTCGATTAAGGATAGCCGCGTCCGCTCGTGCAACAGCCTGGCTCTTCCGCTTTGCCTCATTCTCTCCATCCACCTTGCTCTCAACACGGTCGCATGGATAAGAGAAAAACTTTCTTTTTTTTTCATTCGGAACGATAATTCATCATCCAACCGCGAACTTTTCTCTTATTGGCCATTGAATGTCCCTACAGAGAGCTCGGTATGTGTGTGAGGGAGGCGGGGGTAAAATGGAACTCCCTATGTGTATATGTTTAATAATTGGCGATAAGAGATGCAAGTTTTTTTATGTACCACGAAAAATTTAACGTGACGGTTCGTTTTGCTCCGCCAATTTTTATTTTTCAGTCGGTACGATAATTTATCATCCAACGGCGAACTTTTCTCTTATTAGCCATTGAATGTCGTTACGGAGAGTTTCGTATGTGTGTGGGGAAGGCGGGGGTAAAATGGAACTCCCTATGTGTATATGTTTCATAATTGGCGATTATAAGCGATGCAAGTTTTTTTATGTACCACGAAAAATTGAACGTGACGGTTCGTTTTGCCCCGCCAATTTTTATTTTTCACTCGGAACGATAATTTATCATCCAACCGCCAACTTTTCTCTTATTAGCCATTGAATGTCGCTACAGAGAGCTTGGTATGTGTGTGGGGGAGGTGGGGGTAAAATGGATCCCCGATTGTATATATGTTTAATAATTGGCGATTATTAGACATGCAAGTTTTTTTATGTACCACGAAAAATTGAACCAAACGGTCCGTTTTGCCTCGCTAGCTTTTTTTCCTTTTTTTTTACACTCGGAACTATAATTATATGTTCAAAATAATTGGGCATTATTAGAGATGCAACTTTTCTATGTACCGCAAAAAACTTGAACGGAACGGTCCGTTTTGCCCCGCTGTCCACTACACACGTATGTTGCTCGTTAAAGCTGTTTGCACTAGTCGTAAAACTCGCATTAATTGGAGAGTCTGTTAGAGAGGCAATTAATCGTCGGTGTCACGGAAACGAGTGACAATAAATGTTTGATCGGAATTGTTAGCGGGTAAGAATTGCACAGTATAAAGGAAAAATAAATAAAAATGTACTACAAACATTTTCTTGTGTCGAGAGCTTGCGATAGTGGTGAGTTATCGACGGACGGTCAACTAGGATTTTCTTGATAACGAAAAAAAAAAAAATCCCTCCTTCATCCACGAGCGATAAAGATCGGTGGGAACGAAACGAAGGCGGAAGCTCCGGGCTCGACAGTCGCAAACCGGGAAGTTAGCCTAACTGCGGTACACGATGAAAGCTCCGTTCCGCGGTCGGTAAAGCAGAGAGTCGGAGCTTAACGCCCAATATTGCCCGAATAAGGAAAATCTACCTTACCGACGCACGGTAATTTACCGACTGCCAAAAGTTTCCGAACTGCGGAGAAGCCTCGGTCAGTCCTTCGGTCGGCGGGGCGCGTACGATGTCGCATGATCGTGGGAGTAAACGCTTTTCGGTATGTTCTCGGGTCGCTTTCCTCCTAACCAAGCTTCACGGCTTTGCGGTTCGTTTCTTTGGCCACGTTCGTTAAACCAGCCTAGTTTCGAAATTCACCCACTCAGCTCTCCACACCGATTTCTGGCGTTGGCAACCTCGGCGGCCGGAAATCAAAGCTTCCGATCTACCCTCTTCGTTTCGGTGTATATATGTATATATATATATGTATATGTATATATGCCTATGTATATGTTATGTACATAGAACCGAACTAACCGTGTAGTGTCCCGACCGCCATTTATCGACCGACCGGTATTATTCGAAATTGCTTGCACAATTCCTGCATTTCCATGCCTCGCACCCAATCCGTTGGTCTTCTCGTGCAGAGCCTCGCTATTCTCTGGTCCTCTTCGATTCCAGACGGACCGCTAGTTATGAAACTATCGCACAGACGCAGTTCCCATGACGAACGAGCAAACAAGTTTTAATAAAAAATTTATTTTGTTCAACGAGAACTTAAAATTTGCCAAGGCGCAACGCTTGAACGATCCGAATAACGAGTTGAGGTGCTAAAAAAAAATCTGGAAAAGTTCACAGACGTACCTTGAAGTGTTGTATTTTTTTTATAAGGCGGAAAAAATTTATTCCGAAGATCCGTGTCGTTTTTGTGATTGAAGGCTTGGTCGTTTGGGGTCGGCCAAAAGTTCTCGGTACTTGAAGGGTCGTTTGTAAATTTCAAAATGAATTTCATGATTCTAAATTTGTGATTTATCAATCGGCTTTTAATCACGCGCGACTGATTGACGGCGCGGAAGGAACTACAGATAATTCGTCGAGACTATTTAATGACCGTTTGCCGATTTTTCCATTTGTTTGTGGTATTTTTTTTTTTCTGTTTTGCGGAGAAATTTATTATTTCCATTGTTTATCATTTACCAAACATTCCGGAGCGAGCTGATGCTGTTTTACTTTAGAAATTTATTTTAGAAGCTACAAATCTATCTAATCTTTTTACAAACCTTCGTGATTTTTTTTTGTTTTTTGTTTTCGTTAAACAATCGCACGTTTTCGTGCGTCGGCATCTGAAATATTTTTATCTACAAGATATTACGGACGATATGTCTCTGGCAGTAACAAAGTGACTCAAAAAAAAAAAAAAAAACGGATCTCACTTCTATACGAAAAATTTGGGTCTAATTAATTAGAAAAAGTCTACTTCGTGTATTAAAAAAATCGATGCTTTCTTTTCTCACTTCTTAATATAAACGAGTAAAAAGAAAAGAAACAACTCTTAGGATCTTTATAGTCTCTATACGATTATACGTATCATATATAATATAATGAATAATAAAAATTGGGTGGGATTAAGACAGACTGAACGACGAGATAGTCTTTTACCTTTACAGAATAAAACTATTACCGTTAAAAATCGCGTTATGCGCAACTATTTACGGGAAACGTAATCAGTAAAAAAAAAAATATTATTATTATAATGAAAAATAAATAAATAAATCCATCTTATGATTATAGTAGCTATAGAAGTAGTAGCAGTGGTAGTAGTAGTAGTAAATATACTGAGACTGTGACTACCTGGTGGACATATAAGTATTTATAATAAACCGATCAAACAATTTTTTAAATAAATTTACTCTGGTCAACGGGTTGATATTTAAATTACGAAATACTCAAACCTTCACATAATAAAGTGCGTGGCTTTCCCCTCCACTCTCAAATAATTTATATACATACGCATATATATTTATATATATATGTATAATTATTTTTTTTTCAACTATCTCGAGACTACAGGTGTAGTTATTTTATATAAATTTTGTCACTCATGCGAATCGATAATTGAAACGTTTGAGTCTTGCCTGGTGGGTCGTAGGGTCACCCGTCGACTCCATATCGTTGTCGTTCTCCTATCGCGTCCACCAACACCATCTCACCGGCAAACTTTTAAGGGCCGATGCTTTTTTCTCTCTCCCAAATAAATGACGCAGTCCCTCTCCCAACCGATCGATGATCGCGTTCGTATCTATATATTTATAAATTCATTATAGATATATGTGACCTTGTTTTTTTTTTTTTCTTTAAATTTCATTCTCAAGTGCTACGATCAAAAGTCATTCATTAGTTACTGTGTGAGGAATTGTTGCAATATTTACTTATCTAAATACCAATTTATTAAATCTCGCCGGACTGAGCTCTGAACCGTCCGTCTACATTTTTTTTTTTTTTTTTTGTAAGAACAAAATAAATTTTTATCTATACAGTACCAACTCTGGATTGTGGTATAGGCTAAGTCTGTAGGGCGGGGTTTTTATGAAGACCCGAATTTATTGTAAGCATCCTACGAATTTGAGTTTTTAAATTACAAAAGATAAATTATGTTGGGACGGTGAAAGACAATGGATGACGTCGATGTTTTATTTTTCGTTTGGTCTAAGTGGACGACAATTGCCTTGGGATAAAAAAATGATATTTGAAAAAAATCGTCGATGTATTTTCAGTAGATAGGGTAAAAGTGGTCAATATGGACTACTAAGTTTTGGGCGGTGTAACCGACTCGTAGAGATAAATCTCACTCCGGTGGAAGAAATAGATATTCAAAACTACCCTCAATAAAAACCCGGCAATGAAATGTTTGTAGGATTTTTTTTCACAGGCGTCGCGTGCTGGTCCATCCACTCCGATTTTTTCGCACACTGCAATATTACCTATACAAGTAACCGGACCAAATTTTGAATAAAAAAAAAATCCGCATCACTGTCAATGTACTGGTCCATTTTACCGCCTCGGCCCATAGTTATCACTTTTCCCCTGAATTAAAAATTGTCAATTTCGCGGATTTGTCGTATCCAAAAACATTTCAGACGATTTGAAATCTGTGACCTTTCCGCTTACGCAGACTCGGTCGGCAACAAAAACTGTAATTGATTTTTCCCCAAGGTTGCTAAACCTTTCTCGGAAATCGAGAATTCTTAGTGGGTGCGCGACTGAAAAACAGAGTTGCTAAGAATTTGAGTTTTTCAAAAAGATTTTAAAACGCTAAGAAAAAGTGGATTACAGTTCTGGTTACCGACTGAGTCTGCATCACTTCTTGTTTTTCGTGTAATTTGTTTACCATTCGATTACGAACTTGCCCTACAGTGTGTTATCGACTCGTCCTTCGAGCACGAATTCAAATAATTCTGATATACAGGCAATACACGTTCCAGCTCCCGCGGAATCCTGAATATTAACGTATCCCCGTTTCTATTGGAAACTGAGAAGGAACGGATAGAGAGAAGACACGAGAGAAGGTCACGTGACTTCCTGCGTGACCTTCTCTGCGTGACTCTGAGCGTGCCATGTCAGTGATGGGGTAGAACGGGGTAAAACGGAACCCGGGGCAAGACGGACCGCCATTTGAGATGAGACGTTTTTTCTTCTTTACATCCCACGAATCATTTGTAAAGACATTCCGTTCTGGCATTGGGTTCCGTTTTGCTCCGCTCTCGTCTACAGGCCCAACTAAAACGTCCAGTAAATGACAAATGAAAAGCGTCCGAGCGTTCGTGCATGATATGCAATTTATTGCTTGAACCTTTGACGCATGCATTTTTTTTTTTGTCACGAATGAAGTTTCAAATACATCGGGTGATAGTGCATTTTTTTCTGAATTCAAAGAGGTGTGTCACCTCTAAGGTGTATCACAGAGGTGTGATGCACCGTTATTCAAAGGGTTCATATTCTATTTGTTGCATAATATGCCATTTATTGCATTATATGCAACTTATTGCATAAAATGCAATTTATCGCATAATATGCAACTTATTGCATATAATGCAATTTATTGCATATTACGAAATTGAATGTGGAACTATGCAATATCGGAAAGTAGAAACTCCGGGTACTCGAGTACGTTTGAAAATCTCGATTCGAAGTATATTAATAAAGAGGCGAGGCGCGCTCGCGCGCCTAACGGAATATCGGAGCAGATATTAGCGCACCCTTTCCCACAATGGTTCCCTATCGATATTCTGATAGAAATATTCAAGCAGCGCAACCGGTGCGCGATGTCTGCCCAATCAGGAATCTCGTGGATATTTGCCGAGTTGAGAGAATCTTACGAATGTTCGGAGCATGACTTATCGCGTCGATCTGGAGTTTCCACGGGTGCCCGCGCTGGCTCATCGCGACTATCGGAGTGCCTCGCCGGTTATATGTTTCTCTCTTTTATTTTATTTTTTTTCATCTCCGAGCTGTTTAATCCCATGGGCAACGGGGCTGATCCGCACGATCGTGACTCGAGCCACGCTTGATCGAACGTGTCAATCGTAAGTTTCTTCCTAGCTGCAAGTGCCCTCCCAGAATCCCTCGAGAACCTGCTAAAGAAATCCTCTCGCGATTGCCCTTGACACGTAACTTTGCATTAAAAAATACGATATTAATTTTCCTTCGTTTTGCTTCCTCCTGGAGAAAGCTAAATTTTTGTTAAAAAAATGTATATATATATTTTCAATATTTCTTTGTCATCGCAGGGTAAAAGTGGTGCATTTGGCCCACCCCGATTAGCAAGCGAATCAATTACTTTGGTACGACTTTAAAAAGTCTAAAATATCGGAATGATAAAATTTCCCATTTTTTACAAATAAAATTAATGACAAGAATTTAATAAAAACTTAAATTTGCCCCTCGTTTAAATTTTGTTTTTTTTTTTCTCAATCTGCAATGGTGCAAAATGTCACGTGTTTGGGATATCTCACCCTAATTCCGCCAATTGCGAAACCGTCGAACTTTCGGACGCAAAGATTTTTTTTTTCCCCCTAATCAAACACACGCTCGCGTGCGCGATGCAATTAAATTTTTGCAAACGAACACGATGGGATCTGCGATGCGACGTGGTTGTTCCAAAGATACTTCCCACCCTCCAGCGAACTCCGATAGCGACTTTGAGCGAAGTCTATTATCTATCACGGAGTTTCGAGACAATGCGCGCCGCGAGCGCGAGAACAGAATAGAAAGGGTGTACTCGAAACTCCACCAAGCCCGCGGGTCTTCCCGTCGTTCCATTTTCGCGGTATACTACTACTGCGCGTCGAAGTCGTACCACACAACCGGCATCGCCAGCAACGTCGGGGAATCTAATCGATAATCGGGGAGAGAAACCAGCGAGCGAGCGAGAGAAAGAGAGCAGCCCATCTCCGCTGACTCTCCATGCAGAACGATGCAATGTTACTTCTCCCGCGGATCAATACACGTATTTTGTTGGTGTTTCTTTTTTTTTTTTTTTTTCGTGCCAGGTTGTTTCGCCGTTTGGCTCGGGTATTCCCTCCGTTTCACACGAAACAACCACGATAAGCCAAAAAAAATAATAATTAAAAAAAAAATGGAAAAGTAGCTCGAGGCTATCGAGGAAAAAATAACTGGAACGAGTCGCGGGCAGTGGAATAACGAAAGTAGCGAGGAGCGAAATTCTCGCCTTTCCCGCCTCTACGGACTCGGTCGGTAACGAAAACTGTAATCGATTTCCTTAAGGTAGAAAAATCTGAAAATCTGAAAAAATTCGTACGTATTCGAAAAAGTGAACGACGCACTTTCATTTTAAAAAAGTTCGGTTTCCGGGATATTTGTTGAGCAATTTTATTTTTCATCCATTTGTTAATAACATTTTGGAATTATTGTTATGCAAAATTAATCTTTTCAGCAGCTTTAATATGCTTGATTTTTTTTCAGATTTTTGTACCACCCAGAAGTGTTTGCAATTGCATTTTATTTCTCTGAAACTCTCTGAACGCCATTCGCAAGGACTGCCTTAAAGACTCTTCTTGCAGAGCGATGCAATGTTACTTCTCCCGCGGATCAATACGCATATTTTGTTAGTTTTTTTTTCGTGCCAGTTTGTTTCGCCGTTTGGCTCGGGCATTTCCTCCGTTTCGTACAAAACAATCACGACGAGCCAAAAAAAAAAAAAAATTATTGGGAAATAAATGGATAAGTAGCTCGAGGCTATCGAGGATAAAAGAACTGGGACGAGTCGCGGGCAGTGGAGTAACAAAAGTAGCAAGATAGATACGTTCCGTCATCGAGTAATTAAGACGATGCAAAATTCTCGCCTTTCCGGCCTTTTCGGACTCGGTCGGTAACGAAAACTGTAATCGACTTCCTTCAAAGACGCCAACGGACTCGAGCGTTCTAAAATATATGAAATTATGCGCGTGTCAATTTCACATCCTTTAAGAATTTTCCTTCGGCCGGATTCGGTCGGTAACTTCGATAAAAGTTTGTTGCAGTTTTTAATACCGACCGTGGTAATTCATTTCGTTCCGCGGTAAGGCGCCGTGACGAGAAACAATTTTTTTTGTACGAAATATCGACAATTTCGGAGAAAATAAATAAATAAAAATATAAAAGAAAAAAACAGATTTGTTACCGACTGAGCGCGGGTTGGACGGTGGGTTTTTTTTTTTTTCATCGCGTCAATCCTCTTCGCCCCGCAATCGTCGCAATGCAAAGAAACTAAAATTTCACAATTTTCGACAGTCACGCTCATAGGTAAATATTCATTAAAAAAATTTAATTATCTCAACCAAACAGTAATGTAGAGGCGGTATCAACGATTGCGATACCGTAATCGTGGCCAATAAAATTCACGAACCATATTATGAAACGGTTACAGAAACAACGTACCCGGTTAGATTGATTAGTTGCGATTAAATCCTAAAGAATCGTACTTGGATATCTACGCTAGATTAATTCAACGAGGGCCACTACAGCCGTCACGTGTATACGCGAATTTACCGTTACAGTGCTCAAGTTCCATACTGGGTTTTACATAGCTTCGCATGCTGCGCACTCCGAGCGATTAAATCGCGATTAAATCGCTCTTGATTAATCGGCGCTCCAATTGAAAGGAACTTTGTCAAAAGTTGTTACGAGAGAAAATTATGTTACACGAAATGAAAAACTTGCGAAAGCTTATTACATTAATTACAATGTCCCACGGACGAAGATAATCCTCGCAATATATTTTATTTAAATGGAATAAAATCATATAATAATTTTACAATTTTATATATATATATATATATATATATATATATATATAATTGTAAAATTTTTAAATTTAATCATTCGAAAGTTTCTAACTAATGGAGGGTAAAGAAAAGCCTCGTATAAATTCACACAATGTAGACTTGTCGAGTAATTCGTCGAAACTAGTCCAAATTCTATGTGTCCCGAGAGAACACGCAAGTACATGTACGGTACGTAAGCCGGAAATCATTACAGCGTACGCACACACCCACATACGAAACTCGTTTGTTATACCTTCGTTCAATTCATCATTAATTTTATCCAACATTATTATAAGAGACGTGTAATTACGACACGACAAAAGAACGAGCGAATGGGAGAGATATTATAACTGGGTATAATTGGAGATGAAACTCAATTAGGGCTAAATATTATAATGATGATGATAATAATAATAATATCGAGAGAGAGGATTTATGTCGGTATTGGTAAGTAAGAAAATAATGAGAGGATTAATGCTCAATATCGGAACGATCAATTCTTTAGCAACCGAACATTATTTTCCGTTTAAAAAAATCTTTACTGTACGAAAATACGTGAAAAATTTAACTTTTGAAAAATTCAGTTTACGAGTGTAAACGCTAAAGTAAAAAAAAAAATGTAGTGAAATTCTGGTCGAAAAACTTTCTCTAGGATGCATTGCTGTTTGTCAATTTTTTTTTATTCCGAATTTTTTCGATCAAAATTGAACACTTTTTTCCATTGCCGTTTCATCAAAGTGTAAAATATGCTACGCTGATGGCTAAAGTGTTAAATACAGTTCAAGAGAGAGAAAAAAATATGCCGAGTACTTATTAGGTGAAACGGAAAAAAAATGGAGGGATCGATAATGATTGGAAGCTCAACAATGACAAACAGATAACACAGTATTTAGACAAAGCTTCCTCTATGAGGAAGCAATACAAAAACATTTATTGAAGAAATGGAGATAGGAAAAAGAAATTCAAGAATGAAGAATAAACGGACTTGAACGGTAAAACGAATAAAATATGCTAAAGAAAAACGACAAAGGTAAATATTTTCTAGTTCGATAATTCGAATTATCATGTACGGAGTCTCCCTTTATTTCGATCCACAAATAAATACTCATCGTTAATGCCTACGTATTACGGATAGAGAAGTGGTGTAGAATATACATTTAAGTTTACAGCTGGTTAAGCCCGTTCCCAATGACAAATACTCCAAATCGTCACATTACTTCATTTCATTTATTTTCCACCAATTCTGCGAGTGTATATCGTGGTGTGTTTACCTGGACTGAACTGGATTCACGAAACCCACTCGGCGTTGGCACGGCTGACGATATCTCTCAGAGCTCACAATCTAAAATTCCCGTTACAATTCTGCGTTCGATCGCGCTCGCGGTTACGAGAAATTTATTTCTCTCATTTATATTTACGTTACTAATTTTTTCTTTTTTTTTGTAATATTGTTATATATATTTTTTTTCATAACCGTATCCACTTTCCCTTCTCTCGGCATATCGCGCCTCTCATGTAAAGTCGAAATATTCGTCATTTATCGAAAATATTAGTTTCCACCTTCGGTTCGCGTTCCAATTCGACTTTCTCTGCTTCGAACAATTTTATGAACAAAAAAAATTAAAATATCACGTTACTACGTCGATTATCTCGTATTCTCTGTTTCTCGAATCCCGAGATGGGAAAAAACAGTGTGCAAACGGGACGAGAGTTGAGCAAAAAGGGCTACTGGTTCGGTGTAGTTGAAATACAGAGAACAAAAACATAAATAAATAAAAAACTTGGAACTATTTTATGAAGAAAAAAGATTGTGTTACTATCTCGATTAACTCGTATTCTCCCGTCTCTCGTATCTCGAGATGGGGAAAAAAGTGTGCAAGCGGAACGACAGTTGAGCGAAAAAGGGCTACTGGTTTGGTGCAGTTGAAATACAGCGAATTTTTTTTTTAGCTTGGAACAATTTTTAATTAAATTAAAATATCGTGTTACTATCTCGATTATCTCGTACTCTGTGTCTCGTATCTCGAGATGGGGAAAAACAGTGTGCAAACTAGAGCAGAGTTGAGCAAAAAAGGGTTACCAGTTCCGTGTAGTTAAAATACACAGCAAAAAACAAAAACATGGATCAATTTTAACGAGAATAAAAATATCGCGTTACTATCTCGATTTTCTGATATTTTGTCTCTCGTACCTCGAGAAGGCGAAAACAGTGTGCAAACGGGTCGAGAGTTGGGTGAAAAAGGGCTACTGGTTCGGTGAATTTGAAATACAGAGAATAAAAATAAAAATCAAAGCTTGGAACAATTTTAAATTAAATTGAAATATCGCGTTACCATTTCGATTATCTCATATTTTTCTCTCGTACCTCGAGAAGGGGAAAAATAGTGCGCAAACGGGACGAGAGTTGAGCCGAAAGGGCTACCGGTTCAGTGTAGTTGAAATACAATAACAAAAAAAAAAAAAAATGGAGCAATTTTAAATTAAATTGAAATATCGCGTTACCATTTCGATTACCTCATATTTTTCTCTCGTACCTCGAGAAGGGGAAAAACAGTGTGCAAACGGGACGAGAGTTGAGCGAAAAAGGGTTACTGGTTCGCTAAAGTTGAAATACCGAGAGCAAAAAAAAAAAGAGAAAAAAAGTGCATCAAGAGATAAGATTGGAGAGGTTTGCTCTGATGGGTCGCGACGACGTGCTGCTGCAACGGCCCCGAGAATCAGGGGCTAGCTTAGTGGGCCTGCCCCCGAGACTCGAGGATGCATCTCTGGAAAAACTGACGTTCAAGTGCACCGGAGAGTGGCACGCGACGAACAGCGGCACGGAAAGGAGCCGCGGAGCGAGATAACGGATGTAGCGTGTAGGTAAAGGAAGTAGAGCGAGTGAAGTTTGATGAAAAGCACTGCCGTAAATTACGAGAATGAAAAGGATGAAAAAAAAAAAAAAATTAATAAAAAGGAAAATAAAAATGATAAATATTCGGATAAATCGTTCTAGGAATTTATTTTTCGAGAAAGTGAGAATCCGAGAGATAAAAAAAATAAGGCGACAATAATCGAGTCCTAATTCTGATTCTCTAATTCCCATAGATCGGAACACTTTTATTTCTTTTCGTTTCGTACTGAGTGTAAATTTATTTTGTGTTTCTTCTTTCGTTGCTTCGTGTATCACGTGTACTCCCGTATTTCTTTATTCACCGATGGTCGACGCGTATTCGCACGGTTATTACAACTCGGCTGACCCTTCGATGTTTCGATAAACATAGATCTGACCGCGTTAACGGTTCTCAACGATCTATCGTCCCGTTTCCTGGAAAATCAATGTCACTTGGTTAAATTCTCATTTTTTCATTGTAATGTTTTTTTTTTTTTTTTATTTGCCAGAATCACTTGGTGAATAAAACAACCGAACTTCTACTCTCTGACCATTAATCTGCTCTATATCTACGGTGCTTTCACAATATATGTGTCGTTAGTAATGGAATGTTCTTTTATTATTTTTTATATGTATGTGCATTGAAAACAAAAAAATTCCCTTGCGGGCTCCCAAAGAAACTTTTTAAATTTCAACTCTACTTTCAATTCTTGCAATTCATTATGATATTGCAACAACGAAGGCGAAACGGCACATTTACATCTCCACCACTCACAACACTACCAAAATCTCTACCAGAAAGTAAAAAAAACTCTATGAGAATCAAAATAAAACTCTACCGGACTTGAACTAAAACTCTATCGAAATTGAAATAAAACTCTACCGGAATACAAGACTAGACGTTAGCTTTGTGTTCCGGTAGAGTTTCATTTTGATTCTGGTACATTTTTTTTTTTACTTTCTGGTAGAGATGTTTTCTGGTAGCGTTGTTAGAGCTGTGTTTTTGGTAGAGTTAATATCGGGCAGAGTAAATTTTCTGGTAGAGTTGTGAGCGGTAGAGACGTGAATGTGCCGGCAAGACTGCCAAGGTGACATGCTATTGTTTCACTCCCGTATGAAATTGTAAGAATTGAAAGTGGAGTGGAAATAACAATTTTTTTCTTTGGCAGCTCGCAAGTCATTGATTTTTTGCAGTGTGTGCATGTCAGTGTCTGTGTGTGTGTGTTATATCGATCAACTACACGCCCAGTACAAATTTCAAGATCGAACGAATCTACTCAGCTAAACACCGACGCGAATGCCAAGAGAGAGCTAGTCTGCGTATCTAAGATCTATTATCTAGTCGTTATTTCAGCTCTGATTTTACAGCGATCGCTTTCTACTTGTCATACGCTGTTGCAGCCTGCGCTATACACCCACTAATATTTAATGCTAATAATTCATCGGTATATCGGTGCGTGTGAATCCGATAAGAGGGAGCCGAGCCATGTCATCCTTGACTGAAAATCTATCGGCGATTCCTTTTTTTATTTTTTAAATTAAATTGACATTTAATTTAGAAAAAAGAAAAAACACTTCACGATCTTCATAAACGCAATGGACTTTCCAAGGATATACGTGGGTTCGCTTTTCAACGAGTAATTAAATTTGAATTTTTTTATTTCTTGAAAAATTTAGAAGAAATAAAGAATTTTTTTTATATCAATTTAACAAAAACTACTTGTAGATCATCAAATTGTCAAAAATATTTTTCAGACGATTTCCCTCGGCGGTTCTTTTTAATCCCATCGAGGTGCAAGACGATGAATGGGATTTGAGGATTTTATTTATTCGTTCCAATCGTTTTTTGCACGAATCGCTCGACCCCCTTAACAGCGCACAGGACGATCGTTCCACGAATTTACAGATTCACGATTAATAAATAATCAAACAATCATAATGCGCCGAATAATTAAGTAACTAATATTTCTACAATTCTCGTCCAACTACAAGGCTGAGTCAGCCGGTGCCTCGTTGACATAAAAACAAAATTATAAAGATCAACAGTCAAGCGTGTTAAATAAAAAAAAAAAACTGTCCACGTTACTTGTGTGTAGACTACGTGCTCTATCCGGGTAAACGTGGGCTTTGGGTGTCGATTAAGGATAAAGGACTAGGTGAGGATCGCTGAGCGAGCAAAAGACGTGGAAATAAAGTCTATTTTAATAATCGCAAAAAGTACGCAAAAAAAAATGTAGAAAAAAAAAATTGACGAAAATTTGCATATGCCGACTTTATTTTGGAATACACGCATTGTACATATATTTCCTGCTGATATATTTGAATCTATTTCACGTGTATATCGTATGAAATTCAAATAAATCAAGTATCCGTATTGTATATTTAATTTAATTAATGAATTTTAATTTAATTAATTTTTTTTATTCATTTTTTAAAATTAAGTTGAATTTAATTAATGAAAAAATATATATTTTTAATATACTTTATTTCCATGTGGGAGGAACGTCGCTATATCAATTGAACGAGCGTAGTCGGATTTTTTCGTGTATTTTCCGTCAAATTTTCAGTGTATCCTCTCGATAAATTACGGTACAGTTTGATCGTAAATTGTTTATTTTATTTTTTCATAGTTTACAACAACCCACGGACTCGCCATTGTGTTAACGCAACAGTTTAGGCGAACGGCGTAGGTCGATTGAGTCTTGCAGAGAAGGTTGGGCATTAAAAAAAAAAAAAAAAAAAAAAAAACAGTGAAAAGCAAGAAGAAATTTAAGACCATGGACGAAGTTGGTACGCGATGTGTTAGCCAATTTCAACGAGTTAACACAGAGATAGTAATTTTTAAGATTTCATAGTAAAACTAATAACGACGCAGTGTAACAAAAATTTACTTGCAATTACCAAAAATAACTCGAACGAAAGATTGAACAATCGACCCGAAATTGCCACACGGTAAAAGATGTTTCGGCCATTAAACAACATGGTTTTTACATTTAAAAAAAACATGGTTTGTCCACAAACATCCACAATGCTTTCATCGTCAATTATACAAAAGATTTAAATAAAATTTCTCGTCAATAAAATAAAAGTTTTAAGTAAAATTTATCGTCAATAAAATAAAATTGCAAACATTTTTTGTTGGTCTTTTGTGGACAAGAAACTTCTCTTAAATGTAGTTTTTATATATTGGGCATGAATTACGGATTGCCGGGCTTGCATTTCATGAAAATTGGTGCACGGACATAATTTTCAAAAGGAAAGAGAACAAAACAAATAAAAATGTGGACCAAGTTTCAAAGAGGCCTCAAAGAAGCCTGAGAAACAGAAAAGCGAGGAGAAGAATAGAAATCACGGAGCGAGCAATGCCGCGGCACGAAAAAGAGGAAGAAAACCCAAAGCCTTACAAGGGAGCGAATTTTTTCCTTTTTATTCTTTCTCTACCTCGGTACTGAGCGCTCGTAAACGTCGCTAATTGGGCCCGGCGTGTTCCATTAATGATAAATTAATGTTGAACACGATCGATAAGAGAGCGAAATATTAATGCACCGTCTCGGTTATCGAGACTGCCGCGAGTAGCAAAGGTACTGCATTGCCTATATACCCGTCATTATCGACCACCCGTGGCTGCCTCGTTTGCGATTAAATCCAATCGGCGGCGGCGGCGATAAAAGCACGCGAATTATTTCCGAGAATTACAACAACAAAAAATTACACACGTCTCCGCTGATACACGACGAAGTGGAGAGAAGAAAAAAAAATTGACGGAGCGCGACTAAATGAATTATCGATCAATTAATTAATTTAATCGAGTGTTAAATT
Source organism: Exephanes ischioxanthus (assembly GCA_958510785.1). Lineage (NCBI taxonomy): Eukaryota > Metazoa > Arthropoda > Insecta > Hymenoptera > Ichneumonidae > Exephanes > Exephanes ischioxanthus. The sequence goes on from OY294025.1 coordinate 4,183,503, forward strand.
CCAGCTAGCAGCCGATACGCGTAGAGTATGAGCGGTGAATGCGGGCCATTGAAAAGTTCGATTCTGTATCTCGTGCTACCGGAAGTAAATCCCACAATTATGCCTTATTAATTATGCCGATCGATCTTACTTCAACTCTGTATTTTCAATCAGATACCCCGGTTTACGGATAAGAACTTTGTAAAATTTTATATTAATTTTGCTACATATTTTAACCGGGCATAGTTTACGAGTACATAAAGTATTTTCTTTTTGGTATCTAGCAGAGGTAGCTTTGTTGGCACATTTACATCTCTACCATTTGCAACTCTGCCAGGAAACATCTCTGCCCAAACAACTCTATCTGAAAACAACTCTACCGGTATACAAGGCTACCGTCTAAGCCTTGTATTCCGGTAGAGTTTTATGGCAATTCGACACATAACAAGTCTACGACATAACAACTCTACCAGAAAATATCTCTACCATATTACAACTCTACTAAAAACTCTACCAGAATCAAAATAAAACTCTACCGGAATTACAGTAAAACTTACAGAATTACAGTAGAGTTTTATTTTCATTCCGGTGGTTTTTTTTTTTTTTTTTTTTTTTACTTTCTGGTAGAGATTTTGGAACAGTTCTAATACGGCAGAGTTGTTATGTGGTAGGGTTGTTAGAGCTGTCTTTTTTGGTAGAGTTATTATGCGGCAGACTTGATTTCTGGTAGAGTTGTTTGGGGACGGATGCAAATGTGCCAAAATACCAGATATTAAAATTACAAATCTTGCTTGAAATGTACAAAAATGTTCAACAAAAATAAATTTCAACTGTAAAATTGCAACGCACATGTATTTGCAATTTCAGAAACAGTTTATGTAAAAAACTGTCCATTACCGTTAATTAATTTTCAAAGAAAATTTTTTTACGGTCTATGTTTAAGTACCGTAACGCGGCGTTGCCGACGATCTTAAAGTCCCGTAACGCATTCGTGTTTTACGAGACGTGTGCAACAGTCTGCGACATACCGTCTATTTCGGCGACGGTTCCCGCCTAATTCGATAGTAATCCGCCGCCTCGCAGAAACCCCCTTTCTGTCTGCTATCGGCAATTTGTTTATCAAATTACAGAGTCAATTGAATTTATCGCCGGCGTCGGGAAGCGAGACAGAGGAAGAAGAAATGAAAACGAAAACAAAATAAAAAAAAAAAAAAGGAAACGGAGGAGATAAAATTTACCGGTCCGTCGCGAGTTTGAGAACCACCTGCGGACGCGTCTGATCTCATCCCACCGCTACCACTGACGCTGCTACCGCCAGCTCTGGCTCAGACCTTTCGCTTTTCTTCCTCAAAGTTTCTCGGTTTTCTCTCAACCCCTCTGAAACTCCTCCCTTTCTCCAGGCACTCTCTCGAGGCCCTGAGGGATCTCTTCTACCTCGCTTTCTATACATTATATAGGGTGTCGGAGAACTCGCGAGACTAAATCGAATAGCGCTCAAAGTCGAATATCCTAATGTCAAAGACGAGGTTTCGTACTAAACCTTGACGTTATTATTGGAAGATCCGAGAGTTGACGAATTATTAATCAACTACTTCTGGCATTAAGAGACCGAGAAAAATTTATGAGCCGGAAAAGCTGATAGTTACTTGGTACAGCCCATCTTTTGCCAAAAATCATCTTACGAAGAAACTTTGCACACAGAAGTACGTTACATGAGGAATTTATGGGAAAATGTCGATTTGATCTTTTTTTCCTCATAGAGGAGAAAAGAAAGGAGACTTATTTTCAGATATTTTTTTTATCCCTATTTCTATTGATTAGGAAGATGTTCATGGTTGAAATATTGATGGCCTCATCGCGTTGGAATAGTTATTTCGTATATTCCACTTATTTTTTATTATCCTTCGTATAAGCTTTGTACACGAAAGTACATTACATGCGGAATTTATGGCAAAATCTCGATTTTCGCAATCATTTTTTTGCTTCCTCATAGAGACAAAAATAAGGGAGATTTGTTTTTAGACATGTGTATGTATTTTTTATTCCTATTTCTATTAATTAAGATATTTGTCGTCGAAATATTCATGTCCGCTTCGCGTTGGAATATTTACTTGGTACAGCCCACTTTTTTTCCCAAAAATCATATTTCACAGAAGCTTTGTACACAAAAGTACATTATAATTTTTTTATTCCTATTTCTATTAATTACAACGACATTCGTGGTTGAACTGTTGATGTCCGCGTCGCGTTGGAATTTTCTTCCGATGGGAAATGGGCACCCTTAATGAAACTAAATTAATTACAGTTTTTGTTACCGACCGCGATACTTCACATGCTCTCGGGCGCACGGGAGCTACGAGCTTCGAGTACCCGTCCAACCCCCTCGGCTCCTCGAAAACTATGGGTCGACTTCGACCGAGCCGAACATCCCCTTCGCTCACTGACTCTCGGTCCCTCGCACTGTTCTTCCTTCGCATAGCCCGAATCCCCTTCGGGCGGTCCCTTCGTCTCTCCGTTCCTTCCTTTCTGGTCAATAACCCCGATGTAACGTATAGTCGCGTGATCGTTATAGCTCCCGATTTAGGGCGAACTCTGCACGAGAGAAACGTATGCGCTGGCATGGTTATTTAGTCTCGTCAAAAACCACATCTCGATTTAACCCATTCTGCACGAGAGAAGCTCTCTCATCGATTTATTAATTCGACAGTTTTCATAGGATAAACACCGTTGGTTTCGTCGTTGCATTATCTTACTCACATCTTCTGGAATTTTTAGGCTTCCTCGTAGAGCATGGCGTCCAGTAAAAAGTCCGCACGAAATTTAAGGACTTTTAAGGTCAATTTCCAGAACATTTTCAGGTTGTGTTGGGACATTTATTTTTAAAAAATGAAAATATGCATATCGCGCGCGACGTACGAAATAACATTTAGTTCGATAACCACTTTCGTTTACGTTGAAATGGATCAGAAACCAAACCACTCACTATGCACGAATGTATATATGTATCTCAGCGGAACTGAGATACACATTTTTTTAGGAGGCCCACCATAGGGGCTTGGTCACGAATATGACGTTCATTTTGCTCCAAACCCAATATTTTAGATTTTAATCCCAAAAATGCGATTTCACATTAGAGCAAACTGTTCTCAGTGCATAATATATTCAGAGCATAAATATATTTAAATTTGAGCTGGAAACCCAAAAAATACGCTATTTTTTTGTTACAATTCGCTCTATTTATTTGTTTCTTAAAAATTGTCCTCAGGCAGTTTTGCCATAACATATGATTCCATCCCATTCTGAGAAAAAATCACCGACGTCGAGTATTACGAACTTTTTTTTTTTTAATTTACATCGATAAAAAAGTCAAAACGAGTCCACAAATTTCCGTCCATTATTCCTGTCCTTCATTGTATCACAAATGCATATACATTGCGGTTTAATTTACCCTAGCGACAATGGCTCGACCCCCTTTAAACGACGATTCGTCTTCATTAAAGACGTCCCACCATTAGCGGGGATCAATTTGTCGGAAATAATTCTCGTTACAGCTGAAGGACGCGCAGGGCTTAACTGATTAGCGAAATTTGTGTATCCAATTCACAGGGGAGATCGATGATTCATAAAAAGAAAAAACGGTAGTGAGGATAAAAAGGGTTTTGACGGAGTACAGTTGGGTGAATCAAAGTGTCGTCGCAGGTAGGTGACGGCGATTGTGCGATAAGGGACACGCGAACGAGAAAACGAGCTAACTCGGCACGGGAAGCCTCTTCAGACTCGCCAGCCCGGAAGGTACAGTCTGGCAATCCTCGAAGTGTGTCCAATGGTCGGCCACACTGAAGCTCCCGTACACCTATACGCCCGGCAATGCAGAGAGGAAACTGCAGACGGAATTTCAGACTCCGTGCATTATCTATCCGTCAGATTGCGCTCTCTCCCGCAGGATCGTGACTTCGAATAACAGTGCCCTGGTTCATTTTAACCCCTTAATGACCAAAGTGCCTAATCTGGCAGCCGTATTCAAAAATATCGAAGATCATTTTTAAAAAACATCACCAGCAAGAGCGTTGAATCTTAAAAATAATTTTTTTAATCCAGAAAATGTTTTATCCTCAACAAATAAAAATAAGAACTAACTCTGCAAAAAAAACTTGACCTTTTTTTTTAACGAAAATATTACGAATAAATCTATAGAAAAATCTTCGGATGTTTTTTGTTTTTCAATTCCCAATAAAAGTCGCAGAATTGGGTTATAAAAAATAAATAAAATGAATATCGTGACAAAAGCTCAAGTTCAACGGCGGCGGGAACGATCGGTGAAGTCCATTTGCGGGTAACGAGCCAATAATTGACGGTAATTTAATTGAGTTAATAATAAACCCCAAAGTGTTTTGAAAATTTGATAAACGTTCTGTAAGTGCATCTCTATAAATGCTATCGCGTAATGTACGCCCCTGATGATCGCGCGGATATGCAAGGGTGTCCGCTTTAGCGTCGCCCGGTGGTGCCATCTGTGGTAGACGGTGAGAAGCTTGTCTTAAAAATCATCCCCCCTGGATCAATACTTGGGACAGCCAGACGACGACTACGGCGGAGCTCGAAGAGAGCGCGAGAACGTATCTCGGGGCCATGTCTCTTTCAAATTTTTTTCTTCTCTTTCCATCGTCTTCCTCTCTCTCCCCTCGTTCCTCCCTTACGCCGATCCTTGTCCACGTATTTCCGGCCTACGCGCAGCCCACTCCGCTGCATTGTTCGGAGAACCACTCTCCCCCCCCCCCCCCCGACCCCCCCTTCGAGAGAGATCGATATTATTATAATTTACATATTCTCTCGTTCTATTTTTACTGCATTATTATGCAATTTTTTTTTCCTTTCTGTTTTTTTAATCTCATTGATCTGCGGTGATTTGCGAGATAGAAATCCTTTGACGGGCAGCGTAGAATGTTTGCTACGCTGGTGAAATACCCATTTGAAAAATATTTTCAACATTGTCAATCTAACGTTTTTTTTTTATTTTACGAACAGTGATGCATTCTGAAGAAAGTTATTTTTTTTTACCAACGTTACATACATTTTTTTATTGCTGATGTGCAGAAGATGTTTTACTGATTTTTTCAAAACTTACATTATTATTATTATTATTATTATTCTCTCGATCTATTTCTTTGGATTATAATGCGATGTTTTTCTTTCTTCTTTTAATCTAATTGATCCGGGTTGATTAGTGAGACAAAAATCCTTCGACGGACAGCGCAGCATGTTTGCTAAGCTGTTGAAACGCCTATTTCAAATATATCTTAAATATTATCAATCTACCGTTCTTTAAATTTTACGAACAGTGATGCATTCTGAAGAGAGCTTTTTTTTTACCAGACGTTCGTACATTTTTTTTGTTGATGTACAAAAAATGTTTTATTGACTTTCCCAAAACTGACATTATTATGATTATTGTTGTCGTTGATGTTGTTACTGTTTTTTCGAATATTTGACTGTTTAAGGTTAACCAAACGACGTTTTGTTTTTCCTACGTTTTCATAGAGTTTACGCGAACAGTGCTTTTATTTTCTACATACGTCGAAAGCAATCCGTCCTTCCGTCGCTTATAGTTTCTCTGTCTCCACCTACGCAGGTAGGATTAGTTGTGCGCTCTTGCTGGATCGCGTGACAAAGCCACTGGCATTTCCACGTGATTAACCCGCCCGAGGCGTTCGAAAATAAGACATTTATGCGAACGGATACAATGGTCTGATACCTGTTTCCAGCATTGTTCCATCGTTCGGATGGGACTTTATAAAAACTGCGATTACTCACGATTAACAATATCCCGCGTGAAACGGTAGCAAAAATCGATGTCGCAGTCGCCTTCAGCGCACAAACGCACATGGAAATTCGTTATCCGAAATATATATCTTTTAACACTGATAAAAAAAATAGTAGATTTTTAATCCAAAGAAAAAAAGTACTTTTCAATATAAAGTCCAACTTGTAATGAAGTCACCTTTCAAAAAAATATTGTGTTACTTGCAATTTACAAAAAAAAAAAACGGAGAAGACCCTATAGAGTCTTTATAAAAATAATAAGAAATATTAGATCAGGTATTACATTTTTAATTAAGAAAAAAAAAAAATACGTTTCAATATAAAATGTTGGTCGTAAAAAAAGTCTCCTTTCTTTGAAATAAAATGTTACTTGTAATAAAAAATAAATAAATAAACGACCTTCGTCGTGGATGTAAGGCAATCCCTGGAGGGAGCGGGCAAGCACGGAAACCTTTGTAAAATAAGTAAACGGGCCGGAGAGGGGTCGCCCGAGGGTGGTGTTAACGCAAAGGGATGAGGGGAATCAGAGAGGGCTGATGAGCAGCGAGGAAGAGATATACGTGGACGGTGTCAGAGAAGACCCGCACGTACGGGTCAGGCTTTGGAATATATGCGCGACGATGACGAAGAGAGGATAAAACAAGCGAGGGATAATGCATAAAGGGTCGGTGGCGGAGCTTTGCGGGGCTTCGCGCGAACGTCACACGCCCGCGAGTTGTGAGGCTTCACTGTAATAACATAATTCGATTTGAACGCTCGTGAAGCAACGTCGGTGGGCGCCGCAAGCATTACCAGAAGCACCATCAGCTAGAAACCGAGTCATAGCTTCAAACTCCCGCGCCACATGTTTTCCCCGATGAATTTTCCGGGGCGGCCACAACAGGCCGACAGAAAATCGAAAATTTTACGACGCATGCTTTTCGCACGTGCATGAAACAGTCAAAAGTTTAATTACCGACCGCAGGTAACGGAGCACATGCTCGACACATTCGCGGAGAATCAAAAAGTCTCCTGGGACACGGGAGAGTTGAAATTTGTTCGCGAAACTCGAAAATCGCGGAATTGAAGAGGCGGTGAATTTCTGATTAATTCGTCGGGACGGAGTTTTAATTCATCTCGCGCACGACGGATCAAATTTAATTCTGATTAATTTATATTAGTATTGTTATTAAAGTGAGAAAAAAGATAGGAAGATTTGGTCTTTATACGACAAATATTTATGCACCAGCTGTTGCTATTTCGATAGTAAAATTATTCAATTTACATTTAATCTGAATAAATGATATTATTATTAAACTGAGAAAAAAGATTGAAATATTTCAGTTATATTTGTATTACAAATATTTCTCTACTAGCTATCGCTGTTTAGATAGTAAACTTAAACCAAATCACATTTAATCTGAATAAATGATATCATTATTATTGTACTGAGTGAAAGGTTAGGAAAATTTCAGTCGTCTTTATATTTCAAATATTTCTGTACCAGCTATGACTAATTCGATAGTAAAATTTGCAATGCGTATTTTTATTGTTCGAAACTCCTACTGTGTTATAATAATAATGGTATTAATAAATAAGCGCCGACTAGCATCGAAGTGTTTCGAATATATCAAAGATTCATAAAACCGTACTATTAATTTTTCTCAGTGTATTGTCATTGTAATTGCAATTATTATTGATTTACCGATTAAATTCGTATAATCGATGGCACCTGACAGTGTTGGGAATTCGTATTTGAGCCAACAGGTGAAGTACGTTGAGTCCACACCGCGAATATTTTTAAATATGAAAAATCGAGCAAGCAGAAACCAAGAGACAATCTTCCGCAGTCCTTCGCGACAGAGATCGACAGACGGAAATTGGCAAAAAGAAATAAATAAAAAAGGAGAGTAACAAAACATCGAGAGTACAGAAAAATTGAAAGTCCCCGGTCCGTACAGAAGCACGGTGGGATGCGTCCCTTCTCATTTTTATTTCATATCTCGACGCCGTGACCGTTTGACTTTTTGCGAAAATAAAGGAGAGGAATGAGTAAAAGGTAGCGGGGAAGAGGGAGCAAAAAAAAAAAAAAAAATAAGAGTGTGGACGAGAGAGTGGAAAACGACGAGGGGTGGCGAGGGTTAGATACGAGGTAAAGTCGAGAAAATTGAAAACACCACTACGACTAGGACGACTACCGAGGAGGAGGAGGCGAAGGAGGTGGGAGTAAGTCCTGGACGGTAGAAGCGGGCTAATCTCAAGCTCGTTGGGAAAGCCGCGCGACCGTTTGATCTTGCCGGCTTACCTCGTCCCTCATGGTATTCTGACTCGCTTTCTCGTTTTCCTCGCCTTCCGTCGCATTTTTTTCCGCCCCTCGTCATTCACAATATTTTTTTCGTAAATTTTTCACTCTCGCTCCGTCTCGAATCCTTGCACCTATTTTTTCTACTTAAAAACATTTTTCTTACCGCTTATCTAGGATGTCTTTTGGTCCGAGAGCGACCGGAAGTCATCGCAAACGGTGACATTGGATTATGATCTTAAAGGAATCGTATTCACTCGTAAAATACGACGATCTTTTGCTACACGAATGAAATCGTGAGATGAAACAAACATATTTTATGTCTCTTGCGTTCCCTCTCCAAAGCTGACTCGATAACTAATAAGAGGGTTTACTTTATCGACTCTAAGCTTTGGTCTTGCTGGAAGCATGGAGCGTTGGTGACCAACCGGGGAATTCGCGAGATGAGGATTGAGAGAAGATACCTGCGGTTTGTAAGGAAGAAGAAGAGCTCCGATGCGCCCCTGGGACTCAGCCTTTCGGAGCTCCATGGTCGCTTGAGCGTTAGGCGAAAGCTATCGCTGTCCGACGAGGCGCTTGTTTCTTGTATATTTTTTTGTCGAGGTGATCGATGAAAATCAATTCCGCCAGGATATTCCGTCCGGAGAAAAATCCGCGACCCGTAATGTATAGAAATAATAGAAACTATCAGTGTCGCACTAAGTTGAGAGTCGAAGCTGATTACCCAGAAACTAGGCGTGCCTGGACAGCAAAAGAAGTTCCGAGTTACCGATATCCGTACTTATATTGATGCATGCAGGAAGGTCTTGTGTCGTGGAGGTATTTACTGTTCACCGAACAATGATGAGCTCGATGGTACGGAATAACAGTGTTTACATAGAGTGGAAGGTTATCGATTGATAGCATTGAATTATTGCGAGGTTTCATGCTGACCAGTGAAAGGTCGCGATTGCGTTCTTATATTTCTTGCCGTTGAACGCCAATTCCACATTGACGGTGGAAAATGAGGTTGATCGTGGAATACAGGAGAAATCTTTGTGTGTATATCGAGGTACATTTACATATTGGTTCAATCATATCTCTGTCGGATATAACTCTGCCAAATTGCACTGCTACCCGATTCAAAGGCCGCTCACAGCTCTGCAAGGTAACGACTTTAATAGTTCGTACAGCAGCTTATAGCTCTACCGCGATACATCTCTACGAGCAAAGCGGCCTCCGAGAATTTCCACCATGTTACAACTGCAACATATTACGAGTCTACCGGATTACAACTTTGTCAGAATACAACCCTTCGGCGATGAATGGCTTTTACCACACGGTTGCAACTGCTGGTAGACTTGCAATTTGGTAGACATACAATCCGGTAGACCTACAATCCGGTAGACCTACAATTTGGTAGACCTACAATTTGGTAGACATACAATGTGGTAGACATGCAATCTTGTGAACTTGGAATCTGGTAGACTTGCAATCTAGCAAACTTGGAATCTGGTAGACTTGCAAGCCAGCAATCTGGATAGACTGGCAATCTGGTCACCGTATAGTGTGTTAGTCTTGAAATCTAGTCGACTTGCGATCTGGCAGACGTTTAATCTGGATAGACTGGCAATCTGGTCACCTTATAATGTGTTAGTCTTGAAATCTAGTCGACTTGCAATCTGGCGGACGTTTAATCTGGTAGATTTACAACCTGGTAGACTTGGAATTCGGCAACCTGCCAATGTGGTAACCTTATAATTTGGTAGTCTAGTCGACTTGCAGTCTGGCAGACTTTCGATCTGGCGGACTTGCAACCTAGTAGACTTTCGATCTTGCAGACTTAGAATCTCTCGCAAATCTACCACAGATCAACCACAAATCTCCCCTGTAAAACGATAGCCGACGGTACAGTTATAAGCTCCTCTTGGAATTGGCAGAATTGCCACCTGGTAGACTCGCGAGCTGCATTTCAATCTCACAGAGTCGTTATCCGTTAGAGTTGCATCATGGTGGATTTCGGGCAGAGACTTGTTTTCTCGTCGCTTTCCAATTTGGTACAGATCGGATCTCGTGGAGATTTATATGTGCCCATTTCGACCAGGAAGTCGGGGGGCGAATAATGGCAAAAGAATCAACCCAACAAGGATCGATTCGATATCGAGGTGGAGGTAGCGGATACGCAGAAGGCGCAACCGTGCACACCAGATGTTGTTAGTGTTCGAACGGCCGATAGGAAGAACACCAACGAGAGAGATTCGGAGAGCAAGCCGGAGCCAATGATAAAGCGGGAGAAAATGTTGAGAGGGAGAAGAGCCCGGAAGACACGAACAGCGAGTGGAGTTAGGGGGATTGTTGTAAGCAGCTTACGAAGAACAACGTTGGCTGCCAACGTCGGGACCGATCCTGAGGACCAAGTCCGACGACAAGGGGGAGGTTTTGCCTACGACGACCACGACGCTACACGAGACGATGCGAAACTATCCCATCGACCTTACCCAATGGAGTTGTGCTCTCCGTGGCTGTCTGTCATCCCTATTCAACGTTACTTGCACTCGCGCTCAACCTGTCCTGTATTTTACGCCGCAGAGATCTTCCTCTCGGTGTTCCCGAAGCTCCACGAACAACTCTGAGGATCCTGCGACCCCGAGGTCACATCCGGCAATCCGCAAGCCGTTGAAAAATTTACAAACCACCTCTCATTCTCCATCTCGCATTAACAATTTGCCTCTCCGCTTCTGCACGCGATGGATCTCACGATGAATTATGCATGGGAAGGGGGCTAAGAAATGCGCAGGCATCGATGGCGGTGATCCAGGTTTCGGCACGAAAGCTCTCGATCGAAATGGAGATGTTATTTCAAGAGGAGGAATCTTACATCGAATATTTTTGTTACCCTTCTTCTATTTTTCTTTGCTGCTTTTTGCCTAGTTTCGTGGTGATTTCTGGAAACCTTCGAGCGGCGACGGGAGTGTGTGAAATATATCGAAAAATGTGATACTATGATATTGTATAATGGCGATAGATAAATAATATTATTGTCAGTATCACCGTACTAGAATATTATTGACAGTTTCTATTTTGCAATTTTTTTAAATTATAGTGACAATAGCTGTTAAAGCGGTCGACGGGGAAAAAAAGGCGCAAGGTAGCTTTGACTCTGAATCTTTGAAATCCTCCACCGTCGAAGATGTAATACGAGGACACCCGAGCCAAGATCTTGGCTTAACGCCTGACTCCCGAGGTATCGAGCATTGAGAAACCCAAGCCTCAAAGACCCGGAAATACGAGCGCGCGCGGGCATTCGATCGGAGACGACTCCATTTCCGGAGGTAGATAGAGAAACGAGCAATCGGGGATTCCCCGATTGCGAACCGATGGTGAAATTATCCCGCGGTATTCATCCATCGGGTATAATATCGGCCAGAAATTTCACTTCTCCTCCACTATTGCCTCAATATCCCAAAGCGTAACAGTGTATACCGCGGTTTCGATAAACCCTCCAATCTATTCGATCGCCAATCGGGGAATTTCAATTTACTGCCAATTCGGAATATATGAAATTACAGAGATTCCCAGATAAACTTTATTGATTCAACGGATCATCCATGTACGACCGAATTCTTCGAGGAAAATTACGAGTATATATATTTTATTTCATTCGCGCTTTTGTATATTAAAAATATAGCTGTATATTAAATATTTCATTTTACTGCCAATTCGAAGTTGATGAAATTACAGACATTCCTAGATAAACTTTGTTGATTCAACGATAAATTCATTGGTAAATGACTCAATTCTTTAAGAAAAATGAAAAATATGTTCAACAAAAAATTAGCACTTATGTATATCAAAAATATAATTGTATATTAAACATTTCAATTTTCTGCCAATTCGAAGTGTATGAAATCGCGGAAATTCCTAGATGAACTTTATCGATTCAACGGATCATTGATACATACCGAATTCTTCGAGAAATCTGACAAATATATTCGAAAAGATTCGCACTTTTGCA